>CM018035.1:237500-2637500 GCA_008638375.1 Nyssa sinensis | reverse complement strand
GTATATCATATGTGATTCGTGATTCGTGATTCTTAGATGTTCTCCAACCAAGTTACTTTCTTATTTCATGTAATTTGAAAGAGAATATTCATAAATAATTCATTCCCGTATCATTTATATTTTATGAATAACATATTTTAACATATTTCTTTTATATTCGCATCCACTATTAAGGATATGACTATTATTTGATTCGATCAATATGAATTCAACTCGAATTTTTTAATATTTAAGTTGACATTTTCATATTTAAGACAAGTCTAGATTACAAAATCAAGTCCGATCTAATTTTAGATTGGGCTTGGACTATAAAATCGGGGCCTGAACAATATATACGCATATTATATATTAATATATATTGATTATAAAATACAATTTAATCATAAATGTCAATAAATCATTCACAAGCGCAAATGTTTCTTGCCACGATTAGCTAGTTTTTGTCGAACTTTAACTGACTCTGATACTATTGAATTTTAGTTTAGGCCAGACTTAGATTAGATTGTTTGAGTTTTGGGTTGAACTTGCTGTCTCACAGCTTAAACTGAACTTGGACATGTCTCAACCCATTAACAATCCGTTTGAATTGCATCCCTTAATTCGGGATGACTATTTAATCATGTTCGTTAAAAATCCATCATACCCCACCAAAAAATGAGACCAATTTTGGAAAGTTATGCCAACTCCGTTAATACTGTAGGTGAAAGCATCATACCCGGTCTTACCTTATCTAATTATATAAAATAAATTTATATTGCATAATCAATATTTATAGTAATAAAAGTTTAACAAATTTGAGTCCCATCATAAACTCACTTTGTTGCTATCTTTATCCACCATCAAATAGAGTTGAAAAAGGGAGATTAAAACATAAATAAAAAGGGCTTCTCAATAGCGTCTCCGTGACTCAATTTCATGCACAAACATTACATCCTTAAAAATGTATTAAAACATGTATTAGTATTCTAATTTTTGTTTTTCATTATTAAATTTCTCATAAAAGGTTATTAATAAAATAAAATTTGTAGATATTGTCGTTAATGGGATTGAATGAGTTTGAAAAAGTATAAATAGTAATGGAAGTAAAATTATAATTTAAGCTCGTTTGGATGAGTAATAGAAAAATGTAATTTGAAAAAATATATTTTAATAACTTAATCGAAACGCCTACTTTAAGTTAATTGTAATTTTAAAAAACATGATTCATAAGCTGAACGAAATATATAATTTATTAAAAAAAATATTGTTTTAAGTTTGAAAACATTCGTTTTAAAATTCATTAAGTTGAATTAAACACAAAAATTTCATAACCTAAACTCATCTTAATTATAATATGAAATTATTTAAGTATTCCTTATTTATTTTTAAAACACTTAAGTGAACTATACACAAGGATCAAAATATCGTTTCGATGTATAGTTTCGGTCTGTCCGGAAACGGAAACGTTTCGGAAACGTTTCGGAAACGGAGAAAAAATTGGAAACATGTGGAAACATAACTTAAAATTTATTTATTTATACAAATAAGTCTATTTATTGAATATTTGTGCATGTTTAAGGCATATACATCATATTCATGATAAATGACACTAATTTAAATTGAAAAACTAAAGACTAACTACTTGTTTTTTCATTGTACAGGTTGAAATATAATCTGTCTTGACTTTTTGGTCATGTAGATGACAATAATGGCATAAGAAGATCTTTGAAGGGACATAGATTCACAAATTGAGACGAATGAAGCAATTTTTTTATATTTTTCATGCTTTTGGATTGTACAAGATCATTTCATAAATGTTTTTTTTTTGTAGAGTTCATTTGTGATCTTTCATGGATAAATGAACATTCTCTTGTAATGATATTTCATGTTTATAAAAAAATCAAATAATTATCATTATTATATATAGAGATATATAAATAACTATTAACAAAATAATTAACAAGTAATCACATAAGCAAGAGGAATAGTAAATATTACATAGAAATGAAATTATTCATTAAAAAATACATGAGTTTTCATTCTAAAATTACCTCAAATCCCATTAAAATCACATCCAATCAGCTGTGGAGTGGCGAGCTGGTGCATAGGTTGGTCCAAGCTCCGAATATTCATCAAGAGGAATATTATGTGTGTTATGAATATGACGACAATAATCAGCCCAATTCATATAATTACGGTACCATGCCTCATATTCTGCTCGAAATCTTTCATATTCTGGAACACTGCATCCTAATTGTTGACTAGTTGGTGTAGGTATCCAACCTTCCCTTTGTGCAGGTGCAGGTACAGGTGCAGGTGCAGGTGCAGGCCCATATCCATGTGAGGATGATGCTTGAGAGTCATAACCAGATCCATACCCATAAGTAGAGGAACCATAACCATGTGCATGCAAATTATGCCCTCTTGGATCATATCCATATGGCTGATCATATCTAGATCCATAGCCATATGAAGATGAAGAGCCCCCTTGACGATCATGTTCACTCTCACTCATGCTCATGCCAGACAAGCCACTATTAATCAAATCCATTCCACGCATTATTGCATCTACACCATGTGGAGTGTTACGATTTTGTGCTCGGTTACGTGGTTGACCTTGCCGACCACGTCGTTGATATTGAAGCATACGTCGAGAGCCATGATCCTCATCTTGTGTGGCATGAGTAAAACCTTGCTCTTCAGTGAAAACAGCCCCACTTGGACTTTGCCTTTCCCAATTTTCTGTTTCAGGACCACCAAAATCTCCACCACCAGTTCCATCATCATCATCATCATCACTATCTTCTCCATTATTATTATTACCACCATCATCGTCGTCAGCATCATCGTCATCGTCATCATCATCATCACTGCTGAGAGTGACAGTGGCTTGCCTCCCTCTACTTGATTCTGCCCTTGAATTATGTGGAAACATAGAACTTTGACTTTGACTTGGTCTGCCCATATCATCATCTGAATAATGATTTGCCCATGTGGCCAAGAAAGTGTTTGGCCTGTTTGGTTGGCCATCATCATCAAGCTCATCTAAAAGTGCATCTCTGGGATCATCCAACCATTCTGAAATTCCTACACCTTCTTCATCTTCCACAAATACTGTGGCTAATTCTATTGGTTTGAAATCCACCCCTCTCTCTTCCTTTATAAAATGCTTCAACTTCAACCTCATGTTATACTGTGCAAACACAAGTCTTTCTAATTTCTGATAATTGAGTCGATTTCGCACTTTAGTATGAATGAGAGCAAAGGTGCTCCAATTCCTCTCACAACCACTAGATGAGGCTGTTTGTGATAAAATTCTCATGGCAATCTTTCTAAGGTTAGGAGCATCAGTGCCATATAAAAACCACCATTCAGCTGTACATAATGAAAAAATATTTTCAGTAAAAAAGAAAAGTATTTTGAAAAATATAATATGTTAATTTACCTGGATCGGTTCTAGTTCTTCCTCTAATTGCAGCTTGCTCAGCAAATCCATACATAGCCTCACGAAATATTTTTACCTATATAAATTTAAATCATTAATATGATAATAATTTTTTTTTTTATAAATTTCAACGACTAAATACTAGCTAAAAGATTTAATTTTTACCTCTGCAAGTGCTTGTGAAGCTCGATTAGGATTTGTTTCTAACCGTGAGATTACGACCCTGAGTGATCTGAGTAAACTATCTTTTACTCTCACATCTGCCTCGTAATGGTACGCGGGATTCAAATAGTAAGCTACATCAATTCAAAATTCATATCACAAGTATTATACATCAATAAATAATTATGCACAATCTTTATATATAATAAATAATATAATTAAATAGTATTCTTTATAAATACAATCTGAACCTGCCATATGAATATGTTGAATGATTTGTTTTTTCCATCTAGCATCCACGATGTCAAGATATTTTTTATAAGATTTAGGAGCAATCTCTTTAACAGCTTGTTTTGCTCGCTTCATTGCTTCATAAACATATGGCATTGTAGCTTTTTTTTTCCCATCAACCATCCTTAAAACTTTTGCGATAGGTGCATGGATAGCCACAATCTTTTTGGCTCTCTCCCAAAATTTAGGATTAAGAATGGTAGCATGTACTTTCTTTCCAGCTGGATCTCTACTAGCTCCACTCTTTGACCAATCTTCTGAAGTAAACATTCTTTGCAAGCCACTTTTATGATCCAAAATGCTTTGCAGTGCAATGTAATTTGTAGCAAATCGGGTTTGCCCAGGCCGAATTAATTCTCCCGTGCAATAATTTCTCATTATATCCAATATTCTATTGTGATTATAAATGAAATTTGTCACCCTCTTTGCTTCATCTAAAATATTATGCACAGCTTCAATTTGAGAAAAATCATGTAAAATTAGATCAAGTGAATGGGCAGCACAAGGGGTCCAATACAAGTGTGGCCTCTTCTCCATCAATAATTCACCAGCTTTTTTATATGCAGCATGATTATCTGTAATCATTTGAACCACATATCTTTCTCCAATTTCTTCAACTACTTGATCCATTAATTGAAAAATATAATTTGCATCCTTATCATGACTGGAAGTATTAACGAACCTATGAAAAACTATATTTCCATCACAGTATACCAAGAAGTTGATGATGGATTGCCTAGTGATTGAAGTCCATCCATCGCACATGATTGTAACTCCATAAGTTTCAAACTTGTTCTTAAATTTCTCAATGTATTCCCGGAGTTCTTCTATTTCATCATCCAACAATGGTCCTCCAATCTCATAAGGCGTTGGCCCCTTCAAACCCACTCCGGCTAAAGCAATTTCATCAATCATCATTTGATAAAAATGACCTTGAGCTTTGCTTGGTGGAATATTCTCATAGATGAAGTATTTCGCAATTGCATGTTTTGCTGATTTTGCCCATTTTTTGGGATTCCACAAATGATGCAACCTTGCTTGCTTTACTTCCCTATTTCGATAAAATGCCGGATCGATCTCTTCAATCCTGAGATCTTTCTTTTTCTTCTTTTCTGATTTCGTAGATAACTTATCCCATGCATCTTTGACACTACGAGAACGCATCAAGTTTTTAAATCCACCGCCCTTATGACTATGAGTAGATGGTCCAGGTCTAGGTCCATAACTTCTATCTCTAAATCCTTGTTCAGTCATGTGTATATCACGGATAGATTGCTGTTTTGCATACTCAATTTCATCTCTTTCCTGTATGGTCAACTCATCATCTGAATTATCTGAATTATCTGAATGTATCATTTCAATTCCATATTTCCTTCTTGATGCACCAATTAAATTCTCTCTCAATTGGGCTCTTTGTGCTGTCACCTCTTCATTTTCTTTCTTATTACGATACAAATATTCTCTCATTGCTTTAGCAACCTCTGAAGGACACTTATCACATTTTTCAACATTTGAAAACCCTCCAGCCAAGTGTTGTTTTAAA
The DNA here is from genome assembly GCA_008638375.1 of Nyssa sinensis. Classification (NCBI taxonomy): domain Eukaryota; kingdom Viridiplantae; phylum Streptophyta; class Magnoliopsida; order Cornales; family Nyssaceae; genus Nyssa; species Nyssa sinensis. The sequence continues at coordinate 2,632,080 of CM018035.1, read as the reverse complement.
TGTGATACACCGCCATCCTTCATAATTTTATGGCAAAAATTACATTGCACATGTTGTCGATTATCTCCAATTTGCTCTCCATAATTCCATCCAATATCACGTTTTCTTTTCTTTTCTGGTGGTCCTAAATCCACATTCTTACCTTTTGATGACATATCTACAATAAAAAAAATTAATAATTTTATGATTAAAAAATATTAACAGATAACAGTACTATCTAAAAATAATATAATAGTAACAAATAAACATATAAATTTTTATTTCTAATTATTAAATTAGATAATTAAAATAAACAAATAAACTATATTTTCTAAGAAAATAAATAGTAATAAATAACATGTATTTTTAATACTAATATTAAAGAAACAATATTTTTTTTCAATTAATAATAAATGATATAATTTAATATATTATTTGTATGTAAATAACTAAGCATATATGTAATAAATAAAATTTTAATACATAATATGATACATACTTAATTTTTATTTTATTAATTTAAACTAATATTAATTATAAAAAATTTAAATAACTAAGCATATATGATATATTATATTAACTAGTCTAATACTAATATATATATATATATATATATATATACATATCTTATATCAAATTAATTAATTATATATCTTTAATATATTATAGTAATTAATTAATTTAATAATATTAGGTATAAAAATATAATATTAAATATAAAAACATAATAACAATATTAATCAGTTTAATTAACTATTATATATTAATCTAATATATAATTAATACATAATATATATTATATTAGACTATTATATATATATTATTAATATAATTAATATATACTTAATAATTAATACAATATATATTATATTATTATATATATATTTTTTAATCAATAAATTTAATATACACTTAATACATAATATATATATATATATTATTATGTATAATATATGAACTGAGAATTGAGAAACAAAACAGAAAGTCTTTTAAGACTTTAATATATATAATATATACACTTAATACATAATATATAAAATATAAAAGACTTAATTACTTAAAGTCTTAAACTGGGAAAGTGAGAAACGAAACAAAACAAAGTTAACAAACCTGCGCCTGGGTCAGTCGCGTTGGGGAGAGGGAGACCGGAGACGAGAGTCGGCGACGCAGTCGCGGCTTCAGTTCCAGTGACTGCGGAATGTCGGATGCTGAATCGACGACAGAGAGAGAGCCAAAGGGGCTTCGATCCGTCACCCGTGAGTCACGATACGCAGATCTGAAGATTTTGAACCAAAGAAGAGTGAAAAAGAAGAAGAAGAACTGAGGAAGAGGAAGAAAAATAGTCGGCTGTGGCTGGTTCGCGTGAGTCCAAAGTTGCAGTGGCGAGCAACAATCAGGTTAGCTCGTTTTTCTCCTCTTTTCTTTCACTTTTCAGAAGAATCTTTTTTTTTTTCCTGCTTTTTCCTATTTTTCCGTAGCTTTGCGCACATGTTCTTCGTTGTCTTTTGCTTTTCTTGCTTTTTTCTGCCTTTGCGCCGAGGAATCTGGCTTTGCGCAGAGAAACCCTGAATTCGCGCATATGGTTTCGAATCAGGTCGTCGGTTAGTTCAAAACGAGGTCGTTTCGTGCGAAACAAACCGAAACCAGAGTGTTTCGATCGAAACACTGGAATATCGTGATTCCTACACGATTTCGTTTCGGTCTCCGGCGAAACCGAAACTTTTCGGTCGAAACATACGAAACGACACGACATTTTGATCCTTGACTATACATAATTGCGGAATACTTTATTTAGAATGGTCATTAAAAAAAAAATATATATATATATATATATACACACACACACATATATTTATAAAAAAAAAGAATAATCAATTTGGGTGCGCATCTATATATATATATATAAAATTATATATCGTCACACAATTGGATAGGTCGGGGCGGGTTTGAATAGGGGCCCGTCTTGTACCCGTGCCTATATATATTCGTTCCCCTTCCCCCAATTTATTTTCTTTTGTCCACACACGCAGGCACATGTATATCTTCCTTGGCAATTGCCCTTTTCTGTAAGCAAACAGTGAAAGCACACACGCCTCTCTTCCTTAGCAATTGCCCTTTTCTGTAAGCAAACAGTGAAAGCACACACGCCTCTTCCGATCCTGCAAACATCGAAGCTCCGTAACCATGCCGACAGGTCAGAGATTCTTTCACTTCGGTTTTTATGCATTGCTTTCTTTGCCGATCAAATCAAACTGACGTGCTTATCTTTGCGATGAAAGCCAAGATGAATTATGATTTTACATTTATTCATTCAGTAATACTATTCCAGACGTTCTTTGCTATTATGCACCCTTTTTTGTCATTCAACCTAAGTAACGAATTTAGTTTACTTATTGCTATTTTCTTGAGTTTTACGTGTTGGGTTACTGGCAATTCCCGTCTCTGTTGTCTGGGTTGATTGGATTTGACCGGACGATTCGGTATCACATACATGGCTTTTGGGTTTGAGTCGTTTGACACTCTTCAGAATGCTGCTTTTATTGTTATTGGTATTTTAAATGTGGGGGCTTCTGGGTTCGGATACAGTATCCCATGAATTATCATAGGCATGCCTGCGATCACATACCAAAGATTTAATTTGCACTATGTATGTGCACACACATATTATATACACACACATGTATAAATTTTTTCTTGATTCATCACAGTAATTATAATTTATTTGTTGTTTATTGTATTACTATGCCACAATAGTGAACCAACACCCCCAACAGCCACCCAGTTCTTTCATCACAGTAACTCTAATTTATTTTGTTGTTTATTAAATTACCATACCACAATAGTGAACCAACTAGGCAACAGCCACCCGCTCAGGTTTCAAATTTGAGTAGTGGGAATCACTTGTTCACATGTGTAGCAGGCGCCCAATTACAGTTGTGCAGTTAGGCAATCAAGTACTACTAATACTCCACACGCGTATCTGCATTTGTAAGGTTACGTACTGATCAAAAAAAAATTATGCATTTGTAAGGTTGCTTATTCACGAGTCCTTCTCAACTGGAAGAAAACTTCATTTATAGTAGCTCATTGGTCTCAACGTGCTCGTTCTCTGTTTCAAGAAAATCTTGCATTATAATGCCAATTTAAATGTATCAAGGACCTTGAGGTTTGCGTAGTCTGAAACCTTTTTGTGGCTCATATTCTCATGTTTGTTGAACATCTAATGAATTTAGAAAGACAAAATTCAATAAGTTCATTATCATTAGCTCAAAAATGTATTGCGGCATTACACTAAGAAAAACTCAGTTGCTTCCTATTTAAAGAAGTGAAGAGACCATTGCCCATGCAAATGTTGCATCTAGTGAGGACCCCAGTACATGTACCAGGGTACTGGCAAGGCTGCGCCTAAGCCTAAGAATTGTCTTCTTAGGTAGTCACACATGTGGGCTAGTGTGTTAGGCAGTAATTCTGATCGTCATAGATTAAATATGTTAGTTCATTGTCTTCTTTTCCACGTTACTAATAGTAATGCTAATTGGTGACTATCGCGTGGAAGAGAAAGCGGATCATAAATGGAGATGTGATCATTTTTAATTGATCAAAAGATTGAGGTTATATCTTCCCCATTTGCAATTTGCAATTTTGTTCTCTTGGGTTTCATAATTTCCCGGTGCAAGTTCATTCTTCTCCTCCTCCCCCAACACACACAAATTGCTTAACCGTTGTTTGAAAATGCATTTAGTATCTATTATAACAATTTATTGCTTTATATACACTATGTAAGCTATATTTTAATATTTGGAAGTAATGGCAGTTGAATTTTAACTATGCCTATGCTGTGCTCATTGTCACATCCTTACATAATCAGTCCCAACTTAAAAGAAAGAGGCTTGCATTATGTAGCTGACAACTAGCGTAAAACTTTGTTAGATTCTTTATGAACATGAATCTGAAGATTACTTGAGTATATGTTAAGGCGTTCCTTTTTCGTGACATGTTACATTAGATTCTGGTTATTTTGAAAAATAGGCAAGGAGCATTTTATCAACGTCCAAGCATGGTGAAAAGTGGGCTAGGGTTCCTCGTTGTTTTGAACCACCGTAGGTAAAGAAGTTAGTCTAAGTTAGTAGATTTAGATAAGCAACTTAAAACGTAGGAACATTGGTAGGTAAACCAGAGGTAGTAAATACTATGATTAGAAGGAAGGTTAGTATATCATGCTTACAATATAAGCTTTTATTATATTGAAAAAATAGGCATTTCTTAATTGAAAAAAAAATTAAAAGCAAAAAGTACAAGTGCAAAATGATCGAAACAATTTGGTGAATTATAAAATTATAAATTTTTTTTAGGATCTCATAGTTATGCTCGGTTTCCTACTAAATCTGGTAATTGCATAGCTGGTTGGTTTTGGAAAATATATATTTGATTGGTAAAGGTATTTCTATTATAAACAAGGCGCCTGAGAAGGGCAAACCCAAAGATACAAAAAAGGATCCGGCCTACAAAAAATCATAGCAGAAGATCCCCAAAAAAATATTAAAAACTATGTAAATACATCGGGGATTCTTCCTTAATCCAAAAAAGAGTGTTCTTAAAAAAGTGTTTGTAAACTTCCACTGCGGAGATTCAGTTCCTTCAAAAACTTTTTGATTTCTTTCCCACCATAAGCATCAAACTAAACAAATCAGGATCATTCTTCACATTCTTCTTAACTCCTTCCTCATCCTGCCACACCTCCAAGATAAAAGCACATCCTTGAAATATGCCGGCAAAACTCATAAGCACCCAAAAGCATCCCTAGCCAAATTACAATGAATTAGAAGAAGCTTCACTGATTCTTCCTCCTCTTTACACATTGGGCACTAATTTGGCATTTGGAAACCTCTCTTCCTTGTATTTTCCATTGTAAGAAATTTTTTTTGATAAGTAAAGAAATTTCATAAACAAGCCCGAGATGGGTGAAAGATTTACAAATGGTTTGAAAACATTAACAGGTAAGGCCTCCCAGAAAATTAACAAAAGAATTTATATTAAGAGGAAACAATTCCACGTCCCAAAAGTGAAGTAAATGTAAAATTCTATCTTTCAACCTATTAAGGGAATTAACCTTCCCTTCAAAAATCCTATTGTTTCTTTCACACCATAATCTCCAAAAGATGCATAAGGGAATGAGGCGCCAAACTTTCTTCAAGTTGCAAGCAACCCGGGAACCATGCCACACCTTCAAGTCCATTGTAAGAATTGCAACCCAAGACGCCATCCACTAAAAAAAAGCAGCTTTCAGCGGCACTCTAGATCTCCATATCATCCGCCAAGGAAAAGAATTCGTAGCAACCATCTCCTTCCATAATGCCTTGTCTTAGCAAATCTCCAAATCCACTTACCTAAAAGTGATGGGAGGAATTATTTCACAAAGTCAGAATGCCTTTGTGGGGGGAGGCAGATTTTGGATGCAGCTATGATTGCTAATGAGTGTATCGATTCAAGCTGGAAAAGCAGGGAGAAGTGTTTGGTTGTTGACATTTGTGACAGCTAATTTTGGAGCATGCTAACCATCAAATTTTTGTATCAAAGTCAAACCTAAGATATTGTTACAGGCCAGCCTGGTAGATGCACAAGTTAAAACAATAATGTTAAGCAAAATTCATCTGAATGATCAACTACTTGAGATTCTCAAGTAGTTTGGTTTTAAAAGCAATTTTCACTCCCTTCAATTTCATGACGTCAGTGGAAGTTATTTGCTTGCTCAGGGTTTAGGTTGTATTTGTGGACTCCGATAACAGTTTGTTGATTATTGGCCCCCAAGTTGAAAATTTCAATGGTGGTTGTTTAGCTTACAGCCTTCATTGTTTCTATTTTATGCACGAGAATTCATCGGCTTGATTGGGGCCAATAAATGTTTTATATCATGCATTTCGTTTTCCTATTTGTTGTTAAGATTATAGCTTCATATTTTCTCTATATTGACTTGACAAGTTTACTAACTACATTAATGGCTCTCTATTTACTATTTTATAAATTTGAATTTGTTAATCTCTTGGCAGTGAGTGTAAAATGGCAAAAAGAGTTGTTTCCAGCTGTTGAAATTGACACTAGCCAGGCTCCCTATGTTTTTAAATGTCAGTTATACGATCTAACAGGAGTACCTCCTGAAAGGCAAAAGATTATGGTTAAAGGTGGCTTACTAAAGGTAATCAAATGTTCCTTTCTTATTTAGCAAAGTAAAACTTAATCTACAACATGCTAAATTTGTTTTGATTGGTGGGATCATGGTGGATCACTCAGTATTGTTGATTGAGAGGTCCTCTGATATGCTTTTCTGAAGGCAGCCATTAACCTTCTTGACTTTTTCTCTTGACAATATAGGATGATGCAGATTGGTCAACCTTAGGAGTGAAAGAGGTGAATGATCTTTCTACTATGTATTTCACTTTATTTGATTGCACTTGAAGAATCAGTTGTTAAGTATATTTCATTTTGTCTGTTTTGTCAAGGGTCAAAAATTAATGATGATGGGAACCGCAGATGAGATTGTGAAGGCCCCAGAGAAGGGCCCTGTTTTTGTGGAAGACCTTCCAGAAGAAGAACAAGTGGTTACTATGGTAAGGTTCTTGAGTCTTTGTTGTAGATATGAATCCCCCAATTCATGATTTTCCCTTCTCCATTCTATTTGATTGTGAAAGACACTGTACATGGTGTTGTATTTCATTGTCACTATTGTTCTTCATCATTTCTACCAATTTATTTAACTTTTGGAGGGATGGCTGCGTTGTTGGGTTCTTCTTGCGCTTTGGGGTTATGCCTAAGGATGGCAACAGGCTAGATTAATTGGGTAATCCCATTTGCTACCTTGAATTTGTGTAACTGAGTTTAGGTTGGGTCAGTCGGGAATTCAGGCCCGAAATGTTTCAGTTTCAGACATTTTTCACCTTTTTATCTTTTTATTATGATTATACATATCTGTGCACACACATAGTATAGTAGTGTAATAAATGTACAAATACTTACCTGTAAACTACCTACCAATATTGAGATGGGATTCCTAAACTTGTCTCAAGATTGGGGTTGCTAAATGCTGTAATTGATCATAGCTTGGTGGGATTACCCCATATAAAACGTGGTCAATTGCTATCCTTTGTATGCTCTTTCTTCAAGTATTCTGTTTGCTGTGAAATTTGTAATTGCTCTTGCCATGCTAATTTAATTTTTTTCATCCATTCTCCAAGCTAGCTAGTTTTAGAATTAACATTTTTCTCCCCTGATTTCTTAATTTCCATTTTGCACTTGGCACCAGTGTCTTGCTTTGAATGGAAAACCATTAATAGCTTAGGTGTGTTCACACTTTGCATACTTATTTTCTTATTCTTTTTTTTTTTTTTGGGTCTATTTTACTTTTGAAATGTACTACCTTTTGTGATTTTGATGGAAAAAATCACAGAATGTTAGTTTGCCCCTTGATACATGCTCTCGAATGTATTTCTAACTCTTGCCAATTTCATATCTTCCTCCAGGGTCACACCGCTGGCTTATTTAATTTGGGAAATACCTGTTACATGAACTCCACGATACAATGCTTGCATTCAGTTCCAGAGCTGAAGTCTACTTTGATTAAGTGAGTTCTCTTCTTTTATGGAAGGACATTTTCTGTTCTGAAATTGATTTGCAAATGTGGTCTTCATATGTTTGATTTGTGTTTTTATCACATGACCAAGATTTTGTGATTGGTATGTAATTTCTTAGGTATCCTCAATCTGGAAGAAGCAACGATTTGGATCAGTCTTCTCATCTCTTAACTGTTGCGACACGGGATTTATTTAATGAGCTTGATAGAAATGTCAAGCCGGTGGCACCAATGCAGTTTTGGATGGTATGTTCAGTTTTATACGATAAGAGTACCATGTCTCAATGTTTGGTGTTATGAATGGAGAAGATTCTACCATGCATATGTCTTTTAGGTACTACATCTTTGGTAAAACACAAGGAAAGACATAGGTATAAGGCTGCACTGCACCAGTCTATATTCAATGCTGCAAAAATTTAAAACTGGAATATTGTCATAACAATGTTCATAACTCATTACTAGAGGCTTAGAGAAAAATTGGCTTTTGATACAAATGAAGTCCAAGACTCTCCAAAAATCTGGGAAAATGACCTTTTGTTCTTTGGGAGTGTAAGTAGGCTCCGTGCTTCATTCAACCCATGCCAAGCATTATTCGATAACAATAACATTACACAGTTGCTGATTCAACACTTTTGACACTCTCTGTTTCCTGTTTCTGTTTTGCCCATACACAAATGGAGTCTTATTGGCAGAAGTTGCCTTTGTTTAATTTTACAGGGGTGTTCTGCTATCTTAGAATTTTATTAGAGCTGAGCTTGCTTTATGGAAAATGTCACTGACAATATCCTATATGGATGATTGTTGGTATACTGCACTGCTATTATTAATGGGTCAGGCACATGAGCTGGCATATTAATTTGCTCAAGTTCTGTTCACAGGTATTGCGGAAGAAGTATCCTCAATTTGGTCAGCTGCATAATGGATCTTTCATGCAACAGGTATTTCCAAATACCTTCACCTTATCATATCAATTTAGTGCTTTTTAAATCTGCCACCAAGTTGATATATGATATTAAATAAATTGTCAGGATGCTGAAGAATGTTGGACACAACTTTTATACACCCTTTCTCAGTCTCTTAGATCATCAAGTTCCAGGTAGTTTAGTTTTCTATTGGCAGCACTATAAAATACTTTGCCTTTGCATACATCTGGTGTTTAAAATTGGTTGAATAAATTCATTTCTTTATATATTATTGGCCATAAACTAAATAGTAAATCGTTCAAGTAGTCTTCTACGATCTTGGGTATCTTGCTTGGTGCATCGATCTGGTGATTATCAACATTTGAATATATCTTTTTTTATTAGTAGCAAGCATCTTCTACTATTGGCAGACACTTGCCCACTTCTCTCTGCCTAAATTTTTCTTTTTTCTTGCCCATGTGACTGGCAATTGATAAATTGCATGCTAAGTTGCGTAGTTTATGGTTATTATAAAAAAAAAGTTGCATAGTTTATCCCCACCCCTCCCTCCCCCCTCTTTTCATGCCATTTGTTCTTTCCCTCTTGCAGTTCGTGATTTGGTATCATGTATTTCTATCACAATGCACTCAAAACTTGTATCCCCATCTTTTAGTCCAATATTTTCTTTCACCACTCCAAACTAAATTTTTCGAGTCCAACTTGCTGGGTAGCTAAAGAAGTTTAAGAGTGTCTTTACTTGTGCAGTACTGTCTTATGAAGCACTTTTTTTATTTTTATTTACATAGTCCCAGATTTATTGGTTAGCGTGATGATGGTTTACTAGTCAGTATAATTGTAATCCTTCTTCATAATGTTTGCTTGCAGTGAAAATCCTGATACTGTGAAGGCACTTTTTGGCATTGAACTTGTTAGCAGGTATTCTTTAGCAGTTTCTTTTTTTATAGCCATTACTTTGTTAGTTTGTTAGTGAGCATGAGTTGTATTAATTGTCACATCTGGCAGAATCGTTGAAGTTTCATTTGTGGAGTTTCCTCGACACTTTCTCATTGAACATATTGTGTGCGCTTAAAAGAATAGCATTCACATTGTCCCCCCCCCTCTCATGTTCTTCCCCTCCCTAGCAGTTTTCTTCCATAGTAAACCTAATGAAAGAACTGTTAATATGCTGCCTCCCTAGCTGTTTGCTTCCTTAGCAAACCTACTATTAATATGCTGTCAACTCTCTCTCTCTCTCTTTCTCTCTCTCTCTCTCTCCATTTTGAAGCTTGTTGGTCTGATCTAAACCTATGCACAAATACTTTTGCAACTTTTATTGTCAATTAGTGCATATTTTCCATTTGTCGCTCATTATACATGTTTTATACACATAAATTGTTGTATAAAATTCTTGCCCCCCCCCCCCCACCCCCACCCCCAAAAAAAAAAAAAAAAAAAAACCAAAAAAAAGAAAAAATTTCACTAAGAAATTCTTAAATTTCCTTGAGGCTCTGTTGGGCTTACAGATTAGTGAGCAAAATTAGAAATTAAAGGGAAATGATTTCTTTCATATTTTCCTCACCTACTTAAATAAAATTAGAAATTAAACATTTCTAAAAAATGGTTAAAAGTCTTGAAAAAGAAAATAAAATAACATATAAAATTTAAAATTTCTCCATTATGTTTTTATTTTATTTGTCTCCCCTATCTTCCATAACGAAACAAGAGAATAATAATTACTTTGCATAATGACCAAACAGGAGAAAATGATTACTTTTGTATCGTCTTTTCCTTTCCCTGACAAATCCTCAAATCAAACAGGGTCTAAGAAAGAGTTTGGGTTGCTAATCAGTCTTAAGAAATGTTCCATTTCTCCTGTGGTACTTAGATTCTAAATCTCTTCAAGGAGTTTGATTCTATTGCTCAATATCTCCTGAAGGAGTAAGTCCTATATTTTTTTATAATGGATCATGTAAGATGTCAGTTCTTGAGGAAATTTTGGGGTTAGTTAAATCATTATTTCCTGCTCATCTCTGTTGGAGTGCAATTGAGTGGTTTAAAGGGTTTGCCTAACAGTCTAGAATCAAGATATTTGCTTGTTTGGCTAGTCTGTAGATGACCAGTATTGTTTGTATCTTCATGGTACGACAACAATTTATGATTTGTTTGGTTTCTATTCTGTAGCTTTGGAAAAGCGTGAAAGACACATCTATATTTATATATATTTCAATTAATTTATCTTTGGTGGTGATGTGAGGCTAGGGTGCATTGCGAAGAAAGTGGTGAAGAAAGCTCAGAGGCAGAGTCAGTTTATGCACTCAAATGCCACATATCACACGAGGTGAACCATTTGCATGAGGGGCTAAAGCATGTAAGTGTTATTGCAAATTGATTGGATTTTATCCTTCCTATTACATTCTGATATTATATTTGTCCTTTACTTGAATTAGTGCTTGCTGATTATCTTATGAGTCCTAGTTGTTGTATTTTTCTTTTGAGTTTGACCTATGTGGCCTTGTTGATGTCACGAATAACTAGGTTACTCCCCTCTTTATTAGTTTAAGCTTTTAAAGTAGTCGGTTGCAAATATAGTATCAGATTACTAGGTTGGGGAGGTCCTGTTTTTGAATCCTAACACCTTTGTGATAATATATAATTCTTTCACGTGTTCGGCTCATTCATGGAGAGGAGTGTTGTCACATGTGAAGAGATGTTTGATGATATAAATAAGTTACACGCCTCTATATTGGCTCAAGCTTCTAGAGCATTTACAACTCCTCCATTTTCCAACTTGAAGATGACTTTGTCGAGGGATCCTAATAATTTGAACTTTGGAAATTTTTCTCGAATCTGATGTATTAATTATTAGATGACTTAGCGAAGTTTTTTGAGAGATCTGGCTGGAAGCTTTGCACTGCCGGTGTAGCATAAAATTAAGGCCTGCTCAAAGGTTAAAATAACAAGGTTCTTAATCAGAATACATTTTGCATGAATGCATTTGCAAGTATGCATTACTTTTTACCGAACTAATTGTTTATGAAGTGAAAATGCTATGACTATTATCAAAAATTTTGTTCTGAGAATCTTAGTACAGTCATTCCATTTTTTGAGAACATGTGACATTAGTTAGGTAACTTTTGAGGGGGTAAATTGAAGTAGTAAGCTGTTTTGCTGTGGAAGAACTATACTGCAGACAATCAAGACTAGTAATTGCAGGATGAACAGCTTAACATTTAGAAATTGCATTTGGAATGAGAGACATACCAAGTAGACACAAACGATGTACACTTGCATATTTGGACTCAAATATGTCTTCTAGAAAGATGTGCAGGGGCGTTCTTTGCTGGACTTCTAGGAGCTGGACACATCTGCAAAGTGAGGTTCCATGAGATAGCAAAGAGAACCAAATACCATTAATTAGCAACCTTCTTAGCTAGAAACCAATAAAGCTCCAACAAGATTGTGCCTGAATTCATTTGGTAAAAACGAATGTATGTTGACGTCTAAAGCAATAGCTGACAATATGGTAAAAGGGGGCTCAACTTATTTTGAGTGATCATACAAGTCCTGAATTCATTTGGTAAAAACGAATGTTTGATGATTGATGACCTCAAAAATAGCTGACAATATGGAAAAAGGGAGCTCAAAATTTATTTTCAATGATCATCTGAGTCCTCGTGAGCAATTCAAAGAATACAGATATTGAATCAGGTTGATCAGCCCATTCATTTCACAAGATCATTAACTCCAATTTTGTTACAGGTTACTGTTCAACAAAAGCACGTCTAACAAAGTCTATGATCTCTATTGAAGTTCTGTGGGAAAGGATACTTAAGATTCTCTGCCACATTAAAATAAAACAAACTAACTTGAGGTTTTCCCCCTTTGGTGCTCTTTTATAAAAGTTTATTTATTTAGAAATAAAACTAAACCAAAACTTTTTTTTGATAAGTAATAATTTCATTAAAAGGCACCAAGGGGGTGCACCCATGTACAAAAAGACTATACAAAACATACTAAGTTCCCTACTCATGGAATACAAAAAAATAGGAGAAAGAATTTATGGACAAAGAAGAACCCTTGAGATCCAAAAATAAAGGGAGTTCAATACCAAAGAATCAACACCTTCAAAAACTCTATTGTTTCTCGCCCTCCAGATAATCCACCAAATGCAAAGTGGAGTCATGCACCAAATTTTCCCCATTCTCCTTTAAAAAAAAATCTACCCCTCCTTGAATTAAGTTATTCCATTGTGGAATGTGGCATTACCCAAATAGACCAAGTGAAGTAGCAATGGACGAGGAGATGATCGACCTTTGGAATTTTTATTTATAATGGCTTGGATTTGTTAGAATTTCTCTGGTATATATATATGTGTGTTTGTGCATGTGTGTGTGTGTATCTATATATATATATATTATTGCAACTACAATAAAAAAGCATAACTTGTTCCAAATAAAAGTATTTCGTTATAACAAAGTGATCTGAAGAAGCCTACCCCTAACATACCACGTTTTACAACAAATGACGATATACGTTCTCGTTTCACGCATCATAACGATCCATGTTCCAGGTAACATTAGTATTGACGCTTCCAAGTCGCTAGCCGGTTCTCCACCCTCTAACATACCACGTTTTACAACAAATGACGATATACGTTCCCGTTTCACGTACCATAACGATCCATGTTCCCAGTAACATTAGTATTGACGCTTCCAAGTCGCTAGCCGATTCTCCACCTTTTCCACTATAGAATCCCACATTATCATGGATCTTGAAGCATCTCCCAAAGGTAAACCCAGGTAGGATATAGGAAAGGACTTCACCCCACATCCAAGATTCCTTGCCCAACTAGAATCATCTCCGATTTTTCCAAATTAATAAGCAGCCCCAAAACTGCCTTGAAGCACATAAGGATGCACCTCAAATAGCGCACTCGTCTATCCTTTGCGCCACAGAAAATTATCGTGTCATCCGCAAACAAAATATGAGAAGTAGAAATGGTATTCCCTTGCCCTATCCCTACTTCAAATTTTGCAATAAAACCACCATTGGCTGCCTTTCCAAGCATCCTATTCAAAACCTCCATCACCACCGTCAATAGTAGAGGTGTTGACGAAGACCTTTATAACTCTAAAAAAACCTTCGGGCACCCCATTGATTAAGATAGAGAATCTGACCGTAGAAATGCATCTCCTTATCCAACTCCGGTGTTCACCAAAACCCATCATCTCCAAAATGTATAGAAGGAAGCTTCAGTACATGATCCCTTTTCCGCATCCAGCTTGCAAACACTTCCCGGCTCCCTACTCCTCATTCACAAGTCAACACATTCATTAGCAACCAAAACCACATCCAAAATCTATTTCCCACCAAAAGTGCATCATAAGGTTGGATCTTACAAGCATTTGATTAATCTGATGTAATCTTTCTTGTGATTAATTTCTTGATTTGTGTATAGAATGTGTTATAAAATGCTATTTGAGAAACCAATTATGTGGACAGATCATAATGTCTTTCCATCACAGCCTAATGTCACGCCCTGCCAAAAGGGACAAAGGTTACGCCACGCAGGCGTCACGCTGACGCTTACAGGAAGCATCCACACTGCATGGCATGTCTACAAGACTGGGCATCTAGAGAATTCCAGAGTGACCTAGGACATTCTCATGGAGTGCGGAATGCTCTAGAGTCTTCTTGTATATTAGAGTCATATAGTTACAAGTAGAATATTCTAGAGACTTAGAGATAACCTTTGTATAAGGAATAGTCTTAGGAGTATTCTAGAATGTTGACTATGTAAGGATTCTAGAATGATCCATTAAGGAACATTCTAGACCCACTACTATAACCCTTAGATTAGATTAATCCTAGCCATTGATTGTAAGGCCAAAGGCCTATATAAAGGGGTGGCACTTCATTTGTCGATCGACCAAGCAAGTTGTATCTCTTACTTGAGCAATTCAAGCTTTCTTCTCCCAAGCCTTCTTGTTCTCTAGTCATTCTCTTCTCTAGCCACAAGCCTAAGTGTGCTAGTTGGGTAGGCTGACTTAGCACTAGAAGCCGAGTTGTGAGTAGCTAAGTGCCGCACGGGTGCTTAAAATATTAAGCCCGTGACACTAAGCTTCTGATGTGTAACTAATATCCCAAGGTTCCAGGTTCAACTCCCACCCCAGAGGCTACTTTCCTATAAAAAAAAAAAAATTGTTTTTGATGTGTAACTGGTTTCATCCCCTTCTGAATGAAATTAAATCCATTTTGAACCTTGATAGCTCCTGATATGAAGCGTACTGTGTATGTCTCCCAAGTGTAATGCCTAACTGCTCTATACTTTGTGGTTGCACTTTTGATACTGCATATTTTTATGATACTCGTCATGCGAGGGCTTAATATATATTGTTGAGCTCATTTTTTAATAACTTAAACTTTTAGGTGAGTTGGTGGTTAATATGGTATTAGTGCCTTAATTCTTGGAGATCTTGGGTTCAAGACCGGGTTGCATATGAGGGGAGGTTGTGGAAGCTTGATATATATTGCTGAGCCCGTTGTCTAATTTCTTAAGCTTTTCGATAGGTTGGTGGTTAACAATTGGCATGGTAGAACTAAGACAAGGATAGTTCTATTTCAAGAGAATATTGTAGAGAACGCCCAAGGTTTTACATTTTTTAGGAGTTTGGCAATTGGCACTTAAACCTCAAAATTTTATGGAACTCAATACCATAGTCATTTTTGGCTGGCATTTTTTTAATCAACCAATGAATGTATGGAAGGAAAGAAAATTGGTCTGCAATGCTGCACACTCCTTTTTTTAGAAAGATAATTGACATGTTATACTTGAGTTCCTCATCCTATCATGGATAATCCCTTGAGAAGCAATCGATACCCTTCCCAACTCTCTGCGTTTATGGTAGTTCTTTTAAGAGCTTTCATCACAATTATGTAAAGGAAAAAGTACATTGATTCGTCTTCCCCAAACGCCAGTGCAACTCCTTAAATACCTTTTATAGAACTAATTATGACCGAGAATGAGGCCAATATTTTGGAAAGATAAAGTGGGGAAAACCAATTGGCTTAGACCCCTATATCTGTTTTTTGCAATGGTTTGAAGTGCCACTCGTGATTCATGAACTTAGATTTTATTTTGTTTAAAATCGATTGTTCCTGGTTTATGATCCCTAAGTTGGCAATATAGTAGCTAGTTCAGTCTACTAAGGGAGCTGATTGATGTCAAGTCTGAAGTCCTTTATGTTCATTTCACTCTGATGTAAAGGTATCTTCTAGTCAATCTAGAATCTCATCTGGTATTCTATTTTAATGTTATAACAACTAAACAGGTCTGAAATTCTGTTCTTTCTTTAGATTCTCAATGAAAGCTATGGCATTATTCTAATGATATTCTTCTCGATGAAAATCTGGCCCTCAGTTCTGTGGTGGTGGATCTGTTGACAATTTACTCATAACACATGCTGAGTTTTTTTTCCATGCAGGGTCTGAAATCAGAATTAGAAAAGGCTTCTCCTTCTTTAGGGCGCAGTGCAATTTACTTGAAAGATTCACGTATCAATGGCTTGCCAAGGTAGAAACTGGCTATAACTTTTCCTTCTGTTGGCTAGCAACCCACTAGCATTTGGTCTCATAGGATCCAATCATGTTGCTGTGCACCTGTGCCAATTTGATGTATGCCTTTATATTGAAATGGCTGAAATGTGGCTACAGGAGTCAGCTATATTTTGACACCGACTCTCCCCCCCCTCTTATTTTTCTCTCTGGTGTTCCGTTGCTTTCCTGTTGCACCACGCCCTTTGAAAGTGAAAAAAAAGAAGGAACAAAGCTCCTTGGCATTGTTCTCACATGTACTTGACTATTTATTTTTCTTTATTTTTTTTCCCTTTGTGGGAACAGGTACTTGACTATTCAATTTGTCCGATTTTTTTGGAAGAGGGAATCAAACCAGAAGGCAAAAATTTTGCGGGTAACTTTGTTTTCTTTTCTTTCCATTTTTCATTTACTCAATGGAGACTGTATTTCCCTTTTTTCTTCTCACCTTTTTGCGAGGGAAAGTTAGGTCTTTGTGGGTAAATATGGTGCTCAAGCTTGTAAGAAGACTCGAAGATTGAGACTTTGAGGGTTGTGGCTAGGCAAAAGCTTAAATGCTTGTGTGGCTCATCAATTTGAGCTGATGCAATTCACCTCTCTTCTGATAATTGCAAAAGACTCTGCAAAATGATCTGAAATGGCTTTGTATTATGCAGAAAGTAGACTATCCATTGGAGTTAGATGTTTATGATCTTTGTTCGGAGGATCTAAGAAAACAATTGGAAGCTCCCCGCCAGGTATGTACTTTACCCTCTGCTTTGATGAACTTGAGTTGCAGTCTATATTTCATAGGACATTTGCCTTTTCTTTTTGCTTGGTCATTTCAATTTCAACATCCAAATTACAAGATTCTAAGAGATGAGGAAGGTAGAAAGCTTGGTTTGAAAACTAGTGATAAGAGCTCTGGTTCAATGGACACTGCTGTCAAGAAGGCCTGCTGCAGAGGTAACTAACTGATCTGGCTACATGCAAACAAAACACACGAAACCTCGTGTAGAATGTAGAATATATGCTTATTCGTGTTTCCTCTGCTCATGCAGGGATCATCAAATGGAGGTGGAGAATCATCTAAAGCAGCTACACAAGAAGGTAATTTTTTCCAAGCTTTAATTTTGTGATTTTATTATCTGATGATGGACGTGGCTCAGCTTTTATGATCAGAGATCCAATTTTCTAGTTTGGCCCCTTTAATCTGGGTCGAGGTACTGTTTGGGGCCACTTTATGGATGTACCAATTTAGGTGCTGACAGATACAGATATGTGAATAATTGATAGCGGGAGTCACATGCTGGTAGAAATCCTAAGTTCCACCGGCTGTTTTTGCCTGAGGGGAGGATCTCCTTGTAACATGTTTGTGTGTGTGTGAAGCTTTTATGTGACCAAACTGCCTTATATGTTTTGGGGAAGGTTTTCAATGACCAAAAATTTGCCAAACTTCTATGTACAAATTCTTATTTACAATTTAATGTGCTCCCATGAAAACCCTCCATGAAAGTGCCCTGTTGCATGGCTTACTTGGATTAGTACATGTATATGGTTTCACCTTATTACAGTTTGGTTTGTACTTCTGTTTCAGGTGTTGTGACTGAAAAGGAAATGCACTTGACCGGAATATATGATTTGGTTGCTGTGTTGACTCATAAGGGTAGGAGTGCTGATTCAGGGCATTACGTTGCATGGGTCAAACAAGAAAGTGGTCAGTCCCTCTGGAAGGAACTATTTGTTGTTTTATGCCATCTAACTTTGTGTTAAATTTAATAAATGAAGTGACGAATGATTGATGTTTGGCCACAGGGAAATGGATTGAGTATGATGATGATAATCCAATCCCACAGCGGGAAGAAGACATCACAAAACTTTCAGGAGGAGGTAAGCTCCCCCCAAAACAATCCATGTTGTATATACCTGCATGCTCTCTCACACAAAAATGCAAACAGATTGCAGTTCATTATTATAATTTAAATCAAGATGTGCGGTAAGACAAGAAAAGATAGAATTAAGGGTTAATTACACCTACCTCTCCCGAAATTTCTGACAATTGCAGAAACCTCCCCTATATTTTCTGAAATAACACTGTCCCCTTCTGGTTCATGTGTCAGTCACATATTACCCCCTACTGTTGCTCACAGAGACAGAAATTGATAACATAAGCATAATTTTTTTTTAAAATGTCAATTTTGCCCTTACAAATATTACAAGGACAAGATTACCCTCCCCTATTGTTGTAAAATTACAATATTACCCAACTACTTTCTTATTGAAAATTCATTATTATAATTACAATCTTAATTACAATAATGAAATAAATAATCTTCTTCCAAAAAAATGATGAACAAAAAAAAATTCCTAAACTTTCTTATCTCCAAAATTCCTAAAATTTCTTCAAATTTCTTAAAATAATTGTATTTTATTTCTCTAAAATTCATTAAATCATAAATTCTAAAAAATTATGAACAAAGAAAAACTCTAAAATCCCAACAATTTTTCTCAAATATCTTAGCAATTTCCAAAGAACAATGAAAAATTGCCCAAAGAATCAAGAAAAATTACAATAACTAAAAAAAAAAATCAGTTTCTGTAATTATTATACTTTCTTTGATTTTCTTTTCTTTAGTTTTCTCAACAACCAAACAGGGAGAAAAACACAACCCCCAATATGAGTAATGAACCCAACCATTGCAATCAAAGCCTACAATTTGGGTCACAATTAGCAAGAGAGTTCAAGAAAAATTAAGCAAACTAACCAATTTCATCCATCAAGAAAAATCCAAGCAACAAAGAATCATGAACCCAACAATTGTGTGTGCGTGAGTTTGCTTAAATTGAAGATCTCAATATCATCAATTAATCCATCAATTATCAAAGAGGGGTTTACAAAGAGAAACCCACTGTGTGTGCGTGAGTTTGTGTAGGTGGGTGTGTGTACAATAGATATATATATACACGTGTATGTAATTTGTATTGAATGTGTATGCATATATATATGTGTGTGTGTGTGTACAGTAGAGAGAAAAATAGATGAGAGAGAGAGGGCCACAAATCTGAAAGAGTAAGAGATCTTGCTAGCAGGTTGTGTAGGACGTGATTGAAAACGACGGTTGTGATCTTGCTGGCCATCGTTGGTGGGTCTGTGATCTTTGGTTTGTGATGTACCAAAGATGATTTTTCTTGCCTATGCCTGCTTCAATGATGATGGTCAGTGGTAACATGTGTATGTGTGTGTGTGAGAGAGAGAGTGAGGGAGAGGGGAGGAAGGGTAAAGAGAGATGGATTTTTGGATTTGATAGAGAGAGGAAAATGGAGAATTTAGGGCAGTGAATTGGATGATCGTGAAGATGGATTTTTTAATATATAAGGGTATATTGGTAATTGAATTAATTTTGTCAATACCGTTTGTTCGACCAAACTGACAGGGGGAACAGTGTTATTTCAAAAAGTATAGGGGATGTTTCTACAATTGTTAGAAATCTCGGGGGAGGTAGGTGTAATTAACCCTAGAATTAAAAATGAATACATTCATGAGATGGTAGGAGTACCTATAGAAGATAAAATGAGAAAAAATTGGTTAAGGTGGTATGATCATAAATGCACCAGTAAGAAAGAATAACGTGGTTAATATTGAGGGACATGCTAAGAGATGAGGGGGACCAAAATTAACTTTGGTAGCGATAGTTAAAAAAATATGATAATGTGTGATTTAACCAAGAGAATGGTTTTAAATAGAAAAGAATGACAAGACGGAATTCATGTAACGATCCCAAATGACTGACAAAGGTTCTCTCTGTTTGCCTATTATCTTCCAATTAAGTGAATCACTTGGCATTCATCTCATTCAAAAATCAGGACACTGCCATTACTCATCTCTCTCTCTCTCTCTCTCTCTCTCACTCATTTTAATTTGTTTGCTTCATTTTTTGTTTCCAGGTGATTGGCATATGGCTTACATTTGCATGTACAAGGCCCGTGTCATCCCCATGTAATCTTTTTTTTTTTTTTTTTATCATCTTTAAGTATAATTTGATTTGAATTATGAGTTGGTTTACATTGCCGTGGGACTTGCATTATTCATCAACAGTCAACAACTAATAGAATGATCTTTAGATTTTGTAGAATATGTTTGTTGTACTGTGAACTTGCATTAAATATATGTGCTTCTTTGTACTTTGGTGTGTATTATTTCCTTCTAACTTGATTGTGCTCTGTCTTAATGTGAAGATTGTGTGAAAAAAAGGTGGGCTCCTGGAAGGTTAGAAGATTTATTTTCCTAATTTTTGTTTTTTTGAAATTGGCAAGATAGGAAAATCAAAGAGTGGATTATCGTAGACGCTGGATTCCTGGTTCTGTAAATTTACTTTGCATGGAAGTTCTGAATTTCGTAAATTTGTTTAAATTTCTTCAAGAGGGATTTTGATTGAAGCATTTTCCTCTTTCCCATTCTCTAAAAGACATATTGGACATTTTTTTTGGGTCGGTCACATGAATTTTGTCTCGCCACTTGAGTGAACAAAATGGAGTAAATTTTCTTACCATCCAGAAGGCACCACTGGCCCAACAACTCAACAAAACCTTTATCCCAATTATACAAGGCTAGTTACATGAATCACGTCTACCGAGCCAACAACTTAACAAAATCTTTATCTAAATTATTTAGGGTCAGTTTACATGAATCTTGTCTTGCCGCTTGAGCCAACAAAATGGAGTAAATTTTCTTTTTGTCCAAAAGCTGTTACTAACCCAACAACTCAACATCTTTATCTCAAGTTTTTAGGATCAATTACATGAATCTTGTCTGTCCACTCGAGCCAACAAAATGAAGTAAATTTTTTTACATCCAAAAGCTTTCGTCCAAAAGCAGTCACCGAGCCAACAACTCAACATCTTTATCTCAAGTTTTTAGGACTAGTTACATGAATCTTGTATGGCCACTCGAGCCAACAAAATGAAGTAAATTTTCTTTTCGTCCAAAACCTGTCACCGAGTCAACAATTCAACAAAATCTTTATCTCAATTATTTAGGATCAGTTACATGAATCTTGTCTAGCTATTCGAGTCAGCAAAATGGAGTAAATTTTCTTTCCATCCAAGAGTCGTCACCTAGCCAACAATTTAACAAAATTTTTATCCCAATTATCTGAGCTCAGTTACATAAATTTTGTCTTGCAATTCGAGCCAACAAAACAGAACAAATTATCTTTCCATCCAAAAGCTTGTCAACAACGTTTTCCTGATTATGATATTGTCGTACTGCTGGTAAGACACAATCATAATTAGTGTGATGTATAAGGAATGAGTGCAATCACTAGCAGGCAGCAGTGATGGTTTGGAGTCAATTCAATGTTCCAAGTAAAATGGTATTATGGATGGTCCATGTGCTCCCCCCAATTGTGGCTGTGGCGCAGCTTTATCATTCCCATCCCAGCACCACTAGCACCAAAACTATGATCATACTTGTCCTAGCAACTTCTTTACACACATACGTACTCATTGATTGTGATCCATGGCCTTGTAATTTTTCTAAATTCAGCCTTCTGATCAATGCTCCAACCCTCTCCATTACGTTTCTCATGATCCATCAACTTTCCAATCTGGCCGTTTGATGGTCCAACTTTTCTCATTACGCATCACTGTAATAACAGAATGACTTTTTTTTTTTAATGGCTTTTGATAATATGTGTAGTGACTCGAATTAGAGTCGTACATGGGAGAGATAGATATTTTTATCTCGAATTAGGAATGATAATAAGACGAGAATTCCTTTCCCAATCCTGTCTTGTGAAAAAATGTCTGGGTGAAAGTGGGTTCCATTTACTTTTTTAAAAAAAAGTATTTATTTTATTAAATTAATTATAATTAACATAATTTTAAACAAAATTTACATGTGTTAAAATAAAAAAAATATAAATATCAATTAAATATTTTTTTTCAAACATATAACTCACGTTTGTAAGACCAAATATTTTTTCTTTCAATCAATTGTGTGTGCACAAAAATGGTGGATAAATGAATCAATCAATCATTAGCTGGTTCAGCTGCAGACATTGATTTAAAATCCTGTTTAGTTAGCTCAAGGGCAAGTCTTCTCCACTGCCTTAGATGCCAAGAAATTGAAGGACGACCCAATTCATCTCAGCCAATTATTTGTATGAAGGACCACCCTGAGTGCGCTTTGACATCGGCCTCATTTATTGTGGATGGAAAATTATAAGTCAAAATATATTTCACACTTCATTTCCCACTTCCCACCCTCCAAGTCGGCTGCCAAACAAGAGAAAATGCCGAACCCAATAATACCATTACAATTTGGCTATATTTGGTTTCATTTCAGGGTTACTTAAGCACTTAATTGTTAATAATAGGTTTTTTTAGAAGAAAATTTTAAATCACACTTATTAGTCATGATTTTTCTATTGAGTGCGATTTGGATTAAGTTGATAAATTTAATTTTTTTTTTATTAAGTTGATCAAGTCTATTATAAATGCATCCGTTTGATAATTATTAAGTACATTTTAACTGTTAATCTAAACACTTAACTACTTAAGTCAAACAGTACTTTTTTTAACAACTGTTTAACTCAAATAACAAGTTACCTCAAATATCATTTTTTTTCATAAATCAACCAAACGAGTACTTTGAATACAAGAACAACTCCATACAATTTGGAACCTAAAGCGATGTCATAAATAATTTTTTTTTTATTTTTTAATATTAAATTTCATATATATTGTAATATATAAAATATATATTATAATATAAAATTATAATAATATCTAGTATAAAAATATAAACGTTGAATGGAATTTTAATAATAGAATTCTTACATTACATAATTGAGAAAAGAAAACTTAAAATATAACTCTACCAATAAAATTTACAAAAATTATAAACTAATTACTACAAAAGAATTAATCACGTATTTTTTTTATGTAAACAAATAACAAAAATGTGATTAATTTAAAATAAGACTTTACTAATAAATTTTATAAAATACATAAATTAGTCAATAAAAAAAGATTATTAACGTATTTTTATCAAATACGACTAGTCTGATTTGAATTTTTCTTTTTAAATTTAAATATTTTTGGGACTTTTTTTTATTTAAATTTAAATTTTTATAAATTTTAAACTTTTAATTATGTTATAAATTATATAAGATTTGAAAACTTCTTCATAGGTGAGGTCAACTTCATTTGCTTCAATTCAAGTTCATCCTAATTCATCAATCACCGTTGAATCCTTGATTTTCGAAATGTGGGTCCACACCACTTTCAAAACAAATTCTCTGTTGGCCCAATAATATGCAATTAGGCTCAGTGGCCTAGTAGGCCCACACGTGCTAGGTTGGTTGAGATGGAAATTTAGACCCCCCCCCCTCTTTAGAGTGGTCCATTTAAATGCACATCATGGGCTGTGCCCCATGAGAGAGAGAGAGAGAGAGAGCAATTGATGATTCAAGTTCAACTAATTCAGCTGATAATTATCACATCAAATTAACACAAATAGATGGGATTCCCCAAACCTACCATATTGTTTCAAACATAAATTTAGCAAAGCTTTCTTTTCTAAGAGTTGAAGGGTAATAGGATGCCCTAATTCAATGGGACTCCCAAAAGAGGGATCACAACACTCTACCCCACTTAATTTTTGACGCGATACAAAAGTTAACAAATTTGTATTAAATATAAATAAATTTAGATAATATGTTTAATACGATTAATAGACTGATCGTATTTAAATTTTATTCATGTCAACCCTTTTAATTAAGGAATCGATTTTCCGTAAATTACATGAAAGTGTGTGCAATTGAACTCATCCTACCAAAATTTAAAGACTTTTTTCCTTTTAAAAAAGATTTTCACTTTGTCGGGCATCTAAAATTTTAACAAACTTATAAATTAATTGTTTTTAGATTTTAAAATTGACACCCATACACACCTCCAATCATAGTTTCACTAAAATCAAAAGACTTGGGTTTTACTTTTTATATTTTTCATTCTAAAATTGCGTTTCTTTAACTTTGTTTTCCAACTCTCTTTTTTTTTTTTCTTCTCAATAATATAACACAGATGCTATGCTACCAATACCTATAGGGACAAGTCCATTGTGTTGAACTCCAAATACCCACCCAGCTCCTCAAATATTATATGCTTCTTGGACATGTTATGAAGTACAATGAAAACAAGCAATTGTAACAAACCCTATTGCAAAAGATATACAAGCTTGCAATTCAAGAGACTTCGAAATTTTTTTAAATTGGATCATATCAGAATCACTCTTATTAAATTATCTGATTTTTAAAAAAAAAATCAACCCTTTTTTGGATCAAACTTTATTTAAATTTTAAGTATTTTTTTAGAAAGATATATGAACCAATGTAGTGTTAAAAAATACTTATCCAACAATAATTTTTTTTAAAATTAATTCATCTGTAGAATATTCTACGGATCTAACCCTTCCTAAAAGAGGCTCAAGTTACCCATTCTATAATATTACAATCACATGTTCATTTTCTATTATGCAACAAATGTAAACATGGTCTGTTTGTTTGAGGAGAAAATGGTCAGAAAGGACACACACACAGGCACACACAAACAGGCACACTGAATGTTGGGAACCAAACAGACCAAAATGGAAACACAAAGACAAGATATAATATATACAAGGAGATGAGAAATGAGCTTTGTCTAAGTCTTGAAAGACAATGTTGAAAGAATGGAACTTTGAACCATGGAGTTCAGATTATCTTTCCCCACTCCAAATAATCTTGGATTCATGAGCGACAAATATCAATTCCCCTATATATCTACATTCATATTTGCTATACATACTGCATAATGCATATATACAAACATTCTATATTAGCAGACACTAATGATCATTACAGTGAAATACAGAATAGTCATTATAATAACAAAATCACATATCGGCATTAGCCCCCAAAATAACACCATGTTCGTTATAATCATTTTCCCCCCTTTGAAACACATACAAACAAACACCACACAAAAGAGAAAAAAAAAATCAAACAAACAAACCATTACATTACCTATCAAAAGCTAATGTTCGTGTTCTTCCGTGGGATATCTCCTTTATAGCATCAGAAAATGCTCAAATACGCTTGGGTTATTCACGCTCATCTCTTCACTTTCACCACCATAGTTTCTTCTAAAGTACTATATATATATATGATAATCAGAGTTCTCATAATCAGAACCATTACTGTAAGGAAGAAGATGAGAAGCAAATGAAACTCTCTCTCTAAGAAGTTTTCACTTTATAGTTACTGAAAGCTCGAACCTGGTGTGTAAATGGCAAGATCAGGCCACCCATTGCCACCGCCCCAACAGCTCGATTCTCCACCACTTTGAACGCCCAAAAAGGTCTCTGAATTATTGGCACTCTGTAATTCTATTGGTGGATTCCGTAGCATATTCGATGCCGAACTCGAATTGGGGTTCTCTGCAAATTCACCCAGTTGCGCCGTCGGCCCATTTGGATTCAAACCGTCTAAAAAATTCCCAAATTGCCCATTTGAGGCCAGAAGCGAGCTAAAACTTCCCGTGACGTCGAGCATCCCGCGGTCTTGATCGAATGATGACGACAAACCATACATTTCGGAATGTTCTGATTTTGGAATCGTCGCCTGAGAAGTCGAAGATGATACCGACGGGGATGAAGATGACAGGCGTTTTGGGTTTGAAGAGCGCTTTGTGTTCTTGCGGGTGCCACCGCCAACTGGGATGTTCCGAAGAGAGCCTCCTTTTGTCCAATACCTTCTGCAATTCTTGCAGAAATGGCGTGGTTGTGAGAGATTGTAGTTGTTGTAGTAGCAAAATTTAGTGTTGCTTGAATCACAGCGTGGACATTTTAGGTGTTCTTGGTCAGGAAATTGTGGTTTGATCTGTTGATACATTGAAGGGTCTTGCATTTTTCCCGCCGAAATGACCTCAACTTTGAGATTTTTACAGAAAAACTAAACTAGTTTTTGAATTGGGTTTGTTCTGATGGAGAGATTGATTGAGTTTATAAGCAGAAACGAAACAGAGTTCCTGGAGATCTGAAATGGGTTTTGAGGGATTTTATGAACTGTTGGCCTTTCAAGCTGTGAAGTGGCGAAAAAGGGGCAAAAGAGAAACAGAGAAGGGGACAAAAGTTCAGATATTTTTGAACAGAAACAAAACAAGAAGTTCAAGCCATATTCATGGAAACAACCAAAGAGAGCATCGAAAGTGAAGAAAAAATATTGAAATTTCAAAGCTCTGGAACTTGAATATTTCTGAAGGAAACTAATAAAGAACCCAATAGTTCAGGTGGGATTTGTTTCCATCGATGAAAAATCAAGAAAAACAGAGAGATAACAGAAGAAGAGAAGGGATGATATCTGATGCGGATGATCCATCACTCTCTCTCTCATATAGAGTGAGAAACTCTCTCTCTCTCTCTGTTTCTCGAATCCACCATTACATAGAGTCTCTATAGTTGAGATTTTGGAATGGCTAAAGCTGATGCCTGATTGACTCTGGACAGTCCCAAAAAAGTCCACTGAGCATATATTTAACCAAAAAGTAGAAGTAATCAAATTTTAATTAAACTAATACTGACAATAATTCTATTCCTTATTCTTGATTGTTATAGGGACAAGGAAAAGCATAGCCAGTACCCAGCCAATCAAAAAGCTAAGAACAAATGTCAAGCTGCTGTGAGATAACGTTCTTCTTAACCTTAAACAGATGATAATTACAGCTGATTAAAAAAAATTGTACCAGATTAGTGAACTGTAACAGTTGTTTTGGGTTTTTTCTCGGGTCGTCTACAACTCATTTGGATCACTTGAAACAAAAATTATCATAATACTATACTGCTAGTCTCACCCACAAAATATCTTTTCAGGCTAAGTTTTACATAAATATTTAAACAGTAAAATGATTAAGAAAACTTCAGTTCATATAAAATTGTTGGTGCTCCATGTCGATTATGATCATGTCTATAAAGAATTAAAAAAAAATGATACCTAACCTATTTACTTAATAATGCTTTTTGAATTAAAGATCTAACACTATGTTTGGATGGAAGGAATTGGAAAGAAAGGGAAGGGAAGGATAAGGAAGGAGAGCTTATATCATGTTTGTTTTAAAAATTATGAAGGAAAGGGAGGGAAATGGAAGGAAAGGGAGGGAGAGTTTAACCCTCATTTTAGTAATTTTGTTATTCCTCCAAAAGTGGGCGGAAACGGAGGGAAAGGAAAGAAAGATTTAATGAATTTTTAATAATACCAATATTACCCTTAAAATTATAAAAGTCAAAATAAAAATAACATCTCTGTCCTAGGACATAACAGTAAAATAATATAAAATCATTTCCTTTCTGTTCTCTCCATTATCATTCCCAAACAAGATAATGGTCTTTCCTTTCATTAGTTATCCAAACATAAAGGATGGATTACTCTCTCCTCTTCTCTCATTTCCTTTCCCTCATAACTAATACTATCCTTTCCTTTTCTTTCTCTCCTAATTATCCAAACGAACTGTAAAAGAATTAATTCGGGAGAGTTCGTCAATAATGAATTGGCAAATTAAAGTAGACAATATTTTTAAGTGATAACTGAGCAATGCGTCTAACATGGTATAAGAGTTACGATTGTGCTTATGCCGAGATGGGAATATCGATGTCCCACGTCGGTTGCAAACGATATTCATGAAGGACTTATAAAGATGACGCATGATACCGTTACTTGAAAAGTGTCTTGAGTTAAAGATTCGTAAATGAAAAATCTGTGAAAACTCACCAGTAGACTTGCCAGATCACTGACAGATTAAAGCAGACAATACTTCTATACAAAAGATGGGTCGTGTCTAAGAGGAATAATATTTTTTAATGGTCTGCTTGTAACCATTATTAATATATTGCTCATTAACACTATTATACTGAATAATTATTCACATGATATTCTTACAAATAAAATATTTAGTAAAACAATCATACCACGTTATTATATGATATAGTATGATTTTTTTTTCATAATCTCTATCACTTTTCCAAAATTAGAGAAAGAACTTTTATCATAAATATAAGAGATTAATAATGGTACAAATAAACTTGTTCAGTGATGAAAATTTTGTGAAAAAGTTACATTAATAATGTAAAATAATTATTTTATCGAATAACTTATCATTTTTACATTTTTTATTAAATATGGTGTAACTATTTGTCACAAACTCAACAAGGTTTCTAAATTTAAGAAAAGTTATATATCATAAATCTTAAAAAAATTTGTTAAGAGTCCATTACACCACTTCAGATAGAAACATTGAGTGTCGGTATTAGTAAATTGTTACTAATAAGTAATCAGTATTACTAATGATGCTTAATGAAATTCTTAATTCCTCCAAAGCAAGCTAGCCAGCCAGCCAGCTTGAATGAGCTGCGCCGAGGCCTAATAAAATGATGATGAGGCTAGAGGCCCTAAGCTACAAATGAGCTTGCGTGCAAATGAAGCAGCTAGCATTAGCCAATGGGGCATCATTTGGATTCCATCATCAGTCATATATACATATATATATATATATATATATAGAATCCGGACCGTCCATCTGTTAATGAAATGAGGAGATGTGAGAATCAATGACGGCAGTAGGAATCGTAGCGTCGGGTGGTCGTCACCGCTTGACCAATCTCGACCCATTATGGTGTTAGTGTTGTCTTCAACTTCAACTATTTGAATTGAGACTCTGACAAGTTGTGTTCCACACAATGCCATTGCTCCACTTAGTGTTCCTTTCATGGCAACTTCAACTCACTTTTTTTTATTTTTTAATTTTTTTATTTCCATCTTTATTTTGATATTCTTTTCAAATTTAAAGAATTTTTTCAATCATAATCTTCATTACATGTTACTATTGAATTGTAGTGTAACAATTTCTCACACAATTTTAATTTCTTTTAAAAATTCAGATATACGTTTTCATTTTCTAAATTTTAAAACAATTATCGAGTTTGTGAAAAACGGTGAACCACATCTAATAATGACGTGGACTGACCCGTCTCCATTCGTTGTATCTTTATACAATTTTCTTATTACATTTGAATATTGATGTTGCAAGTTCGTTAATTTTAAATGTTATAATTTGGGACATAGATTGTCGTTTATAGTAAACTTGCTTAACTGCATCATTAACCGCATCATTAACCGTTTTAGGCAATAGAAGTCAATTTATCTATCTCAAATAACAAGAGTATTAACAAATTACTTTTAACTTACAAGCTGTGAATAAATAAAAAAATACAAGAATCAAATTTATTATAAAATACAAAAAAATAAAGTAACGGGTATTCTAAAAATAAGAATATTTATTTTAAAATTGTATTAGAATTGTTTAGTTTTAAATTTTAATTTATTCTTAATTGTTTAGTTTTATTAGAATTATTTTAAGAAATATAGGAATTAGTATTATTTATTGTATTAAGGTCATGATAAGAAAAAGAATAGTAATATTGTCGCTCTACTAATATGAATTGATATGTTTTTAATTTTAAATTTTTAAAAAAAATCTTTTATTTGGATTAATTGTTCTCTGTTGACTTAAGAATTTTCTATTGTTAGATATTCAATTTGGCATTATTCATTGTTGGTGTGTTTCCGTGCCGGTAAATTATAAGAAAAATTAGTATAAAGTAAATCAATCCGCTTAACCATGCGAGTGAAAACCTCACAAATGTGAATAAAAATCCTAATGTTGGCTGGGAGTGAAGGGACGGTTCTGATCATGTAACTTGTATCAAGTCTTTGACTGAAGATATGTGGGGGCTACCAAGTACCAACCAGCCATGACCGACCTTTCTTCAACTGTAGCTGTCCAGCATGATAATACGATTATTTGGAGGAAAAATTATTCTACGGTGAATGGTTTCTGCCGATTATAAATTTATATATATATATATATATATTTTGTTTCAGAAAGAATTTAATATATTATATGCATACACATTGTTATCACTAGTTATTTAGTATGAGTGATCTCTTCTAAAACTTTTTTGTAAGACAAAGATTAATACGACAGGTTTCAAATTTACATCAAAAAATGAACTGAGCAAAAAGTTAAATGTCAAAAAAGAATTTATTATAATATAAGACGTACCTTAAATTTTTATTTAAATCAAATTTAAAATGTATTTATGAAAGTTTTATTGTTAAACTTTTCTTTTAGTTGTAGATTTGTAGAGTGATTTAAAATAATAATCAATTCAATAGACTTTAAAATCTTTTAAATAAGTGTCACTATTTACTTTCGTAGTCTTTA
This sequence comes from Nyssa sinensis, assembly GCA_008638375.1. Taxonomy (NCBI): domain Eukaryota; kingdom Viridiplantae; phylum Streptophyta; class Magnoliopsida; order Cornales; family Nyssaceae; genus Nyssa; species Nyssa sinensis. The sequence continues at coordinate 2,601,687 of CM018035.1, read as the reverse complement.
TATTAAGATAATGTGCATCCTCATCAGACTTGCCTTAGGTAATGTGCATGCATCAACAGCGGAATCAAATTTCAAATTTCACTTAGTTTCGCATCATACGCAGTACGTATCAAATACGTGCAAAGTTTCGAGTTTTGCAATTCACAGTCCCGGGGTCATACAATAATTGCTCCGTTAGGAAAGGAAAAGGAAATTTCGGACTTGGGTGGGTGTGGGGGTGGCAACCGTCCTAGTGGGGAAATAGGTGGGGCCACTCGTGAACAAAAAAGTCAAAGGCAGTTTAATCTGGTGAGTGTTGAGTGACAGAGGCCGACCTGTCTTTTCATTAAGATGAAGATCTGTCAGCCGCCTGCCGAGGCGCTCTGATTTTTATGACCGCCACTTGTTTCGGCCACATCAGAGGGTGGTAGGGCAGTTCTGGTAGGAGCCAGAGCAACGTGTTGCATGCCTGAGATCCTAAAACGGCTGCCGAAAAAGAAAAGCATGTATTAGTGAGAGCGTGATAGTCGTTTTCAAGAAGTTTCTAGCAGTGTGCCCACGCAAAACTTGAGTTTTGAAAGATCACCATTTCTCAAGTCCCATGCCATACAATGGGTCGGAATAGATTTCTTTTTTCCACAAATGCTGCCTTATATTCCAATGTTTTAGCTACCATTGTTTTATATAGAATCCTAATTTTAGAACCATCACATTTTCATTCTGTTATGGCTTTGATGGTAAGGTAATATAATACCCCGTACCAATGTCACAAGTGCAGCTCCTATCAATTAAAACTCTCTCTCTCTCTCTCTCTCTCTATATATATATATATATATATGTGTGTGTGTGTGTGTGTGTGTTCTTGCCATCCACGTAAAAAAGAGCGACTAAGGGGAACCAGCAACGGCTATAACTTATGGGGACAACCAATTTATACGACATAAAAAGAATGTTTCTCCTTTTCATCTGACATCATCCTAAGATTATAATTAAATTAATAAAATACTTAAATCAGAGAACTATAACAAACACGGTCTAAAATCATCCTAAAATTAAAAAATAATTTCATTGGTACCACAAAAAAAAGTTAACAAACTTGATGCACTGCGAGTTAGCAGCAGCAGCTCCTTCCCAGTAAAGATTTGAGTAAAACTACATTTATCTTAGAAGCTAGTGGCAATATTGGACATCCTTTAGTTTTGGTTGTAGGAGAGCTACAATCACATTTTTCCCCTGACTTCAACCCAACACAATTAAGAACAGAACTGCTTCGAGAAGAAAGGGTAAAAAATAAAAGAAATAGAAGGTGAAAAGGACAATGGGAAGGGGGTTGGAAGAAAGTAAACTGCCCGCCCGGGATTAAAGACGAGTTGCTTCCTCATGGATTCTGTGACGGCGACTTCTGCACCACGATGATTTATGAGGCACCTGAAATTTGAGAAATGATGAAGCCCCAAGTTGCTGGTGGGTTGGAAAAGGAAAGAAGCTTTCCCCAGAAGCAACCCAAAAACGATAACCAAGCAAACATTACATTTCTTCCTGGATCATCTTATGCATAATACATGTACAGGCTGTTTGCAGCAGCACAAGCAATTGAGTTTTCAGAGGGATGCCATGCTAGGTGGAGCAACTTTGTTGTGAAATCAAAAGAATTCCCATTTGCATCGACTGTTTGGCTATCGGCTCCTGATATGGGCAATCCCAACATATTTTAAAATATATTAAGTAAAATAAAGCTACCAAACAGGAGACGAGTGAAGGGGGGGAGGCGGGAGAGAACGATAAAATACTGACCTCTTCTGACAACACGTGTTATACTGCTCAGGGATCTGGAAGGCCTTGAAGGGGTCTGAACTTGTCTCCTAAAGGGCATATTAAAGTTTTAATAATCACTGATACTGTAACATGAAATCACTGATAAGTCTCATAGTTGACATCTTTTTGTTAAATATACCTCATCGGATTTTTGCTGGCTTCCAATGTAGTTCCTTCAGTACTGCCCGCAGCACAACCAAACACACGGAAAAGATTGCTGGGATCACATTAATTGAACATTCAGATGCATTTCTGGAGTTAACGGCAATAGCAATAAATTACGAACAGATATGTGCACAGACCTGTAAGAACCTGTTGCTACTCGCTGGCCATCGCCACTCAAGCAACACTCAAATTTATCAAAGATGGAATCGTTTTCATATAAATCACACAGCTGGACACAATGAATACATTATAATCAGTTTGCTTACACATCAAAGCAGTAAAATTTTTGGGTAAAGATTTGTCTAAAGTAAGGTAACTCACCTTAGGTCTTAAATACTCGTGGACCTGGAAGGTTGAAACTGGACCTGAATCCATATTGATGTCCCATAACTGAAACCAAAGTATGGCAGATTTCAGCGAGAAGGCAAAAGCTAATCAACGTACAGAGGGACCATAGTTTTTAAATTCTGGACTCATGTTCTTGGCACAAAAATGCAATTAGGCATACATCCTCAAGTTATTGAGCATTCAACACACCCTAAGATAATTGTATGTAGCTTCCCAAAAGGTATTATACAGAAAAATACACACCAATATATCACATATGTATACATTTGTAAACGTAGTACATGGCAAAATAATATTGAATCGTGAGCACTGTAAGCATCTCTGCATGACTACAAATTACATTAAATGAAACCGCGTCGAGTAGCATTCCATCAAATGTTTTACATAAAGAGCAATCTTATAAATTCACCAACATAATGTACCAAAATTCAAATTTTTAGACTCAACAATACTATTCAATTTCATAAAATGAACAAAAGAATAAAACCCTCCACCTCAACATCTATACTGTCACCCCACTCTGGGACCCCATATAGCAAATCAAAACAATGATCATTTCTGAAACCCAATCATGCAGGGCTCAGATGAACCTAGGATATCGGTGAGTCTACCCCCCCCAAATCTACCCAAATAATCAGCAAGGACCTCCCTATCATCTGCAATGGCAGAGAGAACTGTACAAGCCATCTCTTTATTAAGCATTATCGTTTCCCATTGAGATCTGCAGAAGCTGTCTAAGTAGCACTAATCATCATGCTTAAGCTGAACTCACAGCGGCTTGGGAGGCAATCCTTATGGTAGATAATGTGAGGAGAGGGGAGATATCTATTAATAAGTGTTGCACGTGCAAACAAACGGATGAATCCGTCAATCATCTTCTTTTGCATTGCCCAGTGGTTGGTGAATTGTGGGCATCGGTGTTGCTTGGGTTGTCCCTTATTCGGTTAGGGAATTTTTGGCTTTGTTGAAATGAAACATGTCCTTCAAAGAGACAAAGGAAAGAATGGAAAGTTGTTCACCCTTGTCTTCTATGGATCATTTTATTAGAGTCGTCACACTTTTGAGGGGGAGGAAAATTCCATTCACATAGTAAAGAAGTGTTTTTTAGACACATTTTATTTTTTGATCGTAGGGAAATATCCCATTTCTGTTTTGGATTTTGCTGATTTTTTGAGAGAGCTTAATTTAATTTTGTTTTTTTGATCGGTAGAGAGCTTAATTATAAGGATAGATATATGTAGCTCTTGCCTTTTTGTACATGGGTTGCCCCTTTTGGCACCTTGTTAATACTTACGTTTACCTATCAAAAAAATAAAATATTCGAGGAATCATCATCCCACCTTCTCTTGATCAACTTCCACACCCCAAATTGTCATGAAGAGATTCCTGTGGGAAAGGTGACTGAGGTGGATGATTTGGCAATGAAACAGGGGTGTAGAGCAGGAGTGTTTCCTACTGGTTATCTGGGTCTACCATTGGGGTAGTCTCATAAAGTAAAGCTGTTTGGGATGTTGTGGTGGAGCGGTTTCAGAAGGGGTTACTTGGTTGGAAAAATCTCTCTCAAGAGGGAGTAGAATCACTTTGATCAAGTGTACACTCCAGCTTACCCACTTTCTTCATGTCCTTGTTTATTATCTTTGCCTTGATGGATAGAAGATTGGAAAAATTGCGAAGACTTCTCAAGGGGTGATGAGAAGACGAAAAGGTGGCTTCATCTAGTTAACTAGGAAAAGCTATCCTTTCCTATGAAGGAAGCAGGCTCTGGTATTTAAAAGTTTAGGTATTTTAATTGTGATTTAATAGGCAAATGGCTATGGCGCTTTACAATAGAGAGGAATGCCCCGCGGCGGACAATGATTGCAGAAGAGATCGCATCAAATTCTGGCATGATGTCTATTGAGGTGACGCGGCTTCGAAAGCTAGAATTCCGTCTCCTTTTTCTATTCATAGGTTATGTTGTCTCGGTGAATGTGTTTGTTTCTATCTCAGATACGGGGTGGTTTAGTGTCCTGGCTTTAGACGTGCACTTCATGATTGAGAACTAAAGGCAATCACAAATTTGATGTCTTGCCATCAAAGGATTACAGGAGTGGGAAGGAATGAAGATGCTATTAGGTGGAAGGTACCAGTACGAGAAAATATTTTCATTTCAATCATTTTATTGTGCCCTCAATAAGGTACAAGCCCTTGATTTCTTGTAGAACAGTATCTGGCAAACTAAGGCCACTTTAAAAGTGGTTTTTTAATATAAATGGATAGCTGTCTGAGAAGCCATTTTAACTGTTGATAATTTGAAGAGGAGGGGGTTTATAGTGGCTGATAGATGCTATCTATGTAAGTATGAGGGAGAATTGCGCTTTTATTTTGTTCAGTCACGAGAGAGTTGTGGTTTTTTTATTTTCCTTTTTGGTGTTCAATAGGTGATGTGGTTTTTGTTAGTTGCCTTTTTTGGTGTTCGATAGGTGATGTGGGAATGTGCTGCTGTCCCTCATGGGCTGCACTTGGGTTATGCTGGCTACCATCAAACAACTTCTTTTGGGTTGGAGGTGTAAAGGCATAAGAAAGGAGCTACGTCTTGCTTGGAATATGGCGCCAATTTGCCTCATTTAGAGCATATGGAGGGGAAGAAATACTATAGTTTTCGAGGGTGAAGAATCTCCAAGATATGGAAACCTTGTGCAAAACCAATTCGAACCCTGTTCGACTCATCGCCAGAAAAGGTTGCCGGAGATTGCCGTCGCTAGAGAAGGCAATTGGTGCCAGTAGGGCTTCTGTTGACCAAGTCAACTATTGACTCGGGTCGGTCAATGGGTCAAGTCGGGTCTCAAGTCGAGCCTTGACCCGTTTTAAAACCAATTATGGGTTAAATCAAAATGTCGTCATTTTAATTATGAAGGGCTAACGTCAGCATGACGAGACAAACCGGGCCGAACCGCTTGGTTCTTAACCCTACTAGACCAGTTCACTTAGAATCCAATTAGACCGGACGGTTTAGGTTAAATGATTTTCTCAAATTACGAATTGATCCCAAATGTTTCTGTTAATTAGGAAATGGCCCAAAAAATAATTATAAATTTTCTTAAAATCTTTTAAAATTATAAAAAATTACCAAAATGCCCTTAAGCCAAAAATTGATCAAACGAAAGCCACTAAAATGAAAGAAAAGCCTAACTCAACATTTTTTAGCATTCCGGACTCAACAGCAAAGCCCGATTTACAAAATTAGAACCCAAAAAATATGAACAGGCAGACTGGAAGAATTCCAAGTATGTCCTACTAATTAATTAAGTGATTAATTGAGCCCCTATAACTATGAAAATACCTACATTAACATTTTAGAGTATTGTGGACCCAACGGCGGGGGGACCCATTTTATGAAACGAAGTCCTGAAAATATAGACACATGAAATGTCATAATTACCATTATGCCCTTAGTAATCCAAAAACCAGTTAAATGTCAGAAATAACATATTTTAACTTTCTTTGACGTTCCGGACTCCACGATAGAGTCCATTTTAGCAAACGAAGAACCGAATGAAATGAGACATAAAAGATAGAATTATTAAAATACCCTTAATAAGAGAATAAGTTTCAAATGAGACTCGAGGGAGAGTATGAAATCTACCTTAGGGTTTAGAGGGCCCCCGAATCCAAAAATAGAAAACACTTTTCTTTTGGATCAAGGAAGAATACTCAATGTATTTAGATAGACTCGTGAATTTTTTGGAGGACCTTAGGCTTTGATAGTGTAGCCAATCCCTTTTGTTGTATACGGGTTAGCTGCCCTCGGGCTCCTTGTTTATTTAATTTACTTTTATCGATAAAAAAAAAGGTGATGTGGTTCTTGTTATTTGCCTTTTTGGTGTTCAATGGGTGATGCCAGGGTCTCAGGATCTACAACCGACTTTTTGAAAGTTTTGAGAGGGGGTTAATTTTGTAATAGGGCGAGAAAAGTGTGGTAGACAACTCATTTGTGTCTCATGTGATGTGTGTGGAAGCAGAAGAATTGGAGAATTTTTTTTAAGAGAAGAGAAGAAAATATATATAGAGAGAGGGGGGGGGGGGGGAGAGAGAGAGAGGGAAACCAAGGGAGAGGAGAAAATCAATCTCAATAACCAGTTCAATCTTTACCTATCAAAAATAAATAAATAATCAGTTCAATATTTAATAATCAAAGCTCCTTGTCTCCAAAACATCAATCCCTATAAATAGCCAAACCCTAAATAAACTTTCCAAAATAAAAATAATTCCTAAAGTAAATTAAGTCTTAAAATAAATAATCCCTAAATAATATAAAAAAACACCTAAAATAAACTATCCTCCATGATCAAATACGAATGGCCCATGGGGTCCTTGTTCCCCATCTCTACTGAACCATATCCACATCCACAACCATACATGTTGCATGAATCAACACCACCACCATACCAGTAAATCAATGGTGTTTAGTTCCCATTGCTTTCCCTCAAATGTTACACGCACATTATTGGGTTGACCCTGGCTCTTTGACTATGATGTCTATAATGGGGGAAAGAAAACATTTATCATTTTGTGCAACAAAGATATTATCTTTATCCAAAGAGCACTAAAGAATTGAAGAAAATGAAGGAATTAAGGCGAAAACAAGCAGTGGAAAAGCCCAAATAAAAGACTCTGGTCGCAAGAAGGAAACCCTTCGACTGCTAAGTGCTAACCAAGGAAAAGTTTGAACACGAGAGCAAAGAAATAGGGGTCATCTATGCTCTTGTAACATAAGAAGTTGATAAAAAAAAGGAGCTGATGTGCCTATGAAAGTTCTTAAGGAAGTGGTAAAGTTGCTAGAAAATTTCTCTGATGTTACTGCAAATGGCTTGATGAATAGCTTGCCGCCTATGTGTGATGCAAAGCATGCAATCAACTTAGTTTTGGGTGTGCAGTTACCATATTTGCTAGCCCATAGGATGAATCCTGCAGAAAAGACCGAGTTGCTGAGAGAAGTTGATGAGCTTTTGTCAAGAGGTTTTATCAGATGAAACTTAAGCCTACGTCTTTCTTACTCTATCGACTCCGATGGACAGAAGTTGGCGAATGTGTGTCGATAGCCATGCCATAGAAAAAATTACCATTTAATATCGATTTTCCATTCCGTGGCTCGATGATATGCCTAACATGACAATGGGCGCTACTATATTTTCAAGGATTGTTCTCAAAAGAGGCTACCATCATACTCGTATTCGTCCTCATGATGAAAGGAAAACGACCTTTAAGAGCGAGGATGAACTCTATGAAGGCTAATCATGCCTTTTGGGTTATGCAATTATGCGAGTGACAACGCAGGTATTTCAACTCTTTATTGGTCATTTCTCGGTTGTCCATTTTGATGATAAATTGATTTATTGCAAGACCAACTCTTTATTGAACCTTTGGGTGAACTTCGCATGTGATAATATATTTATTTGTTAATCAATCTTTTTGGGAAAGTTCCCATAGTAATTGTATTAAGACACATGTCCCCTGTCCATAACCAAGTCACCATGTCTGTCACAGGTACTCCACAGAAGTTGAAGTATAACACAGCTTTAGATGTGGGTGGTTGAGTCTTGTATTCCTTCGGTGGAATCCTTTGTAGAGTATTCAGGTGATATGAGACTTTAAGTTCACGAAGTCTCCTTTTTTTGTAAATGGCCTTGGGTTCCATGGATTTAAATTATGGTCGCGGAATACGAATCGGTCGCGGTCGTAGTGTAACGATATCGGGAGTATCGAGTCATTCGTAACGGAAACCGTAACCGTGAATTTTTTTCAAACGCTAGTAAATGTCTTAAAAGTCACTGATATGCATATCTTGACTACAATTATCACATTTTAATATTTTTTACTATCATTTTTAAATTTTCTTACACCTAAAAACTATTTTTCTTATAAAAAACACTTTAAAAGATATTTTATTAATTTATATAGGTTTTTTAAAGTTAAACTAATAAGAAATAACATTACAACAAGTAATATAAATAATAACAAAAAGTAATTATTAGCATGAAAATCAATTTAATTGATTAGTTATGGAATAAAAAAATATAAAAATTTTGAGGCCAAGAGGCTTTTTCGAGTTCGTATTGACCTAAATGTTTTGGTAACTTATTTCAATTTTTTTGGATTATTTTGTTAAATATCTCACTTGTATATAAATTTTATAAAAATAGAAATCATAAAAATTATGTTGAAAAAAATTAAGAAGTAAAACAAATTAAAAATTTGAGAAAAAAACCCTTAAAACAACCGTAACAGTCTTGTAACGGTCGTAACGGTCTATAACGGACATAATGGCCGATACGTAACGGTATCGGCCGATACGGCTGTGAATTTTAGTCACACCGATATATCGGCCAGTATCGGTATCGAAGAGTCAAAAAACCGATATGTAATGGCCGATAAGTAATGTAACGACCGTTATTTAGCACCATGTTGGGGTCTCTTTTTAATACTATTACACTTCACTTATCAAATAATTTTTTTTTTGTATATTCAGCTATGTGTGTAATTACTTGGGGCCTATTTAGTACGCAGGAATGGAATGAGCATTTCTGTCTCCAATCCATTCCCACGTTTGTTTAGCCATTTTATACTGGAATGACCATTCCTGATGGAATCACTAATCCTTTACAACCCGGATTCACTATTCCTTGTTAAAAGAAGCCGAATGCCCATTCCATTCCCGAACTCACTCCCTATATACTGTGTTGCGCCTCTTTCGTTCGACAAGCATTCATCGATCTCATCGATCTCACAGATCTGGTAAGGTTAACTTTCTCTCTCGATCTTCACTGATCTCTCTCCCTCTTCAATCCTTTTCTTATCCACTAATAAAAGGACAAACCCTCTACTTTTGTTACCGCGCTCTCGTTACCAATTCTCAAAAGTCTTTCGTGGTTTGCTTCTTTGCTTTCTTGAATCTTCTATCTCCCATGGTAGGAGGTTCGGTGGCGCCGACACCACTATTGAAAGATGAACTCGACATCGTCATACCCACAATCAGGAACCTCAATTTCTTGGAGATGTGGAGGCCGTTCTTCCAACAATACCACCTGATCATTGTCCAAGACGGCAACCCATTGAAGATCATCAAGGTCCCTGAAGGCTTTGACTATGAACTCTACAACCGAAACGATATCAACCGTATTCTTGGTCCCAAGTCTTCTTGCATATCTTTCAAGGACTCTGCTTGTCGTTGCTTTGGTTACATGGTGTCCAAGAAGAAGTATATCTTCACCATCGATGACGATTGCTTCGTAAGTGCCTTTTTTTCTCTTGGTTTCTTTTGTTGGATTGATTTTGTGTATGCCTTTCTATTTTTGTATACTTGAGGGGTTTGGGTTTTGGTTGGTTTTTGATTTGGAGTGGAACGTTGGGGAGTTTTTTTTATGGGATTTAAATAGTGAATATTGGATTTTGATGTGGATTTGTTAATGGGTATTAGGAATTTCAATTTTTGGGGTGAGTTTGTTGATGGGTGGGCGAGAGAGTTTGAATTTAGATGTGAATTTGCTGGTGTGTATTGGAAATTTGGATCTTGATGTGAGTTTGTGTCTAGGTATGGGGCAGTTTGGATTTTAATAGAAATATGCTTGATGACTACTAGAATTTGATGTGGATTTGTTGATGACTCTTTTGATTGTTAGATTTGTTAATGGTGTTTAGTTTAGTTTTTGGTTGATTTATGTGGTAGTGAAAAAAATAATATTAATTTCATTCCAACACTTTGATGGTTCAAACCAAACACAGAAATGTAATTATCATTCCATTACTGGGTATTCAGCCAAACAAAAGAATGGAATAATTATTCCTATTCCATTCCTACTCCATTCCATTCCTGATATTATTTCATTCCTGTCTTATTCCATTCCAGCGTACCAAATGTAGCCTTATTGTTTTCTTTAAGAAAGAAGAAGAAGACCAAGTTTTGGAAAATGACATATTCCAATTTTATGCTTTTTGTATGCGACATATCATTTGCACTCTCATTATGTCATTTCATCAGACTAAGCCTGCATAAAGTTGCTATCATGGCATGTTAAATCGAGCCAGAAGTCAAAACCATATGCAGCACTCTGGACTCCAGAGCACATATCTAGCAGTGTAGGATACCAAATATAATATTTGAGTTAGTAGCAAAATATAAAATCCAAACCTTGAGAGTCATATAATCACGACTAAGAATATATCTTCCATCCTTTCCAAATTTGATATCTGAAATTGAGGCAATTATCTCGGTAAAAAAAGATCTTGAACCAGGTGCCTCCTGTTCCTCAAACCTGTATGAAAGGATATTATTGCCTGATAAATATGGATGACATTTGAAGGTAAATAAAAGGCAATGTTATATATATGTGTGTGTGTGTGTGTGTGTGTGTGTATTCTTTTGGGGTAAAGAGGCTTAGACAATCTCAAAGCCAGGCAGCCTCAAAATTTCTTCCACTTTTATTATTTCAATTCTTAGGAGGAAGTTGCAATACAGAAATGACTAAAGCAGAACAACAGCCAGTAAAACACTTACAATTTAGAATGTGTATCACACAAAGCTGATTGCCGCAAATCAATAAGACGGATTGATCCTTTTGAACTACTATATGCTAACATGTTACAATGGGTAGGATGAAACTCTGCTGATGTTATCACCTCTGCAATAATAAATAAATTAACATTCACGGCTCAAACTTGTAGTACAACCAAACAAATAATCTAAAACTTCCAAAAAAAACCAATAGGAATGCAAGATTGTAAAGTAATTTATTGAGGGGCAATTCTGGAAATCCAAAAGTGGGGCAGCCAATTTTTATCAGAACCAGGATGGATGGTACAGCAGAAAACATCTCCTGCAGTTTCATCAGTAACTGCATCCAAGGCAGGATTTTCCATACAAATTCATTATTTCCAAATTAAGGAAACAACAATGGCCAGTCAATTTTGTCCACACATAAAACTGGTCGACAAGATACTCCAAGTTTCCCAAATAGCCCCCTTAACGGTTCATAGGAAAATAAAATATGAAAAGTATCTGCTCCCATGCTCAAAGAAAAGAATTTTTTTTACTGGTATGAGCAATGAGAAGTATAACATGTGCTAATATGGGAGCACCCCCCCCTTGGGCACCTTTTATATATTCTACACCTTACTTATCAAAACAAAAAAAATGCGCTAATTGATAAAATCAGAATATGCTGAAATTATCCATCAGCAATAAATACAAACTAGCATAAAAAGAAAAAGAAAAAGGAAGCCAGAGACACCGTGCATTAATTTGGAAGTTCCATTCAATGCCAACCATACCAGTTAGATCCTCCATGTTTGCAGGCTTCACATCAACAATATTAAAACTCTGATTGCTAATTTCCAGGTTCCAAAGGTTTATACGCAGATCATCAGCTGATATAAAAGTCTCTCCATCACTAGAAAATAATAGAGGGAGAGGTAGAGTCAGTTAAATTCAGCAAAAACCATATTATAGATCGGAGGCGGACTAAATTTCACAGCGGAAGGCACAGAATAAAAAAATGCAACAAAGAAAGTTTCAAATCAATCTTTTTCAACAGCACAGTCATATCTTAGTAACCTTACAATTTAAATGAATTACACATATCAAATTTACACCAGGACCTCATTAGCTGTTGAGTTATATGCAAAATCTACCAAACAGCATGAACCAAAACCATGACAACAGCAAATGATGATACTTGGCACAAATAACCCAGAAACAATACCCCCAAAAAAAAGGTTTCGGCCCACTTCTTCTGTATCTAAAGGGTACTATACAAAGTTGTTATGTATCCTAATATAGCCAGATTATCCCACAAAATTGAAAAAACAACCATGGCTCGAGAATCCTAACATCATCAAACTTCAAACATTTATCACATAGCAAGATAAAATGCTAAACAAAATCACGTTCATCTACTAATAAAAAAAAAAATCACTACGTTCATATGCATAAGGTGATGTTAATGACCAAAATGATAAAATAACAACACAAAACCATGAAGAGGGCCACAAGGCCCACAACATACCACCTCAAAATTGTCTTCTAAATTGTCTTCTTCGCATACATACAAAATTGTCTTAGAGTATCCTAAACTGGACAGCTATTCTGCTAACAAATTCAGATAACTAAACAACAACTTCAGCATTTATTCATAGAATTACACTAAGAGAGGATTTTTTTTTTCCTTTTTGGAATCTTAAAGAAAGATTGAAAGCTAAAAAATAAAAAAGGAATCACCATAAAAAGTCTCTTAAACTTCTCCCAACCATGCATGTGAACAAGCAATTAATAGCGAAAATGTACAAGTGGTAACAATATTTAATTATCCACCACTTGTAACGAAAAGGCAGTGGTAGTGGTGGTTCTTTCATTATTTCCTTTTTCCTTCTCCACACGCACGCATATATATATATATATATATATATAGAGAGAGAGAGAGAGAGAGAGAGAGAGAGAGAGAGGCAAAAGTGCATGGCCACATAAAACCCATGTCACAAACCACTTTCTAATATAAATCGTACATTCGTGCCTTATCCAGTTACCCCAGATATTTGGGTCCAGAAATTTGCATCCTACTCTGTTAAATTTGGTTTATGAAATCAAGGTCGCTGCTGTCTAGTTTTCTCGACATATATGGAAAGTTTAAGCCCCATCCAAACTGCCTAAGAGGATACATTCAGTCAACACGAAATTCAAATATCTATATATTGTTCAATAATTCAATCAACATTAATTTCAGCCATCCTCTCTCCTCTAATTGTACCTTCAGTAAGAGGGCTTCATCATTGATAACTTATCTAATTAGGGTGGACTACTAAAAATACTAACTTTGGCTAACCGGCAGGATCTAAAAACACTTGTAATACCTAAAACTAAAGAGTGATCGCATTTAGACTCTTTTGACATACATACAGGGTGGAGACAAAATTTTGCCTTGTCAAGGAAAAAATTGAAATTATAGAATAACAATATGCAAATAAGTTATCATAGCATCATTTTGAAGTCATAAAACTCCCCAAATATAACCCCCAAAAAATAAAAATGTTAAAGCGCCATTAAAAAATGGAAAGTAGAAGTACAAATCAACGAAAGTATGGACACTCACCTGTTATTTGAGATAGAATTGATATGATAATCATGCGCATGAGCATATACCCTTCTACATCTCGCCACAAGGCTAGTCTCTTGACTAGTTACCTGCAGATTGTGTAACGTAAGTGTGAAATAGACTTGTCAGAAAAAGAAACAAAAAACAAAAAGAAAAGGTCTAAATGAAAAAACAATGAATGAGACAAATAAATATCATAGCCTTCATCAGTGTACAAATTGATATATTTTCCATATATACATATATAATATATATTGCAATTATTTACAACAAAAGAAGTTAATGTTCATTAGGACACATCCATGTATAAGTTGTAAACAAGACAATTAAAATTTCATAATTTTTCTTTTCCTTTCTTTTCTTTCTTTTTTGATAGATGGCATGTAAATTTGATCATTCAAGTCAATAGAATAAAGTATAATGCTAAAAAGGGCTGCAGGTTCACTTTTGAGCAACAGGTATCAAACATTATGCTTGTCCCTTGGTCAAGGTGAGGGATCACAGGTCCACCTCACCACACCTTGATGCTTCCTTTTTTCTTTGTTTTACCCCCTCTTTTCATGCTTAAGTGCACTTTCCAACATTGCCAGGTTAATTTGGGCCAAAATAGAAATGGCACAATTTGAAGACGATGATATTTATATATTATTTACTTGAAAACCATAGTTGCAACAGGAAAATAAGTAGCTTAGGCTGAGTACAACTACCATGGGTAAACGTAGCGATGGAATGCCGCCTGGAGGGAATGCAAAGTCACTGCTCAAATGACTGTGTGATCTATCTGGGTATCCTCCATTAGCAAGATGTGGTCTAGGGCTGGAAGAAACACTTGAACTGGCAACACTCCCATTTCCAACAGCTTTGGAAGGGTCAACATTCATGTCAGAAATTTTCTTGACTTTTTTCTCTTGGACCTGTTTAATGCACAAACAACAGTAGCATGCAAGTTACCAGCTATGTTGACAGAAATTGAGATACTGATCAGTGGGAACAAGGTGAAACGAAGTGTAACAACCATTTACCAACCCTTTTATACATCCTCTTGACTACTATAGACTATTATATAAAACTAGAAGGTAAAGGTGGCTCAAAGATTTTACCCAACACAAAATCACAAGCCTCTTCTTTCCATCACTCTATTCGACTGACCAACCATGATCATTAGCAAAGTGGCCGCCTCAACCCTCACTTTAATGAGATTTTGCAATTATGTCAAAGAATATTCCCAACTTTAACTGAAGTAAACAAAACCTGAAAACTAACTACTTTGCAGTTGGTATAATAGAGGATCAACACAGCAAACCGCCAGTAGAGAGAGTCCCCAACTCAAAATTCCTATGATTCATGCTAATTTGAGCAACTTTTTGAATATAGGCAGTTTACATACCACAATGGCACAAATTCCTCATTTCTCTAGGAGACATTCTTTGTGGAAGATTAGGTACACGCAACACAGTGGGTTTTTGTAGAAATCACTTATTAATAAGAATATAAATAAATATATATTAAAGAGTGACACTTGTGTCATTATATACTCATTCAGTTATATTAATTGCATTCTGTATGAATTCTTGTAAATTACAAGCTTAAAGAACTCTACTCCAAATAGCACTGTTGAGTCTTTGGTTAGATGTTGATTTGGTTTCTCTCAATACATTTATTTCTTTCAAGTACCAATAACCACTTGCATCTGAAAATGTGAGTGTAAAAAGGAAGAAATTGGACACACAAACAGATGAAGCATTCTTGAAAATTTTCATTGTTGTTCAAAGAAATTGATAGAAATTTGGCAACTGAAACAAAATCATTAAAGCTCTGGAATTGCATTTTAACGAAAGAGACCAGACGCAAAAAGAGTCAGGGTCCTTTATTATGCCATTCTGCAATACTCGGCAATATGTGACTGATAATAAAACATACTATACACACACCACACAACCAAAGTTCAATTATAGGAAATTCATAGCTGGCAACAACGCACACCAATATCACATTTCTTGTCAACAGTTTTCATGTGCGGTATTCTCTCAACTTTATATCTCCTATTATATTTCTTTCACACTACAACAATTTGTGCTTTTGTCCAACTCAAAATCAGCCACCAGTTACTAAGATGGAACCCCACCATCCAAGCCCATGTCTTTTTGCATAATATTGCACATGCCATAAGAAGCACCATCATATGCAATTCAAAAACACACTCCACAACTTAAAAAAAAAAAATACTAGGCACTACTGCATACAAGATACATCAATTAAATAAGTACATACAACAGAAGAAGGAAACAAATTTTGAACAAATAACTGAAAATGAGCATACTTGGTAATCATAAATGCAGTCTTAAAAGACCTTTCAAGGGGGCAAAAAGAAAAAAAATCTAATGTTGCATACAATAATATGCGAGTAAAATACTAATTTGGTAGCCAGTCCTTTTTCTTAAAACAAAAAAGGTAGCTCGGGTCACATGATGCACTTATTAGCACGGATTACAAAATCTACAAATCAACTAGGGAAAAGATTAAGCATGCTATAAAACAAATTAAATTTCCCACCTTCCAAAACTTGATAGTTTTATCGTTAGTTGATAGAAGAAACAGGGCACCATTGGCTGTTTGGCACCATCTGATCTTGTTGATTTTCTCCTCAATCTCCAAGCTCTTGAGATAATCAAACTGAAAGCAAAAGGATGCAATACAGAATGAATCAGTAAAATCTAGATTCAGTAAGCAAAAAAGGACTGGCGAAAATGAATACCTCAGGCTCGTGGCTCTGAAACTCAGTTTTATAACGGAACTCTGGATGTCTACTTATAGGATAATCCATTCTCTCCAGATCCCTTCGACTTCCACCATGCTAGACATATACATTTAACAAGAAAATTACAATATTGCAACGGGTCCATATATATATATATTTTTTATCAGTAATATATAAGGTCCATATTTAATAAATCATATCCACGAGGGTTACACAGACGCACATCTTTTGTATCAGTTCTTTCAAATAATACCACCCTGCCCCCACGGTCACCAGTAGCGAGATGGTCACCAGTTTTGTCGAACTCAATTGCCGAAATGATATCAACTGCAAAATTAAACACAACATTCAAAGCAAACATATTAGGACATCCCACTATAAGCTTGCAAAGATATACTAAGAATCTCTGACTTACAACAAGGTTACACAGGCTACCAAAATTACCAATAATATTTTTTTCTCCCCAGTCATGAATGATGTGAGCACTAAAAATAATTCACCAACTTTTTCTATTTGTGAAAATGTTCTTTGTATCCTAAAATTTAAAATGAAAAAAAAAAAAATTCTCAAGCATGTTTTGCTCTTCAAACACTGAATTTCAATCTAATTGTTCTTGGCAGAAAATAATATGCAACCAGCATATTATTGGAAATAGTTCACCCAGCTCTTATTCAAAGCCCATCTACACTAGTCAATATGATCTTTAGTTTATTGCCAGCCAAATTGGTTTATGTAGCCAAGTATACAGCACAGATACCCAGTACACATTCAGTAAAACAATGAAGATTAAATGCTTGTATGATGTATCATATGCATAGATGGCCCATCTTAGCAAGTTCATCTTCCAATAACTATGAATTAACAACAAAAACCACAACAAACAATAGTTTGAAACCATGCATTTCTTCCATGTAGTTAGCTGCTTGGTATTTCACAAATCAATTTGACAGACTATGTTGTTTTAATTATCACTTATTCTTTTATCAGATGTGGGTATAATGAACCAGCATGTGACGCTTTTATTCCAGCTGTTCACATTATAGGGATCACGAAGACCAACTTTAGCCACGCAATATGTCGGACAAAGATCCGAACTGGTGGATCAACATTCGACACTAAAGGTGATGGGGAACAAGGACCCCACGGGCCATTCGTATTTGATCCTGGAGGATAGTTATTTTATTTAGGGCTTATTTATTTTAATACTTAATTTTGGGAGTTATTTTAATTTGATAAGTTTATTTAGGGTTTGCCTATTTATAGTCATGGATGTTTTGGAGACAGACAGACTTTGATTACTGAATATTGAATTGGAATATTGAGATATTGAATTTAGCTCTCTCTTCTCTCTTCTCTTGGTTCCCCTCTCTTTCTTTTCTTCTATTCTTTGCTCTTTCTCTTATTGTCCTGCACCAAAAGGACTCTTCATGGTCAGTACTGCAACCACTTTACCAAGAAAATGTCAACTTGAACAGTAGGATTGTAGGTGGTCTTTTTTTTTTTTTTTTTGCTTTCCCCCTTTAAATCTCAGAGATGTCAGGATCAACCATCTAGAATCTACATTCTCTCTGTCCAGAAGCTCTTACAGAGAGATCTTGCCCAGTGGAAACAGTCAGCCACTCAGCCTGCTTCCACAAAAAAAAAAGAGTTCTGAATAAGAATATTCAGTTTTCACTTAAGAGAAGTGACGATGTGCTGACCATTTTGAAGTTACAGTGCAAAAGTTGTCTAGAGAGTTGAAAAATGGATCATACCAACAAGATATAGGATGCCTCTGAAAGTGAAAGAATGTTCAGTACCAGAAATAAACACTCAAAAGTTCCCCATTAATAAGCAAGAAACCATTGCAATTTGCTTTCTTTCTTTTTTTCAAATCACGAACCTAGTTGCCCTATAGTCATTAGATAAAACCACCAACGAGAATTCTTCCCCTTGTTCTTCAATAACTTAAAACTCTGGAATACAACATTCCGTTTGAAATAATAATTCACGCACATTAGAAAAAATAAAACTATCTGACCCTATCACCAGTGTAAACCTGGTGCATATCAGCCTTCAATAATTATGATGCAGCATCAAAGCCATAGAAAAACTTTATGCTGTACTAGTAATCCAAAAACACAACACAATAATGAGTGATATAAACCTGTTGAAAAACAAATGGTGGCAACTTAACATTTGTTTTCTTTAAACACATTGTGTTGTTATTGGATAGGAATGTAATCGGAACATTATAACAATTAACAAGGGATGTCACAGAAGTCAAAATGTCAGCCTAAATTCAAGTTTCAAACATGGCTAGTATCCTTTCTTTTCAAGTGTCCAAGTCACCTAGCTTATGAACTTTAAAGCATGAAGCAGGGGTTTCAATAGAAGTGAGTTCAAGAGTAGGGTCAGGAAGCACTTGTCTTTGGAATGTCCAATGGGTTGGTTGTCAGGGGCGCATACAAAGCAATTGGCAGAAACATAACCAATGGATTGGACCTCCCAAGGAGAGTGATACCTACTGAAATATCTGAAGTACCAAGAAAATAGGGAAACAAAAAATGCAAATACACTTTATTCTAGTACTCGTATAAGTATTCTAGCACTCATATTTAAAAAATCCAAAATAATGTCTAAAAGCAACTTAAATAAAAACAAAGGCATTATTACAGTCAATTAAACCACAATGTCAATGCAGTATGCATTACGCTCCACGCTAGTGTTTTGTACTCCTACTCATCATCACCATTTGTAGTTAAATCTCGCACAGTCAACCTTGGAATCAAATATTTAGTTCCAGAAGGTGTGTTGCTCCCATTTTAGATTTCTACATAGTGAAAAGATAAGAGTTAGACCATTCCCCATCAATTTAACAATATAGCCTAAGCTTACTAAATATATCTATGATTCTTAATCACTGGACTATTTATTCTAAGAATAACCACTTCCTCATCATGTGTGGTCTCCCATATTCATAATTGTGCATGACATGTGAATAAAAAATGAGTGTCAGGACTTGATACCAACAATATACAGTAAGTTGCTGAATACTGTTTAAATCCACCAATTTGTCCAAGTGGCAGGCTTAATGGAACAAGGTCCAAGGCAGGTTAACATATCATCTGACAATGAGGACACACATAAAACATATTGACATCCACCTACACACACACACAAACACGCATGTGTGAAGGCACCGTAATAAATCTGGCAAAACTAATATATGTCCTTCAGGAATAATCAAAGTTAACCTGATAAAAAAATAGGAATAATCAAAGTTAACAAGCACCACTGAATAACCAATCCTAGTTGCGATTAAACACACAGAACAATGACTATTATAATTTGTATTCCAGCAGCAAGTCCCACCACACTTTTCAAATAATAGATACAAAATTTTCTATTATCTCAAATATTTAGAAAGTTATAGAACTAATTCTGATATCAAGATAAGTACATGCACTTCAGAAACAACATCAACACGATTAAGCCAAGTGGCATACTGTTTGTTTCACAATTCAATTATCAGACTACTCAATACCACCTGTATTGGAAGCATAAACGTAATATGCTAAACACTATCAATTCAGTAACCTAAATCTAACTATTTTACCCTAATCAACAATAAATAAACTAATTATTTAACAATCAACGACCCGGAAACAGGTCAAAATCACATCACCAAAACCTAATCACAACACAAACACCAAAAAAATTGCGGATCCAAAATTGCGGATCCAAAGAGGTTGAAAGCAATACTAGTATAATACCTTCTTGAACTTCTTCACCGGCCGTCCGTTCACCAAAGACCTGAGAGAATTTCCACTCGAGCGGCGTTGGTGGGCCCGCCTGAGCTGCCACGACCTCTCCATCGCCACCGTTCATTTTCAGCGGACGAATCAATGGCCAAGTACACCGCCAAATAAGCCAAAATCAAATCAACGCATCAAGCGGTCGCTTAAGGTATCGAGCCTTGGTCAGAAGATCGCAGCTTCACAATCGGCAAGAAATGCATCAAAAATGTTAGTCTCAGATTCAACCATTCGAAGTCGAAACAACAACAGAGGGCTTGAACATAGATTGAGATTTTCTCTCTCCTCTCTCTATCTTTTCTCTTTCCTACTGCGAGGAGAAATATGTAATTTGGAGTAAGAAAACCGTTCTCTGTCTTCGGAGAAACAAAACACTGCTTTCTCTGTGTGTTTAAGCTCTCTATCAATAATTATATAATTTTTGTAAATATGATAAAATTACCTGACAATAGTCCAATTAGATCACCTACGAAATCTGATTGTATTGTAGAGGGGCCCACTAGTCTTGTGGTGACGCTGTGATTTAATTAAGGGTTGACGTGGTTGGCTGGCAGAGGGTCATCGGATTAGTGATAAATGATAGAAAAACATGGAATTGGAGTTCTGTACACGACCAGGTATTGTTTGGGAGAACACAATCACAGTGCGAGACCGACTGTGAAATGACAGATATGCCCTACGCCCCCCTCCTTCCCCTTTTTATTTTTTTTTTATCTTTACTCTTTTATAAGATTTGATTTAGATGGGCCGTTGTGAATTTTTGGGGCTTTAAGGTCCGAAAATCAACCATCCTGGTGTGGCCGTAGAAACATTAAAGGTAAATTTTAATTATTTTGAATTTAAGTTTGAGTTATTTCTCTATTGATTATCGATGAGTCTTCAAACTTGAGGGGTGAATTTTTTTATTACGGTAAGAGAAATTTAATTTAACGTACGTAAATTAGTTTAAAATATTTTTAATTAATATATAAATTTAAAAAAAATTAATTTAAAGTACATAAGTTGGCCGACATGTTTCTGATTCATTAAAAACAAAATATTAAAAAATCAGAAGCCAGGGATGAGAGAGGGGAGTTTTGTTTTTGGGATGTGTGTTTTACAGGAAATCATTGTTTATAACAAAAGGAAAAAAAAAGTATTACATGAATAGCAAGTCTAGCATCCATGATGGACCAACCCAATGTGCTCCATCTTTATAATTTTGAGTATCAAACGGTTTAGGGTTTTAGTTAATTAACGGGGAAGGAGAAATTATCAAGTGTCTGGCCGTACCGTGTAAGAATCAAACTTTGATATGTCGTGTTTTGATAATTTCTTCTTGATTTATTTTTTGCATTAAATTTTAGTTAATAATTATTTGAGTATAAGAGTAGATGAATATTATACCGTTATAAAATTAACTTAATATAGTTATTTGAGTTTGGTTTTATAATGTTTATTTAAGATTGTCTCGTGACATAAAAAAAATTTAAATTATTGAATAGTTGTCATGAATTCACCTGAATTCTTGATAACTCATTTACGTTTTAATACAATCCAAAAATTAGGTAATGTGTAAGTTTTTCGTCATTGCACGAGGGTCTGGGATTTCGGAGTCTTGGGAATTTTTCTTTTCCCGCTTTTGTTTTAGGCCTATTTTGTCTTTTATATTATAATCTATGAAATTTATTTTTGAAAAGATAGTCATTATTGAAAAAAATAGAGATTTCGAGTTTGAAGAGTTTTTTACTCTTATAATCCATTTGATACATAGTAGACTGATCATCATTACCCTGTGAACGTAACCATCTTGTCGAATCACATAAATCTTTTATCTTCTCTGTGTGTTTTGTTTATTTTTATTTATTTGAGATCGACTTTTTATTTGTTTGATCATTTTGTACAGCGTAAACATATTTTAAAATTTATTAATATATTAAACTTAGCTCAAATGCAATTAGATAAAGCAATAAAATATTTTAATTAATATTATATAAAAATTAAGTTACTTAAATTCGACTTATAATAAACTCAATTAAAAACTCATTCAAGATAAGGTTAAAATCATAATACGATCTTAATGAACAATCTTGATTGTCTGCCGTTAAACTCAACTCAGCTTCCCTTTGTTTACAATCTTAGAATATCTCAATGATACTTTTCAAATCCTAAACAATTGCAAGGTTTAAATTAACTACAACTGCAAATGAAAATTTTAAAATGTGTACACACTTAAACTAAATTGTGAGCTATGTTTAAAGTTTCAAAAAGAGATGTCTGGCTCTAAATTAACTATGGTGTTTTTCAACTCGTTTTAACTAGTTGTAGTTTTGATGAACTGAGCACTCTTATTAAGATTGTGTCATTTGTGAATGTGGAATTGCTTAAATAAAAATACTTAATATATCAAATTTAATTATATATTTTCATTTTTGTCAATGTGTTAAGAATATTGTTAAAATTTATAGCGAATTTTGTGTTTTATTTATTCAAATTTAAGTAAGAATTACAATGAGCTAAATTTAGCGGGTAGAAAAATTTAATATTTTTTTTTGGTGTAGTTAGCATTATTTTTACTTAGATTCAACGTCTAATAATCACCAATTAAATGTCTAATAATCACTCGGGGGTGTATCCTAAAAACATTGAAAATAAAATTCAAGTGTCTCGAGTTCAAATCTTCTCTGCGCTGATACTTGATACCTAAAGTTTAGAGAGTGGGTCTAGCAGTTACAAGAATGACGACTTAGTATGGTGCATGTAAGTTGATCCAATTAGAACTTAAAGGTGAATTTGACTGTTACGAGAAAAAAGATTTAATCTGGTGTGCATAAACTGACTCAGAATACTTCCTAACCAATTCATAAAAAAAATTAATATTTTAAAATTAAGTAATTATCGTTGTCACAACATTAAAAAAAATGGTGCAGTTATTAAGGGTTTTAAGTTATGTTTGGTTTAGATTTTTTTCAAATTGATTTTGTATATTACATAATTAATTATGTTTTAAATAATTTGATAAAAAAATTATATTTGATTATCACGTATCAATAAAGTAGTATTCTTTTTTAAATTTCAAAATTTTATCTATAAAAATAGAGTTTGTCTATGAATTAATTAATGCTTTTAAATTAGCCCATTCCAAGTTAACGCTAGGCCAGGCCTCGCAAAGAAGTTGTGAGGCCCGCCGAGGCGCTGGCCCATTTCAGCTAGCTGACATGGGCTAGGTTGGGAAAATCCAAGTTTCAAAAGCATTATTTTAACAGGACTACGATTATTAGACAGAGAAAAGGATAATATGATGTATATATATATATTTTGGTGAATGATTTTTAAAAGTCTCACATAATATTTCTTAATTAACATTATAATCTTAATTATGTCTGAAAACATGTCTCGTGACTATTGGTATCTATTATTTTGACACCAAAAACGAGTTCTTTTTGTCTATGTCACAGTTTAATTGTAAACTAATAATTGAATATTTGTTCTATAAATGCTTCATATTTGATTTCATCATAAATCAGTGCACTTCTATGACTTCTACTCTTAATGAAAATGTAATTCTTATATAACATGAATATACCATACCAGATACCACACCAATTCATTCGATATTAATTCTAATAGACTTTGGCAAGTTAGCCAATCAGTCATCTCTTTTATACACATTATTCTAATTTAAATCTATCAGTAGACTAGGTCGGACTGTAACTCATTCTAAATTTTAGAAAATATTTTTTATACATGTATAATTTTAATCTTTTTCAAATTAGCACACTTTAAAGTTTTAACTCAACTCAACCTAATTTTACCTATTATTTCTCATTTATCACCCAAAATTTTAGCCCATACGGTAAAAATTGGATCAAACCCACTTTTTACCTATCAGTTTCTCTTATTTTCACCTAAAAATTTTGACTCGACTATGAAATTAACTGACATGACAAACTTCAAACTCGAGACCTTAAACCTAAAATTAATGATCAGACAAATTTTTAGTAAATCTAAAATAGACTTGAATTTTAATTCTTAAATTTTTACTACTCGACCAACTCTTTGAAAGGGTTAAGTGGCTCTCCACTTGTTAGTTGATAATCCTAATCTCAGTTCAAAACCTCTCGATTTTTATATGCCTTATTGTGGGATTGTGAGGGCAGTTTAAACGTGTCATAGAAAAGCTTGTCCGTTTGTGGAGTGAGAAATAAAAGTAAATATAAAAATCCTACGATAGGTTATAGTGGGTTTCTGTCATTGTTTGATCTTCAATTATAATTTGTGAAAGAATTGTCTCTTATTACAAAATAATTGTCTCTTATATTTTCATAAAAATATAATTATTTAATGTAATTGTAGGAATTTTTATTATAAATAATATGGTGTTGTTAAGTAGCTTTTTTCTCCTTTGCTAGCTTTGGTTTTAGACCTATTGCTCTCCTTCTGTTTTTCAAAAATAAAAAATAAGAAAATAATATAGTAGTTTTTTTTTATACTACTACTGCTTAGATTTTTTTTTTTCGCTTTTTTTTTTCTTCGGATGGATTGTTCCGGGAGTATATGCGTATCAGACAAAATTATTCTCTATGTGACAACCTAGACTCATCTTTTAATTTTTAGCTACCAATGATTGGTAAAGAGAAGACTCGAACTTGAATCATTTAGATTTCATCTTTAACGTTTTTATCATTTGATCATATTCTCGGGTGATTGCTGTTTAATTGTTTTGTAATTTAGTGCTTTTGTGACATTTATTTGAGTCTCTAAATTCTATTGTAATTTTATATTATCGTTGTACTAAAAATTTGTTCATTTATTTGAGTGCAAGTATTCACACTAATTATAATAGAACTAGGCTCTGGATTATGAAGTTGTGCTAACTGGTCTATTGGGCTTCTCCAGCAGGCATTTGGTGACTCATAAATGGACACGACCTATTTGGATGTTTTGAAAACTTAAGTGCATTGAATTGAAGTTAAATTAAATTATTTTTGTTTTTTATAATCAAGTGTCCCACAGAATTATACCAATTAATTTTATTTATCTGATAGTGATTAAAGTTAATGGGGCGATTGAATTAATTTAACTAGTGGATCTCTCTCAATAAGAGTGGATACACGTGCTACAATGGCCGGGACAAAGGATCACTATCCTACGATGGATGACTTAACTCCAAAAACCCGTCCTCAATTCAGATTGCAGGTTGCAGCTCGCCTGCATGAAGTTGGAATCGCTAATAATCGTCAGTCAGCCGGCAGTGAATTTGTTTCTGAGCCTTGTACACACAGCCTGCCCGTCTTACTAATAGGAGCTGGACATATCCGAAGTCGTTACCTTAATCGCAAAGAAGGGAATGCCGAAGGCAAGGCTAGTGACTGAAGTACCTTCTTATCTGGATGTACTTGAGAAGCATCAATTCGCTTAAAAAGAGTGTTTTGAGTTTAGGCATCTGCTGATTGCCAATTCTTGTGTTGCTTTCACATGTCAGCTTTTGTTTTTGCTTATGCAACCTTTTCCTCATTGAGGGTTATCATATAGGGTTTCTTCAAGAGAGTATAGTTTACATTTCTTTCTCTTTTAAAGAGATTGTTTTCTAAAACTAGGGAGGAGGTGGTAGAGGGTCTGGCTGGTTTTCCCTTACCACTAAAGAGGAGGATTTGGTAGCTTTGAACAGGGCATGTGAAGGAGAATCTAAGAGATTTGTAAGCATATGAAGTAGGTGCCTTGGATTGAGATTCTTGTAAATTTATCAAGTGGCTCAATAGTTGAGAGGATCACATCCATTTTTCTATCCAAGAAAAACAAAATCTAACAATATGAAAAAGTAGAAAATATTGGATTTAACACGATATGAAGCATGTGAGTATGTATTTAGTCTTATTCTTTTCATATTTGTAAAATTATTTATGTTAAAAAGTAAGTAAATTACACTAATTTTTTTTAATATTTTTAACAATTACACTTACTTTCCATAAAAATTTTGAAATACGCTAACTTATGCTCTTTTATCTAATAAGTTACAAATACCACTCCTAAGTTAATTTTCATATTTCTATATGATAAAACTTTCTCTTTCAAAATGTTACAAATTAAAGCCTATATTGCAGTCATAAAGTAATAATTTGATAATTAAATGATGTTGGAATTAAAAGGTATGATAATTTGAAATTACTATTAAACTACCTTATAATTAATTTAATCCTTTTACTTATTAATTGTGTTTGATTAACATTATTACTAGAGATATGAAAAAAAGAATTCGGTCTCTTCTAATTATTTGACAATTATATAAATCTCTTTTGTATTTTTTTTAAGTTATACTGTCTTTCTACCTGTTATATTGACAAGATACAGATTCTCTAGTTTGTACAAAATTTATCATTTACCTTGTTAAAGTTCTAATTAATTTTTTTGTATGACTAAAATACTCTTACAAAGATACAAATAAGGTCCTTATAATTATCAGATATCATAGAAAATGACAATGTAATTATTTCTCATGGGTAAATCAAGTAAATTCATGTCTTTCGTTAATGGCCCGTCTTCCTACTAATTCCTGACCCTGTTTATATTTCCTACCTCAACCCCATCCCACCCTTGTCTAAAGGTTTATCCCGACCTCGTTTACATTCCTCGAATCCCACCCTGAATTCTAATATTCTTTTTTTAAAATAAGTTAAAACTTTTATTTTGATTGATAAATTAAAACTTTATTTTTAAAATAACTAGTACAATAAAAAATAATATAAAGCATGATATGAAAAATCTAAAAACTAATTTTTTATTGTGTAATTTAATGATAAATATAATATATATAAAGATAATAATAAAAATTGAATATATAAACGATGTGAAATCGAGACGAGGTGAGCATATCCAAATTCGATAGACTTTTAAAAGCTTCAGTCGAATCTCGTTTATGAATAAGGCATATTAACATCAATTATCTAAACTTTTTAATTTAATAATTTTTGTAAAGCAATCCCACTTAAAATACTTTTGGTGTTGATAATTTATTAGAGACGTGAGGGTGGGATTAGGAAAAGTTAGCCGCCCAAACAGAGGGGAGAATCGCCGACTGGAGCAGATCGGAATATTCCATAGTAAGTGGAGAGTTGGTTTCACAATTGGTTTGTGAGAACTCAATTCTCACCGAATATTCTCTTATATTCCCGCGCTTGGACTAACGATATTAAAACACTGAGTTTTCCTTTTGAAGAATCATAAACTCGTAGCCGTCCGATTACAAAATCAGAGATAGAGTCGCGAAATCGAAGGGTGAGGAGCGAAGAGGGCCACTATATTAAGTTATTTCGATACGTACGATAACATGACATATTTTCTAGAGTGACCTTCCTTCAACTGACCACAATCTCTGCTGGTAATATTCCTTTGGCATCTACAAATTCACAGTTGTTTTCACTTTCCCTCTCCCCTATATATACCCTTTTTCTCTTTGGGGTCTTTAAAAATCAACAACTGTAGTGTTGAACCCAAGAATTCTTGTGTGTGAGAATTCGAAAAGCAGTGTTTGGGTCCCAAGAAAACAGCAGCCTGATCGTCAGAATGGCCGGAATCGTGGTGGTTTTTGACTTCGACAAGACAATTATCGATGTGGATAGCGATAATTGGGTTGTGGACGAGTTGGGTGCCACCGACTTGTTCAATCAACTCCTCCCTACCATGCCTTGGAACTCTCTCATGGTCAGTTTTGCTTTTCATGCTACAGCTTCTTTCAAGTCTGTTTTACAAATTTTCTGTAATTTCTTATATATATATATATATATATATATGTTTGTATATGCGCTTGAGATGAACAGATGTGTGGGTTTCATGTGTAATGGGAAATCCCTGATTTTGGTGTTTTTAGGTGTACTTGTTCTGCATTGATATGAATCCAGAATTTTAGCTCTTGTTTGTGTTTGTGTTTTTGTTTCTCAAACTGTTTCTAATCACGGAAACAGTTTATCAATTTGGGATAAGACTGCTACATCGAGTGATGGGAGTCTCATTGCCAGTGTTCTGTTTTATATTTACAGGATAGGATGATGGAGGAGCTTCATGCACAAGGGAAAACAATTGAGAACATTGCAGGGGTGCTGAAAAGGGTTCCAATACATCCCAGGATTGTCCCAGCCATTAAATCAGCCCATGCTTTAGGGTATATTTTTCACAGCCTCTTATAAATTTCTTTCAGGACATGACATATATATCCATATCTTTTCCTCGGTTTTTTTCCTGGAAAATATATTTATGGTGGCAATGCATGAATTCCAGGTGTGATTTGATGGTAGTGAGTGATGCAAATCTCTTCTTTATTGAGACAATTTTGAATCATCTTGGACTGAGGGATTACTTCTCTGAGATCAACACGAATCCAAGCTTTGTCAATGAGGAAGGAAGACTAAGAATCTCCCCTTACCATGATTTCCACTCCTCGCCTCATGGCTGCCCTCTTTGTCCTCCAAACATGTGCAAGGTGATTATTATATTTTGCTTTATCCTTACTCTATCAAGGGGATTTGAATATTCTGTAACATGTTCATGAATAGTATTAATATATTTATTTAAAGAAATGTCATGATTTGTGCATTTAATTCTTGCGAGGACATGTGTGACCCGAATTTTTTTTTTGTCCTACCCTATTTATTACACTTTTCAGTCAACTCTCTGACAGTGTTGAAACCCACTAATAAATCTTATGATAATGGGTTTCACCATTTGTGAGATAATAGATTAGAGATAGGATGAATGTAGTCGGATATATAATATTATTCTTTTCACAACCATCCCACTCAAATCTCTTTAATAATAGCTTTTGAAGACACAAGGACAGTGCATTCATATAATCATTCTAATCATTAGGTAGACATTAATGTTACCTTATACAATTGAAACGTTACATTCCTAATTTTTAGCTAGCAATGGTCTTTCCTTAACAGGGTCTGATACTAGAAAGAATCCAAGCTTCTGTATCTATGGAGGGTAAGAAGAAGTTCATCTACCTTGGAGATGGAAGTGGTGATTTCTGCCCTAGCTTGAAGCTCAAAGAGGGAGACTATCTGATGCCAAGGAAGAATTTCCCGCTCTGGAACTTGATATGCCAAAACAGTATGCATACTATAAAGGCAGAGATCCATGAATGGAGTGATGGGGAAGAGTTGGAGCAGATCTTGCTCCAACTTATCAACACAGTTGCTATGGAAGAAGAGAAAAACAAAAGTACCTCGGCTCAGTTGTTTTCAGTTGATTGCATGTATTCCATGTCTGCCCATGAAGCCTTCCCTCAAGCTCTCCCAGTTCCCCATTAATGGTTAATAATTGTTGCCCAATGCAAATGCTAGAAGAAGCTCAATTTTATTTTCCTCCTCTTTTTTTTGTTGGTAAGTCTGTGACATGGTTGATAAAAAAATTGATCAATAAGAAATATTGATACCAGTTTTCTCAACTTGTAAGGGATGATTCAGGATTTTATGCATGGTCATATATATATATATATATATATATATATATATATATATATATATATAAAACAGAGACTAAAGAAATGGTTTGAATCTTAGGTAGTCAACAAGATATAGATGGGATTGAAAATTTTAAAACTCAATTAATCATTTTAGATTCATAATCATGGATTAACAATGATTCAAAAATTCCCTAGTTAGTTAAACTCCGAGTTTTTGTCATCAACTCATGAAAAAAAAAAGGAGAAAATAATCTCATGCTTTTAGAATCACCCTTTTATCTTAGACATAATAGTAGTTGGAAATGCAACAGTCAAAAGCAATTCTAGTAATTTAACAAGAAATTATGGCTACTTATACATTCATACTACATATATATATATATATATATATATAAACATATAAAAATTTTCGTTTGTCTGTTTATTTGAAAGTAAGTAGAAGACATTTGTCTGTTTATTTACTTTTTATTTTCTCTTTATTAAATTTTTGTTTGATATTTTGTTAAATTTTAAATAAGTTAAATGAATGCTAAATTTAAATTGAAAATTTTTGTTAAAAAATTGACCATTCAAAATTAACAGTTAAAAAATGGCTGTACATTAAAAATGGCCATTAAAATGTAATTGTTGAAAAAAAAAATTGTTAAAAAGTAGTAGTTAAAAAAATATAGTTGTTGAAATAAATTCAAATTGTGATAGTTTAAATTAAAGAAATTAATAAAAAAATTCAAAGTTAGATCAAATAGAGAGTATCATTGGAATAGTCCTTTAAAAAGTGAGTTCCTAAATTAATTTTCTGACTATTTTAAATAAAATAGGATAAAAATTTGGAGAGTATAGTTAGAATTGTTCTAACACCCAAGACCCGCTAAGATCTAGATTACTTTCTTTTCTAACGTTTCTAAATTCAGACCCTAGATAAGTTCCTTTTTTGATCAGACTCGTTGAGGCCTAATAACCCGACTATTGAAGGAGATGGGAATGTTCGTATTTGTCAAAAAAAAATTAGATAAGCAAAAAATCTCTATTAATAAAAAAAAACTTTAGTAAAATCTATACATTTCTTTCGAAATTTCAAACCCAACCGGTTGAGAGACATATCTCTATGTCATTGAGCATCGAGTTAGTTATTCTTCTTACTTAAACGAATAGTGATGGATGACATTGATCTCTCAAAAGTCGTTTCCATAAAATATTGAACCGAATCAATCCGTATATTATTTAGAATCAAATCAATCCAACACATTAAGTTCGGATTGCTTCTGTTTACTATTCTTGATTTTTTTTTTTGCCGGTTTGTGTAATCCTAATGAATGATGGACAAATAAAACATTCATGATATTGGTCAAGAATACTGTTTTAATACTCATGTCTCAGTTTTCTTCTGAAACTTATCCCATTTCTTGTAAAATTAAAAAAAATTAAAAAAAAGGTGCTCGATGAGTACTTAAATATGGTCATTAAAACATTAATTTTTTCCTAATTAGTTTAAAGTCGGTAGCCAGCAATTAGGTTCCCCAAAATTGTTTGCAAACTTGAAAATCAATATTAAATAAATAATATATATATATATATATATATTATATTCCTATTCCTAATTCTAATTCTTATTCCTATTCCTATTCCCATTCCTAATCCTAATTGGAGTCAAAAAGGAAACCGAAACTTGTGTGTATTAAAAGGGACAGAGAGTATAATTGATTTAAAGGCGCTAGTAAGTGACCTATTCTTATAGCGACCTTCTTTTTCAAAAGCCTCAAGGCATTCATGGCTTTCCTTCATCATGCAACAGTTGCGGGACAGAAGACAACTGCAGAATTTTTTGGTCTTTTCCGAACTCCTTCGCTGCCTTCTCCGGTAACCGATAATTTAGAAACTGAAAGTCGATTTTCAGCCAACAGCTCCCAGTTTTGTACAGGTATTAATTCTTATAACTTGATTTTCTTCTTCTTCATGTAAAGTATGATTTGGTATGGCGAGGAATATTAAGGCATCGGAATTAATGTTAGGTTTAAAGAATTTCTGGGTTTCATTCTCTTCTAATTTTTCTATTACAGTTAGCACACTACCCAAGGTTTTTGTTATCTTCTAATGCTAGTTTGAAATTTTTTCTGGGTTCATTATCTTCTTATTATTTAAATTATCATTAGTAAATACAATTTTAAATTTAGATAATTTTTACTATTCAATTCTTTTTACGTTGTTGTATTGCATTATATTACAACGCGATCTCTCGTCCTCTTTATTACAACGTGTTTTCTTTCTCTTTATGTACTCACTAGGGGTGTCAATTTTTAACACAACACGACTCAAACACGACACGAAGTTAACGGGTTTGGGTTTAGCATAAATGAGTTTGGGTCATAAACAGGTTGACACGTATAACACGATTAATAAACAGGTCGGGTTTAGGTTTTACTAGTGTCACTCCGTTTAATACGATTTAACACGTTTAATTATAAAATATATTATGAGTTAAGGTAATTCATCTCACATTAAATATTTATTAAGGTTTTGAGATTTTTTATTTATAAAAGAGGTTTTTACTTTGATTTGGCTCATATCCAAAGTTACTAAAGTTGAAAATTATCTATACATATTAAAAAATATGTAAATTTTTTTATTTAAAAATTAAAAAAATTAAAATAAATAGATTAAGTGGGTCGATACGTGTAACCTATTTAATAAATGGGTTGGGTTTGGGTTTTGAAACTTGACACAATTAGTTAATAGTGTCGAGTTTGAGTTTACACGTATTTTCGAATATGTATATCTTGACACGACTCGAACATAATACGATAACACGAATTGACACTCCTAGTACTCACTGCAGTACATGAATTGATATGTGTAGCATTATATATATTTTGGTTTTTCAGTGTGTTTTCCGGTTGACCTGTCAAAAAGAAAATTCCCAAGTCTCAAGGCCGACATCGGACGCCAATATTATCGCCGGTACTGTGCACGTCCAATCCCGGCGATGCAAGTAGCTGTAGCCTGCTTTTCAGAAGATATGCGGGAGCAAGCTTATACAGCCGATGATGATCTGCTTCTTCTGTCTTCTGAAAGAAAATTTATCACGGGGATCGAGCCCGTCATCCGACGCCGTACTTTTCGCTGGCGCTCTCCTCGTCAGAGCCCCGCACTGCCACCAGCTCTACCAGCTTGCTTTCCAGATGATCATGTGCAGAGCCAAGCTCCTCAACAGGATAAAGCCGATGATGGTCTGCTTCAGTTTGTTACGGGAATGTTTACACGCCTCTGCTGCTTCAATTTTAATTTTGGTGGCCATGAGTTACTACAACAGTAATCATGGTTGGTTTTGCAATTTTGCATTCTCCAAGCAGCAAATTATATTGAAGTTTTTTAAAATTTTTATAATTATATTTCCACAGTCTCGTTTTAAGAATCCTTTATTCTATTTTAAAATATTTCATTTTAATATTGTTATTTAAAAAATAATGTATTTTTAACTTATTAATTTTTAAAACTACTCTTTATTACTCCTAATGTGAACATGATTTTATTTCATTTGTTTAGTGTTTCTCTAAAAATTATAACAAAGTTAACGATATTGTCAGCTATACAAAAAATAATAATTTCACGAAGCTAATTTCTCATTTACAAGTAAAGGCCATTAACCAATACAAAAACCATACAACCCTTCCATCAATTTACATAAACTCTCATACATCATTTTTTTTAACAAAAATATTTTTACTAACATCAACACTGCATTGCTTTCTCCAATACAAAAAAACCCATATCACTATTATCTTTTCATGTCAAAAATAAGCTTCACAAACAATAGATTTGTACTTCCACTGCTTTCAAAACAGCACCGACATAAAAAGTGAAAAAAAAAAAATTAAAATAAAATAAAAACAAGTCTAAGAGACTAAAAAATTGTACCTGTGTTGCCAAAGTATTGTCATTGATTTAGGTGAAGCAATACTTTATCCACAAGCTCAAGCTCACATTGAAGATCAGAAGGAAGATGGCCATCCCTTATCAATCGATTTTTGCCCATATATGGCACTTTATAATTGTTTCCACCATATACTTTCATCACCTCAATCATACACCCTTGTAAGGTTAAGAAAACACTGTTGAGATTTTCCAATGATCATTCATCAAAAGATTTTTCAACAGCATCAACAAGCTCATCAATTGTATTAGGTGCTTTTTGATATTGTAGTGATTGAATGGCCCTAAAAAATCCAAGATCTAATACATTCATATTCAAACGATTTGGAGGTTGGAATGACAAATGGATATCAAGTCCATTTTGAGATGCAGCCTCAATAAATTTGGAATCCATCGGATCAATGTGCGGCTTTGTGTTGTCTTGCTGAATAAATATTGTCTTTGTTCTATCACAATGTGCCCATTTAGCTCTAATAACAGGTAAAACTTTTTCAATTAAGCATGAGCAGAAAAGATCTTTTGTTATCGATAAAATTGGTTTCGTCTCCAACTGTACCAGTAGCGCGGTTCTTACTGTTTCGTTTGGCCGGCTCATTGTATGTGAACGGAAAAATTCCAATTTTTTCAGAAAACATTTGATTGCAAGACGTATCAAATCGAGGCCGAGTAACTACTACTAGAAACATAACTTTTTCAATGAACCGTTTACTTTTACAAGTACGATGAGGTTCATCTTTTGGAGGGTGAAGATAAAATTTTTCTACTTCTTTGGTTATGTAAAACCATTTTTCGTTAATATGAACAAAATCAAACGTATTACTGAATCTTGGTTTGTTAACAAGACTCAGAGGATCAGGCATTGATAAACAAAATCACAATTTTACCATCTTATTATCATCAGTGAGAGAGGGTTTCAATGCATTTGAATGTGGTCTAATTGCACCTTCTTTAATGCGCCTATGGAGAGTAGACTTAGCAACGTTCAATGCATTTGATAGTGATCGAATATTTGTACGAACGACGTAATGGAATTTCCATGATTTTGTTGAAATCAATTGCAATTCTCTTGCGACCAACATTTGCAGGAAATTTGCGAGATACATTAACAAATTCATCTAAAACAGAGTCTCTCACTCTCTTCCAAATTCGTTGAACTGTTTTGATGTTTAAAGAGAACAAGGTAGCAACATTGGTAATAGAACCCCTCTTCAATCTTCCATTTTCACTTTGCTTCAAAAGTGCCTGAAATATTGCTTGCCGTTGTTCTTTACTTAAATTTTTCCTTGAGTCGCTGCACTGGGAGTTGTCCATTGATTGTGGAAAAGGTTCCATATTTGATTTCGATTCTGGAAAGAGAGAGTCGTGGGATTAAAGGAAAGAGAAAAAATAGGAAAGGGTGGTGGTGGTTACTTTGTATAAATAAGAGAGAGTGTGGGATAAAAGAATTGACAAAAAATAGGAAAGGTTGGCAGCTTCTTTGCATAAACTGGAAAGTGTGGGATGAAAGAGTTCCGCTGAAAACCAAGAAAAAGAAAGACAAGAAAACCAATTGTTTGGTGCCACTCCATATTTTAATGAACTCCCGCTACCCAAATTTTTTTACTCCCAGTTTCATTGTGGCGCTGGAACTTTAAAATTAAATAAGGACAATATAAAAAGTTTAAATAGTTTCAAAATAATAAAATAATATTTCTTAAAAAGTTAGAATTCCCAAATAACTCTTTTATTTTGGGACGAAAGGAGTATTAAGTTGTTTTAAAATTATATTAATTTTTTCTACTTTTACTTATATAAGTACTTGTTCAATTAAATTTTTTTTTTCTTTCAAAATGACAAATCTTTTATGTTTGTTTTTTTTTTTTTAATTTAATTTTTTTTCATTTTCTAGAAATATGAATTAAAATCTTAAATTTATTCTTATATAAAACGAAAATCAATTATTTTATCTTAAATTTAGTTTTATATAAAATAAATAAAATCTTTTAAAAAATTAAGAAAAAATAATCAAAATTGAAAAAATACAAAAATAAATAAATAAAAGAGACAACTTTATCATCTTGATTAAAAATTTTTGACTAAAATAGAATATTTGTATAATATCAGAATAAAATAAAAAAATCAGTAGTAATTTAAAAATTCCACATAAAGTTAATGTAACTGTCCAAAACTTTATAGATAGTATTAAGTTGAAATGCAGTTAACAGTGCATACATGCTTGATCATGT
The DNA here is from genome assembly GCA_008638375.1 of Nyssa sinensis. Lineage (NCBI taxonomy): Eukaryota > Viridiplantae > Streptophyta > Magnoliopsida > Cornales > Nyssaceae > Nyssa > Nyssa sinensis. Next base: position 2,566,108 of record CM018035.1, on the reverse strand, counting down.
TTCCTATGCTATTAAAGGTCAAGACTTAGGGGTTGGATGAGTGATTGGTCGGCAACTTAATACTTTTGAAGAGCTCAATTGTATTTAATTAATTTTAAGAATTTTTTTGGATAAAATTTATATTACAGTTATTGTTTCAGTTTTTCAATGAAGTTACTATTTATGTTAAGGTGGCAAGTCTAATACTCGTTTTTCATTAAACCTAAGTCAAGTTTATTATTGAAGTTTAATAAATGATTTCATTTTATACTTATTAAGTATTTTTTTTAAGAGTTTCTCTAAATATTCAACTATTTAATTTAAATAATATTTTTGCACCGCTCACTAACCGAGCACTCAATATAGGTAATTAATACAAGAGTAATAGCTTTTGAGATAAATTTAGGTTGGTTATAATTTACGACACTTTATTCATTGTGAGATACAGAGTGACGGTATTTACAAATTTTTTAAGTTTCTTAATTTAATAAAAAATTTAATTAAAAATATCACAAATTATTTTAAAAAAATTTGTGGCACAGCACTACATTGCATAGTGACGTGGAGCGACGGGATATTTTTTTATGCATTTATAATTCGTTTACACGTGGACAAACAAAGGATTCCAAGTCGGTTTTCCTAATTAGTTTAAGGTAAGTAGCCAACGGCTACCAAATAAAACTACAAGCTCTCTCAAAATTGTTTCCAAACTTGGAAATCAAATCACCTAATCCTTTCCCTAATTGGAGTATACAATCAGATCCAACACTACAATGTATTTTTGTCTATTTAATGGCTCCAACAACATCATATTTGGTATGATGAAATAAACAATTCAAAAATATTTATTTTATCTTTTATTCTTATTTAATATAATTAAAAATATCTATTTCACGAAATGAACATTTCATTAAAAATCATTCTAAACATTCTTTTGATCCAATTGAATAATATTTATTTCATTCAATTCTATAGAATGACTATTTAATAATTCTTATTTCATTCAACTCCGTAGAATGACTATTCTTCCAGCGTACTCCCTTATTTTTCAAAAGCTTGGAAAAAATCATAGTCATAATGCAACAATTGCAGGAGAAAAAGCTTCAACAAGTTTAGATTTTTTTCGATGGCCTTTCTTTGCTTACGTCTCCGGTGATCAGTAATTTAGATGCCAAATATCGATTTGTAGCCAACAAGTCTTGTTTTGTACAGGTATTTGTAATTCTTATAAATTGATACAATGCTGAGGAATGTTAAGGCACCTAAATTAATGGTATATTGAAATAGTTTCATTATCTTCTAATTAATTATGTTATTAGAGTTAGAGTAGTACATAAGATTCTCGTTACCTTCTAATGTTTAGTTGAAAAAATTTCAAGATTCATTATTTTCTAACTTATTATTAAACTTAGCTCGTTGTGCTTGTTTTTACATTTTTGAGAAGGATTATACGTACACAACCTATAAGAAAGGTTATGCTCTCTCTAATCTATACATATTATAGTCACTACCATAATTTATGTTTTTGGATCTGCACAATAATCTTCACTAATAGTGATTATTAGCGACATCTAGTCTGATCGTCAGTAATAGTTAATGGCACCATATATTTAGTGACGCTATGAAGTATTAACGACAACCATGTTCGTTACTAATAATGTAAAACTTTTGGCGAGTCACATTGGTACACTATCTATTTTTATTTTGAAAGCTTAGTTAATCATTAAGATAGATGATACTAAATTCCTATTAGTCTCATTTTTCTTGTCCCAACGAGAATTTAAACTTTACTTTTCTTTCTCAAAATGAGCAGAAAATGATATTAGATGACTTCCCCCCCCCATCTTATAATTAACGTACCTTTGTATGTAATAAATATCTAGTATATATATATATATATATATATATACATACTGCAAAATGCTTTGTATATATGTTTGGTTTACCAAATTAATTTACTTAAATAATGTGTCATTGGTATTTTTAAATTTAATGAATGTGTGCTTTGTCATTTTATTAAAATTTTGAGTAATGTATTATGGTCCAAAAGTTTCTGCCCAAATTTTTTGGCACTGCCAGGTTAGATAATGAGCAAGTGCCACCTTGCCTTTTCACACAAACTCCAACCTTCCCTCCTTATTAGACCCACACCTCCCCCACTCCTCTCATCTCTCACTTGTCCATCCTAGCACCGGTCGCCACCGCTCTCCTCCATCTCGGGGTCACTTGATGCCGCTCTCCTCCACCTCGCCATCTTTAGCCTCCCTCCCGATCTCTCCTGGATGTGAACCCCCATAATTTTTCTTTATGGAATTCAACCATCATTGTAACTAGATAACATTCTTGATGTTGCACTTTTTGATCAGTGGGGGTTCCGCTCTTCGTCTTCTAGTCAAGAATTCAAAAGAGAGATCAGAGGGCCACCGGATTGGCTCTGGTGGTAGCCGCTCCGATGATCAGTTAGTAAAAGTAAAGGAAAGACTATAATTGAAAGTAATTGAATGACCGTAATTTAAAAGTGCACCTTAGAGCCCAATTTATAGGCTGATCTTCCCAATCTGAGTAGGATTTGGAGTTGCAATAATAAGGATTTGATTGTTATTTGATAATAGCAGTTACTATGTTGATCACTGCGCTCCGTGAGAATAAGAAGTGAATGATATCCATGAATGACAATTTCCTTGCCACGCACTGTTTCCTTTTTCTTATGTCGGTAGGGTACCTGAGGCAGGTAATTAGCTCTAGGACCTTCTCATGTGAGTGCTCAGTGCCTTCTGTTTTGAAGATGAGATTGGAGGTCGTGGGAGAGTCCAATCAAGGAAGCTCTGGAGTCTATATATAAACTTGTTCTAAAAAAAGTGAGCTTCAGCTGTTCTGAATGCATCCGTGTTGCGCGGCAACTGGTTTGTTATTTAATGGTATAACAATTCTTAACATGTAGTTGATAGATTTAGTGGCTTATGCCTTCTGTCATTGCTTAAAATTGGAACATTGTGAACGATGCTTTTAGATAAATTAAAATTGATTGTGAGGAGATTTTGGGCGATGATCGACGACGAGGTGGAGGCATTGCCTCTGCAAATTGAGAAAGAATAGTCATTGGGCATGGGGCGGAAAAGGCGTCGACGTGAAGAGGGGAGGGGAAGGGAAGGAAAGGGAAGGAGAAGATCGGGCATGGAATGAAGGAGATGGCTTTTGATTTAGAAAGCTAGGGATTGTGGTTTCTTTGATTTGGTGTGGGTAGGTGGGGTGGCTTATTTTTCGTTTGATTGTTTGACGTGGACGTGCCACATAATCTCTTTTGTGACAGTCAAAAAGGAAAAAAGAAATCAATTGAACCGACACTATAAAAATTAGAAGAATACGAATTGAATTTGATTAATAGAATTATGTTTTTTTAATTAAATTCTTTACTGAATTTTTTTAAACTAAACATTTATTAATCTTAAATTCTTAATTTAATTATACAATTTATTTATAAAATTAAATTCTTTTTATTTTTAACATAAAGTGTTTAACTCAGACTCGTCTTACCAAAATGAGCACGAATTGAAACCACACTCAGAGAACATACAATGACAGGAGTCTTAATTAATAGACTAACACTGCACTGATCCAATACATCCAACTCACATAAAAGGAGCCCACACCTCATGATCGAAAGCCATCAGATGATGTAATCAGACCATTGAGAAATGAACGATGTGTGATCCATTGACTCCCCAGGCACAGTCCTCGTGCACCTTAGGCTTTTCCTTCCCGCCCACCAACCTCGCCGGGTTCCCCACCGCCGTCGTCCACGGCGGCACGTCGATCAGCACCAACGAACCTGCTCCGACCTTAGCCCCCTCCCCAATCTTCACATTTCCCAAGATTGTGGCCCCCGCACCAATCAATACCCCATCACTAATCTTCGGGTGCCTGTCTCCACCCGCCTTCCCCGTCCCACCAAGCGTCACGTGGTGCAGTATCGACACGTTGTTCCCCACCACCGCCGTCTCGCCGATCACCACCCCCGTCGCGTGGTCCAACAAAACCCCTTTCCCGATCCTCGCAGCCGGATGGATATCCACAGCGAAAACGTCGGCGATCCTCGATTGGAGAGCGAGCGCGATGGGCTTTCGATTCTGGACCCATAATTTGTGAGCGACGCGCTGAGCCTGGATCGCTAAGAAGCCTTTGTAGTTGAGTAAACAGTGAGAGAAGGAGAAGCAGGCGGGATCGCGGTAGCGGGCGGCCCTGAGGTCGGCGACAGTGGCCGCACGGAGGTTGGGATCGGTAGCGTAGGTGTTGAGGAACAGGTCATAGAGAAGGGTGGAGAGAAGAGTGGAGGAGCAGAGCTTGTTTCCCAGATGGAAAGAGAGAGACCGAGTCAGTGAGGAGTGAGAAATTATGGTTGAGTAGAGGTAGCTGGCGAGCGCCGGCTCCGATTCAGCGTCCCGGCGAGCCTCGGCCTTGATCTGAGTCCATACCGAGGCTTCTTCTTCGTTTTCGCCGCTGTGGTTGGGCGGAGACGGCGACGACATGTGGAGGTCTTGGACTGGCATTGTTGTAGATTGCCCAAGTTAGTGGGATATCTTGGCGAGGATTTAAAGGGAATATAGTTCCGTTAATTTACGACAGTGCCCTTGTCTCTCATTTCAAATTACTCAGTATAAGATAAATTAGACTGGTGTATTTCAAAATTTTTTGTTATATGTATTTTTTTTTTTTTGAGTTTTTTAAAATTATATAAATTCTTTTTGATAAATTATACTAACTTTTTTTTTCTAGTCTAATTTTTTTAAAAATAATAAAATTGTCTTTCTTAATTTCTTTTTATATTTTTTAATTTTAACTATTTTTTTAAAATATTTTTTCATTTTATATAAAATTAAATTGTAAATAAATAATTTATATTTTTTAATCAAAAGAATCTAATTAATATTTAGTTGAAAATTAAAAAAAATAGTTAAAAGAAACTGGTTAAAAGTTTAAAAAATATTATAAAAAAATATAAAAGAGATAATATTATTATTTTTTAAAATTATTAAATTAAAGAAAAATTTAGTATAATTCTTTAAAAAAAATTTTTGAAGGAGAGTGTAATTTACTCCCAGGTTGTATCATTTCCTACTGATTAGGTGAATGACGGTGACAGGTCCACCGCATATGTATGCATTTTTTTGGAGTGGACACGTGGAGCCTGACACTTAGTTTTCTTTTTTTATCCGATGGACCAATTTACATTGAAAGGGTGTAAAAAGTCGGGCGAAGGAAACGAAAGTCATTTTATTATATATATATATATATATATATATATATTGTGGGAGTGTAGGTCCCACGGTGATATTTATCAAATGACATAATAACATGGTACTAATTGTATATATTAAATTAAGAAAGTTATGTATAATTAATTTAGTATTTCCTCATAATTTCTTCATTAGTGACCACCTTCAGCTCCCCTAATTGAATGTTTATACGACTTGATTGCATGCCACTAACGCAAGTGAAACCGCCGCTTAGTGCCCACCTTCAGCTCCCCTAAATTGAATGTTGATAGGACTTGATTGCATGCTACTAACGCAAGTGAAACTGCCGCTATTGTTCGAGATTATAATGGTTTTTTTTCTTGCAGATTTTTCTTAAAAATGCATATCGTTGCTATTTATTTATTGTTGAATGGTCTCATATTTTGCTTTTGACACGAATTTTAATTGTTTAAAGGTTGAGTTTGATAATAAAAATTTGATTCAGTTTTTAGAGTAACTGTTCTTTTTCTTTTTCGTAATGTAAATCTTATTTTACAGAATATACTTAGGTTAAGAAAAAAAATGGATGTGATATGTTTCAAGTATGTAGGAAGGATTATTCGGTTGGCCCGTGAATGGGCTCGAAATCCTATGGTTTTGTTGTTTGGCTGGAAGATCCTTCATCATAATTGAATTATCCGTTATTAATTGAAGCATATGTTTATTGAGATTTTATTAAAGATAAATTAAACTTACATTCTTTGAAGTTTATTAAATTACACTGACCTACTTTTCTTTTTTTAACAAATTGTAATTACTTTTATCTGGTCAAATTTTTTATTCAAAATAATGAAATTGTTATTACATGTTTTTTTTGGTGTATTTTTTCAATTTTGACCATTTTTTTAATTTTAAAAAAATTATTTTATATAAAAAAATTTAAGATTTTAATTAATATTTATTTAAAAATAAAAAAGTTAAAATTGAACAAATGTAACAAAAATAAAAAAAATAAAGTAGAGTAATTTAAAATTAATTGTATTAGTTTTTTACCCCTTGTTCATAGCTTGATTGATCTTTACGAAAATTTAAATCTTACTTTGAAAAATAGTATTAAGCAACTACTTCTTTCTGCGTGCTAAAACTAAGTTAAGCCCATAGATTTTGTGGATAAAATATATGTGGATGGAAGTCGCCTTCCATTGCCTTTTTTGTTTGTGGGATTTAATGTCCATCAACGACTCTTGAGACTATTTAATTAACTTATGCTATATTTAGAATTTTGTTACTGTAAGTTGGTGCATCAAACGTTGAAAACAAATGCATTATTTCATTTGATTATACTTTGTTCAACGTATATTATTATGAATAAAAAAGTGACTGTTTGGCCTTACGCATGGATCATAATCATTACGTATGAATTGTAATCATTTTCAATATATATATATATATAAACTTGTTTTCTTTATGTATTTTCTCAACTTTGTACGTAGGGACGTAGTTAGATATTTATTTGAGAGAAGACAAAATTTAAACTATATAAAAATTTTAAGAAAAATTAATAAATGTCTGCACTTAAAAAATTGAATTATTATTTTTATTTATAATTCCTAAAGTGTATTCAGTATTTGATAATTGTTAAATGCTCTAAAACATATTTAACATGTGTTTAATACTTAAGTGAGACATGTGTAATTTATTATGTAAATATAAGAAAAATATTTATTGATGAAGAATAATTGAGATACAATAAAGATAAATCATATTTAATTTAATTTCAAATTTATATCCATGCATGCAACATAAACCTTTTTTTTTTCTCAATGGAATTTTAATATTTTAAATTACAAACTTAAAATAGCTGTATATTCATAATAATAATTATTTGTCTAAAGCTTCATCAAGGATATAAGTTGAATTTCTGAGAGGAGTTCTTCCTGCAGCTGGACCAGTATTCAGCTACAAGCTTGGCGAAGGAAGAATTGGTCTCCATAAGCCTTGAAGGCCCATCATATTCTATCAGTTGCCCTGCAAAATCACAATAAACCTTGCATTAATGGGCTTCCTCTCAACAACCCAATAGTCTACAAGGCCCATTATCCAATTTGAATATCTCATGCACTTTAAAATGGAAAATGATTTTTAGTCCGACACAATAAACTGAAATGATAAGCTAACTAAACACACAAAACAATGATTATATATGAACTTATAATAAATTACTGAAATGCCATTGTATCTAGTCGGCTTGCAATTCAAACTAGAGCCCGAGACTAGATACTTTATCCAATGGTTAGTAAAAATTTCATTTGAGTTTAAAGTCTAATAATGATCGCTTAATTTTTATTAAAATCTTTTGAAAAAGTCGCCAATAAAATTTCATCATGTCTTAAGGGTTTTAAATTTTATTTTGAACAACGATTTGAATCTATGAATCGTATTGCATAGATTTGGGTTTAAGTTTGAATAAAAATAGATTTGATATGAGTTAGGCCATCTCTGGTAATTACTCAAATTTGAGTAAAAGGTTTCTTTGAGTTTAAAACTTGCTAGTGATCATTCTAGTTTTTACTCAAATCTTTTTAACTAATTCCCATCTTGTCCCAAAAAATTCTCATCATCTCCAGAATGTTTTAAATTTAACTATGAACAATGATTTGAGTATGTGAATAATATGGTATAGATTTAAATTTAAGTTTAAGTAAAAATAGATTTGATATGTGTTTGAGTCAATTTTTTTTGAAAATAATTTAGATTCAAATTTAAGTTTGAATCAATAGTTGAATCACTACCGGAAATGCCCTTAAGAGTCAAGGGTTGGAGTCTACCCGTCTATTAGAATGAAAACTTTTGTGTAGAAAATTTAGGGCCAAAGGTCCCTAAAGACTACTATGCTAAATGAAAAAGGAACCTTAAAACCAGTGTACAATATATATCTATATCTATATCAAGACTAGGTGAGAAACAAAGCATACCAAAAGAGAGGACCATGACCATGTCGCTATCTATGACAGTTGGAACTCTATGAGCAACGGTTATCACTGTACAATCTGAGAATTCGTCCCTTATAATTCTCTGCAGAGTGGCATCTGTGGCAGAGTCAATCGAAGCAGTTGCTTCATCTAGAAGTAGAATTCTATTTCTCTTTAGAATGATTCTTCCAAGACAGAAGAGCTGGCGCTGCCCTGCACTCCAATTCTCACCTTCATCGCTCACTGTTGAGACCCAAAAAAGAAAAAAGAAAAGCAATGATTTTCATATTCATTTGCTTGAGTTGACAAAAGGGTGTGCATGAAATTCAACTTCAGATAAAAAAATAACTTCACCAGAAGAATCTAGCAAGTTTGGAAGACTGCGAATGGTAGTTTTCAGTTGGCATTTCTCTAGCGCCTGCAAATCAATAACTAATCAAATTTATCATAGCAAACAAAAATACGGACATGAAAAAAGTTAGAATGAATGCCAATTTCACTATACCAAACATAATGAGAGTTAGCAGTCTCACCCTCCATATCTCCTCATCGGAGTAAAGGCCTAAAGGGTCCAAGTTAGTTCTAATGCTGCCCCTGAAAAGAGTTGGCTCTTGAGGGATGATGCTCATTTTCATCCTTAAATCCTTTAGACCTATAGAGCAAATGTCAAGCCCATCTATAAGAATTTTCCCACTGTCTGGCTCTACTAATCGAAACAAAGCACTTATTAAAGTAGTTTTGCCACTTCCAGTCCTTCCAACAACTCCTACTCTGCTCCCTTCTCTGAAAGTGCAAGTGATGCCCTTGAGGACTAATGGAGCGTTAGGACGATATCTAATCTGAATCCAAACAAAAGAATCAATTGTCAACTTTTAGATATATGAATGATTAAATATAGAAGTAGAACTTGATTAGTTTATGCACCTTTAGATCCTCCAACTCTATCCTTACCAATGGAGGGCCATGAGGATGGTGGCCTTCTGTCCTCCACAATTGCCGGTGGCTCTGGTGGTATGTCCATGAACTGTTTGATCCGTTCCACAGAGATAAGGTAATTAGCTAAGCTGCAATACCATCTACTCATGAATGCTTGGGTGCCCGTTAATGCCAGGGCATAAGAAAGAGACAGTCCCACAAGCCCTGCAAAAGTTCAACATCTTTGAGGAATCTAAAAGGACAGTGCTAACCAATAATTGAACTGTTTCAGTGAGTCCTACATATTGATACCTGGAGCTACAATATCCTTGGGGAAAAAAACCAGGAGAAAAGCAGCAGTGATTATGGTCAGAATTTGAAATGCTTCTACTCTCATAACTAACCACTCCAAGGCTGCATTAGAGTAAAAGAAAAGTTTTGCATCTGTGTCGACAAGCTTTAGATAGTTTTGGAAGAAAATGTCTGCCATTTTAAATGCTCTTATAGTGACCACTCCAAGCGATGTCTCGGCTGCATAATTCATGACAGGAGCTTTTGTTGTTCCATTGATTCTCATTAGTTCCCTTGCAGAAGCTTGATAATATCCCTTCATTAAAAAAAATTTTAAAAATGATAGAAATAATATAATCAACTTTTTTCTTTCATCAATGGAGAAACAGAAAAAGATTGATATATATATATATATATATGAGCGTGTGTGTGTGTGTGTGAAAATGAGATCTACCTGAACATATTTTGAAGCTACAATAGCAAAGATGGCTACAATGAGAACTTGCCATGTGACCGAGGCCATAACACCAATAATTGACAGCAGTTCAATTGCGGCAGCCATTGTAAAGGCAGTAGCAAAAGGTATGTCAAAATCCAATACACTCAAATCTGATGAAGCCTGCGAGATAAACATTGACATGTGAAAAATGAGTAAACTGGGTATTTCTAGTACACTACATTTTAACACAATTGTTGCCATAATATTGGCTGAGAAGTAGAAAATCATACTCTGGTCAAAATCCGTCCAATTGGGGTAGAGTCAAAAAAGAGCATGGGAGCATTGAAAATTGAATTGTTGAAGCCAGAGAAGAAGGCCTTAGAAGCTTTTAGTCCCAGAAGAGCTGCAAGTAGAGACCTTAGATATACAAAGAAGGCACTCGCTGTTGAAATTAGAGTGTAAATCCCAATTAAAATGCCAGTACTAATTGTAGGAATTTGAATGCCAAATGCCAGCCAATAACTTGCAGCAGCCTGAAGAGCAACAAAAAAAATCTGAGCTATTATACTCGTTGACAGAAAAATCCATCCCTTTGATACAAGGATGTAATCCAAGAATGGCTTCCAACCAACATCACCAATTTCCTTCTCCTCCTCTTCTGTCAACTGTACTCCTGGCAGACCCTTCTTGGAGATCTCCCCCTCATTGTTTTCTTTAGCAGGGAAAGGCCAATTGGACTCTTCCAACCTATATATATTCCCATTTTGAGCGTCACTTTTGTTTTCATTAGTTGAAGGATCAGATACTTTTATTGAATCTTTATGAGCATTCACAAGTTGCTCAAATGCCGTGCCCGCCATTAGGAGCTCCTTATAGCTTCCTGATTGAGTAACTTGTCCACCTTCCATAACCTAGAAAAAGGAAAAACCAGATTATTTTATGCATATAACTGAAAATCCACACGGTAAAATACATGAGTGCCAAACCCATTACCAGAATTTTATCCACTTCTGAGAGGAACTCCACTTGATGAGTCACTAGAATGACAGTCTTATTCTGAAGAGCAGCCATGACACAATCCTGCAATTACATCATTCAAAATCAGTAAGAGCAAGAAATCCCATGCTTATCATTGTGTGTGTGACAGTGTGTGTGTAAATGCCTTTATGTGCATTTAACCTTACATTGAAAAGAATTGCTGCTGTATGTGCATCTACTGCACTAAAAGGGTCATCTAGGAGATAGACATCAGCATCGTTGTAGACAGCTCGAGCAAGCTGAATCCTTTGTTTCTGTCCTCCACTCATATTAAGCCCTCTCTGACCTATCTCTGTGAGATCACCATGGTCAAAACTACTGATATCCTTATCCAAAGCACATGCTTTTATGGCCGCCTCATATTTGGTGTTATCCATTGGCTTTCCAAAGAGGATGTTATCGCGAATTGTCCCACCTTGGATCCAGGAAGCTTGAGAAACATAAGCAATGGATCCAAATACATCCACCTAGATGCAAGCAACAAAAAATTACAATTAGAGACACAAATGTAGTACACTGTCTATAAATAAAATGGGTCTTGTAACTTACAGTTCCTGAAATTTTGGGTATTTCCCCAAGCATAGCCTATAAAAGTGATGATTTCCCAGCCCCAACTGGGCCACACACTGCAATTTTCTGCCCCCATCTCACTTCCAAGTTCACATTTCTAAGTGTTGGAATGGTTGATTCTGGTTCCCAACTGTAACTGCCAGCTAATATTCTAATACTGATATCTGAATCCCTGGATTGAATTCTCCTTATTTTCTCATTCTGCAGTTCATTATCCAGCAAAAAGGAGTTGATTCGATCAAAAGAGACCTTGACTTGAATTAACGCAGAAAGAGCCTCGGGTATATTTCTGACAGGTTCGGCCATACAGCGAAGAGCTGCTAGAATTGTGAAGATAGTGCCAGCATCAAAAGGGGCACTGCTGAAAAGGGCACATCCAAAAAAGATGACTGAAGAAATCATTGTTGGGGACATCCAATACAAGGCAGTGCCATAAGCCTTCTTATACTGCGATTCGGCTAACCATTTAAATTCATTGTCTCGGTAGGATTCAATCAAGTTCTTGAATTTATCTTCCCATGATTGTAACTTGATGATTTTCATACTATTTAGGATCTCAGAAGTGGACCTGAGTCTCTTGTCTTGTGCAATCATAAATTCAGACTGACACTTTTGAAGTGACTTTGCAAATGGCACATTAAGTAGCCCACAGATGAGCATAGGGACTAAACCAAAAATTGCAGCAATACCCACCACCCCAAAAAGGACAACGATGGATAGAAACATTTGCAGGGCAAAACTCCATCCCAAATGAAACCACATAGGAAATTCTCCCATTCTATAAGCATCAACTGCAATATAATTCACAACTTCCCCGGTTGAATGCCTTCGCCTTCCCAAAATAGAAAGCTTGAGCTGCTTTTCATAAACTGCCACCATTAAAGCTGATCTCATCCTCATGCCAGTCCTCCTTGATTTGAAAAAGAAATGTCGCTGTGACAAAGATTCAACAATCTTGACAAGAACTAAACACCCCACTAATGAGAGACCTTCATATATATTTTCTGAGTCCTTTTTTGAATAATTTACAAAACCATAAAGCAACAAAGGAGCAACTACTACAGAAATCATCCTAAGAAATGCATAAATTCCTACAAGCACCATTTCTTTCATATAAACTCTCACTGTTGCCCAGGGAACTAAGTTCCCAGTATTGTTTGAGCTGCATTCTCGTTGAAGTAAATCCCATGCTTGAGTGAATTTCTCATAGGCTAAAGCTGCTTCATCTTCCGAGACCAGATCAGGAATATCCTCAAGAACTAATGGTTTCGAGTAACCCAAGAGAAGCAAAGGATTAATCCAAGAAAATATCAATTTACTAAGAAAACTGGCTCTGCCAATTTGACTACACCTTTTCTCAGATTCCTCAACTAATAGAGGTTCTGATAAACTCTTTTCTAAACTATGTTGTCGAACAAATTGACTGAAGTTTCTCAATGCACAAAAGAGAAGCAACAAATTCACAGGCCATGCTACCATGTCTAAGATATTGATGTTTTGTGTTTTTAGCAAGACCTCGATGTTTAGGGCCGAAACCAGTAGAAAGGACATCAACCACCATACAGAAATCAGAATTTTGATACATTTGAATCTTTGTACAAGCAATGAAACAGACAAAGAGATCCAAATTAGTCCTCTAACGAAGGACAACACCCAGCTCAAGTGACTAAACCCTTCATTTTGGGCTAGCAGACCCCATAGACCAGCACCAAGATATGCAATGCTAGTAAAAGCACAACAGATTGAAATAGCTAGTGTGGCCCAATCCCTTCTATTGTACCCTCCTCTTAGGTTATGTTTTCTAATAAAATCTACAAGCAAAAGCAAATAGAAAACAAAGAGGAAGATTAGGTTCACTCCATCTACGATAATTCTATGAATACAAGAAGCACCCACATCAAGTTCTCCCTCACAAATCCAAGAGAATCCCCCTGCATGTTCAACAGAAGATAAACAGTGAGGCCTATAATATTTCCTAACAAATATAAATCAACAGAGAGAAAAAAAAAAATCAAAAAGCAAATCAAGATTAAAGGAAAGAATTGCAACTTATAGATTCTAAAAAAAATCAAAGAAGGAAGCAAAAGAAAAATTCATCCAAAATGATACAGCATATATTTTGTTCATTGTAGCACATCAGCTAGAAAAAAAAAAAGGAATCAAAATGACAAAGTACATGTAAAGATACACAAGATTAAAGGAAAGAATTGCAACTTATAGATTCTTAAAATAATAATAATCAAAGAAGTAAGCAAAAACAAAATTCATCCAAAATGATACTGCATATATTTTGTTTATTGTAGCACATCAACTAGAGAACAAAAAATGGAATCAAAGTGACAAACTACAAGTAAAGATACACAACATTAGAGGGAAGAATTGCAAGTTATAGATTCTTAAAAAAAAAACCAAAGAAGTAAGCAAAAACAAAATTCATCCAAAATGATACTGCATATATTTTGTTCTTTGTACATTATGGCACACTGAAATCTAAAAACAAGGCCACAAAAATAGCACCCAACGAAAAGAAGAAGAAACAGGTCATAAACAAGAGTTGAAGTAAGAGGACTCAACATCTAATATACTAAACAGTTATTCATTTCAAACATTTGAAATTCACACACACACACCGCACTTCCACAGAGAGATAATGGACATGGAAATTCAGCAAACAGAAAGAGGGTGTACCAAGTGATTTCCCCAAGAAAGCCATTGTTGTTGGAATAAATTTGATCAATTGATGCATCTACTACTGAAGCACAACTTCTTACAGGGAGAGCTCAAAAGCTGTCCATTAAATAAAGTGTAAGCTCACACCTTTGTGAGACCGACAAGGCAAAAGTAGGGTATGGTAAGTCAGCCTCAAAATATATCCCTAGCAGGAGTCTTTTATCTCTTCTTCCCACCATTAGAGACTCTGCCCCTTCTACATTAATTGAATCTGCAGACAATTCCAGTCCACCAAGAAAGTGACAATTACTGGCCAAGAACCACTGCTCTTCTCATAAGTTCTAAGAAAAGAACAAAAAAAAAACCTTTCATGTGGGCTCTAGTGACAATTTGAATCCAAGTTAAATTCAATCTCCTCCACTAAATGTCATTTTATCTATATTAAATTTATATTTTAACATTATTATAGTATAGAAATATCAAATTTTGACAATCCATTCAATGTTAAAATGTCATTTTTAACCGAAATACTATTTTTTTCTAAATAAAGTAACATGAACCTATCTTTAATTAACATTTACTTGAAAAAGTAACGGAAATCTTATCGCCATTTCACATATATTAACTGTATTCCATGATATAGCAAAAATTAGCACTAACTACTCTCGATTCAATGTCATTAATATTTTTTTAGTAAGCCAAATAACATTTTATTATTACATCAATACTAAATTTTAAAAATGACACGTCAATTGATACATGCATTAAAATTATTCTTAATGTTAATCTTTGTATGCAAATGTTTAAGTACAAAAAATTTTCAAATTGAAATCTTATCTGAAATAATAAAATTTTCTTATTCGAGACTTAAAACATGTATACGTGGGTAAAAGGATTTCACTCCAATCATTGTTCTAAGAAAAAAAAAGTAGTTCCGTGAACCATTATGAAGTTAGAATTGCATGCCAGTTCAAAGTAAAATAATAAAGAGAAATTGTTAAAAAGAGCATGATGTCATCTGTTCTGTCCTATCTAAATAATTGTTATTATGATGATGATCTGTTGGTGTTGGCACTTTTGTACTATTGTCTGAAGGAATCAAATAAATAGACATTCGGTCAATTTTCCATGTATGATAATTGATAGGACCAAATAGAAGAGTGGAAAATATTGCTCACTTGTAATGTTTATAAATTATTTTTATTAATTAATGTTGCATAAGTTGGAGTAATGAAGACGGAATTAGAGCGATGTAAGATTTATTTTAATGTAAGCTTAAAGATTTCTCTCGAGACCTTCCAGTGATAGAAATTTTATGAATAGTTATCAAGTTAATCAGGTGAGTTTAGACGATGAACGCAATTTATTATTTATATGGTCGTTCAACTAAAAAATATGGTATAAAAATAATTTAATATTTGTTTTAATTTATAATTTTATACAATCTATTTTATTTATGATAAATAAAGAAAATATTCTTATTTGTAGGTAAGACTATGAAGAAGAAGAAGAAAAGAAAAACTCACAAAAGTAACTATGCATTACTAAGGCCATCTCCAATAGTTACTTAAATTTGAGTAAAAATTTCATTTTAGTTTGAAACTATTCAATTGTCACTTAGTTTTTACTCAAATCTTTAAAAATTCATTTCACCATATCCCAAAAAAATTCTCTATCATGTCTTAAAGGTTTTAAATTTACCTTTGAGTAGTGATTAAAGTTTGTAATTAGTATTGCTTTATTGGATTTGTTATGGGTTTGAGTTCAGAATTGACAAAATTTTGATTTAAATTTAAGTTTTAGTCACTATTAAATACGCGTCAATGTTATTTTGTACCAACAAATAAAAATACAATTTAAATTTTAGAAATATTATTGTGTGTAAACAAAAATCAATTAGAATGAGCAACGCAATAAAAACTACTTGAATATAATTTAACCCATTCAGATAATAAAATTTAATAATAATTTAAAAGATAACATTGAATAAACATTAAAAAAATTTAAAGTAATGACTATTAAACAAGTCATAAATTCAATTTGTTTTATTTTAGTAATACGAGACAAACAATTAAGAGATCAGATAACATTAGCATAGTTTTATAGAGGGAGTGCTTTATCAATTACATATAAATAAAATAAAAGGCAATTTTAAATATAAGAATCTCAAGTACAAATTTTCAATATTTAAGATATTTTCAATCTCTTTATTAATATCACCTCATTTATTCAAAAAATTCAGAATATATATTAAAGTCTCTGTTTGAAAATTAATATCAATGTTCATTGAATCTCAAACCAATACAGTTTAAAAACTCAAGATGACATGGACTTGGGCTGAGAGGACCATGGCCTTGTCACTATCAATTTGAGAATTATTTTCTGCAGAATAGTCTATGTTCTGGAAGCTTATCAAGCTTGCTTCCATAAAACAATTGTTTCATTGGTAGCATATTGTCTTTATAGTATGTTTAATTGTGACAAGTCTCTAGTAAAATTGTTTATTACTAAATTGATGTGAGTTAGTTCTATATCTCAATCAAGATGGATAAAGATTGATAGCAAAACCAAAATTCGCATCTTCTGTTTTTGGTTTGAAGTGCTGTCAGCTCAATCAATAAGGTAATCTCGACACAAATATTCACATATCTCAAAATATGTGGCTAAAGATGTTACTTTTAAACCCCATATAAAAAATATTCATAAATATCGCAATATATTGTGAAGTTGTGGAAAAAAATCACAAAATATTCATAATATATTGAGATAAATATAGCAATTTTTTTTTCAAAAATTCATAAAACATCGTTTAGATATCGCAATATTACGAAATAAATTGCGATATATATATACACATATACATATACATATATGAGAATCAAACTTGAATTCCTTTGTAACCTATAATAATTATTTTGGAGAATAAATCTCTATAGACGGCTTTAGTCCTGTTACAAATAGGAATTTACTAATTCCTTATACTAGTCCTATTACAAGTCAAATTACAATTAAGAAATTAGAGTAATTTTGAAAAATAGAAAAAAAATTAAAATTAATAAAAGTTTGGGCTTTTTAGAAAACGACAAATCATATCAAATGAGGAAACTATAACAATTTAATTCGAACTTTCCTAAACAAAGTAATTGCAGAATTAAAAGTTACTGTAAATAACAAAAAAGTTAAATTGAAGGCTTTAACGAAGTGGTTTGGTCTCGTGGCAGCTTCAATCATGGCAAATCTATGAGTATTGTTTGTCTTACCATTTTGGGTCAAGATAGGATCTCCATCTTTGTGTCTACCGGTACTTTACATCCCCGTTGTTCTTCAAAAGCCTCTGCAATTTGTTTTACATCATTTTCTTAAATTATATACTCCACCTTATATTAGTGGTTCAAATGAAAAAAAAAAAATAGTGATACTTCTAAATTTGAACCGCATAAGAACTCAATGTAGTACTAATTGAAGTATTTGTTGTATTATCTTGTTAATATAATGAACTGTTATATTTAAACTTTATTTGATATGTATTCATATTTGACCCTTATTTTTGTTAATATAGTATAATTTTATGTATGTTATATTAATTAGAGTTCTTTAAATTCTCATCAATTTGTTTTTCTTTCCCTTTACACATCATATGCTTGTCAAATATATATTTTATCTACAAGATATTGACTCAAAATGATTCATTAATATTTCAAATAAATTCATTCAATTTTTCATGATTTTATATAAATTTTTTTATAAAAAAATCACGAGATATTGATATATTCATATTTTTAGACTTACGATATATTCTTTTTATTGATATTTTATTAATTTCTTTCAATGAACCAACATCAGTGATGGATCTAGATTCTAGTGTTAGGGGGAAAAATATAGAAATTTAAATTTAAGAGGACTTTTTATAAAAAAAATTTTTAAAAAAAAACTAGTTATAAAAGAATTTTAATAAAAATTAGTGGTAAAAAATCACATTGTTAAAAGAAGAATCATGTAACTTTGACAATTAAAAAGAAGTGTAAGGGATTGAGAGGGTCTCATAAAATGACAGCATTGTTTTGAAAACAAAATTAATGTACATTATGAGACTATAGAACTAAAGCATAAGCATTATTGATCTAAGGATTCAAGAATTCCCCCAAAAAGGACAAAGAGGTGAAAAGAAAATCTTCAATTTAGTCATAAAAGGGAGAAGTTGTCTGTCAAAATGTCAAGAATGGCGTCAAGGAATAATTTTATTTTTATTCAAAAAAAAAATTGGGTTGATGCGGGGTAGGGTAGGGTAGGATAGGTAGTGTCGGTATTGATATTTTGGGTCAGTGAAAATATTTTATGAGTTTGTTATATGATATGACAGTCATAATTTCAATATTTTGTAGGTTTCATGTAAAATTCATTGTATTACTAAAATCATAAGAACCGTCAGCATGTATAAGAGACTCATGAAATAACTTCTCCTTCAAAAGAGATTTTATTTCAAAAACATAATATTGATTTCAAAACGTGATTTTGTTTAAATGTGAGTGTCTTTTATAATACAAAATTAGCAAAAATCTATTTTTCAAAACTCTCTATTTGTCATTTTATTATTGTACTGATCACTTACACATTGTCTAATAAAGAAAATATTAATTAAATAAAAAGTGAAATCGGAATTCGCACTACAAAATTACTTTTAAAATAGTTTTTATCAAACGTATAATCATAATTAATTCTCCTGAATTAAAATTTGAAAATAAATTCTCTTCAAACGGTAGTTGACTTGAATATAAAATTGGTAATCGAAATAAGGCTTGAGTTTAGAATGAGGCATAAGATATGATATGGGCTTGTCATGGCCAGCCCATATCACGTAAATTCTCTACATAATTTTCTCTCTAGCTTTTGTTAGATTGTTAATTCACAACAATCACAAGAAACTTTCTCACACACACATGAACAGAGTTTCGTCTTGCTCTGGTCCATAGACCAATCGTGAGGTCTCCGAAAGGAAGAAAGAGCTCTGTCATGAATGATATAAATGCCTGTTGTCACAGTGAAGATACATGTTTTTGTGCTTACTGCTCCCTGTAGGCTAAGATACATTTCTGTATCTCTCACTCTCACACACACAGACATGCTATAATACACTTGTGTCAATAAATAAATTACACAAGAGTAAAATATGTAGGCTATATATATTGTACATTTTATTTATATATCATCGGTGAATAATTTTTCTTGTTATATATCTCGGCCCCACCACCCTCTAATGCTATATTGAGAGCCATGCTTTTCACAAATCATCTCTGCCCCACCCTCTCATTCTATTAAATATTAATTAATTGAGAGGAATATTTTTTGTAAAACCATTTGACCTTGATGTATATAGACCCAAATTCTAATGGCCCACACTAATAATATTGGCATGAAACATGTGATAGGATAGATACAAACATGTGGATAAGTAAAATTTAAAATTTTATTAATAAATAACAAAAAAATATCTATAAATAATATTAATAATAAAAAATCAAAGATGTTTTTAAAAGATACTTATAACCCTATATAACTATTGAAAGTTTTAATATTATTAGAATAAAAAATCCTACTTAAAATAAAAAACAGTCAAGAAAATAGAAAATTTATTAAAATTAACTAATTTAAAATAAGCTCAAATTTAAAAATTAAAATCTCTTAAAATAATTCAAAAATACAAATGTGTGATTTTAACATGTATCAAAATTGTTCTACAGAAAAAATTATTTATCTCACTTTTTGTATACCACCCTTTCACGAAGGTGGAATTCATCGTGTATTTCATGAGTGGCAAGTCTTATCTTTATTATAGAGTGATACACAAAAGTAATACATAAGAGTGAATAAATAGTTTTTTTTTTTATAGATTAGTCAAGGATTATCTTAGGCCAATTTATGCACATCAGACTAAATTCTCATCCTTTAATCTCAATGTCTTTACTATTCGGCGACACCCCTAAGTGGTGAGTGAATAAATAATATTACTCAAGACTAATGGAGAGCTATTGTCACTTTATGGGGTGAGCTAACAGTTGTAGAAGAACCCTTATAAGAAGTGGCATGGTGGCTGAAACGACGAGTCTCAAGTGTTTAGCATATCAAGTTAAACTATTTGATGTGGGTTTAAATCTCTGTTGTTACGTCTTCTCTAATTTAAATAGTGTGTGTCGTGGAGTCAGTATACGTGTCTATGATTTGTTCCTTAGTTCTATTTTGATAAAATGACAAATAGTTATTGATTCCTAAATCACAAAAGACAAGCAAAAGAATTTGTCCTGGTTACCAAAAATAAAAATAAAAATGATGTAGAGCATGAAGCTCTATAAAATCTTAAGGATTTGAACTCGCACGATGGCCTATCTGTATAGTTTTCTTGACAATAGTGTGTGTGTTAATCTATGTGCTTTCTTCAACAACTTGGCATAAGCCAAACAATGTGTTGCCATTATTTCGCAGCATACAAACCATTGTTGATAATGCAAGACTTTTCAAATCATTTCCTAACATTTAAATGATTTTCTGCAACACCCTTTTTTCTTAGAAGGAAGATCAGTTCAATTTAATACACACAACTTTATCCTAATTGGTTAGAATCGGTTACGTGAATCATATTTTGCCGATTTATTCTATTTAAGATCATATCTTAGAATTTATATTTATAGTTGATAAAATTTTACATTAAATGTCAGCTACTTAGCATAACTTTTTTTGCATGTTATTGTTTTTTCTTTTTTATCATAAAAGGTGTAGTGTACAATCATTACTTTATAAGTTCGCAAAACTCTCTCAATTCCAAACCCTGGAACAACGCAACAAATTGCAACAATTATAAAAATAAATCCCAATCCAAAATTGGGAGGGAAAGTAAGAATAAAACTCATGACAAAAAAACTAACAAGGTATAGTATAAATTATACAAATTATAATAAATATAGAGATAAAGTCTAACCTAAAAATAAGAGAAATAAATTACACAATTTTTTTAGCAAAAAAAGTAAAAATAAAATCCATAACCTCTCACATCTCCATGAAACTTTAATTAACACAAAGATGTTAAGATACCTTTGAAAATGTGTCTTGATCTTCATTATAGAATATATTTTAAAGTGTGTGGACTTGGTCCAAGGTAATTTTATAGTAAAAAAAATAATTTTTCACAATTAAACTAGACCCAAGTAGAGGGACATGACAAAGGCCAAAGGGGCAGGGCAACAAAAACATGAGCCATCCAACAACCTAAACACCAACTAAGACAAAGCAGCCTAAGTATCTATTGAGTAATATTTGGTTGCATATGTGTCCGTGCACATATATTTACTTGGGTATAAAATTCACGTGAGTATATGATGATAGGTTTTATATTTATGTGAATATATGTGCATTAACATGTATCCTTATGTATAACAATCAAGAGGTAACCTCATAAGTAAAAAGCAGCGTAGTCTCATATAGATTTGTAAATCACTCGAGTTAAGTAGTGAGTTGTTCAAACGTAACTTGTTAAAATTAACGAGTTTTAAATTATATTTGAGATTAACTTATATTTGTCTCGAGTCAATTTTGAACAAGTTTCTAATTAAACTGGTCACGAATCAAGTTAAATAATTTAGTTTTTTATATAACATTATAACACTTATTACTTTAATTTTATTAAATTAAAAACTTAATAAATTTTAAAATATATTTAAATTTAATTTATTTATCTTATGAGTTAATATTAACCAATAATAACAAGAAAAGAAGAAGAAAAAAAAAAACTCGTTGTTCACAATCAAGTATAAAGCCAACCAAGTTTGAAATGTCAAGTTTTCCCCTCTATTTAAACTTTCAGAGCTTTGGTCGTTTGTTTTAAAAGAATTAAAATCCAATGTCGTTTAACAAATGAATTCGATGGTCTTTGTCCCGGTTTTGTTATTATTAATGTTTGTTTTTTTGTTTGATAATCAAGTAAAAAACAAAAAAACAACCTTTGGACGTGCATGCTTCAAAACAGAAATGGGGTCCACTCGCTTTGTGGAGAGTGTGTATCACGTTTCAACCAGATTCTTCTCAAAGATTTAAGTGTGATTTACACGCCCTTAAAGAGTAGTTGGGACAAAAACAGAAATACAGAGAGGATTAAGCTAAAATAATCAGAAAGAGACATTCTACCGTGTTTTCGCTTATTTAGTATGTTAATTTTGTCTTATCCGATAATTAAAACGAGGTTATGAAAGTTTGAGCTCACATAACCCACGGTATTTTAATCGTTAATAATTTTAAGATTAAGTTTTGATTTATTTTAATTATTTCATTACTAATTTTTAAATAATTAAATTATAATTCTATCTATACTTTCGGATTTTATCAAAAAATATTTAACATTATTAAATGCTCTCAATGGAATTTTAATATTTTAAATTACAAACTTAAAATACCTGTATATTCATAATAATAATTATTTGTCTAAAGCTTCATCAAGGACATAAGTTGAATTTCTGAGAGGAGTTCTTCCTGCAGCTGGACCAGTATTCAGCTACAAGCTTGGAGAAGGAAGAATTGGTCTCCATAAGCTTTGAAGGCCCATCATATTCCACCAGTTGCCCTGCAAAATCGCAATAAACCTTGCATTAATGGGCTTCCTCTCAATAACCCAATAGTCTACAAGGCCCATTATCCAATTTGAATATCTCATGCACTGTAAAATGGAAAATGATTTTTAGTCCCACACAATAAACTGAAATGATAAGCTAACTAAACATACAAAACAATGATTATATATGAACTTATAATAAATTACTGAAATGCCATTGTATCTAGTTGACTTGCAATTCAAACTACGGCCGAAAGACAAGATACTTTATGCAATGGTCAGTAAAAATTTCTTTTGAGTTTAAAGTTCAACAATAATCACTTAAGGTTTTACTAAAATCTTTTAAAAAAGTCTCCAATAAAATTTCATCATGTCTAAAGGGTTTTAAATTTTACTTTGAACAACGATTTGAATCTATGAATCATATTGCATAGATTTGGATTTAAGGTTAAGTAAAAATAGATTTGGTATGAGTTTAAGTAAAAATAGATTACTCTAAGGTCAATTATTTAAGTAAAAATAGATTACTCTAAGGTCATCTCTGGCGATTACTCAAATTTGAGTAAAAGGTTTATTTGAGTTTAATAGCTTTCATTGATATATCAAATCTTGCCTTACAGTCCAACTAGCTTATAAAAAAGGGTGATGTGTGTGAGTGAAATGTTCATCATTCTTCTTTTGCAAATTTAAGTTACTTTTGATTCAATTGACATATATATATATATATATAGAGAGAGAGAGAGAGAGAGAGAGAGAGAGAGAGAGAGAAGAGGTGAGAAATAAAAGCCTACCAAAAGAGAGGACCATGACCATGTCGCTATCTATGACAGTTGGAACTCTATGAGCAACGGTTATCACTGTACAATTTGAGAATTCTTCCCTTATAATTCTCTGCAAAATGGCATCTGTGGCAGAGTCAATCGAAGCAGTTGCTTCATCTAGAAGTAGAATTCTATTTCTCTTTAGAATGATTCTTCCAAGACAAAAGAGTTGGCACTGCCCTGCACTCCAATTCTCACCTTCATCGCTCACTGTTGAGACCCAAAAAATAAAAAAGAAAAACAATGATCTTCATATTCATTTGCTTGGGTTGACAAAATGGTGTGCATGAAATTCAACTTCAGATAAAAAAATAATTTCACCAGAAGAATCTAGCAAGTTTGGAAGACTGCTAATGGTAGTTTTCAATTGGCATTTCTCTAGCGCCTGCAAATCAATAACTAATCAGATTTATCATACCAAACAAAAATACAGAATAAAAAAAAGTTAGAATGAATGTCAATTCCATTCTACCAAACATAGCGAGAGTTAGTAGGCTCACCCTCCATATCTCCTCATCGGAGTAAAGGCCTAAAGGGTCCAAGTTAGTTCTAATGCTGCCCCTGAAAAGAGTTGGCTCTCGAGGGATGATGCTCAGTTTCATCCTTAAATCCTTAAGACCTATAGAGCAAATGTCAAGCCCATCTATAAGAATTTTCCCATTGTCTGGCTCTACTAATCGAAACAAAACACTTATTAAAGTAGTTTTGCCACTTCCAGTCCTTCCAACAACTCCTACTTCACTCCCTTCTCTGAAGGTGCAAGTGATGCCCTTGAGGACTAATGTGACGTTAGGACGATACCTAATCTGAATCCAAACAAAAGAATCAATTGTCAACTTTTAGATATATGAATGCATAAATATAGAAGTAGAACTTGATTAGTTTATGCACCTTTAGATCCTCCAACTCTATCCTACCAATGGAGGGCCATAAGGATGGTGGCCTTCTGTCCTCCACAATTGCCGGTGGCTCTGGTGGTATGTCCATGAACTGTTTGATCCGTTCCACAGAGATAAGGTAATTAGCTAAGCTGCAATACCATCTACTCATGAGTGCTTGGGTGCCCGTTAATGCTAGGGCATAAGAAAGAGACAGTCCCACAAGCCCTGCAAAAGTTCAACATCTTTGAGGAATCTAAAAGGACAATGCTAACCAATAATTGAACTGTTTCAGTGAGTCCTACATATTGATACCTGGAGCTACAATATCCTTGGGGAAAAAAACCAGGAGAAAAGCAGCAGTGATTATGGTCAGAATTTGAAATGCTTCTACTCTCATAACTAACCACTCCAAGGATGCATTAGAGTAAAAGAAAAGTTTTGCATCTGTGTCGACAAGCTTTAGATAGTTTTGGAAGAAAATGTCTGCCATTTTAAATGCTCTTATAGTGACCACTCCAAGCGATGTCTCGGCTGCATAATTCATGACAGGAGCTTTTGTTGTTCCATTGATTCTCATTAGTTCCCTTGCAGAAGCTTGATAATATCCCTTCATTAAAAAAAATTTTTAAAATGATAGAAATAATATAATCAACTTTTTCCTTTCATCAATGAAGAAACAGAAAAAGATTGATATATATATATGTGTGTGTGTGTGTGTGTGTGTGAAAATGAGATCTACCTGAGCATATTTTGAAGCTACAATAGCAAAGATGGCCACAATGAGAACTTGCCATGTGACTGAGGCCATAACGCCAATAATTGACAGCAGTTCAATTGCGGCAGCCATAGTGAAGGTAGAAGCAAAAGGTATGTCAAAATCCAATACACTCAATAACTTGCAGCCTGCGAGATAAACATTCAAATGTGAAAAATGAGTAAACTGGGTATTTCTAGTGCACTACATTTTAACACTATTGTTGTCATAAGATTGGCTGAAAAGTAGAAAATCATACTCTGGTCAAAATCCGTCCAATTGGGGTAGAGTCAAAAAAGAGCATGGGAGCATTGAAAATTGAATTGTTGAAGCCAGAGAAGAAGGCTTTAGAAGCTTTTAGTCCCAGAAGAGTTGCAAGTAGAGACCTTAGATATACAAAGAAGGCACTCGCTGTTGAAATTAGAGTGTAAATCCCAATTAAAATGCCAGTGCTAATCGTAGGAATTTGAATGCCAAATGCCAGCCAATAACTTGCAGCAGCCTGAAGAGCAACAAACAAAATCTGAGCTATTATACTTGATGACAGAAAAATCCATCCCTTTGATACAAGGATGTAATCCAAGAATGGCTTCCAACCAACATCACCAATTTCCTTCTCCTCCTCTTCTGTCAACTGTACTCCTGGCAGACCCTTCTTGGAGATCTCCCCCTCATTGTTTTCTTTAGTAGGGTAAGGCCAATTAGACTCTTCCAACCCTATCTATATTCCCATTTTGAGCCTCATTTTTGTTTTCATTAGTTGAAGGATCAGATCCTCTTATTGAATCCTTATGAGCATTCACAAGTTGCTCAAATGCTGTGCCCGCCATTAGGAGCTCCGTATAGCTTCCTGATTGAGTAACTTGTCCACCTTCCATAACCTAGAAAAAGGAAAAACCAGATTATTTTATGCATATAACTGAAAATCCACAAGGCAAAATACATGAGTGCCAAACCCATTACCAGAATTTTATCCACTTTTGCGAGAAACTCCACTTGATGAGTCACTAGAATAACAATCTTATTTTGAAGAGCAGCCATGACACAATCCTGCAATTACATCATTCAAAATCAGTAAGAGCAAGAAATCCCATGCTTATCAATGTATGTGTGACAGTGTGTGTGTAAATGCTTGTATGTGCATTTAACCTTACATTGAAAAGAATTGTTGCTGTATGTGCATCTACTGCACTAAAAGGGTCATCTAAGAGATAGATATCGGCATCATTGTAGACAGCTCGAGCAAGCTGAATCCTTTGTTTCTGTCCTCCACTCATATTTAGCCCTCTCTGACCTATCTCTGTGAGATCACCATGGTCAAAACTACTGATATCCTTATCCAAAGCACATGCTTTTATGGCCGCCTCATATTTGGTGTTATCCATTGGCTTTCCAAAGAGGATGTTGTCACGAAATGTCCCACCTTGGATCCAGGAAGCTTGAGAAACATAAGTAATGGATCCAAATACATCCACCTAGATGCAAGCAACAAAAAATTACAATGAGAGACACAAATGTAGTATATTGTCTATAAATAAAAAAGGTCTTGTAACTTACAGTTCCTGAAATTTTGGGTATTTCCCCAAGCATAGCATATAAAAGTGATGATTTACCAGCCCCAACTGGGCCGCACACTGCAATTTTCTGCCCCCATCTCACTTCCAAGCTCATATTTCTAAGTGTTGGAATGGTTGATTCTGGTTCCCAACTATAACTGCCAGCTAATATTCTAATACTAATATCTAAATCCCTGGATTGATTTCTCCTTATTTTCTCATTTTGCAGTTCATTATCCAGCAAAAAGGAGTTGATTCGATCAAAAGAGACCTTGACTTGAATTAACGCAGAAAGAGTCTCGGGTATATTTATGACAGGATCGGCCATACAGCGAAGAGCTGCTAAAATTGTGAAGATAGTGCCAGCATCAAAAGGGGCACTGCTGAAAAGGGCACATCCAAAAAAGATGATTGAAGAAATCATTGTTGGGATCATCCAATACAAGGCAGTGCTATAAGCCTTCTTATACTGCGATTCGGCTAACCATTTAAATTCATTGTCTCGGTAGGATTCAATCAAGTTCTTGAATTTATCTTCCCATGATTGTAACTTGATGATTTTCATACTATTTAGGATCTCAGAAGTATACCTGAGTCTCTTGTCTTGTGCAATCATAAATTCAGACTGACACTTTTGAAGTGAATTTGCAAATGGCACATTAAGTAGCCCAAAGATGAGCATAGGGACTAAACCAAAAATAGCAGCAATACCCACCACCCCAAAAAGGACAACGATGGATAGAAACATTTGCATGGCAAAACTCCATCCCAAACGAAACCACATAGGAAATTCTCTCATTCTGTAAGCATCAACTGCAATATAATTCACAACTTCCCCGGTTGAATGCCTTCGTCTTCCCAAACTAGAAAGCTTGAGCTGCTTTTCATAAATTGCCACCATTAAAGCTGATCTCATCCTCATGCCAGTCCTCCTTGATTTGAAAAAGAAATGCCGCTGTGACAAAGATTCAACAATCTTGAACAAGAACTAAACACCCCACTAATGAGAGACCTTCATATATATTTTCTGTGTCCTTTTTTGAATAATTTACAAAACGACAAAGCAACAAAGGAGCAACTACTACAGAAATCATCCTAAGAAATGCATAAATTCCTACAAGCACCATTTCTTTCATATAAACTCTCACTGTTGCCCAAGGAACTAAGTTCCCAGTATTGTTTGAGCTGCTTTCTCGTTGAAGTAAATCCCATGCTTGAGTGAATTTCTCATAAAAGCTGCTTCATCTTCCGAGACCAGATCAGGAATCTCTTCAAGGAACTAATGGTTTCGAGTAACCCAAGAGAAGCAAAGGATTAATCCAAGAAAATATCAATTTACTAAGAAAACTGGCTCTGCCAATTCGACTACGCCTTTTCTCAGATTCCTCAACTAGTAGAGGTTCTGATAAACTTTTTTCTAAACTATGTTGTCGAACAAATTGACTGAAGTTCATCAATGCACAAAAGAGAAGCAACAAATTCACAGGCCATGCTACCATGTCTAAGATATTGATGTTTTGTGTTTTTAGCAAGACCTCGATGTTTAGGGCCGAAACCAATAGAAAGGACATCAACCACCAGACAGAACTCAGAATTTTGATACATTTGAATCTTTGTACAAGCAATGAAACAGACAAAGAGATCCAAATGAGTCCTCTAACAAAGGGTAACACCCAGTTCAAGTGACTAAACCCTTCATTTTGGGCTAGCAGACCCCATAGACCAGCACCAAGATATGCAATGCTAGTAAAAGCACAACAGATTGAAATAGCTAGTGTGGCCCACTTCCTTCTATTGTACCCTCCTCTTAGGTTATGTTTTCTAATAAAATCTACAAGCAAAAGCAGATAGAAAACAAATAGGAAGATTAGGTTCACTGCATCTATGATAATTCTATGAATACAAGAAGCATCCACATCAAGTTCTCCCTCACAAATCCAAGAGAATCCCCCTGCATGTTCAACAGAAGATACACAATGAGGCCTATAATATTTCCTAACAAATATAAATCAATAGAGAGAAGAAAAAAAAATCAAAAAGCAAATCAAGTAGAAAAAAAAAAAACTGGAATCAAAATGAAAAAGTACATGTAAAGATACACAACATTAAAGGAAAGAATTGCAACTTATAGATTCTAAAAAAAATCAAAGAAGGAAGCAAAAGCAAAATTCATCCAAAATGATACAGCATATATTTTGTTCATTGTAGCACATCAGCTAGAAAAAAAAAAGGAATCAAAATGACAGAGTACATGTAAAGATACACAAGATTAAAGGAAAGAATTGCAACTTATAGATTCTAAAAAAAATAATAATCAAAGAAGTAAGCAAAAACAAAATTCATCCAAAATGATTACTGCATATATTTTGTTTACTGTAGCACATCAACTAGAGAACAAAAACTGGAATCACAACATTAGAGGGAAGAATTGCAAGTTATAGATTCTTTAAAAAAAAAAAAAAAACCAAAGAAGTAAGCAAAAACAAAATTCATCCAAAATGATACTGCATATATTTTGTTCATTGTACATTAAGGCACACTGAAATCTAAAAACAAGGCCACAAAAATAGCACCCAACGAAAAGAAGAAGAAACAGGTCATAAAGAAGAGTTGAAGTAAGAGGACTCAACATCTAATATACTAAACAGTTATTCACTTCAAACATTTGAAATTCACACACACACACCCCACTTCCACAAAGAGAGATAATGGACATGGAAATTCAGCAAACAGAAAGAGGGCGTACCAAGTGATTTCCCCAAGAAAGCCATTGTTGTTGGAATAAATTTGATCAATTGATGCATCTACTACTGAAGCACAACTTCTTACAGGGAGAGCTCAGAAGCTGTCCATTAAATAAAGTGTAAGCTCACACCTTTGTGAGACAGACAAGGCAAAAGTAGGGTAATGGTAAGTCGGCCTCAAAATATATCCCTAGCAGCAGTCTTTTGTCTCTTCATCCCACCATTAGAGACTCTGCCCCTTCTACATTAATTGACTCTGCAGACAATTCCAGTCCACCAAGAACGTGACAATTACTGGCCTATATCATCAGTTAGAATTGCATGCCAGCTCAAAGTAAAATAATAAATTATTAAAAAAAGCATGATGTCATCTGTTTCTGTCCTATCTAAATAATTGTTAAATGATGGTGATCTTTTGGTGTTGGCACTTTTGTACCATTGTCTGAAGGAATCAAATAAATAGACAGTCGCTCAATTTTCCATGTATGATAATTGATAAGATCAAATAAATGTGACACAAATTTCATTATCAAAAATTTATGGAAGAGGGAAAAATATTGCTCACTTGTAATGTTTATAAATTATTTTTATTAATTAATGTTGCATAAGTTGGAGTAATGAAGACAGAATTGGAGTAACGTATGATTTATTTTAATGTAAACTTATAGATTTCTCTCGAAACCTTTCAGTGATAGAAATTTTATAGATAGTTATCAAATTAATCAGGTGTGTTTAGACCAGAAACGTAATTTATTGTCCATACAATCATTCGACCAAAAAGTATGATACAAAAATAATCTAATAATTGTTTTAATTTATAATTTTATACCATCTATTTTATTTATGATAAATAAAGAAAACATTCTTATTTGTAGGTAACAAGAAGAAGAATAAGAAGAAAAACTCACAGAAGTAACTATGCATTACTAAGGCCATCTCCAATAATTACTTAAATTTGAGTAAAAATTTCATTTTAGTTTGAAACTATCCAATGGTCACTTAGTTCTTACTCGAGTCTTTTGAAAAAAATTTCATTAATGTCCCAAAAAAATTCTCTATCATGTCTTAAAGGTTTTAAATTTACCTTTGAGAAGAGATTAAAGTTTGTAATTAGTATTGCTTTATTAGGTTTGTTATGGGTTTGAGTCCAGAGTTAAATAGAATTTTGACTTAAATTTTAGTTTTAGTCACTTTTAAATATGCGTTAATGTTATTTTGTGCCAACAAATAAAAATACAATTTCAAATTTAGAAATATTATTGTGTGTAAACATAAATCAATTAGAATGAACAATGCAATAAAAACTACTTGAATATAATTTAATTCATTCAGATAATAAAATTTAATAATAATTCAAAAGAAAACATTAAAGAAACATTAAAAAAAATTCAAAGTAATGACTATTAAACAAGTCATAAATGCAATTTGTTTTATTTTAGTAATACGAGATAAACAATTGAGAGATCAGATAATATTAGCATAGTTTTTGACTACGTCATAAAACGTTCTACCTAATCAAAGGTCCAAACACGTATCTAAAATTAGCTCTGTTCAGATTCTAAAGCTTAGAGGGTATACCGATGTCAACTTCGGTATACCGACCTCGGAACGATGGAACAAATAGTGACAAAAAGGAATGACGTGAGTCTTATGATTACACTGCTATAGCCTGACAGGCAGGTGAGCCCTAGCCTTGCAAAAAGGAGATGCAGGTTTGGGGACCTGTTTATACAGGCACACGTGTAAAGGGAGCCATGAGTTGGAAAGTCAAGGCGAAATGACATCCACCTGCTTATCAGACAATTTAATGCTCCGCCATCCTATAAATACCACAAAGGAGGTATATAGAAAGAGATCTGCATCTTAAT
The DNA here is from genome assembly GCA_008638375.1 of Nyssa sinensis. Lineage (NCBI taxonomy): Eukaryota > Viridiplantae > Streptophyta > Magnoliopsida > Cornales > Nyssaceae > Nyssa > Nyssa sinensis. Next base: position 2,534,783 of record CM018035.1, on the reverse strand, counting down.
TAACATTATTCAGCTTAGCCTTTGATAAAAAACAAAACCTAATTTAACCATCGGAGAGGTTACCACCGGAACCTTTCTCGATGGCATTTTTGATATCAGTTCTTTTCAGGTTCATTTACTGCGACGGACAAGTCCTTTACGAGCCAGAAATTGTAGCATCAGTTTTATAGAGAGATTGCCTTTATCAATTACATATAAATAGCATATAAATAAAATAAAAGGCTATTTTATATATAAGAGTCTCAAATACAAATTGTCAATATTTGAGATATTTTTAATGTCTTTATTAATATAATCTCATTTATTCAAAGAATCAGAATATATATTCAACAACTAGCAAAACAAAGAATAATAAAACAAACATAATAATAAAGTAAAAACTTAATTATATATTAAAATACGTAGTTTTATTAATAACAAATGTTTACTATCTGATTGTTCAACTATTTGGCCTCAAGCGGGTATTGTTTATGTGATTTTTAAGTAGTGAGACATCCAAACACTTCAACGATCGTCCGTAATAATTATGTTTCCTGTATACTCGAATTAACTTTTTTTACAAGTTAAGAGTAATGCTATATAAGCAATTTGTAAACTAATACAAAAATGAGTGGCTTGTCTTTCAGTATGATGTGTATTGTAAGTTGTAAATTAATATCAATGTTCATTGAATCTCAAACCAATAGAGTTTAAAAACTCAAGATGAAATGGACTTGGCTCAGAGGACCATGGCCTTGTCACTATCAATTTGAGAATTATTTTCTGCAGAATAGCCTATGTTCTGGAAGCTTAATTATCAAGCTTGCTTCCATAAAACAATTGTTTCATTGGTAGCATATTGTCTTTATAGTATGTTTAATTGTGACAAGTCTCTAGTAAAATTGTTTATTACTAAATTGATGTGAGTTAGTTCTATATCTCAATCAAGATGGATAAAGATTGATAGCAAAACCAAAATTCGCATCTTCTGTTTGTGGTTTGAGGTGCTGTCAGCTCAATCAATTAGGTAATCTCGACACAAATATTAGCATATCTCAAAATATGTCACTAAAGATGTTACTTTTAGACCTGATATGAAATATTCATAAATATCGCAATATATTGCGATGTTATATGATATTTAAATGTAAAAAAAAATCATAAAATATTTGTAATATATCACGATAAATATCGCAATTTGTTTTTTTTCAAAATTCATAAAACATATTTCAAAATATATTGCAATATATATATATATATATACACACACACACACACACACACACATATACATATATGAGAATCAATCTTGAATTCCTTAATAACTTATAATTGATGCTGTATTTTTTCGTCCTGGCACATAATAGGCTCCGCGTGCACCATATTGTCCGCTTTAGGCTTAAGAGCCCTCAAGGTTTTGTTCTTCTTCGACGAAAAATGCCTGATGCAAGGGAGAGGACGACTGGGACTTATAAGAGACGCCAGTACCCGACTCCTATTTCGATGTGAGAGTCAAAGTGGCACAATAGCTACTCCTCCCAGTCGGGACTGGTAGGAGCACAGGAACGAGGCGTGTGGCTCGAGCGTTCCCAGGAACGAGGCACGTGGCCTAAGTGTTCCCATAGACGACGCCAAACTGATGCTGCACTTTTTCATCCTGACATATAATAGGCTCCGTGTGTACCATATTATTCGCTTTGGGCTTAAGAGCCCTCACGGCTTTATTTTTCCTGGGTGGAAAAGGCCTGATGCAAGAGAGAGGACGACTAGAACTTATAAGCGACGCTAGTGCCCGACTCCTATTCGATGTGGGACTCAAAGTGGCACAACAATAATAAAGGGAATTCCTCACCAAAGAGAACAAATCTCAAATTTTTAAACGGAAATATATTATTGATAATCTGAATAATAAAGACGGCTTTAGTCCTATTACAAATGGGAATATACTAATTCCTTATACTAGTCTTATTACAAGTCCTATTACAATTAGGAAACTAGAGTAGTTTTGAAAAATGAGTAATGCTATCCTTACCTTAATATTTTACCACAAAAATTTACCTGCTGACGTGGCTGCTTTGGTGCTAGTGAATTTAGTCTCTTGGTGCTAGTGAATTCAGTTTCTTGGTACTAGTCATGTCAAGTGAGTCTAACAGACTTAATTAACTAACACTAAAAGGCTTAATTGACTAGCACCTGCATATACCAAGAGGTTTAATTGACTAGCACCCGAACAGAACAGCCATGTCAGTAGGTCAGAAAATTTGGTAAAATTTTATGGTAAGGATAGCATTACTCTCGAAGGATAAGAAAATTTTAAAATTAATAAAAGTTTAGGATTTTTAGAAAACGAGAAATCATATCAAATGAAGAAACTATAACCATTTAATTCAGATTTTCTTAAACAAAGTAATTGCAAAATTAAAAGTTACTATAAATAACCAAAAAGTTAAATTGGAGGCTTTAACGAAGTGGTTTGGTCCCGTGGCAGCTTCGGTCATGGCAAAGCCATGAGTATTGTTTGTCTCACCATTTTGGGTCAAGATAGGATCTCCATCTTTGCATCTACCAATACTTTACGTTCCCATTGTTTTTCAAAAGCCTCTGCAATTTGTTCTACACCATTTTCTTAAATTATATATTCTAACACCTTATATTAGTGGTTCAAATGTAAAAAAAAAAATAGTGATACTTCTAAATTTGAACCTTATAAGAACTCAATATAGTACTAATTGAAGTATTTGTTGTATTATATTGTTAATATAATTAAATGTTATATTTAAACTTTATTTGATATGTATTCATATTTGACCCTTATTTTTGTTAATATAGTATAATTTTATGTATATTATATTAATTAGAGTTTTTCAAATTCTCATCGGTTTGTTTTTCTTTCCCTTTACACATCGTATGCTTGTCAAATATGTATTTATCTACAAGATATCGACTCAAAATGATTCATTAATATTTCAAAAAAATTCATTCAACTTTTCATGATTTTATATAAATTCTCACTATTTTTTTATAAAAAAATTATGAGATATTGATATATCCATATTTTTAGACTTGCGAGATATTCTTTTTATCGATATTTTATTAATTTCTTTCAATGAACCAACATCAGTGATGGATCTAGATCCTAGAGTCAGGGGAAAAAATATAGAAATTTAAATTTAAGAAGATCTTTTATAAAAAAAAAAAAAAAACTAGTGGGAAAATTATTAATTTATAAAAATAAAATTAATAAAAATTAGTGGTAAAAAATCGCATTGTTAAAAGAAGAATTATGTAACTTTTGTAAGTGATTGAGAGTGTGTCATAAAATGACAGCATTGTTTTGAAAAAAAAAAAAAAATGAATGTACATTACGAGACTATAGAACTAAAACATAAGCATTATTGATCTAAGGATTCAAGAATTCCCTCAAAAAAGACAAAGAGGTGAAAAGAAAATATTCAATTTAGTCATAAAAGGGTGAAGTTGTCTGTCAAGATGTCAAGAATGGCGTCAAGGAATAATTTTATTTTTATTAAAAAAAATTTGGGTTGTTGGGGGCTAGGGTAAGATAGGATAGGTGGTGTCGGTATTGATATCTTGGGTCGAAAAAATTATTTTATAAGTCTGTTATATGGTATGACAGTTATAATTTTAATATTTTATAAGTTTTATATAAAATTCATTGTATTACTAAAATTATAAAGACCGTCAACATGCGTAACAGATTCATGAAATAGCTTCTCTTTCAAAAGAGATTTTATTTCAAAAACATAATATTGATTTCAAAAGGTGATTTTGTTTAAATGAGAGTGTTTTGTTATAAAAATGGAAACACCGCTTTCACGTGAAAATCTTGACTTTTCATCCATTTTGATAATACAAAATTAGCAAAAATGTATTTCTCAAAACTCTATTTGTCATTTTATCAATTTTATTACTGTACTGATCATTTTACACATTGTATAATAAATAAAATATTAATTAAATAAAACATGAAATTGGAATTAGCATTACAAAATTACTTTTAAAATAGTTTTTATGAAACGTATAATCATAATTAATTCTCCAGAATTAAAATTTGAAAATAAATTCTCTAGAAGCTTCTTCAAACGGCAGTTGACTTGAATATAAAGTAATCGAAATAAGGTTTGAGTTTAGAATGAGGCATAAGAAATGATATGGGCTCATCATGGCCAGCCCAGAACCCCAACTAAAGATTTGTATAGAGTCGGCCCATTTATATTCAATCAGCCCCAGTTTAATCCATCATTCATCTCAGCCCCACCCTCTCATTCTATTAAATATTAATTAATTGAGAGGTATATTTTTTGTAAAACGATTTGACCTTGATGTATATAGACCCAAATTCTAATGGCCCACACTAATAATATTGGCAAGAAACATGTGATAGGATAGATACAAACATGTCTGAATGTAAAATTTAAAATTTTATTAATAAATAACAAAAAAATGTCTATAAATATTATTAATAATAAAAAATCAAAGATGTTTTTAAAAGATACTAATAACCCTATATAACTATTGAAAGTTTTAATATTGTTATAATAAAAATCCTACTTAAAATAAAAAACAGTCAAGAAAATAGAAAATTTATCAAAATTAACTAATTTAAGATAAGTTCAAATATAAAAATTAAAAACTCTTAAAATAATTCGAAAATACAAATGCATGATTTTAACATGTATCAAAACTGTTCTACATAAAAAAAAATATTTATATCACTTTTTGTATACCACCCTTTCGTGAAGGTGGAATTCATAGTGTATTTCATGACAGGTTTCATGAGTGGCAAGTCTTATCTTTATTATAGAGTGATTCACAGAAGTAGTACATAAGAGTGAATAAAGTAGTTTTTTTTTTTTTTTATGGATTGGTCAAGGATTATCTTGGGCTAATCTATGCGTACTAAACTAAATTCCCATCCTTTAATCTCAATGTCTTTATTACTCGGCTACACCTCTAAGTGGTGAGTGAATAAATAGTATTACTCAAGACTAATGGGGAGCTATTGTCACTTTATGGGGTGAGCTAACATTATGTTGTAAAAGAACCCTCTTAAGAAGTGGTGTGGTGGCTGAAACGGCGAGTCTCGAGTATTTGGCATATCAAGTTAAACTATTTGACGTGGGTTTAAATGTCTATTTTTACGTCGTCTCTAATTTAAATAGTGTGTGTGTTGTGGAGTCAGTACACGTGTCTGTGATTTGTTCCTTAGTCCTATTTCGATAAAATGATAATAATTATTGATTCCTAAATCACAAAAAAACAAGCAAAAGAATTTGTCCTCGTTATCAAAATAAAAATGATGTAGCGTGAAGCTCTATAAAATCTTAAGGATTCGAACTCGCACGATGGCATATCTGTATAATTTTCTTGACAATAGTGTGTGTGTTAATCTATGTGCTTTCTTCAACAACTTGGCATAAGCCAAACAATGCATTGCCATTCTTTCACAGCATACAAACCATTGTTCATAATGCATGACTTTTCAAATCGTTTCCTAGCATTTAAATGATTTTCTGCAACACCCTTTTTTCTTAGAAGGAAGATCAGATCAATTTAATACACACAACTTTATCCTAATTGGTTAGAATCGGTTACGTGTAGGCTGGTAAAATGGGCAGATTTGGGCGGGTTGTAAACAGGTCGGGTCATAAACGGGTTGAACCTATTTAACCCAAATTGATCGAGTCAAATACGGGTCGGGTCAACCCGAAACCCAAATTTGACTCGCTACCCAACTTTGACATATATATATATATATTATTTTATATTATAGTAATTAAATGATATGATTTACTCTCCTTTAATAGGCAGCGTCATAAATTTTTTTTATTTTGTTTTACAACTTAACTTTTTCTTATGCAATAGATTGTATATTTATATATACATACAAAAAGTCCAATCCAATAATACTATTCATTTCAAAATATTTCTTTTAAAAATAAAATCTCAAATAATATTGCATCATTTCATTAGTAGGTACCAAATCATGAAATAATGCACAATTTTAACACATCACTTGATAGAAAAGTTGATAAAGTATATAATTTTCCAATTGTTTTTAGGTAAATTTGCAATCTATCAAAAGTAAATAAAAAAATATAACCTATCAATATATATATATATATGTGTGTGTGTGTGTGTGTGTATAAACTACTTTCTCTTTCAATTGTGTCCTACCAGGCTAGCAACAGAAGAGATTGGCTGGATGAAAGAAAAAAACAATATTTGCCAAAAGGATAAAACGAGGTGAGAAATCAGGTATGAAGATCTATGGATGCAGAACCACAAACTATGGATGGTATGTTTGCTGTTGATCTGAAGAAAAGCCAGGAAAACAAAGAATGTTCGCACAAGTCGGTGAGAAATCTTTTGATGTGGTTCATAATCTAGCCTAATGAACTCTTTCAAATCATTGAAATGGGCCACGGGTGGTTAGACGGACAAAAATATATATATATATATATATATTTGTATATATATTAATATTATTTTGTTATTTTTCATTCTCAACCTGTCAAACACTCATATTCAACTCGTATTGACCCGCTAAATTGACGGATTGACAGATTTGGATAAAATTTGCCACTTCTAGTTACGTGAATCATATTTTTCCAATCTATTCTATTTAAGATCATATCTTAGAAGTTATATTTATAGTTGATAAAATTTTACATTAAATGTAGCTACTTAGCATAACTTTTTTGCATGTTATTATTTTTTCTTTTTTATCATAAAAAGTGTAGTGTACAATCATTACTTTATAAGTTCGCAGAATTCTCTCAATTCCAAACCCTGAAACAACGCAACAAATTGCAACAATTATAGAAATAAATCCCAATCCAAAATTGGGAGGGAGAGTAAGAGTAAAATTCGTGACAAAAAAACTAACAAGGTATAGTATAAACAAATTATAATAAATATAGAGATAACAGTCTAAACTAAAAATAAGAGAAATAAATTTTTTTAGCAAAAAAAGTAAAAATAAAATCCATAACGTCTCACATCTTCATGAATTATAAATCAGATTAGCTTTAATTAACCCAAAGATGTTAAGATACTTTTGAAAATGTGCTTTGATCTTCATTATAGAATATATTTTAAAGTGTGTGGACTTAGTCCAAGGTAATTTGACAGGCCTAAGATAATAATAATAAAAAATTAATGGACCCAAGGAAAAAGAAAAATTAATGCTACTACATTGAAAAACAGAATCAAGCTTCCTAGTTCATTCATTTCCACAATTTGAGGCTTTAATTTAATTTATTTATGGTCCATTGCTTCAACGAAAAGAAAGGCCCTGTCAGCATTAAATGACCTCATTAATAACAAAATCCCCCCACTAGGCCCAATACCAGACTTTGGTCCCCTTAATTAATGTTAAGCCATCAATCTCCAATTATTGTTATCAAAATCCTCGCAAATGCTAACATCAGTCGCAAATTTTCTTGTTCACATCATGATTGATTGTATTAAAAATTTGGTGGCCTAACTCTCAATTAACTCATCTTTAAAATCTAAGTGTTAAGAAGAGGTAGAGACGGGCGATGTGGGACACTCCAACACGCCTCCTAGATTACATCGCGTGTCTCAGCAAATCCCAGATGGGCGCGCCCCGACTCCTCTAGCCCAAAGTTAAGCTCTGGCCTGGCTTTGATACCATATTGAAAATTTGGAGGCCCAACTCCCAATTAGCTCATCCTTAAAACCCAAGTGTTAAGGAGAGGTAGAGAGGGCCCTTATATACAGACCAGAGGAGCTAGAGACGGGCGATGTGGGACACTCCAACAGATTGTAATATTCTTTCTTAGATCATAATTTCTTTTTAAAAACTATTAATGTTAAATGATAAGTTATTTTATATCATTGTCATATATTTCACGATAAATTCTAGTAGATTATTTTTATAATATTAATGAGAGAAGAAAACTTAAATTCACATAGTATAGAATAGACACTCGTACTACTCAAATCTCAAATCTTAATTAATAATGGTAAGTATGAAAATATATTTTTATATGTTTGATACACTGCACCCTTTCCTAGTGCAAACTTGCCTAAGTATCTATTGAGTATTATTTGGTTGCATATGTGTCTGTGCACATATATTTACTTGGGTGTAAAATTCACGTGAGTATATGATGATGGGTTTTATATCTATGTGAATATATGTGCATTAATATATATACTTATGTATAGCAATCAAGAGGTAACCTTGTAATTAAAAAGCAGTGTAGTCTCATATAGATTTGTAAATCACTCGAGTCAAGTAGTGAGTTGTTCGGACTTAACTCGCTAAAATTAACGAGTTTTAAATTATATTTGAGATTAACTTATATTTGTCTCGAGATAATTTTGAACAAATTTCTAATTAAATTGGTCAGGAATCAAGTTAAATAATTTGATTTTTTATATAACATTAGAATACTTATTACTTTAATTTTATTAAATTAAATTTGACTTAATCTCAAAAACTTAATAAATTTAAATATATTTAAATTTAATTTATTTATCTTATGAGGTAATATTAACGAATAATAACAAGAAAAAAAGAAGAAAAAAAAACTCCTTGTTCACAATCAAGTATAAAGCCAACCAAGTTTGAAATGTCAAGTTTTTCCCGCTATTTAAACTTTCAGAGCTTTGGTCGTTTGTTTTAAAAGAATTAAAATCCAATGTCGTTTAACAAATGAAATCGATGGTCTTTGTCCCGGTTTTGTTATTATTAATGTTTGTTTTTTTGTTTGATAATCAAGTAAAAAACAAAAAAACAACCTTTGGACGTGCATGCTTCAAAACAGAAATGGGGTCCACTCGCTTTGAGGAGCGTGTGCTTCACGTTTCAACCACATTTTTCTCAAAGATTTAAGTGTGATATACACGCCCTTAAAAGAGTAGTTGGGACTAAAAACAGAAATACAGAGAGGATTAAGCTAAAATAATCAGAAAGAGACATTCTACGTGTTTTCGCTATTTTAGTATGTTAATTTTGTCTTATCCGATAATTAAAAAGAGGTTATGAAAGTTTGAGCTCACATAACCCACGGTATTTTAATCATTAATAATTTTACGATTAAGTTTTGATTTATTTTAATTATTTTATTACTAATTTTTAAATAATTAAATTATAATTCTGTCTATACTTTACGATTTTACCAAAAAAATATTTACCTATAAATTCGATTATAAATTCATTTGAAATTAATTCATAAAATTATAACTTGATTCGTAATTAATTCGATTAAAGACTCATTTGAGATCGATTTAAAATATTAACAAGTCGATTTTAAATATAATTTAAAACTTGTGTATTTTAATGAATCGAATTTGAACAATCATTACTTCCACTTAACTCGAGTCATTTATAACTTTAATTATTGTACTGACTCAATATCATATCTTGTATAACACTGTCAAATCACAAAATAAACATAAATAATAAGTTTAGCATTACTCATAATTAAAATATCACTCTTTATGTGAATCTAAACTTACAACAATAATACCTTTAAAAACATGGAAACATAGTTTCAAAAAATATGGAAGAGTGAATAGAGGATAAATTTTTAAGTGATTTCGATTTATTAGCTAAGTTAGTAGAATGGGTTAATCACTTTAAGTCATGCGAGTAAAAAAATTATTTTCTAATAAAAATATATAACAAATTTGTATTTTAAATTTATTTTTTAAATAACGTGACACTAATATAATAGAATCACATTAATTACACAATTACAAGTATTGTCAATAATTTTATATCATGTCAATATCACATTATTTATAATATAATTTTGAAAAAATGTGTAGCATAGAGTTGTAAAACAATGTTAGGCTAATCTGTTTGAGCTTGTCTAACGGGCCGTGTCGGGCCGATCAGCAAGTCAATTTATTTTTTTATTTTTAATGACTAATATATATCATTATTTTTTAAAATGTTATATTTTGTTATTTACAATTATAATATTTTGTTTATATTTATATTTTTTAAAATTATTATAATATTATTCTTAAAGACATTTATATAATAATAATAATAAAATAAAAAATAAATCAACTCTAATGTGCCGTGTGATATTTTGTGTTTGGACCGTTTCACATAGTTAAAAAGACCGATTTAATATACTCTACCATGTCGTCTCTATTTTAAACTATCGTAACATATCATATTATGTCACTTGTTAATATATTATGTTCAGACTAACCCGATTGACATCTTTTTAACATAATATTGCCTAATAAATAAATATATACACATAATATAATTTATTTATTAGTAGTAAACTTTTTAATAAATTATCATTTCCTTTAACAGTAATCGAGTGAAACGAAACATCTACGATTATCGATAAGATAATGATAATTAAACCTTTTCTTTTCTTTTTCTTTTTCTTTTTTGGGGTGAATAATGATAATAAAACTTGGGTCATATTAAGATATTAATATTTGCAAACCTCGAAGCACATAATCAATTGTTTCGCAGGTTCGAAAGGCTGAAACACGATCCGTCGAACGTGGCTGCAAAACTGACGACGTCAGCCGTCAAACACTGCCGTTTAGTCGCCGTCTGACTGCAGACTGTGGGCTGTAAATAAAATACGGTAACGTGACAGTTAGGACAAGGTAAACACGGACGTTAGCGGGCAAACGGAAAGCGTTTGTATCGGGAATTGGACTTACAAAAGGTGACGGAGATGGGTCACAGTTAAGAGGGCCTGATAGGATACTAGTGTTCACTACCTGTTGTTGGAGGTGATTTGAATACTACTAACCTGAGCATGTAGTTAAGTTCACCCTACGCTTTCATTTATGACAAAATTCAAAAATTCAAGAGAAAAAGGCCATGTTTTCCGTGTTTATTTACGAATATAGAATCTGACCTCAATATCACTATCCACTTACGTTTCTTTCAGTGTAACACGTGGCAAGTACCCAATGCGTACAAAATCTTATGTGGCATCTCTTTCCTTCCTTTTTTTTCGTTTTTAAAATTTTATCAATACTCCTAGAATATGAGTTGATATGTCACGTATAACAAAATTTATTAATTATTTTTTAAAAATTCACAGGTAACAAAACTCACTTAATTTTTTAAATATTTTTTGAATTTATTTTAATATTTTTTATCAAAGCAAATGAGACTATTTTGTCCCGGACTACTTGATAATTTCTCAAATGAATCTGAATATTAATACATAATTTCTACATTTCTTTTTAAGATTTTAAATTATTAGAAAATAATTATATCATAAAAATCCTTGTTTTATATATTTAAAAAAAATATCACTTTTTCATTAAAATCTTATTTTATTTCAAATTACTAATGATATTTTTCAAATTAATTTTTGAATTACAAATTATTTCAATATAAATAATTATCAAAGACAAGATTTATCACTAGAGTATCTACAAGAAAGAATTCTCCCAATCAAATAGTCCTAGAGTTAAGCCTTTCTAAATTAAATATGATTCCACAAGTTTTTTCTGTGGGCCAGAAAATTGAAGATTTTACACGCAATTTATACACTTTTGAGTTTTTGACCATCTTTCAAACTGTGGACTCAATTAATTAAAGGTAAATTGAAAAAACAAAAAAAAAAAACTAACCATGTTCAGAGAATATATATATATGTATATATGTATATATATATATATGTATAGAGAGAGAGAGAGAGTATCAAAATTTAAAATTTTTCAACTTCATAAAAGTTATACTATCATACAAGAAAAACTTTATTGTTCTGTTGCTTACTCCTGAGATTTGAATTGGTTATACTCTCTTCAATAATTTGGGATGGCTTTTTCTTTCCAAACAACCGAAGTTGTTCAACGCCTTTAGTTAAGATACCTTGGCACAAAGAACAATTTGTTCTAGATTAACTAAAGCTTTTGCAGTCCATTTGAATGCAAAGGAAAGGATAAAAGGAAGAGGAATATAATTCATCCATCCGTTAGGGAGTTCTAATAGAGGAAATAGAAAGGGAGTAAAGGTAAATATGACAAAGTTTGTCATCATAATGGGGTAGATTGAAAAAGAAAATAAATGGAATGGAATAAAACTTGAATTCAAGTTTGGGATGATTTTGGATACCTTGTTCTCTTCCAATTATAATTTTAAATTATTTAATATAATTTCAATATTATCATATTATTTTAAATATTAGCACATATATAAATGTAAATATGTGTATATATATTATGAGTATGTTTATATATAATTTATATTTATAATAATATTAATTGATTAATTTTAATATTTTTATTAATTTTTAGATGAGAACAAGAATAACAACGGCGTAAGGTGGCGTGAGACTTGGAGTCTGGGAAGATAGAACGGGTACAGAGATAGGAGACATGATTAGCAAGATAAATTGGGAAGTAATAAGATGGTGGCAAGGACAGGATTGGAAATGTTACTTTTAAATAAGACAAAGACGAGAAATGAGGAGTCTCCGATTCAAACCTATCCAATTGTCATTTCGAAGTAAATGGATGTGGATGTTGAGCACCACTAAATCACATTTTGCAAAACATGGCCAACACATCCATATTTATGTTTGTTTGGATGAATTTTAAAAAATTGTGATACGAGAATAATGCGGTTTTAAAGAAAATGCATTTTAAATTAAGTTGTAACATTTAAATGAAGGTATTTAAAAGGAATTAAATAATATTTAAATAGTTGTTAAAAATATTATATATATTATATAGATAAAAAGTAAAAAAAAAAACTTGTTTGAAAAAACTTGTTTTTTAAATGGAAGTTTAAAAAAGTTTTTTACGTTAATTTGAAATGAACCCACAGCAAAATATACAGTGGAGTCTCTCTATTAAGATCTGATGAAAAATTCAATGGGGAAATCGTCAAATGACTCAAATATCAACATGTTTCATTTCAAAAGATTTGAAATCGAGAAGACGCAGTCCGGCAGACATTGGTCACTCAACCACTGCAACTTTCTGGAACAATTATATATGTACATATATATATATATAAAAAAGAGGACAAGAGGGTATTGAATGCATGTCATGACATGAGGATGAAGTCCACGTAAACGGGTATCTTCCATTCATTTCGAATTCATCAAATGGCTCTGAGAGTCTTGTGACCCAAATGGGTTACAGACCGAATAAGAACAAATTTTTACTTCAAAATTTAAAAATGGCGACGTGATTGGGCGCCGCCCATAAAACAGCGGCCGCTAAAGACAAGCTATAAAGCCAAACCTCATCTTTTTAGTTTTTTTCCCTCAGACTGCGCGCTACGCTACACTGCGCCGCAAGCGTTCAAAACTCCAAAATGGTCCCGTGCGACGCCGTTTACTACATTCACCGCCACCGTTTTTCTTTATTACTACAGGAAGAGGGCAGTTTCGAAATTTTCTCCGAAACGAGGGGCAGTTCCTAACGTAATCCTCGACGGCGATTTTCTCTCTGTAAAATCTGCAACCATGTCCATGCTGTGAGATTTGCTCTTTCGTGGTGTGCCTTTTGTATTGTATATTTTGAGGTAAAACTCACTCTGACAGAAAGAAATGATGTGTCTGTGTGTATATATATATATATATATGTATACATGATAATAGAGTACTATAATTTTGGTGATACTGTTACCAAATCAATGGGAATGGGTCGGCGAGGTGGTTGAAACTCCTATAAATTGATTATATTTCACATTTGGCGCTCTTTCTCTCTCTATATCTCTATCTCTTTCGTTTAATTTACGTATCTCTCTGGCGTGTTTTTGCTGTTTTGATGTGATAGCAGAACAAGAAGAAACAGAGGTTGAGAAATTGGTTACTCCAACGGCACTATAAACATCAGTGTGTGATAAACATCACAAATATCTCTCAAATTAAGTAAGCTCACTCTAAATATCTTGCCTGTTGTTTTTACATATATGTATATGCATATCTATAGGTTTGATTGCTGTGAAGGTTAATTTGTTTTTTGGATTTTCAGGTTTTGCTGGTTGATTATGTTCTTACTTCTTAGTGCTGCTTCATTTGAGGGTTTTAGGCGGTGGATTAGATTGAAATTTGAGCATTTTAATCTAAGATCTTCGAGTTTGATCATTTTATCTGTGTGAACATGATGTGTGATTTGCAGAGGCAAAGTTTTGGGATATACGTTTGAATGTTAGAGAGAGAAACAGAGAGCATTTCGCTATTGCATCTGAAAAGCAGCTCACTCGCACCCTACTTTTTCATCGTTTTGACTCTCTGATTAGAAAGCCTATAAAGCAACAACAGTGCTTTAAGGTCGCCTTTGGTGTGCGTCGTTTGTGTTGTATCCACATCACGTGCCAAACAGTGTTGTGTTACCTCAAGCACGGTTGAGCTCCATCAAAGTTTTTGGATTCATTTGGTTCACTAAAGGGATGTTTCCACAGATCTAATCAAGGGGCTATACTGGATACTATATTTGGAATATTGCTGCCAGATTTCTCTGGTTCGTTCAATGAATAAACAAAGTTATGATTAACTTGAGTTCGGTTGAACGTATTTTTCTTTTTATATTCGAAAGTAGGAACAATTTGCGTTGGGCAAATTAGAGCAAATCCTTGGCTTATTATGATTTGCTTGAGAAATTGGTGTGTAAATGTTGGTTAAAAGGGTCTTGTCACTTTAAGGGACTCTCTCTCTGGCCATTACTGCTAGAGAACAGTGAGCATGTCGGCGGTACATGTATAAGAATCACAACTTTGTGGTGGGGGCAGAGTACATCATAATGCAAATAATGTTTTTTTGTTGTTGTTGTTTCATGTAGACATGTATGCTTTTTTGGGTTCTGGGGTTGTTTGTGTGAAAATATGATGAGTGATGGGTTCGGGGAGTTGGATCTATTGAGATTTGAGAAACGAAGCGGGTAACATATTTCACTGCCAACCAAATGAGTCGCGAATTGAAGCGAGGGAAGCAGGAAAAGGACGCAGATGTTGCGGAGAAGGTTGTTGTCGCCGTCAAGGCATCAAAAGAAGTTCCCAAGATTGCTCTGGTGTGGGCTTTGACTCATGTTGTTCAACCCGGGGATTGCATTACGCTTCTCGTCGTTGTCCCGTCGCAAAGTTCGGGTACCTTTCTCTCCCCTCTTTTTGGAGTCCCGCCCCTTCTACTGTCAATTTCATTTTTCTTCATGTTGCCAGATTAAAATGTCTCAAAAGTTCTCAAAGTAAAGCGTGCATTTCTTGATCAATATGTTCATTAGCATTCGTAATTTTAATGGAGTTGATTTGATCGTTTGGTTAAATGCTGTAAATTTTTTACATCCTGGGCAATATAGTCAGGGTTGCATGGGTTAAGATACCACTCTTCTTAATCTAGTATATACTTTCAATCCTAATAAGAGTTCTTCCAGATCCCTTCCCTGACCTTTTTATGTATTCTTGTTCAAGAAATCATTTTGTTTTATTCTGTCCATTCCTTCTGTTACGAAGGAGGGAAACGGAAGAGTGCAAATCCCTTGATCACTGTGCTCTTTTTGCTAGATACTTTTTGTGGCGATGGATCAGTTGGATGGATAATGTAACTGTCTGACTGGGTTGCAATTTTGTTATGGTTCCGTTAGTTAAGAGCAAATCCTTTTCTTAAATATCTTTTCAATGATAAGAAAATGGAATTTCTTTTTCTTTTTCCTTATTTGGGTTTTGAGGCTCGGCAGTACTGCCAAGCTTTGAATTTGTTTTTTATTGGGAGAATTATTACCAAATATTTGTACTGTAATTATGATATAACATGGGAAAGCAAGTCTTTCTGTATTACCTCTCTTCCCTTTCTGATACGAAGATCATGTGTTTCTTAAGATAATAAAGTTCATGCCTCTTTTACCAATTTTGTGGAACACATATAGTAACTAAAGTTTCAGAAGATTCATTGTTAGATGTAATACTGACAAGTATTTTTTCCCCTATTCTGCAGGTAGGAAATTATGGGGTTTCCCCATATTTGCAGGAGACTGTGCCAGCGGTCACCGAAAGTCTTATTCAGGAACAAATTCGGAACAGAAATCTGATATTACAGATACCTGCTCCCAGATGATCCTTCAGCTCCATGATGTTTATGATCCTAATAAGGTCAGTTCTTCACTTTATGTTATGATGTTTGGTATTGTACAATCCATGATTGCTGATGTGTGTTTCATAACCTGATTCTGTTTCATAGATAAATGTGAGGATAAAAATTGTTTCTGGATCACCATGTGGGGCAGTCGCAGCAGAAGCCAAGAGAGCTCAAGCTAATTGGGTTGTATTGGACAAGTAATATTTTCAGTTTTGAGGCATGCATGCGATTTTGATAGTTACGAGATTATGAGGGAATATGGGGTTCAAATTTCATTAAGTTCTGTCATTTCTTTGTTCTGATTCTGTATTCATGTTATTGTTTTGAATTTATTCTGCTTAAATGATCCCTGTTGGCATTTCTTACAGGCAGCTCAAACACGAGGAAAAGCGCTGCATGGAAGAGCTGCAATGCAACATTGTGGTTATGAAGCGCTCCCAGCCAAAAGTTCTGCGGCTAAATTTGGTTGGATCACCCAAGAAGGAACCTGAAGCATCTTGTCCATTACCTTTGGAACTAGATCAATCATCCGAGAAACAACCTAAAAGCAAGAACGATCCTATGAACTCCATTCCAGGACTAGTAGTGACTCCAACTAGTAGTCCAGAGCTATTTACTGCAACTGAAGCTGGAACTTCATCGATGTCAAGCTCAGACCCTGGCACCTCACCATTCTTCATCCCTGAAATATGTGGAGGTCTCAAGAAAGAGGAATCATTAGGTGCAAAAGAAATTCAGGATCTTGATGAGTCAAGTTCAGATACAGACAGTGAAATCTTGTCTTATTCTTCATCAAGTTTAGGGTTCCAACCATGGATGGCGGAAATTCTCAGTTCTCATCGACAAGCCTCGCAACACTACGAAGAAAGCTCACAGAGATCTAATAATAGGGCTCAAACTTCAACAACTAAAGCTTTGCTGGAAAAGTTCTCTAAACTTGATCAGGAAGCAGGATATGGAATGCCGAACTACAGAACTGATCTGGACTTAAGTGGAAATGTGAGAGAAGCTGTTTCTCTAACCAGAAATGCACCTCCTGGCCCACCGCCTCTGTGTTCAATATGTCAACACAAGGCGCCTGTATTTGGTAAGCCTCCAAGGTGGTTCACCTATGCTGAGCTGGAGCTGGCTACTGGAGGATTTTCGAAAGCTAATTTCTTGGCAGAAGGAGGGTTTGGATCTGTCCACCGAGGGGTTCTCCTAGATGGCCAGGCAGTTGCAGTCAAGCAACACAAATTGGCAAGTTCTCAAGGGGATCAAGAATTTTGCTCTGAAGTAGAAGTCCTCAGTTGTGCCCAGCACCGAAATGTTGTTATGTTGATTGGATTCTGCATTGAGGACAGGAGAAGGCTACTGGTTTATGAATATATATGCAATGGTTCTTTGGATTCTCATCTATATGGTAACTTTGTCCTCACTTTGGATCTATTAAGTAGCAATTGTGATTCAAATGGAGAAATCTTGGCAATTTGGTGGTTGTATCGTGCTAATATTGTTATTATTGCCTTCAATTCAGTGAATATGTCTACAGTTAGACTGAAGCATAAAGACTTGGAATATAGATTTTGTTTTTTGATAAGTGAATATAGATATAATTTGAAAATTTAAGTCAGTTTTGAAGCTTGAATAATGATTGAACTGACAAACTTGGAACAAGGACTTGGATTTAACATTCATAAAAATATGCCTCGTTTGTAGGATTTATCAATATCATCATTTGGAGTTTAAACCATTTAAATTATTTCACTTGATAAAGTTTCAGTTTTTTTTTTTTTTTTTTTTATTGTAGTTTAACTCACTAATGGTTTGGGTTTTTTCAGGACGTCATAAAGATCCATTAGAATGGTCTGCACGACAAAAAATTGCTGTTGGGGCTGCTCGAGGGCTGCGATATCTTCACGAAGAATGCAGAGTAGGTTGCATTGTCCACCGTGACATGCGACCTAACAACATCCTCATAACCCATGATTTTGAACCACTGGTATGGCAATTTCTTAACCTTCCTTTGTATGGTTGCAAAGTGTAGACATTTAAATGCACTTTCAGGGCTCCATTTTAGACCCTGCCCCACCCCAAACCAGTGAAAAAAGATCAGAGAGGGGTCTCCCCTTTTTCTGGGAAAAAATTGTGGATGACCTCAACAAGGATGTCTTGCAGTCCAATAAAAAACTTCAAATCTTATATCTTCCAGCCCATTAAAAAACTTCAAATCATATGAGCAGTGTGAATGGGAATCACACGAGTATTTAAAATTTTCTGAATTGAGATGTAACATTCTACAAACCATCCAATCCCTCCAGCAACATATTGAGGCTCAATTGCTCATACATATTCAAGAATGTAAGCTTTGATGCAATTGACATATAAAATTTACCCTTTTGAAAAAACTAATTACCTTTCCTTGGTTGTGTTTCTTTTTGCCTAGAAAATTTGATTTGTTTTCACCATGATTGAAATGTGTCTATAGAGATGAGGTTTGAAGTGTTGCGATCTTACTCCATCTCTTGGTTTGCTAGGTTGGAGACTTTGGCTTAGCAAGGTGGCAGCCTGATGGAGATACGGGTGTGGAAACAAGAGTGATCGGAACATTCGGGTATGAATTGAGATTTAGGTGGTTGTTTTGTCTTGGACCATCTCTGTGCAATTACAAAATCAAATAAACTATTCTGCTTTCAATGCAGGTATTTGGCTCCCGAATATGCTCAAAGCGGCCAGATTACTGAAAAAGCTGATGTTTATTCATTTGGGGTGGTATTGGTGGAGCTTGTTACCGGACGAAAAGCCGTGGACCTTAACCGGCCGAAGGGGCAGCAGTGCCTCACCGAATGGGTATGTTTTGGAGAGGTTCCATTTATCCTGACCTTAATGTGTCTGCGTATAATTCCAATGAAATATTATGGAAAAGCATTCCGACTTGTTGAAACATATGGATAAGGATGAAACAAATTTTCTTTTCACTTTGTTCTTCCAGATTGTATGTTATTCGTTATTCCTTTTCCCTGATTTATATGCCCTTCGATTTGGAACAGGCACGTCCACTGTTAGAAGAATATGCCATTGATGAACTGATCGATCCACGGCTAGGAAACCACTACAATGAACAAGAGGTCTATTGCATGTTGCATGCTGCATCCTTGTGCATTCGGCGGGATCCTCATTCAAGGCCTCGCATGTCACAGGTAAGACTGATTATTATTTTCATTGGAATAGTTGTCGTACCCACATACATCTCATAATGTTAACTTATCGACAATGGGCCACCATAAAAGTTTTTGGTTGTTCAATTGGGTTCCCAACATAAGAGTTTCTGTACTTTGGTCCTGACCATCCTTGTGTGCCAGTTGCTTTAATTTGGCCAGGCATCTACTTATTTATTTTGTGGTTCATTGGTAAAAGGTGCTCCGAATACTCGAGGGTGACACAGTCATGGACTCAAATTATGTGTCAACACCCGGGTATGATGTAGGCAACCGGAGTGGAAGGATATGGTCAGACCAGGAGCAGCAGCAGCAGCAATATCAACACTTCAGTGGTCGAATATTAAATGAGGAATTGGAAGGGTTTAGTGGGAAGCTCTCCTTGGAGACACTAAAGCCATCTTTCCGGGCAAGGGATAAAGCCAGGAGGACTTCATGTGAAGACGATTTGTAAAGATCTCCCCCCGCGTATGTTCTCTCTTAATTTTTTGTCTATTGCCATCTAGGTTTATTTTTGTATAGAGGAAGGAAATTAGGGATAGGAAGGTTTTGTGATTCATTTGGAGATGAAGTAAGATTCCCAATGGCAGGGTTAAAATCTCAGTTTTGAATCAAAAAAAAGTAATCAAACAGCTATTAATATTTTGTTTCCTCATATTTCTGTCTTTATTTTCCAACATTCAAAATTTTCAGATGATAAAATTAGAGTCAAGAGAGGTTTAAAAGACATAATACAAGATATATTAATGTTAAATGTGGTGCTTGATCAGCTATGAAAGGGGAAGGGGAAAGAAGGGGGGGGATTAGTCGTTATGTTGATTAATCTTAGTCAATGATCTCATTTGACATGGAACCTCTTCATTTGCTGTGTCCAGTCTAGTTCTGACTAAAATCTGCATTATTGGAGTTATTCAATAAACCCTAAAATTTCTATTTTTCCCAGTACTTGATAGAGTTTTGGAAACGCCCCTAGCTTTTCCTCATTCCGCTATGGCAACACAAGCATATATGTATGCTATGTATTTGCACGATGAGGATTAAAAGGCCCATAAAAAAAATTATTCTTAATCATATGCTTATTTATTTTTAATCTTAACATATACATATATCAAGAAATATTCCGGAAACATTAATCAACCCAGCTAATCAGAAATTGCCAAAAATTTAAAAGCTACTTCTTGGCTGTTATAAGTCCCAAGTACAATATATTATACACACGAACAGTTTTCAATATACTATACACGACAGTATACGGTTAGCAGTGACCTGGACCATTCAATAAACACCGGTTCATTTGCTTCAATACGCATTCAGCCTCCTCCTACAACTACAGAATCTGAGAACTTTATGCTATGCCGATGTACAGTTCATTTCTCTTTTTGTGCGTATTGCTCTTCTTAGGTTCATTCGCTTCAGTAGGGAATCATTAATCTCCAGCTTCAGAGTATAGTTCATTAGCTCTGTTTAAAAAGGAAGCCCTTGGCTGCATTGGACCTAATACACACGCACATATAGAGACAGAACATGAGAGGCATGGCAAGCAAGTCATCCTAACTCAAGGAGAGAAATATGTCAGATGGGGGAAAGATCACTTTTGAGTAAAATTACAATGGCACTGTAATTAATAATTAGTGTTGTCTTAAATTTAATAAAAGATAATTAGTCTCTTAAATTTGTATCTCAAAATGATGCAACACTATTATTCTACCACCTTTTAATTACATCAGTTAATACGCCACAGTATCATGATTTATTTAAAATACAAAATTTGAGATTAAAATTTAGGAATCAGATGATTTGTGGAACATTACTAGCGTGAGTCCACATTCTCAGTGCTCATATGATATGATTAGAAGCATAATCTTTTCCCATCAAAAGAGGTTCCTCTTGTCACTTATGTGCGTTGAGCAAAGCCAATTTTAAAAGGGGAAAAAAAAACACTATTAACAGTCTATATTTGGTACTCCACTTGTAATAATGGATTCAATGAAATTTATCTGAATGTAAAGAGAAATTAAGTTATTTCCTTTTACAAGTGGAGCTTCTTAGCCAAAATGTGAAGTTTCAATAACATTTTCCTTTTTGAAGCACCCAAAAACATTGTTTGAGTTCGGTTCACCCAACTTGTCAAACATCAGATTGACTCCCTTGAAACCCTTTCCAGCTGAAGCTAGCTTGGGGTTAGAAGTTCAAGCCTTGTATATTAATTTCCAAATTAACACCAATACACTTGCTCTCCTACAAAAAAGGATTTGCATTTTCTAAGCACTACCCTGCCTTTTATTTCAGTCTCTTCTAAGTTGCAAATAATAGAGATGAAGAAGGGAATAACAGTAGAAATTCAAAAGAAAACACAAATATGCCCCAAACATTCTGGTCCAGTTTGAGAGCTATTGGCAATATTATTGGGTAAAAACAGGCTTTAACTATTTTGATTTTTTGAAAACCACATCAAATCTGCCTTCAGCATTTACTAAATAGCTTCAAAATGTACAATACCGATCACACCACTACGAAAGATGCATTTATGGTAAATAAACAACAATACAATTTAAACAATTAAAATTAATTATTTTTTGAAAAAAAAAACTAGATTCAATGAGCAGTGGTAAAACAAACGAAGAGCCTGAATTGACAGAGAACGGTACTAAGAGGAAGAAGAAGATGCGACGCTGGTAGTGGTCAACAATCTACCTGTGCCGGTGGCGGCCTCTTCATCCAAAAACAAGTCATCTGTCTTCCTCAGAGCGGCGTGAATCACCACAACCACCACACCAATCAAGAGCGAGACCAATATGTTGAGCGTGGCGTGAGTCAAGAAGAGAAAAACAAGTGTAAGGACCGACAGAACGATCATCACCACTCGATCATCGATCGTGCGCTTGAAAACCACCAGCGGTTCGTCGCGGAGGAAGTAGAGGAATACCCAGGCCGCCATCATGACGATGAACACGATGAGCGAGATCGGGTGCCATAGAAGGCTCAGGAAGAGTATCAAGAGGACGACGATGACGTAGTTCATGCGGAAGTACCCGAGGTTCGTTCTGATCCGTCCGATTGCGTCCCTGAAGCTGGAAGGAAGGTTGATTGACCGGAAGTTAAACATCTCTTTCCATGGCCGTCGCGCGCCAAGGCCCGAGCTTAGCCGTTCCTTTGCCCTTGAAATGTATCCGAGGTTTGACCCTCCCGGAGATGAAGTCGGAATTGTGCCGTACGTCGTCATTTCCCGGCGATGAAAGAAAGTCGGTCACACTCCCCCTTCTGGCTTTGGAGAAAGGAGTAAAATAAGTAGAAAAAGGCGGTGTAAAGAGGGACCGTCGGACGTGATGTACTGAATATAAAAAAGTTGGGTGGTTTTATATGGTGCAACTGAGGTGTAATTTTGTCTGCAGATCCTATACTAAGGCCCATTTGATATTTTAGAGTTTAAATCAGATTTTATTTTTATTTTAATTTTTTATATTTCAATGTTTATTTACGTGTTTCTGAATTTTTTACGTTTTATTTCAACTTTTTTGAAATTTTTGTTTCGATATTTCTAAGTTCAAACATTGATTTTAGAAAAATATCAAAAAGATTTTTTTTTTAAACAAATGTCTATTTTTTTCTATATAACATATTCGGTATTTTTAATAATTTATTTAAAAATTATAATATTATTTAAGCATATTTCAAATACATTCATCTAAATAATTATAACTTAATTTAAATTATATTTTTTTTGAGTCACATTTTTTTATTATTCATCCAAACGAGCAATCAAGTTATTCGACTCAATTTCTAATTAATTCAATTTAAGACTTGTTTAAAATCAATTTACAAGATAAATAAAATAAATTTAAATATATTTTAAAGTTTATTAATTTATTGAATTTATCTCTATAAATTAATAAATGATTTAATATTATATAAAATACATAAATTATTAAAATTCTTAAACTTATTTGACATGGGTTGAAGAAATAATTAATTTAAATTAAAATATATTTTAAAATTTCTTGACTTGATGCAATCCATATGGATGTCTACTTAGACCGAGTGCGTGTTGATGATGAGAATAGAATAATGCTTCGTGACACGTGATCGTGTACATATGACATACATATACTCGTATGACCGGGGTTGGAGAATGAAGGGTTTGGATTGGTGGGGGATGATGAGGTGTGATGGAGGGTAGATAGATGGTGGTGGTGGTATGATTATGATTATTTAAAAAGGGTAGTTGTGTAGAGAGATCCGACATTTGCAACTACCTTTCTTTTGAGGGATAAGGTGGGGGAAATAGGGATTAGACCCACACTGGGCGTCGTGGGGACGCCGACGATGTGAAGACGGCGAGGTGCCAACGAAGACGGTCAGAGTTACCACGTGGCGTGTTGGAAAGCTCGGGAAAAAAAGTTGCCAATACATGATGAAGGAAATAAAAAATATCTTCTTCGGAATAATTGATAGTGGATTGCCCTTATTAAATGCTTTTTATTAAATGCTTTTCACGTTAAAAAGCTCTGCCCTGACCGACGTGCCGTTAATCCCAAAGTTTAGAGTCATAATAGTAATTTATGAAAATTTTTAGGGTAATTATGTAATAGGGAGACATAAATCTTAATTTTTTTTAATAAAAATAATTCAAACGATCGGAATGTGACAAATTCTTTTTTTTATTAAATGTTGAAGTTCATAGTTATCAGAATTGAGAATCGAATTCTCGATTAATTCAACTGATTGAACGGATCCATAAAATTAGAAACCGAATTTTCAACTGGTTCGATTTTTTAATTGGATCATTTTTGTCTAAGAACCAGAGAAAATTGGATTAAACCGGCCATTTTCGTGCTAGACCAATAATAAACCGGGCCATTGAACCGGCAAGTGTTATACACTCACTCTACTTGCGTTATCTCATGGGCTGGGGGACATTTTATTTAAAAAAGTTGAAGGCCGGGGGACTAGAACAGTGGGTAGTTAAATTGAAAGTCAAGACTTAACTATTTTACCAAACTTTTGACCTTAATATCTTACTACTGAATTTAATATATATCTATATTAATTAGTAACTACTTAATGAAAACCTCTATTAATAAACCAACGGGTCAACCGATTGACTCACCAGTTGAATCAATGAACCGTAAACCACCTCTCTTGCTGAGTCATTCTTCGGTTCAGTTCTGATAACTATGTCCAGGTTACTAGTCTTGACTGATAACTGATCTTAAAAATTTAAACGGTGAGAATTGAATCTGCGAATTCAAAAAACAAGTCTTTTAGAAGGATACTCGACTACCCTCCTATAAGATTCTTCGATACATCTTTCATTCACCCAAATTGTACACTTCAACAATAAAAACGTGACAGAAGACATTTTATCTCCAGCTGATATATAATGAATGATGAGAGACAAAATATGACTAGTGAAAAGACAGAGATATTGGAGAAAAAATACGAATAAAAAGTACATGAAAAAGAAAAAAAAAAGAGAGAAGCATTAAAAAAAGAGATAAAGAGCAGATAACAGAGGCAGAAATAAATTTAAATAAAAGGTAGTAGAAGTCATTAGTGCAGACCTAACACTATGGCGGGAGTGCATCTATGGTAGTAGAAGTTATTAGTGTATACATAATATCATACAAGGAGACAAATCAACATTTTGTTCCTCATATATCTCTCTTTGGTAGAGATGCTCTAAAAAGAAGATGGTATCAACAAAGATGAGTTTAACCACGTGGTGTGTTGCAATGACAAATCTAGACTAAAAAGTGTAAAGGAGTAGAATTTTCAAAATTAAAATTTTAGAGTGTCTTTTATAAAAATTATCTTCTTGGAATTAATTGGTAGAGGATCTTAATAAATGCATTTCATCTTCGACTCCGGTGGCAAGGTTTCGCTATCACTTTCACTAGTATTTTGTTTAAATTGAGTATTTTACGAGATCAACGTAAATTATATTCAAATATAAAAAAAAAAAAATAATGAGAGATTTTCCCATTAAACTTTTTATCCTCTTTCATCAATTCAGTCTAATTTATCAAATTATTTTATTATTTTATATTATCTTAACACCAAATTATTTTTACCACATTTAAAAATTAAAAAAAAAAATCACTTGCCATACACGTAGTAAGAGCTAGTGCAACCTTAAACACATATCATACATCCAATCTATTATGTCATTTATCAAATGAAGCTGTGGTTGAAGAAAATAATTTCAAATGGCCAATTAAAAATCCTATAATATGTACTTGTGGCATGATGGTATTGGTTAAAAATATCTATAAATAGCCAAGATACTATTTATAATTGTATAAGTTTTTTTTTGGGCTTTCCACCTCAAATTAGTGTGACGTTTTTTTAAAATAAAAGATAATTTTATTTTAAATAAAATAATATAAAATAATTGTAAGAATTATGATTGTAGATGACTTTGAATCAGTAGGATGAGAAACTTTTGTATGATCAGGTCCATGAACACAACTTGTAATATCATACGATTTGGATAAATGTCTGAATTTTAGGAAACACAAGAATAACATCTTATTTACATGATAATGTATGATTGATAGGATTCATAAATCAAGTCAATAGACTCAGTTCTTGTAAGAACTTTTCTAATAAAATGAGAAAAAATATTTGAAAATAAAAATAATTAAAATTGGTCGGTCAACAAAACGTGATCATGCATGTCATGATATGGAATTTATTGGTCTCAGTGTATTAGATTCAGGTAAATGAATGCTCAACAAATCAGTAAAATTATCAATAAATCATACATATTTTATTAATGTGTATGGATAACAAGTTGTCCCGTCCCGTCCTGTCCCATCCATCCCTAATGGAACGGGTATAGAATATTCATAAACAGGGTCAGGGTGGAAACGGAGTGAGGTTTTTAAAACTCCGTCGGTTCGGAGCGAGTTCGGGGGATGGTCACTCTGCTCCGACCCTATCTCGTTTATATATATATATATTTATATTTATTTATTCTCATATACACTATATTTATCAATAAACAACACTATATAAAATTAATTTTAAGGTTTTTTATATCACATATTTTTTTCTTGTATTAGTTATTTTGACAATTTAATTTAATTATCAAAATAAAAATCTTAATTTACTTAAAATATATATATATATATATATATATATCAGAATTCGAGATAAGATAAAATTAAAATATATATACAAGATCAAAATTAGGGAAGAAATCCGGCCGTTACCATTCCTAGTCAAAAATTCATGAACCTGTGCTCAAGATTAATGATTACCACCTCTATGATACGCAAAGAGTTTGTGGAGGGCCTCCATATCATAACTTGGGGAACTTACTAGTGCTTTGTGTGCAACAGGAGCACATTCGGTAGCATGTGATTGTCTCCTTTTTGCTCCTTTTTTCATTCTTGCATGTGTAATGATTGTACTCTTTTGACAATCTATTTCTACCGCCAAAAGTCCTACTAAGAAAATATTGTACTTTTGGCTTAAAAAATGATTAGTTCTAACCCCCCAAAAAAAAACACACCCTACTTTAACATGCACAGATAATGTAGGTCTACGTCACATTGATCATCA
The DNA here is from genome assembly GCA_008638375.1 of Nyssa sinensis. NCBI lineage: Eukaryota > Viridiplantae > Streptophyta > Magnoliopsida > Cornales > Nyssaceae > Nyssa > Nyssa sinensis. The sequence goes on along the minus strand of CM018035.1, from coordinate 2,507,968 downwards.
TGTTAGCATATGGGCTTTTTGGCAAGTCAATACTCAATCATGTTAGCATATGGGCGTTTTGGCAAGTCAATACTCAAAAGGCCAGTGGCTCAAACAGTTAGTTTGGAATGAACATTTGTACCATTTGACGTTAGAGTCCTACCAATATTCTTGGCCTTTCCATAGCTCCATTTAAAACTTGAGGAAGAGTCGGTAGTATTGCCATTAAAGCTCCTGTGCAAAGCATGTCATGTGGGCCTAATGTGTCCTTGGTGGACATATTCACACTTAGAATAAGAAAAGCACAAGTTTTTCAAACTAGTTCTATCACAATTACTCATTATTTAGAGTTAGTTTGGCGTCGCTTGCAACCCACCAAATCGCGGGCCTGTGACACAATTCCCCTTCCCGCTCTTGATCTAACATCCGTTGAAGAAAAGCGGGATCAGTCCTGCATTTTTTCTCTATGTCGTCTCGTCCAAACATACACTTAATCTGACCTGAATTTCAACTTCTAGAATCTCTCCAAAGTAAAAAATCTCAACAATCCCTTAAATTCAATTCCGAAGTATAAGTTTGTGTAAAATAGTCGTTGACAGGTTTCAATTTATGATCTGGTCATATAACCGTAAATTACAATTGGTGGGCTTGGTATGGGGTTACGAAAGAAAATAAAAAATCCTATAATCCTGGAGGTAGCAATCATTTTGCAACTAAAAAATCCTTCAAATAGTCAAGCTTCTATGTTGCAAGCCATGCACCAAAGTTCACATACTAAAAGTGGGTGGTCTAAGTTGAAAAATGGTTGTTCAAAAGTTAATGGTGATCAGGCAGGATGGTGAATCCAGAACCAGGATTGATGCTTTTACAAGAAGCATAGAGATAGAGACTGTATCTAATATCTATGACTGTTGCATGATGGGTTATATTTGCATGTATTGTTAACATCTCTTAACCTTACATTAGCAATCATGCAATCATCATACTCATGGAGCCTGGTAAGGCAAGTTAGTGGTAATATTACATTTTTGTGTTTTGAGAGCTCAAATACAATCTTCACTACTAATCTTTCATCCCTATCTTCTCACAAATGAAAAAGAAAAAAAAATGTTAAATTTCATCAGAATGACAAGGATATGATGATGAAAGGTACATGTTTTTCTACATACAATCTTCCTTAATTTGACCATTGTAAGGAAAGAACCTAATAGACACGCGTAGGACAACATTTTTAAATAATTTGGACCAGACTAGCAAGATTAAAAAGAAAAAAAAAAATCAGAATTTTTGTACCCAAAAAAAAAAACATTTTAAAAAAGTTTTTAGGTCTTTCAGTCCAAGACTCCAAAATAATACAAAATTATCTGGTTATAATTCATTCGTTTTTTTGAAAAATTTGTTCGTTTTTTTGAAAAATTTGTACATTTTTTATTTTAATTTTTGAACATAAACTGTAAATTAATCAAATTGAATGGATTAATATCTGATTTCTAGTTCAATTAGTTAAACCAACCGGTTCGATCTGACTATGATAACTATTTCTAAGTTAATTTGCTGGTGCAAAATGTGGAACACTGAAATAACTAATCTATTTCACCACTTTTCTTCTTTTTCTTCAAGTTTATTCCACTAATATGAAATGATAGATATATATATATATATATATATATATATATATCAAAAAAATGTTCTCTGCAATTTTGTTAACTCATTGAACTTATTTTTCACAAATAGCAATAGCTGAAACTCAAAACAAAATTTAAGTGAAAGTTGATAATGATGACAAATCATCCTGGTTTCATCACTAATGGTTTGACCTCATCCAAAAATCAAGAAATGGTGAGTTGACCCAGGTCTGGGTAATCTCATGGAAGGATACACCAAAGCTGACAGTGACAGCTTTTGATTTCAATATATTTTTGTAAGGGAAAGAGTAATTTGAAATTAAGAAACTTCAGCTTAAAGCAAATTTAACGGTGGACTTGAGGGTTGCCTCTAAGACTAGAAATATATGCATATTTTCACAAGTTTTTCCAACTGCCAACACATTCGATTGCATCCCAAGTATCCATTGAGATATATATATATATCTGAATGATGATATGACACATCTCATATGCCAAAACAAGGGTATCTCTTATCTATCTCTCTCTCTCTCTCTCTCTTTCTCTGTGAAACTCACTAGCTAAGAAGATTGTTTTGGGGGCAAAAGCAATGGAGGGAAAGCAAAAGTTCCTCCATGGAACACTTGAAGCTACCATCTTCCATGCTACACCTTACAGACCACCTTTCCCTTTCAGTGTAAGTATCACTTCCGTGTTATTACATTTCATATTGGAATTCTTCTTTTTTTTTTGTGAAAGCCTAGCCATTAGCTAAGGTGCATACTGGATAGTATTAAATCCATGCGAACCCCTTCTGCTCCTGTGGGAAATTGAACTCTGCTCTTTTCTGTAAGAATGGGCAGGTAATGATATTCGCTTAGGCTAATTAGATTGGAATATATCCTCAGAAGTGTTAGGTTTACTGCAGTACGTGCATGATTGTTTTTTTTTTTTTTTGTTCAAGTAGATTAGAATTTATAAAGTATGGATATTATATTTTAGCTAAAACACTTGGACGGATTTTCGACATGTCTTGGACACACGAAAAAGAGTGTCTAGTTTTATGGTTTTTTTATTTTATTTTAAACATGTCCCGGACACATTTGGAGTACTTTTTTTTCAATATTTTTAAAATTCTTCTCTCTTTTTTCATCCTCTTCTCCCCTACTTTTGTGGGTTATATATACATTTATAAATGTTCGATGCAATATTCATTAGATTTGTTTTAGAACTTGAATTATGAATGTTGATGATTAAATGAAGTTGTTTTTAAAGTTTTATTTAATAGCTTAGTTATTTTAATTGAAATAATATTAGATTTTTATTATATGATCATATAAAAAATATAATATATATATATATATATATATATAATATTCAACATAATCTTGATGTATTCGTGTCTACTTTTTTAACAAATATAGTGTTTGCATGTCCGTCTCATATCATATTTATGTATCGTGTTGTGTTTGTGCTTCTTCGAATTAGAATACATGTCCATCTCATGTCATATTCATCTTGTGTGTTGTATTCGTGCTTCTTGAATTAGAATACATGTCTACATGTCTGTCTCATGTCATATTCATGTAGCGTGTTGTCTCCATGCTTCTTAGATTAGAATACATGTGAAACTTTGCAATTTGTTTGGCTATCCAAAAATGTGTTAGAAGAAAAATCAGATTTTTCTAGTACTACTTGTCCCAAGCAATTGAAAATCTGACCATACCAACTTTTTGTTGAAACTCTGTTTTGCAGTGTATATTTGTGAATGGAAACCCCACCTATGTGACCATCAAAATAGACAACAAGAAGGTAGCAATGACAAGCCATGAAAGTGATCGAGTTTGGAATCAAACCTTTCTAGTTCTCTGTGCTCATCCCTCCAACTCCACAATCACCATTACAATGAAGACAAAGTGCTCTGTCATTGGGAAAAATTCATATCCATGCCAACCAGATACTGAACGAAGCAAGTTTGATCAATGGTTTTTTCCCAATCAACATGGAAAATGGAAATCTACACCCAGAACTCAAACTCAGATTCATGTTATGGTTCAAATCCAGCAGAATTTGAACCAAGCTGGGGGAAAATAATTGATCATGGAGAATTCCAGGGGCTGAAAAATGCTACATTTCCGCAACGGTCCAATTGCAGTGTCACGTTGTATCAAGATGCTCACCATTGCTCTACTTTCCAACCACCATTTGATGTTTGTGGGAGCCCAAGAAAATTGTGGGAGGATGTTTACAAAGCCATTGAAGATGCAAAGCATTTGATTTACATTGCAGGGTGGTCTTTCAATCCTAAGATGGTGCTGGTAAACAGAAAACAACACAATTTCTCAGCTAATGTTTTCTTTTTCCTTCTCATGTTCAAAAATCTGATATGCATTATGCAGGTTCGCGACAATCAAACAGACATTCCACATGCAAGAGGAGTAAAGCTTGGTGAATTGTTGAAGAGGAAAGCAGAAGAAGGTGTAGCTGTGAGAATAATGCTGTGGGATGATGAAACTTCTCTACCAATCATCAAGAACAAAGGAGTGATGGGAACCCAGTGATGAAGACGCCTTTGCCTACTTCAAACACACCAAAGTCGTGTGCAGATTATGCCCTAGATTACACTACAAGTTTCCCACAATGTTCACTCATCATCAGAAAACCATAACTGTGGATACGCGAGGACATTTCTCTTCAAGCAATCGAGAGATCATGAGTTTTGTTGGCGGGTTAGATCTATGTGATGGCCGCTATGATACAGAAGAGCATTCTCTGTTTCAAACTCTCAATACGGAATCCCATTGTCACGATTTTTATCAGACAAGCCTTGCTGGAGCTAGTCTTCACAAAGGTGGGCCAAGGGAGCCGTGGCATGACGCACATGCTCGTATTGTTGGTGAAGCTGCTTGGGATGTTCTGACCAATTTCGAGCAACGGTGGACAAAGCAATGTGATCCTTCTTTGCTAGTCCCCATTAGCACCATAACAGACCTCTGTCACCAGCCTACTCCTACAAGCATTCCCACTGAAAGGGATTGGAAAGTTCAAGTCTTTCGATCAATTGACCATGTCTCAGCAAGCCAAATGCCCAAAAACTTTACTGTGGAGCGAAGCATCCATGAAGCCTATGTCGAAGCAATTCGGCACGCTGAGAGGTTTATATATATTGAGAATCAATACTTCATTGGAGGGTGCCATTTGTGGGAAAAAGATCAGCATTGCGGCTGCAGAAACTTGATTCCTATTGAGATTGCACTTAAGGTGAGAAATAAAATCAAAGCCAAGGAGAGGTTTGCTGTGTACATTTTAATTCCAATGTGGCCAGAAGGAGTACCAGAAAGTGAACCGGTTCAGGATATATTGCATTGGACTAGAGAAACAATGAAGATGATGTATATGTTGATTGGAGAAGCAATACGAGAAAGCGGCGAAGCAGGGCACCCTAGAGATTACTTGAACTTCTTCTGCCTTGCTAACAGGGAAAATGAGGGCAAAGGGGAGTTTGTTCCTCCACATTCTCCTCATCCTGCAACAGAATACTGGAATGCTCAAAAACATAGGAGGTTCATGGTTTATGTCCATTCCAAGCTCATGATAGGTATGAGTATCAGTCTCACTGCACACTTTGTTATTTGTTTATCCATTAAATTTCATCATTTTAATTAGCCCCTGCTCAGAAATTCTAAAAAAATGCAAAAATCTTTGAAGAGTAATGTTATATATCACAGGTTTTCTTTTCTTTTTTTTTTTTTTTAAGTCGTTTTATATCATTGTTTGAATGACCATGATTTTTCCTAGATTTTCTCCTTCATAATCTCTTCAAAACAAGGAAGTAATAGATATATAACAGTGACAAAAACTGGTGACATACAGCATTTTTTATCTTTGAAATAATGATTTGAGTTTGGGTTTTGGAAGCTGATTATTCCCTCCAATTCGCTCTTGTGGAGTTTGAGTTTGGGTTTTGGAGTATAATCATTACAATAAATTAAGAGCTAAAAAAAAATATAGGTGAAAAAATTAGGATACCACAGCAAACTTCAGAGAGTTTAGTTACTTTCTGTACCCACTATAACAATAAGTTTGTATATTTACTATATTTTCTGTTGGTGGCTTGGTATTTATTCCTTCAGTGGACGACACCTACATGTTGATAGGATCAGCAAATGTGAATCAGCGATCCATGGATGGGCAACGAGACACTGAGATCGCAATAGGATGTTACCAGAAAAGAAATGGGGAAAATAAAATGAGTCATGAGAGCATTCATGCATACCGTATGTCACTGTGGTATGAGCATACTGGACGAGCTGAAGAGTTATTCCGAGAGCCTCATAGTTTGGAATGCATTCAGAGAATCCATTCCATAGGAGAGCAGATGTGGAAAATTTACTGCAGTGAGGAAGTGATTGACATGGAAGGTGTCCATCTTGTGAGTTACCCAGTAAGTGTAACCAAGGATGGTGATGTTGATGATCTTGTGGATGGTGGCAGTCATTTCCCGGACACAAAAACTCCGGTTAAAGGGAAGCGATCAAAAGTGCTTACCACCTATATTCACCACATAGTCACAGAGATCTCTCAGTCGTTGTTTAATATGCAGTATCAGATCATCAAATTTTGATCCCTTCTATCTGCATGGGAAATACTAAATTCATCATATGGGGAAAGGAACATGAAGATAAACAGAATTGTCAACTCCAAAAGCCATTGTAAAGATTAAAAAATTTACATGCTAATTATTCTTGTGTATATATAATTGTAGAGACGAGAATGTGATTAACCGCATTTTTTCTCAAACATTGTACCAACAGGGGAAGTGATTGAAGCTCTATATCATTTTTACTACACATTAACAGTCACTGCAGCTCATAAAAAGTAAACAATCTCTCATTACCAGTAAAAAAATGTGAACAAATGAGTAGATAATAAAAAAAAATTCAATTTGGTAATTCTAGACATTGGCTATCCTCTGTTTAACATTTTCCATTTCCACTGTATGCAATAAGCATTTTTTCGACACATTGACAATCATGCAGCTCAGAAAAAGTAAACAATCTCTCATTACCATAAAAAAAAATTTAACAAATGAGTAGATATTTAAGGAAATTTCAATTTGGTAATTCTAGACACCGGCTATCCTCTGTTTCATATTTTCCATTTCCACTGTATGCAATAAGCATTTTTACTATACATTGCCAATCATGCAGCTCAAAAAAAGAAAACAATCTCTCATAATCATAAAAAATTTGAACAAATGAGTCTATAATTAAGGAAAATTCAATTTGGTAATTCTAGATACTGGCTATTTAAGAAGCACTGATACGAACACGGGAATACAAATATGACACGACACGAATACGCAGACACATTATTTCTCAAAAAAGTAGGACATAAACACGTCAATGACACATTAAATATATATATATATATATAATTTTATATTTTTTATACTACCTATATAATAAAAACCTAATGTTATTTCAATTAAAATTGGCATATAAGAACACACAAATCACAAAAACATTATTAAAATATTAAAATAATAAGGCTATTAAATAAAAATTAAAGAACTTCTTCATTAAATCATAAACATCCATGATTCAAGTCTCCGAGAGTGTCGGTCTTCGACACATGTCTCATAGCTGGCTATCTTCTGTTTAACCATTTTCCATTTCCACTGTATGCAATAAACATTTTTACTACACAATGACAATCATGCAGCTCAAAAAAGGTAAACAATCTCTCATAACCATAAAAAAATTGAACAAATGAATAGATAATTAGGGAAATTTCAATTTGGTAATTCTAGACATTGGCTATCCTCGGTTTAGCATTTTCTATTTCCACTGTATGCAATAAATATTAGGAACTTTAACTTATATGGGAAGAACTATATTTAAGAATAGAGTCATTGTCCCTACAGTTAACAGAATTGCATATTGATGGTAGAAAATAAAACCCATAGAAATATTTAATACAATAACAAGAACAAAGCTATAAATAAAACAGAAGCTGAAGATTTTAGTGGTTGGTGCATTACTCTACATTTAAAACCTCTCTCTGTCTGTCTGTCTCTCTCTCTCTCTCTCTCTCTCTCTCTCTCTGTTATTTTTCAGTTAATGCATTCTTTCTGTATAAGTTACACTTGAACTGGTGTGCCACTACATGCCCCATTCACCAATGGACTATTTGTTCAAAGCTACCTTTCTTTTCTGAAATGTTTATTTTTTTCCCATTCCCCTTATTTTGATGCCAAACTTTTCACCAAAGAATGTTCAGATAACCTAGAAAGATTAACATTACTGAGTATCAACTATCAACTATATGGATGTTAACTACGCCGACAAAATGTTCTCGAGCATAATGGTATGTCCTTCATACAGACAATACAGGTAGGCGTAACGAGCAGGTTATTGTTCCTCAAATTTAAATTATTTGTATAATTACCGTCAAAATCTATCATCCCTACTTCAATAGCAATATTTTGTCAGTTCCTAGTATTGTTGATCACATAATAACAAACAAAATTCACAGGAAATTAACAGAACTATGGCTGATCCCGGTAGCTGTTTGTAGTGTTATTATGGGATATTTTATTGGTTCATCTTTTCGAAGTATTTCACCAAATCAGGTAGATTCGTTTGAACAACTGTATATGAACACAGAACATATATAGCCTATTTCACAATGAGCATTCTATGAGGAAATTCTTGATTTCAAACACAGCTTTCTTCATTTTCAGGTTCAAATGCATGGACCCAGATTGAATGCAGAGGATAACAAATATATGAAAAAATCCTATTCAGCCTTGTGTAAACATTACAATTCTAGCTTAAAATTTTCAAACCCAAGCCAACATATTATATCAAGCAACAACACCAAGGTAGTTGTATCTTGTTTTTTGGTGGCGAACTGAAACTTCTGTGGTGATATATCTATCAACGTTGTTGGTTTACATATACTATTAGGAGCCTGTTCTGTTACACTAGATTAAAATCTGAATCGCTGATATATACTCAACTCAAATCAACAAAGTCTTATCCCAACTATTTAGGGTGAATTGCAGATATATGTGGCAACAAATCCACGTGGAGCTGAATCATTGCCCCCGGGCATTGTTGAGCCTTATTCAGACCTTTATCTCCATAGAGTGCAGGGAAATCCTAGTGAGGTATATTGATTTTTTGAGTAATCAACAAAAATAATCTGTTTAGTTCCAAATTTTCTTTCAGTTCATCACTCCTATTTGCAAGCAAGCAAATTATTACAGTATTTGTCAAATATATGAATTTTTCTCTTACTTTCGGATTGTAGGATTTGGTGGTGAAGCCAAAGTATCTTCTAGCTTTAACTGTTGGCTATCTTCAAAAGGATATTATCAATAGAATAGTCACAAAGGTCAGCAAATTTTTCTCATTGATGATTTAACAAAATACTTCCTAAAATTGTTTTGTTATTAACTTTTGTTGGTGTAGTTCTCAGAGAACTTCACAATCGTCTTGTTTCACTACGATGGGAGGGACAAGTGAGTGGAAGGGGTTTGAATGGTCACAGAGGGCAATTCATATCAGTGCGAGAAAACAAACTAAGTGGTAATGAAAAGTGAATATTCAAGTCCAATTTCTGTTCCATCTAATAGCAGTACATCCCTGATTACAGGTGGTATGCAAAGCGTTTTCTCCATCCAGACATTGTAGCCCAATATGAATACGTATTTATCTGGGATGAAGATCTTGGTGTCGAGCAGTTCAATGCAGAAGAGTAAGGATGTTTGACTCTCTATCTTTTGCTCACCAACAGTTTTATCTTAGTCTGGTTAGAAATAAAATTTCATAATCTGTTGCACTTGGTAATTTTCCTCACTTCACGGTGCATTTGGATTGAAAGAGTTGGAAGGAAAGTAAAGAAAAGGGGAAGGAAGGAGAGGAGAGGGAGATGCTTAAAAGCCCATTTTGCTCCACCCAAAAGTGGACAGATACCAAGGGAAAGGATTAGACATTTTGCCCTTACTTTTAAAAGAAGCGAATTTCTATTTTACTCTTTTTACTTACATAATTAAGCATTCTATTCTTTTCCTTATCTTTCCAAAACAAGATGGAGAGAATTACACTACAGTTTCCTCTCCTCTTCCCTCATTAGTTATCCAAATATAAAGGAAGGATTACACTCTCCTCTTCTCTCTCTCTCTCTCTCTCTCTCAACAAATACTCTCCTCTCCCCCCACTTATCCAAACGATAATTTACTTGATAATCTTGTTGACCTTGCTTATGTTTTTGAAATAGGTACATAAAACTTGTGAAGAAACATGGTTTAGAGATATCACAGCCTGCAATAGAATCAAAAAAAGGTTTGACATGGTTGATGACGAAGAGACGGGTTGATGTTGAAGTTCACAAGTATACATTTTTACATATGAGCTGTGATTGGAAAAAAGGAAAACTGAAGGGAGACTCCAGTTATTCCAAAATGGTGCGAGTTTAATTCTAACCCATATCCATGATTCTTGCAGGGAAGCTAAGAGCAAACACGGTTGGTGTCACAACTCATATTGGCCACCCTGTGCAGGGTACAGTAACACCCTATAGTTTCATTTCCAAAAATGTTAAATCAAGAAATCAAAGGGTGACAGACACTGAGGGTTTATAGATATTTGTATCATAATTTTGCAGGTTTGTTGAGATAATGGCTCCAGTTTTCTCAAGAAAATCATGGCGCTGTGTTTGGCATATGATCCAGGTATCAAGCTCAAATCAAATGACCACTGCAAAACTTAAATATAAGATGTTATCAATATTATGAGGAGAAATGCATTATTCTTCTAGTTCTTAGTCATTATATGATTTAACAGAATGATTTGGTGCATGGGTGGGGTCTTGATCTCGCTCTGTGGAGATGTGTGGAGGTACAAAGGCAAACCTTTAACTATTCTTGATTTTTTTTTTTTTTATTTGTGAACTCCATTTTTGTTATGATATGTGGTGAAACAATGAAGAGGCATTCAGACAACAAAAATGAAATAAACTCCCAAATTTTCAATTATTTGTCTAAGTCTTGCATTACATTTCAGATACAAGAAACTGGGGTTTTTTGCCTCAAGTTCTTGTGATTTGTGTAATATATATATATATCATGATGATTAATGATTTTAATGCTGCAGAGGCCACATGAAAACATAGGTGTTGTTGATGCACAATGGATAGAGCATAAGGTCCTGCCCTCGCTAGGAAACCAGGTAAACATCAATAAACAACTAAACATATCAAGAAAACAAAACACTTAATTTCACAGGGAACATTACACACACACACACACACACACACATACACAGACACATATAAACATCAATAAACAACTTAACATATCAAGAAAACAAAACACTTAACTTCACAGGAAACACAATATATATATATATATATATATAGAGAGAGAGAGAGAGAGAGACGCGCGCGCGTGCACACACACACATGTATATATACACATACACACACATATATAATGCTGATGCATGTGCATTGTTTTAGTTTTTGTCCAAATCGGTTATTCTATATCTTCTGATACAGGGTCAATCTACCAATGGAGGGGCACCATGGAAAGGAGTAAGAAGCTTAATGACTTTCGTTTTTCAATAAAATTCTTCTCACTGATTAGAAACAGCTCTATATCGTTAGTCCAACACAAATTTCATTAAAATGCACTGTTTTATATTTAAAAAATTCAGTATCTTTCTTTTTCCATTCCTCAATTTTCTGGGCAACCAAACAGAATAAAACCAAGATCTGGTACTGTAAATTTAGGTTAGGGCAAGGTGTAATGCTGAATGGAAAGAATTTGCAAGACGAATGAAGAAAGCAGAAGAGGGGTACCTTCAACCCAGATGACATGGAGAAGCTGGCTTTCAAATTGAAGATCCAAACCATTGTCTTGCCTCCAAATTAAGGATGTTATCGACGCAGAATGATATATATTGCCATGCATGGAAGAAGAAGAAGAAGAAGAAGAGGAAGACCCTTACCATACGAGATCCTTTTAGTGAATTGTTTTTCCAATTTCCATACACACAACATTTTCTCTTGTGGCCTTCTGTAAGCTATAATCTGCATTTAATTGCCTAAAGATGAAGCTTATGCTTTTCAACAGCATTCCCAATGAGTAGCTTAAGTTTAGCGAGTTTAGTAACGAATTAATTAAATTTAACTCATTAAACATGACTTGTTAAATTTTTTAACTAATTTCAAATAATTTTATCACAAGATCAAAGCCGAACTTAAGTAGTTTTATTTTTTTATATATTGTTAAAATATTTTTGAATCGAACTCAATAAATTAATGAGCATATTTAAACATGATTATAGTTCTAAAACAAAATATTGTAATTAAGATTAATTAATTAATATTAATTTGTCTTTTTAAATCACACCTTACAATCTTAATCTCTCGTATGTAATTACACGAAAATTGTGTAACTATTTAATTTTAATTAATTAATATATATAATTATTTATGTAATTGTCAATTGTTTATTTTTTTAATGGATATTTTTGTTTTTATTGCTTAGATTATAATTTTGACATGAGTATTTATTCATTTCATTATTCACCGATTAGTATGTGTTTGTATGTGTATATATATATATATGTATATATATATATAAACATTTGGTTATGTACTTGAAATTCCTAATTCCTAAATTTTTTTCTGCAGTGTAATCTGAACATTTCGTCAACTTCTATCTAACATGTAAACCAAACAAATTTGTTTTCAATTTGATCCTTTTTTACATTCATTTTCCATCCAAATTTCAAACGAGAAATCTAGGAAAGCTAACATTACATTTTAGAAGAAAAAAATATCAGCTTTGTTCAAATTAAAAGTGGACTAATTAAGCTAAAATTTTCCTCAATTTTTTTTTCCCAATAGGTAATACACGCCCCCACATCCCAACCAACCGTAACTTAAATCCTGTGCCTCTACTTTGGAAGTAGCTGGAGCCTGGAGACACTCAACCTAACAGTTGATAGTAAAATTTGTCTCAACGTGGGTGAGAACCCTCACCCAAAAAAATAAATAAAGAAAGAAAATAGTAAAAATAAATAAAAAAATAAAATAGTAAAAAAATAATAATAATAATTTTACTTTATTCCTCTTTTTCTTCTGTATTTTTTATTTTAAAAAAAAAACAAAAAATCTTGATCATTCTAGATAAATTTCTAAAACCTAATTTTTTTTGTATGCATGCAAAAAAAGATAAAAATTTTATTCTCCTTTCCTTTTCCTTTCTCTTACTTAATCTACAAACCAAACAAACACTAAATAAGTTTATTATCAAGAATATGATCCCAAAAACTCCAAGGAGTTGGCTAAGAGATTAGGGCCTGAAAATAATATCCAAGATCTCAAGTATGAGTCTCTTGAGATAACTCAAACCTAATTGGACTGGATTGGACAGGAAATATCTTGGATTATATAAAAATAAAAAATAAAAAGCATATGGTCCCAGACGCCTCCATTTTAGTTCCATACTATCACCACTCTCATCAACCAAGGTGAGGGACTTGTCCACAAATCCCTCACAAGTGTTCTTTCAAAAGGAATACAAAAGCATAGCATTCAACATCACCAAGCCTCTTACTTCTGAATTTGGAACGCATATCTTCAAGCAAGCCTGTTGAATATTGCAATCCTTCCTGGCTATCAACACAATAGCATGAAGAATTCTCCTTCCTCACTAATATATACTCTTAACTCCACTTGTGTTGTGCTTAATATCATATGATTACACAATCAGTCCCAGATAAAGGAGGAGAATTAAATAACCAACAATCAGTGTAAAATCCCATCAGAATAGCCTCCAAACATAATAAATATCAAGGCAAATATCCAATACATCTGACTACTTCAAAAATATTTAGGTAGGCAAAATATCTAACTCATCCTATTACCAATACACCAAACAGCATTCACCACAAAAATGTCCCTACCTCCAAAATTTGCAAGCTCACAGCCTAACAGAGGTCATATAAATAGGAAAGCCGCAAGAAATTTAAGATTAAGACACTGGTTAAACATAAAAATGTTATATTTATTAGATTATTTCATTTCTCCCTTGTTACAAAAACAAAGAAAAGGCAGTCAGTAGACAATTTTACTTGATCGATCAACACATTAAAAACAGCTGCATTTTGTCCATGGAAAAGGGAAAATAAAATTATTGAAGGGGTGACCAGCCACATTCCTCTAAACAAACAGTTGTAAAGTTAGCATAGAAATTTCATTTACAAGGCAAAGAAGAGAACCTATACAATATGGCTAACACTAGTATCTCAATGGTTTGTAGAGGAGTGCGAGATCTCATCTGCTATGCTCACAAAAGGCCCATCCAGCCTATAATCCGGAGCACCACCACCAACAATACAGGGAAAGTTAAATAGGAAAATTCACCCACGAGGTAGTCCTAGATGTATATTCAGTAAAAAACCTTGACAATTACCTTAATCATGACTTTGTAGTCAGCAAGATAATCAGTCTACCACTCAGTCCCATGCAAACAAACAATTCAGCCATTACAGAAAGTGCTAGAATAGTCTACCAGCGTTCAAGAGAGTGAAAGAACTAAAGTTTATAACATTAAAAAAACATTTTTCAAACACTACAACTCACTTGGGATTGATTAGACATAAATATATATTAAAAAAAACTTCAAATTACTCTTTACTCTTTTTGAGAGATTGGCAATGCATTTTTCCCTCTTTTTCGTTGGGAAAGGGGGGGGGGGGGGGGGGATTGAACCCTAGCACCTACAACCTCACCAACACCCCCCCCCTCTCTATCATTAGAGGAATAATGTTTCTCATTAAAACACTACTGTGAAAAAAAAAACTTTAAAGCTTTCCCCATCTTCCAGGTCAAAAATTATGTGGGAAAACAAATCAACACGTCAATTAAAAATTGTCTCATACTAACCAGGAAATCATTTCTTTCCCATCAGTTATGCTCATGTTATATTCAGAAATTTGAGTTGTTTTTTGCATCGGTAAAATCTAACCATCAAACAACTCTTGCAAGCAAAAATGACACTTTGCTCGACTTCATATATGATTGCCTCTAAGAAAACGGAGAAAAGGTTGTAGGTAATATGCAAAATCCACTTCAATTTCCAAATATAACATGAGCATAACCCAAATTGCACTTTTTCTTTTTTGGATAAATAGAGGATAAACCGCAGTGCACATCCTTCCATCTGAGAGCTTGAGTCAATAAAATCAACTCTAGAAGACATAACAGCAAGCTGTCAGCAAATTGTCTCTTCGACAGTTTCAATAGCCTCCAAGAGGAAATATGTGGGACTTAAACTGCACTTAACCCTTGAAATGATCCAGCCAGGACAAAATCCACTTCTATTAATTCTTGCAAATTCTCAAGTCCTTGGAAAACCATCCGTAAATGCCAGTTACCCCCCCACCCCGCTTTTCTTTCCTCATTTTGGAAGCTTAGAGGAATCTTACCTCATCCATTTTAATACAAGGGATACCCAATTTCCTTTCTTCACCCTTCCGCAATATCTTACTGTAGGTACCAGCACTCCATCTGCAAAATATAGTAAAACAACTGTTAGGAAAAAAATCAATAAATTTGAAACCAAATCTCACTGAATATTAGAAAAGCCAAAAAAAAAAAACAAGTGTGATAAACATGTTAGTGGCTGTTGGAATTTTCTAGGATAATGTAACAAGTGATTATAACAAATAAAAGCAAAGATATAATGCTATTTATAATATAATAGCAATGGAATCTTAAAGCAACAAAGGGGTTACATCACAGGTCACCAAATTAAAGACAAGTGCATTTCCTTCAGTCTATTTTTTGTTCTCGCTTTCCATGGAAAATGTTCAGGAAGTCTGGTGTTCGTTTAATATCTGGGCCAAACTAAAGATAACAAAGGTGGTAAATGGAAGAAAAAATATATTTTATGACCTAGAATTTGACTTTCTTTATATTATTAATGTAACTTATCATCCTGGGAAATTTTCAAAAACGATAATTATAAAACTATCTTTAATTCGATAAAATCAAATCGATGTCAGTCAACCAATGGAAAACATTAAGATGACCAAACCAAATGCGCAGAAACCTTAATATCCTTACGTCAACTACCATTTGTCCATCAAAGCATGCTTTTCAAAATGAAATAATCATAAGATGAAAAGAAGAATAACCGTCAATCCACCTCTAAACCTACAATTGCTAGAAAAGGGATTAAGACCATCATAACTTGCCACCACTAAACAAGCTAGGAGTTTTTACACTTGACTACTGTTGCCCAGCCCATCAAAGTGTACGAAGTAGGCATCTTTTCAATAAAATTCTTTTGTCCAAATAAAAAATACAACCACAATTGCCTGTTGCTCCACTGAAACATTAAGATCTACCATTGAGTGCTGAAATTAGTAATAGCACTCCATAAACAAGTAAAATATGATGCCACCAATCACATTGTCCTCAGAATTTCTGACTTTCTACATTGTGTGCTGAGCCAACCAAAAATCATATTGCTCCACAAAAAATGCTCTAAATAGACGGTTAAACGAAACATCTAACGGCCCAAGCCTCCATCAGTAACTTCATCAGCAGGTTTTTGCGCACTCTATTTAATCCGCTCAAATTTCTCAGAATCAAGACAAGCACTTCAAAGATAATCATAAAACTATTTTTTTTTTATCAGTAAAGATTCGTATGTATGTATATAAATATGGTGCCTGAAGGAGGCGCAACCCATATATACAAAAGAAGGGGAATGGCTACAAAAGCTAAAGCTTAAGTTCTCCCCATATAAATATGGTGCCCGAGGGAAACTTCACCTTCAAATCTTCCAACTAAACATTGTGTGAAGTATTCCAGTCATTCATGGCAAGGGTTGAAGGCCACTGTGACATCCCCCCATCCTTGCTCTCCTCCCTTCTCAACTACCAAAGGTTTTTTTTGGGTCAGTGCCCTGCTTGAGCTACCTTCTTAAATAGGGTTGTAAATGAGTCAACCGAGCCAAACAAGTTGATTGTTCAAGCTTGGCTCACTAAACTAAACAAGCTTCAAATTGTGTTCAAGCTCAACTTGTTAATTTTTCAAGCAAATCTCGAACGAGCATTTAATCAAGCCGAGCTCGAGCAACTTGATCTTTTATATAATCTTAGACTATTTTTGGCTTAACAAGTCGAGCTCGAGCAAAGATCAATAAATTTACTAGTACTAATCTTGCGAGCCGATCTTGAATGAGCCTTTAACCAAGCCGATCTCCTCCTAACGAACCGGTTGGGCAAGATTCCGTAAACGCCCCACCCCCCTATATCTACTTTCCGGGATATAAATACAATAACGCACTTCTCCATTCGACTCTTCTACCCTCACATATGCACCATAAGTGTTAGATCTACTCAGCATTCTTAGACTTCTCTTCCTTCCATGGAGAATTCTCTCGGAGCTCCGGCCATTTGATCTATTCCCCATCTCCTCCGGTTGTCGGCAAATCCACAAAAATCCCTCCGGCTCCACCCTTAATCGTCTTAACAATCCTTTCCCTCTTCCTGTAATCTGCAATACCACATTCTCCCATTCCTTGATCTCTTCCACTTCAATAGAATTCCCTCCCCACTGGACGAACTTAGTCGGAGTCGCCCTCATCATGTTCTCAAGGTTGTTGTTCCAGAACAAATATTTTTAAAAAAATCTCAACTTATCTAAAAATTAAAATGTCATGCAAGCCAGAAAATCCTTCTTTAAATTTCCCTAATACAAAGTTAAAGCCGCCATTCTGATGTGTACTCCAAAGCGCATTCAATAAACTCTAAACAGTTGAATATTACACCACAAACTAATAACAGGGGAAAACTAAAATAAAAGCCTACTTAGTACTGTGCATAGCTAACTCAGCTGGTTCTTTAAAGCAACAAACTGACCATTTCTACACAACTGCATCATAATCTGTTCCAGTGGTATCTTTACCAGCTCTATTGTGAAACTAATTGCCCCTGTGAATCTCACCAAGCAAGAAACTTTGATGGCCATAGCAATTCATGGAAGAGACAGTCATAAGGTTCGCTACAGTGGTTCATGAAGGAGATAGTCACAAGGTTCACTTGTACCGTCCTTCTCATCTAATAAATGTTTGTTTCAGAACATCCCCCCCCCCCCCTCTCTCTCTCTCTCTCTCTCTCTCTTTTACTGACTGACAAACACAAACCAAACAAGAAGAAACAAAAGAAAAAAGAGGGGGAGAAGGGGGGTAATAAAACCAGTATCTGAGTAGTTAAATGTAGTCCTGGTCAAAACAAAATCAAACAATTATAAACAATTTCGTCAAAACTGGGGGCAACCATAAGCATAGCAGGTATGTAGACTAACTTGAGAAACAAAAAACATTAAAACCCGAAAAAATAAGTAGCAATTTCCCAGGTAAATGAAGAGAGAGAGAGAGAGAACTATATCTAGAGCCAATGATAGACAGATCAAGTACAAATTCTAGTTTAAAATACGCATAAATTTCTGGACCCATACAACAAAGACGGAATACTTGCCTATGAAGTTCAGATCAGAAGTCAGCCCCTTGTCACATTGCATGTCCACCATCCTTTCTTCAGATATTCCAGGGCTCATTTCAACGCACGAAGGAGCAACTTGTCCACCATGAAGGTGGCCAAAATATCTTGATCACTGAATGATATAGCAGAACGACAAACTAAATGAAGACTTACAAATAAAACTAAAAAAAATCGCGTCGAAACAAGAGATGCAGGGATGCTGAATAACCATAGTCTGAATGGGTGGGGGAAATCATAAAGGACATTGCAAACTCTTCAATCTAATATTCCATCAAGCCAAGTTAAGGGATGCCACCTTTTGATCTCTGCATATTTCTAAAGCATATAAACATTAACGTATAAAAACACATCCAGGGGCTCTCCAGAAAATGGGTTATATCTACCTCCATTATGCATCCCTTAAATGTATTATCATGTGAATCCAACCAGTCCACAATTGGAGAAAAAGACAAAACTTAGTAGTCCAGCTCCCGCCAATGACCTTAAATGAAAAATCATACAGCCCCCAAGTCCATTTTGCAGTACACCAGCTTTTTCAAGAATTCCAAAAGTAAATTATGGCTTACTGCAACCAAATTGTGATCTCTACCAGGTAAAAGGAAGCTCGTATTTCAGTCAAACTTGGACATTTTGGAACTTGCTTACACTTCACACTTCACATCTCTTAAAGACTGGCTTCACAATTAAAAACCATTAAAACCAATATCAGAGATTCAGCAAAGTACAAAAGTACTTTTTCTTTCAACCAAAAAAGGTCCAATCAAACCCCAAAAAACTAGAAACCATAACGTCACTCTATGACATGCTCTCAAACGACAAGAACAAAAAACATGGTCCCAAGAAAGAAAAGAAATAATGAAAACAGAGCCAACATTTGCATAGCAGAATCAATTGCTATATACAATGCCACTTTCTCAAATTGGCAACACCACCACCATCCCACTCTTCAAATGCCACCTCAAAGCAATACGATCTTGCCAGTCTAAAATGAGAAATGCAAGAAACTATTAATTTAAATCCATTATCCAATGTAGAGGAGATGCTCACTTTACTAATTTCGAAGCCACTAGAATCAAATTGCAGCCACTTATCTACGATGCTACCAATTTGTTGCAGATCAAAACTGACAATAGAAACCATACAACCACTATTAGAGACAGCCCTTCATGGAAAGTTAACCAACTTCAGATACCTGACCCCTTAAACACCACATGACAATTTCCTAGCTGCCCAACTAAAAGAGTATGCTGTGAACAGGCTGAAGAGCTCACTGTTATAACATCATAGGGCAGAAGCATTCATTCTCAAGGTTTTTCGTTCCTGGTAATGTTGCCGGTCGTGTACCTCCTATGCCACACTACACATCTTGAGATATAAATTGCTTATGCACCAAAATGTCATCCATCCAAGTGCAACAAGTATCTCATCTGATCCCAAAGCCAAGGCTTCCCCATCACTCAGGGAGTTAATGTCCATGACACTCTTTAGTCTTCTAAGTAAATAAAAAAACTCAGTGTCTGTTGATTTCTCATAATTTTGCATGAACTAAAAACAAAAAGGCACCCTCAAAGAACATTTACCAAACAATGCTCTCACTAATCATAGCTTATCATACACATACTCATATTAACAAGGAGCATCAGCTGCAGCAGTAGGAACTTCACTATCTATTTGCAAAAATCACTTCCCTTACAATCAAGTACCATCCAAAGATACTTCCAGCCTCCATTCAACTCAGTCAACGAGAGGATTTATCTCAACAAAAATAAAATAAATAAATAAAAAGGTTTAAAAAGGTTTTCTTAATATTCCATTTAACGAAGATATAAAAATCATAAAAAGAAACATTCAGTTTCTGAAAAAAGAAATTATATACGTTATCAATCAAGCAATTATACCAAACAAGAGGTATCCACAGGAGAAGTCCAGATGGTACTGCCTAGAAAAGATAAAGCTACAATATCACAAACTACTATACCATGTTATAATCTCAAGTGCAAAAGAAATCATCAGCTTAATTAGTTAAAGATAAACCTTAACTCTGCTATATAAGTCACTTACAATAACCAACAACGTTCAGATAAAAGACTACTGATGCGGTACGCACACATAGAACAAGCAAAGACTTGTAGCCCATATATATATTGGACAGCAGATAAACTAATAAAAGGTGCGCCTGCGCTTCTTTTGCAATTCAAACTTAAAGCCATCAGATCTCAACGACGAGTCATGCGAGGTTTGTCAAATCCTCCCCATGAAGCAGTACCCGCACCATATAGAGGACCCTTGTCAGCAGCACCCTGAGAAAATAATATAGAAACGTTAATCCAACAAAATTAACATTGCACTGTAAGGCACAATCATTAAATGACCACTAAATAAATATTCAAGTAATAAGATTATTAGCATCCATACCAGATGAACCCCATACCCATCTCCATAAGGTGCAGGGAAAACCCCCTCGGGGCTGCTGAATTTCATTCCATACGATCCACCTTTAGATACCAGATATAAAGCAGAAAATATCAGAAGTGACATGGTACAATAACCACAGATATTCTAGCTTTTTCTGCATTGCATGACAAGTAAGAAATCAATTATAACTTCAGACCAGGCAAAGAAACAATTAGTGCCATTTGGTTGCCGAGAAGACAGAATGCAAAGGATGAAAAGAAAGTTGAAATACTACAACCACAATTACGAAACCAGTGTTTTAAAAAAGCAAAAGTGAAAGACGATGCGTTCTACCCCAATAAAGCGACGCATAAACCTTCAGGCATTGAGGCTTAAACTTTTCAAGTTTTGAATTATATATTAAAATTTTATTTAAAGAAGTTAACATGAGTGAATAAACAGACAACAAATAAGTTTAAGCATAACTAGTGTTGACTTTTTAAACCATAACAAACACTAATAAATAGTTAAAAAATGAAGAAGAAAAAGGACCATGTTTCCTCCTCCAGTCAAGCTTGCACCTTAGGCATGGCGTAGCCACCTAAAGCGTATGCTCCTCAAGAGGCTTGCTTTATTATTTTATGCCTTGAAGCTTCTTTTCTTACACCTTCCCTCAAGGTGCACATTGAAAAACTCTTTAAACAACTACTTCAAAGAAACCATGAAGGTAGTTATTTCTATTCTTTTTTTTTAATCAGTAAAAGTAAAATGTAAAAGCATAAGGAGCCCGAGAAGGGGAAACCCATAACTATAAATTGATGTAAAGCATGAAATACGGGATACATTTCATAAAGCAAATGAGGGAGGCAAAACATTAACTCTTAAAAGAGCAAATAATCCAGTAAAAAGAAAATAAGGTAAATAAGACAAGATATACCAGCACCCCATGGTCTAGCATCAGCATTTGCAAGTTCTGCACGTAGCTTTTCAACTTCACGTGCCATGGAGACCAAGTTATTCTCCATTGCCTGTTTATGTTCCATCATCTCGATACTTGCCTTTTTTTCATAATCAATAGCAGATCTATAAATCAAATACTTCATGTTAGCAAATAGAAGTTGAGCCATTAATACCACAACAGCTGTGGTTAAAGCTAAACACCAGGTAGTACATATCATCTTTACACATGATAAATTTAAAAAAGGACAAGAAGAAACCTAGCATGCATAAGCTCTTTATGTAGTCCATCAATATCAGCCCTTAAACGTGGAATCTGTTTATTCTCAGATTGAAATTTTGCAAGGTCTTGTTTGAGGGTCTGAACTTGCCCTGCCAGATCCTGTCTAATGGAATTCAGCTTCTGAACTTCAGCATGGAGTTGTGCTGCTTCATTTTTCAAAGGCCCAGTCGCTCGAAGATCGGCTTCCAGCTTCAAACCTCTCTCAATAAGCTCCCTTGAACGCAGTTCCTGTTCTGCACGAATGTCACCAATTGCAAGATTCATGCGATGAAGTTCCTCTTTCGCAGCACCTAGCTCACGCTGCAGAGCTATTCGGTCTTCAACAAGCCTCCGATTTTCACCCAAAAGATTCCGTATTTCAACATGCTGCATTTCAAGTTCTTCCTCTAGCAAAGCAGGATGAGGTGGCAATGGCCGAGGCAAAGGACCCCGAACAAGATGTCCTTCCGGGGGATACCCACGCCGATTATCAAATGCATCACGAGGAATACGATTTCTCCCCGCCATTAAAGTTACCCTACTAGAAAACTACGAGATAAAATAACAGGACTATCATACATCATGATCATTAGCTTCTCATAACAAAGTTAGCAATCAAACTCTTTATTGAAAAGGTGCTATTGAAAAGTCTGCTGAATTTTTGAAGAATTTTCAAAAACAACTGAACATCCCGTGAAAATTAATTTATTCCATTTTGTATATCATATTATCATCCATAAATCTATTACAAATCCATCACCGTGAATGGGGCCTGAAAGGAAGCAGCATCCGCCAAAACTGGCATCATTTGATGGCATTAAAAGACTATCATTATACCACCAATTGCAGTAATAGTCCAATTTATCAAATAATGTAAAGGGTGCGACTGTGATGACATATTTGTACCTTCAAATGCTATGGAGAAGACAATGTAGCCTAACAAATTCAATGGCATCCAAACACATCTTTAACAATTTAAGGAACAAGCTTTATAAACTCTATATGAAATGAAATATTAAGGAAATTTTACAAATATCATTTCAAGCTTTCATCAGCATCACTATCAAACAATTTTGACATATAAATCACAGAACTGACAACAAATCCATATTAGATCCGCAAATCCAACTCTATGTCTCCAGAATTTATTTATGGTAGCAAGACGATACATTCTCCAACCAACAGTACTATGGGATTAAATTGTCACTGAAGGAATAAAGCTAAGTGGTAGAAAGTGATTAAACAAGAGGGATAAAAACTAAAGAAACCAAAATACTCTGTTAGGTTACTCAAGAAAATATAGTAAACTGGAAGGTATCAAAGTTTTGAAAATAAATATAATCTCTATCTGAGGACTTGAGGAAACAAATAACTCTCATTCAACTGCCCCTAGCTCAAGAATTTGAATGGAAGTTTTCAGTTTTTCCCGGTTATACAGGGGGGACTCCAGATGGCTCTATTTTCTCTGCCACAAAATGAAGGGAACATGCTCAGTTTGGTTGCCTATAAATTGCATGAGAAGTCAAAAGGAAAATCTAAACATTGAATACGATGCTTACGAGCGGCCAAGAAAACTAAAGTTTCAAAAGCAGGGCCAAACGCTACCATTTCGTCTAGGTGAGTTGAGCCTTTTTCCTTTTAAATTTATATACAGAGCCAAACTAGCACTAAAATAAGATCCAAAATATTCTTCTTACTTTTCTTATAGTTTCCTCAAATTTTCTCGGCAGCCAAATGATGCGTAAAAGAAAAGCGTACAGTAATAGAATTTAGAAATAGCAAACCCTAATTTACGTATGCGATATAGAGAGTCAAAGAATTAATGAACACAAACCCTAATATAAAATTCTTCTAGCTGAGAGAAAATATGGTAAATTGGAATTAAATTCGAACCTTTTGACAGAGATGGAAATCGACGAGTCTGAGCTTCGTTTCTGGGAGAGGCTCAGATATGTCGATGCTTGAAGAAAAAATTCTGGATGCTCTCTATTGAGAGAGCTCGGTTGTAACGTGTAGTAGTGAAATCCATTTTGTCAAGGCCGCTTGTGATGTGGACAAATGAATGTTTCCAGACGACATCGTTTCTCACAAGGCTTATTTGTTTTTACTTTTATATATTAAAAATAAATATTTAGTATTAAAATAAGCGTAATACTATATTTTTAAAATTTATATCTCAAATAATGTAACAATGATATGCAATACATCATTATGTCACATTAGTTATGTGATTTAATACATTAATAATAGTGTTATATTATTTAAAATAAAAAATTTAGAATAAAAAAATGAAAAGTATAGTATTAATAACATTAATGATATGAAAATTTTAAAATAAATTTTTTAGTACAAAAATGATATGCATTAAAGATATATAAAATATGAATTTCCATAATATAGTTATTTAGAATAATCAATAAATTCAAAAAATGCAATAATTATGCAAAAAATATAAAAAAAAAAATAGATATAATTTAATAATTTTTTACATACTTTAGCTAAATTCAAAATTAATTTACTTGATAAAATATGAAAATAAATTTAAAAATTCCAAACCAATCGGGGCTAACTCATTCTTCTTCGTTAGGGGGAGGTCATGGATTTAAGTTTCACTATTCTTATTTAAGAGATGTGAGTATTATTTTTATCCAGTCATGAGTTAAGCTGATTTGTATTTTTACTAAAATTGTAGGCTCTTATTATTGTAAGATTGTTAAATTGTATTCTTTTTGTTATTACCTAATACTTTAATTATTGAGTGGAGTGAAGTTGAGTTGATTGATTGCAATATTTATTGCTTTTGTAAAAAAAAAAAATTCTCAAATTTAAAAAAAAAATTGTTATTAGGCCACAAACTCATATGTTAGGTAAATTAGTTGTAATCTCATGGGTTAATTACATTTTAGTATTTTGATTTTAAATAAGGTAGTCGATTATTAATTGTAACAATTCAATCTCTCAATTTTTAATTTTATTTCAATCGATACCAAGTGTAAACTACCATCCGAAATTCTTAATGATAACTATTTACGCATTAAAATTATAGGGTCTCTTTTGAAACCCGTACAAAATTATAGAGCCTTATTTAAAAACTCATCTACAATTACAGGATACTATTTTGATATTCATATGAAATTATAGTATATTAAAATATAATCAATTTGAGATGGTTATTTGTAATTGATTTCAATTGAAATGAATATTAAAAATTAAAGTAATTGAATTGTCAAATGTAATGAACTCTAATCTCATATAAAAAGCCTAGGCCTATAGTGGGTCAAGTTTATCGGGGAGAAGCCCAATGGGCCTATAATTATCCCATGAATGGAGGTTGGGCTTCAAATGAGGCCAATTTTAACAATCCAATAGTTTTGTGTTTGTGAGTTGGCTATTATAATCCATGACAATTGTCTCATCTTATTCCCCCTTTGATTCTTAATTTCTTATCTATCCCTCTCTAGTGCCTTTCCAACAAACACAGGAAGCTAATGGGGACTCAAAACCCCAAGCAAAGAATTCATGAAAGCCCATTGGCCATTGATATAAAGCATGAACAGAGCCATAATTTTTATTTGGAGGAGAGAAATACTACACTTGCACTATAGGCCATGTTTGGATGACACATTCTTTTGGTATAGATTATATTATATATTGGTGGGATATAAATGATTCATAAAATATATTATTCAAGATAGATGAAAACATCAAAGATAAAATTAGATAAGAGTTTCATTATCCAATTCTCTTATTCTGTCATTTGAATGAGGCGAATATGATGTCAACCACACACAAGGAACACATGATCCACTACAAGAGAATAAAATCAAATAATAAAAATTTGGAGTTTTTCTCAATTGTTGCAACAAAAAAAATGGTTCTTGACAATCAATAGTTGAAAATGGTTAATGAGATTTCTTAGCCTTTTATAATGAATTAATTCTCATTCTTGATAGAATTCTTTGAGGAGTGAATCACGGACCTTTCATAACAATATAATAAGCTTGAAGTGACAGTTTTTATATTAGTGTCTATAACTATATTATAGAGAAAGGAACTTCAAGTATAAAGTAAGTAGTCATGTTGATAAGTCAGTTTAGTAAGACAGAACTTTGATTTGCATCAATTATGCTATTTTACTAAGTAAAAAATATTTCATGATTCCATGTATCATGGTCCTAACATTGTAAGGCAATATGTATACATGAGATTAAAATATCACATGCATAATCTAAAATTGTAAGGCAATATGTCCCGGTATTCACTTGTCCTAATCTGGTATATAATGATGTCTTTTGTCATGTCATTGTCTAATGGACCTCCAAAAATGACTGTTCGATTTAGCAAAGCTTTAATCTAATCAGCAATATATATATATATATATAGAGAGAGAGAGAGAGAGAGAGTGAGAGAGAGTTGGAATGAAGAGCTGATTTAGCAAACCATATCATTGGAGGAGTTTGGCATGAGAAGAAAAGATGGGGAGCAGATTTCTGCTTTTTCCCACGTAATGAACAATCTGTACAATCAATGTTGAATCTCTGGGCTTGAGTTTTGATACCTTTTAGATTGTATTAGGGAGCCGTGCTGCTTTCATTCTTTTGTTTGTGTGCTTCAGTTTTTGGGGACCTGAGCCAAAGAGATTTGTTTTGTTAGTGACCTGAGCCAAAGAGATTTGTTTTGTTTGTGTGCTTCAGTTTTTGGGGACCTGAGCCAAAGAGATTTGTTTTGTTTGTGATCCTGAGCCAAAGAAATTTGGACATGGGAATGCATGCACCTTCAACTTCAAGTTTATGACAGAATGTTTTAAACATTAGACGACTTAAAAGAATCAAGTGATTTCGATTAATAAACCTCAATTCACAAGTTAACTTATGATTAAAACATTTTAGTAACGTTGCACATTAAGGTAGAAAGAGATTTAACATTATGCATCTCACGTACGTTACTTTAGACAAGTAAAATTCTATGCATCTTCCAATGCGATTTTAGTATATATATTAAATTAATCATTAGTTTTATAAATTAATTAAGTCGAATTGTGAATTGTACAAACTTGTATCGTTAAAATAAATGAGTTTCAAATTATGTTTAGACTTAATTTGTTAGTTTTTCGAACCAATTTTAAACAAGTCTTTAATTGAGTTAAACTTGAGTAATTTTATTTTTTATATAGTATTAGACTATTTTTGCCTTAACGAATCGTGTTCAAACCAAACTCAATAAATTAACGAATCTCAAAATATGTTTAAACCTGACTTATTTATTTTACGAGTAAATCTTGAAAGAGTTTTTAACCGAACCGATCACGAACTGAACTCAAACAGCTCGGTTGTTTTACAGCTCTATCAACCATATGTTTGATCACAACATGGAAAAGGAGTAAATTGAACTAGAAAACAAAAGAATGAGTCCGATTTTGATAAAGGGGAATGAACACAAGGAGGTTGATATCTTTATCAATTACAGATGGTTGAAATTTTGTGCTGCACAATTTGTTTTTTCCTTTGAATACCTCTCAAAGCAAAGCAATTATTCAGTGATCTTTTGGAACCAGTCACATATATAATACTGTATCCATAAATATACATATGATACATTATCTGACCGTTGAGATTATTAGACTCAAATCATCGAATAACTTCTCCTCAATGCATCACTGAACATGGACACTAAAAGAAATTTCATTTCATAACTTTATTAACGTTGGATTCTTCAAATCACATCTCCAGATCTCCGGGATTTGCTCAAAAGAACCTTGAAATTTTTGTAACAAGACTTACGTTAATACAGAGGTAACATTTCAGTTGTCATCCCAAGTAACTTTCTCGTGCTTGAGACAAGCTCCATTTTTGGGGGCATTACACATTATTATGTCTTCACCTTGTATGGTTCCTGTATACTATCCATCCAGCATCTGCTATTCAAATGTAAATTTACTCCTTTACTCTTTGTGGAGTGACCAAACAGACAATGGAGTAGAGTAAAAAGAGCAAACACAATGCTTGAGGTCTTGCCATTTACAGGATCTAAAGAGGGTTAGAGGTTGTTTTACATGACTCGAATCTATAACTTCTAAATCACAATAGAGTAATTTTACCTTATCTCAATTATGAGTCTTTCCGATCTTTAAGTGTTGGTTTTATTGTTAAGCATATAAAGTAATCGGTTTAACACTACTTATAGAAAAAAATTTCAAATTTTATATTTCTATAATATAATGCAACCTAAAAGTCTAAACTCAATAAAAATCTAACTATAAAAAGAAAATCTTTTATGCATATTTTATAATCCAAAATAGAAGTTTTAAAACAAAAAAAGTTTAATTTTATACAAAGAATGCCCATAAATGTTACATGAAAAAAATTCAATTTCATTACTATAAGTCCATATGAAAAAGACATAGAAAAGTTATTTTGTATTGTCTAGTTTGTATGTTTGTAAACTCAAGATTACGTTTTATATTACTAAATATTAAAGTATATATATATTTAGCATTATTTATATTTAAATTAATCAAAATTCTTATATTATAAATTGCTTTAAATTATATATTTTATTAAAAAATTATTCTTTTTACATCTCAAAAAGTGAAAAGAAAAGAAAAATCTTATTTAGACTATATGCTCTGTTTGCTTGATCTTGGAAAAAGGTGGAAAAGTCATACATCAATTGGGAGATCAGTCTGAGATTGGGATTTACTAGATATTGTATTCATTGGACATTGATGCCCTGTTTCTTTTTTCTTTTCTTTTTTTATCATTTTATGCTCTTCTAATTCATTGATTTAGTTCCTTTTGTGCATGTTGAAGCTTGCCCTGTCTCAGTATTGCTTTTCTTTTTGTGTGAGCTTTTTGTACAACTAGTTTGTTTATAATACCCAATTCAATAAAGTCTTATATCCCAATAAATAAAAATAAATAAATAAAACTTTCTTGTGCATTAGTAGATGTCTTTCTTCTATTGGTTCACAGATGACGATATTTCATCGACGGTGAGTTGGGTGTATCTCTATTTCTCGTGAAATAAACATTATCCATTTGTCTCAGCAGTTAAAAAAAACCAATTTTAATTTGAAATTTTTAAAAAATAATTTGTGTCGTTTTTCATCTCATGCAATCAGAAAACACACTCCATTCTAGAGATGCATGAGGCGTGAATACTTGTGCTCACAACCAATTATTACTAAGTGTTTATTTGGATAGATTGAGAAAAAGTACAATTTGAGTTAAATTGCAGTTTGAATAAATAGTTGTAAAAAAATATTGTTTGAGTTAAGTTATTTAATGTTTAGGATAAATATATTTGATAAGTATTTAAATGATATTATAATATTTGAATCATCTATTAGTAAGTGTTATTAGGTTACTTTTAAAAAGTTGTACTAAAACTACTTTTGAAAAAGTACTCTTGAATCAATAATTCTAATAATTAAATCGGTGATCACATGTATAAAAATAATATATTCATACACATGTAGCCATTAATCTCGCCGCAATAAGTACAACAACACCATATTCGAATGATATAAAAAGATAGTATTAAATATAATAATTATATACCACCACTCTTTGGTATTAAATATATTTATCCAAATAAAATATAAATGATTCACAATATATTTTATTCGAGTCAATTAAAAATGTCAAAACATAAAAGATAAAATAAAAATTATCTTATGCAGCTCCCTTATAATGTTGTCCAGTGGAACACAGAGTATACTCAAAATTTACTTCGAAGATGGACCATATTACCCTTACATTCCAACCATCCAACAAGATTTGAGTAGCTGTTTTAATCATTGGGACCCATGAACAGAATCATTATCTATATTCCCCCTACCCAACAAAAGAAGCTACATTGGCCCCCTTTTATTTCATTTGTACACACAAAGGTAAAATAGAGGTGGGGGAAAGAAGAATCAGTGAAAAATAATAGGGGGAAAATTCATGGGCCCACAAAAAAAGATATATATCTCTATTGTCTCTATATATGTGTGCAATATATACCTAAGAAATAGGACAAATGTGTCGGCTTGTGAGACCCCCCACACGTGTATACTGCAGCCAACCTCTTCTTTTTAATCTTTCCTTGTCTTTTCATGTTGGTTTGTTTTGTTTCATTTGTATGGAAGTCCCCCTTTTAAAGTTCCTGTGGCCACAGCATCTTAAGGTTCTCTTCTCCTTTTGACCCATACTGGCATTCTTTTCTTCATTCTCACAGTGGGGAAGTTGATGATTGAATCTGCCTCAGCCACCCACCTGCATGTAAATCATACAAATTCAAGATCAATTTTGCTACTTTCTTCCTCATTTGAATTATCATTGATTACGGGAATGATTACATTGATCGTCTGAATTATCAGGACAATTATAATAAATTTTTTCTTATATTGTTTAAAATTATATTAACATTTTAATCTGTTATATATATTGATAATATACAAATTGTTTCATTCGTACATAATTCATCATTGATAATTTCAATCAAATATTTTCATATAACAAAAATATCATCTTATATTATACTGACTTTTTAATTTTTTTAGAAATCACAAGAAGCATTAATGTAATTATCCCCTAATTATATATGTGCAAAACTATAACAGTAGGCCGGTAACAGGATTGGACATCACTAAATGTTTTTATTTTTTCAATTTGAATAAAAATTGGAAAACCTAGCAAAAGCCTAATCATGCATTGGTTTTTTTCCCTTTATAAAATGAAAACGGACATTGATAAGGATCAGACTAATCCTAATTTGACTATTGTTGCATTTCTTGATAAGATGAATTATTTTTGGAGCAGTGATAGCAATATTAGTGATTAACACCTCACAAATCACCATTATCTGCGGATTAGCACTAGCAGATGCAGACACGTTCCAATAATTTTGTCGAGTAGGTTTAGGAACTGTGTTTTTCGATGCATTTGACCAGTCAAACTTTTTTTGACAAGTCAATCCAAGGTGACAGAGATGGCCCACCTTTGAATTTTTAATCCCAATCCATTCATCAGATGGTCTCTGATGGAATTTGTGAGGGTTTTGGGAAAAGTTTTGTTATAAATCTGTTCATCAACCATTATAATAATATTGAGTCATTTAGGTAAGATGTTTGTCTTTGGAAAGACATAAAGTTAACATTTTGCTCATGGATTGATCTTCTCAATCTCAAATCTTTTATTAGTGCCTTTATGATTTTTTTTTTTTTACATCAGAGGATGTTATCATCACCCTATGATTAATGATGAACAAGCATTTTGCCATAGTGTTCAGACCAGAAAATATATATACAGATGTATGCATACATGTATGTGTATATGTATATGTGTTTGTAGGTGTGTACTTGTGTGAATAGACTATGTACTCATGCACTTGTACCATTGATAAACACGGTGCTATACTATTAGTAATATGTTACTGTAACTTTGATGTTATATGAAATAAAATGTTTTAATCATTAAATAACTTACTTTAAAATAAGAGAAAAAATAGTATGAATAAATGAAAATTCGATTCTTAAACTATCAACAATTAAAAGAACATATTTCATATAAACTCGAACTAAGAGTAGCATTGCCTGTTTGTTTAATTATATATGGAGAGTGGTGAGAATTGAGAGTCTCGTTACCTGAACTGAGTAACAAAGTGGTAAAGGAAAATGGAAGCTTCCAGCCTGGCCAAGTCAAGCCCAGGACACAGCCTCTGTCCTCCTCCAAATGGAGTGAAGCTATAATTGCTTGTTTCTTTGTCCTGTAAGCTCCCAATTATAAGTTCAAAGCTAGAAAAAAAAGAATTGAAGAAACCAAACAACTGCAGAAAAAAATCTTCTTACTTGCCATCTCCATGGATTGAACTGGTAAGGCCAATCATAATGATTTTCATCAAGATGAACTGATCTAAAATAGGCGAAAGCACACCATCCTTCTGGTATCAGATATCCTTTTATTTCAATGTCTTTCATGGCCTTTCTCATCACCCCTACAATTATATTTCCCATCCTCAGAGTTTCAGTAATCACCTGTACTCAATAACATGTATGGCAGGTTAAGTGTTTTAGTTTGTTTTGTTTTAATTAATTAGTTGTTAATGCTTTGTTAAGCACTTACAGTTTGTGTGAATGGTAGTGATAAGTAATCATTCCAACTCAATGGCTCGCCAAGCTGATCTTTGAGTCTCTTCAGCTTCATATTTTCATCCTGAGAATCATCAAGAAATCAATTTGGGAGAAACAAACAAATGGGTAGCAATCACTGATACAAATACTGAAATACTCAATGTGTGCGTGTGTCACACAGACCAATAGGCCATATAGCCCTTTGGACCTACAAAATTAAAGACCCAAAAAAATCTGAATCATCTCGGAAACTTTTTATAATTTCCTAATTAAATCATCATTTTATTTATCTGGGGTAGAAGAGTTCTTAATTCCTATTATGTTTGTCATCCTGGCGCAGGGGCGTGCTAATCTTCCCTGTATTGTTCCAATTTTATCTGGGGGAGGCCTTACACTAAAGTATGATATATATATATATGTGTGTGTGTGTGTGTGTATATATATGGTTACATTGTCTCTTGCATGAAATTGCTGTCACATAACTACTACAGTTCAGATACAAGATACTACTTATCTCATTACCCATATATAATTATATGTAGAAGATGTATGACAACACAAGTCAGAAGGAACAAGACGGCAGTGGTGTAATTATAGGTGCAAAGGCTATAAAAAGGACAAGGGAACAGAAAAGAACATATTGAAATTCATCAAAAAATGAGCTTTGATTCTACAAAATAACAAAAGGACAATTGGGAGTGGTCAAATAGCAGTTGTGTAGCCAACCCCAAATCAACTTAAGATGATAATGATCTTAGTATTCTATACAACTCTTATATATGCCATAAGTTTCCAAGAAGAAGCAAAGAAATTGCATAGTACCGTTAATTGTTGCAGAGCAGCAGGGCAATCTGAAAGGTATTTTATAGCAAGAGTTATAAGGACTGGCACAGAATCCTCCCCGGGTATCATCAAATCAATCATGTTATCTGATATTAGATCATCTGTCAGCTGTTCACTTGCATCATTGAGCAAAACTTCTGCTACATCTTCTGGAACTCCTGAGATGCCTCTGATCCTTTTAGCTTGGATAATTTTATGTATAAGCTTAACCATTTTCTTTTTTGCCTGAAACCAAATTAAAGTTCAATTTTTTTTAGGATTCGTTATATATATATATAGAATTGAGTAATTATTATTATTGTTTAATAAACTTGCCTGTAATGATCTGTAGAGTCTACTTCCGGGTACATTTATGGGTAAAGACATGAGACCTGCAATGAATTCTTGAAACTGTTTCTTTAAAAACTCCATTTCTCCACCTGGATCCAAACTAATCAATGCTTTGACTAGAACTTGAAAGGCAATCTGAAGAAAGCAAATGGGATTATAAGTAACATCTTAAAAGGATTAATGTGAACATAATTATTATTCTTTTGTATATAGCTTTTCAGACAGAATGATTCAGTGCAAAATTATTGTCAGCCCATTATTATGTTTCTTACTTTCTTGCAAAATAATCAAACACATTAAGAAGAAGCTAAAGAAATATCTAAAACATGAAAATTGCAGTTGAGTGCTATAATTGGGACGAGAGAGAGAGAGAACTAACATTTTTTGTTTCATCTTGGATGTATATGGGATGCTCATCTGTCCAATTGGCCATTGATTCTTGGACATACATCTGCATGTCTTGAGTGATTTGAGCTTTGAGATGTGGGGACTTGAAGAAGGCCCCTATCAGTCCATGAATTCGTCTTTGTAAGCTTCCATTAATGAGCAATATAGAGGACTTCCCCATTAACTCAGTCAGAGATTTTGGGTAAGATGGCACAAAAGACTTCGCATCACTCTGCAAAATAAATCTACTCACTTCTGCATCTGTTGAAACTATAGTTGGACTTCCAAATATGTGTGACTTGAACACCTTCCCATACCTAAAAATAAACACCCCAAAAATATTATCACCATACACACACACACACATATATATATATATATAATCAACAAGCACCATGGTTAATTTTCATACTCATCAATCTAATATCATTAGAATAATATAAACTTAAGCCTCATTTTCTTTCTTTCCAGTGGCTCTTTATAATTAGTTGAAGCTTTACTTGAACACTTAATAATTACTGCAAAGTCACATTAATCACACTATAATATACTCAGTCATTCAATGTTCTTGAGATCAGCTCAGAGTATTTGTTTTAATAATTAATGAAAACGACAACAATTAAGGAAGAATAATTATCAATAAACCCATATTAAATACTCGATAGATGACAATCTAATTAGCTAAAGCATATATTAGGTGAGCTATAAGAATCATGACTTACATGCGACGGCGCTTGTCCATGAAGCTTTCAGGGCGGTCTGAGTAAGCGCAGGAGATGAACTCGATGGTTTCGCCGATAAGAGGCCATCCCAGAGTTCCTGAAGGAAGTGGGCTTCTTCTTCTGTAGCTCGATCTAATTCTACTTCTGAAGTTCCTGTAGAGAAGAATTATGGCGGACAAGAAGATTGCTGTCACAAACCCAACCCACATGTTGTCCATTTTTGATAATTTTTTTTCCCACTCACACGCTCACTTTGTGTTCCTTAAATATGGTTTAAGGATGGTGAAAAATGGCAGTGACGACAATATTTTGATGGAAGAATGAATGTGCATGTATTATGCACACGCGTGTGTGTGACAGGGAGATTTCATAATCCCTATGCCGAATTGATTTACAATTGGATGACTCATCATACACAGTCTTGATTTATTCTCTGGATGTTGAGATTGATGGTTACATGTATAAAAGTAATACATTTTTGTATATGTAAATGTTGATCTCATTATTGAAAGTACTATTATTAAGAACTATAAAATATTTATTGGTCGGATTGACTGTTCCATCCAAAAAACTATTCAGTGTCCCTACACGCTCATGTCACTTTTTAAGAAGATGATATGGTTAAACTGATGTTTCGGAAACACTAAAAATATTTTTATTAGATTGACACACCTCCTAACCCTTTTTCACAAAATTAGCGTACAATTTTTTTTTGTTAATTATGTGGTTATATACTTATATGGTTTTTGTTAGGTAATACTGTAAAAGAATAGAGACAAACATCATAACTCGCGGCTTTGATTCACTTGGATTGATATTTGATCAGAGAAAGTATTCGATATCCTTAGTACTCATGCTACCTTTTAGTAGTGGCATGAGATAAGACATAATTCACATGATATTTTATTACTGGAGCGTGCCATGACTATGTTAGTGTT
The DNA here is from genome assembly GCA_008638375.1 of Nyssa sinensis. Lineage (NCBI taxonomy): Eukaryota > Viridiplantae > Streptophyta > Magnoliopsida > Cornales > Nyssaceae > Nyssa > Nyssa sinensis. The sequence goes on along the minus strand of CM018035.1, from coordinate 2,472,846 downwards.
TCGAGAGCACTAAAAATATTTCTATTAAATTTCTGACTTCGAACCCTTTTTCACAAAAACTTTCTTACATACTCCAAATTGATCCAAACATACATAAGCTTTCTTACATACTTCAAATTGATCCAAACATACATAAGCTTTCTTACATACTTCAAATTGATCCAAACGTACATACATATACATGTACATGTATATTGGTTTTGGTAAGGTAAAAGAATAGAGAGAAACATTCAAAATTCTTGAAGGGTATAATGAAGTGTTTGTTAAAATAAGATGGAGACGTCCCCACGTCCATCATTGTCTCGTGGCACAGTGGATTGAGAGTCCCCTCTTGCAGCGCAGCTGGTTCCCTCGTGCATTCATGTGAGACTCAATAAATCCAACACATTCTCCATCATCATCTGCCTCAACGTTTGTCCCTCTCTCTCTCTCTCTCTCTCTCTATATATATATATATATATACACACACACACACACACACATATATATATATACACACACATGGAAATCATCACCCAATCCACACACCTAGGCGAACCTCTCATTTTACTTTCATTCCCATCCTTTGTCATTTTATATAGAATGCCTCATGTGGCTGAGGGGCTCCCCCTCTCTTTACCCACCCAAAACACACCTAAATTATAGAAAATGTCACTTGAACAATCACTCTATGTCATCATGTTGATATCGTGCGATTATGACTTTGAATATCATAATTTTACGAAAAAGTTATTAATAAAAAATCTTGAAAAGTTTGGAATTCAAGAGAGACATTTACACTATATATATATACATATACACACATATATCGAATGATGATGTGAAATAATCATCTAAGAAAATAGAAAAAATACAGAATTGGAGATGACAGGGGTAGAGGATGCAATAGTAGAAGTGCCAAAACAAGCTATCAAAAGTCGAAGAGTTTGTATCTCTCCTTAAGGCAAATTTTTTTATTAAGGGAAATGAAGAGTCAAAATAGGCTGTGAGCACAACTTAATTTTGAGATGGGCAACATAGTCCTTTCATAACCAGTGACCTAGGCTAGAGTGCCCCAAAACCTAAACAGATAACAAAATTTAAGTCCATCTCTTTTTGGGAGGCCCTAATAATCTTACCTTTTAACTTTCAATGAATCTCTTTGACTGTTGTTAACTATTAAGTATTAATATTCAATTCTCAAAGTGACCCAATTTTTTGCTTGCCTTTGTGTTTTTTATGTTAAGCTCCATTCTTCAACTTTCCTTTCTCTCTCTGTGCAACTACCAAACTTGTGATCTTTTTAATATCATATTATATATACATGTATATTTTAATCCAATGTCATCATCTCTCTCTCTTTCTTACACACACAAACATATTTTTATTTGTTGCTAAATCTATCTTTCATATTTGTTTATTGTGTCATATCTTGGCTTAAGAATCTTAGAGAATATTTTGCATATATATATATATACATATATACAGATATACATACAGTTCAAAAGAATTGGATTTTGTGGCAGGTGATGAGAGCGTCTGAGCTAGAGACTGCAGGATGGGGAATAAATGTATAGTGGGAGTTTTTGTTGTTTTGATGTGGAAGTTTGCATGTTGTGGGAACTCTCAGTAAGCATAGTGGGGTGTGTCCCCATCCTGTTTTTGGAAATTGTGCAGTTAGGCTCATGTGAGTTGAAGAAAGTTTAATGATAAGATAATACTAAGAAATTTTATAATTATATATATTAATTTCAAATATATGTTATAAATAATGTTATAATAATTCTCTAATTTAAAATGTAAATTATATGTCAAAATTTTATTTGTATTACTATGGTCTATTTTTCATGCGAGTCTCCGTAAAGTTATAAATTGTAGAATATGCTCATTTTGAGTTTCTTAAATTGGAAACAAATTTTAATTAGAAGGGTAAATTATATTTACCTCTCTTAAAGTTTTTGATAATTATAAAAAAATTTCTTAAATTTTCTAAAATGACATTGAATTTTTCTATTTTTATTAACAAATTACAAATATCTCTCATCCAACCTAATTTTTTTTTAAATGACAAAAGTGCCCCTTTCATGGTTTTTTTTTTGGTTGCATTTTTTAATTTTTGATCAATTTTTAGTTTTTTTTTTACATTTTCAAATAAATATTAATTAAAACTTTTTTCCGCTAAAAAAATATAAATTATTAATCTTAAATTTATTTTTATATAAAATAAAAAACTTCTTTAAAAAAAAGTTAGAAAAAGTCAAAATTGAAAAAAAAAATGAAATGGATAATTTCGTCATTTTGTAAAAAAATTATATTAGAGAAAAAGTATTTGTAGTTTATCAGTAAAAAAAAAAGAATTCAATATCATTTCAAAAACTTCAAGAAGGTCTTTGTAATTATAAAAAAATTTAAGAAAAATCAATGTTATTTATCCAAATTCAAATTCACTTCCTTATGAATATGAAAGTAGCAAACAGATGAGTCAACAATTTGACAGAAAACAGGGGCAGGAAGCGGAAAGAGTTTTCCTCCCTTCTCAAATTTTCAAGCCAGAAAGAATGTGGAAAAAGGAATTATAAAATGAAACCCATTTTCTTCCTGATTAATGTGGCTCAAGACTTTGGATGAAGTAAAGAAAGGGAGAGAGATCAAGAAAGATACTTTTTCCTATTCTTTGGTGCATTTACTTTTCTTTCTTAATTTAGAGTCTGTTTGAAAAGCCAACTTCTTCATATATTTTTTTTAGGGTCTGGATTATCTGATTCCAAGGACAATTATAGACATTTTATATATTTTTATATACACACACAGAGAGAGCCCAATACAACTTTTATTGAGAATGGGATTATAGAAAGATAGTATTTCTTCTTGTTAAATGGGAAAATCTGCAGACCAAACAAAAATGGGGGACCCATTTGGGTTTAGGAATGTAAGATGATATTGATGTGGATTGTTAGGAGGAAAAAGTTCCTTCAGGAGGAGCTATTTTGAAGCCAAACCTAACCTCCATCCTAACTTTTTCTAGAGAAATTTTGTAAACAATTTTGAATGTTCAAATCCCAATAGAAGGTTTATATATATATATATATATATATAACAAGCCTATTCAAAGATCAAATTTTTTTTTCTTTTCCATCGAAACGGCCGAAACGTTTCCGTTTCTCATGGAACCGAAACGAAACACTAATAGGAATATTGAAATTTACATGTTTCCATGGAAACAAAATTATTTCTGTAGAAACATACCGAAACTAGTGGCAACATACCGAATCAGAGGAAACATTTCTTTTGTATCAATAATAATTCTAGAAGTTACTAAAAAATAATATCCATTTATTTTTCAAGGATTAAGATTCAAAATTACAAGAAGATATTTTTATTATTTTTCCTAAAATAATAGAAAAGTAGTATGGGAAATAAAGTATAGAGAAACAACTATTTTAATACTAAGTTACTAATTATAATAGGTTTAAATCGCTATTTGTTTTATTTTTTATTTTATATGTAACTTATGTCAAATTATCTAATTCGTAGATATTATATAGTATATATCTATTATGTCATTTATCTTGAATTAGTGTAATTTATCATGAATATGATGTATATGCCTTAAACATGTACAAATATTCAATAAATAGGCTTATTTATATAAATAAATAAATTTTATTATGTTTCCACATGTTTCTAATTTTTTTTCTGTTTTTATTATGTTTTCGAAACGTTTCCGTTTCTAAACAGACCGAAAATTATATATCGAAACGATATTTTGAATCCTTGAGCCTATTATTAAGCAAGTGTTTGGCAAAACTAGTTGAGGAGCAAAGCGATGAGTGCAGCCCGCAATTTTAGAACAGAACTATTTGAAGAGAGACCAAAAATCTGTGTACAATCTGTAATTTTTTCTCTCAAAAACAGGGCTAAACGGGCTTTGAGTCGATAGTAAGAAATCCTGCTAAATCTTTTTTAAAGCAATAAACAGGCTTTGAGTCGATAGTAAAAAATCCTGCTAAAACTTTTATAAAGCAATAGTTAAAACAACAAGGCTAATTCGGGATTGAGAGTCCCCCCCCCCCCCCCCCCCCCCTCTTCTCTAAAAGGGGCCTTCTCCCATTCCTGCCCCACTCACTTATTATGTCCCTCATTCCTGTCCCCAAACCTAGCATCAGCCCCTGCCCCTTTCTCCATCTAAAATTCAATTTTATTAATTTTTCAAATTTTAGAATTAATATACAAATATTATTAAAAATATAAAAATAAATTTTTATATATATATATATATATATGTAGACACATGTTATATATATGCACATAAGTGGACTCCGAAATAGTAAAAGGTCAGTAGGACCACCTGATATCAACCCTTCTATCTACATGAAGACATTTTGCAAGCATGGAAACAAACATTTTGCAATATATCATAGATGTTTTGGAAGCAAATTCCAATATTCATCACCCACAATCTAAACTGGAAGAGGGGGGGGGGGACAGAAAATTCAATTCTGGAAATCTTCAAACGAAGACAAATGTTTATCCAATCAAATACTTGGGATGGATTTCGCTCGAATGAACTTTTTGAGAATGGCTTTCTCTTCATCGATCCGTTTCTTTTCTTCAAGATCTTTTGGCTTGATCTTTCTCTTCTCCTCCAATAGCCACTTGAAAAGCTCACGCTGCTTATTTTCAGGTATTGGTTCGCGTAGCTTCATAGGCTCCACGAAGGGTGGAGTGGGCAATGGATTTTCTCTAACTGCAACAGCTGCAGTCACAGTAGTTGAAACTGGAGTAACGGGCGTGTCTGGCACTTCTCCTCCTTCCTCTATGGTCTCTTTACTTTTAGTCCTCGTGAATAGGTAGGCTACAAAAATTACACAGCAACCTCTGTCAAATAATAAGTGTGAACAGATTTGTAGAACCTATTCCACTTCATCACATTCCATGAGTTTATATGGCCAACATTAAATAAATCGACAAGCCATAGAAGTACAGGAAACACCCTCTGGACTGGAAAGAGAGACAATACCATTGAAATAACATAGAAGTCACTATGACATATACATAGATCATAAACATGCTCAAGGGTGATTTGAAATAGACATGGTCAAAAACTGGTATGTGAAAATCAAAAATGCAAAAAAAAATTAATATAATTGATTTGTGGCATCAATTTAAGTGCAACTGACCTCTCCCTAGGCATGTCCCTCATCAAGACTATCGTTTAAAGTAATGACTAGAATAAAGTCCTTCAGAACAACATAAGTAGAATGGTACAATATATTATCAAAAAAAATAAAAAATGCTACCAATCAACTTGCCTTTTCGTTCCTATTACAAGGTTTAAGGTTCAATATTAAGAATATCATGAAAATGCACTCCAAAGGCTAAACATCGAAACCAACTGCCAAAAAGTGGAAACTGATTTCTTTTAAGTAGTTCGAGTCGACCTTCTGCATTGCCAGTATGACAAGAGACAGAAAATCATAGCAGTTGGGCTCGCTACATTCATTTCAAAGAAAATAACAGCTATTCAATTAAGCATCACCCTGATGAATGGGGAATGATTTCCGAATAAATTTCTAATTTCCTGAAACATAGTTTTTCATTATGTGCTATGCAATGACATTCTAAAAACCATGCTCCCTGAAATCCTCCTAAAGAAAAAAGGAAAAGAAGAGGAAGAAGAAAAAAATTAAGCATTAATGGACTTCAACACCTAATCTGTTTTCATTTTATTCTTTCCCTTTTTCTTTTCACTTCTACCACTAGGATATTAGCCTGCTACTTCAACTGGCCCAACAAATGCCAAGCCTCAACTTTGCACATACGAACATCATGCAGAATAAAACAAGTAAGCTCTTTTTAATTATAAAATACTAAACCAGGCATGATCTTTAGAAACACATTACCTCTTATTTGATTTTTTTCAAATATATTATCCAGCTACTTCAACTGGCCCAACACATGCCAAGCCTCAACTTTGCACAAACGAGCATCATGCAGAATAAAACAAATAAGTTCTTTTTTATTAAAAATAATAATATTAAACTAGGCATGATCTTTAGAACCACATTACCTCATATTTGATTTTTTCAAATATAATAGGACTAGCTCCATATATATTAGGACTACCTCAGCCCAAAAATTCACCTTGTTAATGATGCAGGTTGTAGACAGCAACAGGCCCAAAACAAAACTGGTCATCTTTTAACCAATAAAAACTTCAAGCAACTCTGAGAATGTTAATACAGAAAGAAATACCAATTAATAGAATTCATGGGTGATCTACAAATCAGAAGCAGTCTTTAAGAGCATAATGGTGCAACAAAAAGGTTGATACTTACGGTAATAAGAGCCCTAGGAAAGTGCAAGTTTTATAGTTTAACCAGAAGAAAGGAAGGATTTAAGATTTTATGAGATAGGAATTACCCTGGCTTGACCCATAACCTTCATAAAAAGTAGACTGTTAACCATGTCAGCAGCATCCAATAACCAAAACAATGGAAAAAACACACTCAAAAGCACTTTTTTTTTTTTTTTTTTATTGTTAACAATGAGAATAAGCCCTTAACCCCACCCCAACACCCCATTAGATGACATCCCAATTTTTTTTTTTTTTAATCGGTGCCATGCCAACATTTATATACTGTGCTATAACAGCTTCTGTACCTAAAGCACTTTTTCTTCTGATAAGTAAAGATATTCGAATTTAAAATGCTCAAGAGAGGTGGACCTGTATACAAAAAAGAGCCGGCACAAAAATTAAAGCTGCAAAACTCTATAAAAATCTACATAAAAAGTAGAACTCTACTCCCTCCCTCTGCAACTCCTCTTCCACCTGTTTCCAACCGTCCGTTCTCCTCAGTCAAGAACCGAGGCCCAATTTCCGACCAAATCAAAATCTTGAACCTTCACAAACCAACCTTAATCTTCGCCATGGACGAAAGTGGCTTTTTCATTGCCCTAACCAAAACATCGGAGATGTGCTCTCAATGCTGTTCTGATGAAACCACCACACCAATCCCCTAGCAACCTGAACACTTCATCACACCACAAAAATGTTGGCAATCCCATTAATGAGACCCAGAATTCCTTAGGCTTCATCTCTTATCAGTGGAAATGCCTTGTGGCAACCCATTTATCCAAGTAAACTAGCTCATCCTTCCAGTGTCCAGTCCTCCTCCAGTAATTTTTAATGCTTCTTCCTAGGATGGGAATTCAAAGAGGAATGAAGCCCCATGCATGCGGATTACATGCAACCCCCTGAAACTCCCCATCGACTATCCACTCATTGCTGGCTGTTTCTCTCCTCCACTAGGGAGTTCATTGACCCTACCCTCCCCGCATGGTATCTCTTCATAAACTCAATCCTCTCCCAGCAAGATTCCATATTAACTTCAACAAGGCCTCCAATACCACCGCTGGCCAGTTGGGATGGAAGCCACTTCCTTAAAAGATCAGTCATCCCTCTGCACTATAAATCCTTCCAGCTGACTTAGTTGTCTGAATGTCCCTGTTGCCAACAACCATCCTCCTCCATGGTCCAGTTCTAACATGAAGATGCTCCAACGCCCCTCTGCCAATGCGATCTCCACCTTACAGTAGTTAACAGCCCCGTTCAATCTTTTCCATACACTTCAACTTCTCTGTCTTCCTTTAAGAGGTTTCCCTCTTAGCCGACTCCTCCCCAGGGCTGAACATAGCCTTAGTCTACGAATTACACCCAGTCCCTTTGTTCAGCCTTATTCTACGAATGACACCTGGTCCCTCTCCACAATCTGAAAGAGGGTTTTCCCATCGCTACCAGAACCTTCAACTTCAAAGTCTTATCCTCGATGAGTGCTATTGTTAAAGGGGAGCACCACATTTCACTAGAGTAGTAAAGTTGTCTTACACTATCTAAAAGCACTTAATATGATAAAAGGAGAAGTAAAATAATAGCCTATACATATAAATCATATCACAATGTGAAACCCATTCCTTAACACAACTTCCTTGCTTCTTAAACTACTGTGAATTGAGTCTTTATGTGGCCATGGAGTGATTTTTAAATTCATTCACCCATAAACACATGTACATCAGTACATGCAAGCATATCCAAGCAAAATAAAATCCAGAACATTCTCAAATATCATTGTCCTTGTGGTAATCAGAACCGAACTATACAATGAACCAGTGAAGAGGCTAATTCATGATTCAGTGGTTCAACCGGTTGAACCATTGATTTATTAACATAAGATAGGTGCTATTTTATTGAATATATATTTAATTTGGTATAAAATTGAACACATCAGTTGATTAGCCAAGTGGAAAAGGAAGTTACTTTTCTCATGGTTGATGAGGGTTCGAGTCTCCATCCCTTCATTTTTAATATGAGTAATGCTGGTCTTACCTTCAGATTTTGCCAAAAACATTATGATGTGATATCCAGCTAATACAAATTATACAACACTGTCAACTCAAAAAAATAAACACTTTTGATAGAATTTTTAAGTAAGCCTAGTATTATGGTTTTAATAGATATCTACATTAATGCATTTGTCAAACTACATTAAATGCATTGTTCAACCTTTACATTAAACGCATTGGACAAATTCCACTCACCGTTGCATGCAATAGACCTCAAAAGTCGGAAATGCACACTGCAAACAATAAATGCGTGCATGCACGTGATAAAAAAGTCCTCTAGAGGCGGCAAATGTTACCCATTGTCAACCCGTCCATTAATTAACGGATATGGATAACTCATTTAGTTAGTAGATCATAAACGGTTTGGGTCATAAGAAACCCGTCAATTTAGAGAGTCAATACGGATTAAATATAAGTGTTTGACGGGTTGAGAATGGGAAAGAACAAAATAGTATAAAAAATAAAAGAATATATATATATATATAAATATATCTCCATTTAGGAAAGAACAAAATAGTAAAACCTGTATCATGGATTACAAAACAAAATTAATATTTAGAGAATATAATTCAGTATCACCATATATATAAACAAAACACAAATAAGAATTTTGTGATCCAAAGTAAGTTGAATTGGTCTTTGCTAGAAGTGTTGGATACTATTTTTCTTCGTAAACAATAGTTGGCATCATAGTCTACATCAGAAGATATCTAAGAAAGACTATTATTATTGATGACATTATCCCTGTGCAGATTGTTTTGATTCCTCCATCTGAAGGAGGTGATCTCTTCACTACTACTGAATATTTTTCATTAATTTTCTAATTGTATTTTTGACTTTCTTTTAGCTATGGCATTTTATTAGATTTTCAAGAGATTCAAAGTAAAACAACTATTATGATTATTTAAAAATAATATTTTTTCCATTAGGGTGAAAGAAAAAAAATAATGGGTTGGATTTGAGTTGATTTGACCTGTCTGTGACCCAACCTATATTTGACCCGTTTAAGTATAGGTCAAATATGGGTTCAACTCATTTGGACCCGGCCCATTTTCAACCCGCCCATGTTGTCCGGCCTAGAGTCCTCGGTTCCACGTGATAAAATAGACCAGTTTAAGTGGGAATTTGCTAGTTTAAGCCAATTCACAGCGGTTTAATCTGGTATAATTACACAAGTGATCCAAACAATATATCAAACCGGCCGGAGGTCCAATTCCCAGTTCAACTGGCCGGTCCGGTTCTGATAGATATATGTTAACCAAAAAAGTTTATCACCCTACAATAAAAAGATTCATGCTCTTCCTTTTGGTCTATATGACAAGCAACGGCTTTAGTAACAACACATTGTGTAGCCAACTAAGGCTTGTAACAACTATCAAAAAAATTCTGGGTTGAAACTTGAAAATCCTTTGAGGAATTTCTTTCATCTAGTTTTAGTGCAGACATGGTAACAAAATTGTCAAATTCTTCCCAAATTTTCTAGATTTGCATTTTTTTCATCTAATGAATGAAATCAGAATTTGTCATGCATACTTCAGAATTACCATAGTGATCCCAAAAAAGATTCAGCAACTAACTCCTCGAATTATTTGTGAAGTCCATTATCTGTAAGTATAGTAAAATTTTCTTTCGTTTTATCTCGACAGAAATTGCTTTTTCACTCACAAGCTCATATTCTGTCCATTTGAAGTTTTGAACTATTCTTTATTTTATTTTTTTTCAAGTTAGTGAGATAGCTCCCAAAGTCCAAATCCAAATTAATTCAATGCCAAATAATCCCCAAACATGTAATTTTTTACCATGACTTGGAAAGGAAAAGAAAAATGTGTGTGTATTGTTTGGTTGCCACAGAAAATAGGAAGGAAAAGAAAATATGGAGAAAATGACAAGAAATTAATTCTTCTTATTCCCGGTCAATATTGAATTCCTTTCATTTGCTTCAAATATGCAGACCAAACAGAGCCCAAAACCCCAATTCCCACTGTAACAACTAATTACTCATCGGATTAGCAACATTAAAATTTACCAATCCATGTTCCAAACTGAGATCTAAACCCTAGTTCACATTTTCGTTCATCTAATCAAAAAGAATAATTTAAAAGCCGACAAATAGTAAACTTGAATAAGCAATTTACTGTTCAATTCAACACCAAAATAAACAGATATGAAGACAGACAGTCAGATAGAAAGAGAAAGACCTCCGATAGTGAAATTGACGGCCAAGAGAAGAGGCCAAAGGAACTTGTAACGCCGAGCGAACGACTCCTTCGGCAATTCGGGAGGTGGAGGTGGAGGGGGAGGGGGAGTCTTCGACGAAGGTTCAGTCCCCATTGACGACGACGACGACGATGGTAATGGCGATGCCTGTTGTTGTTGTTGATATTTTGTTAGACGTGCTGTCATAATATGAATAATCAATCAACGTCAGAAAACCAATTAGTATTTTAAGAAACAAAAATAGAAAAAATAAAAGATTCTTCTTGTAGGGGAAGGAAATGAGTCTATAATCTGTTTTTCAAAAACCAAAAACACCGAAAGCAAGTGTATTTGTGTGTTTACCTTTCTTAGGTTTGTTGGTGTAGAGCTTCGGACCTTCGCTGCTCATTGTTACTGAGTCTGAGACTTTCTTTACACTTTCGTCTCTCTCAATCACTCCCTTCTTCGTCTTTTACTCTCAACAGTTCCGTAACCTGCAAGTGCAGGTCTGATAAACCGTGAAATAAAACGGTGTAGTTTAATGTCAAGGCTTGGGCGACAATTTTAAAGAACAGGCGTTCCTTGAGTAATATTTGATTACTCATACACTCATATGGTGGGACCGTTGGTGGGCCGATGATAATGGGCCTCACTTTTAGGTGAGTGTATGAATATTCATAACACTCTCATTTGAGTGTATCGACACTCATATCCATTGAATCTACCGCAAACCACACTTTTTTTTTCTTTATAAAATAATATATATATATATATATCCACACACAAATATATATCACCATTTAGTATACCAAAATTTTAAAAAAAAAAATACTATTTGATAATTAGATTATTTTGTTCTTATTGAAAAAAATTAATCAAATAGTCCACGGACAGAAATTAAGTTTAATTGATTTTTCATAACTCTTTTCAATTGAGACATCATAAATTTAAGTTGTATGTGTGATAAACTATCAAAATTGCGTACTCAACAATAAAACAGTGTTGCTAGCCAATTGCTTATCAAAATATATATATATATATATATATGTACAAATATATATCACCGTTTAGCATACCAAGATTAAAAAATACTATTTGATAATCAGATTATTTTGTTCTTATCATGAAAAATTAATCTAATAGTTAATGGATAAAAACCAAGTATAATTGATTTGTCACATCTTTTTTCAAAGGAGAGATCACAAATTCAACTTTCATGCTTGACAAATCAAGAAAATATGGAATACCCATAATAAAATGGTGTAATTTAATGTCAACGTGACAATTTTGAAGATTTAACATCTCATTGTACCCTACCGGAAACAAAGGTCAACATTTGAATTTTAGTTGGCTAGCCAGATGTTTATAAAAAAAAATTATATATATATATATACACACACACACAAATATATATCACTATTTAGCATACCAAAATTAAAAAATAAGATCACAAATTCAAATTTCACTCCTCACAAGAAAATGTAAAATTAGATTGTTAAATTTCTTTAGTATATGAATAGATTATGTGAGTTCTTTGATATTCTTATTTGTTTTTCGAGTTCTTTGATAATTTTGTATATTGAAAATTGTAATACATATAATTTAATATTATAATTACTATAATAAAATTAAAAACAAATAAACAAGAAGTTAATCGACCAGGTAAAAGATACCCAAGAAACTCCATTTTCATTTACTTTATGTTTGGCACAGCAACATTAGCACTTAAAGATCAGAATTGACTTGAAATTGGAAAACCCCTCTAATTTCAAACCAATTTCAATTTGGAAATCCAATTCCTCAATGCCAAGGCTCTTCCGAAAAGGATTCATGCATGTATTGTTCATGAGGTTAGGGCACATGGCATTCAACCCAGCATCTAAATCAATCAGCTTCAAAATCCACAACAATAATCCCATCAAAATGGAAAAAGAATAACAATAGTTGGCTCCAGAGTTCTCATGAGCTCCCTACCTACAAGTGATGATATGGTAAAACTGAATATACATACATACATATATATAGATAGATATAAGAGAATATCAAACCAAAATAGGTTATGAAGCCCTGATCTAACCAACAAAGCATAGGAAGAAATATAATATATAACAGAAAATGTTCCTGCTTTGATAACCTGTAAAGTATGATGAAACTACTTTATCTTACAGACATAAATAAGTCGTATATGCCACTGAAGGTCAACGGAGCAGAAGTTATCTGCTCCACTTTCTACTCAAATCAAATGGGTCTTCTCTAATTTTACAAATCGGAGACCAGTTAAGTTACAGCAATGTCTGAAGAGAATCCCAGCAAAAGTGTGCCATCAGTGGAGCAAACCTACAAGCCTTCACCATATTGTGAGTGATTGCTATAATTTTCCTCACCGGTATCCAGCTTGTGCGTCAATTTCATTAGCTCCAACTACGACCAACACCATAGCCCCGTCCACGATCTCGGAAACCCCCATGACCTAATTGATGATGGAAAAAAAATTATAATAATATTATTATTGTTAATGAAAAGTAAACAACATAAAATCAAAGGCAAGGCAAAACCCAAAATAAAGGTGCATGCGTGAAATGCGTGTGCACGTGTGTGGAGAGAGAGAGAGCAAAGGTGCGGGCATGAAATGTGTATGTAGGAGGGGGAGGGGGGGGGGGGAGAGAGAGAGAGCTTAGGGATAAAACTGCGATGCACTGTTCTAGACCAAAAATAGCAGTAACAATTGCGTCAGTGTTGCATGTCCAGGAAAAAATTATCATATTCATATGATGCCATAATATAAAACCAGCAGTCAAGCAAGCCATCGTGTCATTTTATGCATCCTAAAACTGAGCATACAATCAGTCATGAATAATACGAGCTCCAAATTAGGTAGGAAGAACTGGCTGCGTCGAATCATGAGGTAGGAATGGAAGAAATTAATAGAGAAGCACTATTTATAATTAATATAAACACCTAGAAATAGAAGAAATGAAATGTCTTGTCCATAAAAATGGGGGAAGGATGTTCAAACCTTAGCCAAAACTAGAGAGGGAAATCCAGAGTTTTTCTAGTTTGTCAAACTCTAATCCCACTAACCTCCAAGGGGTTTGCATGAAGGTGTGTTGTTTGTAGCCCAAGAAGAGCAGTAGAGCACTTATAGTCAACTAACCTGATGGAGGAGGAGGTGCACCGCGCCCCATAGCTGCTAGCTCAGGACTGACCTTCTGTCCAGCCTCCTCAAGAATGCTAACAAGTTCTTTCGCAAATCTGGCATTCGCAGCTGTGAAGAAAGTGTACGCTGTTCCTTTGGCCCCAGCCCTTCCTGTTCGACCAATGCGGTGAACATAATCCTCGAGGGATCCCGGAAAGTCATAATTGATCACATATTTCACATCCTTCACATCTGCCACCAATCCAAAACAAATTAGAGAAATGAAACTTACTGAAGTAATTCAAGGTCCAATCTCCCTTCCTTCCCCTCAAAACCATGCAATGACAAGACACCCAAGAGTCACTATATTTCTTAATCAATATTAGTAGTTATTCCCCCCAGCCTACAGGCAAGTTAAGGTACCTGCCCAAGAAGTACCTTCACCCACATGGAAGGCAGATACCCACCAAAATGTGAGGGAGAGATAATCAGTATTCAGTGCTCGGATGGTGAAGATTTTCAAAGGAGCTGGTATCCTAAATCTTCCAGTAAAGGCTCACACAAGAAGAAGAAGAAGAAGATGATGATGGTTACGATCATGCTTTCTATTTGCAAGCTCAGAGAGAGAGGGAGAGATGTCCTCTGTTTCTGATGAGATGACCAGATGGTGATGATGATTACTGTTATTATGAATTATTACAATATTAGATGTCCTCTATTTCTGATGAGATGACCAGATGGTGATGATGATTCCTGTTATTATGAATTATTACAATATTTTAACTGAATAAAATTTGTATAAGAAATTTCATATCTATCCAATCTATTACAAAGAGAGAACACCACTTGGTGGCTGGTGCACTGAGACCACATCATTTTTCTCATCCTTGAATGTCCCCATTCAACCATTAAAACAGGTTTTCAACTGTTTAAAGTTTGAGGGTAAAAGCAGAGATATACACAGTTTATCTATGATTTAATGTTCAACCATTTATCTCCACAGATGGTAAAAATGGCAAAATAACCAACTTACCCACATTCTCCAAAACTCAGCCTACTTGAGACTCCTCTCAAAACCAAACATATTATTGTAACAGTTTTGCAACCATCAAAATAGAGTCCGTATCCAAAAAAAAAAAAAAAACTCCTTTTGAGCCTTAACTCTGTGATCTTCTTAAATATGATCAACCTGGACTCATACCAAGTTACCATCACTAAGTCTGAAAATAAAGCTCCTTTTAAACTTTAACTCTGCATATTTTTGTTGGAACATGAATGGGAAAACTCAATTCAAGGCAGGTCTGTTTTTAAATGGGAAAAAATGTAATTTTAATCTGACTCTTAAACTGTTCCATGTTCCAAATAAAAAATAAAAAGTTTCATGTTTCTTTATTGTCAAGAATCAGTTTGTTTAGTTTGACCTTGTATGATTGGGCTCCAACTATTTGTGATTAAGATCAAGAGTTGCTAGTTTATGTATTCATGAGATCAGAAGATTTGAAATGCTGTGGGGTACAATGAAGGGTCAAGGTACCAAAAAGCATGCATTTAGGTTACATACCTAAACCACGAGCTGCAACATCCGTTGCAGTCATTATAGGACTCTTGCCAGCTTTGAACTCCGAAAGGACCCAATCTCTTTCTGCTTGACTCTTATCTCCATGAATAGAGAGAGCAGGCCAACCATCCATGCGAAGCTGCCGAGTAATCTGGTCACACCCTTTCTTCGTGTCCATGAATATCAAAATCCGGCTACCATCCATAATATCCTCCAGCAACTTCACCAATCTGAACTTATATAGGAAATTTAGTAAAAAGGACTGCATCAAATCCCACATAATACAGATTATAGAAGTACTTAAAATTTTCACAATATAACTTCAACCTACTTGTTATATTTCTGATTCTCAGAAACAATGTCCACATGCTGCCGAATTGCATGGTTAGCTTTCAAATCAGGAGAACCTACAACCACCTGTGCAGAGTCCAAGGAGAAAGCCAATGAAAAAAATGAGTAATCAAAACATTGAAGAGAAAGGCCAAGACTCGGTAAGTAGAAACAAAAGCTTAGAGACAAAAGCAGTATTATGAACAAATTTTTTTTGCATTTCAGGGGAAATTTTGAGAAGTCTGAAAGTGCAGAGAACATATCATGTTGACAATCACTTGAACTGTGGAAAATAAAAAATATATAAAATAGTTGCTGAGAATAACGTGCCACCATAGGAGCAGTCCACCAGTCAACCCTATATTACTGAGATATGTCAGAGAATCTTCTTACTTTGTACGGGTTGTAAAGGAATTTCCTTGCAAGTTGTTCGACCTCCTTGGGCCACGTAGCACTCCAGTACAGAGTCTGGCGATCTGGGCGAATCTGCATGGAATAAACCATTGAATAACAATTAGAATTGGAAAAATGAGAGAGAGAGAGAGAGAGAGAGAGAGAGAGGGGCCTCCATTTGTTGCAATGCCCCCGTCAAAAAAGTAATGGTAACTACTGCATATATAAATGTGCTAATCTTTGCAATCAGATTGTTTATCAAGTGATAAGAACATCTCGCTAGCAGAAGACACAATTAGTGGCATTTTTAGTTATAGTAAAAATCATAGATGCAAATGCGCTTATCATAATGCTCAGATTGTTTATCAAGTGAAGAGAACATCTAGTTAGCAGAAGACAGGATTAATGGCAAGATTTAATTATCCAATAATAAAATGCTCTGAATTGTTGAAAAGCCATAAAATATACCTAATCTTTGCATTAAGCATAAGTGACCCAATTTCATGTTCTGCAGTTCAGTAACCATACATACTCTCGATAGTACGACTGAATATATAAATGACTAGCAGATATCTCATATTATTCTTTACCATTACATAGTTACTACACATTTTTATTACAACATAAACTCAACCCAACCAACCCCCCCCCCCCCTTTTTATGGTCAACCACTTCAAGAGAAATTAGCAAAATGGTTGTCTCTCTTGACACAGCCTTCGAGAACTTCATTACAATTTCCTTTATAGATTTGAATTTTATCGTAAAAATTAAGAAAGTGATATGATACAGGTAAACTTCTCCATTTTTTAAATTCACTGGTTATCTGGTACAAATTCTGTTGTAAGCATAATCGTGGAGCCAAAACCTCCAGACAAATTAGCAACGCATAAGCTCGAAATGCTTCTAAGCCAAAAGACTGTTTAAATTGCTGCAACATCTAAAATTGCATCCAATATATTGGGATTTTAAAATTATAGCCAGCCTGTTTAAATTTTTGCAAAAGAATTAAAATCATTGTTGGCATGAAAAGAAAAAGTGTAAAACTGGGAAGGAAAAGGAAAAACAATTACAAAAGAACAAAGTTCTTGCCAATATTTAACATATAAAAACATAAACATATATTCATGACATCCTTCAAATGTAGGGTAATATAGAAGCAAACCTGAGAAACAATTTTTCGAATCTGAGGTTCAAAACCCATGTCTAGCATTCGATCCGCCTCATCCAACACAAGGTATGTAACCCTTCGTAAGTTTGTATGATGCGATTCCAACATATCAATCAACCTTCCCGGAGTAGCAATGACAATTTCAACACCTAAGGCAGAAAATGACGATGGTGATGATAATGACCATGAGGAGGATAATACTAATAATACTAATAATGATGATGATGATGATGATAATGATAATGATAATGTTAATATTAATATTAATAAGAAGAAGAGGAGGATTAGGAGATACCCGATTCATGAACATCACGATACAGTAGTAAAGTCATCTTGACGTAATCAGCACCTACCTTTCTGCAGATCACGAACTTGAGGTCCCTTCGGAACCCCACCATATATGCAAGTGTTCTTTATCCTTGATGATGCACCAAATTTAGCAGCTTCTTGTTGTATCTGAACGGCAAGTTCACGAGTTGGAGCTAATACTAACACAATAGGCCCATCTCCGGGGGCTGAAAAATTTAGACAAGATATCATGACTTAAGTCCATCCAATGACAAGAAGAAAACAAAGTTGAATAGAAATCAGAACTATAGATGTATATAAACTAGGAATACCTAAAATTGGCTGAGCATTAACATGGACAATTGCAGGCAGTAGGTATGCAAGTGTCTTCCCCGATCCAGTTTCAGCAATACCAATGAGATCCCGGCCCTTTAACGCCATTGGCCATCCTTGAGCTTGAATAGGTGTGGGTTCAGAAAAGCCAGCTTTTACAATTTCTTGCAAAACATAATCTGGAGTCGCAAGGAACCAAAGAATAATTAAACTAAAAGTAAACAATATACATCCTCAAAAAAATATATATATATCAACAAGAGAGTTAATGTGATTTCAAAAATGTATTTTATTAAAAGTTAATAAAACCAATATTACTTTTTTGTACAAGTAATAATTAATAGAACCAAGATATATTTGATACTAAATAAGATTCCCCCTTAATCATGCACCGCAGGCTTTTCTTTATAAGCCCATGTCCCAACCTGGAATTGAACACTGCAACTCCGCGTTGGAAGTAGCAGGAGACACACTCAAGCTAACATGGTGGTTTGTGCGCTGGAGTTAGACATCTCATAAGCCCAAAAAAGTAAGGGATTTGGGAAATGGCCCAAATAACCAAAAAAAAAAAAAGGTAAATTACACTGACCTCCCCCTGAGGTTTTTGACAAATACACTGACTTCCCCGAAATTACATTGACCACCTCTACTTTACTTGACAACCTACAAATACCCCACTCCAATCAGTTTTTCTTTTTAAAAAGACAAAACTGCCCCTTTATATATATATATATTTTTTACATTTTTTTAAAATTTTGACCAAATTTTTTAAACTTTTTTTTATTTTATATAAAAATAAATTTAAATTAAATAACTTATTTTCATTTTATATAAAAATAAATATAATATTTTAATCAGTACTTATTTGAAAAAAAAAATCAAAAAAATTAGTCAAAATTAAAAAATATAAAAAAATAATCATAAAAATGGCAGTTTTGTCTTTTTAAAAAAGAAAAATTGATAGGAGGGAGTATTTGTAGGTTGTTAGGTAAAGTAGGGAATATCAGTGTTATTTCAAAAACCACCGGGAGGTTAGTGTAATTGTCAGAAATCTTAAAGGAAGTGAGTGTAATTTACCCAAAAAAAAAAAAAAAAATCCTTCAGCCTATGAACAGACATCTCCACACCCATCTCTTTGCATGGACTATAATCACACATATTAACCATGCACCACCTGCTTGAAGTGTAAATTTGATGCGGTGATAGAAAACAAAATACAACCATGCAGCAGTTAGTTAGATCTGGCACAATCTACCAAATGACAAGGTGGCAGGCTAAAGGCTAGTGCTCTGATTTGTTAGAACTTATATGAACAGAACACTTCAATGTTGAATAGGATGAAATAAAAAATTTCAATATTCCAATTTTAAAAATAAATAAACTGTCTTTTGACACTATTTTTTTCTTTGATCTTTTTATGACTTGGTTCCAATCCTTGAACTCTTGACCTAGAAAATTTCTTCATGGAAAACCATCACTAATTATTAAATGAACTAAAGGCCATAGGCTAGTGCTCCGATGTGTCAGAACTGTTATGAACTAACACTTCGATATTGAGTATGATGAAATGAAAATTTTCAACATTTCAATTTCCCCGGAAAAAAAAAAGAAGTCTTTTTGACACTTTTTTTCTTTGATTTTTCAATGACTTGGCCACTGACTCATTTAGGGCCAGACTTATAATTAGAGCTCCTGTCATAATGGCAAGGAGCTTTTTATTCGAATAATTGTCACTTAATCCTAATAGATCAAAATTTTCACTTCGTGCTAACGCATGCTCAATTTCTGTACACATTTCTGCTGCGATTTTGTATAGGTGACCCTTGCACATACATCTATCACCTACATCTTGCTATGAACATACCTTTTCGTCAACGGTTTCTTTCACAGTAGTGACAAAGCCTTCATCAAAGCTAGCCAAAGGTGGTAATATTATTTGCTCCGGTAGAAAGACCCATCATGCACTAAATCCAATAAGTAAGGATTATACAAGAGGCCCATCACATGCCTTGAAGTTGAAGATCAAACAATTCCATCAAATTAAGTATGATTGTATGTGTGATAGCATCTACTATACCAAGAATATAAATGAAACCGGAGAAGGATCTTCTTCGGTGGATTCCTCTTGTTCTTATATAGTTCCCTTTGCTTCAATAGCTATTTCTATTTCTACATCCGTTGGAAAAAGAATTTTGTTTCCATCAAGCTAAAACAATATGTCAACATCTCTAGTAAACTAAAGTCATCATTTAATAATAGCAATTTGCTTCAATTTTTTATTTGTAGTGAAAAAATTGAATGTTTAGTTACGATTATAAATCTACTTTTCTATCTTCATCCATTGATTATTTACTCATAGGAATGATCTTGTCAACGTCCATGAATGATAAATCATAGTCCATAGATCGAACCTCCGAATAAGAAAAATTGGGTGCTATTATATAGCTTTGTGCTAAGTTCACAAGTTAGAGATAAGCGGACTCGAACCGCTGACATCCGCTACACGGAAAACCACTACCTCTCAGGTCTCCGGACTGATCTCTCTTTCCCTTCCAAGTTTACCTACTATGATACCAGAGCGAACATGGTCTCCACCAAACATATATTCCAACCCTTGAATCCTGATCTTGGAAAATTTCTTCATAAAATACAATTAATAATTATTATATGAAGTAGAGGCTGAAAGGCTAGTGCCCTGATTTGTTAGAACTTATATGAACTAAAAACTTCAATGTTGACTAGGATGAAATAAAAATCTTCAACATCAACAAGCTTTAGCTTGTTTGGTATCTCCTCCACCTTTCTATATGGGAGGTTAAGGGTTCAAGTTCCCTCATGGAGGGCAATGTGTGTGTGATTTACCTATCAAAAAAAAATATAAATAATAAAAAATCTTCAACATTCCAATTTTAAAAAAGGAAAAAATGTCTTTTGACTCTTTCTAAAAAAAAAATTTGATGACTTGGTTCCAATCCTTGAACCCTTAACCTTGGAAAGTTTCCTTCTCTCTCTTATGACAAGGAACCCCACCCTAGAGTGTACTGGCTAGGGTAAACCTTGGATATACACTACCACCCCCAGCCATGCACATATGATAATTTGGGAGACTCGAACCATATATCTCAAGGTATTAACCACGCAGTTTACCATACATTCAAGCAAAAAAATTATTAGCTTTTTGATAAGTAATATATATTCCATAAAGAAGCACCAATGGGTGCACCTAAGTACAACAAATATTTACGAGACATTATATGCATACGCACACATAGAATGCAAAAAAGATACAAAAGAATTTGTGTTCATGGTGGAGCTTCCCGACAACCAAAAATAAAGGGAGCTCAACATCGACGCCTTTACCCTCCAAATAGGGAACTATATACCCTAAAAAAATTGCCGTTCCTCTCTCTCCAAATAGCAAGGGGAGACAATCACCAAGCTAAAAAATTATGATGTGTGTGTATATATATTTCTAATTTTATCAACAAAATGACAAGGTATAAAAATAAATAAATACATAAATAATCAATTTAACAATCTTTAATGAATCACCGATCCAAGCCCACCAAACCCATCACGTGCCCATGACATTAAAAAATTCACAAATTTTCAATGAACATGAAGGTGTTTTACAATTGATGGGACAAAATATGCTCGCTACTAATGAGTTATCGATAAAATAACATCATAAGACAGCAGTTTCCAAGCTCGTGTAGATGTATATCATACTAATACTTCACTTTATGACTCGTTCTTTTAACTCCACCATGTATTGACTACTGAATAATGGCTTAAAATTTGGTTTATTGGAATATGACTTAGTTAATAGTGAATAATAATGGTAAGCAGCCATAAATGTTTTTTTTTCAAAGGTGACCATGGGCAACATGAAAAATACAGCCGTTCTGCTCACCCATACAACCCTCAAACACTAATGAAGGCCAGATTTAGCCGAAGGCCACAGGTCTCTGGTAAGACCACCTAGAGACTTTTACCAATAGTAGAGAATTTCATGATGTTTTAAGTAGTATGGTTCTTGTTAGGATTTAAGTACTGTAATTCGAATAATTTCTTTTGCACCTAAAAAGGTTTGAGATACCAACGAAGAAAAAAAGAGTTTGAGACAACGCCTGTTTCACAGCCTCGGAATTACAAAAGAAATAGCAGGCAAATGCCCCTTATTGGTAATAAGCCATTGGTCTCTACTATTCTTAAAAGCACTTCTATTTCTCTTTATTAAAATGTAGAAAATTCATGTTCCTCTACTCGTGTTTAATACCAAATTGCTAGTGCATGAAGCCTGACTCCAAATTTCATCATGCTCCACTTAGACAGCTATTCCATGGAGTTCAGAGCAGTCCAGATTCAGGCAATCATAATGGTTCAACTATTTACTTGATCTTCCTTCTCAAGAACCTTGTGTTTTGAATTAAAAAATCAGCCAAAAAGTTGGAATTTGTGAGCCTTCTCAATGAAGTAAAAGAAGCCTGTATATTTAACATATCACGGGGAAAACTTCGAGCATTATTTATTTAGCCAATAAAAGATCATTTCGTCTCTGGAAACATGATAATCTCGCATAATGAGTTCAAGAAATCTACAGCAAAGGACTCCACGTTGATAAGTTCTCTGGAGTGTCCATATATGTGCTGTCTGGTATACATAAGTTTTTACATAATATGACCTATCGTAGCACAATGATCCCTTCTCAGCATATCATTGATTTTTCTGGCTTCTTATCTTCTTCCCTTTGTGGTAGATTCCTCTTCCTCCCCTTCTCTATATGTCCCCTCCCTTGGCAATAAATAGATACATCCGAAGAACTATTTTCTTTTCTTTTTTTTCTTTTTTCAGAAAAAATATGAAATTGATTCTCATCATTTTGTGAACAAAGTAAACTAAAATCCATGAGTCTCCATTCACTGATTACTCTTTCCCTGTTAAGACATCCCGAGACAACTAAATTCAATTATAAAATTAAAATAAACCCAATTGTAGCATCAATTTATACCCTAAACAAGTGCCATAGCTTTGACAAATTATACTAACAAAAAATATTTGGCAATTCAATTCAAACTTGAACACAATGTGCAACTCAGCCTACGAACCATAGTCCAAAAAAATCTCAAAGTATGGCTATGCGAAACAACATATGACAATCACAATGATATAGAAGTCCTCAAGTTTAATACTCTCAGACTATGCAAAAAGTGATTTTCCATCAAAGATAGTAACGTTACCTGGAAACCCCGTGTCACCAAAAGACTTGACGGGTTTTGGCACATCCCGTCCTTCAACGGTGATTTCTCGCCTTTGTCTATACTCCTCGGCCTCGCCCTCTGACATCGCCGCTACTGCCGGCGACTCAACATAGAAGTTCTTCTCAAACGGAGTCAACCCATCCAAATCCAGTTTGCGAGGCGGCTCAGCCCCATCATAGTCCTTCCTACTCGATGAGGAACGAACACCTCCATAACCCGAAGCCCCACCAAACCCTGAATCACTAAACAGAACACAAATATACATGAAATGAGAACGATATCGAAAAATGAGCTAGTGTTTGGCTTTGATTGTCGTCACTGAGGTGTTGGAAAGCTAAACGCCCAGACAAATTAACACTTTCATACACAAAATCATGAAATTTCTGAATATATACACGCATATACATACATACTAGCATACATATATTTATTGAGAGAGATATTTGAGATAGGTTTTACCTTCTCCGGTCACGGTACGAACCGGGGTCGCCGGAGCGGCTGTCGTAGCGACTCATGACGGTATGTATTTCGGGATGAAATTGGCAGAGGGATAGGCAGTGGAATAAAAAAGGTTTTACTGAAAAGGTTTCAAAGGGTTCTGAATTTTATCTTTTTTCCTGGCAGGGAAATATATATATATATATATATATATAACTAAAAAAAAAAAAAAAAGGGTCAGAAACCGAAAGTGGACGAAGCCCTGTCGAGCTTTACCAGCGGCTGATACGAGTCTCTCTTCACCGTCCTTGAACAGTTAAATCAATGCTCTCTTCCGTTCCGCGGCCTTTGGCATTTTTTTTATTCTTTTTTATTTTTTATTTTTAACAATTAATCAATCAATAGAATGTACAATCAATAGCCTTCTTGAAGTATAAGTCCGAAAAAATAACTTCGCACATAAGTAAAAATAATACCTAATTTTGACGTATCCTAATTAAAAGTGAAATTTTAATTCATAATTTTCTTTTCAAGAAAAATTACGAGTGATTAACTGAATTAATTTAATTAGGAGCATAGTAATTCTTTTTCTTCCCTCCTAATTCAATTGAGCTAGTCCTTTTTTTCCCACTAATCTTAGTATCTGTTTTTTAAATTTAAAATAGATAATAGGAGGAGGAATCGAAGTCAATTTAATTGTGTGGTAAATAAGTAATTACACTATTTAAATAAGATTTCAATAGAGTGAGTTTAGAATTAAAATAAATAGTGCAGTGGGAAAGAAAAAAAATATTAAAATCAAACACATATTCAGAACGGGAATAAAGAAAGATACTAAAACTTAATACAAGTTTAAGGCAAAAATAAACTAAAATCAAACACATATTCAAGATGAGAATGAAAAAATATACTAAAACCCGACACAAGTTCAAAGCAAAAATTAAAAAAATACTCATGTCCAGTTAATATACTTAAGTTATATAAATATCTTCTAATATTTTCATATTCCATTAAATACTTTGGCATATATAAATTTAAATATATGTTTTTGTATAATATGTGCATATGTATTATTTGTGTTTGCGAATATATATATATATATATGTGTGTGTGTAAATATGAATTTGTATTTTTAATAATATTAATTAATTAATTTTAATTTTAATTTTAAATAATAATTTTTAAATGGAGACATAGTTTTAGTTGGTTGGGCGAGAAGGCAAGATAAGTTATTTTTAAACTAAAGGATTTGGGAGGGGCTCTCCATCCTGAATCCGTCGTGTTGTTATTTTTATACCTTAGTTTTAACTTTAATTTTCATTTGTTAATGTCTTTTAATCATTTTTTTTACTTATTTAATTAAAAAGTAATATTTACTTTGTGTCAAAAATTATACTTTTAAAAGTTTAAAAATAAAAAATATATATATATATATATATTTACACTACAAATTTGTTTAGAAGTAAAAAAATGACCATTATGCTTTCTTTGTTCCAACCACTTGCCATGCTGCTAGTGTCCCCCGTTGCTACTACCACTTGAACATTAACTTTGAAGGGGAATAATTTGGTTAGATTTATAGTCAAAACATTTTGATCCAATTAGACCATTCTACATGGATCGTTGACCCAATCAATAGGATTAAAAATATAGAAGCTACTAATTTTTACATTAACACCACATTACAAGAGGCAGAAAAAGAAGTCGATGTAATCCCAAAATTGAATTCAATAAGGTGTTATTTGAATAGTTGGCTACAAAAACAACGAGAACATCAAACTAATATTTTTCAACAAATAAAACTATTTCCTTACAAAAGGCAAAGTATGAGTATGCATTCCAGTTTACTATTATATTGCCAAATTATTCCAAGTCGTGCTAACTTAAGTATTGAATGACTTCTGTTGTTTTGCAAAGATCTTACACTGACTATACAACCAATTACATTAACAGTTGCACTATTTATGAGAAATGATGTTAATCGTCTCACAGCGCAATGTTCTACAATTAAGAATAACAATAGAGTGGGTTCGGGGTATGGGTGATTTTTTTTCAACTCCGACATCATTTATATTTTTCATCTCTGATTTCGTCCTGTCCCGTTTAAAAGTTTATCCCGACTTTGTTTATATTTTTCGATTTCACCACACCCCGCTCCGAACCCCGATATATATATATATATATATATATTTTTAAGTAAGTTAAAACTTTTATTTTGATAATTAATTTTATTTTTGCCAAAATAACTAATACAATAAGAAAATATATGAGTGTGATATGAAAAATCTTAAAACTAATTTTATACAGTGTTGTTTATTAGTAAATATAGTGTATATAAGAATAAATAAAAATACTTAATATATAAATGAGATGGAGTAACCATTCTCCGAATCTGTCCCGAACTTGACGGATTTTTAAAAGTCATACCTTGATTCTGTCCCGACTCTATTTATAAATACTTTATACTCGTCTCATTAAGAACATGACAGGTTAAATTACCATCTTTTATGTACAATAATGAAAAGATTCATTGACGCTGGGTAGGATTCCAACTAGTGTTAAAATATAAAAAGTCCAAAGGCTGTAGACTTTTAAAATGACGAGTGTCGGTTCGATTCTAAGACTTATATACGTTTTTCCGTAATATAAAGTCATAAAAGTAAAAAGTTTATCCCTTAAAGCGAGTGACACAAAAATATTACAAAAACCTTTAAAAAAAAAAAATAGAATTTCAAATCACAAATCAGACTTTAAATACAAAGAAGAGTCCATCAGATTACGAATCACGTCTTTTGTAACAATTTTGCAAAGACCCTTGAAGAAGGGGGAGGTTAAATCATGAATCATGTTCCAATAATAATATTACAAAAAACATAATGTTAGTGTAAATCACAATTAATCGTTACTCACAATTTAATTAACACATATATTATATAAATAATTACATATAATATTATAATACAGACATCAATTAAAGTATAAATAATGATAACTGCAACTTACCTTTAACATTTCTCATGCTACAAATACCATATGAAGAATGACCGGTGTTTTTAGCTTATTATTTTTTATCGACAACCAAAAGGGGGCGATTAGAGTGTTGGTTTCACCCTCACCAAATACTTGCAGCAAGGATTGCACTAGCACTCAGAGCTCTCATGCTCAGCCTCTAAAACAATGGCTACTGCTCTGCCAATACTTCCACCGAAGGTGAAAGCTTCATGGGATACACAGCAGAGACTTCCCTATAATCGCCAACGTACCTTAACCAAGACACCCCCAAGCCCTAACACTCTTACACCCACAACAACAACCAAGCCAGCTGTCACTTTAACGACCTTAACTACCCGTATGGATACATCTCTTCCTAATCTCAACAATCGAAATCCTAGGCAAGGTACTCCCATGTTTCATCACTCGAGTTCTTATTATATATACATGTATATGTGTATGTATGCGATGGAATTTGTTTATAGTTTAAACGTGGATTCATTTGGAAATAGTGAAACTGGAAGAAGCGTATCTGGGTTACGAGAGATGGTTGCCGAGTCCACCGAAAGTGGAGAAGCCCCGATCAATCTACAATGCCGCATCATTAGCTTACATTGGGGACTGCATATATGAGGTTTTTGTTTGTTTCGTTTACTATAATATTGTTGTTCCATTATCATCAATTGGCTGCGTTCACCAACTGTTTGTCTTGAATTAAAGCGCTCGAATATCAGTTCAGAGAAGGCTTCTAATCTGTTGGAATTGGAAAATTTATTCTTAACCTTTATTTAAGTTTCTAATTTAGGTCATGTTCACCATCTATTATTTTCTCTCTATTTCCTTATTTAGTTAGGAATGTATTATTTATATTATATATATATATATATATATATATGAGAGGTTGAAGTAACTTTTCTCAAATCTCTTTTTGGTATCAGAGCCTAAGAAAGCTCTCTTTGTCTCTCCCCTCAATCTCGCCTATACACCTCCATCACCCAGCCACTGCTGCACCACACCTAGCCCCTGCCGCACCAGCCAGCCCCTGCCCCAAGCCGTTGCGACCCCAGTCGCGCATCACAGCCCTATTGCCAACCACCGGCAACTTCTCCAGCAGGGTCGGCGACCACCCGTGACATCCCAGGACCCTCCTGGTCCTTCGCGCAGCCTCGGTGCTGCACTTGTTGGCCTCGTTGCCCATCTGTGATGTGTTAGAGCCTCTCCGTGCTCCTCTTCTGTTGTCGTCTGGGTACCCGAGTGTTCAGGCTGCCCGTGTCTGGTAAGCCGTTCTTTGTCTGGTCGTGGTTCTTTTATTGCTGATTCATTATCCGGCTTTGTTTCTCGTCTGTTCGTTTAAGTTTTTTTGGACCTGTCTCATGGCTGATTTAGGTAAGGATGTTGTTCCTGTTGATCGTCCAACTCCTGTGGTTGCTCGTCCAGATCTCTCTCTTGCCCAGCATACACCGGCTCAACTGCAGTCACGAGCGTGTTATTGAATAGAAAAAACTTTCATGCTTGGTCTCACTCTTTCTGCCTCTTTCTTGGTAAAAAACACAAGACCAGGTGGATTATTAGAAAGATGCCGAAGGTGTGAATCTGACCTCACGTTTGAACAATGGGATATGGACAATTGTATCATTTTGGATTGGATGTTCAACTCGATGGAGGAGAGGATCTATAATATGTTAATGTATCACGAGACTATCCATAGTCTGTGGTCTGCCCTGTCTAAGATGTAGGCTCATGCACATTGTGATTCTCGGATTTTTGAGCTTTATCGGGATATATCTCATGACTCCCAAGCCACCTTGGGCCTATCGGTTGCTGACTTCTTTGGTTATCTCCAGACTAGATGGGAGGAGTCGGCTCAGTATGAGCCCCTTAATGACTTTACCATTGATGGTGATGTTGAGTCCCAACGTCTTGATCGTAAGCATACATATCAGTTTCTGATGGGTTTGAAACCTGAGTTTGAGGCTCTTAGGGCTCAGATTTTGAACACCTCTCCTATGCCTTCTCTTTACGAGGCATTTGGTATTGTGGATGGCAATGAGCGCCGGCGACTTTTTATTCTTCGGACACTGATTTCACAGATTGAGATGTCTCATCCTGTTCCTGATCAGATGGCCTTTGCTGCTTCTTCAGGCTCTCGTTCGATAGGTAACCGTCCTTATTGTCAGCATTGCCATAAGCCTGACCATGCCATTGCTCGTTGCTTTGATCTCCATCTTGAGTTAAAGCAGGGTTATTCCAGGAACCGGAACCAGGGGAATCGAGACTGAGAAAAATGGGCTCCTTGTACAGGTGCCATTGCAGAGACTGCACCCGCTCCAACCATTTCAGATTATAGTCAATTTCAGTCACAAATCACTCAAGACCTAAGCCAAGGTGTGACTGAGGCTAAGCGATCTGTGCCTGAAGCTGACTATAATCTGAAATGGCTGGAGCGGGTGCAGTCTCTGCAATGGCACCTGTACGAGGATCCCATTTTCCTCGGTCTCGGTTCTCCTGATTTCGGTTCCTGGAATAACCCTGCTTTAACTCAGGATGGAGATCAAAGCAACGATCAATGACATGGTCGGGCTTGTGGCAGTGCTGACAATAAGGACAGGTTACCTGCCGAACGAGAGCCCGAAGAAGCAGCAAAGGCCATCTGATCAGGAACAGGAGGAGACATCTCAATCTGTGAAGTCAATGTTGGAGGAATAAGACGGCACCGACGCTCATTGGCCATTCACAGTAGCAAACGCCTTGTAAAGAGAAGGCATAGGAGAAGTGTTCAAAATCTGAGCCCTAAGAGCCTCAAAATCAGGTTTCGAACCCATCAGACATTGATATGTATGTCTACGATCAAGACGTTTGGACTCAACATCACCATCAGTGGTAAAGTCACTAGGGGGCTCATACTGAGCCAACTCCTCCCATCTAGTTTGGAGATAACCAAAGAAGTCAGCAACTGATAGGCCCAAGGTGGCTTGGAAGGCATGAGATATATCTCTATAAAGCTCAAAAATCCGAGAATCACAGTGTGCATGGACATACATCTTAGATAGGACAGACCATGGACAATCTCATAATACATGAACATATTATTAGATCCTCTCCTCCATCAAGTTGAACATCCAACCCAAGATGATACAATTGTCCATATGCCATTGTTCAAACGTGGGGTCAGATTTAGAAACCTTCGGCATCTTTCCAAGAGTCCACCCGGTCTTGCGTTTTCCACCAAGAAAGAGGCGGAATGAGCGAGACTAAGCATGAAAATTTTTTCCATTCAATAACATGCTCGTGGCACGTTGAGCCGGTGTATGCTGGGCAAGAGAGAGATCAGGAAGAGCAACCATAGGAGCTGGACGATCAGCAGAAACAACATTCTTACCTAAATCAGCCATGAGATAGGTCCAAAAAAATTGGAACTAACAGATGAGAAACGAAGTCGGATAATGAATCGCCAACAAAAGAACCACAGCCGGACAAAGAACGGTTTACCAGACATGGGTAGCCGGACACTCGGCTACCCAGACAACAGAAGAGGAGCACGGAGAGGCTCTAACACATCACAGACGGGCCAAGGGGGCCAACAGGTGCAGCACCGAGGCTGCGTAAAGGACCAGGAGGGTCCTAGGAGGTCACGGGTGGTTCGCCGACCTTACTGAAGAAGTTGCCTGTGGTCGGCGATAGGGCTGTGATGGGCGACTGGGGTGGCGAGGGCCTGGGGCAGGAGCTGGCTGGGTGATGGGGGGTGGATAAGCGAGATTGAGGGGAGAGAGAGAGAGCTTTCTTAGGCTCTGATACCAAAAAGAGATTTGGAAAATTTATTTTTTTTATTACTTCAACCTCATATATATACAAATATTCCTAACTAAATAAGGAAAGGAAATAACGAGAAAATAATAGATGGTCAACATGACCTAAAATAGAAACGTAAATAAAGGCTAAGAATAAATTTTCTAATTCCAACAAAATCATATATTGTTATTGCATATAGTAGATTATGACTTCTGAAAAAATGCGTTGCCATGAAAATGTTTGAATAAGGAACAGGATTTTTCACCAATAGCACATCTGAAATGCCATAAGACCTGAAATGGGTATCGAGCCCTGGACGGGGATAGTGAGCCCTTCATGTTTTGAATTGAGTTAGTCATGTCTAGCTCAGAAATATAGAACATGTAGATGGGTGAATGAGGGAATTGTCTCAACTGCTGGCCCAAACCATTTTTAGGTAATGAAAATGAGGTTGTTCAGCATTTCATGTTTTGAATTTAGTCAGCCATTGCCTAGCTCAGAAATACATAATATGTGGATGGGTGAATGAGGGAATTTGTCTCATCTGTTTGCCCAAACCCTTGTTAGGTATGGAAATCAGGTTGTTTCGCAATGTGAGGGTTTTCTTAAGCCTTCCCTTCTGGGTACGAGAATAAACTGCCTGATCAATTTCCATCTGAACATGGAAAACAATATCCCCATATATGATATGAGTAGGTGCTTCCTGGTATTTTTAGTAGTGCCAAAAAAAAAAAAAACAGATCATGGCTTCAATCAATTTTTTATTTTATTTTGGATCAGTGTCATGGCTTCAAGGACTATGAATTCTACGGAAGCACTTTCCGTCTTTGCATTAGTATGCTAAAGGGATAAAATGCCAGAGTAAAGTAGAATGGCTAACAAAATTTACACTGAAATGCGTACTGTTGTTTTATAAGTCAATTGTGGAAACAGTTAAAGACAAAACCCTATTTTGGCATTGCATGGCCATCTCTTGTATAATTGAGAGGCATAGAATAAAATGTTTGAAATATCCTAATGCAACCAACCAATCTTGCTGATGTATGATTCTGGTTCTATAAAAGGATTAAATTAAATTCACAAAGGATATGAAATATGCTGTTTAGTGGGTTCCAAGCATCGCAGTAAATTGAACTTTGATGGAATTAGTCAGTAGGATATAATTTTGTACACCAACTGGTGATAATAAGGAACTTGTTGGAAAGGAACTTGCATGGAGTGGCAGGTTAAATCTACCATATGAAAATCATATTAGAACTGGCAAACATGTTAGAGTTTCAATTTTATATGAGTTGAAAGTTCTCAAAGGTTGCCTGTCGGCGTACCTACTGGAAAGAAATCCACGTTATTGTTGGGTTAGGAAGTTTAGAAATATAAAGATACCCATAATACACCTAGTTCATCTTTCCTTAGTTGCTAATAAAATTATTGTATTTGCTACTAAAATTATCTCAGTGAACTCTAACATTCCTACACAATTTTGTTCTTGAACTCTTAACATTCCTGCAAATCTTATTCTTGTTGTTTCCTGAATAGCTGCTGCATGCTTGCAGGCAGTTTTTGGTTCTTATTCTTGCTGTTTCTTGAATGTATGCAGCTATATGCTCGCAGGCACTTTTTGTTTCCTCCACTTAATATTGAAGAATACAATGATCATGTAATGGCCGTAGTACGATGCGAGGCCCAAGTATGAAACAGTTCTTATTTCCTTATATTTTTGTGGATGTTTAGTTAAAATTTGCAATATCTTGTTCGTTTATAGATTGTTTTTGTTGTTGTTGTTGTTGATGATGATAAGTAAATTATCGTTATTATTAAACTAAGAAGTAAATTTCTAATCCCACAATGGATGTTCTTTTTGGAAAATGTAGAACAATACAACTACAAAGACGTAAATAAGTAAGCATTGATAGAAGTTGTGGGATAGTGATGAGTCTACAAATAGATTAAGACAGTTTTGCAGTAGATGCCTAGTTTATGCTGCTGCTGCTCTCTCTCTCTCTTGCTCTCGCTCTCGCTTTCTGGCTTTGCGTGTGTCTATTTAATGGCTATGATTTTATACTAGCTGTTCATGTACCCTTTTGAGGGCTTATTATCTACCATCCACCTATATCTTTATGATATAGTTTTTACATATTCATCTGGTTTGCCTTAGAAGTAGGTGATTGAGTTCAAGTGCTACCCAGGAGAGTTCCTTTCATGTTTTATTTTTCTTTATACATTTATTTTTTTTCCTTTGAGACACGTTTTCTGTTGATGGGAGTTTTAGAGTTTCAGTTGCTTGGTTAGCAAATAGATTGATTTTTTTTTTAAAGTTGTTTTTCTTTCACATAAACTTTATTCACTATTTTTATCTGTGGAAAAAGTTCGAATATTCGTGTTTGTTGGTTTTCAGGATGCGTTGCTCCAAAAACTTCTCAATGATAAGTACTTGTCAGAAGAAGAAAGGTTAGTAAGTAGTAATATTATCTATGCTTCTATATATTTCTTTCTTGATGAGATGAATATTTAAATGATGAAATGACCCTCTGTCTTATGAAGATTTAAGAAATTCTTAGAACTCTTGAGAAGTTAAAACTAATTTTTAAGAGTAGTTTACATTGTCAAAATAAGAAATTGGTGACATCAGTAAGTCTGGAAATCTGGACCAGGTCGCGGCCTTGTACGCTTTTTGCTCACATGAAGGACATTAAAGAATAGTCTGCCTGGAATTTTGTTCATCTCCAAGAATATTTTTTGTCTCCTTGATTTTTAGGATAAATAATTAGAACCATCTAATACTTGAGATTTTATTCAATTTGGGAACGTTTGTTGTTATCATGCTTTAAGTTTTAATCACTAGAAGCTTTCCTTCTCAAGCTGTTACTTCAACTTTCTGAGTCCTGCTTTGGCATTCCTCCATTTTGTGGTTTTAAACATCCGTGAATTAAATTCACATTTGGTTCCAGCAATATTTTATGAATGACTGCGCCATTTTTTAAAGATGGGTTCAACCAGGTTTATAATCATGCTTTGGAGATGGCGGTTGATTTGGGCAAGTGAAAGATTGGTTAATTTTTCTTATTTTAGGCCAGGTAGGTTCCTTGAGAACTCTTGAAGAGGCAATGAAAAGTGGGAGCCAATTTTTCAAATGTTTTAGTCATTACATAGAATTTTCCAGATGAGGTATTGAGTTCCAGTGACAAGGATGATCTTCCAGTTGGGTTGGAAGATGTTTGAACTGGATGAAAGACACAAGGGCGGTAACAGAAAGGGGAAAGGGGCGATTCGTCCGATTGGCTGTCATGAAGCTCTTGTGGCTAATGTGGGTGTTGGCTAAGGTGATGAAAGAGGGAGACTAGAGGGGTTTTGCTTGAAGTTCTTACTTTTGGCGAATGTTTGCTACTGTGGGTTAGTTTTAAGGAGGTGGTGAGGTTCGCTCTTTCCATCTGAAAGAGAATTCGAAGGGTAGGTTGAGGTATGTCTCTATATAGGAGTGGAACCCTAATGGGGGGTTGGGTGTAAGTGATTGAGGTGCTAGCATTGATTTACCGCTGCAATATAGAGAGGTTGCAGAGATTAGGGCATGACCAGAGACATCTTCATCGGCGTCCTTTAGGAAATGGGCATTGAGATGCAAGGTGGAGTTAAATCGAGCTTCTTGTTAGGCAAGGGTGGAGTTTGACGAGCTCTAGTTGGAAGGGTGGGCGGGTTTCAGTCAGAGATCCCATTGATGACAAAGTTGCAGAGCTGGGAAAATAAAAAGGTGGCAATTTCTAGTGGGGTTGAACCTGTGTGGATGTAGGTGGCAACGCAAGGTTGGAGCTTCAATGGGTGCATAATATGGGATATACAGTTTGGGCAATCTTGCTGACTGTTTGGAAGGATCAGAACTGTTGTTTCTTTGCTGGAGAAGATGTAGTTGAAGATGTTGAAGGACAAATAATGCTTCTAAAATCTTTTTGGTTTTCCAATCTTACTGCTCTTGTTTTCTTGGGAAAAAAAATAAAATTCCTGAGTTTCTTGGATCTTAGATTGAATTTATTTTCTCATTATTATTTTTTTTTTATATAAAAAACCGGGTTACTATTTTATCCCTCTTATGCCTGCTTCAATTTATTTCTATAGTTTAACAGGAAATGGCATTTCGAATAAAAAAAAAACTACCGAAGAGATTGGTCTCCTTTAACCTTAGGGTAAGTTTTAAAAGTTTAAAAATTTCTTTTTTAATCAAATGAATCATGTAGCGCATTGATTTTTGCAGGCGCTAGCATGACTGGACAGTTTGGGTGGTGACAGTCCAAATTAACTGGCATGTTATTGTCAGTCACTTTGACCATTTCTTGAATATGTATTAAAAGCATCAAAAAGAATATCCAACCTTGGCAGTGGCAACATAGCCCCAAAAAATCTGGTTGTTGAAGCCTCTCCTGATTCCAATCTTGGCTCTTTTTGCAGAAACTCTATGTTGTTGCTGCTTGTTTTTTATAAACATCGGAGTATTCAACTTGCCACTGCTTGATATTTCAAATGCATAAGAAGTATCTTCAATACCTCCTCAACTTTTAAATTTATCTTGCAAGATGTTTGGGGTTTCATATTTTATTGATTCACATGACCTTGATAGCGTTTGAAGAATTTGAGAAGCATTATTTCAAACTAGAAAGAATTTTTAGTTTGCACTGAGGGAAAACCATGTTAAAGATTTGATAGTTACTTCCAGAAAGCAAAATAAGCACAAAAATATTTGGAGATGAGAAAAACATACACAAAATCAAACACTACTATTCTTGGATATAAGAGCCCCAGAAGTTTGATAACCATTTGGATTCTTGGCCACATGTCTTATCCTAATATTTAACTGGGACGACCCATGACAACATGATTTCTTATTTTATTACTTTTATTGACAAGAATATTGGGGAGTTGGGATAAAGCTTTGTTGAGTTGAGTATTGAAAAGGATATTAGGGGTTCTCATTGTGGTCAATTTGTAGGTTATTACAAATATTAATAAACACACAAGAGTTCCGGGCTCCTAAGAAATTTTTTTGACCCCGCTTTTGTTTTTAGGCCCGTTGTTTTGACTTAGGAGAAGATAACCATAATTTGGAAATGGGGTTTGGTTTTGGGAGTTTTTTGGTCTTGTTAATCTCTTTGATACATAGTGAACTGATCATTGCTGTCCGTGGACGTAGGACATCTTT
Source organism: Nyssa sinensis (assembly GCA_008638375.1). Taxonomy (NCBI): domain Eukaryota; kingdom Viridiplantae; phylum Streptophyta; class Magnoliopsida; order Cornales; family Nyssaceae; genus Nyssa; species Nyssa sinensis. The sequence continues at coordinate 2,437,398 of CM018035.1, read as the reverse complement.
ATTGAACCACGTAAATCTTATGTTTTCTCTATGCATTTTGTGTTTTTTTACTTGTTTGAGATCGATTTATTGTTTGTTTGATCACTTCCGCACAACATAATTGTCAGGAGAGGTTTCACTAGTCAAAATTTTAGGACATTTTTTGCCAATTCCCACCACCAGAGTTGCCAGTGTCAGATATTATTTTTGAAGCTTTTAATACATAATCAAGTAATACACGTATCCATATATATATATATATATATATTGCCATGCTAGTTAACATAAGCCAGAGTCGGTTGACCACTTTCTCCTTCATTGTTTGGTTGGTTAAGAGCTTTGGGTGTTTCTTTACTTCATATTGGATTTCATTTGGGTCATGCCCAAATTGGTGTTTAGATATGCTGAGTGGTTGGTAGGATTAAGTTTCTTTAAAGAAGTAATCAGATTATATGAAATTTGGTTCCTATTTGTTTGTTTTGGTGGATAGTGGACTTTGGAAAGAGCTGGAATAGAATAATTGTCTAGGAAAATGAAGAGGTTTTCATTTTAATTTGAAAAACTTAAGGATGCTTTGTTAGGATCTCTTTTACATTGGTGTACCGTGTTCCCCATCCTTGTCCATGGCTAGATTCTCTTTGTTGTGATTTGGCTTTCACATTGTAAGGTCATTGTACACCTTGTAGGTACTGGTCCCCGCCGCTGCTTTCTTTTAATTAAATACCGATTTTTTTTCCAAAAAGAATCAGATCAAGTAGAGAAGTGATAGAATTCTTTCAGAGAATCTCCAGAATTTTCCATTAGGCTTAGGTTGGTAGAGAATTAGTGTTACTGAACTTTATAGAATGTTAGAATATGGAAAATGTGACTTTTATATAATACTGGCCTTTGCCAAATGTGTCAAGTAGTAACGATGACAACATGCTGAGAGGCAGGATCTTAATGTATCGCCAATGGATAACCAATACAGGATACATTTTAGATGATTCACTATGATATGCCACTCCAATATATCGCATCAAATTCTCTCACATTATCAGAAATGTTAATATTTAACAGTTTTGTATTATTCCTACTTTAAAGTTAGCTTGTTTCTTTGAGCTGCCAGTATTTTGAAGTTTGATATTCTGGAATGTTTTACAATGCTTGAAAATGCCTTCAGTCCTGGAAAAGTAAAGATAAATATATTGACAATAATGGTTGCATAATTTAGGGCCCTGTAACTTCACTTAATTGTACTTTGGCAAAGTTTGCTTTGTTCACTTATACATAATCAATTTTCTTTCCATTACTTTCAAAGTTCGGCTGGGGACCAACTATGATCCAGTTTGTACTTTTCTTTGTCTGCAATATTTCACCTCTGCAGATGTTGTGCCTTTATGTTATTCTATAGAAGACATACCTGCTCTAACTTAGTGAATTTACTGGTGGAAAGTACTCTACTGTTTTTGTCATTTACCAAGTTGCTATTTAAACTCATGGCATCTGATAAACATCCACTGCAGGGATGTTCTTCGATGGGGAAAAAATATTGGTGCAGCTAAAACACGGACCAAAAAACGTGCTGGTGCAGCAGTCTACAACAGAGCATCTTCACTGGAAACACTAGTGAGTTCCCTTATGCCTAACATTTTTTTTTCCAGAACTTCTAATGTAAAAGGAAACACATTGATTACAACTGAGCATCTTCACTGGGAATGCTAATTAGTTCCCTTGTGCCTAGTGGTTTTCTTGAGATCTTATAATCTGAAAGGAAACACACATTAATTTCAGTGCTGGAAGGATGGTACCCAACAGACAGTGATTTGTTGTTAGCTTTATTGAAATATATATTGTCTTTGCATGCTTCATTCGTGCTCTGTTCAACCATTCAAATAAATCTTGATTACACCATTTCATCTCAAAGTGGGGAAAGCAAAACGATCGTATAAGCATTTCTTGTGACAGAATGTGAGAGATGTCAGAGGAATTTCTCTTCTCATAATGAAATATCATGATTTCAGCTCAGATACTTTTCATGTTCAAATATCCTACTTAATTAGCTGATTTGTTGACTTTTTAATGACCAATTTTCTACTTGTATATTATCATCCGCAGAAGAATTCTTGAATTATGATATAGAGATAGGATTTAGGCTGGTTTAAATGATATAATTTTGTGACATTATGCAGATTGGTTATCTATACCTGACAAATGTGGAAACGTTTGGAAGAAATCATGCTGAAGTTGGGATTCTCATCCGGTGCTTCTACCCAGTTGATCCTGGAAGAAGCAAATAGTAAGTTAACAGATTCAAATATCTGGAGTGCACATCTTGTTATTGTCCAGTTTATATGGAGCATTTTACATATCCTGCTATATACTTGCTACTATACATATATATTTTTTGATCGGTAATATACTTGCTGCTATGTACTGTTATATATATATATTTCTTTTGTATTTGCACATATTTTTCTTGGGGGAGCAGACTGCATACATCTTTAAGTGTTAAATCTCTCTCTCTCTCTCTCTCTCTCTCTCATGCTTGTGTATCCACCTTTATTTCCTGGTGCTATTGCTTTATTTTGATGGATATTGGACTTCCTTTTTTGGTGATGTTAGGCAAGGATGATAGAGTTTTATAAAAGGTAATGATGTATTTGGTATCATTTTAAAACAAATGGCAAATAATCCCTTGTGCAGAAGTCCTTTTTCTTTGGCAGAAATGATTGTGTCATGTTCTTGAAAGAAAAGGGGGAAAAAGAACTTACATTATGACATGAATTGTCTTCTCTTAAAAGTATGGTGCCCATTTAAACACAACCAAAATTCTCAATCTCCCCCCCATACTCATCTTCCTGGTGTCCATGTTCCATGGACTTGGGTAAATGCATTGGGTGTAGGCGTGTCTTCAAATGTAATCAAATTAATTCCAAAATCATCTGATATGTGGAACAGCTGAATTGTTGAAGTGTTCCAATATTCCTTTTATACCTTTGGTAAAGTAAATGTTTAACATGACCTGGCTTGTTTAACAAGGGTGTTTCATCCCCTTTGAAACCGGTTAACAAAGAATCTTAGATTTTATGAATCAAGTGACTCTGATGGTTTGAATGGTCTCCTCTTATTATTATTATTATTATTATTATTTATATGCTGTGGTTGGATGTTTCATTTTTTTTAGATTATTTTGTTCTCCATTTTGTGGTAGTCCATAGCTAGATGGCGGCATAGCTAGATGATCGACTGATTGTCTCTCTTTTTCTTCCATTTTATTCCAGACAGGCAATGAGGATAGAGGGTTGTGTCATCAACAGGCTGGCTTGATTCCGGTGTCAATTACAGAAACCACCCCATTATGAGGTTTCAGAATATCCATTTTATGCATATAAATGACTATTAGAAACAGTCAATATCTAAAGTTTGTGTCTCCTGCTTTGAGCAGAAACACTTGTTTCTCCTCAGTGAGAAACTGCTAACTTTGGTAATTCATATTCTGTAGCATTCTAGTACTTCATTCTTCCAGTCAATTGAATCTTTGGAAAACTCAATGGTAGGATTTTGGTGAATTTTGGTGAATAGTAACCAGGGTCTTTGATCTTATATATAAATGAACACAACAGTGTAGAAAAATACTAAATAAATACACCACTGAGAAACCTTCATTGTTAAAATTCATTTATATATATATATATATATATAGAAATATATATGTACTTGGGGATATACACACATCTGGAATCAATTTCATTAATGTCTTTATAGAAATATATATATATATATATATATGTAGGTATTTTTAGCTGACTTCACCATAAATTGTGGTTTGATAAAGATTGATGTTATGGGATTTCTGGTAATGAAGCCTTCTGAAAGCTACAAGAGGGGTTCTTTCATTTGCATCCACATGTCAGCCCATCACTGGATGGCGGCATAGCCACGTAGGAGCCTCGGGCACCAAAAATATTCTTTTCTGAGAAACTGTATTGGATCATGTGGGCCACCATGCAAGACCAAGAGTTTTGGATATGGTTGTCATCAGGAACCTTGTTCAGTATGTGGCAAGCCCATCGGATAACATAGATAATAGACCTTTTCTCCTTCTCAGCCAGGAAATGCAATGGAATTGAACAGGATAAAATTTGTATAGCCCTGTCTGCAAGGTTCTTTAATTTGTGGTTCCAATTCTCACACATTTGTGGGACAAAATCATTTTATTTTTACCCAAATCTGGGCTTATGTGAATTGCGAATTTACATAAATTACTTAAAATTTTAATTTAAAGCCATAACAATAAGAAATAAGGTGAATGGTCAACTTTTCCGTACTTCTATCTCAAGGGTTTTTCCATTCTTTGGCCAAATTTCCTAGGATAGCCACAGTGTTTTCTTTCCTTTTCCTTTTGAGATAATTGCACTGATCAAGGATTCTACTATCTCCTCTGTCAAAATAGTTGATAGATAGATGTTAACGAAAAACATGAATTTAGTTTTATCTGTAAAGATAATTATACGAAGTTCTTTATAATATCTAATAATAAAAAAAAGAGGTTAGTATAATATATAAAAGATATTTTAGTCATATATAAAAAAGTTGATTGAAATGCAAACACAGTCAGTGATGAATTTTGTTATATTGTTAGTGTAACAATAGGGGGTCGGTTATAATGGAGGTCTTGTAATTGTCAAGTAAGTTGGTGGGGGGGGGGGGGGGGGGGGCGCAAGAGCGTAGTTATCAAATTTTCTTTTATATATATATATATATATATATATATATATAAAACTTTGTGACTAGGATGATAATGTCTATCCATTTGTGATTTCTTCTTTTTCATCAATGGCGGCGATGTTTAGAGAGATAATAGCGGACAAGGTTGCATGAAAGCCATTGAAGGTTGTCTTGATTGGCAATGGTGACGAGAGACAGATTTTCTATAAGTCGAGGTGTCATCCTCATCCTCCAACTAATTAATTAGAGCTTGGTGAAATGAATCTACACAAAATTAATTAAGCACCAATGATTATCATAATATTTTAAAACTTAATCATTAATGTTTAGGATTAAATTAGAGTTTATCGTTCTGATGATGGAGATATAGGCGTGTTATGAAAGCTACTAGGGAACCATGCAAACGTGGGGTGCCCCGTTTGGTATGCTGCTCCTGTCCAACACCAACTGGCCCCTTTCACTCCCAATAGGCTACTTCAATGTTTAGAACTTTAGAACATGGGTTTGGCCCCATTTCAACCAACATATTATATCTATATATATGTGTGTGTGTGTGTGTGTAACCAATACTATACCAACACACACACACACACACACACACACACATATATATATATATATATATACACACAGAGATTAAGTTACTCAGAGAGAATAAAGTAAATTTTACCCAAGAAAAGACGTAAAAAGCTTGTACTTATGAATATCACTTGCTTGTTCAACATGTGTTAGGCAAAGCTAATAATACATAATAATAATTAATAAAAGCTTGAGATTTTTGCTAATCTCAAAATGGAGACGAATGCACCACATGCCTTAGAGATAATCTTTTTAATTCAACCTTTATATTTTTATGGACAATTACACCGATTTTTCTTAAGTTATATGGTAATTACAGGAACTTTATTGACCTTACAAAGATTTTCATCAACATTGTTACGACAACTAAATTTTCTTAAATGATTAAAATATATTTGTATATTACATTAATCTCTCTTATATTTTTAGTAATAACACTGGTAAGTATAATTATATTTAACAGTAATATAATAAATTTATGCATTCCATTAATATTTGTCTTCCAAAAAATCTGATATTGAATGAATGTAATTTTACAAACACGTAAGTGGTATTTGTAATTGTTATATATATATATATATATATACTACACACACACACACACACATATATATATATATATATTCATTGTTTGTTGCTCATTTGGCAGGGACCCACTGGTACTTCATTTACAGTTGAGCAAAATCATTAGTTTTTGTGATATACTTCCTAGGGAAAAGTGCCACAATTTCAACCTGTAGTACATAGCACTTTCACTTTGGGCCAAATATCTTGAATGTTGATATGTCCAAATATAACCAAAAGGCCAAATAGGCCCACTACTTGAGAAGTCCATCCCATGATGATAACTGTTCAATATGGGCCCACACATAATTCTCAAAGCTGACACAAAGAGAGGCCACTGGCCCACTGCAGTACTGGACTAAAGAGAATGTGGGTCCCACCGAATCCAAGAACCCTAATGAATGTGGATGGCAATGCATATCCATAGGCCCAAATGGCATATGTGTGGCAAACTCATCCATGATAGGATAAGACTTCCACTTTTATAGAGAAGCTTTACAGCTCCACACCCTTCTCATACATCATCAAACTGTTTTAATGGATATTGTCCTTGTTGTCCTGGGGTCCCACTTGCTTTGCTGATGTGTCATTCTCATCTTGTATAGCACAAAGAAATTGGTCATGACAAGTACAAATTAAAAAGAGTTCAATTGCATTGGTAGACAATGAAGCTTGAATGGTCATATGTCAGAAGCGAGAGAGTGGGGTGAGCAAAGTCCAATTTGGATTTTGGACCGGGGCCTTAAAAAATGTGGATAAATTCACACACACACACACACACACACACATCTCTCTCGAAAATGTGGATAAATTTACTCTAATAATTGGAGTGTCCAATAATAGAAGTAAAAAATTGATTGAATTTGTAGTATTTTTCAACATTTTGATCAAATATGGTGTCTTGGCTTATAAGATTCAATTTTCTCTCGGCATGTAAATGAACAGAATTGAACCGAGCAATAAGTTATTCAAATTTGACTTGTTAAAATAAATAAATTTTAAATTATGTTTAAATTTGGCTCATTAATTTTTCAAACTTATATCGAACGACTCTTTAATCCAATTGATCGTCAACCGAACTCGAGATATTTGATCTTTTTTTTATATAGTCTTAAGTTACTTTTAACTTAACGAATTGAAATCAATCAATTAACGAGTCTCAAAATATGTTTAAACTTGACTTGTCTATTTTACGATCCGATCTCAAATGAACCTCTAACCAATCTAATTACGAGCTAAACTTGAATAACTCAACTCGTTTTTTAATTTTAATTTTTTTTAATTGATTGCTTTAGAAAATCAACTAAGTCAAATTTCATTGTTTACTTTATTTCCCTTATTCCTTTTTAAAAAGGTTATCACGAGGAATGAGGCATGTCTCTATTTCACAAGAAATTGAGACAGCCTATTTCTATCAACACATATTAGAATGGTGCAATTTTAATTTGTTCATGTCTAGTTCAAAACTACACCATTTTAATATTCGTTAATCGAAATATACTTTGGTCATTTTGCAAATAAAAAAAAAGCTAAAGAAAGAGAATACAAGGACAAAAAAAGGCACGGCCATGTCATCACTAGAGTGGTTCTCAAACCTAATTTTATGTCACATATGTAGTAAATTTTAATATTTTTTAGTATTATGTTAATTATTTAACCTTGGAGCAAATATTTTGTATTGTTCTCAAACCTAATTTTATGTCACATATGTAGTAAATTTTAATATTTTTTAGTATTATGTTAATTATTTAACCTTGGAGCAAATATTTTGTATTCAATAGCAACCGACACAACTCGTGTAGTGTCCTATTTTATTAAGTGTTTATGTTAACATTCCCATCTCGGTTCAGGTACAATCTTGGTTTTGATATCATATTAGATACACAGTTCAATCCTCATTTAAAAATATTGTCTATTTTGGCTTGTCAGTCTATGAATGAGTCTACATTGCTAGGTCATTAGCGAGTCTATGCTGTCTCAAAAAATGCCGCCGTTTAAATAAGAGTATCTTATGTCGTCTTTATAAATCCATTATAAATATCGTCCGCAATTAACATAAGATGTTGATAAAAGAAAACTCTGTTACAAGATTCTCCCATATCATTAAATACCTTATTCCAATTGAATAGTGACAAATAGGTATACCCTCCTACCTCGGGGGAGCCATATAATAATATATGCATATAAACTAAAATGTGCAAGTTAAGTAGAAAACACAATTGCAGACCGAATGTGTAAAAGATGACCCTATCCTTTTTTGTTCCTTTAGGACATGCACCAACTCAAATGACAATATTTAATGGTATAAATATATGTAAATAAAGACAAAGAGATTGAAGGTTTTGAAAGAAACAGTCCAACTAGACTATAATTTGATTATTAAATCAACTCAAATTTGAACCTACCACAGTATTGCTTCCAATACAAGTTGGAGAAGAAAGGAATAATCCTATATATATATATATATATATATATATATATATATATATTTTAATGGTAGCAATGGATTATTAAAATCGATCAATCAGCTCAACGAAACAATATAGTCACAATATTACATAGCATCAACTCAATCGAACATATAGTTACAGTATTACATAGCAACTCAATTGAACAACACAATTATAATATTACATCGCAACTAAAGAACACACATTACATAGCATTATAATATTACATAGCAACAAAATAACACACGACTCTGACAGACAAACTAGTTAAACAGTACAATTAGTAACAGAAGAATACACAATCTAACAAATAAATCAGCTCAGTTCACGATTCGATGAAAATAGTATTTACATTCTCTTAGTTAGAAAAGTAAGACTTGAGTTAATCATCATCTCCCTAACGAGTATAATATGATGACCAATTAGACTAATTTCGTCGATTGGAATAGTCCCAAACTTGGTATCATGTTAAAATGAACTAGTTTCTTGGGAGTTGTTTGGACATCTGTTAATTTTAAATAATCTCATTTATAATTATAAAACAAAATTCATTATCTTGAATTAAGTAATTTAAGAGAATTAATCCAGGATGATAAAGTTTTAACCTCAATACTATGTCAAAATAGATTAAAATCCTTCAAATTAAGGAGCCAATCATACAAGACTTAATAAAGATATTCCAAAAAAAAAATCATATAGTAAATTAAAAATAGAGTCGTTCGTCGGAAGTCCACATAATAGATACAAATTAGCATCAGGTCTACATTCCAACATGTTAACCTCACAAGTCCTTTAATTATTTTATACCTAAAACACCCCTCCAATATATTTTCCATACTTAAAATCTAGAACACTCTAAAATTTTTTTTACAAAACTTTAAAATTCAATAACTTAAAAATTATAAATTTATTTTTAATAAAATTTAGAAATTTGGACTCTAAAAATCGAGATCTATCAAATAAAATTCATATTGCATATGAAATTTTGAAAAAAAAAAATTATGGCTTAAAGCTGTGAAATTTTAAAGTCTTGAGAAGAACAAAAGAACTTGTAAAATTTACAGTTTAAAGAAAATTGTAAAAATTTAATTTTGTTACGAATTTCTTAATTTTTACAAGTTTTATTGTTTTTTGAGTTGCATTTTAGACGTTAAAAAACTCTTTCAAAATAATGAAAGGTAGAAGTTTATTATTTAATCAAATAGTAAAATTTTACTGTTTCATCAAGATCCAACGCAAGCCAATGCAAGTGACTGTGGAGTGAAATTTGTTCATCAATCTCAATCCAGCATTATGAAATTTAAGAAATAAAAATGATTTGACTGACAACTTATCTTTCGTGCATAAAAAGCTAAACTAATAATTGTAAATTTAGAAAGGATTAAAATTGAAAGATAGAAAGTCATGGAAACTAACACCAATCAGTGTTCAATGGCCTTTTTAAAAAGTCATATACCTATTTTTTGTATTCTATATAGACCAAAAAGATGAAGAGATCGAGCCCAACCTGCGCAGAATCATCGAAAGTGTCGTCTTCACTGCCAACCAACCTTTATAGCAAGAAATCATAATCATTTATACAGTGTCCGAGTGTCATGTGAATATCGATCAAAAGCCAACAAGCCTTCTGTGTTATTTAGGGTTTTCACGGCCATTTTTTATGCCGAGATCTCCAAGTCCCTCTTCTTCTCCTGTAAATAGGATTCTGTTGGATTTTCAATGGCAGTGGCGCACATTGATGGGAGGTTGAAAAAAAGTTTTATTTAGTGGCTTTATACCTTTATTGGGTTAATAATGGAGGAGGAGGGATTTGAGCGATTGAGAGAGATTCATAGGGAGAGAGAGAGAGTGGGAGTCATGAAAAAGAGTTCTCAATTTAGAGATTTTCTATTTTGAATTAATGTATTTATTAAGTATTATTATTATTTATAAAAAAAAATTATAAGTATGTATATTATCATAATAAACCTAAGCTCAAAAACAAAAATAACTAAATTATTCATACTCAAGTCTCTTGTTTTTATTACGTTTTCAAAAACAAATTTTTAATTTTAAAATGTGAGATATATGTTTGACAAGATATTAATTTTAATTTTTTTATATTTTTTATAATTATAATATTTAAATATATTTTTATAATTTTTTAAAAATTAATTATAAAATTTTTAAATATAAGTCTCTTTTTGGTTGTGGTTGGTTTTGGACAAGGGGAGATGGGCCTTCAGTCATAATGGGGATATAGGCAGGTCACGGGTGCAGCATGTGCTACGGTATTATGTCAAAGGAAGTTCGAAAATCAAACATGTCACAATCCGTAGGAAGAAAGATTATAGCATGTTGAAGATTGAACAAGTTTTGATGGCGGTGATGACTGATGATCGGTGGGTCCAAAGGCGCCTGGTGGGGTCCATATTTCACAAGGTTGCTCACCAAAATCTACCACAAAAGTGCTCCATAGTCAAGCTTACAGCTAATCCATCTCTACTTTTTCGCTCTCTCTCTCTCTCTCTCTCTCTCTCTCTCTCTCTCTCTCTATATATATATATATATAGATGCAAAAATTACCCAGTGATGCACGAAATGAAAATGGGTCGTTGAAAATTATATGAGATGCCCTTTTTGGTTCATGATCTTAGATAATTATAAAAATATTTTTAAAATTATTAAAAAACAGAAGTTAATAAAAAATAAAAAATATTATTTTATTCTTAAAAATAATTATATTGATATTTTTTGTAATTTAAAATATATGATAATTGTAGATATTTTTTTCATGATTATTAAAAATATAAAAAATATCAATATAATATATAAGAATATTTTAATTATATAAAAAAAACTTAATTGATCTCTAATATTATTAATAACGATTTTGTACCCAAAAAAAATAATAATAATTTGTATATTATTAATATAATAAAAAAATTAATATATTTTTAAATAGTATAATTATTCCTATTAATTTTTACCTTGGTGGCAACAATGGAAGGTAAAGGGTTGGGAATATCATTCAATAGATGCACCGACTTCAATTAAAAAGTAACCCACAGTACAAGTGCAGTGAGTGATCATAAACTTTGCAGTCTATAGCTTTGACTTGTACACCTCACATCATAATATCATATCACCCATCAATAAAGTTATTAATATTCAATCAATATTTTACTTATTTTTCAAGTAATTGGTTGAGCCGATCACATTAAAATTAGATAAATGAGAATGTGGAAGTGACAATTACTCAACCTCAATTGATGACATAGACACATTATTTGAAATAGTGTGTACAATTGAAATCATAATCATTTGAAATAATTATATTTATTATAATATTTAATAATTACATAAATTTATATTATTATTTTTATATTACATTAATTTTTCTTATTAAAATTATCGATAACTCAAAATTAATGAAAGTAAAAATTTATTAGTTTTATCTTTATGTATAATACTATTGATATTTTATGTAATATCTGATAATTACAATGATCACTGAACTCTTACATAATAGAGGAAGTCATTGTGATATAAAATGATATTATATTTATATAAAAAAAATTGATTGAAAACATTATTGATGATAGATTTAATATGAAAAAAATAATTTATATATTATCAGTATAATAAAAAAAAAGGGTCAGTATAATTTCAAAAAATATAAGAGAGATATCTATAATTGTCAGATAACTCGAAGACTTTTTATTTTATTTATAAACCTTATTTTACTATAAATTTTCCATTCATAAAAAAAGAAAAAAACAAAGGAACAATGTCTCTTAGTGCACAAATGCAGTTTTTTTTTCCTAAAAAAAAATAAACATTTTTCTGTGAAGTATTGGAAATTGTCTTTAGAGAAAGTTAATTAATTTATGAATTCAATTATTGATATTTATGCAGCTGGAGCTCAGTTGTAAGACGCAGCTTGTCATAAAGGACAATTAATTGATTATTGTTGAAAGCAACAACCAGTGTTTGTTGGATGAACAGCTCGATCCCATTATGTCTGGACAAAATCACATATTCATATATATATATATATATATATATAAAATAATAATAATTTTTTTGATAATAATAATAATAAGTGGCCAAGTAGGAAGAACTTATTCACCACATTTGCCAAATATGTAAATCACATTACTATCATGTGTATCTTTATTTTATTAAAAGAAAAAGTATATGTGCATTGTAAAGATAATAAGTGAACTTTTTTGTTCTTTATTTGTATATTTCTTATCTTGTAATTACTATTTTGATGCTTCAAAATATATCTAAACCTCCCTCACTTTTTAAAAATTTATCTCCTTTGCCTTTTTTTTCATTTGTGTAAACAAAAAGGAAAAAAATTTAAAAACTTGGAATGTTTTCTTATTTGGGATGAGTAAAAATAGATTTACAATATTCGAAAATGTATCGAGATGAGATGATAAAATTTCCTCATTTTATATAATAAGTCAAAATTCGAGTTTCATGTTGTGCACACACATTCGTAAGATAGTTCCCTCCTCTCCCATCATTGTACAAAAAAATAAGGAGATTTACAATACAAATGCATATATATATATATATATAATTGATTGAAATTAAAGCTCCATATTATTTGTGTATCAATAATTGCATATAAACAAATTTGCAACACTTTTTAAATTCTAATTTCAATTAATAAATCACCTCTTAATCATTGATGGCAGTGAGATGCCTAACATAACTTTTTATATTAAATTAAACTCTAACCGAAGTACTAAATTTTTACTAATCCTTCATTTTTTATCTATGTGATACTTGAATTTTATTTTTTTATTTGATAATGAGCAAGTAATGTCATTAAACCACTACTAACTTCAGTGCCAAACATATCCTTTATGAAATGGAAAATGAAGAAAAGTTTAGAAGGGCACAATGGCCTCCTTTTTGATTGGAAGAGGAGTATATCATTGGATAATTAAGATGCGCATTTCCAAATTAGTGCTGTTGCTTAATCTATAATTATATATGATTTCATTGATTTGATTATTATAGCAAAAGTACTTTAGAAAATGGGGTGCATGCGGGTGGGTATTTGTAATCATGCATGGGGAATGCATGCAAGTCTTTTCTTCTTTTGCTTTGTTTATGCGACTCTTCACAAAACACTCAACAGATTGCATTAGCCTTTTCTTTTGCTTTTGCTTTCCCTTTTTCTCTCTCTCTTTCTCTTTCTCCTTTGGCAAGTAAACCATCTATTCCTTTTTTGGATTTCTGAAACTTATGAAAACTTCTCCATTTCCCTTCCTGCTCAATAGATGGATACATGCATGCAGCTTGCATTATTGAGAGAGAGAGAGAGATTGTTTTAATCTGTACTTTAGGCTATATATATATATATATATATATATATATATATATATGCCTCACCACATAGAAAACGAAAGAAAAATCAAGAGAATTCTAATTAGGGTATGACAGCATAAAATTAGGGTTTTAAAACTAAAATTGATCAAAATAAATGACAAATTGCCTCCATTTTTCAATGTGCTAATTCTCCAGCAGCATAAAAGAATTTTTAAATAATCTTGATAACAAATTGATGGTAGATGAATTTGTGATCACATATTGTGGGTTGCGAAATTAAATTTGTAGTAGGTTCAAGGTTTTATATGAGTGGTGTGAATGCTCACCCCACAGAGTTGACATGAATTCGATTCTCCCTTTCTCATTTTTATATAAAAAAGAGGAAGACAGAAATTAAACATACAGTCAAAGCTCGATTCTCACATAATTGACGTAATTTCGATTCTACCTATTTGCAATTTGTTTATAGTAAACTCAAGGTTAAGTTGGCAAACAGGAGAAAAAAAAAATTACGGCCAACACTCATGATTTTCAGACACTCGAAAACGAGCAATCCCAACGCTACGATTGGGAGGCCATAATGCTTATCCAAAGAGGTACTTATTTGAGAAGAAAATAGGAATTCTTATTTATTTTTGGTCACGAATATCATAGTGAGTTGTGTACTAGTATAGTAAGTCCTAGACTTAGAGATAGTTTGGATAAACATCCCTGTGTCGTCAAATCACGATTCCTCTAATGGATACCGGTCTCTTAAACCGTAATTAATATATAAAAAATATTATGTTTCTTAAATTTGTATGTCAAATGATATGACATTAATGTGATAGAATTATATTAATTATATGATTTTAAATATTAGTCTAATAACATGTAAATACTATATTATTTAAATATAATTTTAAAAAAGTGTAGCGGTGCTCTTAATATATTAATTCAAATTTCGAGAAAGGAGAACAATTGCAGTAAGTGCTTTATAAAAACATGTGATTTAGCACTTCCAACATATAGGACAAGATTCTCAAGGCCGATGAAACAGGAACTTGAAACCGGCCGTATCGGGATTGAGTCGAGAGGAATCTTTGTCAATGTACAGAGAAAAAAAAACATTAAAAAGAATAGTTTTTTTTCACAACAGCCAAACAGGCCTTTAATCTTTATTACCATTTTAATATAAAAATCAATTTTTTAGACCAACAAATAAACTAAATAGATAAAACAATAGATTAGTGGGTGAAGCTCCCCTTAACACTTTTAAAACATTATAATATTCATGTTTGGTTTAGATTTTTCAAAATACAAGTTAGGTTTTGATTATTAGTATAATTAATTAATATTTAAATAATTAAATACAGGATTATGTTTAGTTATTCCAGTATCAACAAAATAATTTTCTTTTAAATTTCAACTCCCTATTAGTGAATTTACATGCTTATCTTCAAGCATGATTTGTCCTTAAACAAAAATAACTTGAAACTTGATCTCGATTTAATTGATTTTTATAACATTGATTGTAAAATAATTATTTTTATTAGGTTTATCAAACTAGATTTTTCAAATCAAAAGTGATTAATGTATCATGTATATAACTTACATGTTTTTTTTTTTTAATTTGTATTTAAATTTAAATAAAAATAAAAAATCATATGATATATTTTTTTAAATAACTGAAGGAAATGACAGAATTGAATTCCCACTTGAATGAGACCTGGATTATAAATCATGAGCTTGGTTATATATTTTAGATTTATGGGAATTGTGATAAATATATTATAGAAATTAGATATTTAAAAATATTGTTATGGTGAAGATGTGCAGCATCAGAGAGGATATATGATATGAGTCCCTTTCAATCCATCGGTTTAAAAGACAGCAAAAAAGCTACAATTTTTGTTAAGTCCCAAGTCCTCAAGCCAGCCATTAATCACACATTCACTGCAACTCTGCATTTTTCTCTCTCGAGAAAAGAAAAAAGCCAAAACTCTCAGTGACAGAGAAAAACACAAGACACCTGTTTTCCTCTTCCTCGTCCTCTCCTCTCTCTCTCTCTCTCTCTCTCTCTCTCTCCTTTCTGTCTTTTCTTTCTTTCTACATAGAAGAAATAAAGCATAAGAGAAAAAGGGCATTGCTTTGTGAAGGCACAAGAGTCATGGGTTTGAAGCTTGTAATGGGGAACGTGTTCCTGGTAGTGGTGTTATTGTGTTCATGGGTTTCTTGTGGTACAGCCTCTGTATCATATGATAGTAAGGCTATCATCGTCAATGGGCAACGGAAGATCCTTATTTCTGGATCCATTCACTACCCGCGGAGCACTCCCGAGGTATATATATATGCAATGTAGTTCATGGTCTCTCTGATTTTCCATGTTTTTTTGTCTATTCATTCTATTTTTTGAAAGTTCTCAGCAAATGCCAATTGGGCGGCCTCTTTCTCTTATCTCTCTGTTTTTTTCCTCAGCATTTTGTGTTTTTGGGTGCTTAAAATGGGTGTCTCAAGACTGACTCTTAACTCACTTTCTCCCCATCTCTCTATTTTTTTCTTTCTTTTTTTGATGGTATAATTTTGGTGGGTTTTATGGGGGGTTTTTGCAGATGTGGCCAGATCTTATTCAGAAGGCAAAAGAAGGAGGTTTGGATGTAATCCAGAGTTATGTTTTCTGGAATGGGCATGAACCTCAACCTGGCAAAGTAAAGCAACTATGCAAATTAAGCACTTTCCCCCCATCTTTTTATTATTTTTTTTCAATTTTAATAATATTTACTATTTTTTTTTTTTGTAGTACTATTTTGAGGGGAGGTATGATTTGGTCAAATTTATTAAGCTGGTGCAGCGAGCAGGACTTTATTTTCATCTCAGGATTGGCCCCTATGCTTGTGCTGAATGGAACTTTGGGTAATACTAATTGATTATGATTCATAGAATATCCCATATTTGCTATAATATTTTGAATTTCTGAGATTTTTTTTTTTTGGTTTCAATGTCAGCGGTTTCCCTGTTTGGCTGAAGTATGTTCCAGGTATCAGCTTCAGAACAGACAATGGTCCTTTCAAGGTTAGGCAGTTGTGGTCTTGCACATGAAGTTCCCTTTTTCATCGTTATCCTTGTTCTTTTCCTGTTCCATTGATGCTATTTGTTGTGAATATTTACATTTGAATTGTTGTAATGAAGGCTGCAATGCAAAAATTTACAAAGAAGATTGTAGATATGATGAAGGCAGAAAAGTTGTATGAATCTCAGGGTGGTCCAATAATTCTATCTCAGGTAGTCAAAAGTAGTCCATTTATTCTTTCCTGGTTGTTTCAATGAATTGCTTTATATTTGTCCACTGAACCAAGCAATATTTTTGTTGTATTTTCGAATCATTCATTAAAAAATAGCAAGCATATTGAGAGAAGTACTTTCTTGTAAAATATATGTGACAGATTGAGAATGAATATGGACCCATGGAGTATGAACTTGGTGCTCCGGGTCGAGCTTATACTAAATGGGCAGCTGAAATGGCTGTGGGTCTCAGCACTGGAGTCCCATGGGTCATGTGCAAGCAAGACGATGCTCCTGACCCTATTGTAAGTGTTGCCTCTTTTTCGAATTTCTTTGACCTTTTTTTGTCATGTTCTTAGACCAATTTTTTTTATGGTTTTCAGAGTTATGTTTCCTCATCCTTAGGGGGTAACTTGGGGTTGCTATAAAACAGTGTGTTTTCCCCTTGTGTGGTCATGAATGATATATTAATTTTTATCTACCCGGCAAATGGCTAGGCTTTTGCACTTTCTCACTTCTATATGTTATTTTTTGTCTTTATTTATTACCCACTAGCCTTTGGGTTTTGTAATGATGGTTCAATGACCATGTTTTATGTAACCCAATCGATCAGGATTTCATTTATTTTGTTAACCTTTTTTTTCTTTAATCGAAATCAATAGAATCTTTTAATCTATATTGAAATGATATGAATAGTTCCTCCAAATAATAAGTTTCCTTATATATATATATATATATTTCCACATCCATTGTAATTTATTTTTAACCCCCATGCACAGATTAACACTTGCAACGGCTTTTATTGTGACTACTTCACCCCGAATAAGGCTTATAAACCGAAGATGTGGACCGAAGCATGGACTGGCTGGTAGATTTGCACACTTGTCATCTCTACTGGGCTTAATTTTATTTTTCTTTATCAGAGTTGCAAGGCATTTCATGGCTGATTATCTCCTTGTAGGTTTACCTGAGTTTGGAGGTCGAGTTCCTTACCGGCCAGCTGAAGACTTGGCATTTTCGGTTGCAAGGTTTATACAGAAGGGAGGATCATTTATTAATTATTATATGGTAAGTGTATTGTTTGCTGTATTTCCCGAATGAGTCCAATCCTTCGATAAATTCAACTGAAATATTCATAGAGTTCCTTTGTTTTTTTGCTTCCAGTACCATGGAGGAACAAACTTCGGCAGGACTGCCGGTGGTCCTTTTATTGCCACTAGCTATGATTATGATGCTCCTCTCGATGAATTTGGTATGCACACAAGATCATCATCTTAGAGTCGTGTTTGTCTTGAAGTTGTTTATCTGGCAGGTGTAGCCTGTAGTTCTAGGTCGTAAAGAACATGACTATTGATACGTTCTATAATAGTTTGACTTTGAATTAAGAGAAGGCGGGATTGATGTTGGGTTAAAGGCTGTCAAGCTTTTCTATAAGATATGATTGATGCAATTACCAGCCCGTCACCATGGCCAGTTTGCAACATCATGATGAAGGTTGTTACTGCCCTTTTCACAAAAAGCTAGGGAGTAACTCAATAAATTTTATGGTGATATGACAGCTATGCCCCTCCATATTTGTGGTGTGGTACGGTGGGTTGTTTGTGGCAATAAGATGGTGATCAAATTGGTCTCGAGAAGCTCAACTTTATAACTGATGTGTGGATCTTAGATTTATAGGCAAAAGTTCAAATGATTGCAACAATCTTGTTAGGTAGTTTTTCTCTAATCTTTTTAGTCCTGTATATATATACATATGCATGTATGTATGGATGCATGCATGCATATATGCATTTATAGGTAAGTGGCCCTTAGTTTAGTTATAGTGTTTATTACACAATTTCTTTTGACTTTTCACCAAATGAGAGTTTTTCCCACCTTCTACATTCCTTTAACATTGTTTTGTGTTAAACAGGATCCAAAATGTAAAGAAGTCCAAGATTTTTTGTTCCTCAGCAAACTTATGCATTATTCGTTCTATGTCTAGGACTACTAAGGCAACCTAAATGGGGCCATTTGAAAGATCTGCATAGAGCAATAAAGCTGTGTGAGCCGGCTCTGGTATCTGGAGATCCCACTAGGATGCCTCTTGGAAACTATCAAGAGGTTAGATTTACATCAGCTCTCTAAGAACTACTTATCCTATCTCAAAGTGGTTTGAAAATTGAACCTAACTCTGTCCCTTATTTGTTTCATACAGGCTCATGTTTTCAAATCAAAGTCCGGTGCTTGTGCTGCATTCCTTGCAAATTACAACTCGCATTCCTTCGCAAAAGTGGCTTTCATGAATATGCATTATAACCTGCCTCCTTGGTCTATCAGCATTCTTCCCGACTGCAAGAACACTGTTTATAACACTGCAAGGGTGTGAAAGAAACTTCTAGTTAAATTGAATTTCTCCTATTTCATTCAAGCACATATAGTTGTCAAAATTATAATCCCATTATTAGCATAAAATATTGATATGCTGCGTGTGTATACATAAATATAAGAATGAAGAATAGAAAAGTCTTAAAATTCCTTGCAGAAATTACCTTTGAAAGTTATGCGGTAAACGATATATTGACATCAAACTGAAATTTATATACAGGTAGGCGCTCAGAGTTCACAGATGAAGATGACTCCAGTTAATAGAGGATTCTCTTGGCAGTCATACAATGAAGAGACGGCCTCTTTGAATGACAAATCATTTACAATGGCTGGGTTGTTGGAGCAGATAAATACCACCAGAGATGTCTCTGATTATTTGTGGTACATGACAGAGTGAGTGCTTCATGATTATTCAGTGTCCTTTTTCATAAACATTAAAAGGAATCAATTTCCAATAAGAAATATTACTTTAGTTTACCTTTCATTTTGTTATTCATGTTTTCTTTTCTTAACCAGTGTCAAGATCAACCCTGATGAAGGATTTTTAAAGAGTGGGAAGTGGCCTGTTCTTACAGTCTCATCTGCTGGTCATGCTTTGCATGTTTTCGTCAATGGTCAACCATCAGGTGGGCAGCATATTGCTGTACATTAAGGGTTTACAACTTCTATGTTGAATAACTCCTAACGGTCGCTAGAATAATTGTCTTCTTTTTGGGCTTAATGGCTCGAATAATAATAGTATCTCTTTTCAGAAGTTTCTTTTAAGTAAAGAAAATGAAGGTGTAAATATACTGCTTGTCTATGTAATTTCATCAGTGTCCTCACTTCTCAGTTTTAACATCCTTTATAGCCTTCTTTTATAATTTCTGCCAAATGCAGATGGTGTTTACTTTTTTCAGGAAGCATAAAACAGTAAAATTGCTTGAAATCATGACAAAAGAACATGATCGTGAAACTTAAATAACAATTAGTATGAAGCACGCCTATTCATGTGTCATCTTACCTTGAACTTGAATCCTAAAGAATAAAGGGGGGAGAAAAACTACTTTAGGCAACTGTGAGTTCATAGTTAGACCTATGTACTTATTTCACCTTAATATATTCTTTCTTATTTTGAACAGGATTTGTCTATGGAAGTTTAGAAAACCCAAAACTAAAATATAGTGAGGCTGTGAATCTGAGAGCTGGTGTTAACAAGATTTTGCTGCTAAGCATTGCTGTTGGTCTCCCGGTTTGTTCTCTCTTCTCTAAAACCCACAAAACACACATACCAGCACACGGGTAAGTTTAAATTTGACTTTTCTATTATGCTGCTTATGTTATGAGCTCAGAATATTGGTCCGCATTTCGAGACATGGAATGCTGGTGTTCTTGGCCCAGTTTCACTGAATGGTCTCAATGAGGGGAGGAGAGATTTATCATGGCAGAAATGGACTTACAAGGTTTGTGTCCAGACTTTCTACAATCTTGTCTCATTGCCTTGCATCCTAGCTAATTATTTGATTGGTTGTCGCTAATCAGATTGGTCTTGAAGGAGAAGCTTTGAGTCTTCATTCAGTCAGCGGAAGTTCCTCTGTTGAGTGGGTTAAAGGTTCGTTGGTGGCCCAAAAGCAGCCACTGACATGGTACAAGGTGAGTATTTCAATTTTTGGCCAAACAAAGAATTACTTTAATATGTAAAGGTGTTTGGATGATGCGTCAGAGGTATTTAAATGCGCTAAATGCATTTTATTATAAAATCAATTTTTTGTTCAGAAAAAATCCCCCCCGGGGGGGGGGGGGTTTAGAAATGTGCTCGTCTTCATTTAAAAAATTAAGATCTTTATGCATTTAAAGTGAACATATTTGATACTATAATGCTTAAACAGGGTTGTGCATCCAGGTATACCCCCCCGGTAAAAGAACACTCCTTTTGCTGTGGCCTACTAACACTGGGATTGACTTCTTTTCTTTTTGGGTTATTTTTTCAGACTACTTTCAATGCTCCAGCTGAAAATGAACCATTGGCTTTAGATATGGATAGCATGGGTAAAGGTCAGATATGGATAAACGGGCAAAGCATTGGACGCTACTGGCCTGGATATAAAGCATCTGGCAGTTGTGGTGCATGTAGTTATGCTGGTTGGTTTGACGAGAAGAAATGCCTTAGTAATTGTGGGGAGGCTTCCCAAAGATGGTGAGAAAAAACCAACTTGATCTAAAATTTTGTTTGCTTGGGTGATGAAATAATGAACTGTCTGACCATTGACTGATAATTTCAGGTATCACATTCCTCATTCGTGGCTGAATCCAACAGGGAATTTTTTGGTTGTGTTTGAAGAATGGGGTGGAAACCCATCTGGCATTTCTTTGGTGAAGAGAGAAATACAAAGTGTATGTGCTGATATTTTTGAGTGGCAGCCAACTCTAGTGAATTGGCAGCTGCAAGCCTCTGGGAAAGTCAATAGACCCCTGAGGCCTAAAGCCCACCTGTCGTGTGCCCCTGGTCAGAAAATCTCGTCGATTAAATTTGCTAGCTTTGGAACACCAGAAGGGGCCTGTGGTAGCTTCCGAGAGGGGAGCTGTCATGCCCATCACTCCTATGATGCTTTTGAAAAGGTAATGCTTAAATGTCACTTAAGTTATGTCAACTATTCTATAGGGATACTTGATGAGTTTGTCACTCAGTAGTGAAAATCCATTATTCTTTTATTTCTAGCAATTTTTTTAATCTTAGTTCTCCCAATTTTCTTTTTGTTCCCGTTTCCCATCAAGTCAACAAAGGCAGTCCAATTCAAGGCCACTTTTGGGAAGAGATTTGAAAAGCATCCCACAACCAATTACTAATGATCTTTTATATTTTTTCAGTTTTTAGATAGAACAACCAATTTACCCGAATTTAAGCAGCCAAGTTTGGTGTCTGAATTATATTTTACTTTATCAAACTTATTTTTTAATTCACACTTGGATCATTCCCTCATCCCCTTCTTCCCTTATCGTGCAGTACTGCATTGGGCAGCAATCATGCACAGTAACTGTAGCACCGGAGATGTTTGGAGGAGATCCATGTCCAAGTGTCATGAAGAAACTTTCTGTAGAAGCCATTTGCAGCTGATGATGTGAAACATTCATAGTAAACGAATAAGAAAGTCCTAGTTTCCTCCTTTACCCTTGGATATAAAAGTTTCAGATAATTTTTATCCTTACACATTCAAGATTACCTGCTACCATTGGTTTTGGCTTTGCCAGGGTGAAGTTGTAGAAATATACTACACACCATTTGGTGCAAAGCCCCTATAGATTGCGAGTCTTGAATATGATCGTGGAGAGGTTTTATGTATATAAAATAGCCATTGTCTGTCAGATGTTGGCCTGCAAATGTCGAAGAGAAGTTTGGAGTTGGGGAGCGTTACAAGCACAACGAGATATCACTAATTTGAGGCCATTTCCAGATGTTTGTAGTGTTTTTGTCTTAGAACATTGTAAGGTCTTGGGTTTCGACGGTTTCAAAAAATGTTCATTGCAACTTCTTTTCTTGTAAGCAATTATTTCATTGCTGTGCCATTGTAAGAGGGCTCTGGAATTGCAATACTAATATCAAGCTTATCAAAATTTTGTCTCAAGTTATAATTCTGTGTTTGGATTTGATCAATATCAACAGTTGTTGGATGCTTGTAAACTTGAACACAAAATATACTAGGTTGCCGTTCATTCAGAAAATGAGAACTTCAATATACAATGTCTATTTTTCATTAATTGAACCTGCATTTGTCCTTACAAGAATATGATAGCAAGACCTGATGTTGGTCCATGGCAGCTTATTTGCTCTGGAGAGGAGAAGAAAACATTTAAGATATCCATCACAACTGACACTACCATTTGTAGTGATTGGCTCATCTTTGTGATGGCTCTATTGTAATGGGTTTCAGGCAGAGTATGAATATGTTATCCAATTCTAGTTAATATCTCACAATCACATGGATGCTAAATAAGTTTTTACCTTGACTGTCAACCAATTGCAAAGTTTCACACAGAAATTATTGAGTGAGACCGTCACTCAAAGTTATTATCCGAAATAGTGTGACCGTCTTTCTCAAAATTTTAAAATTTTTTGATATTTATGATAAATAACTTTTCTTGAATTTAGGAAAATTGTTGAGTTGTAGGTAATTACTTAGGTTCATAGATCTTTTATTTTTTTTGCGGTTCGGAGATTTAGATAAGACGAGGTATTAGAAAGACTTCACCTTTGTGTTAATTTACACAAGATCTCACTCTTGAACTCAAGTCACCCAATCTACATCCTCAAATGTTCTTGTCAGTATGTCACTATCTAAAGTAAAATTTTATAATTTTTCAAGATTCATAATAAATAAAAGTTTTTGAGTTTGTAAAGAACAATTACAACACATCTGATAATGATATAAAGTGACTATCCTGATGGATAATTACTCAGGTTCATGAATCTTTTCTTTCGGTTCGAGATTAGTTAAGAAAATCATTATTCATGTTTTTTTTTAAGGCAAGTATGCCATTATCCATGTTGGTGTTGACCTTTGTGTTATTTTACACAAGATCCTGCCCTTGGACCCAAGCCACCCACCCTACATTTTCAAATGGCCTTGGCAAGTTGGTTGGAGTTTAATTATTTCAAATAAGTTTAGCTAAAAGATCAAAGTGTCCTGGTGAAAAATGGACTATAGTATTGGTTACTTACTAATTGTTTATATTTGTTTCATTTTCCTTGTGATATCACCTTGACTATTTGATGGACTGACTACACATATGCAACCTTAATCTGCTTACGTGGAGGGGTCAAATTCAATCCACTTTGCCGTAATACCAAAACTATAAATTAATTAAAACTCAATATATAAAATATTGATATGACCAAGTGTGTGTCTATACACACACATATGTGTGTATGTGTGTGTGTATATATATATATATATAAGTCATATAACTCGCTACTATTTGACACGTTTGATTTTGGAAGTCATTGTGTTGACTGGCACGAGGCCTTTGAATAGAGTTGCTTCAACGCGTAATTTTTTTAGAATTATACACTTCCATGACATATTCAAAGATTAAGATTAAAATCTCGTAATATATTGAAAAAATGGGTAAATTACCTTGGTATCTAGTCATTACAAAAAATAATTTTGAGATTTTTGAAATTATAATATTATAATATTTTTTTTCTATTTTTACTAACAAATTACACATATCTTCTCTTCAATTTATTTTATTTTTTTCAAAATGATAAAAATGTCCTTTTATTTTATTTAATTTTTTATATTTTTTTAATCTTGACCAACTTTTGTAACCTTTTTTATTTTCAAATAATTATTCTTGATCAAAAATAAAAATATAAGTTATATTTTTTTAATATAAAATGAAAAAAAATTATTTTTTAAAAAAGGTTGAAAAAAATATAAGATGATTTTTTTAAAACAATTAATATGATAACAATAAATTATTCTCTCTTATTTGAACATAAATTTGAGTATAAAAATTTGAGTCATAAAACACTAGTCCGTTGTATATATTAAGGGAGAGTTATTCCCACTCTTACACATGATATATAGACTCTTTTTTGAGAGACATGACATTAGAATTCTAAGTGAATAAAATGAGAAATATTGGAGGGAGAATAATTCCACTCTATATTAATTATTTATCACAAAATAAGTTAATTTTTTACAAATTTATTAATCACAAGAGGTTTGGCTATATATATATATATATATATATATATATATATAACTTACCTTCCCAAATTAAGAATTAAAAAAGTAATAATTGAAAAATTAAACGAATGTGAATCTCATTTGGGATCCAAGACTCCAATGAAGGCGAAGTCTTTTTAACATGTGCTATGCCCAGCAACGTGCTTGTCATTTTCTTTGATGACAGTTGTCTGTCACTCTAGCTTCATACTTTCTAGCTACGCGAAGAGAGAGAGAGAGAGAGAGAGAGAGAGAGAATTTGGGAACAAAATAGAAGCATGGAAGCTTCAAAGAAGCAACACCAGAATTGGGAACAAAATTTGAGGCCCGACTCCTGAGGGGCATGTATATGTATGTCGCTTTTAGCTTTGAAGCATCTTAAACTAAACAGTATACAACACAAAATACAGGTCTTTAATTTCTCTCTCCTCCTTTTTTTTCTCTCTATATCTATCTAAATTCTAGAGTGTCAATCCTCTGTAAATGACGCGTTTCAATGGCGGCGACTGTTCTCTATCTCCTCTCATCTAAGCCTCCATTTCTAATGGACTATCAGTCGAAACTACAACCACCCTTGTTCTCTATTATCCTCTTCTTTTCTTTCTCTCTCTTCTCTATCTCCATTCTTATCTTCTCTCTGTACAAGAGGCTCAAGAAACCGAAGCAACGAAGCTCAAACTCAATCATCGAATGTTCTCTCGCGGAACTTGTAGATAAAACGCGAAAAACCCATGAATCGAACCTGACCCAATTGACCCATTCGCTTCTTCTTGAGGTCTTACCCTCAAATTCCCCTAAATGGGCCACTTTGTTCAGTGGTGAGGCGTGCGAAGAACCGGTTCCAAACGGGTCGGGTTTGGAAAGGGAAAGGGTTGATTCGGGTGGGGAGGATTGTGCGAAGAAGAAGAAGAAGAAGAGGGCGAAGAAGAAGCGGCCGAATTCAAAGGTTGAAGATGGCGGCGAAGAAAGGTGCGTTGGGAAGGAGGGAATGGGGCCGAAGGAGAAGCAGGAATTGGTGTGTTTGTATCCGTTTACGTCGTCATCAAGCGCGACGCAGAGGAAGATCAAGCAAAAATATGATCAGCTTGTGAAGTCCCATGAGTCTAATGGCTTGACGCTGGCTCAGGTTTTTTATATTCTCTCCCAAATTTTCTATTTTGATGATCTTAGTTGTTGTTGGTTATTCAAAGTATTCACTATTTGCAAGAGATTTTGTTTAGAAAGACTTTATTTTCAAGTTTGCTGTTGGTTAATGATTGTTTAGTTTTGTGTGTATGTATGATTTTGCTTTGATGTGTTAGTTTTGTACTTACCTGCCATTTTAGAATTATAATTGGCGGTTATATATACATAGTTCTTTGGCTCAATTGTTTTGTTGTCCTCGTCTTTAAGCAATAACTTTTTCTCTCATTACAAACATCATGGACTATTCATATTAATAGTTTTTGGGATGGGGTCTGGCTTACACCATATAATCCCTTTTTGCCCCCGACCCTCCAAAGAGAAGATGCTTTGCCACTCTCTTGTGTCTATGTAATATGTCTTCATCATATAATGTGTTTCAAGGATGAGAGTCTGCAGAAGTGCATGATTCCTGAATTTTCACACAATTCATTCTCTTTTAGTTATGAGGCTTGAAGGTGTTCCATACTGAGTCCTACAAGGTGAGGGTCCTCATGTTGAGCCCTGCATTAGCTTGTTACTAGTTGGTGAGCATTTGTTTTTACAATTTATGTATTGTTTGAATGATGGGGGAGGCAATTAGTCATGAAAAAAAATGCAGGTTGAGGATTCTTTTTGGAGATAAGAAATACTTGCAGCTGAGGAAGCATGGATGTTATTTATAGAGATCATTGTTTGGGTATTGGGTTTAGCTATGTATTTAAGTCCTAGGATTGATTTTATTGAACCTTAAAACCTAGGACCAATTTTATCTAAGAGGTTTTGAAACTTGTCTGAGGTGTGTCTACCTTATGGGTTTGTATAATTGGGTGTGCTTTCATCAAACGTTTGTGGTATATCCATGTGGAAATGAATATTGGTATCCAGCAAGTATGACTTCCAACTATAGAAGAAGTTATAAAAATGTATCACGATACTCAAGAGTACCACTAGTGACTGTTAAAACATATGCACAATGGCAATAAGTTGGAGCTTGAAGGATCAAATACAAATCCCATTTGAAAGACTTCGGTAAAGTAACATGAAAGGAAATTTAGTGTAGATTCCAGTAAATTTATGATTTTTTCGTGTGATAAGTCATAAATTTGATTCAAAAGCAGGGGGGGTACATTAAATCCCAAAAAAAAAAAAAGGAAAGAAAGAAAACACCTAAGAATCCCATTACGTTAACATAAGATCATTCATAAAAACTACAAAAGAATCAATACACACCGTGTAATGCTAAAGTAGCCAAAAATTTAATGTGCCCAAGAACAATCCCTTGAGCTGGTTTAATGGTGATTTTCTCATTTTTTTAATAATAAAAGTGCAAAGCTACCAAATTTCATGGAAACCTCGTTTTCTTGTTCCTCGACTTGCTGAGTGAGGAAGTTATTGTTGGAGTATCATCTTCATATGTAATTAAAATTAGGGGATTGTGCTACAACCATAGTTACTAGAAAATGCTACTACCCTATTGATCCAAGCTTTTGGTACACATTTTCCAAAACATTAAATATTTTTGTTCTAGAACACTAAATTTAGCAACCCAAAAAATCCATATTTTTCATTTACTTCATTTAAAAAAAAAAACCCTTCTTTTTCTTCCTTTAGTTTTCTTCTTGTAAGTAGGGTGGGCTAAGTTTCACTCACACACGCTTGCAGCCGTGAATCTGTACTGGTTTCTATGGTTATGCTCATCTTAAGTAGGACAGATCAGAAAATAAAATTTTAATTGGCACACAATGATTCATTTCCAGAACACATTTATATCCTTCTCAATTACAATGTGAATCAAAATTGTTTTTTCCATCTCAACTAGGAGCAACGAGTATGATACTTTAAATCTTTACAATATTGCATCTTGGATAAGCACTTCTTTTTTTAGCTTTCAATTTAATTGATTTACTTTACAGGTTTAAACATGGACAGTATTGAACTACTTAGCTAAAATACACTTTTGTTACTGAGCTATGGCCATAATGAGTAATGACATAAGAATTTCCATGCCAAAATATTCTTATTATTAGCAAAATAATATGGTCCATAGTCAATCCGTCGTGTTTAAATTTTTATTTTTCCACCAGCCCATATTTTCGGTATCATTATATTTGATCTACTGCGGCATGTGCATTATGTTATGGTCCTGGGTGGAGTGATCGAAGCCATCATTGCGCCCACTGAAACCTTCATTTCTTATCTATGTGTGTGGAGAGAATGTGCATTATTTTTACAATTGCTAATTTGCTTCATGTACATGCTTGGGAATCTCTCTCTCCTCCCCGCCCCCCCCTTTTTCCAACGTGTGACACATGCACATCTTGACTCCAAACTGTTCATGTATATGTTTTTTTATTTGCAAGTTCACTGGATCATGAAATTATACTATCCCTACAACAGTTTGACTAACTCTTTTGGGCTTTTAATGTCCATTTTTAACCCATCCTCAAGTATAAATATTCTCATACATGAGATGCCTTCAATTGATATTGAATTTGATGTCTCC
This sequence comes from Nyssa sinensis, assembly GCA_008638375.1. NCBI lineage: Eukaryota > Viridiplantae > Streptophyta > Magnoliopsida > Cornales > Nyssaceae > Nyssa > Nyssa sinensis. The sequence continues at coordinate 2,408,782 of CM018035.1, read as the reverse complement.
ATGATCATATGATTTTTTATTAAAGCTACCCGGTCAACCACCTGAGTTTCTAGCCTGACAATACCCAAATTCTAGATAGAGGGGCGTGAGTACAATTTTTTTTTTAAAAAAAAAAAAATTGGTGGATTTGTTTTATGGAATATGCTCATTTACGGGTATCTTTTTGTCCTAGGATTTATATGCACTTATATATTTGTTAATGAACCGTAGGCTTCATTTGATTGCTGGCAATATATGCACAAAAATGATTCCTGTGAAAAAGTGAATAAAAAAATAAAGGAAATATAATTCTTTTTTTTACTACATGTGTTTGGTTTATCTGAAAGTTAGTTAGGAAATAAGAGTTCTAACTTATCTGCGATGATCTTCTATAAAATGCAGGAAGGATAAATGGGAAAATATTCCCTGTATGAAAAAGGTTATCGATGGGAGCACACTTTCCCCTGGCAACCAAATGCCCAAATAGCGAAAGAAAACTGTTCTATTTTCTTTTCCTTTCCTAACCATCAATCAATCCCAACGATAAAAAGTTGGCCTCAACACTCAAGTTAAAAGAGTGTGAAAGAAAACGGTTCTGTTTTTCTTTCCCTTTCCTTTACCATCAATCAATCCCAACCATAGAAAGCTGGCCCCACCACTCAAGTCAAAGAGCTTGTGGCCATAGTGTTGAGTGTTAACAATCAAAATGTAGATAGACCCGCTGTAAGGTTTTTGTTGATGAATTAATAATATTATTGTAACAGATTCCTTATTAGAATGGGATATTAAAAATGGGCATTAACAAGTACATAGAGGTGCACATGCATACCCATGTGTTTGACATTGGGGTAGCTATGAATTAGCCTTGGGTTTGGCTAATTGCCAATCAAGCAATCCCAGCTAACCTCAATCTGGTGTTTTTACTGTATCTATATAGGCTAAGGCTATTCACACTCCACAAATATTTGAAGGACTCCAGTTTAATAAATGAAATTGCGAAATTATTTTTGATTAAAGATGAGATTATAAGTGTGCAAGGGTTATTAGTAGTCTCATTTGATATATGTGTTGCCCTTTAGCAATTTGGGGAGTGTGAATAAACCCCCTCCCCTCTCCCGGGGTCTATTTATTCTTATTTATTTATAGAAAGTTAAAATAGTTAGGCCTGGCTATATAACAATATAAAAAAAAAAAATAGTAATTTGACTGCAAAAATAATAATTAGAGCATGAATAACCAACATTATCTGTAGTTATAATAGAAAAGTAATAATAATCAAGTGTCATGTGAACGAGCTAGGTTTAGTTTCTAATGCTCAGTCTCTGCAGGAATATCAATAGGCATAAAAAAAAAAAAAAAAAACTAGACCTAAAAAAAGTATTTTTAGTTTCTTATGTGGGATGAATCGTGGATCCATGAACCTATAGATTCATAGACCCATGTGATGCTTGCGGCTTACCCTTCAGTTAGAGAAGGCCCATGTATGTCGAATTAACATTTATACTCCAAATTAACAATTATTCAACACCGATTTCTATATGAAGAAGCTAATACCCCAGATAAGTTTATAGAAAAAAAATTGATTAGCTGAATTACCATAAATGTGTGGGTTGTTGCTGAATGATCGTAAGTTTGTGGGTAGATTTTCTCTTTTGGTTGCTTCTGTTGGAATCTTTTGGCCTCGGAAGTTGCAACAAGTAAAATTATAGGAATTGCAAGCAGAATTATTGACTTTTTTTCGCGATTGTTATTGCACAGCATGGATTACAGAATGAAACTCTGTCAAAATTTTCTCACTGATGAAATGGTGCAGAAGATTTGAAATTTGAAAAACAGCCCATAAAGCCCCCCACCAAAAAACAAAAAAAAACATAGAGCATCAAACCTTGCCAATCAATTTGTTGAGCTCCTCCAGAACGAGCTGTGATCCTTTTTTTCTTTTTCTTTTTTGTTCTAATTTTTTTTTTTTGGGGGGGTGGGGTTGGGTTTACATGCTCATCATTCTTCATCAAAATTATTGTTCTAACTACTATCTAGTGATTTTTCTATAGGTAAATCACACGCACATACTTTGCCCTTTAAGGGAACTTGAACCATCAACCTCCCATATGTGAAGGTGGAGGAGATACTAACCAAGCTAGAGCTTGTTGGTTATTAGTCTTTGGATGTTTATTTCAGAATGTTTTACACATCGGTTTTTCACTTCAGAAATATCCTGTGTATTTATTTCCCCACTGTGCTTGAAGTGTTGGTTTTACCAATGGATTATAACTCTACCTTTGGTTCCTTTAAATTCTGCCCATAACTATTTTTGTCAGCTGAATAAAGTCATGAAAATTTTCCTGTCTGCCCCATAGTTGATTTCCTTATTCTTTGGTTAGCATTTCATTTAATTGTGGAGTTTGTTGCAAGTAAACATAGTAGTTGTAAAATCCTGGCTTATTGATCTGATTAGTGCAATACCAAGTTTGTGGCCCAAATTATGAACTGCATCCTTTTTAAGGTGGGAGAATGCTTACAATTATGTGCTTATTCATACTTCACGTGATACAGGTTGGACAGTTTGTTAATTGCTTGGTTGAGGCAAGAAATGAGCTACAGCACAAGTATGTCGTAAAATCTTTCTAGATGATTGAGCTTGTTATCTTTTTTTCTTTGGGTGGTTTATATGCGGCACATGCATCTTCGTTACAATGTTGGTTAACTTCTGACCACTGTGAAAAAATTCTCTAAATTGTTTCTTTGAACCTCACAATTTGTGCAGCTTTTTCATTAAATATTATAGTTTGCAATTCAACAGCACGATTTATTCATGAATACATACATCTTTTCCTGATCAAAAGAAAAAAAAAACTTAGCCTACTAGTTTCCAAACATCTTATGTATTTGATTTTCCTAAGTCTTTCTTCAAATTGATTTCTTCTCTGGAGATACTTCCAAAATATGAATTTTGATGTTACCATCAATGTCCAGCCTTCCATGATTTAGCAATGCTGGATTTTCAGGGTAATCCAGGCTTGAAATAATTCCTTTTTCCTGAAACCGCAATTGTATCTTAATTTCTTTGCTAAACAGGTCTGAGGTCATCCAACGTAAGTTCACAATAACAAAGGCTCTACTATTCAAGGCAGACAGGTCTTCATTTGACCGGCTTCGTCAACAGGTCTCTGATAGAACTAGTTTACTGAACTCCCACCTGTTGTGCAACAAGTAGGAATAACTGGCCCCCAAATGAAAATTATATATTTGTTATATGCAGATATACAAGCTAGAATTGGAACAAAAGAGATTAGAAGAGGACGCATTTGTATATAACTGGCTCCAGCAACAGCTTAAGCTCTCGCCAGCATACAAGAAGGTAATAAGGATCTTAATTTGTAACCCAATTCAATACATCTATAAGAGGCTTTAAATAACAATTAGGTTGGTTGGCTTTGGTGCTCATGACTTTGTTTTTGAGGTTGCTGGTTAGAGATTAGTGATAACTGTGCAGCTTACTAATAATGGATTAACATTCAGTTCCTTGACAAACCTTTTTATTGAAAACCTTGCACAGCTACATCTAATCTTACTACTGTGGTTCAGAGAAGTGCAGCAACTAAAAAATGATCTAGATGAATTAGAAGGACGACGTTCGCATCTTCAGCGAGGCATCTTGTTTTATAAATAGGAAAAATAAAATTCTGGTAAAGTGATTGCAATGTCCTTTTTTGTAGGGTAATGTGTCATGCTATAGTTGGTGTCATGATGTTTATTTGCAGCAGTTGTACATAAAATAGTTAACAAGTTATAAGAAACCAATAACCAAACCCCCCCAAAAGAGAGGGGAAGAGAAACCAACTGCAAACTTGCCTCTTTTTTCCTGTTTGGCTCAGGGTGACATATAACTAAAACAAGAAAACTATATCAAAACGCCTTATCTTGGTTTTATTTTTCATCTAAAATTATCCTACTTTCACTTAAATGAGGGTTAGAATGTCTCCCTAGAACAAAGTCTTTAATATTTGTTTGATAAAGATGCTGAATGAATTTTAACCCTCTTCTCTTTCATATTGAAGATGCTTGAAATTGGTGCCTCCATGGAGTTGAAAGCCAAATCTGGTGAGCTGGTGGAAAGCACAGATTCTGAGTTCACAGATATTTCATTTGAAGAGTTACTAGCACAAGAAAAGAAAGATTCTTTTTGGTTGGTTTCTAATCTTATATCTCAAATCCACATTGTTCTTTTGGCACAGATTAGCAATGCTTATATTTTTCGATATGCAGGCAGAGAAATGGGAAGCCCAGATCGTGCTCAGGCTGATGACGATGTCTTTTCTTGCTAACTGCACTCATCAGTTTCACTAATAGGAGTATGTACATTCAATACCCAAAATGTTGCACCATCACAGGAATTTTATAGCTGCCTGTGCTGCTTTGGATTGCCTTTTGAATGTAACAATGACTATAATTTTCTGCTTTCTGTTTTCTTTTAGGTATAACACAGTGGAAGCTAATTAATCCCTCATATGGAACTTGGATATTGTATCCCACGTTTGGTTATATTTTGGCCTCTTCTGTAACAACTGAACATTTCCTTCATTCAAGTTGAACTTTTTGGGAGACCACCCTACCCAGGCTCGGACTGTTGAAGCTCCTGGGGAGGGTCGGGCCTGGTTTGTGGATGGTGTCGAAGAGATTTTAGCTGCAGGTTACACTAGTTGAACATTGATGAGTTCTGAAAGGAACCTAAAATATGCTTGATTCCTGATAACCCAGTGTAAAATGTGTTTCTTGGGGGAAGTCTTGAGATTTGGCTCATTTTTTTTTTTATATATATATTTTATTTGGGGTAATTTTGGCTTATCTTTATCTTGGCAGATATTGGTGATAAGGAGTACCAGCTGAATTATGTGATTTGTTGATGGATATGGGATTGTAGATTGTTGCCTAACTCAGCATATTTTTTAATAAATGAAAAAAAAAAATAGAGTATTGGACTTTGGCAAATTTTCAGAATTTTCCTATGCTTTGGGTGTCTGAAATTTAATCTGAAGACAGTGAGACGCTCTCCCCCCACCCACCCCACTTAAAAAAAAAAATAGTCAAATGGAATTTTTTGCTTAATTATTCCATAAATAGTAGTAGCATCATTTTACAAACTCTATTCTAATAATGAAGTTTTATCATAGAGAAGAAGTCATTTTTTTCAAGGTGTTTTTTTAAAAGTTAGCATAGTATTTTATTTTTTTATTTTTTATTTTTAAGAAAAGAAGTTTATGTTTAATAAGTTTTAAGGAGGAACGGTTTTTCGGACAAGTCGGTTGTGTGTGTAAAATCTAACATCATAACTAGTTGTGTTATTCATTTAGCCCTATTTTTTGTTCAATCGGAGAATCGGTTGGTATTCGTTGCTGCGCTGTTTATAATAAACTTGTGCGAACAAAGCAATCTCAGCTGGCCAACCATTTTTTATTTTTTATTTTTTGCTAGTTATATAATAATAATAATGTTGAAATTTAATGTTAATTTATGTTGGTTACTGTATGACTGGTAGCCTCATCTTCACTCGAATTAGCCATTTTCAGAAGCCACATTTAGTTTCGCATCTGTACCAAACACTACAACTATCATCCACCCCCTCATTGCATTTTCGCATCTGTCTCATTGCATTTATTTAATTTGTTTTCTGCATTTTGCTTGCAATCATACGCACGTGTTTGCTGGGCTGGGCTCCTATACGTTGTTCCTTGTAGTCTTGGTTTTCTGCTTCATTTCCTTTTTATTCCTTAATTTCTTTCAAAATAAATAATTCAATAACATTAATAAATAGAGACAACTGATCAACAAATTCCACTTTGCTATATGCATATAATCAATTTAAGCAAGCATCCTTCAACAAAGCCTGCCCTTGCTCCACTTTCCCCATCTTTTTCTTCTCTCTGGCAAAAAAACATACCGCCACCCGGAAAAGAAAATGGCAAAATGGGGAAAAGAAAAAAGAGAATACAGTTGTCTATAGATCAGTTCAAGAAAAATCAAAGCAACAATAACAGAACAGCAGATTCTACTAATGACAACACATCAGGAAGATTTACTTGTACTTTATCTCTACTAAAACTTTCTTGCACAGAAAAACTATTAGAGGTACAGTTCATAACAGTTGACACTGGTGTAGACAACATCAACAACAACAACAAAAAAGGAACATACAAGCCAAGCCCTGGCTACTATCAGCAAAATGAAGAATTTTGGTGAGCTAGGGAAAACTTTCCAGGAGACTGGTAGCCCTTATCCTACAAAAAGCAAGAGACCTCTTTCTGCTTCCTTTCAGGTCTTAACTCTCATCTACTCCCCCTTAAAATCCTATCCTTGTTAATACCCAGACATGGGAGTCCATTTTCCAGCATTTTTACATCAATCAATCTTCACAGAGGAATAGATCTTCCGAACAAACCAGAAGCAAGCGTAGAAACCAATTGTCCCCGTCAAGACAAAGAAGGCATATGAGATAATTAACATATACCCAAAGTACATGATGCCTGAAACCACCTTCGTAATTTCCAACTTGGTGAAGAAGTAGAAAATTGAGTAGAGGAAGAGGTACAAAGCAGAGGAGCCAGAAGTCAGGTAAGCCCTCCACCACCAATGGTAGTCTTCGCTGCATAATTGGAAATAGCAGAGCACAATTGTTATCTCGGCACATGTGATTATAAGGATAACGAATACTATGAAAAGGAAGCCAAAGATGTAATAGAACTGGTTCAGCCATATCGAAGTCAAGATGAAGAATAGTTCAATGAAGACGGCCCCAAATGGAAGAATGCCTCCAATGAGTATGGAGAAGACTGGTTTCATGTACCATGCCTGCTCCGGTATCTGCCTTGGGATTTTGTTCGTCTTCACTGGATCTTCAATGGCAGGTTTTTTGAAACCCAAGTAACTGCCCACAAACACCAATGGCACTGATATACCAAACCATAAGCACACGAGAGCAAACATAGTGCCAAAGGGTAATGCCCCAGAAGATTTCACGCCCCAGATTAGGGTGTTCAGCACAAAAAAGATGGCAAACAGGATACCAGGAAACATAAAAGCTGTTTTTAAGGTATTCCTCTTCCACTCTGTGCCCTTAAACATTTTGTAAAGACGTGCCGAGGAGTAACCAGCAAACAAGCCCATGAAAACCCATAAGAGAACCATGGCAGTCATGAGCCCACCTCGGTTGGAAGGCGATAAGAAACCCAACAATGCAAATATCATTGTCACAAGAGTCATTCCAAAGATCTGAACACCTGTCCCAACATAAACACAGAGTAATCCAGAATTAATCGGTGTCCTAAAAACATCTCCATGAACAAGTTTCCATCCCGTTTCTTCCTGAGCTTCATCTTGTGTTTCCAATTGATTGTAATTTGCAATATCTCTGTACAGAGTTCTCATCATGATCATGGCTACCATGCCAGAAAGGAAAAGGACAATCATCACAGAGTTTATGATGGAGAACCAGTGGATCTGATCATCATTCATGAGAAGGTAGGTGTCCCAACGTGATGCCCATCTGATATCACTTTCCTAGGAAAAAATAGTAACTAAATAAATGTGGAAGAAATTGAAGACTTATATATGCGAGGACAAGAAATCCAAGGTATAATAAGAGTTACCTTGAAAGACACATCATATGTAAATACAACCTCCTTATCTTTATCAACTTCCTGTGGGACAGTGCTACCTTGAATTATATTTTTGGTGTTTTTGTTGCATGTTGTCAACTGAGGGTTCTTGGCATCCCACTCCTTGTACTCGTGTTTAATACTGTTCATGGTAGCCAAATAAGAAGACCAGAATGAAATCAAGCTGCAACACATTTCACAAACTACAGAAAGCAAGCTTCTTTAAATAGAACCCTCTCTTCCTAGATTATATATATATATATATATATATATATATATCCTACGTCTCTCTTCCTAGATTATATCACGAACACAAATGCAACATATAAACACCAATCAGATGACATTGTTCTTCTATGTAATGCAAGTCATCATTAAAAAAAAAGGATGTACTGAAAAGAGAAGAAGACGAAGATGTAGAATAAGAAGAAGATGATGATGATGATCCTTTGAAATAGGAGATTTTAGTATACATAGAACCATCCTCACTTCAAGTGGGAAGCTCACTCTCCATACAAAAAGGACCCTGAAGGGGTTGGACGAAAGTGAAACGTTTACACTCTCTGGAAGGCTTTCATTTTCTTTCTTTTTTTAAATAAAAACTTGACAACATTTCTTCTTTCGAGAATTTCTTAAGGTAACAGTCATTCTTTGTCACTTAATGACCATATAAACACAAATCCACCAAGTTCCATTTAAAAAAGATATGCAAAATGACCAAAACAAGGTGCAAGTAGAAAGCACAGAACCTGTTTGGAGTGACCTCGAATCCAACTATTCGAGCAGAATCAGTCTCAGGATCCTTATGATACATGACTCTGAAGCTCAAGTGGTTATTGATAAAATATTTCTCCTCCTTGCTCTGCAGAGCAAAGAATGGTTAAATTTTACATAAATACAAGTGCACGCTACAAGGGCAACTGTCCACTGCAACTCACCCCTGCATAATTTCCTTTGAACCCAACACGGAATCCATGTTCATAAGTGGTTGACTGACTTCCATCCCTCCTTTGTCTAAGAACAGCAACTGGAAGGTTATCCAGAATCCTGCATGCCCATTTCAGAAATCTCAGCCCAAACAGAAAACAATGCAAAGTCATTGTTCTTGCATAACTTAATTAGTTTGTTCCTAAGGGAAATAAAAATGTAAAAATACTAAAGACAAATTATATAGAAAGAAGGATGTCAGCAAAAGATACCAACTATAAAATAGTGATTTACAGGACTTAAATACATAAAAGTAAAAAAATGAACTCCATTCAGCACTTACATGTTAACCCTATATTCATCATCAATTTTTTCCTTAAAATTCTTTGCAGATGCAGCATCAAGCTTTACACGACAAGCCACTGTGCATGGCTGCTCTTCCCTCATATGAAACTGGGACAGAGTTCAAAGATTGAGATCCACAAAAACAGCTAGTGAGAAAAAATTAACAGCTAAACATATTGTTGTCCTTTTCTCTATCAACTACCACTTAATAATAAAAGGAGTAGTCATAGATGCTCACAGTATAAATGGAATTCTCAATACGGTCACCTCGAAGGACCTCCCCCAAATTTTCTGCACTGTTAACAATTTTGGTGGGCTTACAGTACTTCAAGAAATAGTGGTCATATGGAAGTTGTGTCTTTGTTGATGATAGTTTGTTCACTTTAACTTGAAGAGGATCACCCTGTTAAAAGGGAGTATAGACAATAGATTATAAGAGATGAGCAATCAGTTAGAAAGAAGCTCAACAATCATTAAAGAAGCTCTTAACCAAATCCCTATTAACACCAAAAAAATAAAAAAATAAAACAGAGGAGGAAAAACAACAATACATTATATGAAGCAAACTCACATCGTGCCAACCAATTTTTTCACCTTTACCAAGATCAAATTCCAAGTAAAGTAAACCTTTTATTCCAAAGCAAATCACAAGTTGAAAAAACACTGATGTATTTCCAAACAAGCATTCTAAGACAGCTCTATACATTGACTAACGAAACACATTTCTGATTTCACAATAAATGAAGAAAGGTCAGGCACCACAACAGGAGATCCAGGTTCTGCAGTTCAATAGTAGACTTCCATGCAACAAGTGCTCTCTTTTTTTCTTATATAAGTAAACTGTAATTGTGTTAAGGTGCCTGAGGGAGGTGAACCTGTGTATACAAAAGGTGACTCGACACAACAATTAAAGTCCAAGTTCCCCCCAAAAAAATCAACAAAAGAAACTTTATACGTAGGAAAAGCTTCTCCAACTCAATAATGGAGAAGCTTCAAAAAAATCATCCTTAAACCTACTAGGGGGCACCTCCTCCCCCTCAAAAATTCATCTGTTCCTATCGCTCCATAAATACCATAGGAGGCATAAAAGAGCCATCCTCCATACCCTTTTCATGCCACCTTATTGTTTTTAATTTCTATTAGTTCTATGCTAAGGGACCTCATGCATTCTCTCTCAGCGTATAAAACTTCAGAAACACGTATGCACCCACATTTCCAAAACAAAAAAAAAAAATTCTTGCTAAATCCCTCTGTAGACGCAATTACATTTGCTAAATAATGTCAAACAGCGTAATCCCAGCATCTCATTTCTCTGATATCACATAATCCTTACAAAAAATAGCCAATCATCCAACACTGAAGCGATCAAATTGCAAATGTAGGCAGGACAGGTAAGGAAAAAACGATCGAACAGACACAGAAATTACAATACATTTAACCGGATTCCAAAATCAAAAATGCAAAATAAATCATCTTGTGAGAGAAATTGAATCGCGAGTTTAACCTCCAATCGAAACCCTAGATCCAACCAATTTCAGTCATAATTTGAGATCTAAAGTGAATACCACAACAACAGATCAAAACCAAAACCCTAGATCCAAATAATGTATCAACCAGAACACAAACGTCACAAATCAACGAAATTTGTATAAACTAAGCACGAAGTGTTGGACTACTGAGAAGGCAGTAGTCTGGATTAATAGACAATATCGGGAAAAAATTGAAGAAAACAGAGATAATTAGTTAAGAGAGAGAGTGTGGATGAACGTACCCTTTGAAAATCGCGAGGAGCAACACCTGGGAGATAGAAAGATTTTGCAGATGAAAACAAGACTAGGAGAGAGAAGAAGAGAGCGTAGACCCGAGTCGATCTACTCCCCATCCCCATCTTCGATTCTAACAGACGAGAGAGACAGAGCTGAAGAAGGAAGAAGAGTCTTAGCCAGCCAAAAGATTATAGAGTTGAAAAATAAAAAAGTGCCTATCTCCGTGCACATTTCTGCTGCTTCCAGTATGCTCTTGTGAAAAACAGTGTGTCCCAATTTATATTCTCAATATTTATACCCAAAAAAAAAATTCTAATAATATCCATGTAATATTTTTAGGGTCCAAATTGTATAATTTCCAAAACTATTGCTTAATGGCAAATCAAATTGCAGATACATGTAGCATTACTTTTTTATAAAAATAGAGTAATGTTATGCTAATAAAAACATTTATTACAGTATTGTATTAATTTTATTTTATATTATTATGTGATATAATATGATAAGGAGTTAATACAATACTATAAACTCATTTATATAAATATTTTTTTGATAAACATAGTATTACACTATGTCAAAATTAAATAATTTTTAAATAGACCGAATTCATGAATTAAATTTATAAACTAAACTAATTACTTTAAAAAAAACAAAATTGTTATCTCAATATCAAACAGCTCGTACGCATGATGATCAAGTATGATTAACCTGGTTGCACAAATTTCTCACCAAAAGCTAAATGCAAAGGAAACTATATAACTTAAAATATTCTAATATAATTCATTCAAATTGGCTTGAAATCGGGTTTTCAAGACCTTTTCAATCAAGTTATGTCATGACCATAAGTAGATATCAATTAGTCAGAAGCAACAAACTATATACATGCTTGATATAGATATGATGCATGTCTCATTTATTCACACTTGAAAGTTGCTTTCCACTAGTACTGGTACATTTTAATGAAAACATTTTCACACTCGAAAGTAGTTAGAAATCACTCAACAGAGTGAGCTAAAGATATTATTAGTGTTGTTATTAAGAATAATAAGACAAAGAAGAACTGTAATCCCAACACAGAGTAGTTGTTGGGTCAAATAATAATACCCATATCAGCCAATATCAGCTGACCAATATCAGCCGGCACTGTTCATATAATACATGCAATATCTAACCTCGTCTCTCTCCATCCCTTTCAATTATCCTCGACCATTCTGTCTATAATTACAATATTATATGTAATGATCTTCTTTTAAAAAGGATGGCAGACTGAATTAGGTAAGACTTGTTTGTAATTCTAACAAATATCTTGCTCTGCCAAAGTGGGAAGCACCAACAAGGACATTATTGTTCACAAACACTTCTGAAAGAAAGCTCTACTATGTTTTGAAGCAACACTGGCCATTCAAGAACCAGACATCAAAATGCAACCCTCAGGCAAACAGGGATTGATCTCTCAAGATTCACAAGAATTGTCCAACTATTATCAAATATAATTCCAGAGGAACAAAAAACTATTCAGAATATATAGAGGCAGTACTCCACACTCCTCCCTACATCAGGCCACAGAAGCACATACTCGAGGCAACTTCTCCCTGCAGACAAAAGCTCAAGGCAGTCTTCAAGACAACAAAACAAAGTTCACTATAGTCTAGCTCTTCCAACGTCTGGATCATCTATTCGTTAACACATTAGTGTTGGACCAACCATATGTTATACAATAGGATACCAAATGAAAATCCCTACCAACTCCAAAAGAGAGAACATGGTAAGTTAAGCTCTACGAACTTAAAAAAAAAAACGAACTGGTCCTTGGCTTCACAATGTTTGGAAAACAAAATCAAAGGAAACTTAGCCCCCCTTCTTCTCTTTTCTAGTTTCTTTCTAGAGACATCAAGAGGAACACGAAAGTATATGAGATTTGAACTTATCCAGCTCTGCAAGAACCTCAGTCTTCTGGCCTGTATATCAAGTCAATCATCCGCCATATCTGCACCAAAACAATCACTGCTTCAGTCAAAGAAACATGAAGTACAGATGGTCAGTAAGATACCTCTAGCAAAAATAATGATCATATTTGAAAACGGGCCTGATCTACATCCATGCCTTACTTGGAAACACAGTTTTTTTTCCTTATTTCATTTTACCGTTAGGAGTTGAAATACTCAGGTGGAGAAATGGAAAACCAGTTATGCATACGGAGGACTTCTTTGTTTCATGATGCAACACTTTGCGATGGGTAGCCATACAAGACGAGAGAATATTTACCATAATTTCCCCCGTTCCAAACCAAGATAATGCTACAACCTTTTGAATAAATCATGAATCCAAATCTATAGTATGATGTGTTTCTCTCACACTATTAGTTTCAAGCAGCACTTATGTATGACAAAAATATCAGTTATGGATGGTTATCTTAATCCTGCAAATACATAGAAGGTTAAAGCCATTCATCAATGTAAAAAGTAAAAACCAATTGGGAAAGAATCTAACTACCTGCAGTGTACCCCCACCACCAGTGCTTTCACCATCATCAGACACGCTAACAATCGTCCATGGATCACAAGCATTCCAGTGGAAGTCAACCACCTTATCCCTACATGCATTAAAAAGGGTTACTTCCTACGTGGGAATCTAATACAAAGTGTTAAAAATAAAAGCAGACGCTGCCAAGAAAATTTAGATGTAATTAACCACTATGAACCATTTATTACTAGGATCAACAGTCACTACAAGACAACAGAGGAGATTCTACAGATTACAATTACTCATTGTTTACTATATACAGATGTGCTTTGTCACAAATTGCAAAGCATGGAACGAATTCTGAAGACAGGAAGATTCATACCTGTGCCCAGCATGACGGAAGAATAAGCCTGGTGGAGAATTTGAAATTCTTGCTCCAACATTTTCTTGTTTTTTACCAATCTGGAACACCACCAATTTTGTTCAAATATATTTGAGGAGACTGAACCAAAAATTAGTTAACAATGTCCAAAAGCTTAATAAGCAAAAATGTGAACTAACTGAATTAAATGCAGGTATAGATTATTACACTTCTTACCTAATTCATAATATTAGGTAGTATCATTTAAGTGGACAGGAGGAAAAAGTATTAATAAAAATGGTAGATAGCTGAAAAAGAAATCAAAAACCAAGGCCATAAAGAGGATCAGTAATTCAACACAAAAAAAATGTCTCAAATTGGAGAAGCTGAACCATGGAGTATCTAATTGGTGTACATGAACTCTTCTCTAATCCCACAGACCTTCAATCCCAACAATGGTTCAAAAGAATTCAAGGCTCAAGCCTGTAACTAACTAATATTAAGTATCTGGAAACCCAGAAAATGATTAAAACAAAATTTTCCATAAATTTCAATTTAGTGACAACTGAATGAAAAATGAAGTTGCAGCTCCAGGAACATCTGAGGTACAGAAATAACATCTCTAGATGAAACTTCTAAACATTTAGGCTACATTTAGATTGAAAGTCAAATGAATGATTTGAGATCAATTATTTTTATTTTTATTTTTTTTTATAGGTAAACATTTGAGAATTTTTTTCCCTACCCATGCATGGGTTGAGTAAAAAATTCAAACATTTGAGACCAAATATTTAAGGAATATAGTTTAGAATAGTCTAGATTTAGGTTTCAACATGACGTATGGACTGATTTGATAAGTAGTTATTTGAAATCCATGCCAGCAAGGAGTGTAGTTGAAAAGGATCCTAATAATATACATCTCCCCTACCACAAATTTTAACATTTCCTTACGTCTCCCATTCAATGTTAATATCAAATCTTCTATTCGGTTGTAAATTAAACTGCCAAATCCCTTCATTTGATATGTATATACCATTAAATTCTTGAAAATTTGTACTTTACTGTAGACTGTAGTCTTTGCCTAAGTGACAGATTGTTAACCAAAAGACAAAACTGAAGGCCAACATGCATCCTCTTCGGGCACACACATATCTATGAATTCTACTGAATATACTCCCTCAACACAAGAAAATTCAGAAACGCGCTGATTTGCCCCTGAACAGATTCCACAGGAGAAGGAAAACAACATTTCATTTTTCAAGTGTCTCCAATATGACTCCCTAGGGTTCTTCCATCAGTTTATCTTGCTAAAAATCTTCAAATCTGCATTGCCACTTTATACACCCCGCATCAACTCGTATTAGAATACGAGTAAAAACTTCTCCCATTTTAAATCTTCCAACCTGTATTGCCATCTTGGTGCAAAACAGGTATTACCGTCTTGATGCAAAACATACTATAAAGAAAAGAGGCAAATTGGGAATTTCACATAGAGCATGTTTGGACTTGTGCAATCAACTTTTTGACTAAATTTGAATCTTTATTGATGTTTAATTTTAATTAGTATGCTGATCGTCAGAATTTATTTTATCTTATGAAGTTTTAGGAGTAAAGTAGGACGAGTGTGAAAAACACTTCCCTACAAGCTTTATTACCAAGTTAATGTAGGGCAGCAGTAGTCTCTTTCAGGGCTTTTTTGGGCTTAAGGGTTAGTAAGAAATGGGAGGGAAGCCTTAATGATTTGGGGATTTAATCATGCAAGAAACAAATGTTCTAGGACTGTTATGAGTGCTATGAAGTATGAACAATATACTTCGCTGTTTTCAGATCTGGTTTTTGCTATTTTGGGTGCTGTGGTTAAATGGTTGAAAAGGATGAATAATAGGATTGTAAAATAGGATTTTATGAGTGTAGAAAAGGGCTATCTTAGGAGTTAGGATCCAAATCCAATCATTTGAGGTTTTTTAATGCATGCAAAGAACAGGGTGGGAAAAAAAATCATACAAAAAGAAAAAATTTATGCTTCACCCGAGCAAATTAAGCCACATCATACAAAAACAAGCTCAAATTCTCATAAGCTCAACTCTAGTGAAATAAGAGATAAATATCTATTTATAGATTGTTGGGCTGCTCCTAATGCAACTACCACTTTGAGTCTTTGACTCAAAACTAAAGACTATTCTAAACCAACTAAAGGACTCCGTATAAAACCCAAAACATTATTTAACCCAAAATAAGAACCATAGACCACAACTACAGCCCATGTCCAACAAATCCAAAAATTAACAACTACCCCTGGCACATAAAAATCAATAAAAATCCATGCAGCAGCATATTAATATGAACATAAATAAGGACTCTAAACACTACCATGGATACTTTCCTTTGAACCAAAATAGGCTTCTTTACATCATGGGATCATATGCTTTGTTTTGAATTTCTAAATTCTATCATATATGTTCAGAAACTCCATTGGTACAGCATGAAGGGGTTGGTATTATGATAATTTCTAGTTTTGATAGATATGGACAGTAGTCCATGGATTGTGTTTTCAGTCATGTTTTTCAGATCTTTTTTATACAAGATCCTAGCTGGTCTAAAATAGTCTTATAATCAAAGTCGTAGGGTTCCTACTTATGGGGTTATTGAGAATTTGAGATTGTGTGTGATGTGACTTGACCCTTTTAAGGGTAAAACATAAAAAATTCTAGGAAAAATTCCTAGATTCTTCTTTCCTCTAGTTAATATTCTCAAGTTACCATTCACTATCCTATAAGAAACACCTACAACAACCCCAAAACCCTACCATAGTAAGCCGTAATCAACCCTAGCCCTTTCCCTTGCCTCTTGACCTTTAATTGAGTACCCAAATCCCATAATACTTTATGCCTGGAAACTCCTGCACACTTTTCCCTTAAATTATGCAACCAATCATCTCTAGATCAATCAATTCCATCCTTTCTCAATCCCCAAACTTTGAAAACTTAATTAAAATGTTAAAATCCTTGAATTTAAAAGCTATCCAAAACCAAAACGTGCTATAAAAGCAACTACAGGCCGCTTTATTCAAAGTTTACTAATAGTTCATTTGGATGTAGATATTTGGGGAGAAAAGAAAAGATTGAGATGGAATGATAAACAAATGTCTTTTGGATTTTAAAATAGGACAGAAAAGAAAATATTTGGAGAGAAAAATGGAGCACTTCTCCAATCTTTCCAAAAGTGGAGATATTTGGAGCAATGTTTTCAAAACCGGACCGTTCATCGAACCGGAAAATTGTCCGGGTTACGGGTCAACCGGAATCAAACTGTGATGTCATAATTATGTAATTAATAAATTTAATAATATATATTATTAATATTTTAAATTTAAAAAATTATACAAAAATTACTAAAAATTATATAAATTTTTTTTACAAAATATGAATTTTTTTAATATATAAAACTTCAACAAAAAAAATAAAACCACACTCCAATCACTCCATAACCATCAGTGCATCACCACCGCACCTTCACCACCACCGCCGCACCATCACCACCACAGCCGAACCATCACCACCACCCCAGCCGCACCATCACCACAGTCCATAACCCCCGCACCTTCACCACGACCCCAGCCGAACCCACAGCCACCGCACCTCCACCGTAACCATCCTCTCCCACAATCACCACCGCCCGTCGCTTCCATCGCACCATCGCACCGCCACCATCATCACCCGAAACAGAGAAAGGGAAAATCTGAACAGTTTCATCGCACCGCCCGTCGCTTCCATCGCACCATTGCATCGCCACCATCATCACGCGAGTCATTGTCGCCGTGCGGTGGGAGTCGCCGTCGCCGTGCGGTGGGAGTCCGAACAGTTCAAGTGATGAGATGAAGGATTGAAGTGAGACTGAAAAACAGAGAAAGGGAAAATCCGAAAATGGGAACTGAGAGAGAAATCTCAGATCTGACTTCTGAGAAAGAGAAGAGAAAGTGAAAATTGAAAAATGAGGGCACAGTAGATTTTTTTTTTTTTATATATATATACATGAGGCGAACCGGTCCGAACCGGTGACCCAGTGACGGGTCGACCGGTTCACCGGTTGAACCGCCCGGTTCGGACGGTTTTGCCTTTTAAGCCCGGTTTTGGCTTTGGAACGGTTTCTTGGGTTCGACCGGACCGTTCCTTGGACTGGTCGACGGTTGAACCGGTGAACCAGTCCGGTCCGGTCCGGTTTTTAAAACCTTGATTTGGAGAGAAAAGAAACATTTTTTAAAGTACCAAATATACCCTTAAATGTTTGCATTAAAAATTAGGGTCTTTGTAATGAAAAGGATTTAATTGTCAAATAATGTATACACCTTTTTTTATCTTGTCTCCTACTAACTTTTTTTTTTTTTAATCGATGTCTCCTACTAAATATTCAAATAAGAAATAGTTATGTTCTTCTCATTTCCCTCCAAAATATTCAAACAAGTTGAAGAAGAACATTTTCTTTTCTTTTCTTCTTTTTTCTTTTCTATTTCAAGTTATCATTTCTTTTTTTTTATCTTCAAAACTTCCAAACAAGCTGTAAACTGTCCTACATTACATCTTCTCCAATCATTTTTCTTAATGGGCAACTTCTCAAAATCCACAAAATTCAGTGACAAGGAATTTGTTTGTGAATTAATTCCAAAGAGATTGGAACCACAATTATAACAAGCAATTTTGAAGGAGAGAGAAGAAAATGGAAAGAAAAGAAAAGAAAAGCAGAAAGAATAAAAAAAACTTGATATGACCCTTCTGTGTCTTTTAGATGTCTCCTAAAGGCTTTCTATGGTTCACCTAACTTATTTAACATGTGTTGCCTTTAAACTCCCTCGTGTTTCATAGTAAAAGCTTTTTCTCATTTTATGACATTACATCCTCTATTTATGGAGCCTCTTTAATTTCAGTGTCCTAGATTTTCTATATCCATTCAGTACCCCACTTTTATGATAGTAAACTTTCATTAAAGAAGGTCTAAGGGAGCCATACCCAAATATAAAAAACTGCTTCAAGTTAGAGCTTACACCTGTTCAAAAAATCTACAAAAGAATCTATGCAACGTGGAAAAGCACTAACCGCCCAAAAGTGTAAATTTTTAAAGCACAACTATTTCCATTCCCATAAAAAATCCACCTATTCTTTTCCCATCAAAAGCACCAAAAAAAGACTCAGTGGCGCAATGTACCTTTTTGTGACAGGATAGAAATAACAATAAGTATAAAGTCACAGTGAAAAATAGTTTAGGCTTCACACCTTCTCATGATCCCAGATGTTAAGGATGCCATCCTCTGCTGAACTTCCAAATACGGATGACTTGTCCGGAGACCACTGGAAACAAATGAACTCTGTCAAAAAATTGCTGGAAAGCCAAACAGACCCTATTTTCTGCAGCAATACTTAAATACAAATAGCAACAAGACATGAGCCTCTAATCCAATACCTGTACGCAAAGGACAGCAGCATTGTGCCCTTCAAATATATGGATAGGCAATCCAACACCCCCAGAAGTGAGGTTTCGGCGATCAAACATACGAACAGAATTATCAGCAGACCTAAAAAAATTGGCGTAGTCAATATAATGCTATTCCAAAACTGAGTAAACATCAATCTAGTGAAATTGACAATTGAAAATTCCTAGAGAAGAAACAGAAAATGTGAAACACCAGTTTTATCAAAATTGTTACCACATTCCCCATAGTGTTTAATGTACTTTAAGTTTAATTGATATGACAGAAAACAATGAACTAATTTTTTTTATTAATAAATTGACAAAATCAAAGAATATATATTACCCTGTCAGAATGAGATTCACATCATGAGGATTCCAATCAACACAGTGAAGGTCAGCATTATGAGCTTTCTCAACCTGCAAGAAAACCCCACCCAAAACCCAAATGGATATCAGCATTAAATGAAAGGCAATGATAGCAACACTCGTCAACATGCAACAGAAAGGATGAAGAGCACCTGAAGGAAGAAAAATAGGTTGATCAAATGTAACCAAAATAAAATCATAGAAATACTTCGTTAACTTTTAGATAGCTGGTCCACAGTAAGTCTCATATGATGCCATTGTCCAATTTATGCATCATAACGTGGAGACCAGCACAAAGTCAACTACCCTAATGATTGAACCTCTCACTAAGCAACTGGCAGCCACGCATCCCACTTATGCACGTGCACAAGCATAAAGGCATTTAAGTAAATGAGGTCTACGATTACCAATTCACCTGTGCAGAATTCAAAACTCAAATCTAAATAAAACTAAATATACCTGAGCATCTCTCTACTTATTAGTAACTTAGCATTGACAAAAAATTTGATCAACCACAAACAATCAATAACAGGCCTTCAGTAAACTTAATGAACCCAGATAATGTTATTCCACTTCAACAATGAAAGCATAAACCATTTCACATACATAATATGACTTTTTATAGGCACCTCTTAAACCCTAACATTCCAAGGGCTCTTCCTATCAAGGCTGGCATTAAGGCTAATATCAAGGCTGGTGATAGTTTCTTTTTGTAGCTGGTAATAGTTTCCTTTTGTGCCTGGTCATAGTTTCCACTTGTAGGGATTCCCCAATCAAAGGAGAATCATTGACTTTCCTTTATTTGTATATATGAGTTGTATAATTCCCTAATCAAAGGATAATCATTTACTTTCCTTATTTTGTAGATGTGAATTGTATAATTCCCTGATCAAAGGAGAATCATTTCCTTTGCTTGTAAAGATAGAATAGGTATTATATATTGAGGAGACCACTAGATGGTAGTGCACAGTCTTGTAATCTTGGTCTTCCTGTTATTAATATTCATCTTCTTGTCATTGTAATCTCAGTCTTCTTATTATTAATCTTGGTCTTCCTGTCACTTCCAAATGATGATAAGCAAGTTAACCACAATATTAAGGAGGGGACTTCAACAAGATAAATCGACACCCAAGTTTTGACTAAGACGATGAGTTTTTACACATAACAGTATGACCCATCAGAAATGCTAAAAGTAGCAACATACCTTGGTTACATAGCCAATGTCCAGAGGACATTATTACAGAGAGTGAAATAGCAAATACTTTCTGTTTGATGCCTGCTGATGCATCAAACCTATTGAATAATTCATAAATATAGTCATCATATTAGGTTCCGAAACTTTGAATAGAAGTATCATCACAATTAAGACTTAAATAAATCCCTGATCAGTCATATGATCCATGAAATGATATTTGCACGAACGAGGAACAATTCAAATAAAAATGCAGTCACAACTCACAATGAGGCTTTATTCCCACAGTTAAAAGGCAAGCAACCAAGAGAACTTTCTAGTTTCTAGTATGACATGATATTTCAAACTTGAGCGATGTGATTTATGTTATATATAAGAAATGTTGAGGTGCTTCAAGTGTAATTAATACATCCATTAGTGGTAACATATTCCCAAGTCCCAAGTACCCAAAACTCACTTATGCATAAAACAATAACAAAAAAATTTGGCTATCAACCACTTTATTGAGCCTTTAGAATATGCAATCATGCATGGTATACATAGTTGCACAACGTCTATGGTTGAATATCTAACCATGGGTTATCTACTATGGTTTACTGGAAACAGACTTTAGGGAACATATTTGAGCATAGACAAGATGTGTTGAGCATCGCAAATTTCAAAATAAAGACACAGGGACACAATAACATATGCATTGACTTGTGAATTAATTGCACAAGTATCTCTATGGTTGTGTGAAGATATAGATGTAGACATATTCATGTATGAGTTCCATAGAGTGAAAAATAATTAATAAATGTGACAACCTTGCAATGGTTTAATGACAAAAAGGCATTCCAAACATGTACACCTGTATATTTTACTACTTAAGATGTCTACTTTAAGTTTACATCATTTGACTGCATAAGAAATAGAAAAATCAAAGCCTCGTTACTGAAAACAAGTGCTTAACCTCTTCCGTATTTTTTTACACTTAAAATGTAGTACTTCATTGTAAATAAAAAAGTTCTTCAGATAAACAGAATTAAATGAAAAAAAAACCTTGATGACTGGAGCAGAACCAGTTCTTGCATCCCACAGTATAAGACAAGAATCATCACCCACGCTACAGAACTCCTGCGCACTTCAGCACAAGAAAGAGCTGAAGTCAATAAAGTGCATAATAAGAAACGGCTTCAAGCTGAGTTACCGCATAATGAAAATTTGAAAAGGAGAATATTTAGGAAATAAGAAAAAGCCTCTTTGTTCTCTCTTCTTAGAATGTCTTTATAGGGTCAACTTCTATGAATGACTCACAACTAATGGTTACAAAATATATATATATATATATTCCAAATAACATCATGTATCCCATCCAAGTGTTTGCTAAATTAGGGATGACACTACTATTCATGAAGACATAGTTACTTACACTAACATAAACTAAGCAACACCTTGTTAGTTAAATCCTACTATATGGATTTAGCTAGGAAAGTGGGATAGAAACTTTCCACATGAGAGTGATTCAGGACACTAAAGCGCCTTTGAGAGTTGCATTTTTTGTGTGGTCTCTTACCCGGCCACGGGGGCGGGGGGAGTTTTAACAATGGATAATCTTAAGAAACGGGTGTTTTACTTGGCGAGGAGATGTAGTCTGTGTATGAATTGTGAGGAGTCCATTGATCACTTATTCCTTCATTGCTCCTTTGTGAAGGAAGTATCGAAACTTCATTGTTCCCCTTGTTTGGTGTTCTTTGGTTGATGCCTTTGTCAATGACAGAATTTTGAAAAGTTGGGTAGGCGATTGTGGAAAGAAGGGGAGGAGGAAGGTTTGGAGGATGGTTCTCGTGTTTATTTTGGTGGATTTGGAGGGAGAGGAACCATTTGTGTAAATTCAAAGATAGTTTTTTGAAAATTTGGATTATTGAGGCATACCCTCGTATGTTCATACTTTTGTAAATTTCTTGAACAATATGAGGCTCTAGTTTTATTGAGTCTCATTTTGTAAATGGAAACCCCACTTTTTTTAGCTTTCTAATACAATACTCTTACTTATCAAAAAGAAAAAAATTAACATAAACTGCGCATGCCATCTACCTTGAGGGGCAGAATTGCACATCTTCAACAGTATCCTCATGCCCTTGGTAAATACCTCGTGGTCCAATAGTAGGGCCGTCTGCAGGTTTATCATTACTGCCACCAGTCTTGGAGGTGTGCTTAATGCTGGTACCGCTAGATCCTGGAGATTTTGAGGACCCTGGATCAGCTGCCAAAGTGGAGATGTGATCTTGAATACTCCACAAAACCACCGACTTGTCCTTCCCTACCATTAGAATACCCGTGATTAGAAATATGTCTGAAACCAAAATTAAATAATCCTACAAGAGAAAAGAATCATTTAAAAGCAAGAGATTGGAAACCAAATGTTTTAGAATCATAAAATCTTAACAAAGCACCATAACGCTTAACCCTTTTTTTAACCATTAGACTATCTATGATTAGAAATATGTTTGAAAGCAAAATTCGATATAAAAAAACCCTACAAGCAAAAAGACCCCAGAAAACCGAAGTTACTTTCATGGGTACTGTTCACATCACCCAAAACAACCCGTAACTTTCCCTTCTCTTGCCTAATTAAAGTCTTTTAACTCTTACCCTTTCCCTACACCTTTTGCAAACCCAAAAATCCCACCAGCTTTTAGTTTAGACAGAAAATAAAAATCTCTAAAACCCTTTTGGCGGGTGACTTATATATCTTAGATACAATGCTTGTAGGAGACATGTTCCCCCGCACTCTTCTTCATCACCTCTACAAGTATGAACCAAATGGAAACTATTTGCTACCATTTGAAGCCAGTGCTATATAAGATGGTATCATTGAGCTTTTGATAGAAAATAGATCCCAGATGTCTAAAAATGTTGCCCAACTTTCATTTTTCAGAATTTTGGAAGAAAGAGAATCATTTAGGAGAAATGGGGAGTAAGGCAAAGATTTGTAAAAAAGTTTTGAGGCTTCAAAAGCTTGTTCTTTTGAGATTAGATCCTTTTACTGTTTGAATTATGAATCTATTATGAAGTTTATAATATTTCAGATCTTTCAAAATACAAATTAATTATAGCAGACACTATCAGTTCTATGCAATGTCATAGACCCATGGATTTCGGGAGCAACACCATGGTTTAATTTTTGTTTTTAAATAAAGATTGTTAGATAAAATATCATTTAATACAAACATAAAGAAAAAGAAGACGAAAATAAAAAGGCTAGACGTAGAAGTGCAGTCAAGATTAAGAAGATGACGTTGATCGGTGATCACTATTTTTCAATCTTTAATATTAAATAAGACATTAATCTTAGTTTTTTTTATTAATGACACTTTTATCTTTACATTGGACAAGAAATGATGGAATAATAAGTGAATGAGAGATTAAAGGAACCACTAATCAAGAATAAAGTGGGTGAAAATCATCTAGAAATAGCATTTTGGTTCAAGTTAGACAAACTGTAGAACATTAGGAATTCCAAAGAGAAATTAGACTATTGATACAATGAGGAAAAACATGATATGGCCTATGTTTTAATAACCTGGATGGTAAAATAGGATAAATGCATCCGACCTCAAATAGTCAAGCGTGTTGTTAAGTTGAACAATGTGACAATCTTCAAGCCCGTGACTTATGCATATATCTGTTTTATATGTGTGATTATTGAAATTTATAATTTCCATTTTCTAAATGTTTTCATGATTGATCAGAGAATTTATGCCCAACAGAAGCATAACACTTTGATTGAGCCATGTCATATTGAGACTGTCAACAATGAGAAAAATGCCAACATTTCTAAGCAAGCAATAAAAAGTGATTTAGGGAATTAAGGGATTATGGAGACTACCCAACTTGGGTAGTCTATTATCGCTGTTTGATCATAATAGAAGAGAGGAACTACCGAACTATTACCATGAAGCAATCACTTTATTAAATTTACAAGAATGGGAACTAAAATACTAGTCTTAAAGAAAATCGAATGCAACTTAGTCCCATGTCAAATAATATCAAGAGACCCGTTGCAAACTAGTAAAGCACATGACCACCAATGCTTCAACTATAAGACTTTCAAAAATCCATGTTTTTCCTTTGTTTCTTAAAAGGTTGGAAATATCACTGGGTGTACTGAAAATATATGTATTAAAATTTAAATATCAAAATATATTGTATCAGATTATCAGAACGCCTGAACGGATATCCAATAATTAACAGATTTATATTGGTAGTCAAATTAGGGATTCAAATATCATGGCTAGTCATTATAGTTCGATTACCTACGGTTTTCTACAAAAATAATAATAGTAACAACTAAATTCACAATAAAGGTCAAAAGACAACCTCCAAATATTACAAACTTTGTAATTCAGGTACTACTTTCTTTTGAAAGGTAAATCTCTCTCTTACACACACACACTTTGCACCTTAAGAGGACTTGAACCTCAACCTTCCATATGAGAAGGTAGAGGAGATACCATCCGAGCTACAGCTTATTGGTAGGTTCTACTGTTCTAGTATTCTTTAATCGAGCCTTTTTATGTTGATAAGACTCTTTAATAAAACTTTTTATCGAGCCAAAAGTTTTTCCTTCTAGTACTATATGCTTTTTTCAGAATTTTAGTGCCTGACAATGTTATACATTTCTAGTATCACAGTTATGAATCATCGGTCCTTCCTATCAGCCCGGGAAAAAAGGTAGTATTCTTATTTTTTGGTACGTAACGGGCCTTTTGGGGTGAAAAAAGCAATAGTGAACTTATAATGTACAATTATATCTTTGTTAGTTTTTTGCATGTTTGTGGTTGTAACAATCACATTTTCAATCAGAAAAAGAAGTGAGAAATCAATAATCAATATTCTTTCAAGTCAACAATGACAAAATAAAATAAAATTTGATAATCGATTCGTTCCAATGGAAACATTAATATAAAAATAATATGATATACAGTACCCAATCATTCATGTAGGTAAAACAATGATTACAAAAATCAAGTCTAACTATAACATGTGAAGAGAAGTTATCTCCCCCCCCCCCCCCCCCCCCAAAAACCCACCCTAAAAAAAGGACAGGTAGAGGAGAATAAACACATCGGTATGGTATTTGTGCAACCATGGATTCTACACTAGTCTGCAATAGAACAACCGATGAGAAAATAACTTTACATGTAAATAGCATATGACCATATCTTCACCAAATGTCTCATCATCTCTCAAGTATCAAATATAATTGTTAAGATAAATCAAATGTTTGCTACAAGATAGAATGTGGAAATCTAAACAACTTGGACAATTGTTAAATATACCTCCAGACAGAACAAAGGGTTCAGTTGGGCACATGGCAAGCGCAAATTCTGCATTATCTTGGTGTCCAGTCAATACCTGCAAGATGTGTATAGAATTATCAGCCACCCTACTCCAAAAAAGGTTAACAAATAACAAAGCAACAAGGAAACACCATTTTTTAATTATGTTTGCATTGTACATCTCAAAATTCAAAAGATCATGCACGGATAACAACTTCAGAGAAAATTTAGAGTACACATGAATATTGTTTTAATTTTTAGACATACCAAGTCTGGACGAGAATCTGCAGCTCCCAAGACAGCATGACGGTTTGGTTGAGCCTCAACATCCCAAATGAGGACCTAGGTTGAAAGTTTCAAGAACTTAAGTGACATTCAAATTCACTGACTTTACAATTTCAAAGCTAAAGAAAACCAACAAATTCCAAGTTCTATATCAAAATTTTAAAAATAAATAAATGAAATTAAATGCATACATCAGGACTGTCAGTATGTGTGGCCACTATCTTGCTATTCTGTGGAAGTTCCCTGATTCGGTTCACCTGCAGTCATATCCATCAATTGCTAATAAAAATTCCAGTTCCTTTGTTGATTGGGAACAATCCATGTATCAATAAGCATGCTCCAAAGAAACACTTTGAAAACAAATAGACAAAGAATGCCTGTGTCAGTCTGAAAAATTACCAAAAGGCTCCTTATGTAAGAAATTTTCACAGGATCGGCTGAGAAAATTGTTACCTTTTTTTCAGAACCAGTCCCAATAAGAATTTGTCCAAGCTTAAAACATTGTTTTGCAATTATGTACTCCAAACAGAATCCAAAAAATAGAAGCAGCATAACAACAGAACTGAACAGCAGAGACTACAAAAATCAGTAACTATAATAGTTCCTCTGGTTTAGAGTTTGGGCAATTTGCTGTTTACCTGATTATGCATTATGGACTTTAAATGATGAGTATTTTCAAGTTTTTTTTTTTAACAAGAGGGCTTGATTGGCAGTAGTTTTTTTTTTTTTAGAAAAAAAAAAAAGAGATCTTCTCAATTTGAGGACAGCTTGAATCAAGAAATTTTCCTACATCAAGCCACTCTTTTTTATAATGCACAATGTCACAGGCATACTTCACATCAGCCATAAAGCTTAACGAAACAAGGTCTTTTGTGTATGCAGGGAGTAACCAAACTGACTCGCCAAAAGACTTATATGCAATAACAAAACAAAAAAATACTTTTTTTTCAAGCAAAATCTAAGAGACTAAGAGCTATACCGACAACAACAACAAAAAAATTAAAATTAGAGTGCATTCACCAAACAATAATTATCATATCCGGACCAGACCTCCAGCCAGTTTGGTATAATATTTGGATCATTTTTTAATGGGATTAAACCAGTGTGAACCAGCCTAAACTGGTCGTTTTTCATTAAACTGGATGAAACGGTCATTGGTAAGTCGCGCACCGTTACGGATCATTGGCAAGTAGCACAATGTTATTGCATTTATTGTATCAGGTGCGGTGCATTTATTGTGCTAGTAGGCTTTGCATTTATTGTTTGATAATGTAGACATATATAAAAAAAGGTCAGGATGGAGAATCGAACCCATCCTTATTGTGTGAAAAGCAACTTCTCTTACCACTTGGCCAATGCATTGTTTTGTTAAAATTTACACAAATATTAATATAAATTCAATAAAACAGTAACAGCCTAATATTTTCTTAAATTAATAAACCGACGGTTTAATTGGTTGAACTAGTGAACCGTGAATTAGCTCCTTCACAGGTTTATTGTCCGGTTCGGTTCTTATAACTATGCAACTTCTCTTACTACTTGTCCAATGCATTGTTTTGTTAAAATTTATACAAATATTAATATATATTCAATAAAACAGCAACTGCCTAATATTTTCTTAAATTAATAAACCAACGGTTCAACTGGTTGAACTAGTGAACCGTGAATCGGCTCCTTTACAGGTTTATTGTCCGGTTCGGTTCTGATAACTATGGAAGTGAGAAATCAATGAGGTTCGGTTATCCTCCTCTTAGTTACGCCAATGGGTGGCACACAATCAACATTATGCACAATTAAGAAAGAGGCACCAGAGAAAAAGAGAGGGAGGAGGAGGAGGGAGAGAGAGAGAGAAGACCACTGTGTTAGAATGAGAACAAAGAATGAAGTGAGGGTGGCTTCTACGAAAATATTTATCTTTTACTTACCATTCACAGTTTTATTAGAAATAAATGCCATTAATATTTGTTTCTGGACCACAAAACACGGAGAACAATAAAAACATAAACAAAGCACAGCAAAACAAAGTTGTCCATTGAAGTGATAAATACCTCTCCAGGATGTATGATGGTTTTAAACTTCTTTACAAATGGAGAACGTGCCTCTTCATTGAACTGAAAGATCAAGCAACCAAACTTTAACAGTAAAATTCAATGAAAAGAAGATTACCCCGATAATAATTGAGTAAAAATGGTAAAAGAAAGGGGGAAATTGTTGTATCATTCCGACAGCACCTGTGATATGTGCTCTGCAGCAGCAACCCTAGGTTTAACAACTTCGCAGTTTGCTATGACGAGTGTATTTGGAACAGTACCATCAGTCTGGGGAGGGGGGGAGGAAGAAAAATAGGAAACAATCAAACAGCAGATATGAACAGGCAGAAGCACCATTAACCAAGCAGCAAATGACATATTCATATATGCTGCTCCACTAGGCTATGAAGTTTCCTGATCCTCTAAATAACAATCTTTACAGTTGGACATGCATCAATAAATTATAATTGCCGTGGATTGTCTAGCAAAAATTAAATGAATTACTCCCAGAAGTCATAGTAAAAGTTTAGCAAATAATTTGTTTAAATGATATTCCGCTACCGGTGGTTGCCGAATATGCAGGTGTACCAACAATTCCAACTTGTCACCACTGAACTTGGTTTATCAAATATAACTCCCATTACCAGTTGTTTTTAGTTAGAATACAATTTATAACTAAAATCTACATAATAATAGTAAAGTTAATAAATGTTTGGGCATTCCATGAAAATTGAATTCCTCCATCTATACTATATTATAATTTTTGTACAAACATGTGGCCACTACAGGAAATGGTACCATTAATTAAGAAATAATAATGAAGCATAGTTACATGAAATTTTAATTCATATTCTACACCACTTTCAACGGCACCATTCATGATGAAGAAATGTAAGGCCCCAAATCCATGTAAAATATAAAGAAACACTTTGATTTCAATTGCATCGTCACAAAAATCAACTCATTAGTACTCAGTGATATTCCAGAATGTATGTTGCCTTTTTTGGCTTTCCCCCCCTTAGAAAATTAGATACAAATAATGTAACATGTCTTTTATAGTTTTATCAATAACACCAAGCATATCAAATCTGAGTGATAAATGAAAGATTTAACTGAAGACGGTAATCATGCCTGTTCTGAGAGGTAGAGACGCTGACGACTCTTGTAAGTAGCTTGCTCTAGCTGTGGACCCCATCTACCATGAGAAAAATAATACTAATAATAATGAATTGTAATTTATTTAAAACTAAAACTACAAACACAATTAACAAAACACCACAAATTAAATCAATACATTCAATTTATCCCATGCATAAATAGAAAACTGTCAAATATGAATGGAAAACTGTGAACCATTCATCAACACTTATCAGCACTGAGATATGCAACAATAGAAACACGTAGCAAATCATTAAACGCACGAGCGTTTGGGAGAGGGAGATTGTTGGTGAAATTTGTAACTGATATTATCAAGCCTACGACAAAAAACTACCACTTAGTCCAACAATGAAAATCTTACAAATAAAATATAAATGAAAATCACATCAATGCAAGGTTTCTCGTGTTTTGCTAGAGCTTCTTATGTTACTTCATTTGCTTGCTGAGAAAAAAAAATCAGTCCAAAACTTTTAAATCCTAAATTTCTAGTTGTTTAAGAAATGGAAAAAAAAATATCCCTTCAAAACTCTCATTTCCTTTTCCCACTTTTTCTAAGCAACCAAACAAGGGTTTTAAATCAATATTAAAAAAGGGGATCAGTTCACATTCAGTGTAGCACCAGAAAATCCGAAAGAACTGGAGAGACGTGAAACCCTAGATACAGAGAAAGAGATAGGGAGTGTACGAACCGGCAAGAGAGAGAAGGCCAGACGAGATTGTGGTTGGCAAGCCAGTCATACAGAACGGGAACAAGAGACTTCCATTGAGTGTACCTCTCGTCTACCGATGGCTGCGCTTTTGCCCCTCTCTCCTTCATCTTTCCTTCCTCTGTTTCTCTCTCTCTCCCGCCCCCTCGTCTCTCGCTCTCTTCCCCTTTTGCTTTTGTTCCCGCCTCGTGTTGCTCTGGAGCGGTACTTATTTTTACTGATTTTTGTTGCCTGTCATACAGACGTAAGAGTACCCGCTGGAACGAGTCGCAACTCGGCAAAAATAAGAGTCATTTAACTCATTGCATAGCGAATTGCACTCCTCCTATAATAATTAACCCTGTGTCACACCCTAGCTAACTTGTGTAGATTGCATAGATTATATCTCCTTCTGTCATAACCGAGATTTGTACTCTGACATATATGTATATATACAGGTGTAGGCCTGGTATACCTGGGCAAGTCATGCCACGACATGACTTGAATTATATGGATCGGTCAGTATGACTAATTGATTAGTTGTAATAATAAGAGATGTATAAAATTGATTTGTGACAATTTTACGATATTATGACTAAATTTGATAAAATTTTGTGATTGATTTGTTAAAAAAATGTAAGATTGACTGTAATAATTCAATATTAATTCAACAAAGTGTCAGAAACATAAACATGACATGTGACTTTACAGCATGTCGTGATTGCATCCTAACATGCAAGGCAGTTGCCTGCATGACATAAATGTGGTTTAGCATGTACGTGAGTGGCTTGTTCTAATTGTGGCCCTTGCATACATGAAACTCTAAAGCTGCAGGTATATAATTCAGAATGTGGGCATATGGTGTGTGTTAATGGCGCGTTGGCATAGACAGTTATGGATAGTTTTGTTGAGGCGCCCCTCGTTTATGAAGTGTTGTGACTGCAAACTCAACTATCACTTTGATGTGGTGCATGCAGGAAGTGGCAGCAAAGGATAATAGTTGGTCAATGACTATTATGTCATTGTGTGACACAATCGCATGGTTCCAATTAATCATAAGGTGATTAAGGGTGTCAATTGTCATATTCTCCAAGTGTGTATGTATACAGCAGGCCTGCATGTGCAGCAGAGAGCCTTTGATCCCCCTTTTCCATTGATAATAAAATAAAAAACAATCACACATTGGGTAAAATATTAGAGTGTTGGTTGCATTTAAGGTTCTATTATCCCTTCAAAAGTTAGGCTCTTTTGATATTAATTTATTGGGTTTAGTGTGTTGTAAATTAATAATCTATGCAATCTTTGTGAAAATAGTTAGAAAGAAAAAAAGGGCATAGATAACTTACATGGTTTTGCAATGTGCCTATATTAACGGGAACAATTATGATCTTCATTGTTCATAAAATAAGTTTACAACGTATTTATACTACCTTATAATTAAAACCCTACCCCTGTCCTAGTACATTGTACATTAAAAATCTCCAACATACCACTACCATGCCATGGGGGCAAAGCCCCCCCCTCCACCTCCAACGTATTATTTATTCCTAACAACATAACTAAGATTAAATTGCATGAGTCTTGTGAGTCTCACTCTATCCATAATGCTTATATACCAGTTTTACATATTACAATAATATGAGTCATTATTTCTAACATAATATCTTCTACATTTTACACTCTCCTTTTCATTTTATTGGTAAAAAGAAAAAAAAACAACCATGCACTCACGTCGGTTGCATTTAAGACTCCAATCTCCCTTCAA
Source organism: Nyssa sinensis (assembly GCA_008638375.1). Classification (NCBI taxonomy): domain Eukaryota; kingdom Viridiplantae; phylum Streptophyta; class Magnoliopsida; order Cornales; family Nyssaceae; genus Nyssa; species Nyssa sinensis. Next base: position 2,377,020 of record CM018035.1, on the reverse strand, counting down.
AAGTAAGCCATTTGTAGATGAATTTATAATATCTTCTATGTCATTTGCCCTCCCCTTCATTCCGTTGGTTAAAAAAATTATTAACTTTACATTCAATTTCAAAGTAGTTGAGTGTTTTTTTTTTTAAATACATTTTCTTATTTACATACAAGCAATGTGTTTTTTTTTTGTTTTGTTTTATATTCAAGAAATGCGGGAGGGAGAGAATTCTAATAATATTTGTGCATGCATCGATTCGAATAAGAGTCGTATGTGTAAAATAGATGAATTATTTTATATCGAATAAACCAACTTGTTTAAATGACAAATATATTTTTAAAACTCATTTTTAAGTCCAACCACAATAATGCACGTGTGAAGCTTAAATAAATGTAACACAATACTAAAATTTAACTAGAGTCTCGCTAATAAATTTGTCAGACTAAACTTTTTTTATCCTCAATGCAACTTGTTAGAGCTACTTTAGGAAAGCTTAAGTTCATGAAAAATGGATAATGGTATAATAGTTTATACAAAATGGAATATGGGTATTTGGACGAGAATAATTTACAATGATACAATAATTTATTTAGAGTTTGGTTAAAATGATTTAAATTTTTTTTATTTAATTTATCATCATTTTAAAAGTGGACAAAAGAGGAAGACAATGATAAAATCTTTTAATAAATTTTTATTTTTAATGATATCAATTATAATATTAAAATTATAAATAAAAAAACAAAAGACACTTTTATCTTATAAAATAATAGTAAAAAAATGCATAATCTTTAAGTTTATTCCTCTGTTGTTTCCCATCAAGATAAGAAGATTATATTTTATTTTTTCTCATTGATTTTAAATAAAAAACATCTATTATTAATTGTTACAATTCAACTCCTTAATTTATAATTTCATTTTAATTGTGTCTAAATAATCGTTAACGATCATATTAAATTTTGAATGGTAACTGTTTACATATTAAAATTATAAGATTTTATTTAAAATTTTTGTATAATTACAGAATTTTTTTTAAAAAATTACTATAAAAATTATAAAATATTAAAATACAAATAATTTGAGATGAGTCTTATGTAATTAGTTTCAATTAAAATAAAATTAAAAATAAAAAAACTGAAAGTTTTAGAATTGATGCACGACCAGTGTTGCGCGCTCTTGATCCGGCCTCACTACGCGTTTCCTTTTTATGAAAAAGATTGTTGGGCGGTTAGTGGGTCCCATAAAAGTCGGCCACCGTAAAAGCTTTCGTCATCCATTCCAAAACCACATGCATTTATACACGCAAATCAAATTAGTTAAATACATTTATTGACTAATTTTTGTAGCAACAACCAAACTAACCATATAATCACCATTTTCTACGCGATTGAATTATTATTATTATTTATTTAATTAACAAATTACGATTAAAAATATAAAACTAATTCATGAATCCGGTCTAATTAATAATTACTTTACATTAATAATAGTAATTATTATCAATATCTTTTTTACAATAAAATGTTTTTATTGTTTTATTGATTTACCAATTCGAATCATGTCGAGAGAATTATTGCGAAACATATAGATAAATATTTATAACATTTATTTTTTTACAAAATATATGCTTTGACATTCTAACAATTAATATTTAATAATTTGTCATAATTATTAATTGTTTGATAAACTAATTTTTGTAATAATTACCTTATTATTTAATAATAAATTTTATTAACCTTTTGATGACATTAACCAATAGGATAAAAAACATGTATATATGAAAATGTTAAGTAAATAAAATATTTTTTTTAAATTGAAAGTATACCAAATTAATTGAAACAAAGTCCTTTTAATCTATGGATTGTAACAACTTTTTATTTATTTATTTATTATAAACAACATAATATTTAAATTGTAACAATTAATTTGTATGTATCAATGTTTGAAATTAAACGAATTAAAAAATATATATATATATATAATATTTTTAACATTTTAAGTTTAACTTTCTATCTCGCGAGTAATTTTAAGTCTTATATTTTATCGAATCGTACGATTATAATAGTTTTACACATGTTCAGTAAAAATTTATTTTCACAAACGTAAATTAAAGTATGTATTTATTTTCGTATTAAAAATTTTTAATGATAATATCTATGATAGATATTGATAGTAAAAAAGTAATAATTTTATTATTTAAAAAAATGTTATTTACAATAATTATTTTATTCTTAGAATTTTTTATTCTACTCTCATTCTGCCCCTAGCTTTCCTTCCTAGGACAGAAGCACGTTTAAAGAGCATGAAAGGTTGATGGGCTTTTGAGATCGTTCCTTGGTTCTCTTCTTCAATATCGATTACTGGTTCAACGTTTCTCAGGTCCGCTTCCGACTTCGTCTGGATAACACCGTCCATCGAATCTCACACATGGGTACGCCTACCATTTCCTATTATTTGGTCCATTTGGTTTGTAACATTATCACAAAATCGATAATTGAACCGCCTGATTTATGATCCGTTTTTATTAGTTTCGCAATTAATGCAATTTTTTTGTTGTCAGGGTTGTATAACGGAAAGGCGTAAGATTACATCCGTTGTTGTGTTATTATCTATAACTGTTTTTTTTTTTTGTTTTCAATTTTTGGTTGTTGTTAAAAAAATGTTAACCTTTATGGGATTCTCATATCCTGTTTTCATTTTTTTTTTCTCAATTTGATCTATTTTTTCCTGTCAAATTTGGATCACCTTGAAGTGTGATTTGGCGAAACCATGGGCGCGATATAATTTCGTTATTGGGTAGATTGTTGATCATCTAGGTAGGTTGATTATTGATTTTGTGAAGCGATGGTAACAGGGTCGGAGCTTATGTGTTATGCGGCAATGCATTTTGAATCTATCTGTTTGTTGAGAAATGGTTGGAACATGAAAAGTTATATATGTGTTTTGGATTTTTCATCCTTCTGCTTTTTCCGAACTCAATGATTTTGGCTTGGTTGAGGCGACTTTTTTTTTCCCCTTCTGAAATTGGAAAAACCGTACGGTTTAATTTTATATGTGCAAGGCTTTCTTCTTGTCAGTTTTGGTAGAAAAACAAATAGAGGGTTTCTCTAGACACGAGCCAGCTTCGCTGGCATGACATGTTGGTGGTGTAACCACATGTTTCGGTTTGAGCCTTTAAATTAGCTCGAAGTCCTCCCTCATACGCCTCCCGTTTGCCTATTACCAGAAGTAGAGGATTTCTAAAAAATAATGGATTATGAATGTTGTGGTGTTTGTTACCATTATTCTATAGTCAGTTTACGAAGGTGGCATTTGCGTTTTTGAAGATTCATTGAAAGATTTCAGGTTCAATTTATTTACTTATTTTGATAGGTAAGACACACACCCACTATGTCCCAATTGGGACTTGAACCCTCAACCTCCTATTTGGGAGGTAGAGGTAATACCATTCAACCTAACGCTTGTTGGTTTCAGGTTCAATTTATTTATAAATTGATGTCATTCTGAATTGAAGATTTTTTGTTGTGAAGCAATAATTTCTAATGTACTCGATGGATTCGATCTATCTCTTACATGAAGACTCTGATTTTGCTCAAGTCATATGATTTATACATTTTTTGCTAATTGAATTGCTTATTTTTTGTTCAGATAAAGGCAGTGAATGTTGTCCTACTCACCTCATAGATGGGGATGGTACATTCAATGATGATGGAATTGAAAAATTTATGAAAGAAGTGAAACTGGCTGAATGTGGACTTTCCTATGCTGTAGTCTCCATTATGGGCCCACAAAGTAGTGGTATGAATTATCTCTAGAAGCTAATTATTATTATTTGTTTCACCAGTGAGGTGCTTTTCATAAGGTTCTGTATTCATTAACGTGCATTTTACATTACCATTTTTGTTTGTAAAAAATGTGATTAAGCTCTTAAACTAGGCTATAGAAAGCATTAATATATTCTTATGTTACATTTACAGAACTCTTGTAAGCTTGAACCACCCCCCTTCTCCTTTCAACAATCAAAACATAATTACCATAATTTTATAGTATAACAGCTGTTTATTCCATGCGGTATTACTGAACTTTTTTCAAATTGAGTTTCTTTCCTTAACACCCCACCCTTTGACAAGGGCATTGTTTTGTTTCCTCGTGCCTCTAGCATTTTTTGTTCATTAAATATATAAGACCTGTATAAGTTAGTTTGCATCAGTTATGCTGCGTTTATCCAATGATTTTGACAAGGACTTTTATGATTCCAACAGGTAAGAGCACACTATTAAATCATTTGTTTGGTACCAACTTTAGGGAGATGGATGCTTTTAAGGGAAGGCATGTACTTGTAAAGTTATTGTGGTAGATCACAATTTTTTTATCAGACATTAAAAAGCTGACCAAGTCATACTTCTTTTTAGGTCTCAAACCACTAAAGGTATTTGGATGGCAAAATGTGCTGGCATTGAACCCTGCACCCTTGTAATGGACTTAGAGGGTACTGATGGAAGAGAACGAGGAGAGGTGCCTTTGCAGAACTTTTTATTTATGATTATGACTTCATCTGCTCACTGGAATTAGACATTACTTGGTTCTCATTGTCCTATTGGTTTTCATTTATCTTTATACCTTGCCTAGAAATTGAATTCATTGCCTGAAATATAAATTATTGCATGCATATATGTGTATGTGCGCAAGCATTCGATAGTGTATGCAAATAAATATGATATATATGTATGGATGTCCGTTAATTGAGTTATGGGCTCCTTTCGTTCTTGTTTCTTGAGGTTGTGTCACTCTGAATTGCTTGGAGGACTCACTTTGCCATTTCTTCAGTTTGTATCACTCTCAAATGACATAATGGATTGACACCCCAATAAATATATTAAGTAATGTTTATTATTCAAGCATTTGATTGTCTTCCCTCATGCATCTTATGTGAGGAACAAGACTTTTCCATCATGGTATTGGCAAGTGTTTCTAGCATGTTGTATTCTCTTATAGTTAATAATTCAGTAGGACTCCATTCTAGCTGCTTTATACACTTAAAAATTCAGTGACTATTAAATTGGATAGCTGTAGCAACACAATTAGGGGTCATTGCTTGGTGTAATGGTAAAAGTTGGGGCTGCCAAGTTTTAAACTGTGGGTTTGAATTTGAGAGAAACCACTTTGTGCAAAATCATGTCTATTTTGATTTGATTCAAATTCATTGCCTTGGGAACCAATCACTGTAGGACTAGTATTTGAACCAAAGGATTTGAAATGGCAGTGCTTCTTGATCTTTCTCTGATTTTTATTTTATTGATATTAATAAGGGAAATGGACCACTGTAGTATTGCCTGTCGTTCCTCATTCAGTTTTTGTATCCTTGTCAGGATGATACTGCATTTGAAAAGCAAAGTGCCCTTTTTGCCCTTGCTGTTTCAGATATTGTGCTTATAAACATGTAAGTTTGTTTTTCTAGCACAAGCAAGATGTATTATATGGATAGAGCACTTTTTTTTTGGTTAAAATATTAATTTTTTTTTTTTTTGGGAATGTTTTATAATTTATGTGAATAATTTATTTCAAAATTGTGTTATTCAGGTGGTGTCATGACATTGGCCGTGAACAGGCTGCAAATAAGCCTCTTTTGAAAACTGTATTCCAGGTATCTCCTGTGTACCTGTGTGTTAAAGCAATTATTTTGATATGCAGTTGGTTCAACTTTTTGTTGGCCATTCTACAGGTCATGATGCGATTATTTAGTCCACGTAAAACAACTTTGCTGTTTGTAATACGTGATAAAACAAGGGTATATTTCCTTTATTATCTCTAATTTAATTTTGCAGCTCTAAATTGCACTTATTTTCATTTATTCAGTGTCTGCTAATGCCTTGGATAAGAATTTGATAAAATTTTGAGTGTGTTTAACCTTTTGTTTGTGTATAGACGCCTCTCGAAAATTTAGAACCTGTTCTAAGGGAAGATATTCAGAAGGTAAATATTTGGTGCCTCTTCCTTTTCTTCTCTCTTCCTTTGATACCTTAATACTTGTTGATTTTCTGATTCTTTCTTGTCTTGTAGATATGGGACTCAGTTCCTAAGCCTCAAGCTCACAAGGAAACTCCACTAAATGAATTTTTTAATGTAAGATGTCATTGTCTCACTCATGATAAGCTTAGGCATGTCCTTTATCCATGTATTGAGAAGGAGTGTGTACATTTATTATTATTGATTAAATGGCCAGGTTGAAGTCGTGGCTCTTTCTAGTTTTGAAGAGAAGGAAGAACAATTTAAAGAGCAGGTACAAAGATACCACACTCAAGTATAATTAGTCTATTTTGTTTGTTTATAGCACACAAGATGAGCTCATTTTGTTCCCTGTTCTTGACTTAGAAAAGAATTAAAGAGGAAATTTTGCAGAATTTTCCCCCTTTTATAGTTATCTTGGTGATCCCACTGATGATATATCTTCAAATTTTTTACAATTATCTTGAAAGGGTTTATTGGAAATTCAAATTAAATAATTTCTTATCCGTGTTTTAAAGAAACATTTCATTATTGATTGCACGCTATGCAATAACTTTTCTTTACTTATCTAATGAAAAAATAGTTTCTTTACTTATTTATTATTTAGGTTTGAGTTTGTAATTTGGAATACCACTCTACCTTTTAGGTTTATGAACTTTAGGATACAAGTTTTATATGTTTCATTTAGTTTTTTTAATAATGTAGGTGGCTAGTTTAAGGCAGCGATTCTACCATTCAATAGCACCTGGTGGGCTTGCTGGAGATAGACGGGCTGTTGTTCCTGCTTCAGGATTTTCTTTTAGTGCACAACAGATCTGGAAAATCATCAAGGAGAACAAGGACCTTGACCTTCCTGCCCACACGGTAATGATGTGAAAACCCACTCAACAGAGCTACTAATAGGATATTCTGTAATTTTTGTTAGTGCGCTTCTGTATTTTTGATCCATTTGTAGGTCATGGTGGCTACAGTACGCTGTGAAGAAATTGCCAACGAGAAGCATGCCTCTTTTGTTGCAAATGAGGTATATGCTTCCATTTAGTTGATTTTTTTCAAATGATAATTACTTACTTTAACATGGACTTGTATCAAAACTAGCCTATTTGATAAAAAAATATTGCAGGATTGGTGTCAACTAGATGAGGCGGTACAATCTCATCCTGTGCCAGGCTTTGGGAAGAAACTTAGTTTAATTCTTAATGCTTGTCTGTCAGAGTAAGCACCCGTTCTCTAATGCAATATTTATTTTTCCAGTGATTCAGCAGCTGGTTATGAATGGTTCTTCTGATGCACAAGCTTTATGGTCACTACCATAGTTATTAGTATCTTACTATATGTGATACTTATCTTATGATACGTTTCGATATAAACATAAAACGATACATATTTTATACTTGTATCTTTTTGTATCTTACGATACATTTCGATACACACGATGCATGAAATATATAGAATCAGATTAAACGACATCGTTTTGACATTTTTTTGTTGTTTTATTATATATATATATAGGAAATATTTTTTACTTGTTTAGTTTTGTATTGCCTCTTTGTAACGCCTTAAAATGTTTTTTCAAATAAGAAAGAAGGAAAGTAAGTATTTTGAGAAGATGTAAATGAGTAGTGAGCACATACAAGAAGTTAAAGAAGAAAAAGACAGTAAAAAATTGTTGTCATATAATGATGGTGATGATGATATCAATGCCATTGAAATTAGATAGGATCAATTATAAAAATGAATAATTTTAGATTTTGTCTTAATGAAATATATTGGGTGGATTATTTAATTTTAGTTTAAAATTCGTAGTATTTATAAATCTTGATTATTGTATTGCATGAAATTTAAGTTATTTTTTATAAGTGAGGTATAATATAAATTTTAGTAATTTATACACTATATATATATAATATAAATTTTAGTAATTTATACACTATATATATATATATATAACATGATATAATATATTTGAAAAATGAGACCACTATGCTTGCTACCACTTTGATTTTTAATTGTTGGATAAATAATAATAATTTGTATGACAAGTAAATTAAAATGTTATTTATATCACTTTAAATACTATTTATATTTATGTATATATATTTATAAATATATATATTTTTTAAAATTACACGTATCTACGGTACACGATACGATACCTAATACAATACACATTTTTAAAAAAATGATACGGCTTTCGATACACGTTTTGATAATTATGGTCACCACCTGAAGCATATAAACAGGGATGGGAGTGGCATTGATGAGGAGAATACAAACTTGAGGAGGTTGGGGATGCGGAGGAATATTACATGCCCCATCATATGTTGTTTTACTAAATGTCCATTACATATCCTCATTTGTATGACCAATGACTGGTACAACCGGGCTCTTGTGAAACTTAGAGATGAAAGTATATAATGACTCTTAGATTTCTCTCATGTTCTGATGTGGATGGAAGTATTACAAGACCAACAAACCAATCCTATCTTTTTTGAGTCATATAATAAAAATGAAATTTGGTATTCGGCCAGCTGCCTGTTTCCGTCGCCTTTCATTAAATTTCCCATATTTTATTAATTATTTACTTTATTTTACATTTTATCTTTACCTTTAAAAAAACACTATTTGCCATTCTGCCTCCAGAAAATTGCAAATTAAATGCAAGACACGTGTTGAATGCTAGAGTATAGCAACTAATATACTCGTCTTCTGAATGATATTTTGAACTACACATAGCACGTGAATTGCACATGAATGTGACTAGTGTGTTTGTGTGTGTGTATATATTTATATATATATTGGTGATGAATGATGATGGGTATGAAGAAAAATGTCTCGTTTTACATCAGGAGTAAGTCAAGGGGAAGAGACGTGTACCTCTATGAAAGAAATCAAGAATTCTGATTTATGGTCATCTATGACAATTTTCTGTGTACTTAATTCCTTTGCTTATAAGAAAGAGACCACAAATTAAGAAACTTAAAACAGTCAATGATAGTAGTTTTAATTGTTGGTTGTGGTATTTGGCCGTGCCTAGGTCACGGATTTCTGCTGCAACTAGAAAATTTTAATGAATGACCTACTTATAAAAAAAAAATAAAAATAAATAAAGACCTGTTGGGATATCCTCCTCAACACATTGAATATTTTAAAATTAATTCTTGGTCCAGGATGTGTTTTGGGAAGAGATATCTCTCTTCCTGGGTGGGCTGGGAAATGGGCAACCCTAATCTAAACCTTCCCTGTTACACTTCCAAAGTAGGTTGTGAAAATGTAATGGTTTGACTGTTTTGACTTTGAATAGGATGAAGGCACGGCTGATGGGCTGATTTCCTGAACTGTATGAATGTGGTCAATAAATGTGGGAGGATGTCAGGTTCTCCAACATTTTAGCATTCTTATTTCTAAGAACTCATTAGAATAAAATGTAAACTTCAATTAAAAGTGTAGCCCATTTTAAGCATATGGTTGAGGCTTTCATGGAGACATAATATTCAGAAGAAATAAGGGAGAAAAAAGATGGGGAACAAACAATACATGGGCTTCTTGCTGCAAAAAAAGAATGCCGAATATTTCAATTGTTCAGTTCAGTTTTCTTATACTTTATTAATAATATCTAAAACTTATTGGATTGCTTTACTCAATTGAGCACCTCAATCAATTGCCAATATGACATAGTAGCACCTATGGGCTCTGGGACACTTTCTGAATTAATCAGTGGTAAATTGCGGAGAAAGTGTTGCACCGTATCCCAATATTGTTGTCATACGGTATTGATTCTGTTGTGGACGTTAGTAGGCAGGAATAGTCGATCAGTTCATACCTCTCCCCTGCCTTACCTATGACATTTATAGTTCATATCAATTTGCTTCCATGGCTTTCTTTACTTTTTGAGATAGTGTGCATCACATTCACGTTTATTTTCTAAGTGTTTGCTGTTATTTGAATGTACCATTTGAGAATTACTTTGATGCTATTGATGTTTTGCATATCTTAAAATCCCTTTTCAAGAATAATGTTGTCTATCACTAATGCCAAGTTATTTTTAATTGTTTGTTCTTTCAGGTATGATGCAGAGGCTACATATTTTGATGAAGGTGTTAGATCTGCAAAGCAAAAGCAGTTGGAAGAGAAATTGCTACAAGTAACTGACTTTCTACAGTGCTGATGTGTAAAATTTAGAATTTTTATGCTGTTTCTTTGATGTCGTACAAATGCGAGCCTGCGAGGACACTCTCCTAATAATTGTGAGTCCAAAATTAACATAGGGCAGCAGCAATGAGAGTTTTTCAGGGTTGTTTATTATTGATTTTTTTTGGCTAGAGGATGGTTGAAATATTGGGTTTTAGGATTTGTAAAATTTAGCATTTTTATGCTGCTGTTTCTTAGATGAAGGACGAGTGCAAGGACACACTCCTGAAAATTGAGACCAGAATTTATTTAGGGCAGTACTAAAGAGGGTCTTCCAAGTAGAGGTTGGTTGAATATTGGGTTTTAGGGTTTGTTGTAGGTGTAAGAAAGGTATAATGGTTTTGGGTAATATTTAGGCAAAGATAGAGAAGGTTTGGGTGTTGTAAACTTGTAAACATATCCATGAACAGTAATTATGTTGATTTTGCTTCCTTTTGTCACTTTGTGTGCTATGGTTTGATAATTTAAGTAGGCAAGGGGTGAGGGTTGTAGAGTAGGACCTTAAGAGGTTAAAAAAAATGATTTTATGGGTTGGAATTATATTACACAATCCACAAAGAGCATGATTGCTAATTTTTTTTTTTTTTTATATAGTTTTTCATAAAACTTGTTCTTCATTGGTTTGAAGGCATTATATAGTTATGTATAGACCTACTAGGTCTCCATATTCTTAGACATCCAATAGATGGGGTGAAACCCCCTCTTTTCAGTTGGTTTGGCTGGCCTAGCTCTAACAAACTTTGACTCTTTCATTTAGAAGTTTGACAACTTTGACAAGTAGAACCTACATAGACCTATGAAAAAAAGATATATAAAGACCAAAATCAAAATTTGATTTAAAGTATTACTCATGGACCATTAAAGGGTTAATAAAATTAAGGTTAATGAATCATTACATTTAGATTTCTAATGTTGGTACTCTTGCTATGATGCAAAAAAAAATCCTGAAATATGTTTATCTCTTCTGGATTTCGGTTTACTAAGTTTGATATTAGCTCAAATGAAATAGATGTAAGTACAAAATATTTTTCATTTACATGTTTGTTTTGAGGTCCTGAACATCTGATATATATCTAGGGAGGCTCTTGTAGATCTTAATGGGCTTTTGAGCTGCCCTTCCTAACATTTCTCTTGATAGTGTATAAATTTTTTGATTATTAGTATTATTATTATTAACAATAAATACCTTTACTGATTAAAAATTATTATTATTATTATTATTATTATTTATCTTTTTGGTAATTTCACCTTTGACTCTCGCCCATTTAAACTGTTACTGGGAGAGGACCCAATGACTTGAGCTCCCCAGTCGTGGAGGCTTCTTGATACCTCTAGGTCTAGGTCTCAAGATCAATTGTAAAATTATGATTGTTTCCTTACATTTATGAATTGGAAATACATTGCATTATTTGTATTTCCATTCTTCATTGCCTGTCTTCTTTTGATTTTGTTAGCTTGTCCTACCGGCCTACCAATCAATGTTGGGACACATACGGTCTGGAACTCTGGATGGATTTAAAGAAGCATTTGATAAAGCTTTGACTGGAGGGGAAGGTTTTTCTATGGCTGCTCGTAATTGCACAGAGTCTTTCATGACTCTATTTGATGAAGCATGTGAAGGTATAGTACAGTGCCATTTCTATTGGTCAATTTTTTTATGTTTAACACAACAAAATTGTTTCTCTTTACAAAATTTTACTTACATTTATTTTCTGTTAGAGCTATTGCCTTCAATAATTGCTCATAATTAATTGATGCACCCTTTTCCTGTACCAATTCCACTTCAACTACTCTACGTGATGCTATAAGAAAAAAATATTTTAAAATTACAAACTTGTTAATGAGGAAAACTTAATTTATGTATAACACAACATTGGGGCTTATATGTACAAACATTTGTTTTTTTTCCTTTAATTTTTCAGCATTGATTTCCTATTTTAATATGGGCCATAATTATACAGTGTCTTTCTATAATCCCTTCTGCCAATGCCACTACTAATGGGGCAAAATTGCTACTTAATTTAGATTTGTTAGGAGATAAATAAAATTTCTGGTAGATGTGAATGTAGAGGTTGAATATTACTAAGTATTTATATCCTGGTTCTGATCCTTTACATTGAATGAAATGATCAATTTCGTTCTTGCACAGTTCATGAAACATGTGCTATGGTAGGAAAAAAGTCCATCAATTCCTGTTTGGCATGGAAGAATATTTACAGAAAATTATTAATTTTTTGATCCAACGAAGCTTCGACATATTAACTGCAAAATGTAAAGCTTGCATTATCCCTGCAGTGGAAAAAGTTTTACTTTAATAAATTGTTTGGGTACACGACTCAGTCTGAAATTTATATATTGAAACATTCTTATTCCTGATGGATTTTGAGAAACTGTCGCAGTATAATGGATGTGCTTGAAAATATTGTTTGAATGATTAATAAGCTGTACAGAAATCAGGATCTTTGGAGTCCTACTTTCCCTTCAAATCACATATTGAATATTGACCCATTAACTTCACAGATGCCAGCGTTGAACAAGCAAACTGGGACACATCTAAAGTGAGGGATAAGCTTCGTCGTGATATAGATGCTCGTGTTGCTGCAGTTCGTGCTGCCAAGCTGTCTGAACTTACTACCCTTTTTGAGGTAATGATAACATGTAATTGATAACCTTGGGATTATTTACCTCCTCCAGTGGTCTCGGACTGTGGGACAAATTTGAGATTTGATAACTAGTAATTCATAACCTTGTGATTGTTTACTTCCTCAAATGGTCTTTGACTGAGGTGACAAATTGGAAACCTGACAATCATTCATGTCTGGGAACTTTTAGAATCAGTAGGAAATGATGTGAATAAGTACTGGAAATATAGTATTTATATGATTCATCAAGGATATCAAAACAATGTTAGAAGCTCTGGAGGTACTCCAAGTGAAAAGAAGCAAAGTATAGTGCAGGAAACAAGCATACGTTGCTATTCTATAATTATTTGTCACAAAGCTAATTGTTGTGATTCATTTGTAGTCATGGAATTGTTGCACTCTGTTGAGTTCTAGGTGATAAAGCTAGTCAATCATGTCAAATGACAAAGCTACAATAATTGATTAGAGACTTCCAATCTGAAGAACATTGTTCCTGTATTACTCAATTATTTTATAATGATAGTAATTCATGTGCAGACAAGATTGAATGAGGCATTATCTGGACCTGTGGAAGCTCTTTTAGATGGAGCTGGTGATGATACCTGGCCAGCAATAAGGAAACTTCTTTGGCGTGAGACTGAATCAGCTGTCTCTAAGTTCTCTATTGCAATTTCTGGTTTTGACATGGATGAACAAACCAAGGGTCAAATGATGGCTAATTTGGAGGATTATGCAAGAGGAGTGGTTGAAGCGAAGGCGAAAGAAGAAGCTGGAAGAGTTCTGATCCGCATGAAGGATAGGTAGCGACTCCTTGCAACATTTGAATTCAATTGTTTCAAAATTTGGCCTTGTTGCAATATTTGAATTTACTTGTTTTGACTTTCAGCTCATGTGAATTGATTGAAAAATTTACCCACAGGTTTTCAACATTGTTTAGCCATGATTCTGATTCAATGCCGCGGGTCTGGAGTGCAAAGGAAGACATTCGAGCAATTACCAAAACTGCTCGCTCTGCTGTATGACACGCTTCACTAAATATCTTTGCTGGAATTTCAGTTTCATATTACATTTGGATATCTGTTAATCTTTTTTTAATAATGATTTCTTTTCCAGTCTCTGAAGCTGCTCTCTGTTATGGCTGCAATCCGTTTGGATGACAATGCTGACAATATTGAGAATACTCTATCCCTTGCTTTGGTGGACTCCAGAACTGGTGCTGTTACCAATAAAAGCACCACATCACATGACCCACTGGCCTCAAGCACTTGGGATGAGGTGACGATTGCAGTTAAAATTTTCTCCATGTGAAGTCTGTGGTTGTGTGCTTGAATTTTGTTGTCTACTATAGAAAGCCAATGTTATATGGGTCTTCATGACTACAAACTCTTTATATGATGCCCATTGACTGGATAGATTTTTAGGCGTAAATTATCTGGACCTTTATGAACCACTCTATTCTCGGTCCTCTTAGCTTTAAACATGTTAACTATTGTGTCAACAGCAACTAAGCTGGTGAGTGATTATTAACCTGTTAAATTACAGATGCCTAGATTTATAAAACTGAATCAGGTGTTTGGTGAAAGCTCTTATTTAGCCTTGACATTTAGATTGCCCAGTAATTATTATAGTCCACATATGCCTGAACTTCTTGGTTGTTCATGTTCCTCTCTCTCTCTCTCTCTCTCTCTCTACACACACACACAATTTATTTGCAAGTCTAGTGGGAACATGGCATGGGATCCTGTCATCTATCCAGCAAATACACTAACAATTTTCATTTTTATTTTTTCCCTGCTCAGGTTCCATCATCAAAAACATTGATCACTCCTGTACAGTGCAAATCTTTGTGGAGGCAATTCAAGGCAGAGACAGAGTACACTGTCACTCAAGCCATTGCTGCTCAGGCATGATCTCACACATATTATAATTCTGAATATCATCCTTTTTTTTTTGTTTAAATTGTTTACAAGAAGCACAAACCAATATGACGGCTCTTTTTGATTGTTACCAATTTTTTTTTTTGGGCAAAAAATTCACTGGTGAGAAGTTTTAGTACACAGGTGTGACAGGAGAAGTAATTGTAGAAAAGAAAGCAACAATGGATGGGGACTTAGCACATTATAGTATAACTCTGTACAATAAGTGAAAAAAACTTAGCATATGAGTACAAGGATTGAAGTTTTAGTACACAGGTGTCACAGGAGAAGTAATTGTAGAAAAGAAAGCAACAATGGATAGGGATCTAACACATTATGGTATAACTTTGTACAATACGTGAAAAAAAACTTAGCATAGGGGGTGATCGGGTGGATGGGATTAGTTGGAAAGGCAATGTGGATGGATCATTCTATAGGCACTTGGCAGGTGTAAAGGAATCCTCTTTTCCATGGTGATGGATTTGGAAGTCTAGAGTTCTAAAGAAAGCCATTTTTTTTACTTGGGAAGCAACTTGAGGTGCTATTTTGACGGCGGAAAATTTGAAGCTAAGAGGTTATCATTTTCCTAGCCGATGTTCTTTATGCAAAGAAAAAGAGGAAATGGTGGACCATTTGTTATTTTGCAAGATAACGGGGGATGTTTGGAATTTCGTCTGTAGTCTTTTCAGTTGCACACGGGTAATGCTGGCCAAGGTGAAGTAAATTTTTTTTGGGGTGGAGATGTAGGAATATGCAACAGGACTTGAAGATTGCATGGAACATGGCTCTCGTTTGCCTTGTTTGGAGCATTTGGAGGGAAAGGAATTGTAGAGTTTTTGAGGGAGTGGATTCTCCCCTGTGGAAGTTGAAAGATACATTTTTGAAAACCTTGTTTTTTTGGATTAAGGAGTGTCCTTTGTATTTAGATAGGATTTTGGATTTTTTGGGGATCTTAGACTTTGACTTTTTGTAGCCTGTCCCTCTTCCTTGTATAGCGCGATGTGCCTTTCTCGAGCCCTTTGGTTTAATACAAAGGTTTTATTATTACTGATAAAAAAAAAAAAGAGTACAAGGATTGGTACTTGGATGGTCAATATTGCAATAGTAGGTGGTTTCTTGTGGGGGGGTTTATGATTGATATTGTGCGATGATCCCTTCATTGCCGGTTAGAAGGGGGGCTAGGGGTACTTGGATGGTCAATTTCCTGAAGTATATGAAGTTTGTGGTGGGGGGAATGGGAACAAAATTCAATTTTGGCACGATTTTTGGTGTGGCAATACCTCACTGAAGAACTAATTGCTGAATCTTCTGAATAGCTTCAGATAGAGAGTTGAGGGTTGTTCATTATGTTTGCTTTTCGGAGATGGGGTTGTTTGTGAATCCTATTTCTTTAGGGACTTCTAGGATTGGGATTTACCTTCAGTGGTGGCTAGGAACATGGGGATGCAAGGTGGGTTTGATGGGTCTGGATTTCCTTAGATAGGTATTTGGTAAGGCCAACGTTCCTTCCAAGTTTATCTTTCTTCGTTTGGTCGGCTGCTTTGTAGGCTGTCTTTATGTTGGATAACTTGGGAGGAGGGAGAAGCTTCACCAAACTTGGTGTTGCAGTTGTATGTTGATGTAGAACAGATTGCAGAAGAATTCCTAGTGCGGAACAATTCCTAGCACGGGATTGCGTGCAACGTCAACGTTGTCAGAATTGCGTGAAATTCGGTGGGTGGCTTGGAATCGTTGTGCAAATCAATACTCATTGCTTCCTGATGACCTACTATCGTTTTTTCAGGCAAATTCCTTCGTCTTGGACTTAAATAGCGCGTTTTCTTATTTTTTGCTATTTATGGTAATAATGTGCGACTTAATTTCGAGAACTACAGTTGACGTTTGAAGTTGTCCTTTTGGCAGAGTACTGCTTAAGTTTAGGGTTTTTGATTTATGCTTTTAATTAGAATATTTCTATTTTTAGAATTTTTCGTATTTTGCTTTATTTTAATTATTGTTTTTCTAGTCTTAGTCGAATTAGGTTTTGCTGCCTATATAACGGCTTTTCTTTTCATTGTAAGGTTAACTTTTGATTCAATAAAAAATATTTTCTTTCTGAGATCTTATTCTCTGTACTCGTGGATTTGAGTGTGTTACCTTTGTTCGTAGATTTGGACGACTTTCCTAAGAAACAGGCAGTGTTCTATTTCTTCACAAGCTTCCGCTACGTTAGCTGGTATCAGAGTAGGCTTAATCCTGTTCAGATGGCGAACGCACGGAACGAAAACGAAATCCTTGACGATGGTGACTGTGAGGGAGATATGGTTACAGGGGCTGAATTTAGAACTTTCCAGCGTAAGACCCAGCAGGCTCAACGTGAGACGCAACAAGCGTTACGTGAAATCCAAGCAACTCTTGCTAGGCTGACGGCAGGGAATAATCAGAGGGGCGACGATTCTATGGGTCGTCAACCTTATTGAGAGAGGGCTGAAGTTGTGCGTGAACACCATCCAGAGATTCCACGTAGGTAGCTAGCCTATGAAGATAATCTGAGTGAGGATGAAGAAGAGGCTGAAGCCGTATTCCAGAATGATCGGAGGGGTTACCAAGGAGAGCAGGATCGACAGACCTTTCGTATGAAGATGGACTTGCCTAGTTTTAATGGCGAACTTCAGATCGAGGGGTTTCTTGATTGGCTAGTATTAGTCGAGAGATTTTTCGATTACATGGATATTCCTGAAGATAAAAAGGTGAAATTAGTCGCGTACAGATTATTGGGGGGAGCTTCTACTTGGTAGGAGCAGTTGCAAATTATACGGATGCGACAAGGAAAGGGGATGGTTCGGACATGGGCTAAGATGAGGCGACTGTTACGATCTAGGTATTTGCCTCCAGATTATGAGTAGATCCTGTTTCAACAATATCAGAATTGTAGGCAGGGGAGTAGAACAGTCGAGGCTTACCTAGAGGAATTCCACAGGTTGTCGTCGCGTAATAACCTGCTGGAAACAGATGCGCAACAAGTTGCTAGGTTTGTTGGGGGGCTGCGTTGGGCTATACAGGATCGAGTTGCGATGCAAACAGTCTACACTTTAACTGAAGCTGTTGCGTTGGCTGTTAAGGCAGAAACTCAATTGGATAGATCAAAGGCGGCAGTCGTAGCACGAAATTCCGTTGATTCTAATTGTGTTCCGTAAATAAAGAAAAAGCCCCAAATATTTAGCCACCTTGGTCTAACACCACTCGTGGGACAGGTAGCAGTGGGGTTCCTTCAAAGCCAATCGGTCCTTCAAAGCCAGCCAACACCGTTCCACAAGAAGTGGCACCTCGTAACCCTTATGCTCGTCCGGGGTCTGAGAAGTGCTATAGATGTTTACAGCTAGGGCACCGTTCTAACGAGTGTCCTAAAAAGGGTACCGTTAACTTAGTGGGGCCAGAAGAATATGGCAGATTCGAGACGGAGGAGGACGGGAATGAAGCGCCCTACACTTATGAAGAGGAGGAGGTAACGGGTGGCGACGAAGGAGAGCTACTGTCACGCACTCTGGTGGTTCAGCGACTTCTGTTAGCACCAAAGCGAAAAGAACCATCTCAACGGCATAATATATTCCGAACCAGGTGTACTGTGAACAAAAAGGTTTGTGATGTCATTATTGATAGTGGCAGTAGTGAAAATATAGTGTCGAAAGCAATGGTTACCAAGTTGGGCTTGCAGACTGAGAAACACCCTTCACCGTATAAGATTGGCTAGATAAAACGGGGTGTTAAAGTAAAGGTAACTGAAATCTGCCGCATTAAATTTTCAATTGGGAAGAATTATGCAGATGAGGTTGTGTGTGACGTGGTGGAGATGGATGCCTACCATATGATTTTGGGACGACCTTGACAGTTTAATGTGGATGTTACGTACAGGGGCCGTGATAACGTATATGTTTTCATGAAGGGGGGCCTAAAGATCGTTTTGGGACCCATAAAAGAGGAATTTGCAATTGTTGAACCGAAGTCAAAGGGCAAGTCAGTATTTCTTGTGGATGGGGGCGAATTCATAGAAGAAACTAAGGAATCTGGAGAGATTTTTGTTGTGGTAGTTGGGGGAGAAGTTGGCAAGGAGTCTATGGAAATTCCACCCGCACTTGAACCTTTGTTGGAGGATTTTCAGGAAATTATACCGTCAGAGCTACCGGATGGGTTGCCTCCTATGCGAGACATACAACATCAGATTGATCTCACACCAGGATCCAGTTTGCCTAATCGTCCACATTACCGGATGAGCCCTAAGGAAAGTCAGATCCTACAAGAGTAGGTAGAAGAGCAGTTGGCGCATGTGCATCGACAGCCGGGCAATCAACAAGATCACCATCAAATATAGGTTCCCTATTCCTCGATTGGAAGATTTGCTAGACATGCTGGCAGGATCCAAAGTCTTTTCCAAAATTGACTTACGGAGCGGGTACTATCAGATTCGGATCAGGCATGGAGATGAATGGAAGACTGCTTTCAAGACCAAGGAGGGGTTATACGAATGGTTAGTGATGCCGTTTGGACTCACCAATGCGCAGTACTTTCATGCGGCTCATGAACCAGGTATTAAAACCATTTACTGGAAAATTTGTTGTGGTGTACTTTGATGATATATTGATATATAGCTAGAACGAGTTTGACCATCTTACACTTGAGGGAAGTTCTACTGGGAAGACCCCATTCCAAATTGTTTATTGCTGTCCTCCACGCCATGCTCTAGACTTGGTTCCTCTGCCAAAGCTCCCTAGGTTGAGTATTGCAGAAGAAAATATGGCGGATCGTATCAAGGCTATTCAAGAAGAGGTGCGGGCAAATTTGGAGAAGTCTAATGCCAAATACAAGGCAGCTGTTGATAAAAAGAGGCTCAAGTCTTTCAAGAGGGGGATCTAGTGATGGTTTATTTGCGCAAGGGGCGGGTGCGAGTAGGCACGTACAACAAGCTGAGAAACAAGAAATATGGTCCTTACCAGATTCTGCAGAAAATTAATGATAATGCCTATGTCGTAGACATTCCTGTAGATATGGCCATTTCTCCTAGTTTCAATGTTGCTGATTTGTTTGAATATCATCCTCCTGATGTGTCGTCTTCTCCATTACCTAACTCGAGGTCGAGTTCTTTTCAAGTAGGGGAGACTGATGTAGAACAGATTGCAGAAGAATTCTTAGCATGGGATTGCGTGCAACGTCAACGTTGTCAGAATTGCGTGAAATTTGGTGGGTGGCTTGGAATCGTTGTGCAAATCAATACTCATTGCTTCGCGATGACCTAGATTGTAGAAGAATTCTTAGCACGGGATTGCGTGCAACGTCAACGTTGTCGGAATTGCGTGAAATTCGGCGGGTGGCTTGGAACTTTTGATTTAATAAAAAATATTTTCTTTCTGTGATCTTATTCTCTGTGTTTGTGGATTCGAGTGTGTTACCTTTGTTTGTGGATTCGGACGACTTTCCAAGAAACATGCGGTGTCCTATTTCTTCACAAGCTTCCGCTACATCATATGTTTAGGAGGTCTAAGGAGTCTATTGTTGTATGGTTGCTAGGAATGTTTGGTTTATGGTTTTTGCTGTTTTTGGGGGGTGTTTTGGGTCATGCCTAGGATGGTGGAGGATCTTATGGTGGGTTGATTGGGAGCTTGCTCTACTAGAAGGGTTTATTGAGCTCGGAAAGTTGCACCACTTTTGCTTGATGTGGTGCATTTGGCATGAACCATATAGGCGCTCTTTTGATTAGTCTTTTGTGTCCATAGATTGAAAAATATGATTTTTGATACTTCTAATATTTGGATTTTTAGAATATATCCAGTTTTGTTGTATTCCGCTTGTAGGGGTGGGTAAGTCTACGGCTCTACGCACATCTAACCACCCCCCTTTTATCCAGTTTCCTTTTATACTTTTTTTTTGTTTTTTTAGGACAGCTTATTTGTATAGATGGGACCTAGTTTTAGGTCAGCATACACTTCGTGTGTATACGAGTAGCCCATGACTAAAGAGTAGTTCACGACTATCCTGATCCCCAGAGAAGCTTTCCGCAAGTCATTCACATCTTGTTATTACCGAGCGTGAGCTCAGCTTGTTTTATGGGTTATGATTTGGGCTGCTTAGTAGTCCTTTAAAAAGAATGGAAAACACATTTCATTTATTATATTATTGTACATCCAAATTGTGTATTTCTTAGCTGAGAGGAGACTTGCCTTCATAGATATACTCAAGTAATTTACTCTTGCATGGTAAATATATTGCTAATTTTCACCTTGTTGCTCATGTTGTGTGATTGGATTCCTCTCTCTGATTTTCAGGAAGCTAGCAAGAGTAATAACAACTGGTTACCTCCTCCATGGGCTATTTTTGCTCTGGTTATCCTGGGGTTCAACGAATTTATGACACTTTTGAGGTACTCAGTCTCCATATTCTTGTAGTTAATTTTGTTGGTGTTCAATCTTCCACTCATCTACTGCTGTATTTGACTTACTTGTGAAGTTAATTGTGTTTGTGTTAAATCTTCGACTCATCTACTATTGTACTGTACTGATTTTCTCACTTCTTCATGACAGGAATCCTTTGTATGTAGGTGTAATTTTTGTTGCTTTTCTACTCATAAAAGCCCTGTGGGTGCAGCTAGACATCTCTGGTGAATTCCGCAATGGCGCTGTGAGTGTCAAACTATTTTACATCATTCCCCCTAAATTATTGTGGGTGTGCATGGAAGCAAGTTCATTGCATAATGATTTCTAAGAACTCTTATGCTCATTCTACTTGGTAAATCTTTTCTGCAATTTTCTCTGTCATGATCCATAATAATGACATGGCCAATTTTGTTGTAGAAATTTCTGGGTCAGGTTCTACCTGCTTGGTGAAAGTCCATAGGAAGATTGAAAATAATAAATTCTGTTACTACCTGCTAAGAAGCAGAATTTCAGCAGAATTTCTTAGACGTCAAAATTGAAATCTGGAACAAGTCGTTATAAATTGTGTTCGAGTGGCCAGTAGTAGTTATTCCTCAAACTTCTGCCCATGCCTTAATTTTTTATTTATTTTTATTGTTTCTATTCTGTCGAAGAATTCTTAGCAGCCTGGATTTTGATTGTGCATACTTTCAGCTTCCTGGGCTTCTCTCCTTGTCTACCAAGTTCCTTCCCACTGTCATGAACCTTCTCAGAAAACTAGCAGAAGAGGGTCAAATGCCTGCGACCGCTGATCCTCAGAGAAACCCTCCACCAACATCGAAAAGCTTTCAAAGTGGAGTGACCAATAATGGTGCTTTATCATCCAGTGGTTCATCTGAGGTAACTTCAACAGAAAATGGGGCTGAAGACTCGAGCCCCTCGATAAAAGACAAAATGACGTAAGCTATATATTGAGACGGCAACTATCTTCTGTTCGATTGATGCTGAAGTGTGTTGCTGCACATGCGGTTCAACTCTTGTCGCGCGAGCATGTGAGAGGAACAGATTTTGAAGGCCTAATTTTTGTGTAGGTGCCACATACTGGGGCTCTGGTTTGTTATGAGAAGCCCCACTAATAGATTTTCTTATTCAGTCTTTTAGGCGTCCATTTTGTTTCCGATTTGGGCGATGAGTTTCAAGGCTCTTCTTCATCCTACCGTGATGGTGCTTGGTTCTGCTGGTTTGCCTTTCAGTTTTGTATTGTGAGAAGCATATTATTGCCATGTTTGCTTGTATTTCAAGGATACTTTTTTAAAATTATGTGCTTCTTTGTATTTTATTTTGTATTTTATTTGAGAAATGTAATTTCTTCTTCTTCTTCTTCTTCTTCGTTGGGGAAAAAAACACGAATTGTACATTTAACGGTAGATTTCTTTACCACCAAGTCAGATTGTAGTAAGCCTTAGAAAATTTATTCACTTCATAAGTTTCCGTTTGGTTAGTAGGAAAAAAATGGTAGAAAGTGAAACGTATTAGAAAGTAAAGGAAAGGAAAGGAAAATGAAAAGTCTATCTATTTGGTTATGAATGAAAATTAAGAAAGTCACAAAGCCATGTACTTGTATCCGTTTGGTTTGTGGAGACCGAAGAAACATCATTTCATGACATTACTAGTATTTAATGGCCACTCTGTGTTCTTATAATTTCTATTTATCATTTTTACTTAGATTTCTAATACAAATTATTTTAAACAATTAGTTGTTTAGAAAGTTTATGTTGATAGAGAGGATATAACAATATATTTTTAACGAGTGATGTTATATATAATGAATATTTTTAATTAACAAAAAGCAAGAAAGAGGGGTTTATTATAATAAATGCATGCTTGATTACTTGTTCATGTACAAGAGTGAAAATCTATGAAAAAAATTTGTTACACAAAATTTTAATATTTTCCTTCACATATAGTTTCTAATAAATGAATATTCACATGAATAAATTATATATTATTAGAAAGACGAAGAAGTTTAAATATAGGACATTTTTATCAGGATTGTAAAATGAATTACCATACTAAAGTTTAGTTTGTGATCAGTTCGATTAGAAGCTAATGAGATAAAAGAGAAAATTTAATTATATTTTCAAGCCCTTTAATTTCTCGAGCATGACTTGATAAATTTATTCTTTATTTTTTTTGGGTAGGTAGATAAGCTCATTCTTATTATTTCACTAAATAAACTCAAGCTATTTGACCATCGAAGCTTGCTTACAATTTAAGTTTCATTATTTTTTCTAATTGGATAAACGGGTTAGGCTAGTGGATGACTTAGAAATTAAAAATAAAGTAATTGATATAAATAAAAACTTAATTATTTGACCATCTATATACGAAGAGTAGTGCTAGGTAACAAGGAAATAAAAACAATATAAGGCTGAAATGCGATTTTCATGCTCTCTTGCAATGTAAGTTGGTAACAAATAAAAAAATATTGAAAACATATCCAAGCCATAAACAAGCATACCAACAAGGTCTAAAAGAACTTATACTGAACCACCCCTAACTTCCAAGCTATACCAACAACATCTAAAAGAACTTATACTGACCCTTCCCTGGACAACGTCTTTGATTTTTCCAATCTTGCTGTGACAGCCAAAAAATCAGCCACTCTTTCATCTCCAAATCCAAGCCATACACAAGCATGCTGAACCACCCCTAACTTCCAAGCTATACCAAGATCTAGAAGAACTTATACTGACCCGCCCCTGGACAACATCTTTGATTTTTCCCAATCTTGCTGTGACAGCCAACAAATCAGCCACTCCGTTCACCTTCCGGCGTGTATGTTCCACTCTGTAGTTGTCAAAACGAGTCGCTATAGCTAGTGTGAATGTACCAGAAGAACAAAAAACAAAAACAAAAATTAAAGTTAGGTCAGACAGTAATTTTTAACTGGCATTGATCCACTTAGTAAAGTAGTTAAATACTCTTGGAAAACAACTGTGAGCATAATCAAATCTCTTTTTATACTGAAAGTAAAAGTAGTAAAGGAAAATGAAAAGAAAATATAATTTCATCCGTTTGGTTATGGATGAAAAGAAAGCCACATAGCCATGTACTTCTATTCATTTGGTTTGTGGACTGCAAAATGAAATATATTTGGGTGTTTATTAAGTATAGAAACATTATTTCATGACATTACTAGTAGTTGATGGCCTCTCTCTGTTCTTATAATTTATTTTTATAATTGTTACTAAATGGATAATTTATTTTATTTTAAACAATCAGTTGTTTTAAAAGTTTATGTTGATAGAGAAGATATAATAATATATTTTAATGAGCGATGTTATATATAATAAATTTTTTTAATTAAAAAAATGAGATTAACTGTCATAAATGCACGTGAGACTATTTGTTTATGCCTAAAATTTATTATAAAGAAAATTTTAATATTGTCCTTCACATATAATTTCTAATAAACAATATGCACATGAATAAATTATATAATATTAGAAAGACGGGGAAGTTCAAATAGGACCTTTCCTTAGGGTTGTAAAATAAATCATCACATTGCTTGAGTTTTGTTTGTAACCGGTTTAGTTAGAAGCGCGTGAGATAAAACGAGATAATCATATTTTTAAGCTCTTTAATTTCTTGAGCATGATTTAAAAAATTTATTCTTTATTTTTTTTTGAGGTAGGTAGATAAGCTTACTCTTATTATTTGACTAAATAAAAAATTAAGTTATTTGACTTGAAAAATAAATACGTCAAACTTGATTATAATTTAAATTTCTTAATTTTTTCTAATTGGGCAAACGGGCTAGACTAGTTATTTATGTCAATTACTCGTGTTGATCCCATGTCATCTTTTTATTCAAATTTGAGTAAAAAACTCAATTGTTATGAAGTACTCTAATGATTACATGTACTTTTACTCAATCTTTCAAAAACAATTTTCATCGTATTCCAAAATAATTTTCATCTTATTTCAAAAGTTTTAAACTGGTTCTGATACTACTTGCAACGCCCCAAGTCAGCTATCCTAACGACTTGAAAAAACCAACAACATTATTATTTAGAAACTTAAGCTCTTGTTATTAGTTGCAAGACTAGTCCTCATGGGATTGATTTAAATATCTGCCAACAATCTATTATACGGATACTCTAGGGACTTAGGACCACATACTCTCATGGAATTGATTCAAATCTCAACCAACAATCTATTAATCGAACACTCTAGGAACCTTTACTCTCTAGAAATCTGTTGTAATATCACTTGTAATATTTTAAGTCCGATATTCTAACAATTTGAAAAATCTTACAAAATATTCTGACTCAAAAAGTTAAACTCAAATCGTTGTTAACAAAAATACTTATTAGCCATATCAAGGAGGCCAAGAGGCGAACTTCAAGGGCTTAGAAGTTGGTAGCATTGGAGCCTTAAAGGCAAGTAGGTCAGGGCCGTGAGTGAATGTGAATTAAAGGGTGGACCCTGGTCCGTAACGTCCCCCAGCTCATTGCTTTAATTGAATGTGAATTTAAAAAGGGTGGACCACACAGAGGGTAATTAATGAGGAATTGAAGAGAAAGTGCTACAATTTTATCAGTTCCATTCAGACAGGTGGGGTTTTGGGTTGGTTTTGGTTTCCTTTTTGTGGATTATATGGTGGTAGGTACAGCACTACACCTCTTGAATTACCACACAAATTTGGCAAATGGTGGGTTAGATTAATAAAAGGGAATTCCAGCTTGAAGGAGTAAATATTGGATACTTTTGGAGTATCGTGTTTCCAATGGTACGATCAACATTTATATTTGCAGAAATATATCATTCTTATACGTGAGTACTGGTATGGGAGTATTCAATATTTTTTCATCTTGAAGTAGTTCTTATTTTTGAGGTAATTTTCGGTTGGAAACTGAATCATCACATGGCAGTGTACCATTCTAATAACAGCCTATCATGTATGTTATGATCGAGATATTCGTTAATGAATTCAGCACATTACATGACAATATGTCCTTTCAATGACACTGTAATATATTTACTATATCCTACTAAAAAAAGTGAGTTATATCATACATGACAAAGTATCATTGAAATGACAAATTGACATGTTACTGTACCAAACTCATTCAAAAAAATTTCTAAAAAAAATGAATCATAACACACATACCATAACATCATTTCAAAAACACACCATAATAATAATAATAATAATAATAGGACAGTCCTATTTAAAAATTTTCCTTTGTTTTCTTTGATTTCAAACATTCCATCATTCCAAGTTGAGTAGAAATTTGAGGAAATGAAAAGATTTTGAAATATTAAATAAGCACTGAAATCTCTATAATCACCGGGAATAATGCGTTGGACTCGGGGCTTTCAGTTTGAAAGTTAGGGTTAATTAACTCCACCACTAGTCTTTTATCAATGCATTCTACTATTGCTCTTTGTCTTCAAGCTTGCCTTGCAATGGCCTCAAGGACAGTCTCACATTCACACCACCACCACCACCACCACCGTGACATGCAGCAATAATAACATAAAAATAGATAAAGATGAGAAAAAAGTATTTTCACATATTTTTTTTTACAAAGTGTAGTATCAATGATATTAAATCCCTATTAACCCCCATCCTCTTACCCAAAAAGAAACATGAAATGTGACTGAGTCATTATCCGTTGAGCCACTTATTGTTTTTATTATTAATATTATTGTTATTTTATTTATTGGTAACTTGGATTGATCCCATCAACTGTAACTTTTGATCATATAACTAAGACGTAATTGGTTGAATGTTTACACCTGATTTACCATTTGCACTTCCTAAATCCACTCTCAGAGATTGAAATAGGAAAACAAGAATTGTAACTTCCCGGTCTGCTGTAGTCATCCTCACAGTATGCTTAACCAGCGAGTCTACTGTTCCCATGACTTTCCCTTTTTTCGGATGGCTTCAAGCCTTCAAATACTGATCTGTGTTTGAGCCAGCTTCGAGGCTTTACCCCAATTTTCATTAGTTTCTTCCAGGGGCCTTTATCGTATCTCCCGTGCATCTTCAAGCAATTTGGGTGAGAAGGTGGTTCCAAAGGAGAATTGTACTATGTGTGATTTGAAATAAGAAAGTGGTCTTTTCAAGTATTTATCCCTTGGGTCACCACCTGACCTACTCCTTGGAGTTCACCTATTGTTATTACTTCTTGTTATATCATATATATGTTGGAGACAACTATTTATCAATTAGTAAAATGGAATGTCATTAATCCATGAACCCCAACTACCTTTTTGTCAAAAACCTTGTAATTAAAAAAGTCTCTTCCTCTCTCCTTTGTCTTTCTATATTTATATATGTAACCTAACCGCAAGTAGAAGTCATTTCATCTTCCAAACAAACACACCATTATGTTAGGATTAAATAATATACTTTACTCACACAGCTAACACACGAATAAGTGATTTTTGTTAAAATGATAATTTATGATTGATCGAAATCTTTGACTTGATATCAATGGATCATAATCATATAATAAGTTTTAGAAAACAAAATTATTAAATGAACGGTGATGACTGATCGATCATGATGTATAATAAAGTGTAATATAATTGTGCGACGAATGACACTGTCATCGTTGCAGCTTGATCACAATGCATTAATGTTAATGATGGGAAATTAAAGTTTCTAATTTCTCACAGTGAATGCCTCTCCCTCTAAAAGTTTCTAGTTGATGCATATGAGCTTCAATCTAAGGAGAAATTATTGAATGCTTTTGGTTTAATAGTTTCTACAGATATTAGATTACATATGTAATTATAAAATAAATATAATTATTGCACATGTTACGATATTGTCATGTATTCATTCGACGATCCGTTCGGTAGCGAGTTCAGAAATTTTAATTAAAAAATATCAAATTAAAGATATTAAAATTTAAAAGAATTCATATAAATATATCAAAAAGTTTAAGAGGTTAAGTCCTATTTTTTAAAAATATTCTAATAAATTAAGGATTAAAAGTATAATATCAAAATTTGGGGAGAGGCATGACCCCCACTTGTTCTCCTTGCATCCGTTAGTGGATTCGTTGATCACTCGACGGTACCCAAAAAATGAAAATTTTTAACCTGTTTCATCTTTTATTTTGTAACATAGATATATAAGAGTATTTTTATATGTTTTTGATTTCTTATGTGAAGAGAGTTGTCTTTATGTGAACTATTATTGGGTGTTGATGCTGCACTTTTTG
Source organism: Nyssa sinensis (assembly GCA_008638375.1). Classification (NCBI taxonomy): domain Eukaryota; kingdom Viridiplantae; phylum Streptophyta; class Magnoliopsida; order Cornales; family Nyssaceae; genus Nyssa; species Nyssa sinensis. The sequence continues at coordinate 2,348,659 of CM018035.1, read as the reverse complement.
GCTCACGTGAGATCCAAGCTCGGCTCCCTGCGAAACACTCGAAACAGAAGATCAGAGGACCACCGGGTTGGCTCCGGCGGTAGCCGCTCCGATGCTTAAGTCAATAAATTGAATTGAAAGACTTGTAATCAAAGCCAAATAATGAGCATGAAAAATAAAGCGTACCTTTAGGGTTGATTTTATAGGCAATGGCTCTCCTAAGTTGATTAGGATTTGGAGCCATGAAAGTAGGGATTTGAGCATCGGAGATAGTAGTTACCTTGTAGAATATTGCATCAAATAGTGATAACCATGAGTGGTGGTTTCCTTGTAAAAGACTGTTTCCTTATTCTCTGCTCGGCATATATTAAGGCGGTGATGAGCTTTGAATAGCAATGTGTTACACCGAAGGTCTGTGTTCGGACCTGTAAGCTTTGCAGATAAGTAGATCTTCTCTAGAGGTACATGCTCAGCCTCTGTAGGTCTGCTCTGAAAGGCCGAGTACGAGCTGAATGGCCGAACACAGATTATAAGGCCGAACTTGACTAAGCGACCGAGCACAAGTTATGTGGTCGAGCCCGAGCTGGGCGACCGAACACAAGTTATATGGCCGAGCCTGAGCTCTATTATGAGTCGTGAACCGATCTTGCGGTTGCACGTGTCATGCAGTGGTTGGTGTGTCACATAGTGGTATATCAGTTACTCCCCCCCCAAGCCTTAGTTGGAGCTCGGGGGATAACTAAGGTCTTAAGAGTGCCCGAAAAGTCACGCGTTCTGTCGTCTCGCTTTCCTAGACGTCCGTTGGTACATCATTTATTGCGCAGCCGGTTTTTGGGTTTCTCAAATCATTATTGCTGCGATATTGTCGTGGCGGTTCGCCTGGGTAGCCATTACTCTCCGAATGTATATAAAAGGGGGAAAGAGCCTTGTACGACTCTTTTTACCATCTTCGATTTTGCAAAGCGAGATATACATCCGTCATTGTCGAACCAGCAAGCTACCTTGTGAAGAATCCCATCCATCCGAAGTCCCTTACTTTGATTCAGGTTCGGTTTTAGTGTTTTCGTTCATCTTTTCATTTTCTCTTCTTCTCCTTTTGGTTATTTTGAAATGTCGACTTCTTCGGCATCTTCTGATGTTGGTAATGGGTCGGGGAGCCTTCCGGAAGCTCCTTCCTTGTCACAAACCCTAATTAGGGGTAGCACTTCCTCGGGGACTGAATCGGAGGAGACTCACTCTAGTCCCTCCGTTAGAATAGTCGATGCCTTCTCGGAGTCTAGGGATAGAGAGGGTGAGGTCTCAGGTCGGTCTTCCCAGGTAGAGAGTGCTGTAACGTCCTCTTGGTTGGAGGTTATTAGGGAGAAGTATGAGATTCCTCCAAATGTCACCCTTAGGGCCCCTGATGACTTCGACTACCCTTGGGAAGTTCAGGATGGGGAAATTTGTGTTTATACCGCTTGGTTTGAGATGGGGTTACGCCTTCCTTTCCCTAGACTGCTTAGGGATTTTTTCTGTTGGTTCAATCTCTGCCCGGCCGATCTGCTTTTGAACAGTTGGAGGCACCTGTTAGGGTTTATGGCCCTAGGTCGCCTGAATGGTGTTGAGGTCTCCTTAGACTTGATCCGTAGTAAAATGGATCTTAAATATAGGAAGGCGGAGGGCCTCTACTACATGTCGTTTGACAAGGGCTTCCGGCCTTTGACTTTCGTGCCGTCCTCCAATAAATTTTGGAAGGATCGGTTCTTTTTTGTTGGCGGAAAATGGGAGGTGACCGACCCTGAGGACCAGTTCTCCACGTTCCCCCGGAGCACGGGGTTTATGGGTGAGACACCCTTTTCTTCTGTAATTTCGCTTTGTGCCTGTCCTTTGTGTATTTGACTGACCTTTGTTCAAACTCTTTCATGTAGCCAAGAGCGTCAAGAAGAGGCCGCAATTTACCCCTGTTTTGAAGGATCAGTACAAGAGACTCCTCCAGACTTCAAACCGGGATTACCGAGCCATCCTTCATTCAGGCCCTACAATGCCTCCCAAGGATAAGGGTGTTGTTGACGACGTCCTCAAATCCCTCGCTGGAAAATGGGGGTCGTCAAAGAAGAAGAGGGTGGCTAGCCAGCCCCCTCCTACTGCGTCTTCTTCGAAGAAGACGAGGACGACCGACCCTTCCCCGTCTGTGCCTCCCAAGAAGGGGGCGGTCTCCTCTGCTTCTCCCTCTTCCCGACCTCCTCTGAGGGGAGTTGTGATCAGGGAGCCCTCCTCTGCCCCTCAAAAGGGGGTGGTGATCGGGGAACCCTCTTCTGCCCCTCAGAGGGGTACGGCGGTTCTTCGGCCTGTCCCCTCTTCGGCCCAAAAATCTCAACAGAGGGGTAAGGCGAAGGTGGGTACCGACATGCCTGATGGATACAAGGCCGTCCATCAGGCCATTGAAGATTTCTGGGCTGAGGCCCCTTGTACTGACATCCCTTCCTGCAGCACCAGGAAGGGTACTGAGAAGACTGTGGCCGGTGCCATGAGGGCTCATCTGAAGGTAACGACCGACCTTTCTGCTTTTGTGCTCTTCTTCCTTTTCCTCTTTACTGATACGTCTTCTTATTTTTGCAGACCCTCCATAGCTTGGCTGCTTTAATGGAGGCCACGGTGGATCTCCAGGCTGTGGAGAGGTTGGAGGAGGAGCTGGATGAAGCCCGGCTTCAGCTCGGTACGGCTCAATCTCAAGCCACCACAGCCGAGGACGAGCTGAAGGAGGCGAGGAATTGCTTCTCAATTATGGAATCCGAAAGGGATTCTATTAAACTTGAGAGGGATTCTTTGCGATCTGAACGAGACTCCCTTCTTCAGGACCTGTCCAAACTGAAGGAGGAGAACAGTGCTCTTCAGTCTTCACTTGTTCAGAAGGTTGATGAGGCCAAGGTTGAGACCGAGGCCAGGTTGAAGACCGAGCTTCAGAAGATGGGTGATACTATTGCGCAGCTCGGTTACGACAACTTCAAGTCCAAGCTTCTTGCCAAGTACCCGGATATTGACCTGTCTGGGATTGACGACGATGACGAGGACGAGGATGGTGATCAGGACGATGGATCTGCAAGCCCCTTAGTTTAGGGAAAACTTTTGTAGTCCTGTTTCATCTTTTTGTAACCGAGCTCAAATATTAATGAAAACATCTTCTCTTCAATTTTTGTCTCTATCTTTCTTTGATTGTTGGTGATCTTTGAGTTCTGTTCAAAATATGTATCAATGCTTTGTTTTGTATGAACGGACTTCGGCCTTTGAGGCTTGTATTATGACATAAGTAAACCTGCTCTGAACCCAGAGTATCGTTTTTACCGACCATGGGTTGTCTCCAGAACTCACTTATGGCAATCCTGAAGTAATGTGTAGTAATAACCAACTTGTGCCGAACTCTTGACATTGGAGGGGTTTTTGAATCATGGATTTTAAGAAAGATGACTTGAATAATAACTAATCAATCTGATCTCTGATTGTCAGTCGTAGAAACCGGTACAAGATAATTACTCAGATCTTTTAGAGCAGGAACCTGAGCTTGATTGCCGAACTGAGCGACTTGTATTTGTAAGGATTTTTTTTTTTTTTTTTTTTTTTTTTTTTTTTTTTTTTTTTTTGATGGTCAGTGTGACTGAGCCCTTAGAGTTATCCTCGCCTGTTTATAACTGCCGGCACCTAGTTTCGTGTTCTTGCAATAGAACATCATCCTCATATGTCAAGATAGATCAGACTTAGGGATTTTGTTTTTTAAGATGGACCAGACCTGAGATGTATGTACATTGAGATGGACCAGACCTGAGATGTATGTACATTGAGATGGACCAGACTTATAGTCTGTGCATTTGAGATGGACCAGACCTGAAAGGTCTGTACATTTGAGATGGACCAGACCTGAGCCTGTGCATTAAGATGGACCAGACTTATAGTCTGTGCATTTGAGATGGACCAGACCTGAGAGGTCTGTACATTGAGATGTTTCACAAAAGATGTTGAAATAAACAGAAAGTACTTTATTGATAATATTTTCGCAAATGTTCCATGTTCCAAGGCCTGGGAACAGGTTTCCCATCCATGCTTTCCAACCAATAAGTGGTCGGTCTAACCGTTTTGATAATTCTGTAGGGACCCTCCCAGTTCGGTGATAGCTTCCCCATGGTGGGGTCCTTGGTGTTCTGGAAAACCCTTCTTAGGACGAGGTCCCCAACTTGGAAATTGGTAGGTTTGAGGCCAATTTTTGAGCGGTTAACCATCCTGCGCTGATATGCTTCCATTCTGATTACGGCCTGCTCTCTTCTTTCTTCGAGCAAATCCAAATTTTCTGCTAGTTGTTGGTCATTGGTCTCTTTGTTGAAAGCCTCAGCCCTTAAGGTCGGCATGCCGACCTCAACAGGGATTACTGCCTCAGTTCCGTAGGCTAGGGAGAAGGGAGTTTCCGATGTTGGAGTTCTCCTGGTTGTCCGGTAGGCCCAGAGTGCCCCAGGGAGTTCCTCAACCCATCTCCCTTTAGCTTCCTCTAATCTTTTCTTGAGAGCGTCGAGGATAGTTCGGTTGGTGACCTCGGCCTGCCCGTTGGCCTGAGGATGACCAGGGGAGGAGAAGTGCTGTTTGATGTTTAGGTCCTGGCAGAATTTCTTGAATATTTTCCCAGTGAACTGCGTGCCATTATCTGAGACGATCACATGAGGTATGCCGAACCTGCAGACTATATTTTTCCAAGTAAAACTCTTTATCTCTTTTTCAGTGATGCGAGTCAGTGGCTCTGCTTCGGCCCATTTTGAAAAGTAGTCAACAGCCACCAATAGGTATCTCCTGTTTGGCTTGGCTTTAGGTAATGGTCCTATGATGTCCATCCCCCACTGTGCAAAGGGCCATGGGCTAGTAATGGGGATGAGCTCATGTTGCGGCTGATGCTGATAAGGAGCGAACCTCTGGCATTTGTCACACTTTCGAGTATATTCCTTTGCTTCCTTCAGCATCCCAGGCCAGTAGTAGCCTTGGGTTAGAGCTCGGTGGGCTATGGTTCTCCCCCCATTGTGATTTCCACAGATTCCTTCATGGATTTCTGCCAAGACATATTGAGACTCTTCAGGTGCTAGGCATTTTAACAATGGCTGAGTGTAAGACCTTCGGTAGAGTTTTCCGTTAAGGACAAGATACCGAGCTGCTCTGATGCGGATTCTTTTTGCCTTATTCCTGTCCTCTGGGAGGAGTCCCTCCTCCAGGTATTGGAGTATAGGAGTCATCCAGTTCTGAGGCTGCTCCGTGACTTGGGCGACCTGGATCTCCTCGGTGCTAGGCCTTGGCTGGTGAGAGAACTTTATCGTTGACTCCACCCCCGTTTTCATGTGAGATGCCATGTTTGCTAAGGCATCGGCTCGGCTGTTCTGTCCTCTTTCTATTTTTTGGATTGAGAATGCTCGGAAGGAATGTTTTAGCAAGTTGACTAGTTCCGAATATCGGAGCATTCTTTCATCCTTGATGGCATATTCTCCTTGAACCTAGCTAACCACCAGTTGGGAGTCGAAAAATACCTCGAGGCTCTGTACCTCGCACTCCTGAGCTAGCTTCATTCCTAAGATAAGGGCCTCATATTCCGCTTCGTTGTTGGAGGCTCTGAACCCCAAGCTAATTGCCCTTTCGGTTGTAAGTCCATCAGGAGAGTGTAGTACTAGCCCTGCTCCGGCACCTCGGTCAGTGGATGATCCATCAGCATACAACTTCCAAGTCCCCACCTCGTCTGAGACTTGAGCTTTGCCTAGCAGCGCGGGAGTGAATTCTGCGACGAAGTCTGCCAAGGCTTGCCCTTTAATTGAGACTCGTGGAATGTAGGACAAATCGAACTCCCCCAGTTCCACTGACCACTTGACCAACCGTCCTGATACTTCTGGTTTTCTTAGGACTGCTTTCAGTGGGTAGGCAGTCGGAATTTCTATGGGATGTGCTTGGAAGTATGGTCTCAGCTTCCGTGCAGAAACTATGAGAGCAAGGGCTAGCTTCTCAATTTCGGGGTACCTCTTTTCTGTGTCTAGTAATGCCTTGCTGACATAGAAGATGGGCCTCTGCACGCTCCTGTCTTGCCTAACCAGTACCGAACTGACAGCGTTCTCAGAGACTGCGAGATAGAGAAGCAGCCTTTCTCCTTGGATTGGTTTTGATAAGAGCTCGGGCGAAGCCAAGTATCTTTTGAGTTCCTGAAAGGATTTTTCACACTCGTCAGTCCATTGCAAAGATTTGTTACCTTTCAGAGCCTTGAAGAAGGGTAGACACCGATCCGTGGATTTGGAGATGAATCTGCTGAGAGCTGCTATCCGGCCGTTCAGAGCTTGAATGTCCTTTCGGGCCTTTGGGGATTTCAGTCCGATCAGAGCCCCGATCTGAGTCGGGTCTGCTTCTATACCTCTTTGAGAGACTATGTACCCAAGGAACTTCCCTTTTGTTACACCAAAGGTGCACTTTGAGGGATTGAGCTTCATTTTATATTGTCTGAGGATGTCGAAGGTTTGTGCTAGGTGTTGGAGATGACTGCTCTTCCTTAGGCTCTTGACCAGCATATCGTCGATATAAACTTCCATAGTGCTGCCGATCAAGGAGCCGAACATCTTATTAACAAGACGTTGGTAGGTAGCTCCAGCATTCTTTAGTCCGAACGGCATCACTTTGTAGCAATAAAGACCTCGTTCGGTGATGAATGAAGTCTTCTCTTGATCGGGAGGATGCATCTGTATTTGATTGTACCCAGAATAAGCATCCATGAAGCTCATGAGCTCGTGCCCTGCAGTTGCATCGACTAACTGATCTATTCGTGGAAGAGGGAAGCTATCCTTTGGGCATGCTTTGTTGAGATCTGTGTAGTCGACACAGACTCTCCATTTACCATTCTTCTTCTTGACCAGAACAGTGTTGGCCAACCAATCAGGATAAGATACCTCTCGTATCATTTTGGCGTTGAGCAACTTTTGAACCTCGTCGTTGATGACCTGATGCCGTTCTGGAGCGAGAGGCCTTCTCTTTTGTCTCACTGGTGGATGGTCTGGATCCACCATTAGTCTGTGCGTGATCAGGTCGGGATCTATCCCTTCCATGTCGCTTGTCTCCTAGGCAAATACGGAGAGGTTTTTCTTCAAAAACTTGACCAGCTCATCCTGCTCGGTATGTGTCAGGTCGGGACCTATCTGTAGGTAACGTCCCTGATCCTCTGAGCTGACCAAGACTTTAATAGGCTCCCCTATAGGCTTGGCTCTGCTATCCCTTCCTCTGGGGCTCAATGGTTCTTCAATTTTGGAGGGACAGTCTTCTGCCTCGTGACAGCAAGGGTAGATTGCATCCTTGCACACACGGGCGTGCAGTAATTGCTATTTGGGGGCCTTAGCTTTGAGTGCGAGGGCGTGGCACTCTCGGGAGGTCGGTTGGCATCCTCTGATGGAGTAGACTGTCTGATTGTGAATGTATTTTAAGCATTGGTGGAGGGTTGAGGTGACCGCTCCCATCTCATGTAGCCAGGGCCTTCCAACTATGACGTTGTAGGGAGATTTGGCTTTTATGACCATGTACTCGGCTATCGTGGTCTTCTGTCCGTCCCCTTCACCCGCAGTGGTGGCCAGATCGACCCTTCCTAGTGGAGTGTTAGTGTTTCCATCAAAGCCTGTCATGATTATGCTCGTGGGCTTAATGGTATTGGGATCGAGCTTCATATGCTTGAAAGGGTCGTAGAACAGTACATTGGTCGAACAGCCAGTGTCGACAAGAACTCTCCGGATATCGAAGTTGGCAACCTTAAGGGAGATAACCAGGGCGTCGCTGTGAGGACAATGAACTCCCCTAAGGTCGTGATCCGTAAATTGGATTTCCGGCAAGGGCTTTAACCTTTTCTCCAAGTTAGCGACCTGCATGATGTTGGGAGCAGACCTGGCCTCCCGAGCATATCGTTTTCTTGACCTGTTAGAGGTGCCTGTTGCAGGGGAATCTGCGTGTAAGACATAGATCACCTGATTGTTCTGTGGGGGTTCGTTCCTGCCTCCTTTCTGCTCCTGCCTCTGGTCGGTTTTTCTCTGCTGGGGTCGTTCGTCACGGGGGTTCTGTCCTCCGTCCTGCTTGACGAACTCCTGCAGCCTTCCTCTCCTTATTAGCTGCTCAATCTCATGCTTGAGAGCTTTGCAGGTATTGGTTATGTGCCCTCGGTCTTTGTGAAAGTCACAATATTTGGTCTGATCTCGATAGCTGGGGTCTCCTTTCAAAGGCTCCGGCCATCTCATATTTTCTCGAGATCTTACCTGCTTCAATATGTTGTACGGAGAGGCGTTTAGAGGAGTGAAGTGGTTGAATTCCCTTAGTCCAGAATTGAAGGAGGTTCTGGGGGCCCCCCTTTTTTCTGGGCTCCTGACTCTCTTCCTGGCCGAGCTGGTGTCCTTCTTTTGACTATCTTTCTTGTGATCGTCTTTCTGAGCTTGTTCTTTGACCTTTCTAGAGGTGTCCCTGGCCTCCTCCAGGTTGATGTACTTCCTTGCACGGTCCATGAGTGCTGCCATGTCCGCTGGGGGACTTTTGGTCAGGGAGTCTCTAAACCCTCCTTGAGCAAGTCCAGCGGCTAGAGCAGCCACTAGGAAACCGGGGCTGCAATCTGTTACCTCAGTGAGCTCGGCGTTAAAACGTGCTATATACCCCCTCAGCGATTCTTCCCTCGTTTGCTTTATGTTCAGAAGGAATTCCGGACCCTTTCTTAGCCTCCTGCTAGTCATGAATCTGTCCAAGAACCTTCTGCCGAGCTCATAAAAGCCAGATACTGAGTTCGGCGGGAGGTGGTGGAACCACTTTAGGGCGGTCCCATTGAGGCTGGTTACGAACGTTCTGCATAAGAAGGCATCAGAAGCGCCGTGCAAAGCCATGGTGTGCTGGTAGTGGGAGAGGTGGTCCCCCGGGTCCCCGGTCCCATCATAAGGGGTGAATTTGGGGACGATAAATTTCTTGGGTCTTTCCTCGGCCATGACAGCATTGGTGAACGGGGTGGCCGACCTCCCGAGCAATTTGGCCAGCTCGTCCTGTTCTGGATACTGGGCACCCCTTATGATAGCAGTACGGTCTATTGATTCAGCAACTTCCTCGGCTCTTACTGACCCTCTTGGTAAAACGGGTTGCTGCGAGGCAGGTCTCACGGCCTCAGGGCCTATATGGGTAGGCTGATCTTGGCCCGCTACCGGGGGGTTATTCTGATTCTCTGGTACTGGTGGTACAGGAACTACTCGAGGAGGTGATCCTTGTGGAACGTAGTTTACTCCCGGGGCCCCCGGGACGGGGGGTCGGGTAGTACTTCGATAATGGACCTCTGGGACAAAGGCGGGAATCCCTCGACCGGCTGCCGACGACGGCTGGGGGTCTATATGAACACCGGCGGCCGCAGGAGGCTGCTGCTGTTGAGTGACAACGGGTGGATTTTGAGGATTGGTTTCATGATTCTGGGTGAACATTGCCAGGGTCCTGGTCATGGTCAAAAGCTGTTCCCGTAGCAACTGGTTCTGCCGCCTAGTTTCGATTAGTTCTTCCTGTGCAGGGTTATTCACTCGCCCTCTTCCTCGTCCAGCAGTTGGTTGAGGATGAGGGTTTTGAGTGTTATTCCTGGGTCGCAAGTTGGGAGCCATAATCCCTCTGATAGACGAAAGATGAGCTCAGATTGAGTAGAGCACTTGGTGATTGTCGACGTTCCCACAGACGGCGCCAAACTGATGCTGCACTTTTTGGCTCACGTGAGATCCAAGCTCGGTTCCCTGCGAAACACTCGAAACAGAAGATCAGAGGACCACCGGGTTGGCTCCGGCGGTAGCCGCTCCGATGCTTAAGTCAATAAATTGAATTGAAAGACTTGTAATCAAAGCCAAATAATGAGCATGAAAAATAAAGCGTACCTTTAGGGTTGATTTTATAGGCAATGGCTCTCCTAAGTTGATTAGGATTTGGAGCCATGAAAGTAGGGATTTGAGCATCGGAGATAGTAGTTACCTTGTAGAATATTGCATCAAATAGAGATAACCATGAGTGGTGGTTTCCTTGTAAAAGACTGTTTCCTTATTCTCTGCTCGGCATATATTAAGGCGGTGATGAGCTTTGAATAGCAATGTGTTACACCGAAGGTCTGTGTTCGGACCTGTAAGCTTTGCAGATAAGTAGATCTTCTCTAGAGGTACGTGCTCGGCCTCTGTAGGTCTGCTCTGAAAGGCCGAGTACGAGCTGAATGGCCGAACACAGATTATAAGGCCGAACTTGACTAAGCGACCGAGCACAAGTTATGTGGCCGAGCCCGAGCTGGGCGACCGAACACAAGTTATATGGCCGAGCCTGAGCTCTATTATGAGTCGTGAACCGATCTTGCGGTTGCACGTGTCATGCAGTGGTTGGTGTGTCACATAGTGGTATATCAGGTGTAAAGAGATTTTCACTTTGATTATTGCTACATGTAACTATGAATATCTAACCAAATTATATAAATTTTGTATTAATTCAATTTATTATTATTATTAATTTTTTTGCTTTGGCACAAGAACACAAGTGACTTTCAATTTGCCCAATATGAGATTGTTATCGTTCTCAAATAAATCTTGCTCAAAATCCAGAGATGGATAGCTAGTTTTCATGTGCAGATGTCTATGTGGTGTCAATTAATGCAACAGGGTAGAGTAGGGTGTCATGCATGTATTCAAAATTTTAAAAGCAGTAACAGATACGTACGTCCATACAGGTCCAGGTATGCAAGTTATGGTCTATATTAATTTGGAGGTATCCTTGAGTAGGTTGGTCGTGTTTACGTATGTCTTTTTAATAATATTTTATTATATATATATATATTTTATATTTTATTAATAAAAGTGATCATATTATACTAGTGAGAATATCATTAAATAACAACACTGTCACTTTATTACACAAGACGTATTTAAAAGTTTTTCATTAATTTGAGTCATTTTAAGTACAGACATTCCAACTTTGAACTGAGTCTGGGAATAAATAAATCTAGAAATAGATATATTTAACTAATATAATAAAAATAATTCAAGAAAGACAAAAATGAAAATGGCATACATGACTATGAATAGTAAGTTCGAATTTGTATGTAAAATAATATTTTAATTATTAAATAATTTAAAAATTAAAGATAAAGTAATTAGAATAAATAAAATACTAATTTTGAAAAATGATTAAAATGGAACTTATATTATTTTTAGAAGTGACATTTATGGTATGTGATAATAAGAATATATCATAGGAAAATGCCAATAACTCTCTATATAAAACATAGGTTACACACGAAACAAGGCCAACCAGAGATAGCCACATCAAGCAGAGGTTGAAGGGGAACCGAGGAGAAAAGTGTTTTCTGAGGTCTCTGTCTGCCTCTCTCGATGGCTTTGGTTGGGACAGCAGTGAAGCTCTTTCTCTGTTTACTTCTATGGCTGAACACTCTCACTTCCTGTCAAGGTTTCTGCTCTTTCTCTCTCTCTCTGAGCGCGCGTGCACACACACACACACACACACACACACATCTCATCTCTGCATACACACTCAGGTGGAGAGAAATAAAAATGGACATTTCTTTGGTTAAGATGAGTTCTTGTTTCCATTTTCTATTCCTCTGTCTCATTTCTCTTTGTATTTCCCTTTGTGCTCTTTCTCTTAAAGTTCAATAACCAATAGGGCAAGAGGGAGAAACAGCTGAAAATGTGACTGATTATGTGGGGGTCAACAAAATAAAAAAAAAAAAAAAATCATTCAGCAAGTTTTTTTCTTTCTTTCTAAATTTACTGCATTTTTTGGGACATAATTTAACAAGTTGTGTTAAGTGGGAATGATTAGATTATGGGTTTTAATTGGTGGAAAATTGCATTGCAGGTAAGGGGGATTTCTGGGAGAATAGATACCCATTTATCAAACGTGCAAGCTCTTTCTCATCATCACCCCCATCAACGGCAAAGCAAGGTGGCGACAAGGCTTATGACTACATAATTGTAGGGGGTGGCACAGCTGGGTGCCCTTTAGCTGCCACCTTATCTCAGAACTTCAGTGTATTATTACTAGAAAGAGGGGGTGCACCTTTTGCCAACTTAAACGTCTCCCATTTACAGAACTTTCATCTTTCTCTGGCGGACACTTCACCAAACTCTGCTGCCCAAACTTTCATTTCCACTGATGGTGTCTTTAATTCTAGGGCTAGGGTCTTGGGTGGAGGCACTTGCATCAATGCTGGCTTCTACACTAGAGCAAGCACAAGGTACCACCAATCTCTCTCTCTCTCTCTCTCTCTCTCTCTCTCTATATATATATATATATATATATAGCAGGTATGCAGCCCACTTCCATTACTGCCAAGAAATGTTCAGTCAAGCCACTGATGGATTAGAAACTTCTACTGGTTGAAGCCAACAGCAGCTAGTAGCTCGGTATTGATATGCGCTGTCGTCATGCCAGTATGAGAGCTATTATCAAAACCTAAGCTCTCTGAAAACAAGATCCTTTTCACCACTATGTAGAGAAAAATGTTGTTGTGTAAAGAATAGGAGATAAATGAGTTAAGTCGAACGTGTTGAAGTTCGGCTAGTTAAAATAATGAGTTTTAAATTATATTTAAGTTTGATTTGTTAATAAATTGAATTGATCTCGAACGAGCCTTTAATTAAACAGATCACGAGCCAAACTTGAATAACTTGATTTTTTTATATAGTATTAGACTATTTTTGACTTAACAAGTCAAGCTCAAGCTGATTTTAATAAATTTGAAATCTCAAAATATATTTAAACTTAACTTATTAATCTTCTGAGCTAATTTCAAATAAGCCTCAAACCAAATTGATTACAAGTTGAACTCGACTAAGTTGACTCGTTTTATGACCATAAAAAGAAAATCTCTCAATACTCTAACACTGAAATAAACTATATGTAAAAGCCCCATTTGATATAGTTTTCTTTAAATATAGTAGTGGACTAATTATTTGGCTTTTCATATAATTGGCACCTCACATTAAACTCAGAGAATTAATGAAAAATTTGCAGGTGAATAGGCGGCATTGATTGGCTAACATTTTATATTATGGAGATAAAAATAGTTTTTTTTTTTTTTTGGTTTCAAACATACACACACAGTATGGTCTAATGGACCCGATTCATGCATCAATTTAGCCTGAAAGAGAAGGAAAAAGGACACAGTCTAATATTTTTTGTTGTCATCCAGCATGTCATATCATATATACATTAGCTCTGTGCCATTTCAGTGAAAGAAATGCTTAAAAATTTAGTGCATAATAGAGATGTCTATTATATATGTTAGAAATTGTCAAGCATAGATTGAATGCTGATAATAGTCTAATGGGCTCATGACTAAGAATCCTGGTGGTGGGTCTTCCAATTAACTTGAAGCTGGTGATTAAACCATGAATATTAATTGATGGCCAAGATGGTTTGGTTGGGCATTATTTATGAGGGTTGTACGTGCTAATGGCAACCATCTGATGGACATGAATTGTCATCGTACGAAAGTCACAGAGCATTTATGATTTCATCTAATCCTTTTAATTGCGCTTCTGTTAAATGCTAGCTGTGGTCCTCCTCATTCAATTTAATTTCCTTCCAAGTTTTTCATTCCCTCTCATGCATTAAGGTGCTTGGGTGGAAAGTACTGTGTATAATATTTAAACACACACACACTATATATCCACCACACCAACCACCCACGTACCCTTAACATTCAAAACAAATATTCCAAAACATTAATGGGTAATCATATAATACCATATGACTAATATCTAATTATTGTCAACGGAAAAAAGTTTATTAGTACATTATAAGTACAAGTCTTTAGTTTTTGTACCAAGTATAAATTTTTTTTGGAACCACCTACCGTAGGGTTTTGATTCTCTTCAAACCTTATTCTCCGACCCCCGAGACCTCTCCTCTCCTCTCCTTTCCTATCGCTATGTGTATAATTAACGAGATTCAATGATTAACGATTTTTCTTTAACCTTAGAGGAGCTTTAAATGCTAAAGTAAGAAAAAAAATTATGAGCCATTAGATCTCCTTAAATGTACATGTGGCAATAGGAGAAGAAGTCTTATTTTGTAAGACTTGTGAGGGCCAGAGAATTTACTCATTGATGAAACTAAAACAATGTTTGATGCATGGGATTCCTCTTTTTGTGGTAAGGTATTATCCAAAAATTTCATGATTATGCATATCAAAATTTAACATATGTCATGTGTTTTATATCATGACAACTATATATATGATATTACTTATTTAACACGATAAATTTTAATATGTATGACCGTGCGATTTTTCGGTACTATCTTCTCACTAAACTTTTTTTCCATCATACAATGTTGTATAAAAAGCTTACTAGAAGATGTGGTCACATAACGTTATAAATGATTTCTTATTGCATTGATAATGTGTGATGAGTAGTGTGTTAGTTACATAAACCATAAAAATAAAATGGTGATGCATGTGTGTGTGTGTGTATATATATATATATATATATATTAATCTAAATAAAATCTAATAATTAAGCTGAAATTTGTGGCATGCATGCAGTTACATTAGCAAAGTAGGTTGGGATGCTAAACTGGTAAATGAATCATACCCATGGATTGAGAGACAAATAGTTCACAGGCCAAAGCTTGCGCCATGGCAGAGAGCAGTAAGGGACAGTCTTTTGGAAGTTGGGGTCTCGCCTTTCAATGGATTCACCTTTGATCATTTATATGGGACCAAGGTTGGCGGAACCATTTTTGACAAGCTTGGTCGGCGTCACACTGCTGCTCAACTCCTTGCTTCTGCTAACCCGTGCTAAACTTCATGTTTTGATTCATGCAACTGTTCAAAAGATAGTGTTTCAAAAAACAGGTATGTTTTAACAACTTGGACTTGACATTTATATGTTTGAGTTGTGTGGAGCTGGTCATCCAAGCCTTAGGCACAAACTTTGTTAGAGGATATATAATATTAAAATTGCATATTCTCTAACATTATATTGCTTTTATACAAGTTAGTGATTTACCGTAGTATCAAAGAAGGTAAAAGTCTGTGAGTTCAAACCTCACCCCGAATCCAATCGAAACCTAAATTAAATCCAAATCTGAATCTGAACCAGACCAAAACTTGAATCTTTGGGCAATCCAAAATAGCCCGAATCTTTGGGCAATCCAAAATAACTGGACACTTGATGAATTTATCTCGGGCCAGACTCGGGAAGTTCAGGCTCAGTCTGACTGTCCCACATCACGAGTTGGGCCTGGACAACCCCTCAAGCCCGACTTGGCCAGCCCAACTTGCAGCAATATCGCTACCCTGATAATATGAATTAAGGCACGTGTTGACTCAATTCTACCGCATGTTAGTTCAAACCTCACCGTCACTTTAATAATATAAATTAATCCACGTGTTAGCTTAGTCCCACCACGTCTTAAGGGGTTGTGCTTAAACTTTTAGAATAGTTGCTAGTTTAACAAACAAAATATAAATTGATTAATGCTATACATAAAGGATTTTCTCGCTTTTAAACACAAGATGATGAGACTCATTATAATAATGTATGCTGAGTCCTATCACCTAGCCCTATCACCTAGACTCATTAAAAAATCTGTTATTTTAAACATTTTTCATATAAATTTAGTCCCAAAATTTGTCATCATATGGTAAGATTTGCACTCAATTATGAAAATAGTTAACTATGCACTAATGAGTTGGCAATGTCTAATACAGGAAAGAAACCAAGGGCAGTAGGAGTAATCTTCAAAGATGAAAATGGGAAACAACACAAAGCATTTCTTGCAAAGAGGAGGAGGAGTGAAATAATAGTGTCATGTGGAGCCCTTGGAAGCCCTCAGCTGCTGCTACTTAGTGGCATTGGGCCGAAAGCTGATCTGAAAGAGTTGAATATATCAGTGTTGCTTGACAATGAATTTGTTGGAAAAGGCATGTCTGATAACCCAATGAATACAGTTTTTGTTCCAACTAATACGAGTGTGGAGCAGTCGTTGATACAAACAGTGGGGATTACCAAGTTGGGTGTGTATATTGAGGCTAGCAGTGGATTTGGGCAGTCCATGGATAGCATTCAGTGCAATCATGGAATTGTATCAGCTGAGGTTAGTAGCCAACTCATGAACCATTTGCTGGGACTATTTGCACTTAAAATTGGGCCATCATAACGGTGGAGAAAACTGAGATATTTTTCGATGGGTCTGTTTCATCACATAGCAATATTTTTTTTAATAATATTTTATCATATATATTATGTCTCACTAAAAATGTGAGTCATATCATACATAACAAATTACTATTAAAAGTGTACATACCAGTCTCATTCAAGAATCTTATAGAGAAAACTAGTACCTAATGGATAGGACTCCCTTGTCTATTAACCTACATTTGTCTCATGAATAAAAAATGAAAAAATAATTCTGTGTGGTTAGGACCGTATGTTACATAACTCCTGTAGTATAAAAGTGAATAATTTATCTCCTTTTTTGTTAAAATTAAAGTAAAATTATGAGTTTTTCGTCAAAATACACGGTTCATGCCTTTTATGCGCTAAATATTCGAGTTACTCGAGTTTGAATCATATTACGAGAGGTTATGTATACTTTTATATCCTAAATTTTAGAAAGAGATAAAACTATTTTAGTCTTTTAGTGTTTTCTATTAATGGTATCATGGATTTTAGTTTTAATGACCAGGAAATAAATATACCACATGAAGGTTACGTGGCCACAGAAAAGTTACAAGTAATTTCCCCTAAAAGAAACGGGAGAAGTTTTTGGGAGAATCGGATATATAAATCAGGTCAATTAAAATATGTCTTGTCTACATACTATTTACGGTATATTTTTAAGGAGATAAAAAAAATATTTTTGTCTATATGGTATAAAATGATTGACTAAATCCGTTGACTATAAACTAGAGCATCATGATCTATAAAATTACTTTCTTGAAGTTGCTTTCAAAGATCCCTCATCCAGAGACGAATCTCTCACACACACACACACATATATGTGAGTGTGTTTAATATATATATATATATATATATATATATAAAATATGTGTGTGTGTGTGTGTAATTAACTGTATATTATGCTCTAAGCAGATTGGGCAGCTTTCCACCGTTCCACCAAAGCAAAGAACACAAGAAGCCATTCGATCCTATATCAAAAGCAAGCGAGACCTCCCGTATGAAGCATTCATGGGCGGTTTCATTCTAGAAAAGATTGCAAGCCCCATGTCAACAGGCCAGCTCAGCCTCATCAACACCAATGTCGACGACAACCCCTCTGTCACCTTCAACTACTTCAGCCATCCATTCGATCTACAGCGATGCGTTGATGGTATTCGTATGGCGGAGAAGATTGTAAACTCCAAACATTTCACAAACTTCACACAGTTTGACAAACAAACTTTGGACAAGCTGCTTAACATGAGCGTGAAGGCCAATGTCAACCTCATTCCCAAACATACTAATGATACCAAGTCCCTGGAGCAGTTTTGCAGAGACACTGTCATCACGATTTGGCACTACCATGGCGGTTGCCATGTGGGCAAGGTGGTGAGCAGTGACTTTAAGGTTCTTGGCGTCCACAGGCTGCGCGTCATCGATGGTTCGACATTTAGCGAGTCGCCAGGCACCAATCCTCAAGCCACTGTGATGATGATGGGCAGGTACGATATCGTCAATCGCAATAATTGAAAACTCATGATGTGATTAGTACATATTACTTGTGTGCCTGAACGGTTCGTGAATTACATGCACAAATGAGGCTGTGAGTTTTCGGTCAATTGACTGTAACACTTCTCTAATACAATATCTTTTTGTTATAATAAGTTGCTTTGGGGCAAGTGGCTTCCCCAAAGTTATAAAATTTTGATATTTTTCAATATTTTTTATAAGAATTTTAAAAAATTTAAAAAATACCCCCAAATTTTTCATATTTTGACAATAAAACCTCTTAAATCTTAACTTTTGTATTTTTGTCTTACTAAGCTTAAGGTTTAGATCCCTCGCTACTCAAGTGACTTAAACCTAGAACTTGTCGCGGGTTCAAATCCCCATCGCTACACAAGTTTGCAATTAACTCCTGCATACATAAAGGGGCTGCAGATAGTGGCGGACGTGGGGGTGGGGGGGGGGGGGGGGGGGGTTGACCAGGGGCCCCCATCCCTCCAAAACTCTGAGAATTTTGTTTCTACTAAAATTTTATTGTATTAATTTAGAAAGTGCCCCCAAAAATATTTGATATTTCTATAACAGTCCTGCTACATATATATATATATATATATATATATATATATATTTGCATCCTACACTTAACTTCTGAGTCTGCCATTGCCCGCAGAAATCACCAAATGAATTCCCCTGGCGGAATTCCCTTGGAATTTGATCCCTTTTTTTTTTAATAATTATTTGTTTTCCTCACTCTACACTTGGAAGCGAAAGTAGAATAAAACGTACATGCATGGTCGTGGTGTGCACTTATGCAGGTACATGGGAGTGAAGATTTTAAGAGAGAGATTAGGAAGAGCAGCTGGTTTGTAAAGATCAACTAGCTAGGAGCAGAAGAGTAGTGTATGTTGTGGTAGAAAAAAATTGTAATTTTGGGCTTCTAATTCTAAGCAAGCAGTCATATGTAGTAGAAGAGATAGACTTGCCAGCAGAAACCTATATTTCTAATCTGTTGTATCTATGGTATGTATTTCAGCTATTTAATTTAATTATATCACTTGTTGGTATTTCTGCTAATGCACCTCTTTCACTCAAATTTTCATGCAATATATACAGTTCCAAATCGCTGGAGACCGTCCGCTATCTCCCTAATGAATTAAAAAATAAAAATTAAAATAAACACGTCAATCATGTCTAATGTCTATATGTATAACTTGTTTAATAATAAATTGTGTTTAGATTTTAAAACTTGACACGATTATTTAATTATCGAATATGTACATTTTGACATGACCTAAACACAACACATTAACACAAATTGACACCCCTACTTATAATGTACCCAATGCATTTTTTTTAATATGAAAAAATGCCATATTATCACTTCAACCACAGCCTAAATTAAAATGGAAACATTTACTTAATGATTAAATAAATGATGCAGCCATTTCGAGTTTAGAATTGCAATTCTCTGTTCTTGGAGCAAAAGCAATTAGCGTGAAAAACTCAGCAGATATATAAATACGAAGAAATAAACCTACCCTACCGATTGAATAGCTCCCTCCCTGCTCCAAATTGCCAGGCTGAAAGACTACTCAATTACAATTCAACATGAGATTAGCAAGCCAAAATAATGGTCACAAGCTCTCAACTTTAGCATCTACCACACATTATTAAACGTCGAAATAACAAAAAATGACTCTGTTGGGCACCAATTAATACCCGGGACAAGTTGGTCCAGAAAATGACTGTTGCAATCATAATATATGTTTTGAAGCACAGAAGACATAGTATACTTTGTGAATAGAAAATCATAAAAATCTCTGTAATGATGAAAAATGGCTTCCATATGTGCAAATGTTGGAATAGGTATGAAATAAACCATTTTAGAAAGCTGCTTTTATACCCAAGGATGATCGCTTGGCTAATGAAAGATCATTCCTTTGGCTTCAGTCCTACGTTCTGGAAGACCCTCCTACTGATATGATTCAGCTGCTAAAGATTGCTTACACCAATATATTGTCCAAATCGTACCTTCCCAGCACTGCTTAAGCAACAACCTGCAGAGATTGAAAAAGAACTCATTAAGGACAAACAAACAATGGATGTGTACAATGAGCCATTCATGGCAACACATGAAAGACAACAATATGCCAAATCCTTGGGCCTTTATTATTGGAAGATTTCTCTAGTTCAACACAAGGAAATGTTGTTATATAAATATATGCTCAAGATTTTTAATCTAATTCTGAATACACCAGAAAGAGAGAATGCATGAACCACTATTTCAAGAGTTTAACAGAACCACTCAATAGTGTAACAGAAACTATTAATTGAAGCAGTTGGACTGAACAACTCGGTCATGCTTTTGTAGAAGTTCCAACAAACTATGACAGTATACGTAAACCACAAGAAAGCATCGCAACCGTAGACGAAAAAATTTTATAGAAAGAAATAGTAATGGCATAATCCGGAAGTTCCCAGAAAACACTTCATACTGTTGTTGAGTCATCTCACATATGGTGTTTGGGTTAAAATTCAACAAGGTACAACCACATACCACTAGGTGTACAGTTGTTACCTGGGAATGCATCACATTGTCTGGGGTGTGGGCCACAACTACTGAGAGGCATTTGAGTAACTTAAAAAAATAAATAAATTAAAGAAACTTTTGACTCTGAGTCATAGTTAATGTGGGCATAAAGGAACAGCAACACAGATTTCCCAAGAAACTCTTATAATCAAAAGTTTCTTTTGACTCCTAACTTTATCAAAACCATGAAGTTAAAAGTTTCCTTTGGTTCTTTTTTCTTTTTGAAAAAGACACATTGACCAGTTGACCTTTCTGATATGAGTCGGCTGCTAAATATATTATACTGGTTTCCCTACCTAGTGTTTAGGCCTTTGCCCCCCCTTTGTGCTAACAAAATTTATATATATATATAAAAAAAAAAGATAAACAAATAACCAAACAAAACTTAGAAAGACATTGCTTAACTTATCCAAATAATTCTTACACCTATTGTCCAAATGGTACCTTCCCCAATATCTTTTTTTTTTTTTTCATAGGTAAATCCGATGAAGCACGGACACTCTATTTTGACTCACGTGTCCATGTCGGACACGTATCGGACACTTCTCGGATACGTGTCCGGATACTTGAATCATATATGTTGATGATTAAATGAAAAAGTTCTTTAATTTTTATTTAATAACTTTGTTATTTTAATATATCTTAATAATATTTTTTAAATTTGTATAATTTATACTAATTTTAATTAAAATAACATTAAATTTTTATTATATTGTCATATAAAAATATAAAAAATTATATATATTCAATGTATCTCTAATGTGTCCGTGTCTGCGTGTCCGCGTCGTGTCGTATCGTATCCGTAATTCTTAGGATAAATCTCACACAGACAGACACACACCACTTTTCCCCTCAACCTCCCATATGAGGAGGACCAACCAAGCTATAGCTTGTTGGTGATACTTTCTCCAATATCACTTAATCAACAAAGGCACAAAGATTGAAATGAACTCATCATGGACAAAAAAAACCTCAATCTTGTGGCATGGATAAAAAACATAGATATATGCAATGAGCCATTCATAGCAATACACCCAAGACAACAGATGGAAAAGGCACCTCTAGGAAAGGGAAGGTGTCTTTTCCCTCAATTTGTTTGGTTGAGAAGGAAGGAAATGAAATGGAAGTCATCGCATTGAAGCAGTGGACTGACCAACATAGCCATGCTTATGTAGAGCTGATGCAACTGATGTGCCACAGAGGTGCAAGAAGTACTACAAGAGAAGGGCCAAACCAGATTTGAAGGCAAATATAGTCATTTGGCAAGCTTCTTGTTTAGAACATCCCTAATAGACTAATTATTTTGTGTCTTATTTTATTATTTTCTTTTTATCTCTTATATTAGGATTTTTGTTTTTTGGTTAATTTTGCTAATGGGTTGCAGTATGTGGGCTGCTAAGTTAGGCTTTGTTACGTGCCCACTTAATATTCTGTTCTTGACCTTTTTTATTTTAAATACACTTGGAAAATACATATTCACTAAAATTTGGGCAAAAATTTCAAAGTTGAACCACCAAAATCTTTTCTTTGTTTGGGGGTCGGGTAGAGGGGAAGAAAACAAAAAGGCTGTTTCATAGACTTTTGCTGTAAACTTGGAACATAGGAATAAAAATAAAAATAAATTTGCGGTCCTATTCCAAAATTTCAAAAATTGGACAGCATTCCAATGGATACAAAAATATAGAGAAAAATAGATCACGCATGCCAATTTAGGCCTACTGCACTTTTCTTCAACATATTAGTGCATTAATCAACATTTCTTTCCAACTTCAAACATATTGTCTAATAATTTTGTAAGATATGATTAATAGTTCAAAATCCAATAGAAAAGGTACTCCTTTTTTTCATCTTCTTCTTCCTTTTCCTCATCATTGCCACAAAAATTGAAGGAGATATTCTTACCCCAGTTAAAAAGGTGACACACTATTATGGCTCAGATTTGATAAGCTCTTCAACGGAGTTCCGATACTTTGTGATCAGATCCCTGGAATTACATTATATTGATGCACATATTAGCCAAAAAGAGCATTAAACGTGAATGACAACTTTTAGGTTACATGGTACAGACCTCCTTTGGTGTAGTAATTGTTCACTTTCCTCCAGCTTTCGCTTTTGTCCTTCAACTGTCTATAAAAAGTATTTAGAAACAATAAAATTACACTAAGAAATTAAACCAAGAAAGCAGTCGCTAGAAACCAATGCATGGCAGCTATCTAGTGAGAAAACGGAAAATGGAATATGCTAATATTGGTTTCTAAAAGACAGTAGGAAGTGAGAAAATATTGAATACTGGATGTTCTATAAATGGAACCTGAGAGAAAAAAAAATATTCCACTAAACTATTCCTAACACATTGAGATGGTTTTTATTTTATTTCATTTTTCTTTAGGGCAGAAAATTTGGAAGGTGACAAATCATGGAAACCCAATATTAGTTACAGCTCCCGAATTCTTCAATGGTCTCAATTTAGAATATGGATTGTTCCCCTCAAATTCTAGGTAAAGAAATAATGGAGTCACACAACTTTCATGGGGCAGCAAATGCATTCGTGCATCCAAAAAAAACATAATTGCAATAACGGAATTGTGGAGAGTGAACCATACATCACAGATTCCCATCCTGAATGATGTGTTCCATTCACTCCCCTCTTCATTTTCCCCTCTTCACATTGTTTGGTTTGTCATTTCACAAATTGACCATCAATTTCCCAATATCTTCCAAACTAACGATGCCGCTTTATGAGATAGTGTATATCTAAAGAAAATAATATTCTAATAACAAACAATTCAAATCATCTAATGATCTTAGATTCCAAAACTCAGTAATACCATGGGATGAGCAATCAATTACCATGGCTTTCGTGTTAATTGATCCCGATATAGAATTCAACAGCTGCTGGCACTTCTCAAAGTGGTTGTTCAATTCACCAACCTTTTAAAACATTAAATAAATATGAAAATCAAAGGAGCCCACCCAAAATACCACCTCATATACACTAAATTTCATCAATCAAACCAAAAACACAATAATTTTTTATTTTTTTTGTTGTAAAATTGACAAAGATTGTAGATACAAACCAATGCATCTGAATGCTGGTCGCGCGTTCCGTTTTCAATGGCGT
The DNA here is from genome assembly GCA_008638375.1 of Nyssa sinensis. Classification (NCBI taxonomy): domain Eukaryota; kingdom Viridiplantae; phylum Streptophyta; class Magnoliopsida; order Cornales; family Nyssaceae; genus Nyssa; species Nyssa sinensis. The sequence continues at coordinate 2,325,276 of CM018035.1, read as the reverse complement.
CCGCTAAATTCTCCACCAACTGTAATACAGAAAACATTTGAAACAGCGAAAATTGGTAAAAAAAAAATTTACCCACATCAAAATTAGGGATTAGGTTTTTAGTTTGATACATGGAGGAGATGGAAGTGAGAAGCGAGTGATTGGTGGGGATGTTGTTGTTGCTGCTGTTGCTGTTGTTGTTGATGATAACGCGGCTGTTGCTGCTGTTGATAATGCAATTGTTGCTGTTGTTGTTGCTGCTGTTGTTGCAGTTGTTGCTGTTGATGGAACTGCTGCTGCTGTTGTTGTTGTTGTTGTTGTTGTTGTTGATGAAATTGTTGTTGTTGAAACTGTTGTTGTTGGAGGTAAAGATGGTCCTGATTTGAGGGTGTAGTAGGGTTACTGTGGGTGGGAATGCTTGGGATCATTGACCAGCTTCCACCTCCGTACGAGTGATCCATGAGCAACTCTTTCAAGGTATCAGAGAACGATATCTGCTAACGTGCGCGGGACGGACAAATTAAGCCCTAATGAAAAGGGGTCGATCGAGAAGGAAGGTAAAGCGAATTGGGAGTAGGACTGTAGGAGATGGTAAAAAGATATTCAAAAGAGCACTCTTACCGAGATCTCTACCTTACAGACGTAGGATTGTTTGTTCCCCGAATTTTATGATTTTAATCCTATTCGAACCGACTTAATCCATTTACTTAGTCAAATAGATCCGACCCGAATTTGACCCAAAAAAAAATATTTGTTAAACAGACTTGATTTGGATGATTCCATCTCTTAAAAATGTGATTTAGTAGCGCACACACACACATATATATATATATAATGTATAGCAAATAAACAAATATATATAATAGATTTTAAATTCAAATTTTTTTTTATAAAAAAGTAAAATACTTTTACGATGTTTGAATTTTTTTCCATTGAATTTTGTCTATCAAATTAGATTTGATTGACAAATTGAGTATAATTAATTCTTTAATAATTAGTATTTAATAAATTAATAATTTTTAATAATTAAAATATTTTTTAAAAAATAACCTAATTCTGTTATGAATAATTTTTTTATAATATTAATTATTAAATATATAAAATAATTATATAATTACTTAAATATATATATTTTATTACATATATTCCTAATTATATTTATTACTTTTATATAATTAAAGTTAAAAATATTATAAACGATAAAATTTATGATATTCAAAAATATTTCTTTCTTTAATTGAAATGAACGTTAAGAGTTTTAGATGTTATAAATTGATTATTATATGTATTTTTTTATATAAAAATATTAAATAATATTAAAAAATTGTATATAAAATTTTATTTTTATACCAAAAAAATTTTACTTGTAAAAAGTATTAATTAATTAATTAATGACAGTACAAAAAAAACTTAATAATTACTAATTATAATAATTAATAACTTTTCAGTTTCTCATATATATATATATATATATTAATTATCAGAGAAACATTTTTCTGAACCAATTGAATTCGGATATCGGATCACTTCTCATGGGATTGTTTATACGAGTTTCGTCGAGGTTACGACTACGTCGTTTCGAGACAGCGTCATAAAATGGCGATGAAGTTGAAACGCTGTCGTTGTGACCCATTTGCAGATCACCGCTCAACTCGACATTCGCAGACCTAATTTCTAGTTCCGGGAGAGAAGGAAGAAGGGTGAGCCCCTGCTTTGTTTTGTATTTGTATTTCTGTCTCTACACTTCTTTCCGTATATATAAAAACATTATCATCGTTATCGTTATTAGAATAAAAAGGCGCGACTTTTTTTTGACAAATCGAGCTCCTCTCTCGAGATTTAGGTTTGATTTCTATACTCTTTTTTTTTTTCTTCCGGTTATGATTTACTTTCACCATTTTACTATCGTGAACGTGATGTTTATGAATCTATAGACGTTCTGTATATTAATTTGGGGATTGTTGTTCTTGAATCCGATTACTGACAAAGTAAGTCTCCTACATAGTATTGAATTGTAATATTGGGTTTTGGAAGAGAGAGAGATGGAGTTAGGATAAAATCTTGGTAATGTATTCATTCTTTATCCATCGTTGTTTCTGAAAAAAAATGTCTCACGGTTAAATTTAAATATGAAACAAGAGACGTGATTAGTTAATTCAAGCTAAACAGCAATTTCCTAATAGCTACTGAGCTTAATTTGGTTTTCAGGAAGGTTTATATGACAAGGAAAATACTGAAAATTTGTTCCTTTCTATGACAAGAAAAGGAAGTCTTCTTCATTGTGGCTAGGGCCTTATGTGCTGTGTTGTCTTCGATATCAGGAGTTTATTGGATTATGCTTAGGACAGTTAAAGAGTTGCTTCTTTGCTGGCAGGGAGGATTCACTAAACGGAGGGCTAGTCAGGCTTGGAAAGCAGTTCCTCTATGCCTTATGCTGTGCTTGTGAGGGAAAATAATAGTAAGACTTTTTGAAGATGTGGCATTGCGAGTTCACAGATTGAAATTTATGTTGTTAAACACATTATTGTTTTAGATTTCCTGGAAAATTTCAAGGTGACATTCTTTTGGTGGACTGGTACTTGCTGATGCAATCTTAATAGTGGAACTTAAGGAGGAGGGGTTTCAGAATGGCATATTGGTGCTCCTGGTGTAAGGAGGAGGGGATAGTGGCTCACTTGTTTCTTCATTGTCGATGGCTAAGGAATTGTGGTACCTTTTGTTCTCCCTTTTGGATGCACGTGGATTATGCCTTGTTCTGTGTTGGAGCTTTTAAGGAATTGGAGATAGGGTTGCAAGAGTAGTGCTTGAAGAATTTGATATGCGGCTCCATTATGTCTTTTATGGTGTATATGGGAAAGAAGAATATAGGTGAGTTTTTTGTTGAAGTGGAAGCACACTGAATGCCCAAAAATAACAAAATTTGTTTTATCACTAATAACCATTTGTCCACAAACTAGTGCACAAATCACACACACTATTAAAGTTCTTACAAGGAAACCTGCCACACAATATAATACATACAAAGCAACTGCACTGATTCACACACTAAGCAACTTGTGCCCAGTACATTTTATGAGATACTCTTATTCACTCTCATCAACTCAAGTTCAAGCAACACAACCCAAACCCCCCCCTCCCCCCCCCCCCCCCCTCCCCCCCCCCCCCCCCCCCACACACGCTACGTAACCACCCCTTTAATGTTAGTATTCTGCCGACTTGATGAAACAATTTCGACATTGTAAGATTTGGTCCACATGCAGAAGTGTGTTACTTTGTTGGAACTACGTGGTCATTTGTTGGCCTGAATTTGAGGTGGCGAGAGAGAAATCTAGAGAGATGGAGAGGTTTCTAGCTAGGAAGACAAGTGGGAGAAAGATGACATCAGAAGCAAAAGATTCGTCCTCCTCTGCAGAGGGAGGGTCTTGTGTTGGTGGACTTTTCTCTCTGGGACAACCATTTTACAAGGACAAGTAATTGGATTTTTCCAGATCAGAAGGGAAAACAGAGATTGTATTTGAAAGAAACTAAATAGTAGTGTCATTGCATACTGCCACTTGGGAAGTGTAGCACTGTGATTTTGTTGTTGGACTCTTTGCTATCTTTAGGAACATAATGGGCCGTTTTAATGTCATACAATAGGATAATAAAGATTAATGTGTTAATTTCTGAATTATAGTTGTCTGTTTAATTATTCAAGAGTCCAGTTGATATATTTTTAACTGATTGACCAAAATGATCATGAAGTAGAATGCACTGCCCTGTAGAGGAGAAGGTAATTCACCATCAATAATAAGCATAGAAGAAAATATTACTCATCCATGAGAGAGAGCGATAGAGCATGGAATAAAATATCACAATTTATTGGCTTATAGCAATTGACATATCATGATTAAGATGTTCTATTTTAAAGGCTAGTTAGATTTATAAAACTTTCCTTCTTTGTGGAGGGCCTGGCATTGGTGGACCCTCTTCTGTTGGACAACCATTAAGTGGAAGTTTAAGCACGTGTCTTCTATATTCACCTCGAGGCTGATATAGTATAACTAGCCATGAACTTGTAAGGCTTATATAAGATAGCCAAGATTTATTCAATATCATGACTTCCTTGAAAGGTTGAGCAATGGCGGGAATCCACTTTCCCCATGAGACCCCTTATTCTTCAAAAAAGTTGTAGCCTTAAAAACATTTGCAACATACTGGAATGGAGCTGCTGTAACAAGGTTGATCTTAATGATGAATTCCGTGTGTGTGTGGATATTGATGAGTGAACCTGCTGCTTGGCAAGGTGGAGCTGTTCTTTTGGGTTTAGGCATAAAAGTTAGCTTCAGAAAATTTCTCTTTTAGTTTGATTTTGAATTTAATAACTGTCTGCTTAGAGTGGTTCTGGCTCAAAAATGCTGCTGTCAGGACATTTTATTACCAAGTCTATTATAACCTAACATATATTTCTTTCTTATACGGTGTGGAAGAGATGGCTTTCCAATTCTAATATAATACTGGGGATTGCAGGTACCATAAGATATGGCTATAAAACCAACAGTTGCTTTCAGGGCTATGCTTGTAGGAGGTGTAGCTGCATTTGCAAAAATTGCTGGTGTAGTGAAAGCTGCAGGTGGCGCAAAGGTGGGTGCAGCAGCAACTGCCATGACTGCTGCAGCTACTGCAGCTATGTCTGGATCAAAGCAGGAACCCACAGATGCTTTGAAGCAGTCTTCAAAGTGACTGTTTAGCAGACTCAAGGTATTAATAATAGAGCATGTTCTGGAGCTAGCAGTTCCCAGTGAGCTTGTTGGGAATGTTTTGGCCATGTTAAATTGTGATCTTGAAACTAGAAAGTAATAGGGATTTGTAATAAAAGTTGTAGTGTAGTTGGTACTTTAAGCTGAAGGGTGTCCCAAGTGATCTCAAGAGGTAAGAGTTTTAACCAAGATTGTCTTGAGGTTATTGTTATTCTTTGTTGATATTGTGCTAAAAAAACATGTTATAGTCAATTAAGGTGAAATGATTGAGGTGATAGACCTCGGGAGTTGCAGTGCAGAATTTCAGTTACTGATGAATGTTGTCACTGTTTAACAGTCTTATTGATACTGATATCCAGTCAAAACATATCCTTTCATTAATCCTTTGATGTCTCAATTTTGGAGCATCATTCTTGTCAGTAGGCCTGCAGTGGCCTGGTTATGTGTTTTTTTTTTTTTTTTTGGGGGGGGGGGGGGGGGGAGGGGTAAATCGCCTGGATAATGTTACTGTGTTCATGGTGCTCAAACTATGCGAACAGAAACTGCATTTGATGCTATTGAAAGACAAGGGTATAAACAGCTGAACAACTGCTTCACAAAAAAACATGAACTATAATCCTCAAGAGGAGGAAATATATCCATGCATCCTTTGTCAATTCAGTAAATATTACCCAGTTAAGATTTGAAACAAATTCACACACTATATTGAAAGGCTTCTGATATCAAAGTTTCATCTCTCAACAGCCAAGATCAGTCCCAAAGAAAGAACATACAAAACAGATTACTGACTTCCAAAGTTCCATTACTATGCAGGTCGGGTGATTATTTCAGTAATACTCAAGGGCACATTTAGCAAACTGTGTAATGCCAAAGCTACATTAATATGTAAGTTGGGTGATTATTGAATCAGAGATCTAAGGATGCCTAAATGGCTAGGCAGGTTTTTCAGAGTTGCAAAACAACCCTGCTATCATTCCTTAAATTTTCTCCAAGTTGCATGTAAACATTCCATTTAAAATCCCGTGCAAATGATGCTATTTGTTTAAATAATACAGCCGAATGGGTGCCATTATTGTTTCCTTTGTTAAAAGAAATAACGCTACAGAACTCTCCATTTTTTTTTTTCCTTTTTGCGTCTTCTTTCGGTTTTCCCCCTCAAGAGTCAAAACTCAGTTTTTGGCAGCACCCGGTTCGGTCCACAAGACAAAATGTTAAACACGCTCCTTCGATGCCGAAACTCAGGCTCTAGACCATTGGATCATCATATATTTTCAATGCTTTCAGGCTTCACCCAGAGGATTTTGATAATAAATGATAATCATAGCTGGTGTATCTTCGAACTGCTTGCTCCACACGAGAAGTTTGGCCGATCTACTGAGCTAACCACAAGCTCAGGGCTTGGAGTATCCAACTCAAGTATGACCTTGGAAACAAACACGGAGAAGTTAAAGCAAAAATCATAAAATGGGAAAATCACTAGTGTCATAATTTTTTTTGTTAATAATGTAAGTGTTATTTTAAGAAGCATGATAATTATGTATGATGTGTATACTACAGTATTTGGAGAAGAGGTGTCCTATTTTGTGGGAGACCAAATAATAGACCTATTTTGTGGGACACCAAATAAAAGAAATTTAGACAAATTTGAGATAATTCATACCAAAACATTTTCCCCATGTTGAAGGATTGGAGCAGGGACATAAAGGTTGCACTGCGGTCCAAATGACTGCAAGAGAAGAGTCATACGATTTTTTATTTTTTTGAATAATTAATAAAGACACAATGACATGATATCAAATCACCAAACGTTAAACTGCAAGCACTTAATTACCGGCCAAAATCTTCCTATATTAAATTCGTTGACAAATGCAATCCCTTTACCCCAGCCATAGAATGATATGAATGTGTCCTTAATTTGTTCTGTTTTGTCAACAACAAAACGACCAGCATAGAAAGTTGGTTCACTTGAAGAGTTCTCTGCAGAGAGAAAGCAATTGGTGATTAATCTATTATTTCCTACCCATCATTCTTGATCTCCTCATTGACTGAGATAAGCATTGTTGACTATAGAAAAGCCAAAAATGAATCAGGTTCTATAAAGATTGCAGCAAAAACTATAGCGAACAGACAGAACACATAGTGATGCTCCTCCTTTTCTTCTCTCTTTTTTTTTTTGGGATAAATACATAGCAATGCTCCTTGTAAATCAGTTCCCACCATTTAAAATGTGTTTTAAGAATTAGAACATACCAGATTTATCTTTTGATTTTTTACGGGCAGCAATCTCAGTGAATTCAGAATATGCAACCCGAATGACAGGACTGATTTTCTGCACCTCATTTAGGTTGTGAAAAGGAAGTGAAAGCATTTTCCAACCATGTAGAAGTTTTCCATCTAAATAAACAGAAGACAAAATACCCTGTAAAAGAAAACCGTTAATTAATTAATTATTGATATTATTTGTTGGAAAGGAAAGGATGCACTATATACTACAAATTTCAAGAGTAAAAACTAAAAAAGAAGCAAATAAATAAGATGAAAAAGTGTCACATCCTGACTGTAGTTGAGAACTGCAAGCACCTAATCATGTCACAGAAACAACACCCTATACATAAAGTACACAATTAAAATCTAAATTCAGAAATACTTGATATTTTGGTTCTCCAATCTTAGACGCAATAGCTTTTTCTATAAAGCATGAACAATAACAATGTTGATCTAAAAATCTGAATTGTGTTTCTGTTACCAGGTCACAACAGCCAGAAGAGTACCAATGTACACGATGAGCATAACTTTACTCCTGTTAGCCTGTCTCTTCACATATATTTTAAGAAATATAGTTTGAGAAATCAACCAAGGTAGCAGATATCAAATTGACATGGAGAAAAAAATGGAAAACAAAAGAAGAAAAAATGTGACAAGTCACTCAAGAGCTATGCACATGGTGTTGGGACTTGGGTGTGGCCGTGTGCATAGGTGGGATCAATTTTGGGATCCCACTACAATTAAAAAAAGAAAAAGAGAGGGATCAATTTTGTACTTTAAAAGAATAAGGTAAAGTTAATAAGATGGGACAAATTCTAAATTCCTAATAAATTCACCTAATCTTTTTCAAATTCATGGCAAGTGTCTCTCTCGGTAAAAATTCACGAAACTTCACTACCATTTTATAAATATATAGAAATGATAATAACTAGAGGCGACAAATATGGAATAGCAAAATTAGGGCCTTTCTCACTCTTTAGAACAAAATTAGGGTTTCTTTGATAAGAACGTATTTGATTGATAATGTGAAGCGGAAAAAAACTAAAAATAGTATCTTTATTTTCGAAGTAATCTTTTTGAATTAGGGATCACGTGTAGTTTTAGTCTGCAAATACTAGAGTCAAGTCTTATGTAAGAATTTTAGCTAGGTTCTCCATCATCATGATGTTCAAGAAACTAGAAAATGAGATTAAGGTACTCAAGTTTCTTTTATTTTACTATTTTTAGTTTGACATATTTTTGTTAATTTTATTTAAGATTATTTAATGTATTTTTTTTTTGACTCCGTGATAAGTTCTTGAATGACCCCACTGAAAAACAATTCTAGCTACGCCACTGGCCGTGTGGGTGTATGGAGTGGGTATGCGTCTAAAGCTATATTCATCTCCATATCTTGATTCTTGATATTGCCGGACTTTTAAAAGAGCTGTCTGCCCATGAAGTATTGCTAAAGGCATTCTTCAGATAGCAAATGTAAACAATTTTTTTAAACAAATAAGTTATATCCGTATGAAGCTCATGATTAAAGAGAACATTTAAATATAAAACAATAGTAGAATTATAAGGGTTACAAACAATAGCTGTGCATGTCAAAATAAATCTAGAGTGTGACACTTGGTGTTACAAGTTTATTACAACAATAGTAAGTTTTTAAAGTAAAATGCTACCATTATTAAAACTATACTATCATTGATATTCTCCGTGTTCTAGACTTTAGGATTTCTGATGTGGAGGATCTACAAATGTGGCAATCAAACAGCGCAATCTCTGGTGGAACTTGAAATTTTCAATTCCTCTTTTGATGGCAAGAATTTCTTTGTAAGTGGAGTAATAATGCAGCTCAGAGCCTAGGTGGCTGGTATGCGCGGTTATGGAGCATGGTGGAGAGGGAGAGTTCCACATCGCCTGCGTAAAGGTCACTAAGACTTGGTGGTTCCCCCACCTAGCAGCGTAAGCTTTTGGGTTGGACTTGGGTCGTGTCCTTGTGTGAGCTTAAGGTGGTAGATGTCATATAAATTATCACCCCCACACAGATGAAACTAAGAAGATTAATGCAAGCAAGATGCCCAAAGCAAGTTAAAAGGGAGTTTAACAGGACAAGGGAGCCTCAAGCCATGGAAAACACCCTTTTAACTTAATTAAACTATTACTACCAGTTCATGGGATAAGAATTAAGACGTGATTCACAAAGCCTTTAAAATTATACTTAAGTGGCCAAAAAATCTATAAAATTTAAGATGATCACCAAGCCAGACAACAAGCCTGACCAGTCTAGTTTAATGAGAGCACATAAATGGCATTAACAAATCACAATTAAGAGACAGTAATCATATACAAGCACGCATGTATGCATGCATGCACAAAGGTGTTTGTTTTATGAGGGATTATACCTTCCTGTCAAACGTGTATGGCCCATAGTTCACACGACCCATATTTTCAACCTACAGGAAAAGAAAAAGGATTCAATTAAAACAAGAAGGATACTATATTAAGGTTTAAAGTACCAAAAATAACAACCCTGACAATTAAGCTTGCAATGAAAAAAATTAAAGATTACTCAGCATTAATCAGTAATTGCACTAACTAATTAAATCTAGTAACTAAATATATTTAATTTGAATTTATAAAATACTTTGCATCAAAAAATAGGCTACTTTTGAAGATAGGCTTATGCGTAAATAAATTTGACTGTTTTTCAAGGAAAAAAAAAACATTACCCAATGTTGTTCCCACTTACATAGAGTGGAAGAGTGCTGGGAAGGTAGACCGGAGACGGACAACACTTGGAATTATTATTATTATTAAGTAATTGCTCTCGGACTTGAACCTATATTCTCATATATTTGTTTGTCTATATACATACATAAACATAATACACATTTACATATACCCATAGTATATGTTATATATACATATTAAGTATATTTATCTTCTTGTCAATTTCTTTACCCACTATACCAGAATCAATAAAGGTAGTACCAAATGGAAGTAGACATGAGAATCTCTTTCATCTTGAAAAAAAGAGAGAGTATATATAAGAATTCGATGCAAGTCTCATAGAGCCCCCAGTTTTTCTCCCATGGGGAAAAAACAAGAGAAAATCTACAGGTTAATATTATTAAACAGAATAGGCATCTGTTAAATTATGTTGAATGATGTTTAAGGAGTTCAAAAGGAAAGCAGAAAAACAAAAATTGAAGTCATATCAATATTTTGAAACACAATATTAAGCAAGAAGCTACATTAATCATCAGTTGTCCTTTCATTCATGATCTCATTTTGCTAACTTTCCCACTTAGCATAGAGCAAACTACACCAGATGAGTAGCCCAAAACTGTAATAAACATTGTTAGAAAGGAAAAAAAGAGAGAGTTCTGTACCAAAACAAATAAGCTAATGTTGGAAACACATTTCTTATATGGAAGGCTGAGTGGTCTATTAGACCATCTCTCAATTGTACCAACATATCTTGGTCTTCCTCCATTAAATTCCGAAGGGCATGAAATAAACACTTGTGCTCTGTCATGCACCTGCACTTGATAATATTTCAAGATGTTCAATTTTTTTCAGAGATTTGAAATTTTCAAAAATTATTGAAGTAACAAAAAGTAGAAGAGTGACTTGACACTAATTAGTTTAAACATGATACAGAATAAATGCATTACCTTTGAGGGGAAAAAGAAAAACATGGATTGGTAGGATGCGAGAAAAGATCTTAAATGTAACGACAAATCAGAACATCAGAATACGGAGATCACAAATGTAATGTGGACATATAGCTCGTCATCCAGATCCTCAACAATCCCAATTTCATCCATATTAACATGCCAAAACATGGGTGCAGTTAAGGGTTCTGTATCTCATTTGTGAATATCACAGATAATAGCATATGTTTCATGTTACCACTTTGTTGCTGCTTCACTTTTCATTCTTTTTATTGGATATCACTAATGGTTTCATACAGATTGTAAACGTAGCTTGTGTAATTGCATGAAAAGCTGCTTCTTTTACTTGTTAAATGATGTATCCAAGTTTCTGTACTTGGCAGGGACACACTTCCCTAGTCATGAATTCTAAGATATGAGAGTTGGACAAATCTGTCTCCCAGACACATGCAACATGTAACATAGGATACATAGACATGCACATTTTTTTATGAGTAACTGTAATTCTATGAATATATCATGCCTAAGGGGGGCAAAACCCACATATATATATATATATATATATATATATATATATTAAAAAAAAATCTACACAACTAAAGCCTTGAGGACCCCAAAAACTTTACAAAAGAACCTACATACAAAGGGAAGGTCTCTTTGACCCAAAAATACAAAATGATAGAAAAATTATCTTTCAAAAGAAACGGGAGTTTCTCAATCCCGTCAAAAACACTACAATTTCGCTCCCTCCATATACTCCATATCAAACAAAGAGGAGCCATTCTCCACACCCCATGAACCTCCTTCCTTACCGAACCCCCTCCTGAGCAAATCACTCAAGTGACGTGGCATCACTAGCGAACAACCAAAATGGAGAAGACAAGACTCCAACAATAGCTATTGCACAATAAATTAGAAAATGATCTGCAGTTTCCACTATTGAGAACTTGATATACGTTATTGGCCCATTTAGAGCAACTGGTGATCTAACATGGTATTAGAGCCTTAGTTATGAGAGGTCTTAGGTTCAAGTCTCTCTATTTGTATTTATTCCTCATTTGTATTTGCATTCTCTTTTACTTCACATTTATCTTTGATTTCTTTACCTCTTCACGTATGAGTCCGGGGTCGCACGTGAGGGAGAGTATTGAGAACTTGATATACATTGTTGGCTCATTCTCTAAAAGCTTAAGATTTTATAGCAACTGGTGATCCAACATTCATCCCTTCTTTGCACATACTACATCGACTAACCACCTATAATCTTCTCCTTTGACGATAATCCATTTTCAATACAACGCCCCAAGTTGCCACCCAAGCAAAAAAAAGCTACCTTTGATGGGACTCCCGAACACCAAATGAGCTTCTAAGGAAACTGCCCTCCTCTTCTGCCCATCAACTCTCTCTAAAATGATTTCACCAAGAAGATCCCCTGGCTATTAAGGGTTCACATGAGTGTCTTCCCTTCCTGCAGAAATCCTACATTGGCTCAGCTCCCCAGCAACTGCACCACCTCATTAACCTCCCGATCATGGTAATTCCTTCTAAAATACAGATTCCACACCACCTTTCAGCCCTCCCTAAAACACTGGTCCACGACCATTGCATCCTTGTTACTAGCCAAACTATATAAATGAGGAAACCTCTCCTTCAACACCCTGTCACCACATCAAAGGTCCTCCCAAAACTTCACCCTCACACCCTCCCCAACCCTAAAGCGCACATACTTCTTAAAACATCCACCCCACAAAGCTCTTACCACCTCACAAGGGAACCAACTACCTTCCTCATACCCATATCTAGTGATCACCAATTCCTTCCATAGAGCTTGGGCCTCCCAGAAACTCCAAAGCCATTTACCTAACAAAGCTTTATTGAAATGTATATTCTTCACTCCAACACCCTCCCCCCCCCCCCCCCCCTTTTCTTTCGGAATTGGGCACTTCACATTTTCCCACCTCACTAAATGGAACTTCTTTTCTTCCTCTGCCCCTCCCCAAAGAAAATCCTTCTGGAGTTTCTCTAATCTTCTTTCCACTATAGCTGGAATAGGGAATAATGACAAATATGTTGGAAGATTGGCTAAAGTATTCTATATCAACATAACCCTTCCTCCCTTTGACAAACATTTCCCATTCCATCCTAGCATCTCTGGAATCTCTCTACAATTGGATCCCAAATTGCAATGGATCTGGGAGAAGGACCTCAAGGCAAACCCAAATAATTACCAGGTAATGATCCAGCCCTGCACCCCAAAGTCTCTGCCAATTGCTCAACATCTCTAACTTCCCCCATCGGAATGATCTCACTCTTCCTCAAGTTAACCTGAAGCCCAGAGACTGCCTCAAAACAAAGAAGAATGCATCGAATATACCAAAGCTATCTATCTTTTGCTTCGCAGAAAAACAAAAGATGAGACACCTCCACCCTCCTTCCATTCCCATTCTCCACTCTAAAGCCTCATAGCAAACCCCCAAGCTCCACTCTACACATTGTACAACTGAAAGCCTCCATCACAATCACATACAGAAAAGGGGAAAAAGTATTCTTTTGTCTATGACCTCTAGACGGCTGGCAGAACCCCGCTGGAGATCTATTCACCTAAGCCCGAGAGACACCGACGAGATACAAGCTCTCATCTAACCTCTCTATTTCTCCCCAAACCCCATCTTTCTTATCATAGCTAGCAGGAACTCCCAATTTACATGGTCGTAGGCTTTCTCTATGTCCAGCTTGCATAACGTAGCTCTATTTCTTCCTCATTCTAACATCAATGCACTCATTACCCATGAGCATTGAGCACTATATCTAGAATTTTCCTTCCCCCCACAAAGGTATTCTGACTTCCCACCACCTCCCTCACTCTCATGGAAAGAACCTCGGCCAAGAGTTTATACGTGCTCCCCACCAAACTAATTGGTTTATAGTCCTGAATATCCTCTGCCCCTTCCTTCTTCGGCACGTGACTGATAACCCACTTCAAGAAGTCACCTAAGCTTACAGTTGGGAATATATTTTTGGATTAAGATATTTACCATGGTACTAAGTATCTCCAATTCTTTGTAAGTTTGTACAAAATAAAACTGTATATCACTTTGGATTCAAATAAGAAATACCAATTTTGATGCATACTGCTTCATAGACATAGCAAAAGAGTATCGAAAGCTTCCAGCTTGAATGCTTTGGCACTTGCGCCATCACTCAATACAAGAATATTTCTCCATTTTATTTGCCTGAACCTCAAATAGTTGAGCCTACATGTTGTAACGTATTGAATCTCTTTCAATTGTTCCACATCTAAAGAAGCATTTAGAAGGCAATATTGACATCCACACAGAAGGAATCCATTCAGAAAATTCTTGACATGCCATCAGTTTTCATTCTTAAAACACCAAGTCACCAACTCTGCATGGTGGAGAGAAATCCATCCAAGGGGCCACAAGCATACATCTTAATCACTCAATAAACATCCTAACATCTTAGACTAGGAAAGCCCTTGGGGTTGGATGAGTTAGGAAGAGGCTTAAATAATATATCCCCAAGGTTCCAAGTTCAACTCTAATCCCAAAGGCCACCAACTTGGGATGCAAGTCTCACGTCTAATGACACAACCCAAAAATTAGAAGGTACCACTAAAACGTTAACCAAATCAGTCAGTTAAAAGTATAATGTTTATCTATATATACAAGGAATTAAGGAAAAGTTCGTACCTTTGGTATGAAGAGAATTCTTCTACTGTTTATTGCTGTGTATTCAGATACATATAATAGAAACCCAAACATCTGAACATAATACATTCAAGTGCATCAGAATACATCATTCAGCCATTTTGACAGTTTGGAACTGCCAGAAACAATGAACTTTACAACCAACAAGAGCATGATTTATATACCTGGCCTGCAGACTCCATTGAAATTGGGTTTTCAGATTCAATCATAACACTATGGTCTTTGATATCAACAACATCAAACAAAAATGCAGTTTTCTGCAACTGGATACGTCCATATCCAGTCTTTTCATTATTGGAAGGGACTGAAGGAAGAGATGCTGTACTGTATTTCTCTATAACCCTCCGTACCGCTGAAAGCAGTAATATATTCATAAGCAGATCATTTTATCGAATAACCAAACTTAAATTGCAAGAGAAAATTTGAGAAAGTATCATCATTAACAAATCTAATGAAAGTATAGGCAATATGTTGGTATAATATCTTAGGCTTCCCTGCATAACTGCATGGAAGAATTCCTCAATGGCTAATGGCCAGATGATAGCATACCAAATATACTCGAAAGAATCCTGAACCTCTCCCAATATTTCAAACCTCCAGAGTTTATCTTTATCCCAATATTTGGGAGTTCTATTTCTAAGTAATGAACAGATGGATACCCAGAAAGCCAGATCGGGCAACCCATAATCATTGACAAAGAGGAAGGCTTGGAAAGGGATCAAAGTAACATATTGAAGAGAAGCTTTCACAAAGGCCAATAGTGGAAGAGTATTCTGCATGAATATGCTTCTGCACTGGCGGGGAGCAAAGAGAGAGCAGAAGAATGATTCATTTGGATCGACAAGCTTTTTCAGCCCCAAAACTAAGAATCAATGGAATGTCTGTCTATCCATCAACATCTATTCTTATCGCATTGAGCCTTGAGCTTAATCAAACATACACTTGAACCAATTTTTTTTTAATCAAACGTATGAATCCCAATTCTTTCCTGAATAATTTGATAGTTCCTGAATTATTTCTAAATATCCCAAATATGACAAATAATTCCTGCAAGTTTTTTGAAATTCTCGAATTAATTCAATCCAAATAATTATAGAATAAGAACTCATGTTTTTAATTTTTTTAACATCAAATTCTTACCAAAAATCTATCTTAGTTTTTTTTAGTGAATATTTTCTCAAATTAAAAATTATTTCAATACCATAAAATTCCAGTATCCCAAATTTGTCACTGCACCTTCAATGACACATAAATAATACTAGTATAAATGGGGATGAGTTAAACCATATATCAATAATTACATGAAATATACAATTGTGTCACCCTGTAACACAACATGAAAACGTGAAGGAGTCGAACACGTCGAAATCAAGTAACAAGGGGATTACACACCCAACAAGAGAAAACTCTCTAAATTCGAAATTGTATATATTTTATTGAAAAACTGAATATTAAAAACCTATTACACCATATTTAAAAGCTAAAAGACTACTAATCCGAATAGAAAACTATTAATTCCTTCTACTAATCCGATTAAGAAACTACTAATGTTAACCCGAATAATATTAGGAAACCAAAATACCCCCCAAAAAAAAGGTCAAATTTTTCGGGTCATCAATGATCCACCACTTGTTCTACATCATCACCCAACTAGGTAAATGCTGTAATGAATGTGTGTTTGATATAGACTTGCATCTGGGCCCGTCTAGACTTATTAATCCTCCCAAATTTGTCACTCAAATTTAGAGCAATACTCAGATACTATAACAGACCTTCACAAACTATCCTGCTTCCCAAATCACCAAAGCCACTAAAGCCTCATAAAATGCTCAAGAGATTAAAGTTTCAACCTTTCTTTGTCTTTCCCCAAAATTTCAGCATATTTAATATCACCATAGCAAGTCTTCCTTTTCTCTAAATTGTAGACGTCACTGAGCTTGAAATACAGAAGAAAAAATGCTCATAATAGAAAATTGAACTAAAGTAACCTCCTGTTAAGGGATTTTGTCCAGGAAACCAGAGTCTTCTCACAAATTTCAATCAATAGGTCCCGGATCAACACAGCCCCATGGACACACCCACAATCATGCCCAAAAACGTAGCAAGAGACTGATCCAATCTGCATCTAGAGCTTGCTACAAGATCCTGCAACAAGTATCTAAAATTGCTGAATCAAATATGGAATTACTTTCTAAATAGTCTTTACCCCACACATCTGTTGACACTTAAGTAGCAGCATTCTACAGTAACACGTGTACTTCAGTTTAGAATGCTTTGTGGCCAGGATGCAGTGCACCAACTAAAATGTACAATCATATATTATACCAGATGTAATGTATTGTTCAACACAACTTTACAAAAAAGCCATTACTCAATGTTGGTCACGCTAATACAAGGTGTTGGTACAGGTATACTGGAGACAAACCTAACTTTTGGCATTATCTTTGCACAAAGTGGCTGCTCTCATACT
This sequence comes from Nyssa sinensis, assembly GCA_008638375.1. Lineage (NCBI taxonomy): Eukaryota > Viridiplantae > Streptophyta > Magnoliopsida > Cornales > Nyssaceae > Nyssa > Nyssa sinensis. The sequence goes on along the minus strand of CM018035.1, from coordinate 2,308,430 downwards.
CGGACCCACATTATTATGCTTGACAACCCAATCATTTTACTATTGGACCAAATAATGGCCCCCGTTTCAACAACAATTTTACTAGGAGATAAAAATAAACAAGTAAATAAAATATCTAATAATTTCAAGGCACACCTTTGAACTTTGCATTGTCCACATCACCATATTCCTTGATAGGTGCATCCTAGGAGAAAACGGGAGTCAGTTTGATAGGGACAATGAATTCAGTCGGTTTGATAAAAAAGATTAATTCAGTGAAGTTACAAGAAAAGTGTCAAAATCTTCCTCACATAATCGTAGGAAGTAAGGTCAGGCTTGTAATCAGACTCATTTGCACCAGTATTTGCACCACTATAAAATCCAAAGTTTGTTCCACCATGTACCATCTAGAAAATAGAAAAGCATACATCAATCGGTATCGAAAATGATCACAATGCCAACAGCAGAAGTGGAAATTTTAAAACATACATAAAGCACAGCAGAACCGTTCCGAGATAAGATTTTTTCAAGGGCATCTGCTGTAAATTCGGCATCAGTCTTTGCAATATCCTCTCCCCAGTGTGTAAGCCAGCCAGTATAAAACTCACTGAAATAACAAATAACTATAAGGATCATCAAACTACACAGACAGCAGATAAAATTTACAAAATCAAAATGAAATACTGACGCAGAAAGTGGTGGTGATTTCCCTGGGGCATTGAACTCCTTTTGCAACTTAAATATAGGCCATGGCTCATCACCAGTCGAGAAGTCAACAGCTACAAATTATGAATCAAGATTATCAACTGACGGTTAAACTAACAAAACATGCTACGCTATTATAAATTTATAACAGTATATATTGTATAAATTGCTCCAAGACTAAATTTCTCTAATATCTCCTACAACTTCTTCACACTTTCCTGTAAGAAGGCTCACTAAAATATATTTGTACAATATAAAAGTTAAAAATCTTTAACATTCTTCCCAAGAAATGAATGGCATCCCCCTTGGACACCTATTTATTTATTATTTATTTTTTTTATAAAATGACATTTTACTTGTCAAAAAAATGAAATGAAATGTAAGGATCATCTTACCTCATTAGAGAGAAAACCTACTATTTATAACAAGTGATACTACTATTTTATTTTACCTCATTAGCAAGCAAACCTTGATTTATAACAATCTCCACCTAGATAATCTGTTATATACACATTCCCTCGTGTAACCATAAAGGACACCTTGGTATAACAGGTTATCTTCGCAGTGGTTAATACACACCATATCACCTCAGCTGAACAACTATAGACCTATAGGAAGACAGGATTACACCATATGTCCCGCTGGCTCAGGTTGATACAATGAATTACGTATTTTATCCTCCCGTCTATGAGCTATAAGTTTCAGATGCATAGATAATCAAATGATTGTAGACCAGTTGATTTGCTCTTCGCCTTTATGTGATGCATATTTCTTGCCATTGTTCCAGGGAAGAAATATATATATATATATATATATATATATATACATACACACACGCGCACACACCCACGCACACACACACGCATATATATATATATATATATATATATATATATATCAAACTGAATGTTGTGGAATCATCCAATCATGTTGATTTAGGCAGACTCCCAAGTGAATCCATGTATAGATGGAACTTCCATCAATGTTGAATGTACATGTGACACATGATCAACAATACACTTGTATTCTATGTGCGCACGCAAGTGGATGTGTACAGGATCGTCTTTTCTAGAGGTCCGGTGCAGATAAATGTAGGTTACAGTTCAGAAGGGAAAAAAAGGGGTTGGGGATGACACATTCAGCCACTGTCTTTTGAGGCAATAAAGCTTCACACATATTGAGGCACCATATTAACACATTATACATGTAATCAAGTGTAACATATCATTATACACCCACACAAACATGCATACGCACAGATGCTCTAGACAACAGGATATTTTCAAGGTCACAGCTCTTCTGCTCTTGCTACCACTTTCCCTCTCAGTCAACACTCTAGTTACTTGTGATGGAACACTCAAGAGGTTCAGAAAATCAGCAGCATAATTTCTTTACACTGCCTTCCAATCCCTGCTTTCCAATCCAAATGAATTTCAATGGCCTCAATCGTAAACTTGGTTCTCTCGTCTAGAGTTGAAAAGACCATGGACACCTTAGCCTATCAGCCATGTAAAACAACTAAATGAGTCTCAAATATATCCATTACCATTGCATTGAAACACAACTTTCAGAATGTTCAACTTTCAGTTGACCGTCTCTGTATCACTACATTTGAATAAAAAGCAGGCTTTCCCAAAGTCCCAAACTATCTAATAAACATACATAACATCCCATATGAGAAGTGATCTAGTCCAGATAGCCATGGTCTCATATCCATTTCCCATTTGTGCCCTATACCTAGAAATCTAGACTTATTTGATATCCGCAATAATCCAATTGATAGTCTCTCCCAAATAAAGTGTTGTTATGTAGAGGAAGCAGTCTAGTCCAGACTGCCATTGTCTCATATCTATTTCCCATTTGTGTCCTATACCTAGATAATATCAATAAATCCAATCTACAGTCTCACCCCCCCCCCCTTTTTCTCTCTCTTGATGAGAAGTCTAGTCTCTCCAAAATAAAGGGTCATTATGTAGAGAAAGCAGTGTGCAGACCAAATTGCTGTCCAATCAATTTGAAATTTATTATGAGCATGGGAGGAGCAAAGGATGGAATGGTGACTTTGATAACATGGCTTCCACACCAATAAAAAAAAATTAACATGGCTTCTACATCAGGTTTATCATCCAACATCAATGTTAAGTCCATCGTGTGTAAATTTGCAGACAAGACTAAACTAGATACCGATAAGATGCAATGAGTTGGTGCAAGCGTACTTGAGGGCTGAGAGAAATGTGTTATTTAGAAGAAGATAGTAAGATAAGATGCTTTAGTTTAGTTGAAGATGTAGTTATTATACCAGAAAAACCCAATAGGATTCACAATTATCATCCCAAATAATCAAGATGAATAAAGCACTGCAAGCAAGAAACAGACAAATCCTCATACTATCAGATGTACAGATAACTGAATAGAAAACATAATCTTATTGGGAAAATAGTATGAAACTTGGAACTGAACATCCAGTGACCGTTATTTCTTCTCCAAGTCCAGAATTTTGAAACCAAAGGTAAATTGATAGCCAACTTTACCTGAAAAGACAGTATCTCCACGAATTGTTCCTTTCTCAAGAGTTTCCCTGGAACCTCCATCTGTAGTATACCTGTATACAATCAATATTATCTCAAGAGGACTGGTGATTAAAGAAAAAACAATAATGTCCTAAATGTCCATTTCGATCAATGTATATAGCTGGAATACCTTCACAGTAAACCATTGGCCAAAACAATATTAAAGAAAAAAAAGAAAAAGCATAGCTGCACACCTATTCTTGCAGGTATACACAAATTCATGTACATATGCATGCATTCAATTAAATGTGAAGCAAAGATGAGTGAGGACATACAAGGAAAACTGTGTTCTCTATCTATAAAAGTAAATCATGAATTTTTTTCTAGATCCACAAATAGTTCATCATTTTTCAGAACAATAGGAGGCAGAAATGTATTAAAGTTACATAAAGAAAAGTATATAAAACACCTCATAGGCAAAGATTGGTTTTGACCCTAGGCAGGCAGTGGTAAGTACGCAAGACTAACAAACGCCTTGGAGCACCTTAAAACGAAGCAGTAGGCATATCATCAACTGCCTTAATATTGTCGCTAGATTACATGGTTCCTTGAGCACTTTAAATGAAAGTGAAACTACAAAAGTAGTGCAGACTCCTGACTATCCAATGAAACTATTAAAGTGCTTCAGGCCTGTAGCTCTTACCAATGAAATTGTAATGATTGAGAACAAATGTGTTGGGCAGACATTGGATCGTCTGATTTGCAGAACTTAGCAAGCACTATTTCAAACAATTTGAACAGTCAAATGGTTGAAAATTATCCAGCTGACCCTTATTATAGCCATGAAAATTTTGTATAATCACTGTGTATAAGATTCAACTACATAACACGACAAATAAGGATCAATGCAATTAGTGAAAGGGCAGGAAAAAAAAGGTGTGGATACGAACTTTCTGAAAAACATTGTCATAGAACCTAACTTGTAAAGATATACAGACAGTCAATTGTATGTTCTTCTATCAAGTTGACATCTGTGAGAATTATTAAAATTAAGTTGGGCAATCCACAATTTACAAATTCTCATGTCAAGTCGACTCAGCAAAGGTTCATACCAAAGTTTGGGTGACTGCACACCTCTTTTACCATTCAGTTCTACACAGAAGCATATCTACCATAACTCAGATATTACAGTGATTTTTATTATTATTTTATTTGTTGACAAGTAAAGAGAGGTCACCATGAAATTGAAGCTGCATTTATTGGTTTACTTCATTTTTTAACTTAAGCATTTATGATTTGTGAAGAGAAATAAAGCTTCCCACTCCTAGCCTGTGTTTTTTTTTTGGTGTGTTGGAACATCACCTACATGGATTGTCACCCTACTGGCATCCAAAATCTCATTAAAAGGCCATTAACCAGTGACTGCACATCTTATTTTTTTTACCATTTAGTTCTACACAGAAACATATATACCATAACTCAGATATTGCACGATTTTTATTTTTTTGATAAGTAAAGAGAGGTCACCATGAAATTGAAGCTGCATTTATCGGTTTACTTCATTTTTTAAACTTAAATATCTATAATTTGTGATGAGAAATAAAGCTTTTTGTGGATTGGGAAGAGGGGAGGGGGGGGGGGGGTGCAATTGCCTAAACATCACCCACATGGATTGTTACCCTACTGGCATCCAAAATCTCGTATATAAAAGCCATTACCCAGTATTGGTCCTCCTTATGTAGGGTACTAGATGGGTGTACTAAAAATAGACCTAACATTTGGCATTATTTTTTGCACAAAGTGGCTGCTCTCAGACTCGAACCCACATTCTCACACTCGACAGTTCAATACATATCAAGCACTGTGAAGATAGCAAAAGCCCAGACCATAGTACATTCAACAATGGCTCACAGGGCTTCACAGAGAGAGAAAAAAAATTCTACAGAGAAAAAGTAACGACGGCTTCCATACCACTGACCTGCTGTCAATAAACACCACTACCAACAACCACGTCAATGTTCTTCCTTGCCACTACAAATTTCACAAGCATTTCAATCATCGATTTTGTACAATCATCTCCAAAAAACCTAAATTCAAAACTTTTTTTTAGCTGCCACAGATTTTCCGATTAGCCAAATCCTTTAAATTTTCTGAAATCCTCCAATAACTTGAACGCCAATGGCTTATTGCGCAATCCTACAATCCAACAACCCTATAACTCATTCTCTACAACATTCCATTACCCGTAAAAAAAATTTGGTACAATTATTGATGTCAAATGGGATGGCCTGGCCCTATTCCAATGAGGTCCATTAGTGTTATCGTGTTGTGCCATACTGGCCTGACCCAAAACTCGTACCGTTCAGTGCCCAACTCATACTCCCTTAGGCACAGCACGGCCCCTTGGCACGACCCATGGCGTGGCGTGGCATGCCCATAAGTTCCCCCACCCACCCACATATGTTTTTTTCTTTTTTAATGACTAAATCCTTCCATGATATTTTTTCCAACTTGTTTACTTACTTTCAAAATTGTCAAATGTTATGTCTAGTATTTTTTTGTTGGTTTAATATAATTATTTTTTTACCATGTTAATTTTTATTTTAATATTTTATTAGTTAGGTTTTTTTTGGTTGCTTTATTTTGCCAATTTTTATGTTAGTTAATATTTTGTTTAACTTTTATAATAAAAAAAAATTCAAAATTGATACATAATAGTTAATTAGTTATATTTTTTTTTGCTTGAAATGATACAGAATAACATTAATTGTCATGCCAATGGGTCTATCGTGCCCGTGCTCATGTCTTGCGGTGCCCCTATCGCGCTCGTGTCGTGCCTAACACAGTCTGCCAGAGAGTCGTGTCGTGCCGCCTCAAATCGTGCCATGCCCGTGCCTGGTGCATGTTACAACTCTAGGTACGATAATCTTATTTCTTTTGTGACAAAGAATTCTTTTTTATTTTTCAATAGATAAAATCGACTATTGGTGCCAAAAGGGGGCACAACTTGTATACATGTGATGCATACAAGAATACAAAAAACCAAGACTATAGTCTTATATTGGCCAAAAACTCTACAAAAGAATCAAAGAGACTCCTTGTTGCCTTATTAATAATACTTTTACCTATCAAAAAAATGTTGGGAGTTTCGCAATTCTAAGTTTACTAATTGACTTACTGAATTTTTGGGTTTGTCCCTCTCCGTCTCTCTCAACTCTCTCTCTCTCTCTCTCTCTCTCTCTCTCAAACCCATCCTAGCTTACAAGTAGAGAGAAAAAACATTCTCCATAAAATTGTGATCTGTAAAGAAAGGAAACTTACAATATGCAATTAGATTAGAGGGAGAAAGAGAGGAAAGAAAGGAAAAGGTGGCAATAGAGGTTCAATGTTGGTGGTGATGATTATGGTGGATGATGGTCTTGGAGTTGTGATCATTGGGTGATGTTAGTTATAGAGACGCTGTTAATAAAAAGGGAAAAACAAGAAGAATTGAGAAATGAGAAGGTGGACACGCATTATTACAGCTTTTTAGGCAAGGTGGGGGTGAAGGGGTTTCCCTTCTCTTTTTCAATCTTTTGACCACCTCCTGAAACCGGGATATTGGCAGTGGTGACCACTGACAAGTGAGAACATGTTGGTGTCCTGAATCCACAGAGGAGATGCTGGTTATGGAGGTTTTGTGGCATCGACTTACTACAGCAGTGGATCTGGTATCGTCAAATCACTAGAGGTGGAAGTAGGTGCATGTGGTGAAGGATTGGAACTTGGACCTCCATTGGTGTTGAGGACCATGCTGGGTGGTTGTAAAGGGTTTCAGCAATGATGATGGACATGAAACTGCAATGGTAGTGGAGAGGATGTCTTGATGGTGGTGGTGTTTCTGATGAAGGGATGAGATGGTGATGGTGATGGTGATTGCAAGGGAAGGCTTCCAGAGAGAGCGGGAGGAAAGAAGAGGATTGAGCAAGGTGCTCTGTGGTCACTGGATTTGTTAGGGAGATAGTATTGTTTTGTTTTAGAGAGAGAGGGTGAATTGTTTCAATGGTAGACTTCTCCGCATTCAAATATTTTTTGAGTTAATAAAAGATTTAGAGAATGAGGGTAAGAATGTAATTTTATCATCTCCAATAATGGTGAGTTCAATGTCATTTCTAGAAACAATAATAGCGGCTTGTTTTTAGCCTTACCTCAAGCGAGGTCAGTGTATTTTACCCCTAAAATCTTAAGATGGAAAAACTTGAATTCCTGTAAGAAATTTTGTTTTTTAAATTAAAAAAAAAAACAGATAGCATAGCTTCAGTTTCAAAGAAAACAAAAATAAGAAGACATCCTTAACTAACAGGTCAGGTTCAGGTTTAAGTAGGCAGCAGCAATGATTAGGATTTGATAAGGAGCAGAGCAATAGTCTAATTTAGTATATATAAAAAAATAGTGGTTGGGTTTGCCTTGACCTGTTGCAGACTTACGATTAAAGAGTAGAGACAGATATGAAGATTTTTATTTATAAAATACATTTCAAAACCTCCCCTGCATCCAAAGAGCCGGATAATTTTTATTTACATGCCACTAAAAATATATAATCAAGAATCACCCCTCAACAAATATTGCTTATAACTATTTCAAACACCAAAACTAATCCTAATCTGCATGTCACAATTATTACTTGCTGAAACTTGCAGATAATGTCTCAGAGCTCTACTGCTCTCTATCTCTAATATCACTGAGGTAAGGCTTAATATTACTTGTAGGAAAAGAATTGCGATCGGGGAAGAATCAAATTAGCGACTGAAACAAAAAAACAAAGGTCACCAAGAAGTTTGCAGATATCTTTGTTTTAAGCAGATTAGCAAGCAACAGATCAGTGCCCACTCAATTGCATCTATGGGCTCAAATTTCTTACCGGTTGCAAATTATAGTATAAGAACCTCCTCTTAGTTATTGTGTAAACTAGTTTGTCAATTCCACTTAGCCTATCAGGATTTACAAAGATGGAGAGCATGAGAAAATGAAGACAAAGAAAATGGGAAAATTTTACACTATCATAATTATCACATAATTAACATCCACCGTATATGCCTAACATGCATGAGAGTTTCATCAACAACATATGCTGATGCAAGTGGATATATGCTAAATGCTAATATCCACCACATGCCCAAATGTGTATTTCATTCAAGCATACAGAAAGCATGAGGAAGGAAAAGGAAGATTGAGATGCTGACTGAAATGTGGAACTAGCTGATGCAAACTTGTCACAACTTCTATGACAAGGAAAAAAGAAAAAGGGGAAATTGGCAAAAACCTTGCTTTACACTAGGAAGAGCACCTAATTTGTTTCTTCGTTGTTTTGTGGGACAATAGGATTTGAATGCTGGTGCCCCCAAGTAACAACTAGATTATTTATCAACTAACAATGACAGGACCAATAAAATAAATAAATCAAAAACAAAAAAGGAAGCCACCCACTAGGCAGATCAACTAAAAGTTTGTGATGATATCCAATTCCCTATCTGCTGAATTGGACATAATTTCGTACAATATATATGCGTAAGGATAGCTTAGTCAATTTTCAAAAGAGCAAAAAGAATAGGTAATGTCTCAGTTTTATGTGCCATGACAACTCTCATAACTCAAATGCACTTCTAAGATTTTAATGAAAGGAAGAAGAAGAAGAAGAAGAAAGTCATGGCTAAAGTAATCCCACTAAACAAATATGCAGTAGTACGATTCTGCCGTACAGAACAATGCACATAAGTCTAAAGACATAGAACAACTTACAAAATTATATCATCTCCAAGGTGTCCTCGGGCTAATTTGACCAGGTGATGAAGGTAAGCTTTGTCATCTCCATATGAACCATACTCATTTTCAATCTGTCATAATGATTTTCATTTATTCAAATATGACTATAATTAAACCAGAGGGAATAAAAAATCATACAACATAACATTTGACATGAAACCTATGGAAGTAAACACTCAGACTAAAATGTTTAACCATAAAAGTAAATTAATATAACCTCCTCTAAGTGGAACATTACCAGCGTTGAACTTTGAGAAAATAAAACTCCAGACAATAACATCTAGGTACTTCACAAATTAAATATTTAACAAGAACTAGAACCTTATATGGACCTTCACAGTAAACATTTTCCACTTTTGAGGACAAGTATAATAGAGGCACCCAAAAAAACAGTGGCAACGAATTTACTCTGCAATGCAAGAAATCTGTTCGAAATTTTTTATTTTTCAGTGAAACAGGGATGTTGAGTTCCTCAGAAAAGGAAGCTTCTGAAAATGGAGCGTGTTTTATATTATCTAACATTACCGCTCCTTTATATAATCATTTCCTTTATTTTTTCAATCAAAACATCAGCAACTTCTTCTTTAAGATGCCCAAAGTGATGCTTTAGGTAATATCGAAACTTTATATGAAAACACACCAAATTATGTAGCTACTTGACAAATTTTATGGAAAGTGGCCACTTTATGAATGCATATGATAATATTCCTATAAACAAAGATAAAATTCAATATCCAAATCATGGATGTTTTTGCATTAAGATTGATACATAAGATAAAAACATGGATGACCAATCAGATTAATCAACAGACCAAGAATACAAGGAAACAAATGTATTTTAACAACTACATATTTTTTCAAATTCCCAAATAATTTTTTTATCTGCAATATATTTGTTTAATATTTAAGGAAATCGAAATATAGAGCCAAAATATTGGGCCTTTGATACAATTTGACATATAATAGAATCATTAGAAACAGGAAAGTTTACAAGACACTTATATTTATGATGAAGACTAGCCACTAATTAGATTTATGGGTAAATTACACTTTCCACCCATATAGTTTATAGCCAATTTCAATTTAGTTCCTATTCTTCTATTGTTGCAATGTTACACTCCTTACTTTTGGCCCCTTTTCGATTCGGTCCTTCCATCCAATTCATCCGTCTAATATGAATGGAAAAACCACACGTGAAGAGCACATGCAATATTTGTGGATAATAGTGTCTTTTTACTCCACTGTAGCCCATTTCCCTTCAAAACCATCCGTCCCAAGTCACTCCAATTTATCCATTTCAGACACAAAGACGGCTTGAAACAGCGGCAGAACTTACTGCAAGAGCAGAGGGTTCTGTGCGAAACCCACGTCAAGAGCACTTGGGTCCTGCCTCCAAAAGATGTCCAAGGTATCAAAAGCTTGCCACTGTTCAACAACAGCAGGCTCCAAGGACCTAACCCATCAGGTTTGGTTCTAGCATGAATTATTGCCTGTGCCATCTCTGTTGTAGCAGCAATTGTGCAATTTTGGTTGCTCTTATAACTAATATCACTAACATTGGTGGACGCACGCTTTCAGGTTAATGTACCAAAATCTGCCTCTAAAGAGTGGGTGTCATCTTCTGAGCCCTATTACTGCAGCAGCTCTCTTTATTCACTTCCTTCCAACATGGGTTGGACCAAAGAATCTACATCTGGTGGGGATCTGCCATGAGTCCATAACTAATCTCATCTTGTGCTTTGCAGCAACATAATCTCATCACAACTAACCTCACTACTACTACTACCACTTGTACAGCTTCCTCTTCTTCTTACCCAAGTCTACTTAATGCTTTCATGTGTCTTGCGCAATACCTCCCATACCCAAAATCTTGAACAACATTGTTTCCTCTCTTTCTAGCCTTCACTCAGTATGCATTATCAATGTTGAGATAGTAATTAATATTATTGAACAAGAAAGAAATAGAAAGTAGAACAAAAGAGACTAATACTTCTCGATTAACCAGTTGACTGGATCAGTTAGTGGAGCAGGACCATATTTTAAAACCACCTTGGAAAAACCAATTTATCTCTTTTCATCCCTGGAACACATACATATTCTGCTCCAGTTTATTTTAGCCAATCTCAGTACCAAAAGGGGAGGAAAAAAAGAACCCTGCAAATCTAAATCATTTTTCAACTACTTGTCTATACCACTTGGAAAAAATAATTAATAAAATAAGTTTGTTTGACAATTGATAATAATACATTTCTTGGCCAGTCACAACTCACAACAGCTACATAACATCATCTTGGGTGAAAATCCCTGGTGGCTCCACCACCCAGATCCATTAGTAATTGAACAGGATGTTCTGTAGTAACTTTTAAGCCCCTCAGGTTGAAATCATATACCAAAAAATAAAATAAAATGAACAGACCACTCTTCTATTGGGAACTCTACAAACTTCGTTGGGTTTTGAGTCTTTGACCTGCTCCTAATGTAACATTCTTCAAGAGAAGTGATCAGGAAAGATGATGCCATTACACAATGTTGCTTACCAATCACGTTTTATGAATTGCAAGTATGTAGATAAACTAGAGTGCTGAGATTGAAAGTGTTCACAATTTTTCTAGACTCCCAAATCATTAAAGTTCTATAAAGGGTAAGTTTTCCTTTTCTTCTCTTCTTTCCCTCTCTTTATCTCCATCAATATACCATCACCCCCAGTTTCAAGCTCTCTATCGTGTCTGAAATATAGAAACTGTAATAAGGACAAACTTGGAACGATGGTTTTGGCAGGGAATGGATTGCAGTGGGATAAAAAGATTTTATTACCCATAGATACCACTGTGCTGCTCACGTGTGGCTTTTCCATCCACATTAGACTGATGAATTGGTCGGAAGGACCCAAATGAAAAGGGGCCAAAAGTGAGAGGCTAGCATTGCAAGAATTAAAAGAAGATGGACTAAATTGAAATCAGGTGTAAAGTAATTTAATTCTGCTAAGGACATAAATACTTAAATTACTTGTTAAAATAGTATTACAGTAGGCAGACACTGGGCAAAAACAGTTGAGCATTTTCCAAATAGGAATTTTAATTTTAATGCTCCTATGTAATTTCTCATATACTTTGATTCTTAATATCAAAAAAGAAATGTAAAGAAGAAAATTAAAAAATTAACCCACCTGAACCATAATGATAGGGCCCCCATTATCATAAAGAAGAGGAGCTACCTTCGGAAGTAGGTTTCCCCACCATATTTCGATCTGTAACAATTCATTATGAAAATATAAATAACCCCTTAGCCTCACAATCATTAGATGTCTGAGTGAAAACATGCTCCACTATAACACGACAAAACCAAGAAGGCACTAGAAACAAAAGTTTACACAAACCATCACAGAATATTGCAGCTCAGCTCACAAGATGGACAATATTTCTTCTATATACAATTTTTTTTTTTATAAGTTTTTCTTTTATTAACAAATAACATCTCAAAACATAAAAAACTTCATCCAATATTTGAAGTGAGAAAATGAGCTGAAAAACATCTAGGAGGAAAGAACTGGCAGCATTTAATTTCTTTTCTAGCTTTTTAAGATAGAGTAGTGATTAACCTTCAATGCGCTTTATTTTACATGGCCAAAAGAAAAATCATTATGTAAAATTTATTTTCTCTTTTCAACAATTTTTTTAGTTTACTACAAAATTCCCTTGATTCTGTTCAATTTTTTGGTTGCTCCTAATAAAGGAACCTCTCTCTCTCTCTCTCTCTCTCTCTCTCTCTTTCTCTCTCTCTCGTAAAATCTAGGATCTTCATTTAAAAGAAATATTATTCAATGATTTAGATTGCATTCTAGAAGAGTGGGCTTGATCTTTATACACCGAATGAGTGCCAGGATATTCCCTACGTACGAACAATATATCAATTAGAAAACATACCAAGTCAAGGAAAGCAGGGTCTGATGATCTTAGTCTGAGAGCTGGTTCTATGGCAAGTAACCAAGCAGGGAAACCCCCAAAATCCCACTCTGCAACAAAAGCAGGCCCTCAATGGGACCATCAAATCAACAATTGCAGACGCACATTATCTTAATAGTTGTTTAGGTCATGAGAATTACTTAGAAACTTCATATAAAAAAATTTAAGTCTACACACTCTGTACTTGTCCCAAAAAAGAAGAAGTTTATACTCTCTATAGATCTTCATTAATGATGTGCAAACAAGTAAATGAATTGAGAAGAGATTTTCCAGAGGTATTTCACTCATTTAGAGTGTCTAAGTAACATAGTGCAGAAGCCTCAGGAGCTAAAGGAAGAAATATTCCGAAATAAGTGGACAGAGCCAACAGAAAATTTTATTAAAGATTGATTTTTAACAAACTAGCATAGCATAGAATGGTTTGTATCACAGCTTCAATCCATATAGTAAATACAAGGAATAATAAAAAAAACAACGGAAACAAGAATAATAAAAAATAAATAGTTTCATTGAACAATACTCCTTCGGATGATAACATTCAAATGGACAGAGGAGTAAGGGAAACTAGCCAACCCCAAGGTTTTGTCTGTTATCCTGCAAAACAAAGTTTGATAGAGTTTTTTTCTGGAAAAAAAAAAAGATAAAAAAAAATCAAGGAGTCAAAATGCATGCAGTTAAACCACATTAGATAAAAAGGATGCTTCGGAAAACTGAATCAGGGGGAACCAATCACAGTTGCTTAAAAAAAAGGTGGCATGAGAGAAAAAAAAATTATGCATGGTAAATTAAAGAAGCAGAAGTTGCATGTTAGCCACCCACCCTGCCCCTCAAGGAGGGAGAGAGAGCGATTAGTGCTCACGTTTGATGGGAAAAGGGATGGGTGCAAATTGCTGATACAGATATGGGCTAATTTGAGAAGTAGCAAGAAACTTCTATAGTTAGGACAGTTTATTTCATGGTTAATTGGCAATAATACAATGACTGAACCAAATTACTATAAATTAATATGCAACACTTACTTTGTTTGATAGGTAATAAATCATCAAACAACTTTTAAATTCATTTATCACAAAAATGCAGAAGAAAACAATTTGTCCTATTACCAAAAAGCACCAAAGTCCAGATATCTTTTGGCAAAACAAGATCTAGGGAAGCATACTCAACCTTAGCTAATCCCAAAAAGCTGGGATTGAAGCTTTATTGAGTCAAGGATGACGCTCAAACTTGACTAGTGTTAGAAATTTCAGATAATAATACTAGAAGGTTCCTAATACTACAAGAAGTTTCTATACAATTGTGGCTGACCTGCACATATATATGGCCCAGGTCGAAGCATAACCAGGAAATCCAGCTTTTGACAGAGTTTTATAAATGATACTATATCGGCAATACCATCAAAAACCAGTTGACCCTGTCTTGGTTCATGCAGATTCCAAGGAACATAAGTCTGAATGGTATTTAAACCCAATGCCTTTGCCCTCAACAGCCTATCTTCCCAGTACTGCATTCATGAGAGATAAAAACTAAAATCACAACCAATAATTTTTTAAATTCTTCCAAGTTCCTTATTCTATCTCAAATCTTACAAATCATAATTAAATTTATCAAGATTCTTCCTCATATTTTTTTTTTAATTTTTGATAAGTAAGATTCTTCCTCATATTAACAGCACTCATTCACTTGTACCAACGCTTTCCATGAGAGAAATGTTTAAAAATTAGACTTTCATAGAGAAATAAACAGCAATGTTTTATCTTCTTCTTTTTTTCTTTTTAAGCAATGCATGTTCTTATATGTTATCTTGCAACTTATTTGTTTCTTTCATGCTTGCAACATCTTTTGTTCGAATTTAATATTAATTACAAGGGCTGAGGCAACCATCTACACATCAAAGAATTAAGATGTGGCCATTGTGCACCATATTTTGCATTTCAAAACTGCTTTAAAACCGTTGGAAGAAATACCTCGGGAAGAATGCGGAAATAATGCAAGTCCCCACCAATAATCTGGAAAGGCGTACCATCTTTCCGGAACATGTCATCGGCAATTTCAAATTTTCGAACATAAGCCTGATTACAATCAAACAAAACTCATCAATCACACCACATATACAGAACTTGACATTCAATTCAGTTTTCAAAAAATACAAGATAATTAACTGCAACTAGCATGGCAATCAACTTCAATTTTAAGCAATGACACATGAATCAGCACCATGCCTCGCAGAGGTAAAACACGTGATAAAGATCTTAATCACAGATTAATGATTGCTCACCCGCCAAGAGAGAACTGTTAGCTATACATATCACATCTTACCGTCCAACCTAACACTCTAAGAGTATTGCGAAATGAATCAACCAAAGCGGAAATTAAACAATTGGATTTCATAATAAAAGCACAGAGTTCATATATATATGTCAGAACTAGGGTAACGAGGGAGAGTTGAGAGAGAGAGGTGGCTTTACTTTCTTGTGGTGGGGAAGAGTGAGAGGAGAGAGAAGGAAGAGGAGCGAAAGCTCCGAAGGCGGCGAGAGAGAGAAGGAAGATGAAGATTGTAGTTCTGGTGCTCCGCTTCTTTGCCATTGTAGACCATCTGGTCGATGATGCCACTCCCAGGCTGCTATTGCCCCTTCTCCGTCCCGTTCTCATGTCCGGACATCATTTGGGTCTTGCCGAGACGAGACTCCTGTTAGCAGGACTGTTTTTAATTAGAGAAATGCTATTTCGACATCCCGCGAGAATTGAATTTCCGTGCTATAAGGTTCACATCAAGACACGTGGAATGAAGCACATTTTGGCAAAAAGTGATATTCTTAAAGAAAAAATAATATTTGTCTCCTATATATTTTGAGCTTACTGTTTAGGCCAAATATTTGTTCAATTATTTTAGCCATAGCACACAACATGTGTATGCCCAATAGTTAACAATTTCTTTTAAATAAAAATAATTTAAAAAATAGAAATTTGCTGATATATATATAAAAGTTAAATAAAAACCAACCTAGTAAAAAGATATAAATAAAATGAAACCAACTAAATTATGTTAAGACGAGGAAAAAAAATAAAAATAAGAACCCCCGATTTTGCTTGTGCTTCGATTTACTTATAATTTCGTAAATTTACAAAACTCATCCAAGATTGTAAGAGATGGATCTATCCATTCTCAAGATAGATCTATTCATGAGTTGATCGATCCATCCTTCAGATGAATTGATCGATTGATCCTTCAAATGGATTGATCGATCGATGATTTCACTCATACTAAAATTGTACTTTTAACTTTTCTCACTTATACTTTAACTTTTTAATAAGCTTTAATAAGTTGTACCTTGATCAAGTTTAACCCAAAAAAATATTTTTTGAAAAGTTATTTTAGGAAAAAAATTGTAAATTATTATTATTTATTTGGAACATACTGAACAGACTCCTTCTAGCAAGTTTGTCAACTGAATCATTAAAACTTATTGTAGTTAGCTTTATTTAGTGTCAAATACATGTTGTTTAGTTGTTGACGTGAAATCCTTAGCATCTCATTGCAAATATCGAACATTGAAGATGCTCTTACCGTTGTTATTTTTTGCTTTTTATTTTCATTTTTCTAGTTATTGTCTTGCTTTTGCTTAACTATTAGGGGTATATGAGGTCACATTTCTCAAATGCCCAACAAAAATTAAACAAAAATATTGCATTCTCCGAGCCATGGACCGGGCCTATACTGGCATCAAGGGTCCAAGCTAACTAATTTGCAATCATCTTTCGTGGGCCCTTGAAATTCATGACAAAACTTTTTGTGCAATCACATGAAGATCTAATGTAAAGGCATGGATATATGGATTTGAATGTAGTGGCAGATCCAGACCAAGAAGTCAGGGGCAACAATTTTAAAAAATAAAATTGAAGGGAAATTCTTATAAAAATATGAAAATTTTGGGGGACAATTCTTAATTTTTTTTAATAATTTTTATTAAAAATAAAGGTAAAAAATCAAATTTTTAAAATTTTAGAGCCCCCTCGAAGACCGCTTTTGTTTGGGATGAAACTTCTCCTTAGGATGTGTCATGACTACTGCCAATATATAATTCTATCTTTATAATTTTTTCCTAAATTTTGTATCTCATGTGTTGTTGTATGAAATTATGTAAATGTATATATTGATACATTACTTGATATATAAACGTTAACTTGGAACAAAAATTTATAAAAGATATTGTTTTTTCAGATTTGGTTGTATTATGTCAATCTTGCACCAGATTGGGATAAGTCAAGTGCTCTAATTTGGGCATTTCAGTAGAGGCAGTATGAATGCATGGTTAATTAGGAAGTGGTACTGGTGGGCATGGGAAGGTGAAAACGATAGAAGTGACCATAATAAGAAGTGGATTTGTGATGATGGAGGTATAGGAAGTGGAGTGGTTGCAATATTATGGTGTAATTATCCATGTAATTAATTAGGAGTGAAGATCGCTAGTACTTTTTTTTCTTTCTTGAATTATCTTGGAATCATCCTATCAACCGAGTCACCCTTTAAACACACGACATATCATAAATTTAGAGTTCTTACAGGAGTTTTCATACAACATTTCACCACGAAAGAAGAATGATATCCAAAAATACCTATAAAATATTAAACGAGAGACAAAGTACCTTTACAAGTACTTATTTTTCTAACGTCGTCTAACCAAACAACGGGTCGATGGTAGTGCTTTTTGGCAGGAGACTGTTTATGTTTTAATGGTAGGGAATGGCAACTGTGCAAGTGGTGGCTGTGCTAATTATTATGTGCTGATGATGGGGGAGTTTTGTGTTATAGAAAACTTGGGGATATTCACAGATAATCCCCCATTACAGGGGGTGCTTTGTCCCGTTGTAAATTATTAACCGGGAGTGACCATTTCATCGTTCCCCTTTTTTAGGACGAAAGGTATGTGATGGACTATAAAGCATTATTGTATATACTTTCTTCCATTTTCTTGGTGTGTGTATAGAGAGAGAGAGAGAGAGAGAGAGAGAGAGAGAGAGGGGCTGTCAAAGAAAAAAGTTGGTATTATTAACACAAAGGGAGGCCAACATCTTTACAATGCTTTAAAACTTTGATAAGTCAACTTAGCTTCCACCCATGCCAC
The DNA here is from genome assembly GCA_008638375.1 of Nyssa sinensis. Classification (NCBI taxonomy): domain Eukaryota; kingdom Viridiplantae; phylum Streptophyta; class Magnoliopsida; order Cornales; family Nyssaceae; genus Nyssa; species Nyssa sinensis. The sequence continues at coordinate 2,290,349 of CM018035.1, read as the reverse complement.
CACACCAAAATTCACACTATATATATACACACACATATATAAATATAAGCCTGCAAAGCTCTGATCCATCATCAGCTTTTAGAGATGCCACCATATATTGTTTTTCCTAAATCCGCCAGACAAAAAGCACCCAAAAAAAAAAAAAGCATCAAAGATATATATAAAAATACAATTAGAGCTATCTAGTTGGGTTTGGAGAGTGTGCACCACCTTCAGCTTTCCGTGATCACCTCAGCTACTTGTCTCCCTCAACCTTCCTTACCCATGCGTACAGGCACACACACCATATATATATAAGATGACAAACATGTAATTCCCTCGTAATACTTTAGACAAGAGACAACACATATTATAAAAATGTCAAATACCATTATATTTCTTACACTTCTGCACTAGTATAATGACAAACATGCAATTCTCTTTTAAGCTCTATAAAATGGCAAATATGCCATTCCTCTTTGCTCTCTCTCTCTCTCTCCAACAAAATTTAATATCAAGAGAGCCGTGTGGGTTGAGAGAGGAATCTCTTGTTTCTTCAAATTTAATTTTCTGATCAAACCAATAAAAGGACATTCACGTGCCAACACCACTTTAGAAATTAGCATACACATCTGCATTGACCTAACTTAGTAATATCTACAGAGATCGATTATGCTTCTCTCTCACATATATCATATATGTTTTTATAAAGTTTTACATAGACCTACTTTATTTGATTATAGGCTAATGATACTTCAACTAGCTGATAACAATTACATATGATTACTTACCAGAATCAATCTCTCTCTCGCTCTCTCTCTCTCTCTCTCTCTCTCTACATATATATACATATATATATATATATATATATATATATAGACACACACACTCACGTACTAATGCTTACACTGGAATCAAATGAAACAACTGATATAGAATTTTTATCCCAGTAAAATTATTTTACAAAAAAACAAAGGAATAAACATTTGCAATTTTGACATCTCCAGAGAAGTTAAATGGAGACAGCGATGGATGATCTATTGAAGTCACGTGCAAAAGTACTGTTTTCTCAAGTTAACTTTATATATATATATATATATATAATTTGATATATCAAAATAATGGCCTATGTATTAATTACAATATAATTTAATTCCATTTCCAAAAAAAAAAATTAATTTCTTCATTAGTCACTTATCTTTATTTATCAGCATTTGTTTTGATATGTTATAAACTTATTTTTTATTTTCTTTTAGCATGCAACAAATAATAGTAAGCCATTTTCCATACATGACCTTTGGAAAAATAAAATTGAAAAAGAAATTAAGCAGACAGAACCTTATATTATTGGCATTGTGTACGTATGGCCAGCCTTGTGGGCATCAAACTGATCATTCCTCGGGATTGAATCCCACTTGCACCGACACCAGGAGTCAAACAGCTGCAGCATGCATCTCTCTCTGTCTCTCTCATCTCTATTTTTTGTGTTTTTTTTTTTATTTTAATTTTTGTATTTAAAATAAACAGCAAATGTAACCATATGTACGAACTTGCACTTCTATGCCCCTATCTTTTCATGAGAGAATCCTATGCTTTTATACCCCCATCAACCGTATATCCCTAAACTTTATTGCATGTATATGTTTGTATATTCAAACTTTTTAAATTTATATAACATATATACACATACACATACACACATATAAATAAGTATATATATATATAGAGAGAGAGAGAGAGAGTTAAATGGGTATATATAAGTTTTCTTTAACCATGATTTTTCCACAAGAGTATCAATAAAAAAATAAATGTATATATTTATAAGAAAAGGAATAATATACAAATAAAAATTTTATACAGAATTTTCATAACTATGTGGCCTAGCTCATTTAATGCCTATCATTTGAAAACTAATGGTCCATTAATATGCCTTATAATTGCAAACTGTACCTTCCTAAAATCTGTTTGCATATATTTAATATAGAAATTGAACAACTGAATCATGTTCCAAATTTTTATATCTTATTTTATTCTAAAATAATGTGTCATAAAATTATTGATAAAGTTAAATATATACATTATCTAATGATTTAGTAATGATAATTTTTTTACTGTCATGTCATTAGAATGTAAAATTTAAAATACATAATATTTTACTCTTAGATAATTGTGATCACTGCGCGTTAAGAGTTTACACAATCTAGAAATCCAATTTCAATTAAAAAAGTGAAATTGTCTAACTTGTAGGGTGGAACCCAATGCTCAGAATACAAAATGGTGTATATATCATTCCATTCTAAGGTTAATTTCAATTGTAAAAGTTATTTTAATTTTGCTAAAGTTAAATTTTAGCAATGTTATATTATTAAAAAACTATATTTTTTTTATATTTATGCTCCAACGGTAAAAAAATTAATTTTTAGTAGAACTACCATTTTCAATCATTAAAAAAAGAAAAAAAAAATAAAATCAAATTTGAATCATTAATATTTTTCAATCTTAATGTGAATAGTAATTTATCAAAATTAAAAGTTATATTCAATAGAGTATTTGACTTTAATAAAATTTTAAAAAGAATGAAAATTATTATTAGAGTATAATTTTTTTTATCCAACATGCTAAAATTTAGTTTTGCTAACTGCTTTAACCTTATCGTATGAATTGCTCTAACCTTTCGAAAGATAGAGCTCTCATCAGACTGACCACAACTAGCATTGCATGAGTATTTCAAATGAATCAGACGTCAACATTGTCCTAAGATTAGATTGATTATACTTCACAACCTTCTAGTATATATATGTCAGTTAAATTGCAGGATCATGTTAATCAATAGTAGATGGGTGCGATGGAAGAAGAAAGTGCTCCACCTATTCTATGGCCTAGATTGATTCGATCTTGATCAAACACCAATAAATTAGGAGACCTTAAATCACACACACATAAATAATTGATATATATATATATATATATATTGTTAGTAATATAATCACTTAATCATAATCATAATGGATGGATTATGAAAACAAACAAAAAAGAAAAAGAAAATAGTGCTCAATACTCATCAGCATTCACACTACCTAATATATATATATATATATATATATATATATATATATATATATATAAACAAGAGAAAAACTGAAGTACATTTCATATCACCCACAAGTCATTCTTCCTAAAATATATTACATCCAAATGGACCAGCATATATATATATATATATATATAAATATAACAAATGCACTAATTATCAGAAATTAAAAAAAAAGGCACATAACAGTGTCTCTATAATTACTAGAAAGAACAAAAAGACCAGGATTTCCCCTTTCAGAGAGTTCCCGGTTATTTTATTAAGTGGAATCACAGATGAAAAATTACAAACATTTACTTTCAAAAGAAAAATTAAGCTCGAAGAACATTCATAGAATTTGTAACTATAGGCAGTGATATTTTAATGTCTTTGAGATGTCCTTCCCTTCGGAAGAATGAAACCATGCATAAGTAGAAGTAGAAGTAGAAGAAGAAGAAGAGGAAGAAAAAGTGCAAACCTAAAGTTGCAGAAAAAGTGCTCAGGAGCTAGCTAACCTTGCCATGAATTTTGGGTTTGATTCTGATTCTGATCATGAGGAGTGCTCATGCAGTTACCAAGACCAGCAATATTGAGAATATCACTATGAGAGAAAGCTCTTAAACCCAAGAAGTCTCTTGTCATACCATCGTTGCCACCAAGACCACCTTCTTCAGCCTTACTAAGGTGATTGGTTGTTGTCTTTGAGAGAGTTCCATGGAAATGATCTTTCTTTGAATTCAATATTCCACCAAATGCATCTTCAAAGGAAGACCCATCAAACCCAGTTGCAGAAGAAAGAGAAGTCATCATGTCTTGAAGAAGAGAAGATGGTGCACCTGAGACTGTAACTGAACCTGTAAGACCTGCAGAAGGAACTGCAGCTTTATTCTCAAAAGAAGCCAAGTCATGTACAAACCCACTTGCCATCTCTTCACGGGAAGACAAATTCAGACCAAAACCAGTTGTATTGTTGCCAGTATCTGGGGACACGTGAGCTTGGTAGGGCCTCATCATGGCCGGGGATGAACAAGTTTGGCCGCCCATGGTTGCACCCATCTGAGCTGCCTTTTGCAGTAATGCAGTTGCAGACATGTGCGGAGAGGCTGTTGGATGGTAGGGTGGAAGGGTGGGTCCAAGACTAGGGTTTGGGTTTGGGTTTGGATTTAAATCTCGGGTCTGTGTGAATTCTTGATCTAATGACCTTGTGGAGAAGATTGATGATGAGGCGAGATCAATAGGTGGTGGTCCCGGACCAGCTCCTACCACTGGTGGGCAAGCTAGCCAAGGTGGAATCTCTTGCCTTAGATTAAAATTTTGTTGCTCCTTTTTTATTGAAAATGCATGGAGGTCATGGCTGTTAAATTGAGGTTGAACTTGAAGGTTTATATGAGATGTTGAAGTTCCAGCTTGAGGGAAGAGGAGTGGGTTTCCTGTGATTGCTCTTGCACTCTCCTCTGCCAAAGCGTCACAGAAGGCTCTGTGTGTGATGAAACTGTCCCTCCTGAAACCAAAAAGAATCACACACAAGAAAACAAAATCAAACCACCATAAAATCTCTCCCCCCAAAAAAAATCATAAAGTGCCAAGACGAAGAAGTATGTTCTCTCTCTCTCTCTCTCTCTCTCTCTCTCAGGACACACACGCACATACATATATGGTCCTTACTAGCTGGTGTCATTAAAATTATCCATACTTAGCATCTAAGGACTTGGAGTTTGATATAGTGGTGTGTTAACCAAAAACCCCAAATGAATCAACTAAGGAAATGTATAATTTTGATTTTGGGCGATTGAATGTATAGTACTTTTCATCTTCAATTGTGGACTCTTTCTTTTGCTTTGTAATCCCCTAGTGATCTTTATCTATTTCAAAATATGAAGTTATGACTTTTATGCTCTAATAATATTGGGACTTATGTTGATCTACTTTTTTCCTAAAATGACGATTGGGGTTAGTTACCTTGAGAAAAGGGTTCCACAGTCACATCTGTACTCTCTTGTGCCACAGGTCTTGGAGTGAGCTTTCCAATCTGATTGAACTGCATAACGCTTTGAGCATTTGTCACATTTCCACTTCTTCTCTCCATGCTTTCTGCAAAAGTGCTTCTTGATTCCTGTCAGGTCCCCTAGAGCCCTTGATGGGTCATGGTGCACACAACTATTTTCTGGGCACACATACACCTTCTTCCTTATCTCTTTGCTTGTTCTCTGCTTGAGCTTCCATGGCAGATTATGCCCTCTTTTGTGAAGTTGAAGATTCTGATCTCTCTGAAAGCCTTTGTTACAGATCTCACATATAAACCTATTGGTTGCCATGAGAGTCTTGGGTGACAAAGCTATCACTTCTGCATCCGGGTCTAATTCAAAACAAAGAAAAATTAAAACTCAGATGGCAAAAACCCAAAGAAATTCACACAAATAGAGTTCAGAGATAAGAATTTGAAACCTGGGTTGCCAGGCAGGTTTCTCTTCTTCTTCACTGTTTGAGTTTGAATTGGTTGGGCAAAGTACTGTTGAGGATAGATAGAGCCAGCTTCAGCTGATCTGTTGCCTGAAGAAACACTTGCTTCACCAGATGCGGAAGTCAGATTAGACATATTCTCTTCTGCAGCTAGTTGCTGTTGTTGGATTATCATATTCTTCATCATCTTCTTCTACATAATTATGGTTGCATCATGAAGCATGGATCTTAACTTTTATGTGTGATAGGGATATGTGAGATCTAAAGACAAATTCAAACCTACAAGAAGATAAAATAGTAGAAAAAAACTAGGGAGAGAAAGAGATGCTGAATTTGAGTTCTTAAGGGTCTTCTTTGAACGTCAAAAACTTCAACTGCCTCTTGGTTCTTCTTGCTTTGGCATCACCCCAAGAGACAATTTTTGTTTTTTGAAAAACAAAAAGAAACAAGAGAGAGAGCTAACTGAAACTTAACCAGACCCTCCAGCCACTGTTCATCTTCATGTTTCCATGACTTTGCTTGCTAAAACCAATAAAAATCCAATAATCCGTACTGAACAAATTAATATGAACAAATTAACTAGTTAGACCTAGCTACTTCTTGAGAGCGAAAAAGAGAGAGAGAGAGAGAGATGTGGATGAGAGGGAATCCCTCTGTAATCCTCCACCAGTCCAAAACCAGACTCCCAAGACCACAACCCTAAGGCTAACTCTGACGTGCACTTTCTGTCTTTTCCTTTGTTCTCTTCCCAACCCAAGAAAAATCTCTTCTTTCTTTATTGTATTTGGCTTTTAATAAAGTTCAATTTTCTTCTAATTTTTTTTTTTTTTTTGTTTTAATGGCACTACCTTTCCCTTGAAAAGGTGAGTGAAAAAAGCAACCATGTAAAAAGAACATATGATTTATCTAAGGGAAGAGACAGAGAGAGACGTTGATTTATACATACATACATATATATATATATATGTTTATATATTACATGGATCATATATAGGTGGTAGACCTTTCTCAGCTTTCTAGCTAGTTCTACATTTACAATCACATGATTGATCATTGATTAATTCCTGACAGACATGATCAATATGGCTAAAGTTAATTTATCCCATTTCTTTCATTTCATTATCTTTAAAGATCAATTATTAACAACAAAAAGAGACGAGATTTGTGACATTTTTGCATGGTGCAACAAATTTAAAACCATAAATCAGGTTAAATAATGGATCAACAAGGCTGCATGATGCCTAACCCCCAAATTGCAAATAAACCAAAAGGCAACATTTAATCTAATTAAGTTAATTACCCCAAGGGATAGATTAATAGTTGGGATTTCACGGCTGGTCCGTGAGTTCTCAAGATTAAATTTGGGACTACTCATTCGAAGAGAAAAAATTCATCGCAAAAAGTCTTGTGAGAATGGAGAATTTATCCGTAGATGAAAATAAGTGCGGAAATCTCTTGGTACAAAAAAAAATCTAATCTAAGTATAGTCATCATCTTATTCTTACTGTTATTTTATAATTAGTGTGACAACTTTAATTAAAATCCAAGCGAAAGTTGAAAGTGTTTGAAAACACTAACAAAATTGTGGAATTATAGAAAAATATGGCTCTATGATAAAATTTGACCTCAAAATTAAGAAGACTTTGCATGCAGAATAGAGTTGAGTTTTATTAACTACAAGCTCTTAATTGAAATCAGCTGCCATTCAATATATGGTTATAGTAGTACTAGAAATGAACACACACACACACACACATATATATATATATGTATATGTATTTGTGATTGGTGGCAATGGAAGATGAAAGTTGTTGAAGCATTAGCACATCACAATTATACTTTAAGAGAGCACTTGGAAAAAGAAATTGTGATAAAAAAGTGAGTTAAAAGCTTTCAACAATTATGAGAAATAAAAAAGTGAAAAGCATTTAAATATTTTTTTTTAGTGTGAAATGTAAGCTGATGACAATTTAATTATATAAATGCCCTTGTTTGTGCTGTATATGTACGCTCATAATTTAAATAATGGGAGTATTTATGGAGCTACATTGTCTTTCTGTTTGCTCCATGTTTTCTCTGAGTTTGTGTCCCTTAAAAGATAGAAGGTTTTAAAAAGTGAAATAAATAATTTTTTCCTTTGTCGTTTTCTTGTTTTATTCTTCAATGATTTAGATTTTGAAATGGGATCTTGCTCAACCCAAGTCTCAACGTGCCCTCCCAGCTCATCTGTCTCCTAAAATATTAATAATTAATTAATTAAAGTTCTTTTTTTTAATATATATATATATATATATCTATATATATAAAGTATGAGGAAGTTTATTATGGTCATGAGATGTATATCAGTAATGGGTTGCCTATGATACAAACATTGCTCTAATAATGGAAATCGATACAATGAATACTGCCGTGAAATTAGATATGCCTAAAGTTCTTATATCACTTGTGATTTAAGACTCAAACTCAAAGTACTATAATATATATAAGACATATATGATATCAGTCAAAATCGTGTAATTATGTTTCAAAATTATTTTAAGAGTTTTTCAAATTTTTTAAATTTAAGCATGTCTCAAATTTATTATTTTTGATAAGATTTCTATTTTCTTTATATTTTTCTTTTTAAAATATGAATAATTTATTTCTATAATCTTCTAATAAGATTAGAACATCACATATCTATATACATGGTTGTAAGTCTTTATTAGAGATATTTTCGAGTTTTGATTATTAATAAAAATTTTAGAGGTTTTTTTTTTTAATTTTCAGTAAATTACATATTTTGAATATTGCCATTCTCGTATTTATCGTATCACGTTTCATGTTCTATCATTATATTAACATTTGTCAACTAGCTAATTAATTTTCTAGATCAAGGTGCAGTCAGTCTTCTTAACGTGTTTATGGCTGTCTCTGGAGTACAAAGAGAGAAACAACCGCAAACATTGAACTACGGATGTTGCGTTTGTGGCTTTTGGTTGTCATCTGGCTTTGCAATGAGGTAGGCCCAAGGTGGAACTCGTGTGGGGTATGTGTGTGTGTGTGTGTGTGTGTATATATATATACATATATATATATATATAACAGCTAAAAATGCCTATTAGGTTTTGACATAAGAAAGGGTGTTCACACGTATAATCATGAATTAGCAATAATTGAGATTGATGTCATTTTGGTATATATGAAAAAAAACACATACATATATGCATGGAAAATATAAATCCTTGTTTATGTCACTAATTGTATTACTGATCATTAGTAAGTAGTGTCAATGTGACAAGCTGCCTGTACCCTATATAATATGGATGTTTATATATAGTATATATAATTCTTAAATTAATAGGACTCTGGAACTGAAAGAGATTAAAATCAAGGTCGGTCCTGATGAAGTAGATTGCATGGAGGGCCATGCAAGGTTAATTATGCTTGAGAATTTGACAGATGGTATGGAATAAAGGTCAGTTGCCGATCAAATTAATGGCAACGACTGCATTATTTTCTACGGTGGGCAACGTCAATCCCTTCTTAGAAACTAAGGAATATATATATATATATATATATATATATATATCATGTGCATATGATCTTATATGGAGCAAAGTGAGAATTGAGAGCGATGGCTACACTACAACGTTTATATATTCAGAATGGGGCCAGACTGAAAGTGCCTATACACCCATATATACATGATGGAGCTGATTAATTTACATATTATTTATCTAAGTATATATAGATGAATGATTAGTTGTGCCTAGCTAATTGGCTTTGACTCTGTTTATATATATATATATATATATATATATGTTACATGTTAGTGCTTACAGCTTAATATAGCTCTTGCACTCGCTCGCACTTTCTTTGTGATCTAACATTACATATGTTTACATTCATGCGTGGATACAGTCATTCTCACACATACACACACACACACATATCAAAATTATGCAATAATGTATTAGTGTGATTGGTTAAATTTATGCTCGAGGATCGAAATTTGCATCCCATCATCTACATTAAGAATTTTGAAGTAATTTCCATGCATACCGAGAATACAGAGAGCCTGGGAATCACTTTTCCAATTTCCCAACTCCAGTCACGGGTGTATATATATATATATATATATATGTACGAATCACTTCGGATGTTTATCTCAGTCCTCTAAATCTTGCAAACTTTTTATTCTAATCATATATCCTCTGTTGATGTTAGCATCCATATTCTTGATTTATAGTGTCTCGTCGGTAAATAATATTTTGTTGTTCATATATCGATGATCATACACTCATATGTGATGAGATTTATCATCATGAGTCTCTCTATTATAGGTGCCCATGTGCCATAAATCATTATCCCTTACTAATTAATATTGTATAATTACTTGATATCTTGCCAAATCAAAACAAAAGATGAGACTTGAATATAATACTTCTCTCGTCTCATTTCTAATAACTATACAAACTACGTGGGTCCCACAATCTAATATTTAAGAGTGAAAAAATTCATTATAAGATTATATAAGTGCGATGATAAATTTGGAGGACAATTCTCTTTCCCCTCTCTTCTTTTCTTTCCATTTCGTTTCTCACCTCATAGTTTTACTTATTTGGACTTAATTCAAAAAAAAAAAAAAGTGTTATACAATAAAGGTTTCCATGTGACTTGTAAACATCTTAGGATGTTAGTCACTAGATGATGTGAAATACCACATTAGTCTCCTATATAATCACACATCCTCGTGGGTCAATCCCAATTTCACAGTTGTTCATTAACAAAAATTTCAAGAATCTTCATTCTTCGAAAGTCGAATGTTGTACAAGTTGTAATGACTCTAACCCTTAAAGTCTCTCTCAGTAGTTAGTTAGAGAGATTAATTGGAATCGATTTTATGAGAATATGTGATCCTGTGAGAGAGGGACAAATGTGGTATTACACATTGCCTAGTGATTAAAATTCTAAGATGTATAGTTATAAATATTGGCTTGAACCTTTGTTATGAGAAGCGAGGAGTTGAGTCCTCTAGTCAAAGCACATAACATTGTACAATATAAATTCGAGTCATTATATTTTTTATATTTTCAATATAAAAAAGGTATAATGATAAAATCACACTAGCATTCACTCTCCTTAGTCTTCTTATTCAACTTCACAATAGGGAGGACCATTTCCTTTTCCTTAGAAATATCACTTTCTTACCTCTTATTTATCTTTTCTCCCAAATTTTCATCATTTGTAGAAGGAAAATGACAACACAAATTATGAAAACTCTCCTCAACGCTATTCTTTATTTTCATTCATTCTTTTTTATTAAATACTTTCCATCATCACAAAGTACAATAATAAGAGAAATTATTAAATAGTCTGGTATCATTAATCTCCGATAATCAAAAACTTTCATCTATAATATATTATTTTTAAATTTTTTTTTTTTATATATTTCATAATTTTGATTGATTAAGATCAATGATTCAAAATGACTCAATAATTTTCATATTAATAGACCTAAGGGTAATGGTAAGTATACTAATTTGATTTATTGAATGACATCATTCACTATAATTATTCTTTAAAATTTAAATAAGAAAATAAAAACACATCTATGAATTACAAAAAAATCATTGACACATAACCCGGTAAACCAAACCAGCATACTAATCATTTTCCTTGGCCTAATAATGTGCTAGTAAAAGAACATGGGAATAACATTTATAACCTCCAGGCTTAGAGATTAAATCAGTGGGTCTAGTACAACACGTGATAATATGTCATTCTAATAATAGTTTGCCATGAGTATTATGTCTCACTAAAAGAGATGGGTCATAACACACATGACAAAATATTATTGAAAAGATGAGTAATGTTATATTGTCTAAAAAATATTACAAAAAATATTTATATAGATGATTTGACAGTATTATAGTAATTTCAATTCATAGGGTAAATTATACTAACTTTTGTGAAGTTTTTGATAATTATATTAATCTCTTATACTTTATCTGACAATATACAAATACACCTCTTTAATCAATTGTTTCTTCAAAATGACAAAATATCCATTTTATATATATTTTTCTTAATTTTTTTTTATTTTTTGACCAATTTTTTTTTTTCAAATAAATATTGATAAAACCTTAAATTTATTTTTATATAAAATAAAAATATGTTATTTATCTTAAATTTATTTTTAAATAAAATATTAAAAAATCTTTAAAAAAAGTTTTAAAAATTTGGTCAAAATTAAAAAATGTAAAAATAAATAAATATAGGGATAAGTTTTTCATTTTGAAGAAAAAAATTAACTTGAGAGGAGTAAAATGAGGGAGTTCAGTGTAATTTTCAACAACACAAAAAAAATAAGTGTAATTATCAAAAACCTCAGAAAAGTTAGTGTAATTTACCCAATTTTATATTATATCATGATGTGATAATAAATCAATACATTACAATTAAATTAATATAATAAAGATTTTTAATAAAATTTGCGAGTAGGAATAATTTTAGCTTGAAAGAATACGTTACTATGGCTGTAAATGGATCGGATTTTGATTCGAATCCAATCCATTTATTCGGATATGGTAAGAAGAATTTGATCCGATGATCCAATATGATCCGACCCAAATCTGATAATTTTTTTAGTTAAATAGATCGAATAGGAATTAAGCAAATCCAATCCAATTAAATATAATATATATTAATTTTATATATTATTAATTAAAATATATAATTTTATATTTTTTTATAATATATTAAATATTAAATTATATAAGAATTTATTAAATTAAATTAACTTGAATTTATATATTTTAAATTTTACATATTATAACATAATATATATTAGTATTATCATAAAATCGGATCGAATCAAATCCAATCCAATCTGACCCAATCCAATTTGATTTAACAAATTCGAATATAAATCAAGAATTTATAAATTCATCAAAAAAAAATTTGATCCGATTTAATTTAATAAATTTTTTAACAAATAAAATTTAAATTATTTCTATTCCGATTTGAATTCCATCTATCCGTTATCATGTCACCGTATCATACGAATTCCGAGAATTTCTCGACGGCTCATGGCACGGCTGACAGTGGGCAAGCCAAGCCGGGTAAAACAAACGAGCAAGGGAATAATAAATTAAAAATGTCCGTGCATCCGAGAGAGTTCACGAGGAGGCAATATGAAAAGCATTGGGTCCCACCCTAAATGATTGAGAGATTACAGGACCCCACCCAAAATTGAATGCCCTAAACTCGATGTATATGAGCTCCATCATTCCCACTGCACACCCATCATGTACTCAGTTGATTTTTGTAACAAAATTGGACACAGAGAGAGAGAGAGACAACCATACAGCATCATAAACGAGGAGAGACCAACTTAGGTCAATTGAAAAAGAAGCATACGGTTGCTGATCATCGGGATGAGAGTTCATGAAGAATGATGGGCATTTTACAGATTGTGCTGAGTTCTAGTAAAATAAGCGTGATGGTGGCAGCCAGCGACCCACGCTTTTTCACCACCCGTGAAAAGGACTAGTCGAAGACCCGTCCTTGACCCGACACTCACACGTGTTGATTTCTAATTGCAAACCATGAAACAGAATCATACAAGTTGCCTGACTCCGCCGTACCCTCCCTCCCTCTCTCTCTCTCTCTCTCTCTCTCAGCATATACAAAAAAACTATTCTAGAAATCCGGAAATCCGTTACATATCTATTGTGAAAAATTATCAAGTGAATCAGTGTCAGTGAACTTTAATTGTTACAGAATAAGTCATATATGGGTATATATATATATAATATATCATTAAAATTATTAAATAATTACTCATGTAATTATAACTTAATAATTTAATAAATTTTACTTGAAATTTATTGTGTTATTAAAATCTATATGTTATAAAAATTATATGAAATAATTATATATATATAAACATTGTGTTAATTAAAATTTTCACTCGTTCACTTGTTCGAGAACGACAAATTTACGTATGAATTAGGAGGCTATGACTCTCAAAATTTAATTTTTTTTTTAATGCAAATACAAATTTCTGACACTGACAAGGAGTTGGTTGTCAGAATGGGCGGCAAAATTCCCTTTGACACCTGTCATCCTTCTCCCCTCTCTCTCAGTGTCTCACACTCAACTCCGTGTGGTCCCCAGATAGACATTGACGCTGACTCATCTCCATCTCCATGGTCCAGCACCCCCAATGAGTCAAACAAAGAAGCCACGTACCAATTAGCAACTAGCAAGCATTCTTATTCAACCTTTTCCTTTCTACAATCCTTATTTATCTATTAAAAACAATATAAAATTTCCCCACTAGACCTATTTATTATTTTCTTATATTTGAAAACTTCAAGCTTTTTTATTTTAAAAATAGTTCAAACCCCATTTACATACACATATACACACACACACACATATATATATTTGTATATTTTTTTCCCAACGATCAAGTTTTTACAATGAAGGATCAATTGTGGCTAAAGTGTATACATAGAATTTAAAAAATAATAATAAATTTTGAGGAATTCAATAATTAATTTTAATTATTTTAACAAAATTATAATACAAATATAAAATTTCTCAAATTTTGGAGGCGGCCATGACCCCTTAGCAGCCACTCCTCGCACCACCAATGAGTCACCGGCTGCAATGACAGAAAGCCTAAAACAAGAAAGGCAGAACAAAGATACAATTTGTTGATTTAACAGAAACTTTGCAGTTGACAAATCGATCACATCTTCTCACTAATTTTCAACCCATGATTTGACAGAGCTGAAGTTGAGATTGAATCCTCCAATGCTTGAGATCATAAGACTTTGGTTCGAACTAAATGTTAAACGTTTTGTGGCATCGTTTATTATTTATTTATTTATTTTGATACAACAATTAATTATGTATACCAATGTTACCAAAAACGTGTATGTCGTTATAATGCTTAGAACAAAAATGTGAATTGTCATCTGTTATAAAAAATGATATGTTTAAAATAGACTTTTTCAAATTGCTTTATTGAAATAAAATGTATTTATTGAAAACATAATTTACTTTTTAATCATTTCCAATAATGTATGTATATATTTTCTTGTTTGTTGTATAAATTTTTAAAATTTTATATTAAAATGCTAAATCTTGTATTTCAAATCGCAAATGATCTACATTTTAAACCGTGCAATTCAATTCACAATTTGCTAGGGAGAATGAATTGTGATAACTATGGTGTGTATAAAACCTTTAACCTAGGCCGAGTATGTGAGGAGATGATTTGTTCCACTCCGGATAGGATCATAGTCTTGATTAAGAGTCAAATTTAATAATAATTTTGTAAGGATAATAATATAAATTAATTTATATTTAAAAATTCATATTCATATTTTATTCATTTAGATTCAGTTCAAATTCAAATTTATAATTCCATTCAAACTCAATACTAATAATTGAAATTGAATTTGTATCTAGTCAGATCTCCACCGAATATTTGACCTATTGACAACCTTAGACCAAATGACACCAACATTCAATTAAAAAATACTAACAGCTCACAAAGCAGAGAGGAGCACTCTTTGTAATAAGATCATAAAAAAATAAAACAGTAAAATGCACAAGAAATCTAAGGGGTAAAACTCAACCCCAGAAGAAGCTTTATATTCCAAGTTCAAATTTATAACATATATGTTTTTAATGGAAGAACTGATTCATGTAGTCAACTCCAAATAATTGGAATAAGGTTTTTTGAATTGAGTTTAAAGAATGACCAAATGGAAGAAGAGGGTAAAAAAAAAAGGAACTATAGAGTTATTGGCACCCGAAGACCATCATAGCTCAGTTGTACATCAAGACCCTCAGTCTCCATCAACTTCATGAGATCTTCATTCACTTTTTCATGATCCATTAGATGCATCATACCTTCAGAAAAAAAAAAATTTAAAAAAAGGAAAAAGAAAATAAAAACTGAAGTACGATTAACGTTTTCATTTGCAGACATGGCAAGCGAGAATGATTAAATCATTAAAATAACTACCCATGACTGAAAAAGTTGTAGGATGGTAAATTTTCGGAACTGCTTAAAATCTGAATTCTAGAAGCTGAAACTTTCCGGGATTAATCTAAGGTGAAAGAGTTGTTGAAAGCGGAAGAGAAGTCAATTTTCCTTTTAGACAACAAAGCCATTCTACAAAAGAAGATTAATAACACACCAGTAAATAGTGTTCTTTTTGGTTGGATTTTTCGGACTTCCTCCAAAGCCTGGCAAGAAAGTAAACATGGTATTACAAAGAAAGGAAGATGATAACCTATCACCAGAGGATATAAGAATTCACCTTTGGAAGTCCAAAATGAGTTGAAGAAGATCGATCTGGCCTTAAAGCATCCTGAAGAAATTCAATAAATAAGCCCCCCTTAAAAGAAGAGGAAGAAGATCTAATAGAAATGTCATTCAAAGAAGGTAACAATAAGAGAAAGAGAGACCAGGACAAGGACATCACAGTCTTTCAGAAGTGGATAAGTTTCTTCAGGAATTTCACTAACATCACTGCAAATTGAAAAAAAAAGAAAAGAAAAGAAAAGAAAAAAGAATAGCTTTCAAGTTCCTAACAAAAACTGAACAAAGTACAAGGATATGTTTAGTACCGTTACCTAATGTAACAAACATTACCAAAACGAAAACCAAGGGAATGATAACGCTGGCCATGCCACACTGGTAAAGGAGTGAACTGAAAGCAGAACAAAAAAAAACAATGGGTAACAGAATCAAATCATGTATGATATGCATTTCATAGCAAAAATGCCCAAGAATTTTAACTCCAGAGAGAAAATGAGTTGGTTATCTCTTATTATTCAGCTTGTGCTGTAATTCGCACTGGATGAAGAAACACTTTGTTCCTATTATTTTTTTATATGATTCATGTTGACTAACGGAGGTATATATGAATTGCAAATTAGTGAGCCATATTCCTACAAGTTGAGATCACATTCTTTCGTACAAAAGCATACATCAGCAAAAAACCAGTGGCTAAGAATAAACCTCATAATTTTTTTATCCTCTTCAAAGCTATAGAAAGCTCACAGGAGCAAAATCTAGGAGATTAGGGATAAAACTAATGGGGTCAAGTGGTGACTCCAGTGTGAATGATGATATCATGATAGCCGACTCTTCGGGCAGGTTCCCAAATTACAATATCAGCTGAGCTGGCTGAGAATCCAGACTGATTGTCCAGCAGAAATTAAATCAAATGGTTGAATCCATATCATTGCTGCAAAAAAGTCTGTTTTGATACAATTTCAAATAGGGACGTGCTTCTATGTCTAATGATCATGAACAGAGGATCTGAATCATGATTACAATAGGGTGCCATATTTTCAAAATAAAGAGCCCAGATTTAGTTTAGGTTTCCTGACTACCTTGGCCTAAAAAGAGAAGTAAATAGAGTTTTCTGCTGCAATCTCTTTTTTTTTTAAGCAACTCTGCTGTAAATATTATTGTGCAAAACAGCCAGATCATGGCCTTACCACTGATGAATTCTCAAAACGTATATTGCCTTTGAAGAATTTCTCTAACTTCACCATCCATTCCTGCTTGTTCCTAGCTCAGGTCAAATCACAATGCACTCAGTCATCCTACTTTCCCATTTCCAATTTTATTTCCCCCCATTACAATTAATCAAAAAGCACGACTATATAAGACCCCAACTTTATTGCCTCGCTAATTCATGTGGTAAGCTTTGGCCATTTATTATATTATAAAAGATTACCATTCATCTATGCCAGAAAGGAGAGCACTCGCCTGTCTGATAGGACTTAATTTACTATTTCTAATCTACACAACTATGGTCTGGCACCTTTGGCCCATGTTTGCCTCCAATGGACTAGGGACTGAACCAAATCTGACTATAAATGCTAGCAAAAAGTGACAAGTTTGGAGTCTTCTGACCTTCAGATCGTGTACTACAAATGGCTCTTTATGTATGATGTTAAATTGTAACTCTGAGACTGCAGCACCAGGTATGATAACACTTGTATCAACTAAATAATAATGAGTCTTCTTCATCACCTGAAGTTATTTTAATAAAATCATACAGTTAGATCCGAGAAAAAACTGAGTTGGTCAATATATCACACCCTCCAAAATTTTGTGAAGTAATTGCAATATCAGCTGAGTACATCAATTTGAGTCAATAGTCTATGGTATTGACCGGAAAAATATCAGCCGAGTACATCAATTTGAGTCAATAGTCTATGGTATTGACTGGAAAAATCGTCAAACCATGATTCTTGAAGTCAACTACACATAGTAAAGCATGTTAAACAGTTAAAGAGAGACCGAACCAGCAAGTAAAAAAGAGAGAGACAGAACTCACAACATATACCAAATAAACAGGCTTTAATTAGCCTATTTTTGAAAACATTTATAATTTAATCTACCTGATCAGGTTGTGCAAATATAGAACTTCTGTTTATTAAAATGAGTATTACTAGATGCAGTCACCGTATCCATTACTAGTAATAAAACTTAACAGCCTGATCTGATCCTTTCTTTACATGTTTATAATTGTAAAATTTAGTCAACCCTTTTATTATCTATTTGATGTCCAACTATGAACACATAAATTATCAAGAATGGTTTCTGATAGGGACATGATTGGAACAACATTTAAAAGTAGAGTCTGCACCATAGGTAAATATATTCTATGACCAAAATGGAACAAAATGCAAGCAAAAATTTGATAACCTAACTTAGTTGTAAAACCAAACATAAGGAATTCTTGAATTGTAAGTCAAGCATTCATCAAAAGACTGCAAAACTCAACGTAGTACTGTTGTCAGTGTAAAGCCCCAGTGAAAAACAATTGAGCACATATGCAACTGATGCTTGTTATAGAACTCGACGATGTATACTTGTTTTGCATTATTATCTAGAATATAGGAATTCTAACACTTCTTAAGTTGAGGTCTATTAAAGGAAGCTGAGAAGCACAGACATGGACTCGGGGCATGTATATGACACGATACGAACACATCATTTCTAAAGAAAAGTAAGACACGGATATGTTGGGTGTGTGTTGAATATTTTTTTAGATATTTTTCATATGACCATAAAATAAAGACATATCAATATTTTAATCAAATTGGCATAAAAATATACAAATCACAACAATATTATTAAAATATCAAAATAACAAAGCATTAAATAAAAATCAAGAATTTCTCATTTAATCATCAACATTCATGATTCAAGTTCCAAAACAAATTTACTAACTAATACGTAGAAAAAACATACATACATACATACATACATATGTGCATATATGTATAACCCCAAAAAAAGCGGAGAAGAAAAGGAGAAAAAGAGGAAAAATCGAGGAAAAAATTTCTAGAAAACATGCCCAAAATGTGTCCCTAATGTGTTTGAAATTTTTTTAAAATAAAAATATTGGATACTTTTTTCGCATGTCCAACACGTGCCAGGATGTGTCTGAATGTATTTGTGTCCTAGACATTATATGAGTCAAAATAAAATGTCCGTGCTTCATTAAAAGGAAGGAATGCAAAGAAACACTCTTTCCTTTCTACTAGTTCTTGAAAGCTATCAATCCTTGCTCCTCCCATACTTATTTTCCCTCTCACAATAGCTATGCATCAGATGAAGAGCCCATGCGAAAACTCTCTTTTATTGGCTCCCAATAGGTAGGCTACTAGATTGAGCTGAAAGCCTACCAACTCGTAAATGTTCCTGTACGAGCGAGAGCCCAAACAGGGATGCAAGATCATCTTGATTGAAAGATCTAAATTTTATGGTTACGTGAATTTGCAATACTTATAGGTCCTATGGTAAACTTGGGTTTTGTTTGCTCCTTTGAGCTTGGTTTGGTCCCCCCCTGCCTTTTGGTAATAAAATGTACTTACCAAAAAAAAACCTTTTAGGTCACCTGTATGATTAACGCAAGAATTATTTTTATTGTTGTTGTTGTTATTTAACTCGTAACCTCACTTCTCCCTTTGGATAACCATGCTAAAAAATATCTTTGTTCGACAATGGCTTTGGCAACTCAAAAATGCTTGTTAAACAGTATCACCATATATCAATCTCAACTCTGAAGTAACTGGATTCTGGGCAGTTTTTTTTTTTTTATTTATAAAAAAGCTTCAGTATATGCATGTTTAATGTATAATTGCCTAAAAGAGATTCCACAATAGGTCCCTTAGCTACATCTGTTCTAAACATTTTTTCATTTATTACAGCATAACCCTGCATATTAAGAAGAGAATACTTCAAGACTGGCAGGTCCCTCATCAAGGTGGAGAGTCAAGCAGCGAAAGGTGAATTCCCTTACAAGAAAATTTAATGGTAAGATGGGCATAATGAAGCATCCAGAGAGAGACTTGGTGAATCCTCAAGTTTCTGAAAATTTGTAAAAGTTCAGGGGTGCTGACATGATAGATTAATCATGTAGAATGTCATAAATATCACAAACATCAGGTACAAACACAGCAGTCTTCATTTATTGATTTATTTTTATTTCAGAATTCACACACACACACACACATGTATATCTATGTATACGATGACATGTGAAAGAAAAGAAGTCAAATTTGATGCAAGAAAGGCAGTAGCAGACAAGACCTCAAAATCACGTGTTGCCACATAGATTGGAATATAGGGCTGGACATTGTTCGTCCAATCACGAAGATCATCCAGACCTGATGAAGAAGCAAAATTCCATGATGGATCACATGCAATTCACATGGAAAAAAAATGCACTATCATGACTTTTCAATCATACATAGAATAACATCATAAAGTGTTCACGTCAGAGACCTCCAATTGCATCAGCATGAGAATGAGTAATAATAACCGCATCAAGTGTTCTTATCCTGACAGAAATGCAACTAGTTACAACAAGGCAAATGCATGACAATAGATATAAGTAATATAAAAGAATTTGCGAGATCACTGTCACTTTTACAATCTTCCAGCTGCATTTAAATAACTAGGTGCCATTGAAAAAAAAAATAGCGACTGAAAATAGCATTTCTTATGAAGCAGAGAAAACACCATTGCACTAGAGCTATTTTCAGCTCTGTTTGCGATCATTCAATGTAACTTTTTTTGCATTTTCTTTCGTTTTTCTTAGGTGCATATTAGTATTGCAAATATGCTTTCAAATGCACATTTTATTGCAATTTAAATTCATCTTAGTTTCTTACTTCATGTAACCATCATCAATATTGTGTCGGCTATGCTAACTGCATTGAATAATCACTCATTAATAACCTTTGCTTTTACATCCTAGTATCACCGTGCTTAGTAATTGGCATGATTCTTCATCATAGTATATTGGATTTCACATGGTCTTCATCCAATGCACAATTCATACAACCTGATAGGTAAATCAAGCCCCGTGTGCTTTATGTAGCATTTTAAAAAAATATAGAGTTGTGAACTATACAAATATCATCAAACTACTAAAATAAGCTACAAAAGAGGTTGTGTGAATAAGTTATGTGCCAGATTTTGATGTTGCAGTTTAGGCTGTATTCTGCTCAAAGCTGCATAAGAATTCAAACCACACATCTTCTACTGTGATCAATTTTTGAAGTGGAAAATTTTCAAACAGTAACATGATGTCTGGATTTTCCCCCAGCTACAGGCATATAATATAAAGCACATCGGCTAATAGCTAAGAATGCCCATGAAAGAACACTTACCCAAATGTAGGAAACCATCGCAGAGCACTATGGTAGAAGAACCTGCACAATAGAAATCAAAAGAGAAGCTTAATAAATAGCTAGCAATTAATCAATGGCAGCAGTGAAGGAATGCTCATTTTTTCATTTCCGTTTTCCTGAGGTTTAGACATAAGGAGCAAAATATTATTAGCATGAAACTAAAGAAGTAGATATAGTGATTTGTGTAGCATACAACTGAACTGCATCATTTATCGGTGAGATGCATACATACTCTTTTTTTAGGTAAGCAAGATGCATACATACTCTTAGTTCTTACTAAGTGAAGCTCATACTCAGTGTCTAATACATTCACCGAATGAGAATAATAAGTCTCTCGAAACTATCTAAATCAACATTAGTTTGATTTGGAATATTCTTTAAAAAGATCACTGATATCCCCAATTCTTTTGCTTATTGCTTTCATTTTGACCAGAGACCATATAGAGACACACTCCAGTCAGTTTACAATAAAGTGAAAATATGTGGTGTGCATGCGCTAGTGGCATTTATTTGCTCATGCATGTTCAAGACATGTGACTTGTAACTTATTTCAATACTAAGAATGTTAGAAACTACAAGGTTGATGGAAGTTTCCGAGGGATAGATTGTTCTATACTTAAAAAACAAAACCATTTCCGTTTTTAGTGACCATCAATACAACCAAAACTTTTAATTAGTGTGTGTTTCAAAAACAAAATGTTTTATAATGATTCTTTGACTTCCATTCAAAACAGTGCAGAACCAATAGAACAATAACCCAGATGTAAATATATTTTGTATTATGAGTTTACATCATATTAAGCAAGTTCAATCCTGCTTGGATTACCGACTCACCGTAAGTATAGGAATTATGACCAGAAATAAACTGCCAAGTTACAGATGGAAATCTAGAATTTTTCTAAACAAGGGCCAAGACACGAGGTATACAAAAGTGGCAGTTGATATAATTGTAGAAACTGAATGATATAGAAGAATCATCTCTGTTAACATTGACACATCACAGCTCAAGCAGAAAATATATGATGAAACAGTAAAATCAAATAAACAGATGCAAGCAAATAGAAATTAAAATCATAAAATATAAAACTTTGCAAATAGGAGCATGGAATCAACATTCTCGGTGAACAATAATCATGGATTAATACAAGATGGGTACGAAAAAAATTTCTTTCATTCCTGTGTCATAAATATAAACAAAGTCATTTGACATACTTGCCGGCATCTATAAGAATGTTACATATTCCAGAGGACCTAGGATAACGAATAAGGATGCTTGTGTTAAGTCTCCTATTCTTGTTACCCGGTTCCACAGCTTTTGAGCACACCTGTAAAGGCATGAGTTTATTTCCAACTGCCAAACATTTTTTCAACCAAAAAAATTAAAAAAAACTATAAAATCAGAAATAGTTGCAGTCTTTCAGATATAACATAATTGCGTAAGCATAGAGATTCCGTTGGTGTACCGGGCATGTCTTTATAGGATTAGTGAGGCAGCTCACACGTGGGATTCCTTCACTAGTTCCTGTCCCTAAAAATATGATTTCAGATTGTTCTGCAGGTCTTCGTACCCCAGTTTGTGTAGTTGCAGAATCTGTAACGTACCACAGGTTACGGCATATATATGTCAAGGAAAAGGTCGAAGCCTAATGGAAAAATAGCAAGTGAAACCCATCAACGTTTCAATTAGAAAGACCATAAGGTCACCCAGGTTCTATTTCTGACTGTTTCCTCACTTATAGCAAATGCACCAAAGTATCGAATGCTAAACAGCTGACAAAATAATTAAATAAATGACCAGTCTCCAATGTATAGCTAGTTTTAGTCATTAGTTAGAGATGAAAGAAAAATGCACACAAGTCCTCTTACATTTTGAGTCAAATCAATTCAAGAATCTGGTATAAGCAACATTATTTAAGCTCCTGACACAAAAAAATATTTCATGAACATAAACCTAATAAAGGGGTTAGTCTTACAAATATAAAAAGTTCAATGAAGCTTTACAAAAGCTGTAGCAACTAGATGGCATAAGATTCCACAAATGTCACATGAAAAACCAAAAAAAAAAAGCACACTGCCCAAATATGTAACTGAACGAAGAACAAAATTTGAGCAAATAGCAATCAAATTTAGTGGTGATATGTTTAATTTCTAGCAAAAATGGAGGACTGATACACTTGCATAATGTGCACGCACACACATGCAAGAGAAAAGTTACATTACATTTTCCAACATATGCGAGGTACACATAAGGCAGAAAAGTGAACAGAAGAAAGACCGTAATAATTTAACGCATTTTGACGATTCCCAATAAAATAAAATAAGGTGCCCCGAGTGGAGCGAATGCTAGGGTTAAAGTCCCATTGACTATCAAAAAGGGCAGGGAAAAGAAAAAGGTCCCCCAATTACATGTAAATTTTGTCCCCTTTTTTCTTTTAACCCATGGCAGCAAGATCATGATCAGTTCATCTACTCCAAGAAAAAAAAAAATATAGTCCATCAAAGCAAACAACATGGTGAAAAAAATAACAATCCACTTAAAACATTTGAGATTTCGATCATCACAACTATATGATACAATGTAGGGTTGTGTTTATATTCATCCATGGAAAACAAACCAGAACTTAGTGAAGCAATAAAATCAAACATAACCAGGAAAGTAATCATACATATAATCTAAGCATTCAGTTAAAGGCAGGACTGGGAGGGAAAGAAAAACAGGAACAGAGAGTATCAAATAACTTACTGGATTGAAGACAAGCTTGGAGAATACGCTTGAATGGAGGAAACCCATATCTGGAAACTGAGATTGAAGAGTTATAGATAGAAGATTGTAGCCTTGAATTGGCGAAACAGATTAGGGAAGGAGCAGGACGAACTGCTCCCAGAAATAGATTCATTTGGCGAAAGCAGCAGCCGATGTTATTGGAATTTTAGAGAGAGAGAGAGATAGAGAGAGAGATGGTTTAAAATGTGTGAATGGTCTTCCAGTTGGAACGTCGAACAGACAGTCGTTTTTATCACTGTTAATAATTATTTAAGACCCAAAACTATCATTAATTAATTATATATCAAAGTCTAATACTCTATTAACACCACTAATACAAATTACTAATTATAAATTTGGAATTTGTTTTAAAAATATTATTACACACATTTTTCTTATCATTATTTGCTTTATACTACTATTTATAGTTACTTTTCATATATTATATATATATATATATAATATAAATATCTCAAAAATTATATCATTCTTCAGCTTATTCATGTATAGAAAATTCTCTAATAATTAATATTTTTTTCACAAATATATTAAGCATAAAAATGAAATATGTATATATATTTTTAAGAGTGATGCATTTTAAGTGTTCATAATTTTTTTTATTCTAATAAATAATACTATAAAAGTTATTAATTATTGAATAAGAAAATTATTAGTTATTCACTGGAAAAGTTGGTTGGTAATTTTAATTAATAAATATTATTTAAACATTAAATAATAATTACTAGAGAATTAGCAATTATTATTGAGCAATCTTGAAGGACCAGTCCAGCACAAATTGTTTGCAAATGACCCGGTTCATTAACAAACAGCCCTGGGAAGCCCAAAATGTAAGATTTTTGGGCTGGATCACGTTGTTTTATTCCGGAGTTTTTTGGGCCTCAGTTGATTTAAGATGGCCAACCCAGTTGATGCTTGCTGGTCAATTGGGCTGCTTGCCATGGCTGGATGGCCGAGCTTTGTGGCATAACAGAAGGGCTCAAAAGTGTTGTTATCAGAGACATAAAGAAGCAAATAGTTGAGTCTGAGGGTGACACTTCGATTGACATGCTGTGCAAAGAGATCAACCGAAGAGTGCACAAAATATTCGAGAACTGAAAATCTGACCCAATCCGACCCCAATGAATTGGACATTTTAATACAGGATATAATGAGTTGGCTTAGGTTAAGAGCTTGAGTTATCCAATCCAACCCCAGAAGATTGTCTTATTAACTCCTCAAGTATGTGTATATATAAATATATATATATATATACACACACTCCGATTCACATAATTATAACACTTATAGATTAATTTTATTTGACATATGGTGAGGTAACGTGCGAGCCAGAGGTCTCATATCAAGTAGTGAATATTTTAAGAAAAGACTAATATACATGATCGGGTATAAAAATTAACAACTTAGGCTTTTGGGTCAAGGTGGGTTTCAATATGCATATCAAGGCATCCTCGTGAACTCTTTACAGCATTTCGAAGACTATACAACATAATAGTATAAGAAACAGAAACTTCTCAATTATGAGTCATAAACAGATAATAATTAATCAACTTACGACTGAATAAAAACAAGTGATCATATCTTCAAATCAACTCAAGATTGAAATAAATGATCACATCACATCTTCAAATCGGCTCACAATTGAAATAAATGGTCACATCTTTATCAGCTCACGGCTGAATAAAAACAAATGATCACATCTTCAAATCAGCTCAAGACTATACACCATAATAGTATAAGAAACAGAAACTTGTACAACATAATAGTATACTAAACTGAGTCATAAACAGATAATAATTAATCAGCTCAAGGCTGAATAAAAACAAATGATTACATCTTCAAATAAGCTATCACATCTTCAAATCAGCTCACGACTGAATAAAAACAAATGATCACATCTATGAGTCATTAACAGATAATTCAAATCAGCTAACGACTGAATAAAAACAAATGATCACATCTTCAAATCAGTTCTCGATTGAATAAAAATAAATGATCACATCTTCAAATCAGTTCACGATTGAATAAAAACAAATGATCACATCTATGAGTCATAAACTGATAATTCAAATCAGCTCACGGCTGAATAAAACAAATGATCACATCTATGAGTTATAAACAGATAATTCAAATTAGCTCACGACTGAATTAAAAATAAATCAGCTCACGGCTGAATAAAAACAAATGATCACATCTATGAGTCATTAACAGATAATTCAAATCAGCTAACGACTGAATAAAAACAAATGATCACATCTTCAAATCAGCTCCCGATTGAATAAAAATAAATGATCACATCTTCAAATTAGCTCACGATTGAATAAAAACAAATGATCACATCCATGAGTCATAAACTGATAATTCAAATCAGCTTACGGCTGAATAAAAACAAATGATCACATCTATGAGTTATAAACAGATAATTCAAATCAGCTCACGATTGAATTAAAAATAAATAATCACATCTTCAAATCAGCACACGATTGAATAAAAATAAATTATCACATTTATGAGTCATAAACATATCACATCTTCAAATCAGCTCACGACTGAATAAAAACAAATGATCACGTCTTTTTTAACGAGAGAGTGACCAACTCACGACTGAATAAAAATAAATGATCACATCTTTTTTAACGAGAGAGTAAGAACTGATCTCATAACCCCCTCATTATAATAAAACATGGACACTCAACTGGAATAGTTAGAATTAGTTTACACTCACACAACATTGCTCAACAAGATGAGTTTTTCTTCAGATGGTTATGATACACGTAACTTTTGAGTCACATCTGGGATTTTCAAAGAAGAGAAACTAACCTAGAGAAGTGTCCAACTTTCTTATCTTTTTTTTGTTTGATAATAAGTAGCTTATCCAGCTAGCTTCAACTTTCTGTTCTCAATTAAACGTCTTGGCACATCATATTGGACCCGCATGCCTTTTTTCACAATCGTAGACCAACCATTGCTATTCCTATGGCCATTGCTATGACAAGTTAGCAAAAGTTGCTGTCACTCGAGTCCCATCTTTTCTGGACCACCTTGATGAAGACTTGGCTTCTAATTTACTGTGTATCCTTTGAAATCGAACCACAAGGAAGTTGACCACAAAACAAATGCGACCGCACCCAAAGTCACGTAAATAAATTTGAGCCCACCTCTCTCTCTCTCTCTCTCTCTCTCTCTCTCTCAAGTTGACAAAGAAACGTAATCCGACAATAGGAAACTCCTGTTCAGATTTTAATATTACGTAAAATTTAGGTAAATATTTAAATTAGTACAATGAATGAGTCTAGTCCATAAATATATTGTTTATGTTTGAGTTTTTAAAATAAACTAATTTTCAATTGAAACAAGTTTGATTTGATTATTTTTAAAACTGAATTCAAACGAACCCATGTTACAAGTCAAATTCAGGTAATTTAATATTTTATATAGTATTAAATTATTTATTAATTTATCGATATAAATTATATAAATTAATAAATTTTAATATATTTAATTTTAATTTATCTATCTTACGAATTGATATCAATTTTAAATAAATTTTTAATAGAATAAATTAAAGTCAGAGTTGAAAAATTGAGGTCACCGTTTGACAAGAAAAAGTGACCAATAAACCATTCTCCCTTTACAAACCTGCCAAAATCAGCCTACTCATTATAAGAAATCAAAATACAGCAACTTTTCAATTTAAAAAAAGTTAAATACAGATCAATATAATATGCTTGATCACGTGTAGCAATGACCAACCACGTGATTACCAATAAAAAAGGGAAAATAGGCATTAACAAAGACTAACCACTTTAATTAAAAAAAAAAAAACACTCAGTTTATAATAAAGTAGTGGACCGCATGCATGCCTTGGTTGATGAAAAACTAGTGGATAAACAATGGGCATCAATGAAGGAGTTGAACATTAACCTGTTTCCTTACCAAAAAAAAAAAAAAATCATAAATGTGTTTACCAAATATAAAAAATAAATAAATCAATAAACAATATTTACAATATTCAAAAATATAAGATTGGAAGCATGTAATTTTCTCTCTGACTCAGCTTATGTTCGTCTAATCGGAGAAAAGAGAAATTATCAGGTCGTGTCGTGATTTTTTCCGTTTTAAATATCTGTTTTATTCAAACAACATTTCCAATTCGAGATTTTCCCTCAAAAATACGCCATCAAACTACTAGCAAAGCAAGAAAGAAAAACAAAATTGCATACTTTTCTTTGATATGTTGTAATTATCCTCATGATTAGTATATATCAGTTGTCAAATGGTGGATTTTGGACCATAAAAACAAGTTTCAAGTTTAAGGATGATGTTCTTTCATTTACGGGGAAAAGAGAAATTATGAGGTTACGTCGCGATTTCCCCTTACTTTAAATAGCTGTTTTGCTCAAACAACATTTCCAATTCGAGATTTTCATTCAAAAATACCCCACCAAACTACCAGCAAAACAAGAAAGAAAAACAAAATTGCATACTTTTCTGTGATATTTTATAAGTATCTTCATGATTAGTATATGTCAATTGTCAAACGGTGGATTTTGGACCATAAAAACAAGTTTTAAGTTTAAGGATGATGTTCTTTCATTTATGGGGAAAGAGAAATTACGAGGACACATTTCGATTTTTCCTTACTTTAAATAGTTGTTTTGCTCAAATAATATTTTCAATTCGAGATTTTCATTCAAAAATACCCCACCAAATTACCAACAAAGCAATAAAGCAAAACAAAATTGCGTATTTTTCTTTGATATTTTGTAATTATTCTCATGATTAAGTATATGTCAGTTGTCAAATAGTGAATTTTAGACCATAAAAACAAGTTTCAAGTTTAAGAATAATGTTAAACTGCTCAAGACATATATGAATCTGTTTTTTTTTTTTATATATATATATATATATATACACACACACACACACACAAACACAAAAGAGAAAGAGAACAATGTCTTAGTTTCTTTTCTTGTCTTTGAAGTAAATGTTTCATCACAATCTAATTTTACTTCCAAAACTTAAGTTACACATAATTGAAAACTTGAAGATTCAAAATAATAATCAAATGAAATCTGGAATCATTTTAACTTATAATTAAGGGGTGTAATCTGGAGTCATTTTAACTTATAATTAAGGGGTGTTGATGATTTCAATAAAGCATGTGCCTTCAAGCCCACTAGCTGCCCTTCAGTATAGATTTTAATTTGCAAGGTGTCGGTGATGACAGGGACTGATTAAATTAATCAAACTGCAAAATGTAGTTATAGAGTTATAGACAAAGAAAAAGTCACGGCATATTTTGGAATAAACCAGAGCAATAGAATAACTTGGCATTGGCCAGCACAACTCTTAAATTAATAAGAAGATGGTTGTAAGTAGTGAATTGGATCGGATTAAGGGTCATACAAATATTGTTTATTAAAATAATTATCAGATCAGATCAGACAAGACAGAATTGTTTCATAATATATGAAAAAAATTATTATATATGTTATATATAATTGTATCTTATAATTAACAAATCAAATCAATATATAATTTATTTAAATAAAGTAGTTATCGGATTTTGATTGAATCAAATTATCGAATCACATTTGCTTTAAAATTAAGTTTAAAATTCGACTCATTGACAACTCTAACTGTAAGGGTCCGTTTGGTACGCAGGAATGGAGGTAGGAATGAAATGAATATTCTTGCTTCCATTCTATTTCCGCATTTGGTATGCTTAAACATGATGGAATGCCCATTTCGTTCGGAATGGCTATTCTACTTACCACAGGAATAAACATTCCTTGACAAAATCTAAGGAATGTCCATTCCATTCCTAACAGAATGACCATCCATCTCTACAGCCCACAACCACAAATACAATCAATTTTCTTATAATTAATAAACTTGGTAGATGAAAAATTTATTAATTATTAGAATTAATAATTATAAATTTTCTTATACTTTTATTAATAATTTTTTTTTTATACATGTAGATGAATTATAATTTATTTAACTCTAATTTAAATAAAATTACAAATATATTTGCCAAAAATATTATAAATAGGATATATATATAAATATATGTATAATTATTTTAATTTTTTAATAATTAATATTATAAAAGATATATTTTTTTAAAATTAATTATTAAGTAATATAATTATTAATTATTTATCATAAAACTAATTATATTTCTTAAAAATTTATTAATTTATAAATGTTATTAATTTATTAAATATTAATTATAAGAAGTTAACTTGTACGTGAAACCAAGATGACTATATAAGTTTTTTTTTTTTTTTTTTGCTAATAAAATAAATGTAGGTTGAATTAACTTTTTTTTTTTTTTGGCCAATAAAACAAATGCAGGTTGATTTTTTTTTCCCAATAATTTTTTTTTTTAACAATAAAAAAAAATGTAGATTGAACATTTTTTTCATTATTGGGTATCCAAACAAAAGAAGGAAATTAATTATTCTCATTCCATTCCAACAATTTAATAGTTCAAACTAAACACATGAATAAAATTATCATTCCATTACTAGGTATTCAGCCAAACAAAAGAATGGAATAATTATTCTCATTCCATTCCTACTGTATTCCATTCCTGATGCTATTCCATTCTTGTTCTATTCCATTTCAGCGTACCAAACATAACCTAAGTGTTAATTAGGTGACATGAATTCACCCAAATTGTTAATGACCCATCTATGACTTAATGTGACTTGGAAAATGCTACGGGCTGTTCCCCGAGAAGAAGGTTTCACCCTTCTTTTTTTTGTCTATTGAATTTTCTATTTGAGCGTAGATTTGGGCTGTTTGATCGGAATTTGTTCCAATAAAAAAGACTTTTTCAAACGCGTGAAGGTTTTTCTGCACCGAGTTGAATACTAATTTGACAATCTCTAACTCTATATATATGAGTGTAGTTCTAGGGTTGTGAGAATAAGAAATTACGATCATTGTGCTAAAGATGAGTTACTTTGTGAGCCGATTTTACGTGTAAAGAGGGTTTTGAGTTTGTGAGTATTTTTATTCTTGTATTCTACTTAGATTCATAATGAATTCATCGTAACCGCCTGAAAATTTAAACAATTTATCAAACAATGTAAATATATTTTTTTTTTATCTTGCTACATTTATTTAATTTTAAACTTCTTTATTTTATTTCTTACTTCCGTGACATGACAGTAAGCATCAGACAAGGGACTTCAAAATCAAATGTATAAATTTATAATTAATGAGAAAATTCAGTGAACTTTCCCAGAAAATGCCAAAATTTAGAGTCTGTACATTGTGAGAAAATTATAGTATTCTAAGACTTGCCATCTGCCTCAGTCTTTACAGTCACCTTGAGATAATTCTGCTTATTATCATTTCCCAATTGAGACAACTACGTTTTACAAGTCAAAGTATCAAACAAAATCATTGACTTTCATAAATTTTTAATTTTCCCCTATCCATATTCCTTGACTCTTCTCTGTAACAACTTTGGTCTTTGTTTTCTGCCCTTCGTGGCCAGTCTCTTATGAACTGTCAGATAATGGGGGGAATTTTCTTATCCTCCATTGCTCCTTATTCTGGTCATTTATAAATTTGAACGATAGTCTTTCAATTCCCTTTTCATTCCTCCAAAGCTAGCAAGCATGGCCAACTCTTGTGCCTGGTTACTATGCTTATTTTCAGTCCTTCTTGGCCATGGTTTTGTTCTTCAGCTTGAAGCTTCTCACCATGTTTACAGACACCTTGAATCTGATCAGTCTACTACTGCCAATCAACCTTACAGAACTGCATATCATTTCCAACCTCCCAAGAACTGGATGAATGGTATCTTCTTCACAAACTGTTCTTTGGAAATATATATATATATATATATTATTTTATACTTTTATTCTTGTTCTCTAACTGTTTGGCCTTTTCTTCTTGTTCCTGTCATTGGACTTGTTCTGCTTCTGAAATGGACAAATGGATGTTTTTGGATTCACAGATCCTAATGGTTAGTTCTTTTCTACTCTTGTTCTATTTAGTTGTTATCATGGTTTCTGAGATTGAGTTATGAGAAAGTTAAATGAATCATCAAATGTTAGAACCCATTGGACATTTCTAATTTTTTGTCCCTTGTATTATGAGGCTTTGATTCACTTAACCCAGAAATAAAAGATTCATATAAAGATCGATAACCCTAGTTTTAAAACAATGTAATTTGTAGATTTTTTATTCAAATAGTACGAGAATTTACTCACCATGCAATTAGCGTGGGGTAAGTTCAATTCTCCTTTTCATGTACAAATAGCCTTAATTTTAAAACAATATAGTTTTGCAGAATCAAAGTCTTATACGAGTGAGGTGAGTGCTCACTCTCCATATAGTTGGCATATAGTCGATCTATTCCCTCCCCATCAATATATATATATATATATATATATATATATTATACACATTAGAAATTTTTGGCTTTATGTAAAGTCCAAGTACCAAGGAACTGTTATAATACATTGCAATTTTTGTCAATTGCAGGACCCATGATTCATAAGGGACTTTATCATCTGTTCTACCAGTACAACCCGTATGGTGCAGTTTGGGGTCACATAGTGTGGGCCCATTCAACATCAACGGATCTGATCAACTGGACCCCTCATGATCCTGCCATCTACCCCACCCAGGAATCCGATATCAACGGTTGCTGGTCAGGCTCTGCAACTATCCTCCCTAGAAGCAAACCTGCCATTCTCTACACAGGAATAAACCGACAAAACCAGCAAGTCCAAAATCTGGCAGTGCCCAAAAATCTCTCGGACCCATACCTTATAGAATGGGTCAAGTCCCCTAATAATGCCCTAATGGCACCCACTGCCATGAACAAAATCAATTCAAGCTCATTCAGAGACCCAACCACTGCCTGGCAAGGTCCTGATGGAAGATGGAGAGTGATCATTGGAAGCAAAAGAGATGACAGAGGAATGGCAATTCTATACAGAAGCAAGGACTTTGTTCACTGGCTTGAAGCTAAGCACCCTTTACATTCTGCCAACGGCTCTGGAATGTGGGAGTGTCCTGATTTTTATCCAGTTTCTGTTGGGATCCAAAATGGTGTTGAAACATCAATGGTTGGTTTGGGGATTAAGCATGTGCTTAAGGTTAGTTTGGATGACACTAAACATGATATATACACAATTGGGACATATAATCATGACAAGGATATCTTTATTCCGGATAAGGGTTCAGTGGAAAATGATTCTGGTTGGAGATATGATTATGGGAAGTTTTATGCTTCAAAGACTTTCTTTGATAGTGCTAAGACCAGGAGGATCCTTGTGGGGATGGATCAATGAGTCCACCAATGCAACCATTGATATTATGAAGGGATGGGCTGGAATTCAGGTATTAACTTATTATTTTTTGGATTATTTTAATTTGGTTTCAAAAAGATTAAAATCGATTTTGTATAATACAGATGAGTTAAATTTAAATTTTTTAATTGTTTAATAAATACAGTTTAGTAATATAGTGTTTCACATATATTCCTAAAAAATAATTAAAAACTTAAACAAAATCATATTAGATGCGATTAATTTTTCTAAAAACGAGATAACTTTGGAAGAATAGTGTTGACCTTGATTTAGTTTGAAGAATTTTCAAAGAACTTCTTAGTTTGAACTTAGGCCTAAAATCTTGGGCTGACACCAAAGAGTCTATTTATCCCATTTAACACACCACTGAGTTGGTTCAATGAGGAGTGAAATTAATCCAAGTCATTAGTCAGTATTGCTGATTATATATGCTTTTCCTGAATTCACTTTGCAGGGAATTCCAAAGAGTCTTTGGCTGGATAAATCTGGAAAACAGTTGGTGCAATGGCCAGTTGTAGAGATTGAAAAGTTACGGGTTAACCAGGTTGACTCGCCTAGCAAGGTGCTCAATGGAGGATCAGTGCTTGAAGTTTCTGGGATCACAGCCACCCAGGTAAGACTTTGAAATGTGGCACTGTTCATTTGACACATATAGTGTTAAAGTCATTCAAATTGCTTATTTTTCGTTGTGAATTTCAACAGGCTGATGTAGATATTGCATTTGAAATAAACGAGTTTGACAAAGTGGACGTGCTAGACCCAAGCTGGACGAACCCACAACTGCTTTGTAGCCAAAAGGGTGCTTCAGTTAAAGGGGAACTTGGACCATTTGGCTTACTGGTTTTGGCTTCAAATGGCTTGCAAGAATACACAGCAGTGTTCTTTAGAATTTTCAAAGGTCAAGACAAATATGTGGTTCTCATGTGCAGTGATCAAAGCAGGTCCCCCCCTCTCTCTTTTTTTAGATCTCTCTTAATCCATATTTTCTTTGGCGTACCTGTTTCTTTATTTTATATATATATATATATATGTATATATAAATAGTCTTTATAGAACGATAAAATTATTCTATTATAACTTAAAAGTCAAGGGTTCAAATTGTAAAAATAATTTATTTTATTGTGAGAGTAAGATTGCAAATATTTAAACCTCTTCAAACCCCGTTCCTCCCTTGTGACTTGAAAGTCAAGGGTTCAACTCGTCAAATAGTTTCTCTTCTTACAAGAGTAATGTTAAATATATTTAAACATTCCCAAACCCCGTTGTTTCATTATAACATGAAGTTTCTCCTCTTACAAGAGTAAAGTTGAATATATTTAAATCTCTCCAAATCCAGTTGTTCCATTATGAGATAGTGGTCAAGGGTTCGAGTCATAAAAATAGTCTTTTCCTCTTATAAAAATAAGACTGCATATATTTAACACTTTCCACATCATATAATAACAGAAGTCTCATGCATTATTGCCCTTTATATATATATATATATATATATATATATGTATGTATGTATATTTACCCAACTTTGGAAGTGTAATCTTTTTATCTTAATTTACAGGTCCTCATTACATTTAGATTATGATAAAACCACTTATGGAGCTTTTGTGGATGTGGACCCCCTTCAAGAAAAATTGTCATTAAGGAGCTTGGTAAGTTGATATACTTTGATTTAAGATAATGTCACAGCTTCAAGATTAATGTTATGGTCTTAATCAGATGATTGTGACCATCCCATTTATTTAAGTTACAAGTAGGGCAGAATCTAGAAAAGTATTATTAAATTGATAAAGAATTTTATGGATCATGGTCCAAAACCAGACCCATTCTTTACACAACCACCAGGTTCTGTCAATGCACAATAAATTTTTGTGTGACTGACAATACAGATTGTGATGGCTGCCCATTAATGGTTAATGTCATGAGACAAGATTCATTAATCTCATGTGTATTATATTTAGTTCAATAAATATTAAATATATCACGTGTTAGTTGGTATATCAAATATTCATTGATTCAAATACAATACGTACATCAGGACAATTATAAATATATTTTTATACCAAAACTGATTGAAGAGAAGATGAGTGTGAATTTTTAACCTAAATAAGTCGTTTGTAATCAAAACTTTCAAAGTCTTATAGTTTTCAATTTATTTTCAAAATTTTTACATAACTGAAACGTCTCTATAATCATATTTTCAAGAGACACATCTTATTAATTAGAATTTTAGAGTTTTATGTAATAATGAATTCTTTGTAACTAAAAAAAGTTATATACTAAAGAAACATTTCTGCCTACACAATATGAATTTAAAAATAAGATCAAAATAGCATTGACTCTACAACAAGGACCACCATGATGTTGGCTTTGGCCAGCTTTCTAAGCCTACTATATGGCTTCCCCTTTTACTCTTTTCACAATTCTATATATACATACATATATATATTTATATACATTACTATACATTACAACAAGGACCACCATGATGTTGGCTTTGGCCAGCTTTCTAAACTTACTATGTGGCTTCCCTTTTTACTCTATTCACCATTCTATACACACACACACACACACACACACACACACACACACACACACACACACACACATATATATATATATATATATGTCGTAGATCTACACTTAAATAACAACATTGACTTTACAACAAGGACCACCATGATGTTGGCTTTGGCCAGCTTTCTAAACTTACTATATGGATTCCCTTTTTACTCTTTTCACCATTCTATACACACACACACACACACACACACATATATATATACATATATTTGAAAAAAAAAATGTGTTTTGCAGATAGATCACTCTGTAGTGGAGAGCTTTGGTGGGCAGGGAAAGGCTTGTATCACTGCTAGAGTTTATCCCACACTTGCTATTGATGATGAAGCGCACTTGTATGCCTTCAATAATGGAACTGAAAGCGTAAGAATCTCAAGATTGAGTGCTTGGAGCATGAAGAAAGCTCAAATAAATTGAAACAAAGAAGTGCCTGGAAAGTGGAGATGGGATGATTGGCCAGGAAGAGTTATCTCATTATTTATGTATGACAATTTGCATCATTCTACAATATGAAGCAAATAAATAAATAAATAAATAAATAAGAAGAGTTATCTAATTATTTATGTATGACAATTTGCATCATTCTACAATATGAAGAAAATATAATATATATATATATATATTGGGTAAAAACACTTTTGGTAGGGTTTGAATCCTAATTAACCGAGAGGGACAAGCCTGCTATATAGATAGACTTAAAAGAGCTAAAAACGAGTGATATAGGACAATCCAACACTCTACACGCGAGCTCTCTCAAGCATTTCAATTATCAATCTCTAAACCACTCATCAAGATGAACAAAGAGATTATTGAAACGACAAAGCATCCCAACTATCGACCCAAAAGTTAGGAAAATCAATAGGATTTGATTATTTAGCCTCATATGACACACCACAAAACGTGATAATAAGATAAAGAGCACAGACAATCACAAAAAAGAGAAAAAAAATTTTAAAATTAAAATTTTGAATACTATTAATAAAAATTTATTTTATCATATTTATAAATATAAAAAATTACTAAATTAATTAGAAAACCATGCCTACTAAGTTGATCGTAGTGAGACAGGAGAAAAAGATTAAAAAAAAAAAAAAAAGAAGAAAATAGTAATAAACTGACAACTCATTCTAAAATTTCTATGCGAAGTAATTAAAGAAATACGAATAAAAAAATAATTTTCAAAAATAATAAAACGGGCAATTGAAAACCTAATCTCGTAAATTTGGTCAAAGTCCATCTTCAATTACGACAAAGTATCATGTTTAATCTGTTGGGTCGTCTCAGAGCAAAATAAAATAATTTCGAATATACTTATGTTAAAGTGACCGGATTCAAAATATTTCTTGAAAGTGTTTTCAACAGCTTTTACAAGACAATTTAACTTTAAATTAAACTTTTTTCGACTTCAAATTGAACTTTTTTCTCTCTATTTTTTTTATAAATTCTTATGTTACTTGTTCTTCATTACTATACATCAAAACTAAATATAATAAGAACTATGTTTTCGTCCGTCACCATATTTTAATTTTTATAATATAATTGATATATACAACTTATATGAAAATATGATATAGACACGTATACTGGACGTATCATTTACATCAAAAGAGTAAAACTCCACTGAGTGATAAATATATAATATAAGAAACCTTATTAACACTCTTATTTGTTCATTTGAACTTTAAAATATTATTTTTTTAATAATTAAAATTTTGATTTTTGTAGCTAACTAATAATACCAATTACCTGTCACATCTCACGTCATGGATGGCTAACTGATGAGTAGTGGGTTGCTAAGCTATAAACAAAATTAACAAGTTCCAAGAATGATCTCCAATCTAGGCACCAACTTCTATTTTAAATTATTTCAAATTATTTGCATTTTTCTTCTATGGTCATTGACTCTTGAGATCGTCATTGAATTTAACAAAAAAATAAAAAAAAAAATCACAGATTGGTTAAAATTTAAAAGCAAGCTTCTAAGCAGACTTGACGATTATTAGAACTCGAATGCTTGAATTCATTCCAAGTTTAGTACTAAGAGGAGAAAATAATTGTTTTTATTCTAAAAAAATTCTAGCAAATTTGTGAAAAAATTATTTATTGTCCAAATGTATTATATTTAGATTAATAAATATATGATATATTAACAAAATATATAAAACTGTACTAACAATCATATTGATATATCATACGTTCATTATTTTTGGGATGCATTGTGCAGTACATCCGAATTCGATAAATACCTGTTTGAAGCCTGCGTGAGATTCGAAACTTGAAATTTGTGTGAGTTGACCCAAACGATCATGATCCCATATCCAGGCCTATCCTGCTCTGATAGGGTTTTGTGTCATACCTAGCCATAAGATGTTACCAAGCATAGATTGCTTATATATATATATGTATGTGTGTGTGTGTGTGAGAGAGAGAGAGAGAGTTGACTATATATAGGAATGACGTGGATTTCAATCTTCTCAACTGTTACTTGTCCAACACATCCATGCACCGTACTGCATTGCAAGTCATTGCCCTAAATTGTTTCACACACACACACCAAAAAAGAAAAGGCAATTCATTGCACAACTTCTTCAATAATCTTATCTTTCATTCTATGAGCCCATACGAGTAGAAATTATTTAGTGAAATCCGGGCTCATATGAGAAGTAATTATTTAGTAAAACCTGGCATTATATATTATGTTATTGTGTGATGACTTTTTATAAAATTAAAATTTGTTTATGATTTATAAGACTAAATTTTTTCTTAATTTTAGGAAAGTTCTAAAAGTTTGAGATATGTCGTAATATATGATTACAGGTTCATCGGATAATTTTCTCACATGAGGCAATCTTCACTTTTCTATGTTTGTTTTTATAAAAGTTATTTTAGGAAACATACTTTATTGTTGGGTTACTTTTTCAAAATTATTTTTGTATTGATTTTATTTTTCAAAATAAAAAAATGTGTTTGCAAAAAAACATCTTAACAAAGCAAGTTGGCTTATCCAAAATGAAAAAGTTCATCTCTCTCATACACATGATTCTGATTCAAATCGCTACACACATTCATAACTATTACAATTTTCCCTCCCCCGCATAGCTTGTATCAAGAAAAAGAAAAAAAAAAACAGCTTAAAAAATTTAAAAATAGAAAATTGTTAAATATTGAAAAAAGAATTGGCACGTGATAAATATGGAGTGTATGAACAGAAGTGTAAATTGATTTTCATATGAATGGGAAATGCCAATGTACAGCTCCAAAGCTTTCATTGTTTCTCCATAATTTTGTAGCCCACAAGATGGACCTTTACACCTCTTAAAACACGAGCAACAACCCAAATAACCACGTTGTCAATCTGATTACTAATAACGGTATTATTGGGTTCTCTTTGAATTGTTTCTTCTTCTTTTTTTCCTGATATCTAGACCTAATAAAAGGATCTCATGGTAGGTTTCAGAACGTAGTCAAACATGTTCTGTTGAATATACTTTTTGTTAGGTATATGTATGTTTAAACATGATTTTCCTTTTTCTTTACTTTTTTTTATTGGAGACGGATTGAGGAAACTTCGGGACATGAAATTAGTTGAAGAGGCTAAAGAAATATCGGAACATAGTATTAGTCAAAGAAGGGACATGACATTAACCGATTTCAAATCATTCAAAATAAGAATTTAAGTTAAATTAAATTATATATATGCATGTTATGTTTACACTCTCTTTTTTTTCTGAGGGGGTAGGGTGTTAGGAGAACATCAGGACATAGTATTAGTTGAAAAGGAGACATGGTCAACTTGTTCGTATCAGATTAAATCTATGTTCTTTTTACAAATTTTTCAATGAAAAAAGTCGAACCCCAGACTCCGAAGATATATATATATATATATAGAGAGAGAGAGAGAGAGAGAGAGAGAGAGAGGGGCAATTGTATCACTAATATTTTAGTTATAGTGTTGTAATACAGTAAAAAAGAAATCAAAATCAAAACAGTAAAGCACTTCAGATTTCGGTTGACAGTGTTTTAATTGTGTTTGAATTCTAATGCAAGAACATAACTGATGAGACTTGAATGTTTCCGCCCTCGTGTTTACTCCTTTGTCTTTGTAAAAAAACATTGTTTACCAAAAGAAGTAGCAATTGAAAAAAAAAACATAGGACAAAGTCCTAGTGTGTCCGTACCATAATCATCGCATTAACACATTGAGAAGTACTTGCCCCGATATTCCATTTTGGCTCAACCATTATAAGAAAATTCACTATGGCCGGATCTAAAAATTTTAATTATGAGAAAGTAAAAAATATTAAAATTTTAAAAAATTTATATTTGTATCTAAAAAAAATTGGAAGGGTAAGTCTTATTCTATTAAAATATTCTAAGAAAATTAGGGGTAAAAATACAATAACAAAATTTTTAGAAGGGCCAAATCTTATTTTCTTAAAATATTCTAACAAAATTAAAGATAAAAAATATAATATCAAGATTTTTGGAGGGTCTAAGTCCTATTTTTTAAAATATTTTAACAAGATTAGAGGTAAAAAATAAAATGCCAAAATTTTTGGGAGAGTAAAAAATACAATATCAAATTTTTTTAGGAGACCCAAGTACTATTTTCTTAAAATATTCTAACAAAATTAGGAATAAAAGTATAATAAAAAAAAATTGAGGAAGCCATAGCCCCATTTGTCCCCTTGCATCCGCCAATGTATATCATATTAGAATCATGTTGTGAATCAACGATCTATGCAATTTTTATGAAAAATAGTAGAAAAAGATAGAGAAAGTAACAACAAAGAAAAAGTACGTGATTCGACAATGTATTTAAGTTCATAAGAACGAGCGACTAAGTTTTTCATTATTTAAAAAATAAGGTTACAATATATTTATATTGTCATGAGTTAAAACTCAAATGTAAATTCGATAAATTAAAAAAAAATCAATATAATCATAATCCCAATTCAATACATTAAAAAATGATAAATTACATTAACTTTTCTTAAGGTTTCTGACAATTATACTGATTTCTTCTGAGGTTTCTTAAATTACATTAACCTTCCTTACTTTACCTGACAATATATAGATACCTCACTCTAATAATTTTTTTCCTTCAAAATTACAAAATTACCAATTTCATTTATTTATTTTTTAAATTTTTAATTTTGACTAATTTTTTTAAAATATTTTATTTAAAAGTAAATAACTTATTTTCATTTTATGTGAAAATAAATTTAAAGTTTTTATTAATATTTATTTGAAAATAAAAAAAAAGTCAAAATTTTAAATTTTGAAGAAAAAAAAACATGAAAATGGTAGTTTTGTTGTTTTGAAAAAAAAATTGATTGGAGGAAAGTATTTGTATATTGTCAAATAAAGTAGGAAACATTAGTGCAATTTCAAAAATATCAGAAAAAGTTAATATAATTATCAAAAACTTCAAAGAACATCTGTGTAATTTGCTCTTAAAAAAAAATCTCAATACACCTTACCTTGGATCAGAGTATATTGTTGAAAGGCAAATTATACTGACTTTTTCTAAAATTTATGACAATTATATTAATCTCTTATGATGTTTTTGAAATTTTATTAACTTCTACTACTTTATCTGACAATATACAGATACTACATTTCTGTTAATTTTTTTCTTTTCAAAATGACGAAAATGTTTCTTTCATTTATTTATTTTTACATTTTTCCAATTTTAACCTATTTTTCTAACTTTTTTTAAGGATTTTTTTATTTATTAGTTAACAAAAAATTAAGGTAAATAATTTATTTTTATTTTATATAAAAATAGATTTAAAACTTTTATCAATATTTATTTGAAAAATAAAAAAATTAGTCAAAATTTAAAAAATTGAAGAAAAAAATAAGAAGGAATAGTTTTGTTATTTAAAAAAAATTAATTAAAAAATATATATTAACAGATAAACTATAAAAAATTAATATAATTTTACAATTTTCAAAAAACATCATCATCAGTATAATTACCGTAAACCAGACGAGTTCAATCTAATTTACCCATTGTTGGATTCTAATGGAAGAACATAACTGGTAAGACTTGAAGGTTCCCCCTTCGTGTTTTCTTCTACACCTTTGAAAAGAAATGAAAAAAAAAAAAACACAAGAAAAGGCAGAGCATTGGCGTGTCCGTACCATAATCATCACATTACACGTGGAGAATTAATTGTGCCCTGATTTTCAATTTTGGCTCTCTCAACAAACAAAGATTTTTCAATTTTGGCTCACTCAATAAACAAAGATTCCCCACCTTTTTTTACCAAGTCCAAGAGTGGTTTCATTATTTTTATTTTACCATCAATCAAGAATTAGACTTTTATTTTGTGGAATATATGTAGTTTTTGTGTCTTGCTTTTACATTGATGTTTGTAAAAATTGTCTTAAAAATATATATACTTAACAGCTTAATCAAGTTTTTAAAATAATTTTTTTATTGAATTATTTTCTTATACGAATTTTTAATATTGTAAAATAAATTAAGCTAATTGAATTTAATTTGTGATCGATTTGATTAAAAATTTATTTAAAATTAATTTATAAATAAATAAATCAAATTTAAATAAATTTTAAAACTTATTAATTTATTAAATTTGAGTTAAACTCAATAAGACAATAAGTACTTTAATATTATATAAAAAATTTAAGTTATTTGAATTCGAATCGCGACCAACTTGAATAAAAATTCGTTTGAGAAATAAACAAGTCAAAATTAATCAAAATTTTAAGCTTGTTTATCTTAGCGAGTTAAACTTAAATAACATTGTCCGACTCGATTCGACTCGACTCGATTCAATTTCGACCCGATTCTTTTGTACATGTGAAAAAGTAATCTTAAATACTCAATAAGCAATATAAATAAAGCAATGCTACACATCTCAAAAAATGTAATACCTTATGATAAAATTTTACTGTAGCATGTTAATTACATGTCTTAATATATTATCAATATTATTGTGTTATATCATTTAAAATATAAAATTTGTGAAAAATATTTGAAAAAAATAGTATTAACTAAATATGCCGACGTTAAAAGAAAAAGACACTAAAAGTTATGGCAATTAACTAAAGTTGAACGAGGCACATAGAAACTTGACAAAGGAACCATGAAATCAATATGTAGACTAGCTTTTCCAGGAAAATTCAATGCAGCTTTTTCCAACTTGCATAGTTATCTGCTGGTTTTTATAATTATGTGACCTAGTTTGAATGCATATTTAGATAAATAGTTGAGTTAGGTGGCTCTAGATTCTAGACCTACTACAAAGACACGAGGATGCAT
Source organism: Nyssa sinensis (assembly GCA_008638375.1). Taxonomy (NCBI): domain Eukaryota; kingdom Viridiplantae; phylum Streptophyta; class Magnoliopsida; order Cornales; family Nyssaceae; genus Nyssa; species Nyssa sinensis. Next base: position 2,247,111 of record CM018035.1, on the reverse strand, counting down.
TCACCTCCACAAAGAACAAATTTAAACACTTTCAATCCAAAAAAACACTATTAAACCCTCATTTGTATATACAAACTTTTATCAATTGAATCTTTTAGAAATAAAAATTTTATTTAATACAATTATTTCAACATTGGAATACTTTGATTCTTAAAAGATCTGATGTATATCCTTATAGCTAGTCAGCACAATCCCTAATGTTGTTTCATTTGAACTTGTTAATTCATATCGTGAGCCTGTTCTTCTTCCATTTTACTAATCTTCTTTTGAAATATTATGTAAATTCCATGCATTTTAAAATAACTTCAGCTGAATGAAGTTAAATTCTCCCTTATTGTATTCATATTTTTACTAATATAATTATAATCATACAAATCAACAAACATTCCTTCCCTGCATGCTTTTTTTATTTTTTAAAACATTTCTGTGGTTCAATCTACTGAATTTGAGCTTGACTTTGTCCTCTACCACTGAAAAACGTACATAAATAGGCCACCATAGCCTTGGCTTCTCATCCCCACAAAGCCACCATGGCCAACTCTTGCCTTTGGCTAATATGCTTATTTTCTCTCATGCTTGGCCATGGCGTTCTTCAACTTGAAGCCTCCCATATTGTCTACGACAACCTTAAGACCCTTCAACCAGCTACAGCAAATCCAACTTACAGAACTTCTTATCATTTCCAACCACCCAAGAACTGGATGAATGGTATTTTCTTCACAAATTATTCTTTCAAAATACAGAGCTTTAGTTGATTATACATATATATATATATATATATGTATCTCTGTGTGTGTGTGTGTATTTCTTGTTCTTCCCTCTCATATTTTTGTTCTGATTTCTTTAATTTGACTTCTTGTGCTGGCGGAATGGACTATTTATGCGTTTCTTTGGATTTCACAGATCCTAATGGTTAGTTCTTTCTTCCTATGTGTGTGTGTGTGTGTGTGTGTGTGTATATATATCATTCTTCTAAGGTTCAGTCAGACATATAAGAAACCAAAGAGCATAAATCATAAATATAAAAAGAGTGTTAACGTAACTGTTATGTCTCGATTATTTGGGATCCGCTATGTAATGTGAAGTACCATGAAACTGTAATTTAATGAAAGTTTTATTTGGTTGCAGGACCCATGATTTACAAGGGACTTTACCATTTTTTCTACCAGTACAACCCAAATGGTGCAGCTTGGGGAAACATAGTGTGGGCACACTCAACATCAAAGGATCTTATCAACTGGGTCTCTCATGATCCAGCCATCTACCCATCCCAGGAGGCTGCTGACATCAACGGTTGCTGGTCAGGCTCTGCTACAATCCTCCCCGGCGATAAACCGGCCTTCCTCTACACTGGAATAGACCCCAAGAACAGCCAAGTTCAAAATCTAGCCATGCCCAAAAACCTGTCGGACCCACACCTTATAGAATGGGTCAAGTCACCGAATAACCCTCTAATGGCACCCACCACCGTGAATAAAATTAATGCAAGCTCATTTAGAGACCCAACCACCGCTTGGATTGGTCCTGATGGAAGATGGAGAGTGATCATTGGAAGCAAAATAAATCGCCGAGGTCTAGCAATTTTATATAGAAGCAAGGATTTTGTTCACTGGATTAAAGCTAAACACCCTTTACATTCAGCCAAAGATACTGGAATGTGGGAGTGTCCTGACTTTTTTCCAGTCTCTATTAACAACCAAAGTGGTCTGGACACATCTATGATTGGTTTGGGCATTAAACATGTGCTCAAACTGAGCTTGGATGATACTAAACATGACTACTATACAGTTGGAACATATAACCTCGTCAAGGATATCTATATTCCGGATAAAGGATCTGTGGATAATGATTCAGGCTTAAGATATGATTATGGAAAGTTTTATGCTTCAAAAACATTCTATGACAGTGCTAAGAAGAGAAGGGTCTTATGGGGCTGGATTAATGAATCACTGTCTGAAACTGATTTTGTCAAACAGGGATGGGCTGGAGTTCAGGTAATTAAACTACTTGTTACTGTGCATAGACATATCATTAGGAGGCATACTTGTGTGGGTTTGGGACACCACGTGGTGGTTGGCCTGTTCTATAAGGCTCTATCATGTGTTAAAGTCTTCTGAAAAAGGAGGCATAACACATGTGACATGGTATTATTAGAACAGTATACTGTCACAGTGGCGGGGTAACAATTTTCCTACCTCTATAGTACAGTAGTAGTAGAACTTAAGTTAGCTCACACTGACAAAGAATTGTTCATGATGGATTGAATTTGCAGGCAATTCCAAGAAGCCTCTGGCTGGATAGATCTGGAAAACAATTGCTGCAATGGCCAATTGTTGAGATTGAATCTCTGCGCCAAAAGCAAGTTAAGTTGCCTAGCACAGTGCTCAAGAAAGGATCAGTGCAAGAAGTCTTAGGTGTCACAGCTGCACAGGTGAGTTTGCTTAGATATGATTAAAGGTAGTTCAATTTCTCCAACTTTCCCTGCTAAAATGAGTAAAATACTGTCATTTTCTTTCTTCTGTGCATAAACAGGCAGATGTGGAGATATCATTTGAAGTAAAAGAGTTTGACAAAGCAGAAGTGCTGGACCCAAGTTGGACTAACCCACAATTGCTGTGTAGCCGAAAGGGTGCATCAGTTAAAGGTGGTGTTGGACCATTTGGGTTACTGGTTTTGGCTTCAAAGCACTTGCAGGAATACACCTGCAGTTTTCTTTAGAATTTTCAAGGGCCAAAACAAATATGTGGTGCTCATGTGCAGTGACCAAAGCAGGTCCTATCTCTCTCTCTAACCATCTTTTTCTCCCACATGATTTCAGTGAATTTTAACCATTTCTTACTTACAGGTCTTCATTGAATCAAAAACCTGACAAGACCATGTATGGTGCCTTTCTGAATGTGGACCCTGTTCTTGAGAAATTGTCACTCAGGAGCTTGGTAAGTACTTTCTTAGGAATTTGGCAACTTAATGGAGTATAATATTTCACAGATCAGAGATCAACCAGATGGTCTCTCCTTGCCCACGGGGTCCCTTTCTCCCAACTCCTGCCCACCAAAAGCTGAGAACACTGCTTTTTATGACATTTTATAGCCTTTTTTTTTTTTTTTGGTGAGCACATTTTATAGCTTTTGGAATCTACCATTATCACGCGTAGTCATATAGTTTATATATAATGAAGATGTACTTATATAGTCATATAATATATATATATATATATAGTTTTATAGTTTTTTTCGGACTTAATTTTCTAAATATGTGTATACGAATTTTTAAAATCTAACATATTGTACTTAACTGACACCATTAGTACCAGCATACAATAGTTTTTTTTTCTTGAAGCAAGATCCTATGGTTGCTCCAATATATTCTATTTCACTTTTTTAATTAGCTGATTATGTTTTAAAGCATTTGAGATTCATCCATATTGCAGATAGATCACTCCATAGTGGAGAGCTTTGGTGGGATGGGAAAGGCTTGCATCAGTGCTAGGGTTTATCCCACATTGGCTATTGGTGATGAGGCCTACTTGTATGCCTTCAATAATGGTACTGAGAGTGTCAGAATCTCAACATTGACTGCTTGGAGCATGAAGAAAGCTCAAATGAATTGAAGCAAAGAGGAAGATTAATCTAGATAACTGGAGATGGCATGAAGGATTGCAATGTATCAATTTTCATTTGAATCATTGAGCATCTTATTGTGATACAAATAAATAGACATTATTTTCTTATATCTCTTTGTTATTTTTTTGATTGAAAAATTTTATAGTTTTGGTGGTGTTTGAGGGAAGCTTTTTAAAATTAATTTTTGTAATGGGATCACTAATTTTCAGTTGCAAAATAAGGGTTTTGAAAAAAAAAAATTCTATTTTTTTTTAAAAAATAGTTGTGACTTTTTACAATTTTTATCTTTGGACCCATCAGTTATACATTACTTAATACATGTATATAATTGAGAATAAAAAGAAAAATTTACAACTCCAATGAGATAGCCGAGTGGTAATAAATCATCTCAGTTTATGAATATAACTATGCGATCAAAGGTTACGATTGATAAGATTGATCTAGGATACCAAAAAAAACACATACAATTACAATTACTTTTATATAAGTTTTACGAAACACTACCATAATCAATTCTTAGTACTTGTTTGAATGAACTGAAAAATAAAGTATGATTTAAGTTAAGTAGCGGTTTAAATAAGTAACCGTGAAAAAATATAGTTTGAGTTAAGTTATCAAGTATTTAGATGAATGTATTTGATAAGTAATTAAATAATGTTGTAATATTTGATTCGGTTATTAACAAGTGTTACTGTGTTATTTTTTGAAAAACTTTCCACTTAACTGTTCTTTAAAAAATTTATTTTGAATTAGTGCGGTCAATAAATTGATAAGCACCTAATAAATTTAAAAAAAATGTTTTATACTTAAAAAAATCATTAAGTATTGTTAATAAACTCGAGCCAAACACAACCTTGGAGTCCAATCTCCAGTTTTAAAATCTGAAACTCGTCTCTAAGTCATGATGAGAGTATTGCAGATTTGAGATTTCCATACATAGGTTTTTTTTTTTTTTTTTTCACTTCTTGTCTTGGCAAAGCTTTACTTTACAGAAGGTCAACATCATCTGAAGTATATGCCATAATACAATATATATATATATATATATATATATATTCACGTGCCAAATAGTTGGCTGAAAGCCTTGCTTAGCTGCAGGCTGACAATTTGTTTACCAATCAGTTTGCAAACCGCTAAAAGTTTTTTGGTGCAGTTCATTTGAGTCATGAATCTCTGGTTATACATACAGAATATGTAAATTATATATTGATGTAATAAATATTTATTAATTTAAATATATTACACTGGGATCAATGAATAACACAGATTGCAAAAAAAATAATAATTAATGCTTAATGGAGTGCCAATGATGAGAGAGAACAACTAAATTCAATAGTATAATAATGTTTTATCTCAATCATGAATGGTCAAATCTCGTTCTATAATTGATATGCATAGTTAATACATAAATGTGATATTAATGTGTAATTTGAATATACTAATCACATGATGTGTTGATAGAGCACAACTGACCCTAATACTTCTTTTGATTGTATTATTAATAAATTCCGAGATCAATAAATAATTTTCTCTAGCATAAGTTAGTAATTCAAAACGTCAATTTAAAATTATGTTGTTCAAAAGAAGAAAAAAATGTGGGTATTGAGGAGAGTGAGAGAGAAAAATGTAGAGAGGGAAATAATGACCTGGTACAGATCAATAGAGATATTACTGAGAGAAAATATTAGTCGGAAGTCTTTGTAAATTGTTTCCATTGTAGTCCTCGTCCTTCTCGATCTTTAGTGCTATCATTTATTTCTAGTATTACTATTTATTAATATGTTTCCCTGCTCCAAAATTAGTATGTATGTATGCGTGTGTGTGTGTATAATATATATATATATATATATACACACACACACACACACACATTGCAAATCCAGTCATTTCTCTTGAAGGTGATCCCACGTAATGTTTTACTGATTTAAATTTTGCTCTTTTTTTCCCTAAAATTAGTGGTTGAGTTGAAGTTTGTTCCAACTGGATGAGTAAGTGCATTAATTATATCCAGAATCTGCAGTAGTTGAGGGGTCAAATGGGTTTTAGGTTTTGAATTACTGAAAGAAAAACAATTAGAAAAAGGATTTCAGTAAATGAGGATAACTTAAGGGGATTGGATAAGTTCATGTTTATGATCCTGTGAAGCCGTTATTTGATTACAAAAGAAATGAATTCATTTATATTATCAGGAATAAATAATGCCCAAAATATAAATAAAATAATTGAAGAAAAATAATTACTAATCTTATCATAATTAGTGAAAGAGATAACTAATCAATCCTTATTCAATCCTTAAAACAAATTGACATTTAGGCTATATTTATTTGATGGGATAAAAGGATAAGATAAGATAAGTGATATCTTATATTATGTTTGGATATCTACTTAAGATGGAATTAATTATAATTATATTCTATCGGTGTGGGAGAAAAATAATCTCACCAGAGTGGTGGTATTATTTTTATCTCATACTTAATAGAATAAGAAGTAAAATAAAAAATTTCAATCATTCTCTTATGACAAGAAGAAAAGATAGAAGATAATACTTCCAACAACTGCTAATGTTATCCATATAAATTTTTGTAACATATTATTATTCAAGTTGATGACATTTTTAGACTATTAAATAGATTTCGAATATACCGACTAATTTTTTTCTTCTTACATCTATTAGTAATCATTTTTATTAAATATTTATACACAATAAATTATTAAATTTATTGAACCCTCTCTTATTTATTCATATTTCTCTATTGTTCTTAATTTTTATTTTTGAAATTTTTAAGCATATATTTTGAAAAATTATATTTTAAGAATTTAAGTTTTCTAATATCTCTTAAAAAATATTATTAATAATACAAATTTAATATCACATAAGATTTTATTTTCATAAGATTTTATTATTTTTATTAATATTTGTATCGATATGAGTATAGAATGTAAATAAAACAACATATTCGGATTTTTTATTCGGGTATGTTTCAAACACTGGAATATGATATTTAATATCCCATTAAATTTTATTTTTCATATGATCCAAATATATTTTATGTGATCCTGACTTTTTAATCCAATTGTCCAAATAAGGTCATATGGTTGTTTTTAACATTGTTAATCCATCAATTCTGACAAATGAGAACAATATAATTCAGTATATTTTTCAATAATATTTTGTAACACAGTGTTTCTGCATATATTATACATATATGCTTAGATAAATATAAAACCAATTGTAATGACACTCATATAAATCTTACATCCATATAAATATGTGCACTATATATAAATATATATGTCCTGTATAACATTTCTCATAATTTTTCAAAACAAAAAATTGAATGTGTAGTTAAACTCATATAAATATAAAAAAAAAAATTATATTAATATTTTTTAAAATTTTTGACAATTACACTGACCTCTTTTAAGTTTCAAAATTGCACTAATCTCTCCTTCTTCACCTTACAATATATAGAAATTTCTGTTTTTTTCAAAAATAACAAAATTATTCATTTCATTTTTTTTATTTTTAAAATTTTGACTAATTTTTTTCTCATTTTCTAAATAAATATTGATAAAAATATTAAATTTATTTTTATATAAAATAAAAATAAGTTATTTACTTTAAATTTATTTTTAAATTAAATAATTAAAAAACCTTTTAAAAAAATTAATCAAAATTAAAAATATGTAAAAATGATTAAATTAAAGGGATATTTTTATTATTTTAAAGAAAAAATTTATTAAAAAATTAATATAATATTAAATAAAACAAGAAAAATTAACGTAATTTTCAAATTTTCAAATGATATTAGTGTCAAAATTTTAAAATTTTCAAATGATATTAGTTTCAAAATTTTAAAAAATTTCAGTATAATTTATATACTAAATATAAATCACGCATGAACACAAGTCCCAAGACAACATGGATCGAACATACAAAGGCTGCCGCACCTGACATCCACCAGACATCCACCGCAAAATTTACACGTGGTTGAGGCCTTTTTAAGCCTAGGATGCGACCGAAACTTTGGCACCTTGTAAAACACCAGACACCTAAGTTTCATGGCGTTAAAAACCCTTAGGGGAATCGTACACAAACAAAGATGAAGACAAGTAAAAATCAATCAATATGTTCAGATTACCAGAAGGACAAACTATTATTAAAAAAAAAACAAAATCTTCCAGCGTTTAAGTCCCAACAAATCTAAAAAGCTGCCCAGCTAGATGTCAAATAAAAGATGGGTAATGAACGCAGGTGTTTGGAATGCTGTGCCTACCTAGTCCCATCAGCACCCACGATTCAACGATACATCACGTGTATATATACTGTTACTGTTTACTCATGTAATTATTTATTTAATTCTTGTGATCAATGATGGAATGTGAAAAATTATTTGAAGAGGGTAAGAAAATTTAGGTTGGGTTAAAATTTTAAAGTAAAAAATAAAAAATAATAGATAAAAATTAAGATAGATTAAAAATTTTTTTAAAAAAAAGGAAAATAATAAGTAAATATTGAACTTGAGTTTATATTTAGAAGAATCTAATTTTAAAAATGTCAAAATCTTACGTATAATTTTTTTTTAAAAAATAATTTGCAAGCTTTGCCCCAACATACTTTTATCTTTGCTTGGGACCGCTCAATATTTACTGTTTGGATGGGGGTAATTATTGAGTAGTCAAAAAAATATATGATACCAAGAGTAAGATGATGTGTGTTAGAGCTATGACTTATGTAACGGCTCGCATACTAAGGACTTATATGGATGGTTGCACATTTCTTTAGTACAATGCATTTTAAAGCCGTGCGGACAGAAGTCCAAAGCAGACAATATTGTACTGAGTGGATGCGGACCGTTACAGATGGTATCAGAGTTGGACCCCAGCTAGAAGTGCGCCGCGGGGACGCGGGCTCTCTTGAGTGGGAGTGGATGGCTGCACGCCCTTGAGGGGAGAGAGTAATGGATCCCACATCGTCTGGGGGAAGGGAAAGGTAAAGGACTTATATGGATGGTTGCACATCTCTTTGGTACAACGCGTTTTAAAGTCGTGCGGACCGAGACCCAAAACGGACAATATTGTACTGAGTGGATGCGGGCCGTTACAACTTATATTCTAATAAAAAGTAAAATTAGGTAGTTAAGTATATAGTTTCTTTAGGATATCATAATTTTAAATTGGTGCTTTGAATCACACTAGGTGAAAAGTGAAAAAGTTATTCAGTGCTCCTAGATTTATGGTTCTAATGATTAATTATATAGAAGGCTCCGTGTGCATTTATAATAAAATAATGAATAATTTTATTTATCTCTCTTAAATTTTTTAATAATTATATTAATTTTTTTTTAAAATTTTTAAAATTATATTGACCTCTCATACTTTACAAAATAATATACAGATATCTTTTTTCTATCACTTTTTTTTTTTTCAAAATAATAAAACTGTCTCTTTTTTTATTTTTTGATTTTTCTAATTTTGAACAATTTACTCTAATTTTTTTAAAGATTTTAATTTTTTTATTTAAAAACAAATTTAAGGTAAATAACTTATTTTTATTTTATATAAAAATAAATTTAAGGTTTTTATCAATATTTATTTAAAAAAAATTGGTCAAGATTTAAAAATCTGAAAAAATAATAAAAATGGTAGTTTTGTCATTTTGAATAAAAAATTGACTGGAGAAGGATATCTATATATTATTTTGTAAAATATAAGAAATCAGTGTAATTTTAAAAACCTTAGAGAAGATCAATATAATTGTTATAAACCTCAGAAAAAATTAATGTAATTTACTCTAAAATAACGATATTAGAAAAAATTACTCTGATTTTTTTAATGTTTTTGAAATTATATTAACATTCTTTATTTTATTGACACTATACAAATATCCACTCCAATCACAATTTTTAATCAAAATGACAAAACTATTTATATTATTTTATTAAATAAATACATTAAACCACACTCATCCAAAAATTCGTTGCAATTTGTATACTGATATGGCAAACAAATTGTCAACTTACACCTAAGCAATGCTTTAAGCCAATTATTTGGAACTTGAATATATACATATTATGGCATGCACTTCTGATGATGTTGACCTTCTGTAAAGTTGTGCCAAAAAAAAGGAGAGAAAACAAACTCTATATATGGATAAATATTAACATAAAGAGACTTCACATTTTGTATTATTAATTTAAAAAATTAATTATTAGGTATTTGATAAAAATTATATAAAAATAATTGTAATGACAATATTTTTATCTTTTATATCAAATAATGTGTGTGTAGTGAGTACAAAGATAAAATTTATAAAAATATAAAAATATATATATATTTTTTAACTTTTCTAAAATTTTATTTTGCAATTGAAATTTAAACTTCGTTTAATTGGATGAACGGTGAAAAAGTATGATTAGAAAAAGCCTCTTCAAGCAACTTAACTAAAAGATCTATTTTAAACAAATTGCACTTTTGAAAAATATAATTTATAAATTGAACCAAATACTTAATTTATCAAAAATACTTATTTAAAATTCATTAGACTTCAACCAAATGTTCGTTTAATGAGCTACACTGTAAAACTTGATTTTAAAAATCTCCCCTCATCAAATTTTTCATAAAAAAAAAAAAAACCAAAAATAAATAACAAAGAGACATAAAAAAGCAATGTTTATTTATTTATATCATAAGAAGATTATCATAGTCCCTTAAAAATTGATACATTGCAATAATTCATGCCATCTCCATTATTTAGACCGGTCAAATTCAGTAGATTGAACCACAGAAATGTTTAAAAAAATGCAGGAAAGGAAGTTAATTTGTTAATTTGTATGATTATAATTATATTAGTCAAAATATGAATACAATAAGAGAGAATTTAACTTCATTCAGCTGAAGTTATTTTAAAATGTATGGAATTTACATAATATTTCAAAATATGACTAGTAAAATGGAAGAAGAACTGGCTCATGATATGAATTAACAAGTTCAAATGAAACAATATTAGGGATTGTGCTGACTAGCTCTATAAGGATATGTATTAGATCTTTGAAGAATCAAAGTATTCACATATAATTAATAATTCTAATAACTAATAATTTATGTTATTTTAAAAAAAATTATAATATTAATTATTGGAGAGATAAAATAGTTGTATATATACTTAACCATATTTCATTTAATTTTTTGATAACTCGGTATCCGACTTTTTGGACCGACTAATTTGGAAGACCAATCTCAATTAATAAATTTAATAATACATATTATTGATATTTTAAATTTAAAAATTATACAAAAATTACTAAAAATTATATAAAAAAAGTTTACAAAATATGAATTTTCTTAATATGTAAAACTTCAAGAAAAAAATAAAAAAGTATAGTAGACATGCCTTATTACAATGTTGAAAGTTGAAACTTCATTGCTATTATTCCATAGTCGCAAGGACCATAACAAAAATCATTTTAACATCCAATCCAAGCATAATCCAATAATTTAGTCTTCAACTACATGAAAAAAAAAGATACAAACACTAATAATCATGCATAAAATAAAATAAAATACCACATGATACAAATATATAATATTGGAGTTTCAAACTTCAAGGGTTTAAAATTTTAAATAAAATTCAAAATAAATTCAGTCAAAGACCAACTCAACTCAGCCAAAATTCAACCGAAAAATTGCATGAAATTTGAGATTTTGAATATACCAAAAAAAAAAAATTGCAGCCAAGAACCGGTTGAACTGGTTGACCTAGTACCGGGTCAACCGGTTCAACGGTCGGACCGTCCGGTTTTATCGATTTTTTATTTTTATAACGGTTTTGAACTTAAAAAGGGTTTATGGGTTAAATCAGACCGTTTTGTGGACTGGTCGACGGTTCAACTGGTTGAACCGGCCAGTCCAGTCCGAGTTTTAAAACATTGCTAACTGAAGGTCCTGTATGAGTTGGTCCCAAAAGAAAGTACAACCATTGGGTTTCGACCTAGCAAACTTGGGGTGCAAGTTTCTTAGTTGTTGTGCACCGTCCACTAGGCCATCCCCTTGAGATTTATATATATTCTATTTATGACATATCTTGCAAATTATATTTATTAATTCTATATAATTAGAGTAAAAAATATTACAAGTGGAGAAAATTAAGACACAAGAAACATAATTTCTTTAGTTCAACTAGGTATTCTGAATTTTTTTGTACCTTAAGTTGAACATTATATCTATTTTTAATAAAAAAAAAAATCGAAACAACGTTAAAAAGTTACATATAAAGACTTCTTTTTGTATTAAAAATAATATACATGTAAAGAAATTTTTTTAGTTAATAAAAGTGTGAGAAAACTTAATGCTTAATAATTCTAATAATTAATATGTTTTTAATTTTTCATACTTATTAATTATAAAAAGATCCACTGTAATTATATTAGTCAAGATATGAATAAAGGTGATGGGGAAAAAAAAGACTCCACAAACTATTTGTATCTGATCTAGTGGATAATTTTTTATATATTTTTGTTTGATTTTACTTTAAAAATTATTTTTATTTTGATAAATTTTACTTAAGAGTTTGTTTATATATAGGAGTTTATGACGGATCATAATTTTGAAGCAAAATACATATATTTTTAGGATGCGAGGAATTTACATAATATTTCAAAATTAGAATAGTAAAAAGGTAGATTAATTGGCTCAAGTGAATTAACAAGTTCAAATCAAACATTAATATTAGGGATTGTGCTGATTATAATTAAGGATATACATGAGGTTAAAAGGATGCAAGCATTATTTTGAAAATGCTTGAATCTATTGTGTGTGTACGTGAATCTGCATGCATGTCTTTGTAGTAGTATATAGAGCAAAAGAGTGAAAACCCTTTCAACCACGTGTCACCCGACTCAAATATTTCCTTAGATCTGCATTAAAATTGGTCAAATAATTATAAAAACCTGGCGGGTAACTGTGTAAGTTCCTTTATAAAGTTGGTTTATATATTGATTTTATAAAAGTTCCTTTATAAGGTTTCTGTGTGCCCCTGTCAACTATAGTTAACTGTCAATACTTTCAATTTACAGCATGGCTGTTCTAAATGTACAAAGGAACGAATTTATAAATAAGTCGAGTTTAAGATTCAGCTACTTTTTTTATTATTTTTCTGAGCTAGTTTATACAGAACATTGTCTCAATTCTAATCAGAGTTGCTTCTAATAAATGATAAGATTAATCTTCCTAAATTAGTCCACGCAAAGAGTCAGATACCTGGTTATCAAAAAACACTCTAAAAAACTAAATAAAATTTTTATTTGATATTAAGTTATCTAATGGTCACGTCTCACCCTTACGACCATGATCCCAAATAATTATTCTTAAAAAAAATAGATCATACCACACACAAGGACACAGCTAGGATTTTTGCCTTAGAAGAACAAACTTTCTTAAGAAAATATTTAATTATAAATTTAAAAATATTTTTTTAATATGTAGGTGGCTTCTCGAAGAGAGTAAACTAAGGAAATTTGGAAAAAATATATATATATAAAAATTTATTATTGATTGACACTATTTTTGTTAAAAAGAATTTAAAATAATTAATATAAAGTAATATATAAATTAAACAAGAAGTTTAAATTAAAAAAAAAAAGAGATTCTTAAAAAAATTTAGAATATACTAAAAACTCTAAAAAATTGATATAATTTCATCGTAAAAATCAAATTAAAATTAAAATAATAATATAATATAAACAATTTTAAATTTAGGAAGGATAAAAGCATAATTTAAAAAATTATACATAAAAATGAGAAAAATTGTAAATAAAAACATTTATTGAAAGATGACATTTATTAAAAGAAGACAGCCACGGTAGGCAGGCCAGTCTCATCCAAAAAGAGTTTTCGATCATACAAAAGCTGCCCACAACACATCCACAGCATATTTTACACGCGTTTGGTTCATTGGAGAACACCCGACAGCAATTAACGTTTCCCCGCATAAAAAAAAATCTTTCGAGGAATCGGCACTCCGGCAAATATTACAGAGAAGTAAACATCAATATGTTGAGAGTAGCACAAGGACAAAGCGTTACAAAACAAAAATCAAACAATTTTCTTTAAAATTCACAACAGTGGCTCCCCACTGCCACTGGCAACCACCCAGTAATCCATTTGCTGTCATCTACAATCTAAACTACTGTTACTGGCACTCTGGAGGCTGCTCACCTTGCTGACCTTCCCCATCTTGTGCTCTCCCACTCTTCTGCAGTTCATAGAACCAACCCAGATGTTATGTAAAGCATGGCCCATTTTGTACGTAGTAAAGAAAACAAAATGCAGTTAAAATTATCTCAACTTCAGCCCCACCTACCGCAAGAATACACACACACACACACACACACATCTATATATATATTTGAGAGCTAAATAATCCTTAGAGTGGGAGTTGAACCTAGAACCTAATATATATTACTCAAGCCTTTTTTCCAACTCAACAATTCCTAATAATTAATAATTTTTTGAGAAACTAACTTTATTCTACAACTGAATAATTAATAGTTCTATTACTTTAACAAGTAATAATTTATAGACAATTTCTATTTGTATTTATTATTACAATATAAAAATATACATATAAAGTGTATATATATTATCCATAATATTTTATGGCACAACAAATCTCAGCACAACTGATGTGGACATCCCCAAACAACACAATCCAGTTCCCGAACAACCAAATGCCCATCACTTTGCTGTCTCTCTCCCCATCCCCATCACGCCTCTCTCTCTCTCTCTCTCTCAGACCTGCGAGTTCTCTCTCCCCCTCCCGCCTTCCAACGCCGAACTCTCTCAGCCGGTCTCCGGTCTCAGAACCAAGCAACATTAATTGCCCACAAGTGTTCCATTGATTTGAAACCCATGATCCTTTTTCTTGAGAGGAGATTCCACTAGCCACTCATCCATGGGATTGTTTAGCAACTTCATATACACTCATGACGTTCCAATTGTTTCACAAATTAGTTCTCAGAAACACAAGCACAATTACAAATTTTAAGCCAACTGCAAAACTTTGACAAGGTTCAATTGGTCCATTACAAATTGTCAATAATTCCACCAAAACTTCAAGGAAAACTGAGGTTATGATACTGTTTCAAATAGATCAGAAAGAGACAACCAAACCCTTGGGAAGGAATTATCTATTTTCCATCAACTAATATTGCCAGAAGGGGAAAAGCTTTGGGACAGTAGAAAATAGATTTATTTTAATATCAAAATGCAGAAGCAACAGCAAAAGAGATGCACATTAATTCAGGAAAATGACGAGAGGAGAGACCAACGAGATGAGGGACTGGCGGAAGAGTGGCTTTCTGATGGAGACGGGCGAGAGAGATCAGCGTTGCGAGGCAGGAGGGAGAGAAAGAACTCGCAGGTCAGAGAGAGAGAGAGAGAGAGGCGTGATGGGGAGAGAAAGACAGCAAAGTGATGGGCATTCGGATTGCTTGAGGATGGGTTTATGGATTGTGTTGTTCAGGGGAATGTCCACATCAGTTGTGTTGGAGTTGTGCTGAGATTTGTTGTGCTATAAAACATTACTCATATATTATATAAGATAAATTATACTGACCTTCCTAAGGTGAGGCAAAATTACACACTTATCTATCGATTTGAGAAATTACTGAGACATCTCTTTTTTTTCTCTTAATTGGTATTACACAGACATCTCTTATACTTTATTATCAAAAACAAAAACCTCTCCTCCATAAATCATCAGTTAGTCGACCAAACATATTGTGTTGATATCATCATGCGTTTTTTTCTAAATATTAACTTTACCCTTATTAATCAAAATTTAGTTAACTCATCTTGTTAATCAAACTCACTCAGTTCACTCACCAATGCTTTCCAAGCCGGCGACTAGATATGTGAAGATCAATATATACAAACACACACACACACACACACACACATACATATACATATAAGGTTCATGTATATATATATATGTATATATATAAATATGGTTTGTGAACCAAGTCCATGCGTGTGTGTACAAGGTGTGTGAATTGGTTCTTATTTATATATATTAGTGAGGGGTTGCAGCATCTATTGGTTATATGGTTTCTGGGGGACAAATTTGGATGAGCTACTAGATTATAAAGGTGGATTTGGTTGTGTGAATCAACAACAAAACAAATTGGTATATGTAATTATATACATATATATAGAACGAAACCAGAACAAATCAAAATAATCAAACCATATATCCCACAACCCAATTATTCATATATAACATTATGATAGAGTTATTGAGAGAGTCTGAAGGGAGGGGGGGGGGGGGGGATGGGTGTTTTCTGCATAGGCAGTGAAGCCAAGGATGTTGTCGATGGCCATGAAGAACAAGTAGAAGGTGTTGGGCCCTAAAGTTAAATGCCCAATGCATCAACAGCAAAATGTGGGTTCATCAATCCCTCAGGAAGTTCTGTCCCAATGCAAAAAATCAATTGTCAAGCAATCCAAATCTACATCAGGCAGCAGCCCCACTCTGAAGGAACCATTAGAGGGTCAAAAGCAAGATAGGCAAAACGAAGTGGCTCGAGATGAAGATGATGGTGAATGTTGCTTTTGTACCAGCTCAGAATGGTGTGATCATTGTGGTGAAGATGAAGAGGAAAATACTGAAAATCAAGACATTACCACTACAAATTCCATTCCCAATCATTTTACCAAACGAGATGAAGGAAATTCAAAGCTTCAACATTAACAGATTTCTGGATATCAATGACGCCTCATATATACATATATGTTTATTGTTTGTTTTCAGAATCTGTGCTATATATCATTTGTGAATTTACGAATGCTTAGTTGCTTTATAAATCATTTCTGGGTTTCTATTCTTTTTTCATGGGTTAGCAAAGAAAATAAATTAAGCTTGAGACCCATCGATACAGAGAAAGGTTATTGTAAATTCATGTTTACAATTAGAAAAGGCTGTTGTTTAAAATATGAATAATAATGTCATTTTATTTTATCTGCTAACAGTGTTAGGAGCCCAACTGTCGGGGAGACCAGAATAATTTCTCAAAACACAGGGATACTTGTGTAATTAAGCCTTACCTCAAGGAAGGTCACTGTAATCCTAGCCTAGCTACTATATAAAAATTATTAGTTCCATTAATTTTTTAGTAAAATGAAAGAGAGCATAAATAAAATTTGATAATTAATAATTTTTGAGTTTCCCATAATTATTAATTATAAGAGGGTTGAAAATATTAGCATCTTTTCCCCAACCCCAACCCCCACCCCCAAAAAAAAAAATTTAAAAAAAATTCTAGAATTTAAATATATGAGGAAAAAAAGAGAAGTTTGATCTCTCTTTTTTAACTTCCAATCTTTTACCTTTTTCTTGCTCTTGCTCTTGCTCTTGCCGTCCTCTTCATCTTCATCATCTTCGTCTTCATCCTCTCTGTCATCGTCGTCATCTTCATCTTTTGTATCTTCAAACTTGTCAACCCGAGCAGTGGCCTCCCCTGTAAACCATGACACAGCATGCGGGATAATTTTGTCTTGACTGGTTGAACTGCAAAAACATCACCAGCAGCATGTCACTTTGCTTCACATAGCATGTGAAAAGTGCCTCTCATGTTTCATGTATCATCATTTTTTTGAATTTCAGGAAATGACATCGTCAGATTTATCATTATCACTTTGATCACGTCACAATTCCCAAATTTTCTGAAAGACTACACTCCAGAAGTTCCATTCGTACCATCTAGTACAAAGCAAATGAGGCACAATTATACCCTTTCAATTTATACCAAGCATAAGAGAGAATTCACAAAAAAACACCAAACTCCTAACTAAATCATCTACCACTGAACTCCAGTGTCTAATTCTTAAAAATTTATCATCACATGTAATCATTAGGATAAAATCTCCAGAATAGGAAAGAAATCTATTGACTCACCCAATAGCATAGTCTTGTTCCAATTGATTCTGAAGTTCTTCAGCCTGTTAATGCATAAATGGTAGAAATTTTGGAGGGAAATCAGCTTATAAATTATTCAGTGGTTACAATTGGTATTTTCATATCTAAAGAGAGTTGCTGAACTTACAGAATTTTCAGTCAATATCATCCTGTTCGCCAGGAACCCGTCGAGGGTGGAAGAAGTGGAAGAAACTTTCGCAATTTTCAGTCTTGTTAATAGGCTTCACATTCTTTGACCCTTGTTTGGGTCTCTTCTTTAGGATCATCTGTGTCAAGCATTTACCTGGATACCATTCAATCTCCATCCTACAAAGAACCCATCATAACATGACCAATGATGAAAGATAACCTTGAAGTTTTACCATAACACAAGGAAATAGCAAGTTACCCTATTGCTTTCTCTAAAATAGGTTCATCATCATCACTCGTGTGCTATGTCTTTGTCAGGACAGAGTTCTTGAAGAAAGGATTAGGATTAAAGAAGAACTCGAACTTAAAACCCTTGGGGTCATCAATCCTAAACTACGTGATATCTTTGAGAGCCTCTTCATCGCGCTCAGAGATCTAGACAAGCAGCAACAAATCACAATCAATCCACAGAACCACATCTAAAAAAGGAGAAGAAGAAGAAAAGGTAATGGCCTGTTCTATCTCTTACCTCCTCGGCCAATATTTCATTAGTCATCATTGCAAAGAGCCAGAAGTCGGGTACACCTTTCTCTGCATTATACGTGTCAGTCCAATATCAATTCAAGACCCATATATCAATGTTTTTGCATCAGAGAGTGAGAATAAGAAGATGACGATGACAACGACAACGACGACGACTGCGACAGCGACAAAATTGACAAAGAAAAGAAGAAGAATGCAGCTAATTTTCACAGAAGTAGGTTACCTTCAGTGGCTTTATCCTCTTCTTGGTTCATGGTAGCTTCACCTGAAACTCCTCCAACTTTCACAACACCATTCACAATCTCATATCTCTGAAATGTATTCAACAATGTAATTGAACTTAACCAAAACAGGAAAACCTTATGAAGAAAGGTCATCAGTCTCGATTCCAAAATTTAGGCTTAAAATTATTAACGAAACTAGGAAAAACCAAAACAATAGAAATCCCATGATTCCATGTGCAAGTTGCAACACTTGATGCCTGCCAATATCCTCTATACCTGTTTATAGTGGTTCATAAAGCTTCTGGTATTTAGCTTCAAGTGCTGCTTTCTCCTCAAAAAAATTTGCCTCAAGCTCATCATGTTGCCTCTGCAAATTGAGAACATGTCAGGCCACAGCACACCACTAAACTTTAGCACCTACCCAAAGAGCCTAGCCACTTCAAGTGACACGCAGATATCAGATGTTCAAGAACACAATTTGACCCATGGCGAGTAGGACAATGTTCCCCATTGATACCCTATTATTAGTAAATGTTCAGAATATGAACTAGAAACATTATGAACTGTGTCTTCTAAATACTAGGGGACTACGGGCACTATCTTAACTGTATAATGCTCAAGAATATGAACTTGAAACATTATGAACTCGGTCTTCTGAATACTGGGGAACAACGGGCACTATCTTAACCTGTATATGATGCTTACATATTTACAACTAGATGCATGCGCTAGAGCAAGGATCAAGAAAAGTAGCCTGAAAGATTGTTGTGTCCTTCCAAAAGCACTCAAGGTTGTATGAAATTCAATTCGAACTATGGGCACTATCTTAACTGTTTATGATGCTTACATATTTACATCTAGATGCATGCGCTAGAGCAAGGATCAAGAAAAGCAGCCTGAAACATTGTATCCTTCCAAAAGCACTCAAGGTTGTATGTAATTCAATTCTCAAAATTGAAGAAAAACGACATAAAATAATTGGTCACAGATTCAGTTTCAAAAACTACTTACAACACTTCTTTTCCAATGAGGTATATAGGAAGCTTCATCAAGTCTTTTCCTTTGTTTTAATTTCTATTTTTATTTTATTTTTTCCCTGGTAAGTTAAAGACAATAAGACTGGCATTTGAATCAATCTTACATTCAAAATTATATTTTGTTTACGTACATGGTCCCTATTTATCATGTACAATGAGAACCAAAATATGGAAATAACAAAGAAAATGGAAACAAAAAAATGGTCAACACAAATAATCAGCCTAAATCTCCTACCACGATCTTTTCCAAATCCCATTCAAATTATTCGGGATTTCCACACTCCCCCTCAAGTTGGATCATAGATGTTGATCATGTCCAACTTGCAGATAAATTCTTCAAAGCTGAACCTCTGTAATCCTTTAGTGAATATATCTGCTAATTGTTCTCTTGTAGGGATATAGGTCATGCAGACTGTCCCTTTCTCAATTTTTTCTTTTATAAAATGCCTGTCAACTTCTATGTGTTTAGTCCTGTCGTGCTAGACCGGATTATGGGAAATGCTGATAGCGGCTTTGTTGTCGCAGTAGAGTTTGATGGGGAACTCTATTGCGATATGTAGTTCCTCCAAGAGCTTTTGTAACCATAACCCTTCACACATCCCTTGTGCAACAGCTCTGAATTCAGCTTCAGCACTACTTCTGGCTACCACATTCTGCTTCTTACTCCTCCATGTTACTAGATTTCCCCAAACATAGGTACAGTAGCCGGTAGTAGACCTTCTGTCTTCTACAGATCCTGCCCAATTTGTATCTGTATAAATCTCTACTTTCTTACTATCTCCTCTCTTAAAGAATAGAACTCGTCTTGGAAAGCCTTTAAGATATCTGAGAATTTTATATACTGCTTCTAGGTGACCCTCTTTTGGTGAATGCATGTGCTGACTGACCATACTCACAGCGAAAGCAATGTCAGGTCTGGTGTGAGATAGGTAGATCAATCTACCTACTAGTCTATGATATCTTTCTCTATCCACAGGCTTTCCAGCGTCTTCCGTTCTTTTTCCTGCCTCGATCAGAGTATCGCTTGGCTTGCAACCAAGCATACCAGTCTCAGTCAAAAGATCAAGTACATACTTTCTCTAAGAGACACTAATTCCCTTCCTTGACCTGGCAACTTCCATTCCCAGAAAGTATCGCATTTGACCTAGGTTTTTTACCTCAAATTCTGTGGCTAAGACCTTCTTCAATCTTTCCATCTCTCCTGTGTTGTCTCCAGTGAGAATGATGTCGTCGACGTATACAATCAGAATGGTCCTGCTTCCATCACTGGATTGTTTGATGAACATCGTATGATCTGACTGTCCTTGTTAATATCCTTGATTCTTCATCACTTTTGCAAATCTATCAAACCATGCCCTTGGTGATTGTTTAAGTCCATACAGGGATTTCTTCAGTTTACATACTCTGGTTTCTTCTCCTCCCTTGTAAAATCCTGGAGGTAGCGTCATGAACACTTCTTCCTCCAGCTCACCATTCAGAAAAGCATTCTTGATGTCAAATTGATGAAGTGGCCAATCCAGGTTTGCTGCCAAGGACAAGAGAACCCGTATAGTATTCAGCTTTGCTACTGGTGCAAATGTCTCGGTGTAGTCGATACCATATGTCTGAGCGAACCCCTTTGCAACTAAGCGGGCTTTGTATCGTTCCACTGTACCATCCGCCTTGTACTTCACTGTGAACACCCACTTACAGCCTACTGATTTCTTCCCCTTTGGCAAAGTCATCACCTCCCAAGTTTCATTTTTTTCCAATGCCCTGATTTCTTCCATCACTGCTTTTCTTCATTCTGGAATTTCCAAAACCTCTTGAATAATCTTAGGAATCTGGATTCTGTCAAGGTTAGACGTAAAAGCACGACATTTGGCAAAAAGAGCATTGTAAGAGACAAATTTTGAGATAGAGTGGAAAGTACATGAACGAGGTTGTTTTCTAAGAGCAATGGATAGGTCATCAAGATTTTTTACCTGGTCAAGATTGGATTTTGGCTCATAAGTAGTTGGAGCTATCACCGGTTCTGACTCTTTTGGTACTTCGGATGCGAAGGTCTCATCGGGCTTTGATTAGGTCTCCTTGAGTAAACAAGTGTCTCCCTGTCTGTTTGTTTTCCTACATCTCCACCTGAGTTCAAGATTCCTTCTGTGTTGGACAAGGAAGGAGAGAGTCTACTGTATGGGATAGGTTCAAAGACTGCAACATCGAAGTCTATACCCGATAGTCGAGCTTCTCTCAAGGACTCCTCCTGAAGCGAGTAGTAGGGAGTATGCTCAAAAAATGTGACATCTCGACTAACATATAACTTCCGTGAGAGAGGGTCATAGCATTTGTAACCCTTTTGAGTAGGGGAGTAGCCAAGAAAGACACATTTGAGAGCTCTAGGATCCAATTTATTACGTTGGGAGGCGTGAATGTGGACAAACACTGTGGACCCAAAAGCACGAAAAGGGAGAGAGGAACTGACTCGAGAAAGTGGGGAAGGCCTCATGGAATTTTTGGAGAGGAGTTGCAAATGAGAGAACCCGACTAGGCATTCGATTGATGAGGAATGCGGCAGTCAGGAATGGCATCACCCCCAAAAATTATTTTTCATGTGAGAGGTAAACAGTAAGGGCACGAGCTATCTCAAGAATATGTCGGTTTTTTCGTTCAGCAACCCCATTTTGTTGGGGGGTGTGAACGCAAGAACTCTGGTGAATAATACCTTTGTCTTGAAAATAGGGACTCAAAGAAGAATTGAAGTACTCAGTGCCATTATCAGTACGAATAATCTGGATTTTTGTGTGAAATTGGGTGTAAATCATATTGTAGAAGTTCATGAATACCGAACTAACCTCAGATTTATCGTTTAGTAAAAATACCCTAACAGAGACGAAAATGGTCATCAATAAATGTAATAAACTATTTTTTGTGGGTCCTATTGGGAACTCGTGAAGGCCCCCAAAGATCACTGTGAATTAAGGTAAAAGGCAGTGATTGTTTATAAGATGACGTGGGAAAAGTAGTACGATGATGTTTTGCAAGTTCACAAACTTCACATTGTAAATCCAAGGGAGTTTTATTTGAACAAAGTGATGGAAACAAATGTTTTAAATATTGAAAACTAGGATGGCCCATTCGTTTATGCCATAACAAAAGGTCATTATCCCTAGGACTAAATGCAGAATTACAAATAGGAGAACGACACTGTTTATTCATGTGCGCATCATCAAAGTAATAGAGTTCCCTTGCATTCCTTAGCACTGCCAATCGTCTTCCCCAATGATAGATCCTGAAAAATACAATGAGAAGACAAAAAAGTAGTTGAGCAATGAGATTTTTTGGTTAGCTGACTAATGGACAACAGATTGCAAGAGTAGATTAGGAACATGAAGTACAGACTCCAAAGTAATAAATTCAGAAATACGGATACTCCCCTTGCCAGCTACTGGGGATAGGGTACCTATCTGCAATTTTTATTTTCAAGTTACCAGTACAAGGTGAATATGTAGAAAATAAATGATGGGCATCAGTCATATGGTCGGATGCACCTGAGTCAATAATCCAAGGGAGTATGGCGCAAAGTGGTACTAAGAGCAGACAAAAAAGTACCTTTGTGGGCTAAGGAACCCGATGGCAGTAGAGTAGAGGACTGACCCGAGGCTTGGAAGGTCGAAAAAAGAGCATATAGCTTCTCAAGTTGCTCGGGGTTAAAACCCCCACTAAAGGTTGACTGAGTGTGATGGGCTGGAACGCCTATTTCTATCTGCTGTTTAGTAGAGGCCTGATACTCGTGAGATTTGTTGGGCTGTCTGGGCTTCCAGTCAGCAAGCTTGCCATGTAAAGCCCAACAGGTATCTTTGGAATGGCCCGATTTTTTGCAATGCTCAGAAAATGGCCTTTTGTTTTGTTTTGGGCCGGATCCAGTATGAGGCCCACGACTTATAAAGGCTTCAAACCCAGACGCATGGTTCTGTCCTGAATCCAATGGAAGGCCCACGTGTTAGAAGAGCTCCAAACTCAGACACATAATTCTGTCTTGAACCAGACCCTGCGATCGACGCCATCCCGCGACTTGCAAGAGCAAAGCCTTCGATCCCAGGCTCTGCTTTCTCCTTCAACATCACCTTCCTCCTCTATTCTTCCCGTCGCACCTCAGCAAAGACTTCTCGGACTGGAAGGAAGCGGTCCGTCGACCCAAAATCCTGCTTCGCACGTCGTCGAGTTCACGATTCAGCCCTGCTAGAAACTCGAACACCCTCTCGGCTTCCATCTTCTTCTTGAATCGAACGTTGTCACCCGTGCACTCCAATTCTTCCCTGCAACTGAGGTGGAGTTCTTGCCACAATCCCAATATCTCTGTGTAGAACTTTGTAACTTCCCGATCTCCTTGCTTCATCTACCATAGCCTCGTCTTGAGTTCAAAGATTTGAGATACATCTTCAGCATCGGAGTATGTCTCTCGCACGGCATCCCACACATCTTTTGCCGTCGGGAGGAACATGTAGGTTCTTCCAATGGTTGGTCGCATGGAGTTGATCAAGCAGGAGGTTATGAAGGAGTTCTCAGAACGCCATTTCTGGAAGGCTGCAACATCACTGGAAGGTGGCTATTTGATCTCGCTTGTAAGGAAACCTAGTTTCCCTCTGCCGTCGATAACCAGCTTGATGGATTGGGCCCATTCTCGGTAATTCTCACCATTCAATTTTTCTACAGTAAGATGGAATGAGGAATTATTCGGGATTTCCACGTAAGTTTCCTATTTTTATTTAGGGTAAAGGTTGAGCAGCTGATCCGACAGGGACATCTAAGGGAATTTGTCCGACAAGATGAAAGGCAAAATCCCCGAAACGACAGGCCACACCAGAAGAGACAAGACCAAAGGCCCAAACAAAAGGAGGCTCGGAACGAGCAACCATGCCGGAATAATCAAGTCATTTTTGTTCTCCATGCCGACAACTCGTTGGCTGGGATGTCCAACTGAGCAAGAAAGAGTTATGTTCGGGAGGCAAGGACAGAACCAAGTATCCTCCAGATCTCCACTATTGAGAAAAGGCCAAGGCCCCTACCACATATCCAATTCTCCGAGCTGGACCTTGTTGGGGTACATTGCCCCCATAGCGACGCCCTCGTTATCTCGCTAAAAGTAGCAAATTTCGAAATCATGAGGGTGTTGGTGGACACAAGAAGCTCTGCCAATGTACTGTTTTATGAACCTTTCCGGTACATGAAGCTCAACATTGGCGACCTTAAGGCCACCTCCGCTGTAATGGCAGGATTCGACGGGAACCTGAGCTCACCAATGGGCAGGATAGACCTACCGACCACAATAGGAGAAGGGGGTGGCTCTGAAAACACCAATATCGGAATACATGGTCATGAATTCCAAATCTCCCTATAATATCATTATTGAGAGGCCATGGCCCCATCAGATGGGGGTGGTCACTTCGACCTTCCATCAATGTTGAAATACATCTAGAACGATGAGGTCTGCACCATCAGAGGGTGCCAACCAACAGCTCAGGAATGCCACGCCATGGCATTGAAAGAAAAGGCTCAGAAATAGCAATTACAGATATCTCGGGAGGATAGAAGTCCCACGCCCTTAGAACCTCATGAGGCTACGAAATGCCCGTCCAAGATTGATGAGCCAGTAAGCCCTAGAGGAAGAGAAAGCTTGGCAGCACCAATACAGGAGCCCATTAAGGTATTGGTGAGTTCTGAAGGTGGTGGGCGTCACTTACAACTAGGCGCAGACCTGTCCCAGTCTGAGCAGGAGGAGATCGTTCAGTTCTTGAAGGATAATCTGTCAATTTTTGCTTGGGAAACTAAGGATATGGAAGGGATAGATCCCGCTCTCATCTCTCATAAGCTGATGACTGACCCGGACCATCCTCCAGTGAGACAAAAAAGGAGGACCTTCGCTTCCAAACGACACAAAATCATTAACAATGAAGTCCAAAGGCTGCTAGACGCCAAGATGATAAGGGAGGTGTTCTACCCAGAATGGTTCGCCAACACGATCCTTGCCAAGAAAAAGAACGGCAAATGACGGGTCTACGTCGACTATACAGACCTCAACAAAGCCTGCCCTAAAGACAGTTTTCCCCTCCCGAGGATCGACAAGCTAGTCAATGCAACCGCAGGCCACGAACTGATGAGCTTCATGGATGCATATTCAGGATACAATCAGATTCAGATATACCCTCCAGACCAGGAGAGAACGGCATTCATATCTGAACGTGGGCTCTATTGCTACAGGGTGATGCCATTTGGGCTAAAGAATGCTGGTGCCACGTACCAGCGGTTAGTGAACAATATGTTTGGTCCCCTGATCGGTACCACAATGAAGGTATACATAGACAACATGTTGGTCAAGTGTCTGATGAAGAATCAACATATCCGGCATTTAAGACAGACCTTCAGCATATTAAAGGAACACAGAATGAAGTTGAATCCCTCGAAGTGTACCTTTGGGGTCACTAAAGGGAAATTCCTGGGCTTCCTGATCTCTCAAAGGGGAATAGAGGCAGACCCCTCATAGATTAAAGCACTGACAGAACTAAAGCCGCCAAGGTCCAAGAGAGACGTGCAAGCCTTGAACGGCAGAATCGCAGCTCTGAATTGATTCATTTCCAGGTCCACCGACCACTGCCTCCCGTTCTTCAGAGCCTTGAGGGGGAATAAGACCCTTGAATGGACCTCTAAATGCGACAAGGCTTTTGAGGAATTGAAGCAATATATAGCCACCCCCGATCTCCTGTCCAAACCAGTACAAGGAGAGAAACTTTTCCTATATCTCGCGGTGTCAGAGAACGCCGTAAGTTTAGAACTTGTTCGAGAAGAGAGGAGAACTCAGAAGCCCGTATTTTACATCAGCAAAGCACTTCTGGACACCGAGAACAGATACCCCAAGGTCGAGAGGTTGGCATTCGCCCTAGTAATGCCTGCTTGGAAGCTCAGGCCCTATTTTCAGGCGCACCCTATTGTGATCCCAACATCTTATCCGCTGAGGGCGATTTTGCACGAGCCTGACATCTCAAGGCACCTGGTCAAATGGTCTGTGGAACTGGGGGAGTTCAATATATCCTATGCACCCCTGGACCTCCATTAAAAGCCAAGCACTAGCAGACTTCGTCGCAAAGCTCACTCCCGCTCTGCACGAAAAACCCCGGATCGATACAGGTGCGGCGGTATGGCAGCTCTACGCCGACGGTTCATCCACTGACAAGGGCTCAAGAGTCGGCATCATACTCTGATCCCCATAAGGGATTACAATAGAGAAGGCGGTCACCCTAGGGTTCAGAGCTGTGAATAACAAAGCCGAATATGAAGTATTAATCCTCGGTATGAGATTGGCTCTAGCGTGCGAAACTCAGAGTGTCGAGGCCTTTTCCGATTCCCAACTAGTGGTGAGCCAGGTCCTGGGGGAGTTCACCGCCAAAGATGACAGAATGATCAGATATGCAGCATTGGTTGATTCGTTGAAGAAATCTTTCTCGACATTCATTGTCCACAAGATCGAAAGAGGTCAAAACCCCCGACCTGGATATCTCCGGGGTGGATGATGTAGAGGTGGCAGATTCAGAGCCAACCTCTCCCGAGCCTACCCCAGTCCAGCCAACTGAGGGTGCCATCGTTGAGGATGCCGTGCCTATTTCGGAAGTTGCCTCTGTTACCATAGAATAGGTTTTTTTTTTTTTTTGTATAACCTTCAGCCCTTTCGGGCTTTCATTAATGAAAAGCAATTTTTATCCATCGATGTTTTGTTATGTATGACTCTGATATCGTCTTGACCTGAAACACTTGTAATAAACAAGATAACAAATAGCACTTCAGACCTGAAAGCATTAACCCGCAGTTGGGACTCCAAACACGAAGCACTTGTAATAAACAAGATAGTAGCAAACACTTCAGGCCTAAAAGCAAGATAATTAATAACCCTTCAGACCTTAAAGTATTAGCTCACAATCGGGACTCCAGACGTAAAACACTTGTAGTAAATAATAAAGTGAAATCTTACTTGAATCCGAAGACACTTGTTAATTAACTTAATGTTAGAGTCCCAGACCGGAGATACTCATAACAAGGAAACAACAAGGAAGTGAACCAGATCTAGAGATCTGTTCATTAAATTGAAACCATGCCTACAACACTTGTGCTTGTAGGAGTCTTTTGAGATGGACCAAATCTGGAGATCTGTGCATTAGATTGAGATCATGCCTATAGCACTAGTGCTCGCAGGAGTCTTCTGAGATGGACCAGATCTGGAGATCCGTGCATTAAATTGAGACCATGCCTACAGCAAGGAGTCTTTTGTGATTGACCAGATCTGGAGATCTGTGAATTAAATTGAGACCATGCTTAAAGCACTTGTGCTCGTAAGAGTCTTTTGAGATGGACCAGATCTGGAGATCTGTGCATTAAATTGAGACCATGCCTACAGCACTTGTGCTCATAGGAATCTTTTGAGATGGACCAGATCTGTGCATTAAATTGAAGAATACTTTTAAAGAAGAAGAGGAGCTTTATTGATAATATTTTCTCAAGCATTCGGTATTCCAAGGCCTGGGAACGGGCTTACCAGACATATCTTCTAGCCAGTAAGTCGTGGGCCTGACAATTTTGATGACTTTGTAGGGTCCTTCCCAATTCGGGGAGAGTTTTCCCATGGTGGAAATGGGTACCAAGGTTAGGGGCCTAAAGTGCTTATCAAAGGACATGTAGTAAAGCCCTTCTAACCTGAGGTACTTCATGTCCATGTTATTTCGGATGAGGTCCAGATCTACCTCTACTCCGTTCTTATAACCTAGTACTAGGAAGGCCATAAGTTGCCTCCAGCTGTTGATATTCAGCTCGGCAGGGCAAATCTTGAACCAAGTAAAGAATTCATTTAGGAGGGGTGCAAGGGAAATCGCACGCCGATCTCAAACCACTCGAGATAGGCGCAGATCTCCCCCCGCTTGATGTCCAAGGGATGATCAGACTTCTTTGGAACCCTACAAGACACGTTTTTTGGGAACCTATACTGTTTTCTAAGAGTCTTCAACACCTCTTCGGTGATAGCACTCTCCCCCTCCTCTCTTTGAGATCGGCCCAAAGTACCGACCTCCTTGTTCCTAGGCTTGAGGTGGGCTTCCACAAGCACCACATCGGACTCACTACTAGACTCGTGGCCGAACCCACTAGGAGAGGAAGCCCTATCACTTCCCAATTCGATGTTTTCTCTAATCTCCCTACCATCAGAGTGAGTGTCGGAATCCGACATGACAAGAAACAAAAAATGGAGGAGAGGAGTAGAAGAAGAAGAAGGAAACGATTAAAGTAAGAAGGGATGAGAAATTACCGGCTCGCTTGAGGGAAGAAGGTCAGACTGACGGTGGCCTGGAGATCGCGCTGAGAAGCCGGAGATCACAGCTGAGATGCCGGAAATCGCCCAAGAGATGCTTTGAGGGTGTATGAAAACTCTAAAAGAAAATCAAATGACGATCTTCACTATTTATAAGAGCCTGAAGAAGCATCATTTAATGTCTCGAAAACCGAACGACGGCTGAATAATAAATGATCTCGATTGCCGAAACAACAATACGCGTGACAATTACGCCGTGACGGCTCCTGTCCCCTCGGAATACAAAACGACACATTAATTATTGTACACGTGACCCTTCGAAAACCCTAGCCTGAGTTATGTAGGCTTGCTTGGAGCTAAGGCTCGGGGGGGAGTAGCTGACACGCCAAAAAAGACGGACTAATCTGAACTTGACACGTGTCTAGCTCTTTCTGTGCAAGTCATGAAGTAACTGACTATACAGATCTGACGTCGGATCAACAGAGTCAGGAGCATTTGTCGTCGGGGGTTCCGACCTCGTCATCTTGGCCTACCGACCTCAAACAGGGAAGCATGACGCAATACGAAAACTGTTACATCCGGAACAACATTGAATCCCATATTTCACGACACCAAATCCAACCCACTTTGACAGACAATCAGCCTTTAAGGTACGCTTCAAGGACACAATCCATTACTTTCTTTCAGTTTTACTTACTCTTTACTAACTTCATGATCGGAGTGGCTACCGCCGGAGCCATCCCGGCGGCACTCTAACTCCCCTTTTTCAGAGCTTATAACCAACGAAGAACGGAGTCCCGGCAGGTAAGAAAAGTGCAGCATCACTTATTCATATTTAAGACTACTATATATATGCATGTGAATACAGTATATTCCTTGTCTAGGCAATATTCAACTTTATTTTCTAGTTAAATAATTTAAATTTAATACTTGATTATTAGTTTTAATAATTTGATATCAAAACATAATTTTTCAGTTATAGCTCTAACGTAAAAGCAAACCTGGAGCTCTTTCAGAACTTCGACGCGCTTCCGGACTTTCGGCTGTCAGAATCTCGAGAACATCCGAGTGTTGCCCCGCCAGATTCTGAAGCTTGTTCTGCAAAATCCCAAATAACAAACAAACCAAACAAAAAACCCATTATAATCGATCAAATAAACACAAAAAAAAAAAAAAGACTTTCATATATACAATTGTGAAAATAACTAGCCTTTAGGGCATTAACAAGATCAGCACGGTCCTCCGAGCTAAGAGCTACGCAGAGTGATAAAAATAGATTAGAACGCTACTTACACGCAATCATATAGATAAACTATGTTCGAGACTACCGGCGGCCGCAGCGGGGAGGGTGGCCCCGAAATCGGACGTGTCGAACTGATCGTTGTAGCTCATACTCATTTTAAGACGATTGAATGAAACCCAGGAGAGTTAACCAGGAAAGACAAGGAAAACCCCTAAAAAATTGGGAAACTCGAGAGAAAATGAAGGGAAAGAAGAGCTGAGGATTTTTGAGAGAGAGGCGAAGGGACCAAGGCCAAAATAATGGCAACAGCGTGAGACAGTAAGCAATGAGCCTCGTAGTAAAATTCTCGAATACATCTGCAAAAATAAAATTATAATGCACTGATTTAATAATATTTTATTATATGTGATATGCTTAATATTTTTTAATAAAATATATATTAACACAATATATCAAAACTCATCTCAGATTGTACCACTCCTGTAAATGTTCCAAAGAATATTGATTATATAAACTCTTTTCTATTCCTACATGTACATTTTATTGGCGGCTTCAATACAAAGTAACCTATTTACTTGCAAGCAATACACGAGGAAGAAAATACAACAGCCCCCAATTCATATTGATATTGCCTAGTATATGGCTACAATTTGCCAAGACTGTGTGAAGGGGAAGTCCCAAATGATAGTTAGTTTTGTATTAAGTGTGTCTAAGTAGAATCACGAAGCGCATTTTTATTACAAAATATTATTTGAATTATGTTAAAACGTGATTATTATAATATCAAAATATTTTATTTTATTATTTTTGTTTAAATGATAAAATATTAATTTATGACAAAATAATTGTTTTTATTTTCAATTATCATCTATCGGATTAAAAAAAAAATTAGTGAGTTGGCAAGCATGTGTCAAATTTTGACATTAAAAATAGCAATCCATTTCAATCATTCAAATTTATATTTTAGTATTATTATAATATAAAAATATCAAATCTTGACAATTCTATTTTAATATTAAAATGTTATTTTTTAATATAATTATTTTTTTAAAACAAAGGTAAGATGAACCCATATTTGTTTGTTTTTGCTTGAAAAAGTAGCATGAATCGTATTTTCATTTGACATATATTAATGTATTTTACTAATATGTTATAAATTAATACTAACTATTCTGTCAAACAAATATTGATAATTTTTTAAAGTCAAATAGTATTTTATTGAAGTATTCATTTTTACATAGTACCAAATTATAAAAGATGCATTGAAGAAGGTCTTATTAAATCCATGCAATACATAAAATTTTCACTCCAAGAGGGAATTTGAGAAGAGAAATTGTCAGTCGAAGTTGAAGTACGTTTAAGTTGAAAACAACGTGTGTATGACTTCTTACCAAGCTGTCTCCACTTCTAACTACAATAGCCAGTTTCAGCCCGCCTCGTCACTTCTCTCTGTGGTCTTTCTATAGGGATCATTCTCTCAACTCTTAACTCTCAACTCGCAAGAATGGCGGCCTCTTCACTGTTCCAATCGTCATCCATTTCTCTCCGCTCCAATCCCAAACCAACTCCTCGGAACCCTAGAATCAACAGCCCTTACTTCCCCATTAACGCATCCACCTCACCCGATCCATCCGGACCCTCTCCACCCACCAGCGCCCACCCACCGCCGCAACCCGTCCTCAAGCACCGCCGCCACGCCGATGAGAACATCCGAGACGAGGCCCGCCGCCAGAGCTCCGCACACAACCACCATGGATTCTCCGCCAAGTACGTCCCTTTCAACGCCGATCCCAACTCAACTGAGTCATACTCCCTCGACGAGATCGTCTACCGCAGCCGCTCTGGTGGACTCCTCGACGTCCAACACGACACGGACGCTTTGAAGAAATACGATGGTCAGTACTGGAGATCCTTGTTCGATTCGCGCGTTGGCAAGACCACCTGGCCTTACGGCTCTGGCGTCTGGTCCAAGAAAGAATGGGTCCTCCCCGAGATCGACAGTGACGATATCGTCAGCGCCTTTGAAGGCAATTCGAACCTCTTCTGGGCTGAGCGTTTCGGCAAACAGTTCCTAGGCATGAGCGATCTATGGGTCAAGCACTGCGGGATTAGCCATACTGGTAGTTTCAAAGATTTGGGCATGACTGTTTTGGTCAGTCAAGTAAATCGGTTGCGAAAAATGAATCGCCCTGTTGTTGGTGTTGGGTGTGCATCCACAGGCGACACCTCGGCGGCGCTATCTGCCTACTGCGCCGCGGCAGGGATTCCTTCTATTGTGTTTTTACCAGCGAATCGGATATCGATTGCGCAGTTGGTACAACCGATTGCGAATGGAGCTTTTGTGTTGAGTCTGGATACAGATTTTGACGGGTGTATGCAGTTGATTCGGGAAGTTACTTCTGAATTGCCTATTTATCTGGCCAATTCTTTAAATAGTCTGAGACTCGAAGGTCAGAAGACGGCAGCGATCGAAATTTTGCAGCAGTTCGATTGGGAAGTGCCTGATTGGGTGATTGTTCCTGGTGGAAATCTTGGGAACATATATGCATTCTACAAGGGGTTCAAAATGTGCGAAGAATTGGGGCTTGTTGATCGGGTTCCCCGGCTTGTGTGTGCTCAAGCTGCAAATGCTAATCCGCTTTACCTCCATTATAAGTCAGGTTGGGCGGAATTCAAACCCATGAAGGCTAATAATACTTTTGCGTCAGCTATACAGATTGGTGATCCTGTTTCTATAGATAGAGCAGTTTTTGCTCTCAAGAATTCGAATGGGATTGTTGAGGAGGCAACTGAGGAAGAATTGATGGATGCAACGGCTCAAGCAGATTCAACTGGCATGTTTATATGTCCTCATACCGGAGTTGCGTTGACTGCATTGATTAAGCTTAGGAATAGAGGGATTATTGGGCCAACTGATCGGGCAGTGGTTGTAAGCACAGCTCATGGGTTAAAGTTTACGCAGTCAAAGATTGATTATCATTCAAAGGAGATTGCAGACATGGCTTGTCGGTTGGCTAACCCGCCAGTACAAGTGAAGGCAGATTTTGGGTCGGTTATGGATGTTCTGAAGAAGTATTTGTTAAGTAAAGATTCAAAGTATTAGCCCTCCTGTGAGTATTGGCAGTCTTGCTCACTCCTCTCTACATTTGGTTAAGTTATAGGTATTGTTAAGATTAAGAGCTGTTTTGAGTGCTAGTGTTTAGTAGACTAGAAAGGACCATCTGGAAGGCAGCATTGGCATTTTAAGAGAAGTTTATTTTCACTTGAACCTGATAACATTGTTCTTGAGGAAGTTTCCTGCTTTTAAATTTCTCACTTGCTTTCTGGTTGTTGCTGTAGTGTTAGCATTTAGTGGAATGTGCTGATAGTGATATGCTATTTATTTGCTTTCTTTGCTAAGAACTTGAAACTTACAGGATAATTGAGCATAGTGAACCATATATGCTGTTTCTTTCTTCCAACCATTTGAATATAGTCCATGGAAAAATCAATTCTAATGGCTGCTAACTTTCAGCAATCATTTTACTTTAAAATCATGAAACCAGTTTGCCTCTACTCCTATAACTTCCAGTAGCAGGTGTGATATGTGTTTTGAAATATTCATCAATTGGTTGAGAAATACTTTTATGCTCCTAACTTTTATTATTTTAATTCTAGAATTTTGTTAGAAGTTAGAACCCACAAATAAGGGACTTATCTTCTGAGATTACTGTGTCCATGACTCCACGGTTGTGTTTTGTGACAGCTGGTATTAATCACAAATACTTTTTGGGAAACGATCAATTATTTAACATGTAAAATTGAAGTTTTCCAACAGTCTCAACACACTGTAAAACGTTGTGAACTGTGATAATTAAATGCTATCCACTCTGGTGATTAGAACTTGCCTCTATATGCGCCATAAAACTGATCCATCTCTTTGCCATTCTATTACTTGACGGGAGATCATATCATGGTTAGAAAAAGCTACGAGATGTGCAACGTCCACCGTGAGTTGGATATTAACTAAAGTTGAGTGGAGCCAGGTAAGTTGGCTTCTTCCCTCCTCATTGTATGGAGAAATTTTGGTTACAGGCTTTCTTATTGCCTTGTAATTGCATTGGAAAAGAGAACTGCAGTTGGGAGTCTGTAGAAAGATGTTTGCCATGTGGAAGTATTCCATGAGAAACTCTCTTCTCACACGAAATGCTCCAATGACCATGGAGGACTGGACTGTTGTTTTCAGTAAAGCTTCCAAAACTGGGAAGTTTCCAGCTTCTTATCTTTTGGCTTTCTAGTCTAGTATATTGTTACCCTGAAAATGAGTTTTTCTCGATTTTGGATTCTGGTTTTGAAATAAAGAATTTAACATATGTGATCAGGTTCAAGAAATAAACTGATCTTTTCCCTGATATTTGTACTAGAGAGAGCGAGAGAGAGTGGCCTCTGCAAATGTTTTTTTTTCCCACTTTTAGATGGCTGACTTCTATGATGAATGATTATTGTTGACAGTCATAATGTAGCAATGCATGTATAGTATATGGAGTGTAATATTGTTTAGGAGATACCTCCAATTTGATATCTGAAGACTATTTTGGTGTACATGGACAAATTTGATGCGCAATATGGAACATTTTTTTATTATACGGAATGATTAAAGAGCAGCATTTCAAAATGCTTTTGACAAATCAATTTTAAGCAACAGAATTAAGATGAGTTTTAATAAAGTAAAATATTACTAGCTAGTAGCTGCCCTCTGAGCTTACAGTGTTATTGTTGATTTGAAAATTCTCTCTTAAGAAATTCCTAGAATTTTTTTTGCTCATTTCAAATTTGAAATGATTGAATGCAGCAGCCTTCCCTCTTTATAATTAAACTCTTCATTTACAAGCTGTTTGTGGGAAGGCGTATGTATGTGTGCTGCTTGCGTATTCTCAGTTTCAGGCGCAGCTCAAGCTCAATCAATTGCCTTTCCTGTTCCAGGTTTGATATCAACAAGAGAGATGAATTTTGATTTACTTACCTCCCACCAGGCTGTGAGACTCTGCTTGGGTCCTTTCTTTTAGTACATCCTTTTATTATCTAGTTTTGGATAAATAAAAGGAGTTCACGGACCATTTATATTTGATCCTGGAAGAATTGTATTATTTTGTAATTTTAATTTTATTTAATTTATGTTGATTTAGGATTTGTTTAGTATATGATTTAGGATAAAATTTAGTTCCTTAGAGATTCAATTAGTTTAAAATCGGTTATATAAAAGCATCTCATATATGGAATTTGGGAGACTTTGATTGATTATTGGTATTAAGATTTTCTCTGGTTCTCTCTCGGGTTTCTCTTTCTTCGTCTCTTCTCTCTTCCTTCTTTTCTTATTCCTCTTTCTTCTTCTTCTTCTTCTGTTCTCTTTCCCCTTTCTCCTCCTACATGATTACATCACTTGAATTCTCAATCAGTTGGATTGGATTGTGGTATGGGCTGGGCCACTGAGGGCAGTGCTTTGTGACAAAGTATTGGGATGCCAGTCTACGGAACAAAATCTCTGGAGAGATCCATTTATGATTTTAAGTGCAGCTTTTAGGAAAGGAGTTTTGATCGGCCTTGGCTATATCTTCTCTTGATAAAACACATGAAGAAGCAATGAGTGCTTTCAAGCATACTCAAGCGAAGGAACACTAGCGCTGCTCACAACATGAATAGTCAGCTGTTGGGGTATTGTTTTGCAGCCGAATTACTAAAATAATCATATCAGCTCCCATAATTCAATGGTTGGAACTGTTTTCATGTTCTCAAAATTTGACTGAGTCAAATGTTATTTAAAATATAACTTTTGTTTTAATAAATACTATAAATTTCAACGGTTCAAATTGTTTCAAATGTTCTTTTTTTAATATTTATTTGTAGTTTTTTTATATTAAAATTTACTTTTATTACTAGAGTTGCTCTTAACCAATCTTCTGCAAGTATAATCTTGGTGAGAATTAGTAGGTGGGGGTGTTTGCCTTGCACAAAACGAGATTTTGGGATCATAATCTGGTTTTAATCAAAATGAACGTGATTTTGGTTACGAGGCTCACCAAATTATGTTTCAAAACTTGTTTTGAAAAAGTTAGAAAATTTGTTTTTTCAAGTAGTTTTAACTTTTTTTCAAGTATTATTCTGTTTCTTCGGCATCATATATGCATTATACATTTATGAAAAGTTCTTGTATGAATCAGATTCATAGGCTCGATTTATAATATTATATTCATTTTATAATTTTTAAGAAAGAAAAAAATAAAAATGTGAATGTTAAAACTCATGAAATCAAGACAATGAATAGTAGACCATCTGCTCCCTCCCGTACGTGATTAGTAAGACTCATGACTTGGATTCATGAAACCAAGTCAATGGCCCGATTCAGGGAAGAGTTTCTCATCATTCAGCACTCACATCCTGATTGACGGTAGGCCAACTGCTCCCCCCTTCTTCTCTCTCTCTCTCTCTCTCTCTCTCTCTCTCACACACACACACACACACTCTTTGCATAGAAGACAGCTAGAATCCATTTCAAAAAATGCATATTCCTTGCATACATGATCTGACAAACACTGTAACCCAAGCCCATGTAATCAAAAAGCCTCATGCATCCACAATATCCCATTATATTCTCAACCTCTTATCCTTTTCTGGAATGCAATACTTATGGACTCCAAAAGCAACTTAAAAAAGAAAACACACACACACACACACAATCAGAGCCCCAAATCCAGTGATTCTTAAACTCTATATAATCTATCTGTAATCAAACTTATAAGTAATGTTAGAAACTTGTAAAAATCAGAATCAACACAACCTCCAATAAACACAGAAAAAAATGTCAATACCCGAAAAAAATAAATTGAAAATTACGAAAAAAGAAAATACTCAACTTCAAATGTGAGAGCGCCCTGGCCCTGGATCTGTTTCTGGGCTTGCTCTTTGCTCTGGGCCTAGATTAGACATACCAAGCCCATGCTTTTTCTTGATAGAATTCATCTTCTCAAGCCTAAGCCCCGCCCTGAACTTTGCAATGAAGCTATCAGCTTTGGTGTCAACGTCCGGGCTCGGACAGAACAACGGCGACATTGGGTCTCCGCTGTCTACCGCGGCCGTCGTGCCGGCTGATTCAATGCTCGATGGAGATTCAACGTCATCAAGATCCGGAGATCCACTACGCGAACTATTGTTACTCCGTACCCTAACGTAATCACCTTGCACCACAAATTTCCAGGCTGGCATTTTGAACGGCGGCGGCGGCGGAGGGGGCGGTATTGGAATCAACGGCGACTGATTGCCAATCAACGGCGACTCACCGCCGCTGTTTGAATTATCATCGACGCTGTTGAAACTATTTATTTTTACAGGTGCGGGAGGTGTTCTGCGGGCGGCGACCAGTGTAGTATGAGTTGTAGCTTTTGATGCACGCGCCGCCGTAAATGGTTGTGGTGGTGGAGGTGGTGGCGGGGGAACTGAGATAATCCTCTTCGTCTTGCCTTTTTTGGATGAAAATAGATTTTCGAAAACGGAAGGTGGTGGTGGTGGCGGCGGAGGAGGAGGCGGCGCTGCTTGTAGATGAAGAGGAGGAGGTTGAGATTGAAGTAAACTTTCCAAATTATCGACACTTTTTTGTCTTTGCTTCTTCTTCTTCTTCCTTTGATGGTAGAGGGAGGTCAAGAAGTCTCTAGTTACATTTGAGCCACCTCTTTTCCTATTACTTTCCCTGCTCTTCTGTTCCGAATAAAACTGCGACGGCGGCGGTGGCGGTGGCCGTGGAGGCGGCACTACCGGTGGTATTATGGACTTTTTGGGTTCTAAATCATTTTTCACTTCCCTGTTTCTTTTTCCTTTATGTTCAAGACTTGCATTAGTTCGCCTTGGCTTCTGTTTAACAACTGGCGGCGGAAGCGGCAGAGATGGTGGCAGGGGAGGTGACGGCCGCGGCGGCGGAGACTCAGATAGTGGAGAAAACGGAACTTCCTTGGGACGACTCACGAATGTATCAACATGAATATTTTTGGTACCAGCTGAATGATCTTCTTCAACTTGTTGATGACGCCGACGACGAGGAAGGGGATCGGAGTCCGATAACCGATAACCATCGACATGGGTATCATCGAAGAATCGCCACCGATCATCTTCGTTCAACCACGGCGACACTTGACGTAGATCTGGGTATGAGCTGCTAGTCCTCAAACCACCTACACTAGAAGAGTTATAGACAGTCCGATCTGAATACTGAAACCATTGATGCGGCGTTGATGGGTTCGATTTTGGGACATCTAAATCACGGTTGATGGGGGAGTGAGTCTGATCATCGTCATTTCTGTTTCTACTGAGAAATCCGAAGACGATAGCGAAGAGAACCAGAACAATATTCAGAGAATCCCAGGTTTTCTTGACCGAATGTGGTCTGAAAATGTGAGCAGTGTGAGCGATAATTGAAGGAATTACGAAGAACATAGAAAGAATTGCTGTTACCAACAAGAGTAAGACCAAAACTCCGGAGTTGAGAAAGAGAGACGATGAACGGCGGCGAGTGGCAGTGCTTTGTAGCCAAAATGGTGGCAAGTCTTCGCCCTCTCCTTGCATAATTTTAGGTTGCTTTGCTTTTCTTTGGAGAGAGAGAGAGATGTGAGCTTTTTGAGACACCCTTTGTTTCGCTTTTGCTTTTGCTTTTGGTTCTAACAATAATATTTGGTTCCCTGATTTAAGCAATTACTGTCCTTATTATAATCATTATAAACTATATATATGTTATATATATATATAGATGAAAGACATGTTTGGATGAATGATAATGGAGTGCGAATGGTAGTTATTAAACAATAACGAGGGTCATTAATTTGTAACGCATTAGTGTCATCACATGTTGGCTATATTAATTTCAAAGAATGACAGCACAATCAATACTGTGCTGGAGGAAAAAGAACAACTGTTCCTGAACCCATTACATATGGACTTTGGAACGTCTTTCAATTCCATTTGCCATACTCATCTTATTTGAGATCTTATTCATCTCTTTAGGTTTTTATTGAACCGAGAAATAGGTTTGATAGTTCATCTTTTTGATATATATATATATATATATAAGGCATCTTCGGATTAAAAATAGTATATTTTTGGACGTTTAATTATTAATTTTACCTTTAAAAATATGATATTCAAAGAGTGCTAAATATTTACACAGTGCTATGATCTATTACTTACAAAAAATTATTTAATAATTTTGATACATTGATGTGATTATTCATCCGACCATTGGAACTCCTTGCGACTATAGTCCTAACAAATGAGACCGGACCATCAAATAATTACTCATTAAGTACAGTTAGTCATTTCTTTTGTAGCAATCTATCTCGCTCCTCACTTATTTGAGCTCAAAAAAATTAAAATTTTGGTCAGTTAAAAACTATTTTTTTTTTAATTCAAATGAACAAATGAATGTGTGAATAGCTATTTCTCTTCTTTTTTTTATACTTAAAATTGATATTCTTAAAAATAAAAAATTATTTAGTGAAATCTGTCAGCATTATGTTATTGTGTGACAATATCTTTAAAATTTTTAAATGTTTTATAAATCATAAAAATTAATTTTTTTATATCTTTATGAAATACCGTCACAACAGCGACGTGACTGGAGTGATGTGACGGTTCCCTAGGATAACGCGTGGTTTATTTGTTACATGTCTGTATCAATCTGGCTTTTGACTTTTTATAAGAAAAAAAAAAGAGTAGTTTAACTGTTACTTGCCTTTGTACCACGCATTCAACAGAAAGCTGAAAATGGAAGACAGTTTTTTCTTATTAGCTTAGCAAAGTTCTCGGTTTATTGCCTGTCCAGAATTTGTTTCACATGTTGTGTAGGTGATAACATTAGCTGGCAGTTTTTTTAAAAAATAAATAAATAGAAAAAACAAATTGTAAATACAGGATCAATCTGCCCTCAATACACCTAATAGGCTAATATCAATATTTCCGATCATACTTCCTAAATTTTTTTCTGTATTTTAGTTAAAATGGTTAAAAAGTCATTTTAGATTACTTATTTTCAAAGCGTTTATGAACATTTTATTAATTTTTGAATCGAAATATAAGATGGTTTCAAAAATAATAATATTTCATCTCTTATTACTTTTATTCCACATCTACTTTTCACACGAGATGAATCCATCAATGGGTCCTATGATACCACCCATTGTGAGAATAACGGACGGAGGTGATAAAATATAAAACATTATATTTTGGGAGAGTCAATTTCTCTTTTCTCAAATGTCCTTTTCTCTATTTTTAAATCTGAATAGGATTGTAAAACAAGTCGAGCTATTTAAGTTCGGCTCGGTTAAAGATTCGTTCGAAATCGACTCGCAAGATAAATAAGTCAAACTCAAATAAATCTTGAGGCTTGTTAATTTATTGAACTTGGTTTGAGTTTGACTCGTTAAGTCAAAAGTAGTCTAATATTATATAAAAAAAATTAAATTACTCGAACTCAACTCGTAATCTGTTCGATTAAAGGCTCAGTTTGAGATCAGTTCGAAAAATTAACTAATCGAGCTAATTTGAAACTTGTTTATTTTAACAAATTAAATTTGAACAATCTATTGCTCAACTCAGCTCGTCTCATTTACAATCCTACGTTGAGAAGCCAAACTGTCCTCTCTCATTTGACCTTGTGTTATTGTGGCAGCCCCCTCCAGACACAAACCTACTGCTAGGTAGGTTATTAGAGTATTAATGTATAAACCACAACATAAGCAGTAGCCTCTTGCCCATGACAACTTGGCAATTCAACCCTCCTCAAGCAAGACAATGACTCCAACCAAGGACCAGCACAATACTTCTTGCATACTCGAAGATTTGTCATAGCTGCTACTTTTGTAGGAGTTACCCCGGGGCTTCTTTGGTTGGCCATTGAATTGAATTATATCATGCATCTTTACCTAACATTTTAAGAGAAAAATCCTTCATGTTGAGTCCATCCATTCAAAGAAAATGAATATCATATCAAAAATGATGTTTAAAATCATGAATTTAATCACTTCAAGAAAGAAATAATCGCGATATGGATCATCCTTTAGCGAATGACTCCACTAAAGATGATTACTTTTCTCCTTAAATACTTTGAAACTTGCAAATGGAACCATTCAAATTCAAGGGATGTCCAAACAGACCCTTACTACTTATATCCGACAAAATTATCATATTTCTACTAGGGATTCTAGCAAACATAACATGAAATAATTAATCAACCAGTAAATATAACGCAAAGTAATTAATCAACCATTTTCTTAAAATTTTAACGAAGGCGAAAATGAGATTTTCTAAGATTTCATTACTGAATGAAGCAAAATCTCTACAATTTCACATTTTAACGACTGATACATAAAGAACCCAATGAATGGGAGTCATTAGTTTTATATTACACAGTTTGTATTATGCACAACACCAAAGAGGGACCCCAAGAACATGTATTTTTTCGATGATCCTCTTGGGACACCATCATTCTTAACTTGCGTCCCGATAAAACTACAAGCAAGTGGCTTTATCTACATAATGACCCACTAAGAATTTTGCTTGAGGAAGGTCATATAAGAGGTAGGAAACAGAGGCAGAACTGCACCAACAAGGGCTAGAACAGAATGACAGCAACTGTGATCAGCACCGCTATTGTAAATATTAAAGCCTGAAATAGTCATCACATTTGAGATTAATAAAGGGTGGATCAACCGATGAAGAGGGAATATATACACTTTTTGTGTGTGTGTGTGTGTGTTGGGGGGGGGGGGGGGGGGCATTTGCAAGAAATGCCAAAAAAAAAAAAAGCTAAAGCATGTAAACTGTCAGCACTATCTCCAATGTCAGAGCTGATGAACTAATGATAGTTATCAAGCCTTTCAGGAGGATATCGTCACCTACTTTCATATTCTCCTCTTTCCTAATAGATTTTCTACCCCAATAATAAAGAACGGAAGTGAAAAACATTGGAAGAAGAAGTGTGTGATGTGTTGTAGTAGAGCTCTGAACATAGGAATGTTTCCA
Organism: Nyssa sinensis; assembly: GCA_008638375.1. NCBI lineage: Eukaryota > Viridiplantae > Streptophyta > Magnoliopsida > Cornales > Nyssaceae > Nyssa > Nyssa sinensis. The sequence goes on along the minus strand of CM018035.1, from coordinate 2,204,976 downwards.
ATTGTAGGTAGGTAGATTAGGGAAAGATTTCTTTCTCCTGAACCATGTGTCCGCAAGAGATGTAAAGGTTATCAACATTGGCATAACCCCCCTGCCCCCAACAAACCCCAATGCCTAACACCCAACAAAACAAAACAAAAATCCGACAAGAGAGAGGGTAGGAGAAAAGGAAGACAAGATATAATAAAACTTGTATATATGCAAACAAAACACAATTTAATATTGTATTGAACACTCACAGTGATTGCATTAGCAGCAAGTCCTGCTCGTTCCCTAGGATCCTTGTGGTAGTAGTTCCCAAAGTAAAGAATTGTGGCATAGTACCACATCAATGGGAATACAAACCCGAGCAGAAGACTGGAAAAATGGGTGAATTCATGAGAGAGAGAAGAGTGCAGAGGAAGAAGAAAAATCACAGGGGCAGGAAACTCACGAAAACCATCCTATTCCACAGCCAAAGCAAGGTAGTGGTTTGTCAAACATTCCTAATTGGTTATCCTCTGCATCTCTGATAGGGATATAATTGCCATTATCATGTTCTTTGACATCTGTTGACAGCCCTGTATTCACCAGAACCCCTTCAATCACTTAGCTGGTTATCATGGTTCTTTGGTTTTGTTACAAATCTCATAAAAAATCAATACAAATAAAGGTATTAATTTCAAATACAATAACAATTCTGCAATATAAAGCCAAGTTACATCATATCAAACCATATACACATCAGCCATTTGCAACACATGATTGGAGGCCCTATCCGTAGTAGGAGGGATAAATATGAAAATCAGCCTTTTTGGTTTATCCAATGATTTTGTGTTAATTTTATGTCGCTCAATTAATTTGTGCATGTAGTGGGATTAACATAATAAAGCAACTATAATGGATAAGAATATAGGCAATAGCTGAACCCCCAGTCCCCAGGTCGAAAGCTGAATCCTCGGATCAGTATGACCTCAATATTATCAGCAGCATGTAATGTTTCCCGATATTGTGCACATCTGAAATTATGGAACTACAAACTCAAACACCATGGCAAAAAAATAATAATAATAAATCAATTCGACAGAGGCGCAGAAAATTTTATACCAAGGACCAAAGAGTATGAAGAGAACCATGAAGGGCTGGTAGAAAAAGCTAGAAAAGCTACCCAGTAAACTAAAAAAAGTATAAACAACTGAGGTGCCAAAGTTTACCATGTGCCGCAGGAGCAAGATCACCACCCCAATAGTTTTATTCCATTACAAGAATTCAAACAAGTTTTGTATCAGAATCATGAAAGAAACTTGCAATTAATCATATTTAATGATTCAATGATCTGAAACCACCTAATTTAGAAACATGAACTACGTTATATAATTGACTTCCCCGCACAGCTTCAACCTCAAACAACATTTGATGGGAAATAACACAGAGAAACATGGATCTAATAGCAGGCAGGAGACTGGGTTGTGGCTCACTCAGGATTACAAGGAAAGAGTTGGAAGACAGAGAATCAGGGTCAATTAGTCAGTGATGCTATCTGAGAGCAGCCATATTAGGTTAATGGATCGTTAATGATTGGATGTTTGGGAAAAAATTTATTGGAACTTTATATACTACTTGTATTGCACTATGATCAAGCACAGTTCAGACGCTGCTAAAAAATTTCCATCATTTCACCATAAAATGCGAATAAATAAGCATACTAACATATGAAAAGGCAGTATCAATTAACCTTCCATTCAATCTCAAGTGGAATCAACAATAGGAGATTTAAGTTGGAGGGTAAAGCATGAAGCCTGTACCCTCACCATAGGAATGAGGAAATGAGAATTTGGGTGAATGTAAGAAGTAATTAACTAGCTATAGCACAAGAAGGAAAAAGTGTTTTTGGACTAGAGTATAAAGCCCCAGTAGCGAAGATACACAAAGCACAAAGCAGTAAGGTTCAAATCATCCCTATCCTAATTCAAAAGAATATAAATTCAGTCAGATGAATCAGCAGGCTGGCAAATGTGCAAACATGTATGCCTGTCAGCCTGTATGAGCATAATATGTTCTGTAGATTAATAACTTAATGTCAGGGGGCATTGGTTGGTGCAATGATAAAAGATCAGGCTATCAAACCAACATAGGATGATGGTCTTGTTCATGCACATTATATTATTCTTCCAGCTTCGGGGGCTAAACAGATTGTTTTTCTATCCCACATCAATGCTACTTATTCTCCACATATATCAACAGTTTAAAGGGTGGTGAATATCAGAATGCTACTCATGTTGATTAAACCCGATATGTGTAGAACATTGACCCCAAAATTATGTTCTCTATTTAAGCGGGTGTCAAATCTTATAATGGAGAAAAAATCACTCATTTCTGTATTTTGATGGGGAAACCCAAACTTAGGATCAGACACTAAATGGAAAATTACTGTTAGAAAAGAGTAAGTCATCACCAAAAGTGATATTGAAAACAAGGATGAGGACATTTTTTAAAAAAAAAATTTCAACTTTTCAGTACTTATCAAAAAAAAATTACAACTTTTTTAAATGACATGGAAGAGAAAATGGAATCATTTCAAATGCAATGAAACACCACAAAATAAGTTTATTTCCATGGGACATCCAAACTCCCCAAATATAATTTACCACAAACAAAAGACCACAACCAAAGGCTTCCCTCGAGTTGACATTGTATTGGGAACAAACATGGCAAAAACACGGGTCCCAATGTAGTTCTCCAAATCAACTTAATATAGAAACATAAGCTTATGGCTTTCCCATTTTCAACCCATCTTAACCAGGCATTTCGTAATAGATTTGTGCCCATCACCAGACTTCTATATAGAGCAAGAATATTATATCCATCACTACCTAGTGCCCTGGTGCAATCCAAGTAACCAACATAAATTGGAAGCTAAAAGCAAAGGCGGACCCTGAGGTTATATGTTTTTGGGGGGGGGGGAATATATATAGCAGGACTATTAGAGAAGTATTAAATTTTTGAGCGGGCAATTTCTCAATCATAGTAAAATTTTAGTAGAAAAAAAAAATTCTCAAAGTTTTGGAGGGGCGGCGCCCCACCAACCCCCCCCCCAGCCACAGTCCACGAGCATGAACTTTCAAAGAGTAAAAGATAGACTAATAAATGTCTTTAGGAATTCAATATGCCATCCACACCCCCCCACCCCGCCCCCCCCCCCCCCCTCTTTTGCACCAGGGGAAGATTGTGGATGCTCAAAACTTGCAATGTTGCCAAGCAAACTACAATAAAAGGCGAGATAGGCAAAATATAAATCAAGAAAAAGCTGAGTACTCTGATCCATGTGTCCAAGAAATAATGAACTTAATAAATTGACGTCCTCAGCTCCTCAGTCTTCTTTAACAGCACCTGTGACATGAAATATTCACTAACTTAATCAGCTTGTGTAAAGAAATTAAGTTACTAGATTCTACAATGGTATGAAGTTTACAAGTCAAAAAAATTGAAAATAGAAATCAAAGTTCATTTTGGGAGCTAAATCCAAGTTAGAATATTAGGTTCTATAACGAGGAAAAATGTTATACAAGATAAAGGCACTTGATTGACAAACAATAGGAAAGGAAACATAAAGACAACGAACTGATCATGGTAAAAATAAAAATCTAAAAGTATCCCTTAACATTAGAAGTATGGACTCAATAGGGTATTTGGATGAGATAATGTTACTTAGTTGCATTTTTAATGAATAATGATGCCTCAAGCAACATATTACCCACATAATTCTCCACCTGAACAATCCAACTGCTCAACAATGGGACCTCTTTGGTCAGGCAATGCAAAGACAACAACCAAGCAGAGCAATCAGGTGATCTTACTAATCTGATCCAGAATGGAATGTGAAACCAAAAAAAAAATTGATATATACAATCAAGGAAAATGTCCAACAAATCAAGAAGTGAAGGGCACAATTGATCCAAAATCTTGGCTATACTATCCTACACTGGAGTAAGCAGTCCCAAAACACTTTGGCTGGCTAGCCAACAAAATTGAATTGTTTAACGTCGTCATGAGCTATGAAGAATGGAAACAAATATCATACAGATACAATATGGATATGGTGACATGACAAAATGATTCTACTTGGCAGTATGAGCTCTACCTAGAAAATATAACTCCCTCCACTGGTCAACCCTATGACTCTACTTACTCACTTCAACATTCACTACATTGTAATATCCCCTGGTCGCCGTGTGTGGGGGGGGGATAAGGAAAAATCATTTTTTACATACTAATAAGGACAACTAGGAAAGTAGCACAATTTCTTACGTTATCCTAAGCTTGTAATACTTCAATGGCTCATAAATCTTATTCCCGTCAAACCAACAGTTGCTAGAAATAAGGAAAAATCAGACATACTAATAAAGAACAATTAGGAAAGTAGCACAATTTCTTATGTTCTCCTAAGATTGTAATATTTCAATGGCGCATAATTTTTATTCCCATTAAATCAACAGGTAATGCCAGCACCTGCAAACAACCTAATTTTAAAACTAAGTGTAGATAAGTATTCCTTATTGGGGTTCATAACCCACTGCCAAATTAATGCCCAAAAATAGAACAGCATATGGTTGGTGGGTTCAAATTTCAAAGATATAATAATGCAATTATATGCAAATGAATCTACCCATGGTGGATCCATTTGCAATATCCTAGGAGTCACATAGATGGCCAATTCCTTTGATGAGCAGCATAATATGGTCCTTATACTAACTCTTCGAGTTTCTGTTAAAAAAAGCTTGAGACAACAGAGAAATGACTTGCACAAAACTTACCATTCTCAGAAGCCCCTAAACTGCAGCTGAATGTACGAAAAAATACATGTTATGAACGTGGACAATAAAAAGTATTCCTGTGCAATAAAGGCTCTAGATCTGCTGGAGAAGTAGGTTGTTGGACAAAGATGGCACGAGGCAAAACCACACGGCAGATATGTTGTGAACAAGGGTTCTATAGCATAACCATCGATAATAGAATCTAATCTTCTCTAGGATAGAAGATATGAAAATGGAATTCCACATTGAGGCATTCAAGCAAAACCGTACAAATAAAAACCAACAATTACTCCACAATATTTTTTTCCTAAAAAAAAAAAACCCATCATATTAACAGCATCTGCTTAGGAATCAATCCAACAATCAAAGCCAGAATTGACAGAAAACTAAATTCACATTCCTTACAAGCAAAGAAAAGAACCCAAAAATCAAAAGAGTATAGTGCAAGTTGCAATTTTTTTCACTCAATTTAGTTCTTTAATCTTAAAACTAATAGCCAAGACCTTCCGCCAGCCCCGGGGTGGAGGAGCGGAATGGTAGACTGCTTCGCAAACCCCACAACAAGCACAAATAATTTCTGCTACTGACAACAAACCGAATCCCAATCAAAACCCTCCTCTTTCATCCAAAAATAGCAAATAAAACAATACAAATATACATATAAACGCACATCTACAAGTAAACAGAAGTCAAAGAAAACGAATTCAATGAAAACACATCAAAGGTTGAACAAGAATTATGTCAAATCAAATAAGAACAGCAGAAATTAGCCTGTGACAGTAACGATTCAAACAAAAATCAAAAATTCCATTCTTACCCAATATATAAAATCACATGGAGATGGAAAGAAAGAAAAGGGCTGTCTCTGTAACAGAGATAGCCAAGAACAATAACAACGGAAGATGAAAAAAGCAACTTCAGTTGAGAAGCGCTTTTTCACACGCAAACAAAACGCTCGTTCATCGTTTCGAAAAAAATTAAAAGAACCTTCTGTTTCGTGTTTTGCTACTTTGTGATGTTGATATTGCCCCGGCAACAACTACTAACCACAAGGGAAACAGAGTTCAATAAACGGCGCCGTCCTCTTTTATTTGGGTCTCTTCTCCTTGACTTCCTCCAGTAAAATGATTTCTCCCATTTTTCTTAATTTCTAATTTTTTATTTCTAATTTTTCACTTTCTATTTTTCCGATAGCTTTCCGAGTTCCATACTCTTTGCGTGGTAAGCACGCGCTCCACCAAATGGCCTATGCTTTTTGGTAAGTGAAATTGTTCTATTCTTCTTGCATATAAAAAATAGTCATTATATTTATTTTTAATGAATAATATTTATTGTATATAATTATAAAAATCGGTACGAATTGATTAATTTAAACAATTCAATCAAGAATTGAATTTTAAAGATTTGATTCATTTACTGAATATATTAATAACTTGAAAATATAAGTTAAATTGATTAATTTAATGAAAATCAGTTAAATAGTCAGGTTTTTAAAATAAAATAAAATGGGAGTAAAAAATATAAGTATTATTTAATATTTTCTTATGGATTTGAAATAGGAAAATTAATGTTTTTTTAAAACAGATTTTAGCAATGATTTATTAAAATCATTTTTTGTTTACTACAATAATGAGAAAAGACAAAATTTACCTAGACATGTGTTGGTATGTCCACGTTAAATTTTGAATCTAAACTGCGTCTATAAAAAAATAATAATAATAATTTAACATCTCAAATAAAACCTTGATCCATAAAATCAAATTAAAACTACTATACAAATTTATGACTTGTATTTAAAGGTAAATAAATAGTTGGTATACGACCTGGGTCGATATATTTCAAATGGGTGATTGGTTGAATATATATGAATAGGTTTGGCAAACTGGATGTGTTGGGTAGGTTGTAAACGGAGCGGGACATAAACAGATTGAACTCATGTTTGACCCAAATTAGTCGGGTCAAATACGGACCGATCATAAATAGGTCAGGTCAACTCGAATTTGACTCGTTACTCAATTTTTTTCTAAAAACAAAACGTTACCTAAAATTACCACATCTTGATCAAGTAATATGACTAACAAAATTCATTATATTTATCTGTTAAAGCTTTTGTGAATACACATTTAAAAAAAATTACTTCTCTATCAGTAAATCTAATCAGGCGAAATTTATGGTGATTGTTTTCACGGGTTCATTTTCTTTATAGCATAAACTAAATTGTTAAACTAATAATAACTTAAATAGTTACTTTGATAAATAATATTATTTAAGGACCTAAACAAAACTTACAAGATGATATAAATCTATGTAATTATCTCTGAATATTCATAACTTGATTAGGACTACAAGATTTCATAACTTCACTCATTATAAATTATATGATAAATGTTTGCCACCTCGTACTTTGAAAGAATAATGCAAGTAGTAATGTTAAGATATTAGCATCTAAGAAATGCTAAATGAAAGTCATTCATTGATATTTTATAATAAAAAAAGAACTTCCAATCACTATCAATACATAATTTTTTTTTATTTCTATCACAATATTCTTTGAGAAAAATAACTTTTACTTTTATTGGAAACAGAAAAAAAAAAAAAAAAAAAACAAATTTGTGTATACTAGTGGAGTACTACCATTACTTCTAAAAGACTTCAACAACTTATTATACGTTGAAATTGAGTAATCTTGTCATAAAAAATGAAAAATTAAAAAAATTAACCTTCTCGATGTAATATAATTTATTTTGGCATTAAATAAATATATATATATATATATATATATATATTAAGCCTAGCAAAATGAGCAGGTTGCGCTAATTGAAAACAGGTTGGGTCAAAACAGTTTGAACCCATATTTGACCTGTAATTAAACGGGTCAAATATGAGTTTGGTCAACCAAAATCCAATCGGTTTTTTTTCTTCTTCACTTTAAGGCTTCGTTGGTTAGGTGAAATGTAGTGAAAAATGAAAGAAAGAGAAAAATATAAATTTTATTAAGAGTTTGATTAGTATGAAAAAGAAAATTTTCGTTAAAAATCGAATCCATATAATTATTTTTCTTGTGGAAAATGTCATTTCTATTTTTTCGCAAAAATTATAAGAAAAGTTATGTTTCTCATAAAAAATAATTGTATATAATTTGTATTTTCATCTTATCTATTTTTTTTACACTTCTCTCTTCCACCACTAGTGATACAAACTCATTTTTTTTTAAAATTTTTGATTTCTTATGTTATACAATAAATAATTATATATACATATATATTTGTAGATAATTAATATATGTTATAATTATATATTTAGCTAATATAATATATATATATAGTTAATGTATATATGTAATCGTATTGTATATATAATGTAATTTATATATATATACATTGTTATATATATGTAATTAATTTTTTTATTGTATTTAAGTAATGATAGAAAATTTTATTTTTTTATGACAATTAATATAAATTAATATGGTTTATAAATGTCAATTATTGTTTATGAAAAAAAATAGTATTCAAAGCTCCTAACAAAATTACTTTGGATCACAAAGTTTTGATTTATGTTTTATTTATATATATAATAATGCTAAATTATATTCTCTAAATATTATTTTTGTTTTATAATTTATAGTATATGTTTTAATATTTTATTATTTTTTAAATAAAGATATATATATTTTTTTATACAATTTTATTATTTTTCATTCTCAATCTGTTGAACATATATATTCAATCTGTATTAATCTACTAAATAAACGAGTTTTTTATTATCTAATTCGTTTATGACAGGTTAATTAAATAAGTTATTAATATCTGTTAATTAATTAATAAACCAGTTAACTAAATAAATTATTAATATCTGTTAATTAATTAATTAATAGACGAGTTTACGAATTTAAATAACATCTTACACTGATATATATATATATATATATATATATACACGTGATATGTGACCTAGGTATTATCAGTAAGAGCCACCACCCACCACCCAAGTCGCAAAAGCTGCGGACAACACTCGAATTATCTGGCTATGGAGGAGGCAACGCCCGATAACGGAATGAGGGCTGAGGAGGAGGAGATGGCAGAAGCCGAAGTGGAAGAGGAAGAGAACAAGAAGAAGAAGAGGAAGAAGAAGAAGAAGAAGAAAGAGAAGATAGAAGTGAAGGTTGAGACCCTCGGCGAACACCCCGACAAGATCTCCCCTCTCGTCGGCTACTTCCCCTCCGGGTTCGACCCTCTCAAGGTGGACCTCACAATCCCCGTTTCAGAAGAAGAAACTCAGCAACCCCAACCACCACCACAGGCTAGGGTTAGGGTTTTCAGGCACGAAAAGCGGAACAATCGGTTACAGCTGGTTGTGAGCCCTAATGGGTCGCAGGTTGATTTTGTCGGTACCAACTATTCGGGCGAGGCCGCCGCTGCTCAGGTCTGCACTTACGCTCTCGGAGTTCTTGATAAGCAGGCCCAGACGCTGCAGATTATTCCCATTACTTCCAATAAGGTAAGTTGACATCAACAATTTAGCGGAAAATGCTGTTCTAGCGCCGCAATGGTCGTGAGCTGTAAGGCCATGCCAAATTGGTGTTGCTGGAACTCTGTCCCACATCTAAGCATGATCTGTAGTAGGAACTGGACCTTTTTGGTTCTCTCATTTGACAGGTTATGGCAACCCTCTTTTGTTCCAACAGAGAGAAGAATCAATGATTTTATATTTAACAACTTTAAAATTGGACCAATCCACTCTAAAATCTTTCAAGTTACATATTTTTTTGTTTCCTCCGTTACAACTTATGGACCTCTAATTTGCATTAATAGACGGTACAGCTAACTTGGGTTGTATAAATGTAATGGTCTCAAATTTCACCTATTGTCACAAGTATGAAGTACCCTGATTTTACACAGACCACTAGTATGAGTAACTTGTTGAGTGGTCGTGACTGTACGTAGCATTATTCTAAACTTTTTCCACAGTAGCATTTTTGAAATCCTAAAGGTAGGTGTTTTATGTGCTAAACCAAATTGGATCTTCATGACTTCGTGATAATGGAGCCTTAGATTGGTAAATTTCTCGTTGGTGAACATATCATGTGTGAGCAATGGGCTTGTTATCCCAGGGCCAGAAAAAAAAATTAAATTCTTCAATTCGAGTAGTTGATATGCCTCAATTATTTTATCACGTATACTTCATAATTCTCTAATTGTGTTCAATATGAATTACTACAGTAAACTTTGATGGTCATTGATTTGCTTTAAGGCTCATGCTGTTAGGAGCTAGACGGTTGTGTACCCAATACCAAGTTTGAGTGCTACAATATATATATTTGGTTGTGGTGTAGTTGAGCCAATCATTTATAGATATTTAAATGCTAATCTTTTTAAAATGAGATTTGGTTGTAGGCTGACTACAATCAACTCCCCTGAGAACTAAGAACTTTGGGTATATTAACTTCAATTGTTGATAGTTTCTTGGAATTCCTCTGCAACGAATTATGACAAGTTAACCTTACTTGGAATGTTATTGCAGATATTTAGGCTGGAACCAAGAGTTGGAGGGTCTGATTTATCTGATAATGAACCTTCAAATCTGTTAAAGGAAGAGCTCTCCACGGAAAAGAAGGCAGATAAAGTAAGAGATCTGACACTCAAGTATTCAACAAAGAAACTGATAAACAAGGTATAGCCCTCTCTCTTATAGGTTAATGAGAGAGAAATATATTTCTCTGCAGTTGTAACTTGTAAGGCTCTCTAAGTCTTCTATGAGTTCCAACTCATCTCATGGTAGTTGGTAAAGGAACTCATTGATATTTGTTTTTTTATAAGTGACTCAAATTGATATTTGTATTACATCAAAAACATTATAGACTGCCATGTGCTCGTTCATTTACTGATAAAAAGGTGTGGTCATCTGAAGCGTTTTTTTCTGACAGAAATTCATTGGCTGGAACCATCAAATGGCGAATTGTTTTTATCATGCATGTTTACTATCATACCATGCATAGCCATGGGCATACAAGCCAGGAGGATGACTTCTAAAGTTTATTTTATTATACAAGTAATTCTTAAGAAATAAAATTATCCACAAAACAAAAATAGCAATAATGTCATATTATTTCAAAATTTCCTGTCAGTTTTTTGTTCGATAGATTTGGATATAACACTGAATTTTATATTCTATGTTGCAGTCTAAGAAACTTGACGCTCTACGTCAGAAAGAAGATCCTAGATATCAGGAGGATTTGGACAGGAAAATAGAGAGAATCAAGATAAACAATGAGGCTCTTGGAAGTGTTGGTTCTTATAATACTCGCAACATCCCCCCACATGATATTTCTGCCACTACACCCCAGATGGTTTATCCACTGGACAAGATTATTTTCAAAGGGGAGTGGGATTACCTTTTAGATATTTTTGAGCTTTCACAAGTAGGAGCAGAAGTAGCACCAGATGCTTACCCAAGCTTTGTTTGCAACAGAGTTTATTTGTTGGAGGCTATTGAGGTAAGCATTTAAAGAGGTTTTATATTTTTGTCAGTGTGTCTATTTAATTAAGATTTCAATATCAATTACCTATTAACGCAAATTGCACACTGGTATTTTTATGTGAACAATGTTTGTGTTCTGCTGTGAATTCCATTATAATAACCAACCTCAGTTAATGTAAGTAGACCCTGACAACCACTTTCCCAACCTCTGTACCCAGGTGGTTGGCATTCCTTTTTATTTTTTTTATATCAATAAAAGTATCTCTCTAAAATAAACAGGGTGTTCAAGGGGGGCAACCCTATGATTACAAAAAGGGAAAGGCCATAATAATTAAAGCCTCAAATCCCCCCCAAAAAAATCATTAAAAGTGTCTGTATACAACGGAAACTCCTCCTTACACCAAAAATATGAAAGATACACAAAATTATCCTTAAAGTTCCAAGAGGATAACTCAACTGCTTCGAACGTTCTCTCTTTTTTTCCCCCTTAAAAGACACCACATAAGGCAAAGGGGGGCCATTCTCCACACCCTCCTCAACTTCTTTCTCATCCAACTAAACCTCCATCCCAAAAGAACCTCTCTGATGGTGGCCGGCTTCACCCAATGACGGGAAAACACTGAGCTCCATCCTACAATGAACAAGGATATGATCCATTGTGTCACCCTCCTCCCTCCTCCCTCCTCCTTGCACATGCAACACCTACTTGGAAGACAAAGGCCTCTCTTTCGAAGATTATCCGCCATGAGAAATAATCTCAAGCCGTTGCCCAACAAAAAAATGCTACCTTCTTTGGAACAAGCTACCTCCAAATCAAATGCAAGGAAACAAATCTCTTTCTTCCCCATCAAATACTTGTAGAAAGATTTAACAGGAAAAACCCTTTTTCTTATACAACTTCCACACCATCTCATCTTTCCTCCTCTCCCTCAATAAACATCTCCCCAATAGAGCCATTAATTCCTCCAATTCCCCCACCTCTCAGTTATACAAGTTTCTACGAAAACAAGGGGCCCGCTCAAGATTTCCCCCCACATTATCTCTTTCTCTCTTTCTTGCCCAATAAATTAGGGAATTAGGCATGATTGTGCCTATATGCAGTTCAACACTTCAGGGTGGTGGAGGATTGAACCTGCGACCATAGTTGTTAGTATCTTGCGAGAGACAATGCGTATCTTAGGATACATTTCAACACAAACATAAAATGACAAGTATGTTAAAGTTGTATCTTTTTGCACCGTAAGATACAATATGTGTGATCAAGCTAAATGATATTATTTTGGCCTTTTTTGTTATTTTTGCTATATACATGAAACAAGATTATTTTTGTTTTATTTGGTTTTATATTTCCTTCTATGTAACGCTTGGAGAGTTTTTCTCAAACAAGAGAGAAGTAAACAAGTACTTTGAGAAGATCGAGATGAGGATGAGGATAAGGACAATGAGTGACATGCAAAAAATTGAATAAGAAAAAGGAAGTGAAGAATTGTTAGAATCTGATGATGATGATGATGATAATATCGATGTCATTGAAATTGGAGATTGAGATGAAAATAGGATGAATTATAAGAATGAATTATTTGCGATTTTGTCGATAAATTTTGATATTGATGAACTACGTTGGAAACTTCGATTATTAAATCTTGGTTTGGAACTATTTATAAATTTTGATTCTTATATTGTATGAAATTTAAGTTGATTTTTTTTATAAGTTAATTGAAATGTTATTTCTATTCTTTTAAACATTGTATATACATAAAACTATATATATTTATAAAAATATTTAAAAGAATTAAGTGTATCTTACGATACACGATACAATATTTTTGTACAACGATACTCAATATGGTACATGTGTTGACAACTATGCCTGCGGCCATTTGGTTAATAGTCCAATGCTCTTCCAACTGAGCTATACAAGGGGTGAATAAAAAAAAAAGTTTCATATTACCCAATGCGAGTTTCCACCTAGTGACTTCTGGACTCAGAACCTTGGTCTCCAAAACACATTATGATTTGGATTTTGAATTGAGTGTGTCCTTGTCATCTTTTTCTTTGTTGATGTCTGTAACAAAAACCTGTATGTCATGTTACAGGATGAGGAGGAGAAGAAGACGTTTGCTTGCATATTGTCATACATAACTCATCTGATAAAGTTCAAGGATAAACATTCTATGGGTGGCGCTGCCTCTGCAAAGTATCCTAAAACTCCAAGCATCTTATTCCAGAAGTTCTCTGCCATGTTTTCTGATTCAGATTCAAAGAGGCTTTTGGATGAGAAGAGGGATCTTCTTCTCAGCTACGTCTTGGTGCTTACTCTCTTTGCTGATGGTTTCCGGAGTGACCCAGCGGATATAGCTAAGGATCTGAAGATGACCGCTATAACATTGAGACCACATTATGAATATTTGGGCTGCAAGTTTGTGCGTGAGGACCAGTTATTGTTGGCTACACTTCCTGTTCCCCTGAAGTTTCCAACACTGAGGGCAAAGCGACGAAGGTAAGTGGTTAAGGTTTTATTCTTGTTAATGTTTGTGGCAGAGGGACAATTTTGGGTGGTCTTATACTTTTGGATTGTTCATAAGACATTTAGATTCCTTGCATTGGAATTTTGTTAGAAGTTGAAGAAAGTGACAGTAAAATATGAGGAATTGACTCTTTGTAAGCATATTGAAGAAAATGACTTTTTGCAATTGATGTATTTTCTGATAATAGCATTTTCCAGTTATATATTACCTGCTTTTAGGGTTTAGCTAAAAGGGCTTTGGAGGACTGCAAATGAGAGCACCACTTGATGAGCTTTTTGGAGTTGCAGTTATTTTATTGTTGCTTGAGAATTGAGGATTAAGCCGAGGAGATGCAATTCTCTTAACATATATTTTTCTTGTTGGTTGAGAGCTGAGGTTTAAACCAAGGATATGCAACTCTCTCATGTCATGAACTAAACTAGCATTGACTATGAATTATGCACCAACTAACCACGGATAAACAAAATAAGTGCACCTTTTGATGAGCTTTTGGCATTGCTGTAATTCATATTGTTGGTTGAGAGTCAAGGATTTAACCAAGGACATTTCTTGTTAATTGAGAAGTGAGGATTCGACCAAGGATGTGCAAGGCTCTCTGAGCTAAACAAGCATTTATTCATGTATCTAAAGACGTATTTGGGCTATTTTTTTGTCCAAATTCTTCAACGCTGTAGTATTCCACTCCCTCTCTAGGAATGAGTTGTTGGACTTGACCAACTTAAGGAAACAAACAAGCTAGTTTCGTCAGCTTAACCCAAATTGCAAGGACCGGAATTCTATTCTAAACAGCCTATTATTAATTAAGTACTTGCCCTTCAAAATTCATGCGGTATATAAACTGAACCAAACATAACCTCAATCTAAGATTATTTAAGTGGTATCCAGAAGAGTTACCAAGTCCAAGCCAAAGAGCAATTGAGAATATAAAGTCTGCCTATTTCTACAACAGTTTCAATTTACATAACCACATATAAAGTGGAATTGTGCATTACAAAAAGTTCAGACAACAAAACATTCTGTAACCCTGTTCCTGTAATAATCCATACTAATTACTATTCTCATACACATTAAGCCCATATGAAAAATGAATGGACTGAGATATGTAATCATGAGATGCAGGTTAACATTGTACAGAACTGCAGACTAGAACCAAATGATCAGTGAGCATATCATCAGGATTTGCTCTTAAACTTTCTTTGAGATTTCAAGTCCACCACAATCACGGATATGTTATCTCTACTTCCCTTTTGGAGAGCAAGCATTGAGAGGTACTCTGCTGCCGCTTGTGCTGCGGGATCCACTCCCTGGCCCCTTTCTGTAAGAGGAGAATCCCCATTCTTTTTGTGCCACAGCAAAATCCGTCTTCTAGCCACTTCACATGCTTCCTCGTTTGTGATGGCATCCCACAACCCGTCACTAGCTAAAATAAGGCATTCATCTTCTCTGGCTCGGGGAATAAACATAACTTCTGGTTCAGGTATGATCCACGGTTTTAAATATCTATCACCTATGGAAAACCGAGAAAGAAAGGAGGGGCAAAAAACTAAGGTCAATGTTGAATGTCTTCATCAGATTATAATGGAATTCAGAACTTTATAATCTACATGGGAAATGTATGTACAGGTAAATTTCATTCTTGACTATTTAACACACAAAGTAATGATTGTTATGTCTATGTTCATTTGATCAAACAATCAAAATCAATAAACAAATGAAATGTGATCTATATATTTACTGTAAATACATAGATGAAACATCAATAAATGGAAGAAAGTATGGGAATGGTGAGATTCGAGTACATTTCCAAATTTTTGTTATTCAGTGTCTTTGGTGGTTTTCCTACAAACCCCATCACTAAAAACAAAACTTTCATTCACTTCAAAAGAAGGGTGAGCCATGGAAAATGATCAGCCCTGTGTGGTGTACTTTCTAGATGGCTCTTGGGCACATAAAATTGTAGTGTAATATGAGAAGTGACGAAATAACCAAAATAAATTAGATATTAGTCCACTCACAGAAATCTCGAATTTCCCTTTCTTTTTCTTTTTTTTTTTAAAAAAAGAATATAAGAGAACAACAATTAGACTTAATTGATATAAAAACAAACTATGCACTAAATTAAAATTCAATGCAAAAATTGATTAGGTTCCATGACACATCAGAATGCCCCCCTTCATTGACGTGTCATCTTATCTAGTGATTAAATAATAGCATCAACAGAGAACTAATTTGTAGTTTGGTCAATAATAGTTTAAAAGAAACTTGCAGCATATCTTCCATAGAAGGGTGAGAACAACTGGAATACAGATACATAGATGGTAGAAAATTACCATACGTATATACTTATAAAAATAATATTAATAAAATACCATACATAGATAGTGGAAAACTACCAAAGCAGGTGATATACACATGTATGTGCTCACACATAAACATTTGTACTAAAACAGGAATTTTAACGAGTTCATAAATTCCCGAAGCATGGTGGATTTACACCTGGAGGGAGGGAGATTCGCTTGGTCCCGAGGAGGTCACCAACCCGCTATGTCTCGCTTGGATAGATTTCTGGTGACGAACAATTGGGAGGATGACTTTCCAGGCATCTCTCAACAGTGCTTACCACGGTCTTGCTTTGACCATCATCCTATCATGCTGTACTTGTGGGGGTTTTAGTGTAGGAAAAACCCCCTTTAGATTTGAAAACATGTGGGTTGATCATGAAGGTTTTGTGGATTTGGTGAGAAATTGGTGGGATTCTTATGTTGTGGTTGGGTCCCTAAGCTTTTGCATTGCCAGAAAGTTGAAACTCCTTAAAGAAGACCTTAGAAAGTGGAATCGTGAAGTTTTTGGCTCCATTCAGGTTAGAAAGCAGTCCTTACTGAATAACTTGATGGAATTGTACATGGAAGAACAGCGGAGCTCTCTCTCTATTGATAAAAGGAGTGAGAGAGATGGCCTGAAAGGGCCAAATTCGACAGATTTTTAAGATGAAGGAAATCTCTTGGAGACAAAAATCTCGTGCAATATAACTTAAAGAAGGTGACCGTAACACAAAATTCTTTCACATAATGGCATCTGCTCACTACAGGAAGAATAAAATCTCCTCTATTGTTATTAATGATCAAGTACTCACTGAGGAGAAGCCCATCAAAAGGGGAATTGTTGATTTCTATTCTAGTCTTTACACAGCTGTACAGTTGGAGACCCGGGGTGGATGATATGCTTCTAAAAAGTTTGAACGGAGAGGAAGCCTCTAATTTGGAAATCCCTTTCTCGGAAGATGAAGTGAAGAGAGCTCTAGAGGCGTGCAATGGGGATAAAGCTCCAGGTCCCGATGGGTTCACTATGGCCTTCTTTAAGAAATGTTGGGTTGTGTTAAAAGAGGATGTGATGGCGGTTTTTGGGACTTTTCACAGGAAGGGGAGCTTTGAGCGAAGTCTCAATGCTTCTTTCATTGCCCTCATTCGTAAGGAGCCAATTGTCTCAAAGACTTTCGCCCGATAAATCTAGTAAGCAATGTTTACAAGCTGATCGCAAAGGTTCTTTCCTTAAGGATAAAGAAGATTATGAGTAGTATTATCTCGCCTAGCCAGAATGCTTTTGTGGAGGGTAGGCAAATTCTGGATGCGGCACTCATTGCTAATGAATGCATTGATTCTAGGATCAAACAACAAAGGAAGGGGCTTGTGTGCAAGCTTGACATTGATAAGGCCTTCGACCATGTTAATCGGAGTTTCCAGTTGGGTATGTTGGCTAAGATGGGTTTTGGGGGCAAGTGGCGAAAGTGGATTCAGGCGTGCATATCCACAGTCTCCTTTTCGATCCTCGTTAATGGCTCCTCTGCAGGTTTCTTCCGTTCCTCTAGAGGTTTGCGACAGGGGGATCCCTTTTTCCTCTTTTCTCTTCGTGATTGCTACGGAGGCCCTGAGTCGTTTTATGTTCCGTGCCGAGGAAGTGGGCCTCATCAAAGGCTTTCATGTGAGGGACTAGAGGGAGTGGAGGTGCTGCCATTTCCCACCTGTTGTTTGCTGATGACACCATCATTTTTTGTGACCCCTCAGTGCGTCAGCTTCCGCTTTGTCCGATGTATTCTTGTGTATTTTGAGCTGTTAGGTTTGCAGATCAATCTTACAAAAAGCAGCATTACCCTGGTAGGATCGATACAAGAGATTGACTTTTTATCCAATACTTTGGGATGTAGGGTGGGTTGCTTCCCACTGGTTTATTTGGGCCTTCCGTTGGGAGCTCCCTCGAGATCTATTGGGGTTTGGGATCTTGTGGTTGAACGGTTTCTTAGCAAGCTGTCAGGTTAGAAAAACCAACTCCTCTCTAAGGGAGACAGGCTCACCCTTCTTAAAAGTACCTTGACAAACCTCCCTACTTATTTCATGTCTCTCTTCCCTATGCCTAAGACAGTCAGCAGAAGATTGGAGAAGATTCAAAGGGATTTCTTATGGGGCCATGATAGTGATTGCAGAAAGATTCACTTAATTGCTTGAGATAAAATCAAGAAGCCAGTGTCTCTTGGGGGTTTAGGGGTGAAGGACTTGAGACTTTTTAATAAAGCCCTTCTAGGAAATGGTTATGGAATTTTGGCGAAAGTGATAGGGAGCTTTGGAAGGAGATCATTATTTTCAAGTATGGGCGTGATATTGGGGTTGGTGGATGGGCAATGCAAGGGCCCGAGGGAGATGTGGTCTTTGGGGCTTCATTAGAGGTGATTGGAGGATTTTTAAGGAAAGATGTAGCTTTGTTATCGGGAATGGCGATAGGGTGAAGTTCTGGAATGATGTCTGGGCTGGGGTTGAGTCGTTGAGGGCAAAATTCCCTATGTTATATAGTCTGGCTAGCAATAAGGTGAATTGAGCTAGCGATTGTATGGAGCGAGTAGGGAATGAGCTCATATGGACCCCCCGCTTTAGGAGAGATTTTTTTTTATTGGGAGCTTGAAGAGGTGGACTCTTTCCTTCATCACATCAACAATGTTCGGGCCATGGATGGGAGGGAGGATAGGAGAATTTGGATGTCGGATAAGAAATCTTTTTCTGTTAACTCTTTTTACAAAAGCATGTTTAGTTCTGATAATCTTTTTTTTCCATGGAAGCTTACTTGGCACTCTAAAGCCCCTCCTAAAGCTTCTTTCTTTGCCTGGGAAGCCTCTTGGAATGCCATATTAACTACAGAAAACCTGAAGAAAAAGGGCTTTCTATTGGCTAGCAGATGTTATTTTTGTAAGCATGATGAGGAAAGGGTGGATCACGTCCTCATCCATTGTCATGCTTCTTGAAGCTGTTGGAATCTTGTTCTTTCCCTGTTTGGCTTCTCCTGGGTTATGTCAGGCTCTGTTAAAGACCTATTGTTGGCTTAGGAAGGGTGCAACCTTCCAAATGATACTAAGAGGATTTGGAGGCTGGCCCCTATTTGCCTCTTGTGGTGTATTTGAATTGAAAGGAACAATCGTGTCATCGAAGAGCGGGAACTCTCTTTCCCTTTCTTTAAGGACATCTTTATGCGCTTATTATTTTTTTGGGCCAAAGAAGCTTTCCCTGTAAATGTCTATTCTTTTGTAGATTTTTTGGGTTCTCTAAAACAGATGTAATCTTTTGGAGTTTTCGCCCTTGATGCCCTCCTTGGGCTCATTTATATATACAAATCTTACTTATCAAAAAAAAAAAAGTGCTGCATGCTGGCACATGCTCACATGGAGGCCATATCTTATTTGGGGATATTGAAAGGAGCAATCTTGTTTGATAAAAGTAACCTAATTTGTGGGGGTGCTGATGTGTTGTTTAAAGATAAAGTTCTTTGATCAAGCAAAGAAGCCAGTTTATTGAGCCCATACAATTTCTCAATCAAGCAATTTGTTAAAATTCCATGCATAAGCATGTGTGGGTCATTTTCCCTGAAAATGGTATCTAAACATTGTGCAGCCAAAAAAAGAGAAGAAAGAAAGAAAGAAAATCAAGCTGTTTTGACAAGTTACTGATTACCGTGTCAACCATTGGTCAGGGTGTTAAGTTTCAAAGAAAATTCAAAAATATTCTTTATTTCAATTTGAAAAATCATAAAATATTATCATCTAAAATTTTTGACTTCATTTAGACAAGTACCACTGTACCACCGTAGTATGTATTTTGGAATTATTATTTAATTTGACAGGATCAGAATACGTCAAACCTTTCCAGGGTAACTATTTCAATCAAGTAACCAGCACGTATACACAAAAAACATGCAATGAAAAAAAGGAGGATTACAAGTAAAGGTTCACCTACCAATGGACCTTGACATTGCAAGAACACCACAAACACGATGTCCATTCCACTGTATGATCTTGCCTCCAGATGCTTCAATCCTTGCACATTCATCTTCTCGGTTTGGCTGGTTAAAAAAACAAAGAGGAAAAAAAATGTAGATTGATATTGGTGTTCCAACAAAGAGCTTCATTTCTTAATGGTGAAAAGATGCAATACTTACTTTATGATCGCTTGACAATGCCATGGGTTCTTTGCCACGAAAAAGAACTGCTCTTGAATCACCACAGTTTGCAACTATAATATGGGATGAACATATTAATGCAACCACAGCAGTAGACCCAACAGTTTCTGGGGCAATAGGTTCAGAAGTATTATCTCCAGTGATGCCTTTGCTAACTTTTCCTCCAACTTCATCATCAACCTTTAAAAAGGAACAAGTGAAGACTTTCTCCCACACCACCTGCCGAGTTGCCCTCACACTTCCTTCAGCCAGATTGTCTCCAATAATATTTAAATCCTCCTCCAAAGCCAAATGAATGCGATCACGACAATAATTTGCGACCTGAATGAAAAATAACCACTAAATCATGCAACAAGTTCGGGATTTGGAAACAGTGTGCTGAGAGTAATGCTAAGAGAAGCAGCATACTAAAATAAAGGCGGATTGGAATTGCAAAAAAAGACACGGGAGCATTTTTTTTTATTAGTAAAAGAATTCTTAAAAGATACAAAGACATGGGAGCAAGTGGTCTAACTAAAGTTATGGACCTACACAGAGAAAAAGGAAAACGGGGATTCGTGTAGCTGACCAAAAATGGTTGGGATAAGGCTTTATTAAGTTGTGTTGAATTCCTGTACAGTTGTATATGTATTTTCCTTTTCTTTTCAAGAAAGCTTATATAACAATTGCAATATTATTCTGAATAGCATATGAACTCAAAATTTAATTCAGAATTATTCAAAAAAAGATAAAGAAAGATTTACTCATGCATAATGGACCAGACATTAACAATCAAAATTTATAAAATTTGATATGATTAAATTGGGCTACACATGCCACTCTGCACGAACTGAACCTACTTGTTTGAAGACAGAATTTTGAACAAAAACTACTGTAATTTGAAAGAATGCAAAGTGGGGAAAGGAAGCACGTCACCATTTTGGAATTATTGAGGATGGCATGGAATTCCAAAAAGAGTTCATGGGATTATGGGGAAATATGCTTTTTGGGAGAGCTTAATTAATTGGTGGATACTGGATAGCTTTCTGTTGTCTTGCACCCCCTTGGTGTGTTTGTTTATAATACAACTTTTTTATTACTTATAAATAAATAAATTAATTAATTACCCGTAACATTTGAGACAATTATCATATAAAGAACAGAGCACTCATGAATAATTAGCAAATAACAGAATTGAGAAAGGAAAAAATTGGGTCCCACATGCTCAATGACAAAAGTTGAATACGAGGAGTATCTTAAAATTCAAAGAATTTTGTCATATTGATATTGCTCTCAATAAGTGAATTGTTAACATGAAGACAACAAATTCAAACTTAGATAAGCAAGAAAACAGCAAGGAACCAAATGACTACCTGGGAACCTCCATGACCATCATATACCCCAAAAAAATGTGCAGTTAGGTGACTCAAACTTTGGCTCATTCCATCAATGGCATGCTCTCCGATAAGCATTTTGATGGGGATTTTCAAAAAACGAGGTACAGCCATAACAGCATCTTCCATCTCGGGTCTTTTTCCACAAATGGACACAGAACCCCAAAGAGGCACACAATCCAGTTCAAAGACACTCCTGCTGCCTCTGCCGGTATTCTTCTCTCTGGGAAACTGAAAAACTGGTGCAGATGCCTTTATTTCTAAACTATCAGACCTTTCTTCAAGTGGTCTTGCTGCCACAGTCAGGAGATGAATAGCAGCCTTCTGCTCGATATTTGGTTCCTCCAAAGTAATCACCTTAGCAACAATTTGGCCCTCTTCAGTTTCTTCAATTTCAACAGCAACTGGCAAGCTTATTCCAGAGCTAGCATCCAAAGCTAACAATTCCTCACCATTTATTCCACTAGGATCATTTCCAACAGAAAAAAATTCATCTTCCTCATTTTCCTGAATCATGGCATCACTAGCAAACCTGGCTGCTTTCACTTTTGGGTATCGTCTCTGACATATCAGATTTCCCTCCACTTTCTCCTCCTTGGGCTGCTATAATTGCCCTATTAACCTCACTCTTTAGATCACTGAAATTCCCATCCCAACTGGAAACAGATTCTGCAGGTAGCACTAATGCAGGATCTGATGACGGGGTTGCTGTGTCCGTTACTAGCTTGAGTCGCTTAATTTCCACATGGCTTGCAATTCCAGAGTTATCACAGATAGAATTACTTAAGCCAAGTGTAACTGCAACCGCAGAAGTCATCTCTTCCATCAATCCTCCTCTAACAAATCAACAAGCACGTCCCAGTATCTCAAAATTCACATAATCTACCACTTTTCAACCCCCTCATCTCCTTCCAGTAATGAACTGAGGACAATACTAGCAGGTTGCCACAACATCCCCTCAATTGCAATTAACTACAATGACCCACCAATTTAACAACAATGGATCTAAAAATAGAAAGTACGGCACCAAGAGCAAATTAGAGGTGAGAATGAGCTAAGGATGTGCAGAATGGAATCGATCACACATGCCTACCAACCTTCTACATCAAGAGAACAAGAAACAAAAAGTAGAGCAAATGATAGGTGGGAATAGCTAATAGGGTAAGAAAAATGAAAATGAGTTATCAGATCTGGTGGGGAGCAATGGATCTAACCTTCCATCTATGGAAATTTGAGCCTGAACAGATTTGACTTACTCACAAGACTACAGGTTTCCAAATCTCTCCTTCTAGAAAAGAACCAAGCATAGAATTCTTAAATCCTTAACTCACCACCAAACCTTAAATACACAAACACATAGGAAAAGGCCAAAATCAAATCCTTATCCATAAACGAAAGCAAAAAGGGGACATGGGAAAGAACAGGAAACAACCCCCAAGAATCACAAGGAAACCCTATAAAGGTGGAGCCTTTTTTCCACGTTAACACTTGGGTTTCGTGGATCTGAGGCAACCCATCTCAGCTTCTTGAAATATGGGTCTCCTTTACTTTTCTTCTTCTTCTTCCAACAATCGAAAAATCCTATACCAAATTGAAGAGATACAGAAACACAACCATATGGGTCTGGTATTATCTAATGGAAATTGACAAAAGACGAAAATAAAAATACAGAAACAGTTGAAAAACTTGCTTACCAATTGAAACGCAAACTCAGCCTCACAAGTATGGTCTGTAATGGTTCTTTCCCAGATTTTTTTATTTCTTACTGGGCTCAGAGGCTTCTCACAGAGAGAGAGAGAGAGAGAGAGAGTTTGCGGAATACTTTTACTGAGTGTGAGTGGACTCGTTTCGGCAACACGTGTTGATTGATAATCTTGACTTCAATCAATGCTAAAGGCAGAAAATGGTATAGAATGGTGATTACACATGAAGACAACCCTCATGGACTTCTCATGAAACAAACTTGAAGAAGGGACACGTGTTAATACATTACGGGGACACAGAAGAAAATAAAAGGAAATGGCAGTGTAATAATGCACAAAATATTCTCTAAAAGTTATTCCAAGTCGGCTGGTAATGAATTTCATTAGAATTTTATTCGAGATGATTTACGAGATTAACAATTCAAAGCTTAAACATATTACAAGATTAATTAATTTATTAAATTCAGTTTGATAAGATATTAAATATATTATAAAATTAATTAATTTATTAAATTTATTTGATAAGATATTAAGTGATTTAATACTTTATTTAGTCAATTATTATTTATAACACATATTTAAAATGATTCGTAAGATAAATAAATTAAATTTAAATATATTTTCAAAATTTATTAATTTGTTAAATTCAATTTGATAAGATAATAAATGACTTAATATTTTCTTTAATTAATTACTATTGATCTTAGCTATAAAAAAATCCCAATGCATAGCAAAACATGTAATCAAAGGAAGGGAATTTTTTATTTTATTTTTATAAAATAAATTCGTGCTCTCTGTTTTTAAAAACAGTTTAAATTTGTTTTCTTTTCCTAAAAATATGTTATGTGTCCGAAATTTTTTAAATGAAAATGTTACTATAAATTCACGCTTATAAGAAATAAAGTTTTTAATCAATTACCATTAAACTTGACAGAAATGATAAAAAAAAAAAATTATTATACTAATAGCTTTTTTAACCGTTATAAAATCTTGAAACTAGAAATATAGTTATTAGTATGAATGAAAAACAAATTCTTAAATTATTTAATAATTAAAATATTTTATCCTACATAAGCTTGAATTTATAGTAGAATTGTTATTTTCTTAAGTAATCACATGTGTATTTATTATAATAAAATCCATTATCTTGTGATTAAAATTAAGAAATATATATATTTTTTAAATATACGTTTATGTACATAAAAAAAAAATTAAAATCCAAATAGTCAAACATATTTTTTGAGATAATTTTTGTAAGAAATAATTAGACTGCCTTTCTTGGTGATATATGACAATTAAAGAAATTTATTGTAATTTTTAATATTATACTAACTTTCTTATTAGAATTGTCGGGAACCTAATGTTAAGCAAAAAAAAATATGATTTTATTGTATTACTCCTAAAGATAATTATATTAATCTTTTCTATGACATTTGATGATTAAATAGATATTCTCTATAATTTTTGAAAAAATAAAAAAGATTAATGTAATATATAAAGATATTTTGATCATATAAAAATTAATTAAAATTTTAATATTGTCAATAACAGATTTGTACAAAGGAATAATTTTTATATGGTGAATATAACATATGAAAGCTAGTATTATTTCAAAAAATTCAAAAAAGTTTCATGTAATCACTTTTTGTAAATATATATATATATATATATATATATATAAGACCAAATTTAGAGTATTATTTTCCAAAATATATATAGCAGTGTTTGATGAGCCATGCGGTCCCTCCAGATATAGGAAAACGACCAAGAGAAACACGAGAATAGAAAGGTTTAAAAAGAGCAAAAAGGTTATTGTTATTGGTACGGTGGCGGTGGCGGTGGTTGTGTTGGCCATTATCAGAGCAACGGTGGTGGTGGCATCGATCCCACTGCCGTTGCCGGTGACCATTTCAACATGACTCTCGATTCAAGTTCGAACGAATGCAATGCTACCACAGTCATTGCAATTGATAAAGACAGGAACAGCCAAGTCCTTCTCCATGCCAAGACCCTAACCTTGCCACCCCGTAGGTACCTCAATTCTATATGATGAGATTTGTCTTTTAGGTAACATTTGAATTTCATGGAATGAGGTCAATTAAAGAATTGTTTCCCTTCAATTTCCATCTCAATTTACATATATTTTAAATCATATATGGATTGCCCATCACTTTCAAAGTGGGTTTTTGATTTTAATGGACCTAAAATGTTTTCATGGCCAAATAACAATCATGAGTGCATTATAATTTTATAATGGACCTAAAATTTCTTTTCGAATACAATAAAAGATCAAATAATATATACTATACAGATTAAGCATATGAACTAATGCATTTTCTAAGTCAAAAAAGAAAAAGAAAATGTTATTCCTCTTGATACATTTGAGTGTGAAACCCATCATCCGTTCATTAATAGCCACAATTGGGATCAGAAACATTGTATTGTTTTCTTCTTGATACATTTTCTTTGGATTGAATTGCAGAGGATGTTGTCCTTAAAGGAGGTCGCTCACCAACGGAAACTGAATTGCAGCAGTTATTCCTTCCCCACCGCGGATATTGTGCTCGAAAAGGGGTAATCTTATAAACATTATACAGCCTGATCTGCCTACTATACACAGCCAAGACCTTTTACCCAACTTATAGCTCACCCATGAAAACATAAAACCATTAGCCAAAAGTCTATATATAATTGTTCCTTTAATCTTTGTCCATCAGCACCGATAATGCGAGGGTTCAAGTTACATTCTCACCAGCTAGAATTAGTGAGATTGAATTTGAACATTCTCACCTTAATTTTAAACTATTGCTTGTGCATCTGATTATCAAGATCATCTGGAGCTCAAACTTCATAAACTAGACTTACATATGGCCTCTCGACGATAATAGAGTGAAGGAAAGCTCTCAGTAGCTGAAGTTTAGTAGAGCAGTAGAAGTGGCTAAACTTTTCACAAAAAGTCTATAGGTTTTAACACACTCTTATAGATCAACAAGGCCTGATTTCATGGTTGTGAGGATTTCAGATTCAAACGAAGGATGTGATCCTCCATGACATCAATGTTCCAGGTGCACTTGTCGATTTTATCACTAACAACTCCATCAGCTCTATTGTTGTTGGTGCTTCAAACCGAAGTGCTTTAACAAGGTTCTCTCTCTCTCCACACACACACACAAAACACATTCCTTGTGAAGTGTGTTGTGACTGAGGCAGACCTAAGAGATAGGTTTATGAGCGCACACATTGTTGTCCCACTTATAGGTAGATCTCTCTACATTTTCCATTTGATTATGGTCAACTATTCCAGAACCTTCTGGGCAATAGTTCTTGTTATGTAGTCGAATGTTCTCTCTAAGCAAACACCTTCCGTCATTGTTTACAATTGCAAATTTATAACAAGAGGGATGAAAACGCTGCAGTGCATGGTTTATCAGTTACTAATTTCCCAGTGCTTCAGAAACTTCAAAATTTGATAAACAGTGCATTTAGAATTTCCTCTCTAATGGATATTACTTTTGGTTTTCTCAACACAGGGCATTTAGAAATGCAGATGTGCCAACTAGTTTAAGCAAAAATGCACCAGACTTCTGTTCAGTGTATGTGTTATCGAAAGGAAAACTTCACAACGTTCGATCAGCCAGTCGAACCTCCTACATCTAGCAGTGCAACTAGTTCCAAGCAATCATCTCTAACAGGCTTTACATCAGATATCCCAGCCTCCGAAGATCTAGATCGGTATGTCAAAGAAAGTACATAACTACTCTCCTTTTAAACAGATCATGGATGTAACCGGAGAATGCTATCATATAGACTAGATTGAGCCAACTACCTATGCTAACTGATGTTTATCAAATATTCACCAATTCTCTTGCATGATTTCACCAATTATGTGTCCTTTGATTATTGTATACTGTTTAACACTACTATAACCCTCTGTCTTCTCAGCAACCAGACCGTGTTATGCTTTTTTGCACTGATTACTCTGAAATTTGTGACATTTATCCATCCATCCCCCCGCCCACCCCCCAAAAAAAAGAAGATGTCAATTGGCTGTGTTAAGATCACAGAATGTGTGGTACTAAAATTTGAAAGAAGTGTACAAATTGTACCATCTTTATCACTCCTAACAAAAGACCACAGGTTTTCTGTAAATTAATACCAAAAGTTTTAAGCAAACCCTTGAGCTTACCAGGCTTATGTTTCTTGGTTTTTTTCACTTATACCTGATGGTACAATAGGTTTAGCCGAGGGAGTTGGAGAAGTGCAGGCTCAGAGAGAATATCTTTCGATAGGATCAGTGATTCTCTGCAGACAACTCCATGTGAGAGGCTCCCCAGCGGCACAATTCTTTCTCCTATCCAACATCCAACCAACAATATTAATCTTTGGGTTCACTCCAAAGGAAGTTCATCCTCTCAAAATTCCACATCAGATACGGGTAATTTTTCAGGACCAGATAAGTTTCAATCAGCTGATTTGCCGTTCGAAAATTTAAACTACTGCACTTCAGATGGTGCCAGGAGTTCTTTCTCATCTCAAAACCCAGTAAGTTCAATGTTTTGCTTCCTTATATTCATGGCTGCTAATGAGATGGCTGAAATGCAACATACTATTATACACACAAAAAACATATGGTCATGACATGTAGTCTTATGAGTAAAGTTGTAAAAGTCCCTCGATAGTTAACAGATATATACATTGACTTGTATGTCTTCATTTAAATGAGTTACATTACAGCAAGAACTAGAGGCACAAATGAGGAGATTAAAACTTGAATTGAAGCAAACCACGGATATGTACAACTCAGCTTGCAAACAAGAAAACACTGCAAAACAAAAGGCAAAGTTTTAACTTCAACTATCTTGCAACTTCAATTTATTTCTTCAGTGCACATGAAAATCACTGATATTTGTGTTCCCAGGCAAGAGAGATTGATCTATGGAAGACAGAGGAGACACTTAAACTAGAGGAAGCCAAGCAAGCCGAATTGGCTGCATTGGCCAGGGTGGAGATGGAGAAGCAGAAGTGCAAGGCTGCCATTGAAGTGGCACAGATGGCACAATAGCTAGCAGAAATAGAGTCCCAGAAGAGAAAGAATGCAGAAATGATGGCCATGCGTGAAGCAGAAGAGAAGAAGAAAGTGTTGGAAGCATTGGCACGCGCTGACACTCGGTAAAGAAAATACACCATTCAAGAGATTGAAATGGCAACAGATTACTTCTCCGATTCATTGAAGATTGGTGAAGGAGGATATGGACCTGTTTACAAAGCTGTTCTCGACCACACGGCTGTTGCCATTAAGGTTTTGAGATCGAACATGTCACAAGGGCATAAGCAATTTCAGCAGGAGGTATGACATATTCGTTGTTTGTTATTTGACAATAACAGATGCATGGGTATAGTTCAAGTTTAAATTTTGCTTTGTATAGGTTTTTATTCATTGAATAGGTCTTTCTGTTATCACATTAGAACTAGCTAAATTTACACGAAGAAATATCAGTGAGAAATTCTGGAGAATTTTCATGCATCTACTTTCATTTCATTAATTTCGATGAAGTAGACTTGAAGTTGCAACATGTGTAGACCTAGAATTTCAATGGAAAACAGTTCATACAGAAAGGATCATTTCATCAACTATAGTTTCCAACAAATAAAACATTCCTTATGCCTACAGAGTCAATCATCTATGAACATATATAACTGCCTAGCACAATCATGTGTTTATGCTATCAATTACTCAGAGTCTCAGCACTAGTTGCATTTATTGAACAACTGTTTTTCTCTTGCTATGTAGCATTTGTGAGAGTGAAAGTAATAACTAATTGTGATAAGGAAAACATCTGCAGGTTCAATCATGATTGGAAATATAAATTGAAACTTAGAATGATAATTACAGAATAACATAGATAGGTTAGTTCTTATTTACCTGTGGTTTCAACAAGCAGAAATGCTCTTTTTCCACACTTTCCGATAGACCTTGTAGTTGTAGGTTTCCTGAAATGAAAAAAATCAAAAAATTAGATGTTTATTATTCATTGGCTTTGTTTTCTATGCTAAATTACTCGGACCAGGAGTAAACCTTGTTCACCTCATCCTCGCAAGAATACCTTTCATGATCACCATATAGCCCTAGCCTTTCCTTGCTACTAGTTTCTTGTGCCAAGTCTTGATTATGGAATTCATAGAAAATAAAATACATATGATGAACAAAATGAAGGGAAGAAAGAACACAAACCATAGTAGAGAAGTTTTTCCACTTCTTGGCATGACTGATTATGTCCATGACCAAAGATGATCATTCAAATTATGATCATATGTGAAGATTGCAACTCTGAAAGGGTTATTGCGGTGCGTCCAGACATCGTAAGTATCTAACTTTCTCATCCCATAAATATTTTCACAATGCAGATTGAGGTACTGAGTTCCATGAGACATCCGAACATGGTTCTTCTTCTAGGTGCCTGCCCCGAGAATGGATGCCTTGTGTATGAATACATGGAAAATGGCAGCTTAGAAGACAGGGTCTTCTGCAAAGACAACACTCCCCCAATTCCATGGGGAACCCGTTTCAAAATAGCCGCAGAAATTGCCACTGCCCTTCTTTTCCTTCACCAAACAAAACCGGAGCCACCGGTGCATCGCAAGCTCAAACCTGCCAACATTCTCATAGACCGAAACTATGTGAGCAAGATCAGTGATGTCGGCTTGGCACGGCTAGTTCCACCATCGGTGGCTGATACTGTTACTCAATATCACATGACAGCAGCAGCTGGGACATTTTGTTACATTGACCCGGAGTATCAACAAACAGGGTTGCTGGGTGTGAAATCTGACATATATTCATTTGATGTAATGTTGCTTACAAATTATTACAGCTAAGCCTCCTATTGGTCTGGCTCACCATGTCACAAGGGCAATTGAGAAAGGAACATTTTCAGAGATCCTTGATCCAGCAGTGACAGATTGGCCTGTTGAAGAAGCTTTATCGTTTGCTAAATTGGCGATGCAGTGTTGTGAGCTGAGGAAGAGGGACAGGCCAGACCTCGGTTCAGTCATAGTGCCTGAACTGAAGCGACTAAGAGATCTTGACCCAGATTTTTGAAGCCAGTTAATCATAGTCTATGTTTCAAGTGAAATCACCTCCTACTGCCTTACCATATTGAGATCACTGAACTGGATTATTTGCTGTAACAGTTTGGCCATGTCGCAAGCAGGCTCCATTTGTTCATTGAGAAGGAAAAGAATGAAACTATGAAGATATGGCAATAGTTTTCTTCTCCTATCTGTCTTCTTGGCAAATTACCACTGCCAATTTTATTTTTTTAATTTTGGTTAAACCCTTGGTAATATACTTATAGTAGCATGATTATTGGTACTATATCCCTGATAGGATATATATATCCTAAAGTTGATTATGGAAGAGTAGAAAAGAAGAAATGCCAAATAAAAATGATTTGAACAAGCATTATCAACTTCAAATTCTAAAAGGCCTTTTTCCACATACATTGAGATTTGAAACAAACATTATCTGCTCCTTGCTTGTCCCCTGTTTAGCACACCTGCAAGCAAGTGCTAGAAGGGACGAAGGAAATAAATCATTAGTAAGAAAGAATGTCTATAAAGAAAAAGCATTTCCTTTCTTTGTCAAAGAAGATGATATCAAAACTTCACAACAATGAAGCAATTCCCAACTGCTGCCTTGAGGAATGTTTGACTTCACTCTTTGCAGATTTATTGACTGCCTTCTTTTCAAGTCTTCTCCTTCTATTAGAGTTGGGTTGGAGTTCTTTCCCTTAATTGCTAAGCATTCTTCAACGGGGAATTCGTATTGCAGCTAGTCCATAGGATAGTGCAAATGTTTTGTTCCCCTACAAAATAAAGGAAGCAATCAATCTTTATGTTAAAACTGCTCCATTGTACCAACAGTGATAGAAAAATTTCTGTAAAATTCCTAAGACTCGAAGTTAGCTTCCATACCTGGCTGACTTAATAGGGAACATCATAATCCAAGCTGGCTGAAAACGGCACGTATCCATCGCCTAAAACACAGGCCAAGGTTGAAAATGCTTCAAATAGAGAAAAAGTAGAGATGCAGTGACTATGATAATTTCTAGCAGGTAAAACAATTTTTAAATTAACCTAAAGGATTTAATAAGTAAACAGAATAAGCACACAATGTCCAAATAAGATGAAATCTCTGATGTTAATTTGAAATTACTTCATTTGGTTGTCCTTTACTTATACTTTATAAACTTTTTTGACTCTAGAATTTTAAAAGGAGAAAATAAGGGTAAAAAGAGAGGGGGGGGGGGGGGGAGGGTCGTCATACCATGTTATAGAAAATAAATATAACACCCCCGTTTATTATTGAAGAGGAGGGAGATTTTCAAAGTCTCCCATATGTCATTTTATTCACACAGAGGAGAGAAAAGTGAGAAGGAAAGAGAAGAAAACCAACTGAACCCACTAAAGTCTTCATCTCAGATCTGAAGTGATTTAAATAAAACTTGGAACAAAAGTTGGGAAAAATGGTGTCAACACGAAGTACAAATGCCTTACAAGAGACCTGGGTATTTTCCTCCCTTAATTTTCTTACCACTTCCTCTGCACAAGAAAACTGAAGAACAAAAGTAAAAAAATTCCCTTTTCCCTTTTCCCCTTTCCCTTCCCTCTTCTCTTCTTATCTTTTATATTGGAAAAAAAAAAGAGAACATCAGCCCTGGCCATGTGGATAGAACTATGAACAAAAGCAATCGAATATGAAACCACAGGAGGTTTCTAGAGGAAGCATTCACTTTACACTGGATACAGATTTCTTTTGCTGCTTAAAAAAAGTTGAGTTATCTTAAGAAATCCAAAGCAGATTTAAGAACAACCGTTCAATTACATATTTAGACAACCAAAAAAAAAATCATTGTACCATCAACTGCCACTCACATAGCATTTGAAACTAGTCCAACTTGGTTTCATGGCATTTTATTCAAGTGTATCCTGTTTATCTAATTAAAGAAGAGCATATTCTGTATTGTTGTTCAGGACCATTAAGAGAGAGGGATGTTGTCCTCTACTTTTTTCCCCCCCTCATGTTTCTAATTTTTGAAATCTAATTATGGTAGACGTAGTCTTTATAAAAACTAGAACAAATAAAAAAATGATACTTTTGCAGCAACTAGATATTTATTATGCAAAGATTACATTGAAATGATGGATTTGTGCCTTTAAATGCTATAATAAACAAATTGGGTCTTTTTTCCCCCAAGGAATGTCCAAACTCCCTGTTCTGGTCAAAATCACACCAATTCTAAATTGGATCGAGTAAATGACAAGGGACTGTCTTTCCGGTTTAAGTTTTTCCATATATCTAGTTCTTAGGTTTTCCTTTGAATCTATAATTTGCTCACGTCCATGCTTTTTAGTACAAGAAATTTCATCTGCCTTTGTATTTTGTCTTCCCATGGGCATAATATATTACTATCCATTCCAGTTTCTAAATCTCAGAGGACAAAATGAGGTAGTAAAAACAATAGACATGCTGAAATCAAACAGATCTCCATTGACACTAAAAATAACCAAATTCCCTGGTATTCTCACAGCCATTCTAAACGCCAGCACACTAGTAACAGGAAGAAAACATTTAAAGGAAGAGTGATAATTAAAAACTGAACATACCGACCCATAGCAATATTCCGAGAACGATTCTCAATTTGTCTGCAGTATATATTCATATCTACAATGCTGAAGCCAGCTCTTATAAACAGGGTCGACAAAAAATCTTCTGAGAAGTAGAATGAGCACTGCGGTACAGAACTGAAAACTATTAAAACCTGGCTATATAAAGCATGTTACTCCCTGTAGAGGAACAACTATGACCCATGGTCTAATGTCTATGGAGTACTTACAGTACCATCTCCTCGAACATAGAAGTTCTCATCAATCATCTGATTCCTGTTTTGCAACTTCACCTGAAAAGTTGGCCAGCAGATCATATATGAAAAAAATAAAAAATGAAGCCTACCATTAACCAAAGCATCGAATGACAAGGAGTAAAAGTTAAATAAAGGATACAGTGACTACAAAAGAATGTTAAATTTCTAAAAGTATATACCAATTTGTGAAGTTTCTAGTCTAGAAGGGAAAAAAGAAAAATATAGTGTTCCCAAATGAGCTTCACACATGGTGACAAACTGGGTACACACGGCAACAAAGTTACATAAAAGAGAATGTTTGGGAGCTACTGCTCGGGAGGGGTAACCTTAAAATACCAGCCTAACACACGAAGATGGATCCGGTCTCCCCCTCAACAAGCCACGAGGCCGACCCTCGAAGGACCAAGCTTCCAGAATCGGTAGAAAGAGGTCAGGCAGTGACCAGCTGGCCCTAAACTTCTGCTGGACATGGACACTAGGTTCCTAAAAAGGCAAGGACTATAATTACAGTAAAAATCCCAATATCAATGGGCAACTATCACCCGATATGGAGACTTTCCATAAAATTAAGGAGAAGATCTAAATATAAAAGAACAACCAGGAAAGGAAAACAGGGTGCTCACAATTTTCAACAAAAACCCTACTTCTATTGCCATTCCCAGCTTCTCCCTCTAACTCAACCATCGGAGGGTCCTTGGCTGGCACCACACTGATGTCCTTGGGCTCATGATTGGTCTTGTGTTTGCAGGTTGTTTCCTTTCCTTGATCTGGGCTGCTTGCCGAATTTTGGCAGCATCACACACACACACACACACATTGTTTAAGTATAGATATTCATCAATAACTTGTTCCCAGAAAATATTCGTCAATAAATTCCAAGGCCAAGTGGCAGCATTCACATCATGAACCATAACCATGAGCTCGGTTGTTGTTTAAGTCCAACTTATGAAGGGAAAATATAATCAAAATACACAAAGTAGTGGAAGAAAAGATAGTCAAGTCTCACAGAGAAGTATAACTAAGGCCTAGTGGTAGTAAAATATATGGATTAGAAATACAGAGACTCACTTGAGCATAATCTCCAATGGCATAATCTCGTAAGAGAACATGACCATTTGGCTGCAAAATAAGATATCCATTACATGTCATCCTGAGAAAACAATGCAAACAAATGAACAAAATCAAAGGTAGTTATCTCAACCAAAAGAGTTACCTTCAATACTTTTTTGAGATTCTGCAATATCAAAGGCATCTTCTTTGGACAAACTGCAGACAACATAAAAACCTGCTTACCATATTAGGTGTTTATATAGGCAGTGACAGTGTATTTATTCAAAAGCGGGAATATTTCCACATGACCATGGGGACAAAATTATGGTTAAAATTACAGATACAAATAACAATGATACACAAGAAAAGGAAGGTTTGCTCTAAACTTATTGCCCACTCTTACCAAGGTAATAACATCAATAGAAGAAGGCATAATTCTGTTACAGAGATCATCATTTACAACGTTGCAAACAAATGCATTTATCCGCTCTTCGTTGAAATCAACATGTGACTGCATTCAGTGAAATAGCCAAAATTATATATAGTCCTCCCAGGCAATTTGCATCAAAATAGAACAACTGTCTAGACGCCAATACCATCAATCAAACAATAGAAACAAGTGTATATGAGGGAATCATGAATATCTGCACTTCTACACACAAAAGGGTGGTTTTCATGAAGAAGGGCGTTTTTATTTTCTTTTTTTTTTTCAGGCATATTAAAAGTGGGGGAAACAGAAGGAGTGAAACTTTAGTATGCTACTAAACTCTAATAAATAAATAAATGAAGTTACAAACCTTAACAAGTGTGATCGCGTGGGGTGAGAAATCACAAGCATGAACAAAAAGTTTGGGATATGTAGTGACAAGGGGAAAGAGAGTATTGCCAGCTCCGCAGCCAACCTGTCACTAGGAAATGTCAGGTGGATTTATACAAGGTATTGACAATTGATGCTACAACTTCTGAATTTATCAAAAATAAAAACAAATATTGATACTTAACTATCATGCAAAAGAAATGGAATGTTAATTAATCAATTCAGTCTAGAAGGTCATCAACTTATAACAATTAACTAATTCATGTTTTAAAAGAGAAGTAATATAATTGTTGTATTAGTAAAAACATTAATGAATAAGGTACATACAAGAAAAGGAAAGGGCATTCCTTAATTTGGGGCTTTTTTATAGGTAGATTTAGGGCAAATATTCTTTAGAAATAAGATAATTCCCGTTACTCTTGCTTCATTATTCTAAAAAATCATTCTTATAAAAAAAAAAATTTCTAAGAAATCGTTATGCCTAAACACACATCACATATTTGCTTCTCTTTAAAAAAGGAGCTTATGCATATTAGAACGAGTATTTGACAAAGGAGTTTATGCACTATAGAGTAAGCACGTAAGCTAATTGACTGCTGTGAGGAGTAATCAAGACCATGAAGCCCAAATTCAATAATTACTTTGGTCAGTGATGTACCCAAGTAGACACCGCTAAACTCAACTCAACAAAGCCATCCCAAAATTTAGGGCCCGCTACATGTAGTTTCACCATTCCACTGTATAGGGTCATATACCAAATATATTGCACACACCTAGCAATTGATAGAAAGAATTCAACTCATCCTCAGTAAGAATTATTTTTCTTTGGTTCCATATATAGCATTTTTAATAATGATTTTTTTTTATAAAAAAAAATTGGTACATTACCATCATTTCATTGCTTAATACTGTGCTTATTTGGATATTCAAATAAAAACTGAAAACAATAATTAATTAATAAAAATCTTGCAGGGTCAGCGAGTAGTAGGAACTAGTAACTAACCTCCAAAACGACCTTTCCATTTGGGGACATTGTATTATCGTCAGAGAAGAATCGCCCCCAGTCCTTCTCCAAGTAATGTCGATCCTTGAAGAACTGTAACAATCCAACCAGTATATACACACATTATATACACACACACACATAGATATATATATATATATGTCAGTAATTAAATATTAGCTGAGAATGAAGAATGATGAGACCTTGTTTTGGTGGCGCTTGTAGAAGTTGTCCCAGTACTTGGTGGCGCTGTCGTGGTGGAAGTGGTGATGACCATCATCACCATCATTAAACCCTAGAGGTCGAGATCGGACGGTCGACTGGGACGAACAATATTGCCGACGAGCGGTGATGAACGAGGCCATAAATGGTGGTAGGCAATGCGAAGACGGCGAGATTGAAATGGCGGGAACACGTGCTCCTCTCATTTCTGTAATCCCTACACAGAACACACACGGCACAATCCAAAATACAGACTTATACACACACATATAAATATGTACTCCTCAGACTTGGTCACTACAGACGAGTCAACTCAGCCGCGTATGGGGTCCCTTGATTTACTTCTCAACCTCAAGACGTCGTCGTATTGTTCATGCGCTTTTGGCATTGAAGCGGTCCAGCTGCAGCAGCCATTTCCACCTTATACTGACTGAACCGGCCCCTTTTTTCCACCCGACAGGCCAACAACATAGTTGGCGTTGAGACACGAGCCCCGTCGTCTCTCTCTCTGTGCTTTCCCTACGAATCAGAATCTTCCGATCCCTTCATTCAGGAATAAAACCAAAGACGATCACCAAAACCCTAACCCTAACCCTAACTCTAGAGCATGGCCTATCACCCAAAACCTTCGAATCACAACGAAGATGATTCCGACCACAATCGTCGACTATACAACCCTTACCAGGACCTTCAAGTGCCGATTCATACCTTATATAAGCTTCCTACCTCGCCGGAGTTCCTCTTCCAGGAAGAGTCCATCGCTCAACGCCGTTCCTGGGGCGAGAACCTCACTTACTACACCGGCATCGGCTACCTCGCCGGATCCGTTGCCGGCGCCGGGAAGGGCCTCGTCGAGGGTGTCAAGGCCGCGGAGCCTGGGGACACGATGAAGCTCCGTGTTAATCGGATCTTGAATGCGTCGGGTCACGCGGGTCGGAAGTTCGGGAACCGGGCGGGGGTGCTTGGGTTGATGTACGCCGGGATGGAGAGCGGGATGTTAGCGGTGAGGGATACAGACGACGTGGTGAACAGCGTGGTGGCGGGGCTGTGTACGGGGGCGCTTTATAAGGCAGCGGCCGGGCCTAGGTCGGCGGCTGTTGCAGGAGCGATTGGCGGGATGGTGGTTGGGTTAGCAGTGGCAGGGAAGCAGGTGATGAAGAGATACGTGCCGATCTAAGGATTGTTGGTTTGTGGCTCTATGCTTTATTTTTATTGTTCCAAAATTTTGATGCGATGAGGTACAAAAGTTGTTTGTCACTGCTGTCTATTTCGATTATGTTCTACTATTGACAAATTGATTCGGCATGAAACATTCATGCTGTGATTTATATTTATTTCATATCCAGATGTACTTTGTAGAAGATGTGGGAGATGAATAATTTGAATTAACCTTTGCATGGGAATAGTGATCTATTATGTGTTCAAATAATGACTGTCTGAGTTTAGCTTTGGATTGTTGTTGAAATCGTAATCTATTATGTGTATTCTGTTATCTTACACCCTGAAATCATTGCAATGTTGTATTGATTGTTTGCTGTTGAAAGGGTAATGTTGTTGTATTGGAAAATTTTCTATCCTTTGAAGGTAACTGGTGCTGAAGATGTTTGGTGTGAGGTCGTGGTTCTTCCTTGGAAAATTTTCTATCATTCCTTTGGGTTCATTATTTGGTGCAGTAGTAAAATGCTTGGGCTGCTTGAGTTTAAGGGCAGCTACTTTGTGCAAGAGTAACATCAAGTAATTGTCTTTTTTCCATTGTGGGTAGCGTATTCATGCGTAGACTTGTTGTTGCAGTTTAACTAATATCCAATAGAATTAGTGCTTCTAAGTAATATATTTTAACCTTTGTGAGGAAGATGTGCCTTTTTAGAGATTTTAATGAATATTGTAAATTGTGTTGTGGAGGAATGAAATTTCTGCATCCGAGGTAAATTTTCTATCAATGATTGGTTGTGTGCTTATTTTGGTGAAGATTGGTCATCACCATTTATTCCGAGGGTAATGTATTTTTTTGTTTTGTTTTCTATCCGAAGGTAATTTTTTTTTTTTCATAGGGAACTAAGTATTTGTGCTTCATCACTATGGAGGGACCATTTTTATTCTAGTGGATCAATTATTCACAGGGATGAGAGGGGAGAGTGGAGCGACCTTGCCAATATGATCTTCGAGCATAAACAAACCAAAATGGCAGCCATAGTAGTGTCAAATACATGTTGGACACGAACATGCCCCGACACATGTCAAACACATTAAAATTCATGTATAATTTTCTAGTATTATTTTTTTAGTAGGACATGGCTTGGACATGCAAAGGACCCGGACCAACAGGATTAGGACACGCGGAGGACACGTCATGGGATTATTTTTAAATTTTTGAAAAAATATCGGGGTGAAATTATAATTAAACACGATCTCTTTTGAAATTTTATAAAGACGAGGTATAATTTCAATAAACTACGATTATTAGATTTAAAGGATGAAAAAGAGGGCGAGAGATAAGGTTGTATTTTAAGCCACACGTTCTTCACCCACAAGAACCCATCAAGAAACAAAAAACTCTGTGTGTGTGTGAGAGAGAGAGAGAGAGAGAGAGCGAGAGAGAGAGAGAGAGAGAGTGAGAGAAGAAGAAGAAGAAGAATATTTTATGAATTTTACGGCACTTGAGTGTTAATTGTTAGGTTTTGCTAATGAATTTTGAGTGCATATAATGTTGTGATATTAAATTGTTGATCTTATGTTATTGTTTAGCTAATTAGCTGTGTATGTATCTTTCTTTTTTAGGATTTGCCATGTCCCTATATCGGTATCCCATGTCCGTATCTATGCTTCATAACCTATGAAATCGAATGAATGAATTGGAGAAGTACTTTGAAAGTATTATGTACACATTAAATACCTTTCTAGTTAAGGAGGAATTTTTACAAGACAAAAACTTTTCCTTGCAGTACAGAATGATTCCATCTAGCTTTAAGAGGGACACAAGATTTGTGTGGCTGAAATAAAAATTTGAATGTTGAGAAACTAATGCTTTCATGAGAAGTTGGATGTTACACAAATTAAGGGCAAGATAAGTCTTTAAAGAAGGTTCTAATGTTCCATTATGTGCAATAAATGCCATTAAATGCAAGCACAAGGAGTAATGTGTTTCAAGTTGAAGGTGCTGTAAAGACAAGAGGAAAGTATAAAAAGGGACTTGGATTGAGGTGTTGAGAAAAAAAATGGTGATTTCTGATTTTAGAAAGTGTACATCCTCATATGGCATGGATTCATGTCGTTAATTCCAAGTAGTTGAGATTTGAGCCTTGTTGAGTTGAGTATATTGGTTGGAAAGAGAATTGTAAAAAAAGATCATTACCCTAGGAGTAGTGAATTGAATTCAGTCCAAACCTTTTGCATTATTTGCATAAAATGCATTCTCTCAAATGTGAACCCTTTTATCATGTTTGGTAGGTTGAGCATTTTACCAATTGCACCAAGCAATGCCTGTTTGATTGGAATTTGGAACAAAAATATATGTTGAAAAAAGAAGGGAAAAAAACATTTGCATGTTACAGCACTACTTAGAGAATTTGTAAAGAAAAAGAAGAAGAGCTGAAGAAGAATGAAAGGAATAAAGATACAATATGTGAGACTATCAAATAAATTTGTATGATCTGTCACATTCTTTTCATTTCTATGTTAAGAGTTAGAAATGATGTGTTTGATGATTGACAAAGCTATGTTAAGAGTTAGACTGATGATGTAACGTCATGCTTCGTGACGTAGCCGAAAAGTTGGTAGTGATGATCAGGTCAATGAACGTCCTGCAAAACACCAGCAGACCGTTGGTTCCTATTTCCTAAGCACCGGTTTTGTACCGACCAAGGATCCTTCAACAGTTAAAGTAACTGAAAAATGCTTTCTGTCAGTTTATGAGGATGAAAGATGTGGTAGTAGTAGGCATACCTTCCCCATCGTATAATGTTGACCCTTGTTCGTTATAGAAGATTCTTGATTTAGGGGACTCTGTATCCCCAACTTCTCACCCAATTGATTGTAGGGATTGAGATTGGGTCTCCTTTTTTGGAGTTTCCATAGCCCGATCTTGTCGGGCTTTGTGAATTGTCTGCTCAGTAGTCTGTCTTCTGTTGTTGAGTGTTATGATTTTAGGGTCCAGACATCTTACCCTCGACTAGGCAGGTCTTTCCTTGTTCCCTTCATAAATGCTTATAAGTTATAAACTTCATAGTTGGTGTTTAGGTTAAAGAATATGTGGTGAAGCCATGAAATAAAGACAAGGGAGATGAAATCCAATTAAATGATTGAGGGTAATAGAATACACATAAGTGAATAGAGGTGAATTCTTTATGATTGGATAAGAACTTTGAACCTTGTATTGACCCTGATGCTGTGATGCAAGACTTGTTGTGATGGATGGTTTGAGTAATAAACCTTGTTTGGGATGCATTGTAAGTTGTCAATTTTTGGATGCTGCTACCACTACAGGTATTTTGGATTTCAATCCACTTAGTACAGATCAATTTTTGTGGCTTGCTCATTGTTCAGGGGCTTGTAAAATGTATGCGAGAGAATTCTTTCATTTTTCTTTATTTTGAACTGGAAAGCTGAATTGATTTATAGGAGGGGGAAAGATGCTCTGAATTGTGAACTACGGATTGATTCTATACTGATGAAAATATGATTTGTAGTTACTGTAATGGACTGAGTCTCTGAATTGTGAACTGCGGATTTATTGTATGGTGCTGGTGTGTGTGGTATGTAATGGACTGGGACTGGGACTGGGACTGTGGACTGTGAATCAGTTCTGCTTTGGTTATATCCATATAACTACTGTAGTGTGAATTCTTTTTGCCATCTATAATGTCTTTGAATTTATTTGGAAATTGGCAATGTACAGCAATGGCTATGGTGATGCAGTCATTTTCTTTTTTGCTGGACAACTTTTGTAACACTCGTGAGAAAAATTTGGCAATGGAAACATTGGGAGGCTTGAAACTTCTTATTAAGAATTGCCAATTTACATTAAAGGCTGCTGAAATATGAGGTGACTGTTATTTTCTTCTTTGGACTCGGGGGCAAATAATTTAAAGATTTAACTTTTCAATACTCTTTAGCATTTGCTTTTTTGCCAGTTAGTGCACAGATTTAGTTTTCTTAGGTGAATATGTCTGGTTCATTTTTTTGGTTGAAGAATGGTTTTTTATACTGAAAGTTGTGAAGAACAAGTTTACTTTTATGCTCACAGCATTGCTGCGTGAAGATTTTTATCGCTGTTTCACGACTTGGTGAATATGTCACGAGTTCGAGTCGAGAAAACAGTATCTTCGCATACAGAGATAAGGTTCCGGACCTTGCAATAGCACGAGTCTTGTGCTAAAAGAGTTGAGAGGTGGAATTCATTGAACCAAAATCAGTTCAGGGGCCATCAATCTTGCATTGTCACTCTCCACACATTCCCTCCTTGACCATTTTAATTGAAGGGTTCATTTGCTATTGCATACAAGTTAATACTTTCATTTAATAGGTTGGTTAACATTTGCTAGCATTATAGTATCGCTAAAGATTTTCTAAACATATCACTTGAAAGTGTGGTTGAACGGAAAAAATATTGAAGATAAAATTCAAATGTCTCGAATTTGAATTTTTTTTACGTCGATTGTTAGCAAATAAAACTTAAAGAATAAATTTACCTGTTACATGTAAAAACACTTATTATAATACACGTAAGCTGACAAATTTTATAACATGCGTCCATATGAAAAAAGAAGAAGAAGATGATGCCCTAAACATGTACAATGGAGCATGCGTCCATGTGTTAACTGGCCAAGTTACACTAACATATTTGCTAACTAATACAACGTGAATGCTCTAAGAAGGTCATCACTTCTTTTATATTACAATATTACTAATTTTTTTAATAATTCATTTGTTAAATTTTTTTTATAAATATTCATTATAAGTTTTTAATATATACATTTTGCCCCTTGTCTCAATTTCCAATAAAATAATAACTCAAATTTTCTTTTCACGTGTATTTTTTTCTTGCTAGGAGAGGGAGTGATATAAGCCTTAACTAAAATCATCGTTACATGTCACATCAAATTTCTAATAAAATAGGAACTTTTTTTCTTTTTTTGTGTATTTTTTTTCCTTGTTAGGGATACGAGATTCAAATGAAATCATCGTTACATGTCACTGTTTAATGTGATGTAATTTTTTTTACAACATTTTAAATTTTTAAGTAAATTACTCTTGACATATTTTAAAATTTTTAATAATTATAAAAATATTTTTTAAAATTTTTTAAATGACACTAATTTCTTTTATTTTTACTAACAAGTTACAGAGACCTCTCATTCAGTCTTAATTTATTTTCAAAATAACAAAATATTCATTTCAATTTTAATTATTTTTTTTGTATTTTTTAATTTTGACTATTTTTTAAAAAACAATGTCATTTTAGAAGATAAAAAAAAAAAAGAAAAATTATTTATAATTATCAAAAACTTGAGTAAGTGAAATTTATCCAATTTTTTTTTTTTTTTAAATTCATAGGATAGTTTTTTACTCCATGATTTGAATTTTTGACCCGATCCAAGTTGTTAAAAAATTTATTGACCCGACCCAAGCAAATTTCAACTTATTTCTCAAACCCAGGTACTTCTTAAAAGCGTATGATTCTTAGACGCTTTTAAACTTTTTTTTAGTTAAAAAGCGTATAAGATTCCTACACCTTTAAAAGGAATATAAATCTAATACGCTTTTCAAAAACGTATATGTTTTATACGCCTTTGCGTATCAATCTTATACGCTTTTGAAAGGCACACAACACTCAGAATAAAAGAAGGCAACGAATATCAGTGAGGAAGAACTTGAACGCCATGGTTGATGAAATTTTGTTTGTTTGTTTGTTTGGTTACTGAGAAAATCCACAGACACTTGATGAATTGCGTCTCTTCTCTTCGGTCGATACCTGACCATTCTTTCTGGTTGTAGTCTCAGAAAATCAAAGAAAGCAACCTGTCCAAACAATCCCAAACAGAAGAAGATGATCTTGATGAAGAATATCAACCTGGTAAAGGATTATTTTAGACTCTCTTACCTCCTAACCTAGTAACCTAGTTACAAACCAACCCAATTTTATAGAGATAGCAAGACACCCACACCATCACAGAAACTCTTCCAAACTCTCTCTCTCTAAAAATCAATCTTAATTCCTCCTAATCTGGTAACCCAGTTACAA
Source organism: Nyssa sinensis (assembly GCA_008638375.1). Lineage (NCBI taxonomy): Eukaryota > Viridiplantae > Streptophyta > Magnoliopsida > Cornales > Nyssaceae > Nyssa > Nyssa sinensis. The sequence goes on along the minus strand of CM018035.1, from coordinate 2,161,349 downwards.
ACCAACCCAATTTTATAGAGATAGCAAGACACCCACACAATCACAGAAACTCTTCCAAACTCTCTCTCTCTAAAAATCAATCTTAATTACTCCTAATCTGGTAACCCAGTTGCAAACCAACCCAATTTTATAGAGATAGCAAGACACTCACACAATCACAGAAACTCTTCCAAACTCTCTCTCTCTAAAAATCAATCTTAATTCTCGCCGCCTTTGCTTTTAATCCCCGCATCTGCTGATATCTATTTGGGTGGGAAATCTCGAGATCTCATTCTCTCTCTGTATATACTTCTCTCCCTGTATAACAATCCCAACAGAAGAAGATGATCTTGATGAAGAAGATCAATCTGAAAAGGGGGAAATTGATTGACAGATAAATAGGATGTCTGTGACTGTGAGAGCATTCTCTCTCATTTGTATTGATTTTTGAAAAAGGAATGGCAGTTTGAAAGAGGCCCAAAGTGTTATAGAAACCAGAAGGGCAAATTACGGTGGTGACGCCTTTGAAAGGCGTATTAGATTTATACGTTTTTTAAAGGCGTAGTACGTTTTTTAATTAAAAAAAAATAAAAATCTTAAGAATTATACATTTTTAAAAAGTACCTGAGTCCGATAAATAAGTTGAAACCTGTTTGAGTCGGGTTAATAAATTTTTTAACAACTTGGGTTGGGTCAAAAATTCCCATGATTTTATAAGGTAGATTTTGAGTTTGTGAGGGATAATTATTCCAAAATCCGAGAGTGAGCGGGAGCCAAACAGTACATGGAATGAAAGATCCCCTTGAAATTCGCACTCATAGTCCGAGTTCAAATCCATAGCGCTCCGACGAATATTTCTAAATAGAGAAAAACAGGAAGTTTCAGAGAGAGGGAGAGAGATGGGGAATCAAAAGCAGAAGTGGACAGCAGAAGAGGAAGAAGCCCTTCGCGCCGGAGTCGTCAAACACGGCACAGGCAAGTGGAAGAACATCCTCAAGGATCCGGAGTTCGCTCCATTCCTAACCCAACGTTCCAACATCGACCTCAAGGTTTCCCGCCTTTTACCTTCTTTGCCATTCTCCATTGTTTCTTTAGTGCTCTGCACTCCCTCTTGTTTTATTTACCAGCAATCTTCTGTCTACTTCTTACATTTGGTCGATTTTTGAATTTCGCGGCCTCATTGACTTGATTTGACTTCAAATTCAGGATATACAAGTGTGTGTTTGCGTTTTAGTTTTATTTTTTTCTGACAACCATGCTTAATGCCTCAATTAATATTTCTAAATCCAAGGTGTCCCGTGTGACCGTGTCCCCTACTACATGAAAATTTGATAATTTGGGTATATAGGCACTCCTGTGTAGTGAGTGTGTACTTATACATACAATGGACTATTGAAACCCAAAAGTAATAGTAAGCAATAAGCAAAAGCGAAATTTGACACGGGGGAGGTGAAAAGTAAGGTGTAGACAGAATGCTAATACCTAATGATTTGAGAACTTACCTTGATGACTTCTGGACTAATGAGTTTTTAGGTGTTTTCCATGTTGGCAGGAGTGAACATCATTTGTACTGACCATGCAAGGTGCAAGTTAAGGTGTAGGAACAAGACTTGTGATCTGAGAACTAACCTTGATAACTTTCCCATGGATAGGTTTTTAGGCAGTTTTCACATTTGCATGAGCGACAATCGTTTGTACTGACCACGCATGGTGAAAACTAAGGTGTAGAAAGCTTGCTGATGATTCGAAAAGCTTACCTTGATGACTTCCCATGGATAGGTTTTTATGCTGTTTCGATGCTCGCAAGAGTGAACATTATCTTTATTAACCATAAAGGACTTTCAACAAGTTGTTGATGCTATTTTGAATGCAATGTAGGTGAAACACTTATTTGTTCTCGGGCCCATTGGTAGACTATGATGTCATATTTTTATAGGTCCCGCACCATTGATATTGCCAAGACTTTTTGTACCTTTTGCATTTGGCAAAAAAGAAAGACACGAAACACATTGATCACCGCTTGGTGGTTAGGCCTGTGCATAGCATAATATCCTCTGGCATGATCTTATCACTAGCATCCAGAGAGCTCACTCCAATGGCATGCATTGTAGCTAGGCTAGTTGTAAAACTCGTATGCCCTTTGGAAATTCATTCACCAAACTGTTATTTCTTTCACAATTTCTGATGTTGGATTGGGTTCTAAAATTGAACACTAGAATGATTTGTGGGGCTGCTAATACCACTAGAAAAGAGGATTGTTTGTTTGTTATTTTTTTTTGTGCCTACTCCAGTCACTCAATGCCAATATCGCTATTTTTTTTTTCGTTCGTACTTCAGCAGTCTCATTTGAAAATTGAAATTTTAACTTTTGTTATAGATGTATATCCTTCTCCTCCTTGCAAATTTGAAAGATTTTGTTGTGTTATCTTACAATTCTAACACTGTAGACATGATTTAAGGAGGGTGAGAATATGAATTCTTATATTACTTCAAGTTGAGGTGGCATATTTTATATAGCTTTATGACATCGGTTCCTCTCTTAAACACATCGTCCCCTTTTTTGGTTTCTGGCTTTATATCATTATATGTTATTAAAACAAAAGTGGTGGACAGATTTGGCAAAGTATTGTCTTGGACCTTGGATATCATTTGGTTGATTTGGGAGGCGAGGAAAAGTTATATTTTTATACCGTGAATATGGAGGTCATTGAAAAATCGTGCATCTTGGTTCCATTTTAGTCCTCTTTCTCTCTAAGATGTTTAATGATCTCTCCGTTTAATTGTCTGAATGTATTTTTTCATCCTCTTTTGTAAGAAATATCCCTCACCTTTTCCAAAATCCCTCTTCCTGTTGTTTCTGTATGCATAATTTTGATAGTTGTACTCTTGGTAACTGGGGGTTATTAGTTATTAAGGAAATATGTAAGACTTTAAGGGCCATATAATCTCTAATAGTTGACATTATTTTGATAGAAAACGGCTGCTCTCAAACTTGAACTCATATTCTTAGACTTGACAGTCCGAGCATTTTTCCATTGCACCAAGCAATGACCCACCCACCCACACAAGTACACACACACACATATATTATATAAACTTGAACTCATTCTTATGCAGACTTTGAGAATTTTTCCATTGCACCAAGCAATGACCCATATCTTTACATACATACTTTTTTTTTCAGTAAAGATAATATTATATATAAACAAGGCTCTCAAGGGGGGAGGCCAATAATTACAAAAAAGAAGGAACCAACTTATAGAATTAAGGCCTAAAATCACCCCAAAATCTATCAAATTATTTAAATACATCAGATATTTTTCTTTGATTCAAACAAATAAAGTTTGAATAAATTATCTTTAAATCTCCAAGGGGGGAGGGGGGGATTTCAACCAGTTAAAAAATCCTCCTATTATTTTCTCTCCATAAATGCCATCCAAGGCATAATGAAGCCATCTTCCATGCAATCTTCAACTTCTTCCCCATTCTCTTGCAAGTCCATCCCTAGAACACCTCTTTAATAGAACTTGACTAGACCCAATGGTAGCCAAAAAGAGTGAAAATCAAACTCCATGCATCCCTTGCCACCTTACAGTATACCAAAAGATGATCCACCATGTCTTCCGCTTCTTTGCACATGTAGCATCGACATGGGAGACAAAAACCATGCCTTTGAAGATTTTCCGCTGGAAGAATGGAGCCCCATGCTGCCGACCAAGCAAAGAATGCAGCTTTAGTTGGCACCTTGGACTTCCAAATCCAAGGAAATGACTTATCCTCCCCTTTGATCAACCTCCTATAAAAAGATTGCTCCGTGAATTTTCCATCTTTATTTTCTTTCCACTTTACACTATCCTCTTGCAAAGTAACCTTGGTCAATAGAACCCCATAACTATACATACATAAATACATTCATACATAAGCGTGTGTGTGTGTGTATATATATATATATATATATATATATATATGGGGATGCAAGCTATGAAGATGGATGAAATTGGTGCTCTTCTTGTTGGTCTTAAGAAAACCTTAAATACATGCCTTGTTTTAGTGATATCTGATTTCTGGGCTTGATTTCCTCTTTCATGACCGTTATCAACTATGGTCAGACCTTGGTTCTAGGCACTATTATAAATTTTGGTGCAAGGCAAATTAGCTGTCTATTGCTGCAATAGGTGCAATTGTACATCCATGAGGAATTTATGTGAAATTATAACCGATAATAGCACATGGTTGCTGTAAGATATAAGTTGAAATCTAGTAAATGAGATTTTAAGGTTTGACGATTTAGTGCCTCCCTTGTGTGATTTTTTGAACCCTAGATTGGAAAATCCCATTATGATTGTCCCACTGGAAGTGTGTATATTTGGCAGTTACGTGGATCCTGAAATATCAGCCCTTGACCACTCTTGAAAGTTTGAAACCTTATGATCCAAGGCTGAGCCCTTTACAGTACATATACAATCATTTGACTCCTTAAATGGACTAGTAACATAATAATTTATAAAACTAAAGTAGAACAATACAAAAGAAAATGCAACATTGTGTTTTGGGAAAGGCTTAACTCAATGCTAACCAGTGGTCTACGTCAATCTAAATAGTTGGCCTTCTTGGCCTCTTTTTTTTTTTTATAGGTAAATCACACACACACACACACACACACACGCACTTTACCCTTTAAGGGGACTTGAACCCTCAGCCTCCTATATGAGGAGGTGGAGGAGATACCAACCAAGCTAGAGCTTGTTGGTGGCTTTCTTGGCCTTTTAAGGCTCTTGGATGTTGATGTTGTATCATATTTCCATACTGTGTGGAAGCTGAATAATCAAGTGGGAGATTCTATTGTAATGCTATAAATAATAATTATTTTTCTTTCCTCTGTATTTTTTATGCACCATCAGTTTAATAGACTATGATTTTTTGGAAAAGGAGGGTATTGATGCTGTTTAATGAGATGGATGTTATTGTTTTTGTGATGTCTGCTATGGTATTGAAATTCAATTAATGTTATAAATTAGATGTGGAGGTTAAGCCTAGTTTTGGAAAACCAGTCTCCAAAAATGAGAAGGAAGTTAGTGTCTTTCATTCGGTGTATTTTAAACCTTTTTTATTGGTGAAATATCAATCTTATACCATCCTAAGCGTGATGCTTCCGTAAGTTTCTTGGACCATGTTCCGGATCCTTTTTTCGCTTTTAAATGCTCTTCATTTCTTTTACCACTATGTGAATGTTTATGAAATACGAACACATCGATTAATATATGTATTTCTTGCTTCTGTTCTGCTTTATTGAATTGAAATTACACCTAGTCTGCTGTATAGGATTATGGTTCTGCTCTAAGAAACATGGATACAAACATGGGACAGAGATAGGACATGACACGGACACGCAAGCACAACATTTTTAAAAAAAGTAGGACACAGATACGTTGAAGACATGTTGAATATATATATATATATATTTATATTTTTTATGTGACTATATAATAAAATTTTAATATTATTTAAATTAAAATTAGCATAAAAATACACATATCATGTAAATATTACTAGTATATCAAAATGAAAAATTCATTAAATAAAAATTTAAGAATTTCATTTAATAATCAGCATTCATGATTCAAATTTCAAAACAAATTTGTGAATTACTATATATATATATATATATTTGTGTGTGTGTGTGTTTGTAAAAAATTAGTGAAGAAGAGGAGGAGAAAAGGAGGTAAAAAAATCAATAAAAAAATCCCAAAAAAAGTTTTAAAAAAATAAAAAAACGTGTCCCCCAACGTGCCCGAAACAAGTCCCAACATGTCCGAAATTCAGAAAAATTAGACACTCATTTTTTGCATGTCTGTGTCTGGCACGGATACGTGATGCAAAAAAGAGTGTCCGTGCTTCATAGGTTCTGCTTGCATGAATTCAGTCACACCAGATGCCCGGCATACTGTTTACTAGTCTCATCTTCATTCACATGACCAGGACAAATGGCGGAACATGAGTGTCAGTACTGCTGCACAAGGTTCTAAAGAAAGATTTAGGATTCCTAAAGTAAAAGCTATTACAGCTGGTCCACTCTCCAATACTCAGAATTCTGCTTCTGCTGCTTCAATTGCTGAGGATGATTTCACTGATGACCCTTCCAGAAGTCTACATGATGGGATAGCTGCTCCACGGTGCATCTCTTCTCCTTTCACACCTAAACAATCAACCTATATGGTGTTGTAGTGTTTGATGTGAATGTTTAAATTAGTTCGCCGATTTTTTTTTAATAGGTAAATTACACACACTTTTACCCCTATGGCGGCTTGAACCCTCAACCTCCCATATAGAGGTGGAGGAGGTACCAGTCAAGTTAGAGCTTGTTAGTAACTAGTTTGCCATTTAAATTCTAATCCCCCTGGACCCCCTCCCCCAACAAAAAAAGAAGAAGAAGAAGAAGAAGAAAAACTAATAAAAGGAAAAGCTGCGATGAGGCAATTTAGGAGAAGAGAAATAAAGGAATAGACTACAGTAGAATCAGGAAAAGAACAAAGGATAAATATTTGGTCCAAACAGAGGATAAATCTATGAGTCTATTTTACAACAAATCCTCTAGAAGACTGTTAAATTGTTAGTCATAATTTCATGATTTTGATTCCATGTGGAGCTATCTTTTGACTACTTTCCTTCTATCATTATTTATATCTGGAGAAAGCTTAGAATGCTCATACTTTATTTTGATCTATCATTGACGTGGTTTTTAAATTGTAAAGTGATGGACAATTAGTACAGCTTGGATCTGATTTCGTCCATTGCTGAATCAATGCCTGACTTGGGGCAGCATAATTCTTCCTTTTTGGCGTTCCAGATTATTTGTCCATATTTTGGTCTCCCTGATTGTAAATGAAAATTTCAAGTTGAATCAATAAAGACATAAAGTGGGTGATTTTCTTGTTTGAATTTATCCCCTCAGTTTGACATCAATTTGATATTGGGTCTGTTTTTAAATTTGAACTTGCAATACTATTATCAACTAGTTTAACTTTTAAATCAATGATTATCTGTCTATAAGAACAGTGCAAGCACCATTCAGGAAATATCATCCAATATGGTGGGTAATGGTTTCTATTCTTCTCATTTCTATGAGCCATAAGCTATGCAATAATATTCTGTTGTGTCAGAATTTGGGTAGATGAATTTTGAGATGCAAAATAAAATAGATCTATTCAGAAGGTATAGTTTCTATGACAGAAAGGAACAGAAAAACTACTTGTGACTGGAAACAATAACATATTGAATGAGGGCAATAATGCATGCACAGGTACATAGATACATACATATGTATATATGTTATGCCTAGTGATGTAGACTATATCTTATGAGTTATTGCCATGAAAGCATGAGACTCACGCATTGACCTGCAGTAGAAGCTATGGCCTGTATTGTTTCAAGATGCCTTGCATTGGCATTTACAAAAAAAAAAAGATGCTTTACATTGGCTTTGTTTACTAAATAAGTACTGTAATATGTGGAAGTGGAAGTTTGATATGAGAACGAAAAGGGGAACCATTGATGGATCTAACAATTTGATATAATCTTAGTATTTGAACCTTAACATGAGTCAGATTGGAATATTGTTTCTATTGTTTCAAATTGGAACTCGTGGGATATGAAACTACTGCGGGCAACGTAGTGTAAGGCATTTGAAATTTAATGTACCAAACTGCCAATTCTAATTATAAACTTTTTTCAAATTAGTGGCACTCTTGAATTGCCTGAAGTGCAACTAAGGTTGAAGTTGAAAGCTGGCAAGTAACTTGCTAGCATTGAATACTGCATTTCTTTTAAATGCTTCTTGACTTATTTTAGTACAGTTTCTTTATTTTTTTTCACCAGTTAAAAACGTTGAATCGTTCCTGTTTCATTTGACAGTTGTTCTTAATATATATTTGCCCATCTATTTTTCTGTATCATGGGAAACTCAATACTATTGCTTTTTTACCAGGTACAATGCAATGATCTTTGAAGCACTTTCAACCATAAAAGATTCAAGTGGATTGGATATTAGTGCCCTTGTTAGTTTTATTGAGGTCAGATAGAGGTCTCTCATTTTTCTTCAATGTGTTGTTATATATTTGACCCTGATTTTATTTGGAGTTGTATTAGTTTTGAAGAAACAAGTAGTTTTTTTTTTTTGGTATTAAGATCTCACTAATCTCTCTAGAGCCCTACCCCTAATATCATCAAACACAATTTGACATAGAAGAAACAAGTTGCAAATAATTGGAGAAATGCTTGAATGCTAAGCTACTTGTATACATGCACTTGGGTGTGAGTCTGCGTGACTATAATGTTTGGTTGATTTTTCAAGGTACAGCCTAGTTTTTTCAAGATTGTGGATGAGTCCCTCATGTTGGTCTGAGTCCTTGGTCAGTGTTATGAACAATTTGATTGCAAGCTCCCTATCACTGTTCCAGGAGAGTTAGAAATATAATTCAAAGCAAATTCCTTGGATTGCAGGCTGTTGGAAAATTGAGCTATCTCATTAGGATGACCATGAATGAGAAACTCTTAGAAGTTTCTAGATTTATGCATCTATATGCTTTTCAAATATATCATTCTGTTATTAAATTTTAATCCCTTTTGTTTTCTTTCTTTCTTATTATATTATTATCATTTTTTGACAGCTTAAGTTTTTGGAGCAATTGGTTGCGTAACATTTTTTATTATTTTTTCTAAGGGTATTGTTATAATTTCTTTCATGTTAATGTTAATGTATAAATGCAAGTTGTAAGGGTAGAAGGAATACGAAATCCTAAACCCTTTCTTTCTAATTTCTCTCCTCCTCTTCTCTTTCTTTCACTCTAATTTTCATACCCTAAACCTTAATGTATTAGAGCATTGGTTATGAAAGGTCTTGGGTTCAAGCCTTTCCATTTGCATTTATTTTCCATTTGGTTTGTTTGTACAAAGTTGCACCCGATTCTACTTTGTATTTGTATGTGGTTTGTTTGTTTCTCTATTTGCGAGTCCGGGGTTTCACGTGAAGGAAAGTGTCGAGAGCTTGTTATACATTGTTGGCCCATTCTTTGACACCTTAAACTTTTGAAACAATTAGTTGCTTAACAATTATTATTATTATTATTGACAAATAAATTTAGATGCTCTTTAGGTTGCTCCGTTGTGATGTGGAGGTCATGTGTTGATTCACAAAAAATCTTCTCCACTTGCGGGTAAGGCTGCGTACATCTTAACGCTTCCTACAACCTGCAATGGCAGGAGCCTTGTACACCGAGACTATCCTCTTTTTTGTTTTTGAAGGACTATCTTATTCTCTTTGAATGTAGCATCTGTTCTTAGGATTTAGTCCCAAAGCCAGGCAGAAAATCTTAGTGATACACTTGCTTTTACAAGAGATACACATTGTATAAAACATTTTGCTCTAGGTTTATTATGTTGCTATTGAATAGTGTCACCCTTTCTTGAAATTCCAAAGCAACTTTCTGTGCAGGGGATGAGAGAACCATTTATTGTCGATTGCAAGATTTTTATTGTAGTAGACTCTGAATCATTATATAAATTTATGGATTGTATTTTCTGACCAAACCAGTTTTAGGATGCACATTAAATGCATGTAAAGTAGTAGTTTTGGGGATAAATATCTAGTGGTATCTGATGTAATGAGAGAGAGAGAGATCTGTTTTTGAACTTGTTACTTTTATTAAGCAATGGAGATGGATAATTTTATTTTTTATTTTTCACTGTCCCATGACATTCAAATCCAAGTAGTGTTGATTGCCTTTACTTATCTTGACATGCATCCTGCAGCAAAGGCATGAGGTGCCTCCAAATTTCAGAAGGTTATTAAGCTCAAAGTTGAGAAGACTTGTACTGCAAGGGAAACTCGAAAAGGTGAATGACTTTCTTGATCCATGATAATTTTCTTTCTTGCATGGTGAACTCTTATTGATCATATACTTGGCTATTGATATCATAGATTTTATACCAATCTGCCTTACTTTCAATGAGATGCTTGCAAATGATTGTAGGTTCAAATTCTTATAATTGGTGTGTCAAAATTCTTCCTTTTGGTCAAAAGGCTATCAATTATTTGCAACTTCTTCACATCAAACAAATTTAGCCTGATATTCTCTATTTCATATAATTTCATAATTCACAACTTTCTCAAAGAAGTTCACCAACTTTGTTATAATGCCTGAGAGTCAACATTATAACAATTGAAGTTATAATGTGAATTACAATTTGTGTTTGAGTGATACCTGATTTTATTTTTGTGATCGTACTATCAAATTCCATTCACACCGTTTGCTTCCCTGGCTCCCAGTACAAATACACACTAACAACTAGCAAATATCCCAACTGATTGCAGCATGTGAAACTTTTTTTTACCCAATTTCCTAAGCAGCCTCAGTAATTTCTGTACACCGAATGATTCACCTTAAAAGATAAATGCAGTATGCTTTTGACCCTCATTGCGTAGTAGAGATTCTAATGGAAATGGGATAAGTGATAATATCACTCAGAACGATAATTATGTCACATGGAAAAACAAGAACTAGAAATTACATCATTGTTGCCATGGATTTTCCTGAACTGGGGTCTACTTTAATAGATGTTATCCCTTGTCATTTATCTTTCTTAAAATACCTTCAAAATGCAGGTCCAAAACTGCTACAAGATTAAAACAGACACAACATTGGGAGCAAAAACACCGACCCCAAAACAAAAAGAAATCAGGCCAAGGCCATCACAGAATTCTGGTTTAATCATCTCACTGGAGACAGTAAAAGAAGCTGCCATGACTGCTGCCTACAAAATTGCTGAGGCGGAAAACAAGTCATTTGTAGCAGCTGAAGCAGTTAAAGAGGCAGAAAGAGTCGCAAAGATGGAAGAAGATAGCAAGTCATTGCTGCAGCTAGCAAAAGAGATTTATGAACAATGTAATACCGATAACACATTCTCTAATTATTGTTGCCGTCTCTTCTAATTGAAAAAAAATAACTCTTTCCTCTTTCCTTATTTTTGACAGGTTCACGAGGTGAAATTGTTCTCTTGGCTTAGATTGTCCAGTTTGATAAACGTAATCATTGTAATATCTCATTTCGTACATAAAGTTCATTTAACCAAAGGGTAGAGCCTTCGGGTTTCTTTTATAGGAATGTAGTTGAAGGTTTGGTACAAGTAGATTTAGTACAGTGAGGAGAGAGATGTCAAGGGCATGCTTGGAAGAAGCCTAAATGCAGATTGAACTAACATGTTTTGTGGTAATTATTTGCCTAATCTGCTATTGTGGATTTTGAGATCTAGTCCCATCTAGTTTCATACTAGTTGATAGGTAATACCCTATTGGGATGTGTGTTTCAGCTGATGGTGAATTCCAAATGCTGTGACTAATATTATTATTGCGATCCATCTAGGCACCATGGAAAGCTGTTTTGCATTTGCTTGGACCAATAACATTTTCATTCTAAAACAAACTGTTCAATTTTGTAATTTTAATTAGAAAAATAAGGGCAGATTTCCAAAGAAGTCTGGAAGATATGAAATGTGCGACACATAAGAGCTCAATAGTCCATACAAAAAATTTCACCCAAAAAAAATAAAATTGCACATACATAAAAGTTCATTATGTGTTCCATTGAGATGCCTAGAATGCAATCCATATTTGATCCCGTGAAGTTGTCAAGCAAATGCCTCACATTAGCTTTTACTTCATTTTTTCAAACCAGAAATACTAGAAAATCCCCAAAGAACTGCCTAAATTTGTAAAGTTCCCAACAGGAAAAATGGTCAAGGGGTTTCATCTTGGAGGCTCGTGAAGTCCGTGAAACCCTATGATTTTCAAAGAGTGGAAACCCTGGCAGGAGGACATGCACAGCATGGTGTATCCTCACTGGGACATAGATACACATCAATATTGATTCTGCTATACGATTAAACATATTTGAAAACTCAAAAACCCAAACTATAAATTCAAGACACAAGATTTTGTTTCCTCCTCGTTGCAAGACACACACACACACACACACAGAGGGGAGGAGGAGGAGAAGAAGATAAAACTCCCCAAACAGAAATCATCTAATATTGGCCTCAATCCCATAAATGAGCAGCCTGCCGAGGCTGCAAACATAACATAAGTTGTCACAATGTGCTGGCTTCAAGCCAACACTATTGTGAATGGCAAGAACAAGTTATCAGCTGGAGCACATCCATAAAACAATGGAATAAGATATTTGCATGATTTCCAAATAGCCCATTTTACAAGATTCAGGGGCATGTATGGTGCAAAATGTGAATAGTACATAGCTAGCAACAATAACCACACGCTGAACAAATGCACTCATCATGAGGGGTAAGCCGCAAAATAAGAAACAGAAATTCCAGTCATCCTGACGTGTCAATAGCGATGTTCCCTGATAAAGAATGAAATTTCTAATCTTTTTCCTTCTAAACTCACTTCAATCTCACTTCATCTCAAAGTTCTTACCATTTATAACTAGGAAAAGCATAAATTTATCATAAGAAGCAGCAGTGTGTTAGAATAAATTCACAAGTTTTGCTTGGGTATCAATTGACAATCGAGTGCCTAAAGAAGTATAATGACAGTAACTACTATGTTAAATCAGCAGAAAACAGAAACTGAAAAAATTATTTGACATAACAACCTTTTTTTAAATTCTAATTATGCACGAAAAATCTTGTAAAAGGAAGTTCACAAAATCTAGCTTTCACAAACAATAAATCTAAAATCTAAGCATAAATTGAAAACAAGATATAACAGGGGAATTGATGCAACCTTGAAACTAAAACAATCAGCATACTTGACCAAAATTTTTTGTTTCCATTGGTGTGTGCCAAACTACAAGAGCACGAGACCAAGCTCTGATGGTCTCAAAACACGGTTTATTCGATAGTTGTAGAGATAATAGTGGAGTTCCCCATCACCTGGCCCAAATTTCAGTTCCTTCAAGAAAGATTCATTTTGCATAACATCCAATGCATTGAAAACATCATAATCATTCCGTTTTGCCACGATAAGAGCATCATTCATCAGCTGCAGCAATGGAGTCTTTGTTGACACATTATAGTAAGAATAAGCTGCCTTCAAAGTTGAGTAATTCTGGTTGCCAAGGATAGATGACGGAAGTGTGTAAAAACTGCAGAAATCATTGATCTCGTGAGTCTCGGGGCTTTCAACCAGATAACTGTCCACGACGTTCTCCTTCGGCAAAAGCCAGTGCTCTACATCATTTTCATCAAAGTCGGGGGCAACAATAAACTGACTCAAGTAATTCCTAAGCAAACGTGTAACTGCAGGAACATCGTGAAGCTCCATCTTTCTAAACCCAGGAGTGACTGTTGAATCTGGTAACTTGTATAGCTTTATTGTTCGACTCATTGTCATCCTAGCACCAAGCCTTGAAAACCCAACATCAATAAGCTTCTTTGGATTTAGAGATCTATGCCAATATTGGCAAGTTGATACGGGAGTAGGAAGAATCACACCAGCAGTATAAGCTGCTTGCCATATATTCTCTAAGTGAACCCTCCTAGTCACCTCTTTAATCATGACAGGAGCAAGTCTCTTCGATCTGAGCTTCTTATGAACGCATAGGAAATTAATCTCCGCCATGTTAACAACAGTATCACGGGCCCGGATTTTTGCAGGAACGCCAGTAATAAAAGCAACTAACTTTTTTGAACTTTTGACTCGCACTCCAATGTGCCAACTCCTAAAATAACCTGGAGGGCAAAGTGCCCATCGGAGGAACTCCTTTGAATAGTTAAATCTGAACATGTTTTCATCATCCTCGACATAGTTGTTGGTGAGGAGGTTATAAACCTCATTGCATGTCTCTTCAGAATCCATGTCACAAGTGACCCATTCATAGAGATTGGGAAGATTATAAGGCTCCTGTTTGACTTCAGACAAGGGTGTTGGAGGTTCAATCGGGCCTTCAGGCAGACTTGCGTCCCCAAGATCCTTGAACTGCCCAACAGGTTGGGTTTCCCAAAACTTGTGTCTCTTTGACAGAGAGAGTGATTCTTGAACCTTATGTGCTAGTGCATCAATCGTAGTGTTACCACTCTCAGAAGGTAAATTTCCATCAGGATTGGCGTTTTGGTTTTCAGCCGGTGAATTAGAAGATGAATTGTTATCAACCATTTCTAATAAATTTTGATATGGTGGGCTGTAAGAAAACAGAATTAATGATTCACTCAAAACTAACAACAGGCAAAAACATCTATATTCTCAATTCAGACTGACAAAATCCAAGTCTAGTAAAACTTCAGCTTGGTTGCTGAGGAAGCTGGAAAATAAAGGACATACACTTATTCATGCATCAATGAATACTACCTTGCTTACATGTGAGTATATATGTAATTCTTTCTCATATTTTATCTTTTTTATTTGATAAATATACTATCTGTTTTTTACTATTTGGATCTGAGAGAACAAGAACCTTCATTCAACTGCAAATTTTCTTCTTCTTTTTTTCCGTTTTGGGATCTGAGAGAACAAGAACCTTCATTCGTGACTAATACAATCAGTATGCTAAGTTTGATAAGGTTTCATACTGTTCCGACACCAAAAAACATAACAAAAGGATTTGAAATTTTATATTCTTTTCTTTTATCGGCTTTTTTTCTCGCCAAGCCAGACGATGAATTAAGAACACGCATATTTAAGAATAGATTCATGGAAGTAAACAATAAATTGTAGAGATCTGATGCAATATGAGATTTTCTATGGAATAGAGCAAAGATGAAACTTTGGTTTAACAGAAGTTACCTGCAATTTCGTTTCTTCGAAACAATAGCTCTAGGCAACCGTCCAAGTTCGGTTATGGAGATCTAGGGTTTGAGACCAGATTGAAAGAAGGTGAGAGAATAGAATGAAAGGGTTTTTCTACAAAGAGAAGTGTGAACAAGGTACTAGTTAAATACGAAGCTGTGATAGAACCATGGAAGCAGTATAAACAAAACGACAAAGCGTGTAAATTGAGCCATCACATGTAATTAAAAACAACATCCATGGGCATGTTTGTCATTTCATTGATATACGAAAATATAAGGTATATTTCACTTAACGTCCGAATTATTTTTTTTCACAATTACACTATCTTTTTTAAAATTTTTAAAATTATATTCACTTTTTTTTTTTTTATTTAACAAATTACAAATACTTTCTTAGTCAGATTTTTATTTTAAAATGATAAAATTGTCATTTTTATTTTTTATTTATATTTTTTCAATTTTGACAAATTATAAATACCCCATCTTGCACTGCACACCATTCTCTCTCTCTCGTCATCCTCCATTAACAAACTAAAATCTCAAAGTCATTGAGATCATTTGATCTTCTCAACATTATTATTCGATTTATTTTGTAGTCATCATCCTCCACTACAAAGACTTTTTTGTTATATTTATGTGGATAAACACATTCAACTCCTTTGTAGGTATGTAGAGAATTTTTTGAAAAATCTTTTCAGATATCAGTTTTTGAGGAAAAAAAATTCAAAAAAATACTTTTTTCATTAAGGTTTTATGTATATCAATGCAAATTGATATCAAACCTGCGTGAGCAGGAGAGTAGCTGGGGTTTTTTTAATTAACAAGATGTATGTGAGGGGAAGAGAAGGGGGAGGAAAAGGGGGTTACTTCATCTTTGATATCTTTGATTTTCTGTCTCATGATCATTGTGCAATTGAAAAAGAAGGCTCAAATAGCGTATCTGGGCTGTGTTTGTAAAGACGATGGTTGAACTGCCTAACTGAGCCTTTGCCAAATCAATACTGTGATTATGTTTGTAAAAAAATACAATTCTTTAGCATGATTTTTAGCTAGTGGGGCTAAAGCCTTGTGTTCTTTTGTCAATTAATTAAGTTAGTTTAAATAAATGTATAGCATTAGATTTTATCTAATTCAATTTGTAACCAACATTACTTTAGGGGAGAATCATTGTTGTTTTAAACACGATGAGATTTCATCGTGTTTTAGAACAGTGAACTTTCATTGTGTTGCCATAAAATACAGTGAAACATCTTGATGTTGATATTGAAATGTGTGTGTGTGTGTGTATATATATATATAAATGTATGTAAGACATTTATTTTATACAATAAATGCTAGAATTATTCTTTTATTACTCATTGAAATTTTATTATCTTTTAATTTCAACTAAAACAATGATATTTATTCAGAGACAAAATACCATATTAAACAATATTACAACTTTGTAAATTTTGGGCTCGTATAATATAGTGTTGTGAAATTAATAACGAGAATTAGAGAGAAAGAAGAAACCGACATAGAGAATTTACGTGGTTCCGGCAATGTGTCTACATTCATAAGTGCGATTATGTTTTACACTAATTAAAAAATAGGGTTACAATATATTTGAACTGCATCGCAGTTAATTCTAATCTCGATCGAATACATTAAAATTTCTCAATATACCCTTACCCCGCACCCCCAACCTATTAATCGTCATTAGAAACACAACTAAGGTTAAGCCGCATGGGTATTATGTATGTCGCTACGCTCTGCACATAATACCTATATACTTAGTTTACTTGTTACAATAATATAAGTCAGATCACTAACATATAATAAATTTGGGTTTATTGTTGTAAATACAAGTTGTTTTTATTGAACAATTAAATTTTACTTTATTTCATAAATAATGATATTTCACTTTCCAAATAAAGAGTAAAATTTCACTTATTATTCACATGAAAAGTGTTGTTTTATAGTTTATATCTATCTCTATATGTAAGGATTAGAGGTATTCATTCCTCACTTCACTCTCTTTTTTTTTACCTCTTAATAGGATTTTCACAAGCTTCTAATAAGTCAATTTTGTTAAGTAATTTAATTTTTTACATAATCTTAAAGTACTTATTAACTGAAGTTAAGTTTAATAAATTAAAGAGTTTTAGAATTATTAGTTACTGAAAAAAGAGTTTTAGAATCAACAATACATTTTCAAGTTTATATTCTAAATGATGCACCATTGACATAACATTGTATTGTAACACTTAAAATTATGTAGTTAATGTAGTATAATAATAATATCAATTTTATATTTTTTTGGGTGGACTATATATATATATATACACACACATATATATTTTTTTGATAAGTAAGAGATGTATATATATGGAGCCCAAGACGGGCAACCAGGGATGAAAACCCCAAGAACTTACATCTGGTTAAGAGAACCCAAAAAACCTACAAAAGAAGAAACATTTACAGGGAAAGTCCCTTTGGCCCAAAAATGTAATAAACGCAAAAAAGCATCTTTGAAGAAAGGAGTAGAGAACTCTACATCTTCAAAGACATGGTTGTTCCTTTCTTTCCATATACACCACAAGAGGCAGATTGGAGCCAGTCTCCAAACTCTCTTAAGGTCCTTTGGGAGACTGCAACCCTCCCAAGCCAAAAGAAGATCTTTAACTGACCTTGACATAACCCAAGAGAAGCCAAACAGAGCAAAAATAACATTCCAGCAATACAATGAAGCATGACAGTGGATAAGCACATGATCCACGCTTTCCTCCTCGTTCTTACACAAAGAGCATCTGCTAGTTAAGGAGAAGCCTCGATTCTTCAAGTTATCCGCCGCAAGGATCGCCTTCCAAGAAGCTTCCCAAGCAAAGAAAGAAGCTTTCGGAGGAACAGTAGCTTGCCAGATGAGCTTCCAAGGAAAGGAGAGATCTAACTGGAGCGATCATGTTTCTATAGAAGGAGTAGACAGAAAAATAATTCTTATCCGGCCTCCAAACTCTCTTGTCCTCCCTATCTTCCGAAGCCTGAGAATTGTTAAGTAACCGAAGAAAAGAGCCCACCTCATCAAGTTCCCAATCATAAAAATCTCTCCTAAAATAGGGGGCCCAGATAAGCTTGTTTTCAGCTTTCTCCAAGCACTCACTAACCCGAGCCTCTTTGTTGCTAGCCAGACTATACAACCTGGGGAATTTCACCCTCAAAGGCTCACTCTCCCCAGTCCATGCATCATACCAGAATTTCAACCTATTGCCATTTTCGAGAACAAGACGGCATCTTTCCAGGAAGAGACTCCACCCATCTCTAATGAATCCCCAAGGGCCACAACCCCTCGGCCCCTCCACACTACCCGAGCACCAACTTACGTGATCGCAACCATACTTCGCAATAACTGATGTCCCTCCAAAAGCTCCCTATTACTTTCACCAAATTTCCATAGCCATTTCCCTAAGAGGGCTGAATTGAACATGCTCAAATCTTTCACCCCAAGGCCCCCGTGAGACACCGGTTTCTTGATTTTGTCCCAAGCAACAAGGTGAATCTTCCTAACCTCCCCTTCATGACCCCAAAGGAAGTCCCTCTGAATCTTCTCGAGCCTTCTACTAACTGTCTTTGGAATAGGGAAAAGGGACATGAAATAAGTGGGGAGATTGGCCAAAGAGTTTTTGACTAGGGTGAGCCTGCCTCCCTTAGATAGGAGCTGAGCCTTCCAACCAGACAGCTTGTTGAGAAACCTACCAACCACCGGGTCCCTATACCCCAGTGAAACGCGGAGAAGCACCCAGAGGAAGGCCGAGATAAACCATGGGAAGGCTGCCCACTTTGCACCCTAAAGTGTTGGCTAACAAGTCCAAGTCCTGAATCAGCCCAACCGGAGTAATACTGCTTTTTGCGAGATTGATCCGCATACCTGAAACAGCTTCAAAACACACAAGGATGCACCTGACAAAACGGAGCTGACGACATACACATATACAAACTAAAACAACAAAGCAGATGTATTCAGTTTTCCCCCCTCCCCATTTTATGTCTTATTTACACACACATATACATATTAAGAACTAGTTAGAACGTGTTCGTATTTATTATTAGAATTTTAGCTCACACGACTTAAAAGTGTTTTGTAAGTAATCGTGTAAAGAATTTTTATTGAATAATCAAATTTTGAGATTTATTCAAATTTTCAATAACTTAATTTCTTAAAATGAGATATTGAATTTTGTTTGGACAGGCTCTATAAAAAAAAAGGGCCTCTACTATTAAATTCACCTCAGTTAATAGTACCTATTATGAGAATGTTGAATGTCAAAATCATTTAAATGATTTGATATTACATTATTTTAAATAAAAAAAATTAAAATACAATTTTAAAAAAGAATGACATTATTGTTTTATAATATGATAATGGCTTGAATCATTATCTCATGAGTTGTCAAAATTCTAACCAAGCCCATTTCAAATCCAACTTGAGTTGCTTGATTTGTTATATTTTTTAAATTGTTTTTTATTTTTGTTTCTTCTAAATTTTGTGTGTTTTATTTATTTATTTTCTGTAGTTTTCTTGAAATCCAAACGGATTCCAAAGTAAAAAAGGAAACAATAGAGGGGCAAATTCGGAAAGCAAGAATAAATTGGCACAAGAGTGAGAGTATTCATCAAACTCTGATATAATGAAGGCATCATCTCTCCTTTCCTAATCCGCTTTCCACAATCCACATCGTGTCTCTAAACTCGCGTTCCTTCAACTCCACGGCGCAGATCCGAGGAGTTGGGAAAACCTAGTTCTTCATCTGAACAGCACAGCCTCTCGAGCTATATCTCTCTACAACGATCATCACCAATCTCTCTCATCACTAGCAGGTTCGTCCTCCGTTCTCTTCTTCTGCAATCGATCTCCTGCTCAAGCACCGTTCATCATCTTTACCTATTTACTATTGTATTTTTTATCGGTGAAAACATTGGTTATGTAGATTGATCTATCTTAGTTTGATTACATGTTATCTATTCGTGTATGATCTGAAATTTATCTGTCCTGTTTTTATATATATATTTATTGTGTGTGCATGATTTAGTTTGTTTAACCCTTTGTTCGACCACTTAGAAAGCTGAGGACGAGAGAATAGAAGAAAATAAAATTTGAATTTGTTGTCATGTTGTTTTGTAATAACGACTTATACAAATAAAGCAGAGTAATTGTACTTGGTTTGGTTAAGGAAATCATTGAAAGCTTATAACTTTAACGAATGCAATCTATTAATTTTTTTAAGTACGTGAAATTGCACATTGTAGTTTAGTGATTTTCTGTATTGATTGATTTGTGAAGCTATTTGAATCTGTATTAACTGATTTGTGAAGCAATTTGAACGTTTATGTTTGGGATTGTTGTTACGGAGCGCTAAAATATCTTATTTATATGAGCATTTGTCACTCAGTTTTGGTATAATATCACGATGTTGGCCAAGTTCACTTATTTGTTTGATGAATAAGTTGGCACTTGAGATATGCTTGAAGAAGTTGTTTAACTTAACATATTTTTTGGAGATTAATATGAGCTGAAAGCTGTCTATTGCTGGTGGGAGACCAGATGTGTGAGTTTTGCTGAGGTTGTACATGTGCATCTTTTTGCAATTTGTACGTGTGAATATGCACCTTTTTTTCTAGGTCCACAGGAACAACCTATTGGCCTGTTTGATTGCCATAGGCACTGAAATTAATTTTATTTGAAAAATTCAGGTGTGTAAAACTCATTGGTTTAGAAAGGCTGCTAGTAGAAATTCCTTAGCTGTTAATGCCCCCCTGTTCCAGTGCTGCTTAGACAAAATATGGTCAAAGGTTGGAGGGGTTTGGGATTAGACCTGGGGTCTCTTACATCGAAGAAAAACAGTTTTGAGGGTTTAATGTGATTAGAAGCTTGAGCTATAATCATTGTTGTATTGCCTTTCTTTCCCCACTTTGTTGATCCTTAAAGAAATAATAATATGTATTGCCTGGATCATTCATTTAGTTGTTTTTTCTTCAGAAGTCCTATGTGGATTGCATGTGCTTGAGCTATCTTAGTCAACTTTGGGGGAGAGGGTAAGCGGCTTTTGGTTAAATCCTGATTTTCTGGTAGCCATTTGTGTCAAAGCACATCTTCCCCAAATACTGAAACAGAAATTTAATGCTTGCACTTCGTTTGTGTGGTTTGCAAGTTTGGCTCTTCTGTTACATATTACTAAAAAGTAAAAGTTCTTGTATCTTTATTGACACATTAAATGGTTATTCATATTTCTGTGTGTTTTGTTGGCAAGGAACTTTTTTACCCCTCTCCTTTTCCCATTTCTTCTTTCTGTGACCAGAACATGTTCTGGTTGGTTCAATCTGGTATCTAAGTCTCACCTCTTTGCCTTTTTCTCTTGTTAAAAATCTTGAATTGGTTAATAGTTAATGGTATATATGGTTTTCTGGTCACAGCTATGGCAGGGTTGGCACCAGAAGGATCACAATTTGATGCTCGTCAATATGACACCAAAATGAATGAGTTGTAAGTTCCTCGTTCACTTCGGCTATAATTGGTGTCCTCCTAATTCCTATTCGTATATCAAGTTTGTGTAGTCTGAATTATTTTAACATCTATATATAATTTTTAATGGTGGATCAATGTTTTAAAAAGCGAAAGTGTAAAGTGAGACAATAGACATTCTACCCCTTCTGAGGTGAGGCGTAAGCTTTCGAGTTTCGAGTTTCGAGTTTTATATTAAATATATATACATATACATATATATATATATATATAAAGTCTATTTAAATACAAATAACAAAAGTAAGAAATAACAACTAACAAATAACAAATAAATTTAAGTATAATATTAGTAACAATATTTAATTTTATCATGGAAGTAAAAGATATAGACTACTACAACTGAGATAATTAGTTGTAAAGAAAAAAAAGAAGTACAAACAAAAGCATGAGTATGTTAGAAACGGATGGAGAGTAGAAATAGGAAAAAAAAAAAAAAAAAGGTAAGAAAAGAAGATACTCAAAATAGAATGGGTCTTTGAATTTTAAAAAGTGATCCATAACTAGCGTTTATAAAAGATTTATTTAGTTGACTTTATTAAACCATGGTAAAAAAAATTGTAATAAAAAAATGCTTATTTTAATCACAATTAATAGTAAAACAAAAAATGAAATAGATAGAGGTCATGTTTCCTCCTCCAATGCACTCCTAGGCATAGCCTATCCCCCAAAGCGAACACTTCTCAGAAGGCTTGCTTTATTTCGAAGCTTTTTCCTTACTAGATTCTCAAGGTGCGCCTTGAGGCTCTCCTTGAAAACACTTTTTAAAACACTAGTGGATGGTAACATTAATGTTCATTTTGATTGAATTGGTTCGTGTAGGCTCACAGCTGATGGACAAGATTTCTTTACATCATACGATGAGGTTTATGACAGTTTTGATGCCATGGGATTGCAAGAGAACCTCTTGAGGGGCATCTATGCTTATGGTAAGTATTTTGAAGCTGTTTTACAATTTCAAAGATGTGACATTGAACTTTTTCTTACAATTTATGGGACATATTTCTCCTAAGATGACCTCAACACACATTAAGGGCCCTGAATCTACCTTACAACTTAAAAGTTGTGACACTGATACTTCCTTCTGCCTTGAAAATTTAGGAGATATATAAAAAAAAGTTTAGGAGATATATATTTACTTATAAGGTGACTCTAACCAATGTGAAGTTGTTTTTGAACTGGTGTGACTGAATCATTCTTAGAACCTTAATTTTTCTTATTCAGTTTTTTTATTTTGATGCTATTTTGCCTCCCATTTACAAGTAATTCCAGAAAGTTACCTTTGTAGGCAAAGCATTGATTTTCTTCATTGCTATATCTTACAATGTCCAAGATTATGTAGTATTGCCTTCTTTGTTGGTGTTCTAATCTACCTTACCTTCGGCTAAGATATACTGAATTTGAACTTATAGTTTATGCTGAATATTATTTGAAGGTTTTGAGAAGCCCTCTGCAATCCAGCAAAGGGGAATTGTTCCATTCTGCAAGGGTCTTGATGTTATTCAGCAAGCTCAGTCTGGAACGGGGAAAACTGCCACCTTTTGCTCTGGAATCTTGCAGCAACTTGATTATGGCTTAGTCCAATGCCAAGCACTGGTTTTGGCACCCACTCGAGAACTTGCCCAACAGATTGAGAAGGTTATGCGAGCACTTGGTGACTATCTTGGTGTGAAGGTTCATGCTTGTGTAGGTGGGACTAGCGTCCGCGAGGATCAACGTATTCTGTCAAGTGGTGTTCATGTTGTTGTTGGCACCCCTGGACGTGTGTTTGACATGCTGCGAAGACAGTCACTTCGTCCTGATTACATTAGGATGTTTGTATTGGACGAGGCAGATGAAATGCTTTCACGAGGTTTTAAGGATCAGGTCGGTCATTCGCCTTCTCATTTTGCTTTGATTTTTATTCTCTCATTGATTTGTATGCATGCGTGGCGTGAGCATACATGCATAAGCATGCATGTGCACATGTACATGTCTTGGCCAAGGACATTAGTTGGCTGTCATAAGATGAGTGACCGGCAGTGGCACACAATTTCTCTTAGATGAATTTTGGCAGTATTAAGTCATTTCGTGAGGATAAATAAATGTCCTAATAAGATATGAAGCCTTGTCATAATTTAGCTTCTTTAAGAGTTCCATAATTCGGTAGTTTTCATTCCTGACGACTTTATAGGAAAGCTATTAAAACTGTATGGTCACTTTAGCTCATATTATTTTTCTCTCCATCTTGATTTTCAAGTGGGGATGGACTAAAGATTAAATGTAGTTGAAGAAGAAACTAAATCTAGTTGAACTAAAAGAGAATGATCTTGTAATTATAGGATAGACCCTAAACTTGCAGGACGTTAGTGTTATAAAAAAATGGTAAATACTTGAAAAAATGTGTGGGAGAAATTTATTGTTTCAGTAGGAGCTCCTGTGGATTTATCGTTTTGTTCCTCATCGTTATCATAAACTAATCCTATGTGTAGGATTTTCTATAATGGTTTTGTATTTCATTATGTGAAGATTTCATTTTTTTTACAGTAATCTTTTTGATTATTTGCTTATAATGGTTGACCCTATTGTATTGAAGTGTGGGCAGGATTAGGCATAAATTATATATTTCAAACATCAGCCCAAAATTTTTTCTATTGCATGGCAATCTATATTGAGGCATTAGCGGATATTGATAACTTTTTATTCCTTCAAAGCAGTTGTTCAAAATTAGTCTTTTTGCTGGAATTAATTTACTTGGGCTTTGATAAATTTTTATTGGGTTTCTGATATTTTCTGTTCTGATATTTGATTTTTTGTGCCTTCAGATCTATGATATTTTCCAGCTGCTGCCATCTAAAGTTCAAGTTGGGGTCTTCTCTGCCACGATGCCACCTGAAGCACTTGAGATAACAAGGAAGTTTATGAACAAGCCTGTGAGGATCCTGGTGAAACGTGATGAGCTCACTCTTGAGGGTATAAAACAGTTTCATGTCAATGTTGAAAAGGAAGAATGGAAGCTCGAAACCCTTTGTGATCTCTACGAGACCCTTGCCATCACCCAAAGTGTCATTTTTGTGAACACCAGGCGTAAGGTTGACTGGCTTACCGACAAAATGCGAAGCCGTGACCACACAGTCTCGGCCACTCATGGAGACATGGATCAGAATACTCGTGATATAATTATGCGTGAATTTCGCTCTGGCTCTTCTCGTGTTCTCATCACCACTGACCTCCTGGCTCGTGGTATCGATGTGCAACAGGTCTCCCTCGTCATAAATTATGATCTGCCGACTCAACCAGAAAATTACCTCCATCGTATAGGACGTAGTGGACGGTTTGGAAGAAAAGGTGTCGCCATTAACTTTGTGACTCGGGAAGATGAGAGAATGCTGTTTGACATTCAGAAGTTCTATAATGTGGTCATTGAAGAGCTGCCATCAAATGTTGCTGATCTCCTCTGACGAGGTTTTTTTTTTTACTGGGTTCACCGAGGTAAGGCGTTATAATGCGAGCGTTAGTTAGCTTTTCTTCCGTTGGTGTTTAGTGTCTTAATTTAACGTTGTTAAACATATATGAACATCAAACGATGTTTCCTGCACATTTGCAGTAGGGTGGGGGGAGTGTCAAGTTACTCATTTCAGTCTGCTGGGCATATAATATTGCAAGTTTTGTTGCAGGTAGAGTTTTGTATTGAATATCCTTTTGCTTTATTATTATTATTATTTTTTTTTTTGTTGTTTGGATTGGATTGGTTAAATTCTTATTATTACTCATTTCAGTCCTTTTATTTTATTTATTTATTATTTATTTTGGTGAGAAGGGGCTGTGGGTAGCCTACACTGGGAAAATATACATGATGAAATGGTGCTAAACATGTCCAAAATATATATTTTTATTTTATTTACTCTTTCAATTTTGTTTTTTGTTTGGTTTACTATAAAAAAAAAAAAAAAAAAGAGAGAAGAAAAGTAAAATAAGATTTAAAAAAACAGAGAAAATGTTGTAATTTTACATGTTAATTATTTTGTTCTTTCTTTTTAATTATTTTTACAATAAAAGAGAAAATGTAAGTATTTTTTTTTTTTTTTCTATTCCTTTTTTTTAATAAGTAAATTCATGAACCAAATGAAGCTTTCGTAGAATAAATGGGAAAGCAAATTGTTTCAGAAACAGTCGTAGCATTACTCATAAGGATCTGTTTCAAAGCAACCATCTACATTCCTTCAATTTGAGTCACATTTAAGCCATCTCTGAATTATTAATACTGTTCAAAAACAGTTGGTGGGATTTCCAGATGCTGAACTTTTGAATTTTGTTAGCATGAATTTAACCCCCCCCCCCCTCCCTCTCTCTCTCTCTCTCTCTATATATATATATATATAATATTGTTAGTGTGTTTGGTCAATTAATTCTCAATATCTTTGTATGATGTTGACAAAACTTTGATTGGTGGACGTCTAACAGTGAATGTAAAGACAGAAGGCAAAAAACTAAAGAAAGAAAGAAAATGAACAAAATGGGGTTGAGTGGTGCCAATGTTCACTCGTTACCTAGTTAATGTGAGATTGATTCTTTGAAACAAGACACACGTAAGAAATGGTAATGAGGTAGGGAAGTCCTTCAATCCACCCTACAAACAAATCAAAGTCTTTTCAGATCTGTTTAAATTTCATGCTGAAATAGGACAGTTCTTTATGGAGGTACTCATTTAATTAAAAATATATATATATATTTAATTTTTATTTGTTCTATTAAATTAATTATAATTAACACATTCAAATGCAATACAAGATTACCTTAGTTAAAATAAAAATATGCTTGTCATTAAAAAATTAAAATAATTTTTTTAATTATAAATATATAATCTTATTAAATTTATTTAAACTTTTAATATGAAACTAAAAATTATTAATTATAAATATTAATTACGTAAAATAAAAGCCTATTTATTATTGTAGACAACTGTGATAAGATGTTTTTTACTTAAACTTTTTCAAATTTATCTTATTAGCGGTGGTTTATGTCGAATTCTCAAAAGATAAAAAAAAAAAATTAAAAAGAAAGATATTGTTGTGGGTTAGGGGGAACAGGCTTTGAGCTTTAAATTGAGGCCCACACCTAATAATTCAGAACACACACACACACACACACACACACACACACACTATAATATGCAATCAGCTCAAAGCCTACGATTGATACGATTGTATTAGTGCCTAAGCCCTCCCATCAAAGCAATGACTTAAAATTAAAAAATCAACAGCTTTGATTTATTCATTCATTCATCAGGATGCATGGTTGTAAATAGCGGCTATCTACACAAAATCACTACCCTCCAAAGCAAGCTGAGATTTGGTCAATACTCCAACCTAATTTTTATCAAAGTGGGGCCCAATCAACCCGTAACTCAATGTCCGCTCCCTCTCACCTTTTGGGCCTTAATTTATGGCAAAAACCCACCCCATATATAATAAAGCTTTCTTTGTTGCTGTAACCTGTCCTCACCTCCTCTGCTTTTGTAAGATTTCTGGTTCACTTCACACCACAATTTCTTTTCTTTTTTGTTATAATTTTTTTTTTTTTTGTCGGTTGGGTTGGAGCCTCTTCATTTTTCTCACAAGATAAAAGACCAACTATATGTGAGGTCCACTTTGTAAATTGCTACTAGAGAAATGAATCATCTGCATTTCAATTATTTGATATAGAGAGACTTTCAATTGGATTAGAATGAATTAAAACTCAAAAAGACCCATCTAATAAGACTCTACTCTTCAACTTTCTTAAATTTATGAAAAACTTATTTATTGTAAATCTTGACATCGTTATATCACATTAGATAGTGATGTAAAATGATAATAGGATTGTAAGTCAAGTTATTTGAGTTTGATTCGATTAAAGACTTGTTCGAGATCGGCTCACAAAATTAACTAGACAATTTTGAACATATTTTGAGACACAGTAAATTTATTGAGTTTGATTCGAGCTCGACTCGTTAAGCCAAAGATTATCTAATAGTCTAATACTATATAAAAAATCAAGCTCCTCGATCTCGCCTTACAATCAACTCGATTAAAGACTCGTCAGATCGACTTGAAATATTAATAAGTCGAATTTAAATATAATTTAAAATTTATTTATTTTAATAAATCCAACTTGACCAACTCATTATTTATCTCGACTCGATCCGTCTCAACTCATTTATCGTTAAAAATGATAGTCTCACCTTGATAACTTTTCAAAATTTAGATAGTTCTCTCTCTCTCTCTCTCTTTTTGTTTAAGGATCCTGACAAGATTAGATTCCAGTATTTGCTATCACTATCTAAACATTTATTAATCAAAAGATAATGATAACTAAATAAAAAAAACTCATGCAACTAACCCAAATAGATGGAGGGCCTACTGTGAAAATGAAGTATGGAGCCAATAGAGTTCTCATTCATTCTAAATCTTTCAATTTAATAAGATTCAAGTCTACTATGTCTATGTTAAGACTACTTTTATTATGAATCAACAAAAATTCCTTCTGTCTAATTCACCGCCCACCTTTTTTCACACCCCACAAATTCAGATCACTGGTGTTCTATGTTTTCACGCGTACAAGGTTTTACTTTTACCATGGGATGGGAGAAAAAAAGTTCGGTAAAAATATTTTATCGAATTATGTTCAAATTTGAATATTTTGTAAAATTATTTAGTTGTTATTCTAAATTCATCATGATTTTTTATGATAAATTTTTTTTGATCCGTTTTATTTGTTTATTTCCGATTGTTTCGTTTCTTTTGTATTTTTTGTAATTTATATATATATATATAAGGGTGTTGTTTTATATAATTCATATATTTCAAATCATCGTACTACTGTTATTATAATTTTTTATTTTTGTAAAATTTATGTGGATCTTATAATAATGCTCAAATCACAATGACGATAGAACGATACTATTGCAATATTTTATTAAATCACGTAAATTTTGTATTTATTCTATTTTATTAAATCAATTTATTATATATTTTTATCACTTTTACACGAGAATCTACTACAAAATATTTAAATTTGATCCAAAAATATCATGGCAAAACATTTACACTACATCTTTTTCTTTTCTTTTATAAGAGAATAGGAGGTGGGAACACATTATTCTTACACTCAATTAAAATGACATCATGAAATGAATGAGAAAAAAAAAAAAAAAAAACAATGGATGATAACATCGTGCTACTACGATCATTATAATTTATTATTTTTATAAATTATATAAATTTTATAATAATATTCAAATCATAATAATGGCATGCTATCGTTCACTGAACTTTTTTCCACTGAATTACAGCAATCCTATGATATTTTGCTCATCAGTCCAAGATGAGCAACACCATCATTTCAATTGTGGGCCCATCTCATTCATTTCTCAGTCTTTTCCATCATTAAATGTTTTTACCAATCATCCTAATTAGAATTTTAAAATAGTATATATGACCCAATAAGGATAGAAATTTCATATTAAAATCTTTTATTTCTTGATGTCAATCTTTCCCTATTAAATCCTACTCAAGTAATTTGTTTAATCAATATTTTCAAACTTAATTTTTTACGGCATGTTTCCAAGTTATTTGAGTTCGGCTTATATAAGATCAGTTCATGAAATAAAAATTTAAACATATTTTAAATTTTATTAATTTATTAAACTTGATTTAAACTCAACTTAATAAATTAATAAAATATTTTAATATTATATAAAAAAAATTAAACTTATTTAGATTTGTTTATAATCGATTGGATTAAAAGCTCATTTAAGAATAACTTGAAATATAAATAAATTAAACTTGATTGTGAAAAGTCATTAATTTTAGCAAACTAAGCTTAAAGAACCAACTTCTTAACTTAGCTCAGTTTATAGTTTTACATAGGGCTCTTGAATAGATGTATTTAAATTTTTATTTTTTTTTAGTTTGGACACATTTTCTGTAATGGTAAATAAAATAAAATTTATTAATTTTTTTTATACAACGATGGATAAAAGAGAATTGAACTTACGTTAACTTCATAAAAAATAAGTATTTGCATCACTTGAATAGAATATCGATCCTAATTTTTTGCTATTTTAATTAAATAATATAAATAGGGTAAAAAAAGGTAAAAGAATTTCCAAAAAGCAAAAAAGAAGTTTTTGTAATTATAAAATAACTTGGGGACTTGAGTATAATTTCACTTCCCTTTTTCATCCCCGTTACCGTTATGTTTTCCATCTTTTTTACTTTTCGGTACTAACGGTCAACAACATTGACCTCTCCATGTGGTATTGTGGCCGATAGCCATCAAAGACCATTTTCATATTCAGCTGCTTCATATGCAAATTCAAGGTCTGAATAAATTCCATTTTTTTATTTTATATATAAAAAAAGAAAAGTAATAAAGATTAAAAAAACACCCCCACCTTGAGCTGTTCCCAATTCATCAAATTCAATAACAAGACTACAAAATTAAAGCCAAACCCAAACAAACTTTTCCTACCCCCCTTGCTCTTCTTCTTCCTCCCTTTCTTGGTCAATCTTTGTGTACTAGCTAGTCATGGAGAATTTCAGATCTAAGTCATGTATAGATAGGAATGACAGGATGCAGATGGAGAGCTACTATGGAGGCAGGCCAGCTCCTCCCACTAGTATGCATGATCTGAGGAGTTACAGTACTTCTTATGCTTCATCTGTACAGCCATCCCAGATGGGCAAGGAGATGAAGATCAAGAAAGGGAAGAGCAGTGTTGGGTCTTCTTTAAAAAGTTGGAGCTTCAATGATCCTGAGTTGCAGAGAAAGAAGAGGGTTGCTAGCTATAAGGTGTATGCTGTGGAGGGCAAGATGAAGGGTTCTCTGAGGAAGAGTTTCAGGTGGATCAAGGACACCTGCACCCAAGTTGTCTATGGATGGCGGTGATTTCTGGGTATTGCTGATCTTTGTGTTTTATGATGTCTCTCATGGATTATCCGAATATATATATCAGTGCTTATATATAGTTAAAATCCTACAGTAGTTCTTTCATAAATTGGGTTTTTCATTTTGGTGCTGATATGTTCTTTGCTTCTTTGAGTTCTAAGGAACTTTTCTCCATATATATGAAATGGGATCAGTATATTATGTTTGAAATCCACAACTACAAGCCAGTATGATCAATTTCTCTATATGGGTTGGTTGCTTTTTGTAATTGCAAGTGTTTTTGAGATTCAATTAAACTATAATTTGCACATGATTTTCATTTGAAAATTCATTTGGCTAATTGGGTTCTGTCTGTGAGCCTTTGATCTTGTGAATTTTCATTCTGTTTCTCTGTTAGGTTTTTGCAAAATTTGAAACCGAATTCTGGGAAAGGGTACCTTATTGTCAGAGCAAAAGAGGCATCTGCCAGAGCAATTTGAACTGTCCTACAGTTCAAATTGCTCTGGCAGCATCCACTTTTCGACTCAATGGGGACATGCCGTTAAATCTGATTCCTATCCTACAGTTCAAATTGCTCTGGCAGCATCCACTTTTCGACTCAATGGGGACATGCCGTTAAATCTGATTCCTATTTACATGCTACATGAATCAATCTTTCTGTTTCAAGACTCTTAGTTTATACTTATTTTAGCAAGAAAATGAAAAAAAGAAAGGAGAAGATTTCAATGTCACTGTGTGCAATTGCAACTCTTCTCACAAGTTGTAGTCTTATTCATAATGCACACATATCAATATACCAATTTCTAAAATCAAGTTAAAAAGCAGCAGCTTCTGCTGTAGTAGGATTCTGAGCTATTGAGTAATGATATCTTTATCTTTTGGATTGCAATTTATCTCATCCCATTCTATTCCGTCGATTATTCGTTCAACTTTTAATGAGATGGGTACGATGATTATTCGTCCATTTCATTATGAGATGGGTATGAGATATTTATATACGAAATTTGATTAAGGTTTTGAAAATTTTGTTGGAATGAGGAGATGGTCATTCTATTCTTAACTCCACTAGTTTATATATCAATTTTTTTAAAAATATTTATATATATTAAATTTATTAATAAATCACAATGTATAAAATTAATTTTAAAGTTTTTCATATATATCACACTTATATTGTTTTTTTTAATAATTATTGTTTTAGCAATAAATTTTTTATTTACCTACCAAAAAAAAACTTGCTTTGAAAAAAAAAAAGTTGGGATTCTGGGTGGGGTAGGATGTGGATTATAAATGGAGTCTGAGTTAAGGTGAATTTCTAGACAGAACGGGGTGAAAAATATAAGCAAGGTTGAAATTGGGGAAGAGAACGGTTAGAAATAATGGGTTTTGTCAGTAATTTTTTGGCTATCGTTGAACTAAAATTATAATGGGTCCACATGTAAATGTGTTCTTATTTATGAGGAGATTAAGATCATGTATTGAGTTGCTCAAAAACATTAATGAGTGAATAAAAAATTACCTCCAAACATTACAACTTGAAAATGATAATAAAAACGTTGAAACTTGTGAAAAACTTGTATCCAATATAGGATAGGGTACAAGACTTTTAAAGAGTATATATATACAATTACCTTGAAGAAGGTTTGAGCCCTTAGGGGTACCCAAGTTTTGTTAAAAAATTAGGACCTAGCACATGCTTGGTTCACCGTGCATGCCTCAGTCCTGAACCGGTTTGGATTTGGGCCTTGACTCGCTGTGTATATATCTTTTTGAAAAAAATTCATTTAAATAATTTTTCAAAACTGATGCACAATCTAAAATGTTGTTGTTTAGTTACCAGGTTGGTTTAAATCTAAAACTAACGTCGTTTTATGATTATCTTTGGTTTGAATTTTGACCGAATTGTTTTCTTTCCAATGTGGTTGTTTATTGAATTGTTGCGATTGTTGGTCTTCGTGTTTGTACTAAACAAACACAAATGCTCTATATAAACACCACCGTATACACTTGCATAATCATTTGAAGTCATTAGCATTTTCTATATGTTCATACATTCAATTTGAGAGAGTTCAGAACATAAGTCTGGTTCGTTGTATATAGAGTCTGCAATACTTCTTCTCTGTATGAAACTACTTCATCTTGGGAGGCCGATGTCCACTCAACTTGTAAGCACCAAATACGAGGGTGTAATTTGTATTAAGGAGATGATGTAAAATACTAGATTTGGTTTGTTCTATCTTCTTGATTCAGAAACTTGTAAGTTTTTTTAATTTCTATTTTTCTTTTTGATTAATTCTATGTATTGTTTTTAAACACTAATCTGTTTCTGGTTCCAATTCTGTAATCATAACTCATTTTAAATTTTATAATAAAATTAGTTTCCATTCTCCGTAATTTAAATTTTTCAGTATCCAGTTTTTGTATTTACAAAATATAGAAAACAAATTCTGTACTTTTTTTAAAAAATAATTTTTACTGTTAAAATAAAATTGATTTTATAAACTTTGAATAACAAGGGCATCCAGCCCCGTTGCCATTCTTACTTATTGTAACATTTTATCAGATCTTTTTATTTATTAACGTGGTTGTTCGAGTGTTGGTGGATGTTTATAAATGCAATTTCTTGATATGTGCTGATGGAAGTCAATAAAGTCTTTTGAATTTACCTAACATAATTGCATTACTTAAAACTAAGACGCTTTATTATTTAACACCAAAAGATTTTATTAACTCCTATATGAATATATTAAAAAATTACATTAACTCTTATATGGTTTGAGTGACTTGAGAGTACAACCATTATCTAATTTGTTTACGTCCTTCTTATTTTTTTTTTCCTTTCACTTTTGCTATTGTTTTTTATTTTGTTTTTGTTTTGGTTTTTTTTTGTTTTCCAAATCTTTGCTGGATTTCATTAAAAAATCTAGCTTCTTGTTTGGTCAGAATTTAAAAGCGAAGGATACCAAATTGATTTTTCACTTTGACCCACAAAACAGAAGGGAAATTTTTTTGATGCAACAGTTTGTATTTATTGGGTGATTGAATTTATTCGGGTTTTTGATGACTTATTTGCTATTTGAAATGATCTGATAAGAGAATTTTTTGTCCCGATTTTGTTTTCCGTAATTTTCAGTAGCCTTTTCTTATGAACGGAAAATTGGTTCCTCTCTGAACAAAAAATGTTTCTCCATTCAAGCATGTATGAAATTTGAGTGCCTATTTGTTTCAGATTTGACATTTCTTTATTCTCTTATATAAAAGTATTATTATTTTAGAGTTGAAGTATTATGTGAGGGGAGCCACTTTGTAGCTCTCATTAGGTGTAAAAGGAGATTTTAGATTTGTGAGTATTTTATTTTTGTAATTTTTGATACATAGTAAATTAATTATCGTCATCTGTAGACGTAAAAATTTGATCGAATCACGTATATCGTGTGTCTTCTCTATACATGTTTACTTATCTTTTTGATTTGAAATTAATTCACTATTTGTTTTGGTTACTTTTGCACAACATGTAATATTTATTATATATGTGTGTGTGTGTGTGTATAGAGGTGGATCTCACATAAACTTCAAATCTATTAATGCATTATTTTGAATAAAAGTGCCTCCTATTTTGTCTTCCTCTTCACATGGAGATCAACAAATGAAGGTCAAACTTGCTTAATATTCTAATTGTAGGAAAAAGGCAATAAATTACAAATAATTGGCTCCCAATTCAACTTACAACATATATAGTATGCAACAATTGACAATTCCTAGTCAAATAAAATACAACCTAACATAAAATACATAAAAAAAAATATAACAAAATTCAACTCCCAAATTCCAATGTAAACCATCCAACTACAAGGAACTCAAAAGAATGGACTCTATGAAATATTCAAAGATACATCAAAATCACATTTCAAAAACAAAAGAGAACATTATTTATAAATCTCATTGCCATCTGAATGTCATCTATCCTAAGCTCCCTTCTCATATCTTCATTGTAAGCCTATTACTCAGCACAGAAACACAAGCCCTCTGTGCCATTTATTTATTTAAAAAAAAAAATAATTTAGCCAATCATTAGAGTCGATAGTTTTAAATCCTTGCGAATGCCCCATTTTCTTGTTTCTACATATACTTGAAGACTTTGTTCTTCTCTATAGAAATGAACAATGTGAGTACTTGGCTAACATCGAGCATAACCAATAAAGTGGGTAGTTTGTAATGAGTAATGTTATATTCTAACATTCTAACAAACTCACGTGATGAGACTACTATAAATAACTTACTCACATCACTTTAAACACTACCATGACTATCACAATTTTTTTGTGACTAGTATAATCTCTGCTTCTTCAAGCACTATAAATGTACCCTAAAATCTGTCTTGATTAGGCTGTCTCTACTTTTTCCCTGTCATCTCATTTTGAGATCCACGGTCATTTGATGTAGATTATTCACTCTTAGTACGGACTTCATTTCTATATCATTGACTGATCATCTTCAAATTTATTTTCCATCGACAAACAAATAATGTCACTGGTCCACTATACGCTTCGGCTTCAGTGTCATCTATTCTAAACCACCTTCCTTTCATTATAAATTCCTTCCACATGGGCAGTTACGAGTTAAGTTAATATTTGGGTTTCTGGTGGGTGTGGTTTCACGTGCGTAAGAATCATTCATACGAACACTGGGCAATTAATTGTTCTCTCTTTACTCTTGTGATGCCATTTTATACAGCCCGTCTCAATTCAATGAACTCTTGATGCAACTTGCACAAATCTACAGCAGCCATTCTATACTTGGTGCCATGATTGAGTCAAACCCAACAACATCCTCAATGTTCTTACATGCTTCTAACAAACCATCACAATCAGTCAAAATTGATGTATCAACCAACCCCTCAAAAAAATAAAAAAAAATTCTGCCAAGTCGATCAAAGGTTACACTTGTGACCACTTGACTGACCTGAATCAATTTTACTACATGTCAAACAAAAATAATGCTGAAAGAAGAAGAACCTGCCGCAGCAAATATTAAAAACTGAATACCAATATCACTGCCGACCAGGATGCAATAACAAAACTTTATTCAACCCAAAAGCTTAAACTGTTGGATGATGCTGCCTATCTCTATTTGTATAACCCAAAACCCTCCTGATTTTCATAAGAATAGCCTTCAACCGGTCATTGATCAACTCGGGCACCAAAACAAAGGATTCATGTAGATGTTCCCAAAGCAACATTAACAAGCACTGAAAAGCAAGCAAATAACACACACAAATGCTCAATGGTATAATTTGAGATGATACAAGCTCTGGTAACTTATACCATATCATATTTGGAATTCCAACAGTTAGCAAGATGTCACATTAAATGTGCAACACAAACTCATCTTTAGCTTCATAATAATTATATCCGAGTCTTTTGGAAAACAAAATGAGAACGGAAATTCAATACAATGGCATAGTTACAGTTTTACAGTGTTTATAACGCACAACACAGCTTATAATGTTGATAAAACCTTGAAAAAAATAGAGATGATATAAAAGAAAGATGGCAAAAAACAATAATAATAACTGATACCGTGCCAACACAACTCGATCTGTATTGACAAAGCCTAACCCAGGTGGGTTTCAGTTGGCACTCTGCTACTCCACGATTTCTTCCTTATTGTGTGGTTTTTAGAGTGACGCTCCCAACTTGTACCACCTTAAATTTCAGCTAGCAGCTTTTCTTTTTTAAAAATAAAAAAAAAAAAATTACACAAACAGATTCCACTCCAAGTGCATAAGAAAGCAGCGTTCAATTTTTACAGGGGGAGAGGAACTCAAGAGACAACTAATAATGCAACTTTTCATCACCATTGAAGTGCAGGCCCTCAATACCCTTGAGAGTGGATTCAAAGTTCTTTATGTTAGAGGGGTTTCTACTAGAAGAGCTGCGTTTGTTATCTGCCGACACAACTGGTGAACTTCTTTGTGGAGCAGCACTAGAAATTTTGCGGAGTGTTCCTGGGCTTGCATCAGTGGCACGGAGGCGAGAGGGATCAGATTCACTCCCAACAATCACTGGGTCACGACTGCTAGAGACAGCAGGTCGCCTCGAAGATCCACTTGCCCGCAAAAAATTAGAACCTGATAACTGCACAAGCCCAAGAAAGATAAAAAGGCATATTTTTTATAAAAAAAAATTTATAATTCAAGGACAATTAAATCGATATTTATGTGATGCATTAGAGTTAGGACCAGAGTTCACATTACATTTGCCTGTTCTGGCAAAAGCAAGTCTACCACAGCTATGAGCCAGAACAGCAAGCCCCTCAGTTTGGTAGGAGTCATCCATTTGATTAATGGTATTTGATAATACACTCAAATCTTCGGTTACCTTTTTATTTTAATAGGTCAAAATTTCAATCACCTATATCTACGTCGCTATAATTGAAATTTTGACATGATGTCATGCACAAATTTATGGTTGACCCAAAGACACTGATCAACTTCACAAGAAAGGCCATTGAAAAGTTGCAGATAGAGGCAGCCACTGTTTTTGTTTTGTTTTTTTTTTGCTTTTTCAAATTTTTAGACATATTGTCTATGTTTATGTATGTTCATATAATTTAAGTAAAATTACAGAAAGATAAGACTGCAAGAAAGCTAGTCCAAATTAAATTAAATCCTCAACTCTAGTGCATCCCAACAAATAGGATCCATTGAGCAAAACTATCGTGTCTGAGCTAAAAGCATACCCTCATTTTAAGCCATAGTAAAATAAAACAGCAGGATCCACAAGGCTTGCTGGTAGCATGCTAACAATTGTCAAAAGAAAAATAAACGGTTTTTAAGCATTCCTAAATTTTCAATAGTCATTTAATAATTGCAACTCAGATAATTTCTACATGACAAGAATAGTGCACATGCTGAAGGGCTGAAGAACTGAAAATTAAAGGTCACAAGCTTGGATGGGAAACGAAACAATTGGTAACCCATGTAAACAACTCCTAATTTAGGGCAGTTTCAATGTTCACTACACTGACCAAAATGCACACTAAGCATAGCCTAGTGTCAAATTAATTTTATTATTCACATCCCCATGTTAGGAACCACATTCATGTCAAATACCAAGAGAACCCAAAAGAGCATAAAATGGTAGTTGCAATGCGTCATAAGAGCCATTAATAGGCCATGTTCAAGCGAGCCAATTCTAGTTGAGTTCGAGCCTGGTCACCCAAACTAAAGGTAACAAAGAATGCGTGTGTGTATATATGTGCGTGTGTGTATGTGTGTGAAGATTTTTTTTAGGGAAAGTAACAATAGTTCTCTATCTATCACTTCAGCTTAGCAAGTTTCCAGGTCTAAACCAAACACAGCCCATTTCAATCAGCTTGGATGGAACCCAAATAAACCAACTCATATCACTTAGATCTAAACAAAGCTCATTAATTTCAGGCAGGTTAACAGGTTCAGATGGGTTTTCTCCAACAATAACTCTAAATAACAAAGGGTACTGTAACCCTATACCTGCAAAAAAAAATTATACTCATAGCAGCAGGGGACCCCCACAATTCTTGCAACGATAAAAAATAAATAAATTGAACTTACCATATTATCTTTAGTCATGGCTGAATCATTTGCAACTGGACTTTTTTGTTTAGACAAGCTTCCAGCATTTACAGGTGGTCCAGTGTTCCTACTACGAGAGGGATTTGCTGAAGACCAACCAATAGGCCTACCATCTTCACCACCTGCAACACATTCATGGCATAAACCACATTAAGCTTAAAAGCAAATAAAAGCAAATCCGAGTACTAGAACCTAAGAAGCACAGAAATAGACACAAAACACAGATACGACACTACACGGACTTGCAGATACAAAATTTCTCAAAAAAGTAGGGCAATATATGTTGGGACAATTGAATATATTTTTATATTTTTTATACTCAACTCAACAAAACCTTTATCCCAATTATTTGGAGTCAACTACATGAATCCTCTCTCGCCATTCCACCCTTTTTTTTATATGACCATATAATAACCTAAAAGATTATTTCAATCAAAATTGATATTAAAAAACACACAAATCACATTAAACCTACTACAAGAGGGATTTGCTGAAGACCAACCACTAGGCCTACCATCTTCAGCACCTGTGACACGTTCATGGCATAAACCACATTAAGCTTAAAAGCAAATCGGAGTACTAGAACCTAAGAAGCACAGAAACAAACACAAAACACAGATATGACACTACACAGACTTGCAGATACAAAATTTCTCAAAAAACAAAGGACAATATATGTTAGGACACATGAATATTTTTTATACTCAATTCAACAAAACCTTTATCCCAACTATTTGGGGTCAACTACATGAATCATGTCTCTCCATTCCACCTTTTTTTTTATACGACCATATATTAACCTAAGATTATTTCAATCAAAATTGACATAAAAACACACAAATCACATTAATATTATTAAGCTATCAAATAACAAAGCCATTAAATAAAAATTCACAATACTATTATGTGCATTATCAAAAGTGCAAAACTTAAAAAGTTAGATGTAGAAATAAAAAATGTATTGGTTGAAAAGTTTGCCCATACAATTAGATTTAACCCATTGATTTAAGGAAGGAAAATGCCGAAGAACTACCTGATTGTCTATCAACATTGGCAGCTACATGAGGCAATCCAGAACTTGTTCCAGCACCAGCACCCTGTCCAAAAATCATATCAATAAAGCATTTGCCATCAAGAGCCAAGAGAAGGGAAGAAGAGAGGGGAGAATCACACTGTGTGACTTACAAGAGCACGAGAAGGAGGATTGGCAAGCTGTGATTGCTGATATTTCAAGATAGTCCAGTCAAACACATAATCAAATTGAAAGCCTGACGCAAGAAGAAAACATCACTAACCAATCACATAAGAGTCTAAAATTAGGATAGCCTAAAATTAGGACAATTTTGAAACTGAAAACATTACTGCCGTCAGAACTATATGACAAACAAAAAAAAAATTCTAACCTTCACGAATAAAAAGGTCACGGAAGATTCTCTTTAGATAAGCATAATCTGGTTTATCATCAAACCGCAGTGAACGACAGTAATGGAAGTATGATGCAAATTCTGTAGGATAACCTCGACATAAGGCCTAAGAAGAAGCAATGAGCTTTCCAGTCAGTTTCATGGTGCTGAACATGTATCATTGACATCAGAACACCCTGTAAAACAAGTATACCTCAATAGAGGTTGAAACTTTCTTCTCGCTGATCTTTTCATACTTTTGTTTCTTAGTCCCTGCTTTCAGTCCCTGCCATGGGAGACTACAAATATATGCCATCATAACTAAACAACCATACAACAACAATAAAAACCCAAAAAACAAAATTAAGTAATCGTTACCTTCCTCTTAAGAAATACATAAGAACATATCCAAGTGACTCCAAATCATCCCTCCTGCTTTGTTCTATGCGATAACAAAGTAACACGGTGAGGGAACAAAACTTGCCACAAGAAAAATGCTTAAACAAACAGAAGTTGCACTTCTTTTCACAATAGGTGAAAAAAAATTAAAATGCTACAAGTATACCAATGCCAAGGTGAGTATTCATGCTTGCATATCTTGCAGTTCCAGTCAAATTCTTGTTTTCTCTGCATGTCATATGACAACAACATATTAAAGGAACAGAAAAAGAATAAAAAAAACAGAATTGGCATTTTTTTTGTAAATTGAATCCAACAAGTAAAACCCCAATGGAAAAAAAAGGTATAACTGGATGACTATTGAACTTTAGTGGCATCAGAACACAAATGACACGATCAGGCACAAAAGGAGTAGCAATGGTAATGGTCAAACTGGTATATACATGTGCCTATTTCCAAAGTTGCCTTGACTGACATGATATTGGATTTCAAAATTGACATAAATTATGGATTACATACAATCCTCATGCATAGAAGTTCAGAAACCTAAATATGAATAAAAAGTACAGAAGACAAGGCAAAAAAAATTTAAGGGAAAAAAAAACAAAACAAAGGAAACTCAACTAATTTAGGCTAGCAAGTGAACAAATAGAAAATCAGTGTGACCTACAGTCCATTACCAACAGGAGGGGGAGGGGAAGGGGGGGGGGGGGGGGGGGGAGGGAGAGAGCGAGAGAGTAACAAAGATAATTCAGCTAATTTGACCATCAATTACCAAATACAACCCACGTCATGTAGAGAATGACTTCTCATACTTGGAAAGAACACCCGTCATTTTAAAATTGAAATTGTAGCACATGCTTAAACTCTCTGCCACATACTACAACTTCACTTGAAACTTGAGCCTGGCAAAGAAGGGGGGAAACCACAAATTTAGATCGATCTACCTATCATAAAAACATAGCAGAAGCAAAAGCTAGGCTGTGACCATCATATAACCATGCTATGATTCAAAGGAGCCAGTAAAACTCTATTTCACTGGCATTCCAGCTTCTTACAGGGAATGACACCTTATCCTTATCCGGTAAACATACATAAACTATAAATCAGCGAACCAGAAATCTTCAACTTTGTCCTTCTGTCTTCACACGTAGGCCAATTCAGGAGTGGGTTGGGTGTATAACAGAAGTAACCAGAATAAAAGGAACTGTGTCAACTACTCCCTCCGTCCCATTTTAAGAGCCCATTTTGGGGAAACCAACTTTTAAAGGGATATGCATTTAATGCTTTCACACTTGAGCAGTGTAATTAAAGGCAAAATGCGGCTTTAAGGTGAGAAGGTCCTACACTGTTGAAAAGCAAGGTGAAAAAAAATGCTAGCCTAAATGAAGTAAAATGCTAACTTATAAAAATAATTAAAAATATGTATTATACATTAAAAGTTCATTGTTTTAAGTTAAATAATATTTTATATAATAATTCTCATGCAATAC
Organism: Nyssa sinensis; assembly: GCA_008638375.1. Taxonomy (NCBI): domain Eukaryota; kingdom Viridiplantae; phylum Streptophyta; class Magnoliopsida; order Cornales; family Nyssaceae; genus Nyssa; species Nyssa sinensis. The sequence continues at coordinate 2,120,198 of CM018035.1, read as the reverse complement.
TAAAAACATTTAATCTAAATGATGACACCACGTAATTAAAAGCAATGAGACCATTTTATGAAGTCAAATAAGTTTTAATAAATGAGGCTCTCGCTTCAACGCCTTTCACCTTAGGCGAGATGATCACTTAGGTGAAGCCTCGCTTGGAGTGTGTTGAGGTGCTATGTCATATCCTCGCCTTGCCTTATCGCATAACATACACGAGCGCCTTTAGCAACACGGCTCTTAAGTGGCAAGTATAATTTTACAAAACTAACCTTCATTCATAATCAAATTGGTAAAAAATGGTAATTTGGAAATTTCACAACACTCCGTGCATTGACTTTTCAAATTGGGCTTCTATTTTGAGACGCAAAAAAAAGGAATAACGAACTTTTAAATTGGGACAGGCGGTGGGAGTATAAGATTTGAATTTCTCATGTGAATAAATATAATGATAATATAAAAATGATGTACGAAATGGATGTTATAAACTGCTACTAGAAATGTATAGTAACAAAATTTCTATAGTTTCTGCAATATTTCAGAAACCACAACTAGCAAGAGATAATCAATAATAGTAAGGAGTTTATAGTAGTTTGACACAATTAAGAAGCCAAAGACAGGAATAATCATTTTTTTTTTTGATAAGTAAGATGTGAGATGTATATTAATAATGGAGCCCAAGAAGGGCTACAAGGGCAAAAACCCCAAAAAGTTTTACAACGGTATTAAAGACCCCAAAAAATTAACAAAAGAATAGACATTTACAGGGAGAACCTCTTTGGCCCAAAAATACAATAAGCGCAAAAACGCGTTTTTAAAGAAAGGAGTAGATAGCTCCACATCTTCGAAAATACGATTGTTCTTTTCAATCCAGATACACCACAAAAGGCATATAGGAGCCATCCTCCAAATACGCTTAATCTCTTTAGGCAAGTTGCATCATAACCAAGCCAACAAAAGGTCTTTGACGGAGCCTAGCAAAACCCAAGAGATACTGAAGAGCGCAAAAACAAGGTTCCAACAGCTCCACGGAACATGACAGTGAATGAGAACGTGATCCATCCTTTCCTCGTCCCTTTGACAAAAATAACACCTACCAGCCAAAAGGAAGTCTCTCTTCTTCAAGTTATCCTGCAGTTAAGATGGTCTTCCAGGAGGCTTCCCAAGCGAAGAAGGAAGCTTTAAGAGGGGCTTTTGAAGTGCTATATGAGCTTCCAAGGGAAAAGAGGGATTGGGGCGTGGCCAGCTGACCTCGGCTATGAGAAGCTTCAACGAATTCATAAATTCTCAAAGCCTAGTAGATTTTCATCTGGAGGGAGGGAGATTCACTTGGTCCAGAGGAGGTCACCAGACTGCTATGTCTCGCTTGGATAGATTTCTGGTTTCAAACATCTGGGAGGATGCCTTTCCTAGTATCTCCCTAAAAGTGCCTCCCGCGGCCTTGTTCCGATCATCACCCCATCATGCTGTATTGTGAGGATTTTAGCGCAGAAAAAAGTCCCTTTAGATTTGAAAACATGTGGCTTGAATCTGAAGGTTTTGTGGAGTTAGTGAGAAATTAGGTGGAACTCTTATGATGTGACTGGGTCTCCAAGCTACTGCATCACTAGAAAACTGAAACTCCTCAAAGAAGATCTGAGAAAGGAGAACCGTGAGGTCTTTGGCTCAATTCAGGTTAGGAAGCAGTCTTTGCTTGAATAACCTATTGGAGCTGGATAGGGAGGATCAGCTGGGCTCTCTCTACGCTGAAAAAAGGGCTGAGAGAGAAGGTTTAAAGGACGAGATTGGGCAGATTCTCAAGATAGAGGAGATCTCTTGGAGGCAAAAATCTAGGGCCGTGTGGCTTAAGGAGGGGGACCGCAACACAAAATTCTTTCACAAAATGGCTTCTTCTCATTACCGAAAGAATAAAATCTCCTTTATTGTCATTTGATGATCAAGTTCTCACTGAGGCAAAGCCCATTAGAAAAGGAATTGTTGATTTCTTTGCTAGCCTTTACTCTAAACTGCATAGTTGGAGACCTGGAGTGAATGATTTTTGTTTGAAAAGGTTGAATGGGGAGGAAACCTCTAATCTGGAGATCCCTTTCTCGGAAGATGAAGTAGTGGGCGCTTTAGATGCTTGCAATGGAGACAAAGCCCCAGGCCCTGACGGATTCACTATGGCATTTTTTAAAAAATGTTGGGGTGTGCTGAAAGCAGATATTATGGCGGTCTTTGGGGCCTTTCACAGGGAGGGGGGCTTTGAGCATAGCCTTAATGCCTCTTTCATTGCCCTCGTTTCCTAAAAAGGAGGGAGCTAATTACATCAAAGATTTCCAACTTATAAGTCTAGTGAGCAGTGTTTACAAGCTGATTGCTAAGGTTCTTTCTTTAAGGATGAAGAAGATTATGGACAATATCATCTCTTCCAACCAAAATATTTTTGTGGAGGGCTGGCAAATCATGGATGCGGCTCTCATTGCTAATGAATGTGTTGACTCTAGGATAAAGTAGAAAAGGAAGGAGCTCGTTTGTAAGCTGGATATTGAGAAGGCTTTTGATCATGTTAGCCGGAGTTTCTTGATGGATATGCTGGCTAAGATGGGTTTTGGAGGCAAATGGAGGAAGTGGATTCAGTCATGTATATCCACAGTTTCCTTTTCGGTCCTCATCAATGGTTCTCCTGCAGGTTTCTTTCGTTCTTCTAGAGGCTTGAGACAGGAGGATCCCCTATCCCCCTTCCTCTTCGTGATAGCTATGGAGGCCTTGAGTCGGTTTTTGTTCCGTGCTGAGGAGATTGGCCTCATCAAAGGCTTTTAGGTGGGGGACAGAAGGAGAGGTGGTATCGTTATCTCCCATCTTTTGTTTGCTTACGACACTATCATTTTTTGCGACCCTACTGTCTGCCAGCTTCGTTTTGTCTGGTACATTCTTGTGTGCTTTAAAGTTGTGTCTGGCTTGCGGATCAATCTTGCAAAAAGTAGTATTACCCCGGTTGGGTCGATTCATGAGATGGACTTGTTAGCCAGCACATTAGGGTGCAAGGGTGGGCAAGCTTTCCCTCAGTTTATTTGGGTCTTCCATTGGGTGCTCCTGCGCGATCCATTAGGGTTTGGGATCCTGTGGTCAGAAGGTTTCTTAGCAAGCTGTCAGATTGGAAGAGCCTAGCTACTCTCTAAGGGAGGCAGGCTCACCCTAGTCAAAAGCACCTTGGCCAACCTCCCCACCTATTTCATGTCCCTCTTCCCTATATCGAAATTCAGTTAGCAGAAGGCTTGAAAAGATTCAGAGGGACTTCTTATGGGACCACGAAGGGGAGTACAGAAAGATTCATTTAGTTGCCTGAGATAAAATCAAGAAATCAATGTCTCTCGGGGGTTTAGGGGTGAAAGATTTGTTCCATCACCCCTTTCCAGAAATAGCAACAAAGGCCAACCTATTTCAGGGGAAAGAAATATAGCATGGCAAAGAGCCAAATTAAACACATCCAGAGAGTAGTTCAACATATCAGTCAACTCCAAACCTATGAAAAATCAAACCCTTCAAATATAAGCATTAAACAAACGCACCCATTAAAATGTTCAAAAGAGCTCACCTATAAGGAATGTGTTGATGGGTTGAGGAGTCTCTATATTTCTTAGCCAGACCAAAATCAATGATGTAGACCTACATGCAATTGTATAGCAAATAACGAATTAACACATCCTGAAAGCAAATAAGAAACAAATGGGGAAGAAAAAAGTATAAAATCCAAAACCTGGTTAGCACGCCTCCCCAAACCCATGAGGAAGTTGTCTGGCTTGATATCTCGATGCAGGAACGATTTGGAATGAACAAATTCAACCCGATTGATCTGAGAGAATATGTTCGCCAGAAAACAATTAAACAAAAGTAGTCTATTGTTTATTGTTGCCAACCAAAAAAAAGGGTATGTTCATTGTTATTAGAGTATGGATGCAATAGAAGATATCCTACCATCTGATCTGCAAGCATAAGAACAGTCTTCAAGGACAGCTTTCTACTACAAAAGTTAAACAAATCTTCAAGACTAGGTCCCAGTAAATCCATCACAAGAACATTGTAATCTCCTTCGACCCCAAACCATCTCACATTTGGAATTCCAGCTGCAAAAATTGGAAAAAAAATTCCAACCAATGAGGATACAAATTAATAACCATTACTAATTATAGAAAAGAAGAAGAAGAAGAAAGGACTGGCAAGTGGGATAATAAAGTTCATTACTTCCTCCCTGTAGTATTTTATACAATTTTGATTCATACAGCAATTGTGGATGCTTTGTCTTGACATTTTCCTGCATATAAGAAACAGTATTGGAAATTCATGAATTAACATCTACTGTCAACAACAAAGTTCTGCATGAAATAGTCAGAAGCAATTAAATAATGTAACGTAATTCAATAATTGAATCAAAAATAAATTCACACAATCCTAAACCAAAGAAATATGCAGCATAAAGAATGAAAACTAGAGGCAGCAGTCTGAGCTATATTTTACCAATATTATTTGCATCAGGAAGAACTAGTTAAATTGTCACTGCCTATATTGACAACCGAAGCTTTAAATCCAACCATTTGTGAAGATAACAATTTTAACCGATGAACCTGACTTTGTAAAATAAGTAAATGCTCCTCAACAGTCAGTACACAGTAACTATGTTAAGCACTCCACATTGAGCCAAAAACTAGTAAAATTCTATATTTTTCCTTCTCATAAGGCCAAAAATCTCCAGATTTCAGGTAAAGCATGATTCAATTATTATTATTGCAGAAATAACCTTCATAACTGACTCCCTGACCAACTAAAATTTCCAACTCCAGTAAGAGAAGTAAACATACAGCCACAGCTACAATTCAGAGACTTGTAAGTCCGATTTAGACACTAAGTTGATCGGAAATGTCATTTGGAATAAGGGCCACGCAATGGTAAAATAATATTGGGCAATCAAGTTTGCGAATGCAAGTTCAAGTTTGAGGGCAGCCAGTTTCTGCAAATATTACCAAAGATTAGGTTTGTACCCAATTCACCCCTCACAGTAACCTGCAATGGCAGGACCAGTGTTTTAAAAAAGTGAAAGCATAAGCGAGAAATTCCATCCCCTACTAGACGAGGCAAAAGCCTTGAAGTGTTGAATTGTAAGATTTTTTACTTTGGAATTTTATATTAAAAAATATATGTAAAAACAGTTGACATAGTTAAAAAAACAAATAATTTTAAGTAGATATATTACAATACTTAATTTTACTACACAAGCAACGGCAACAAAACTATTACAACTAAAAGAATGAGTTGTGAACAAAAAAAAAACAAGGTAAAATATGTTAGAAACAGGGGGGAAGCAAAAAAAAATGTAAGATAAGAAGATGCTCGAAATAGAATGGGTTTTTAGCTAGTATTATAAAGGCCTCCTTAAAATTAAAAAAAAAAAAAGCTTCTATTAACCATAGTAAATAGTAAGAAAAATGAAATAAAAGGAGTCATGTTTCTTCCTCAAAATTCTAATGTGGCGTGTGACTTAGGTGCAAAAAAGGCCTAGCCTACCCACGTAAAGCATACGATCCCTAGGAAGCTCATTTTATTTTTCACACCTTAAAACTTTTTCCTTGCAGCTTGCCTCAAGGCACACCATGACCGCCTTGAAAATGCTTTTTAAAACACTGGGCAGAACCAACACTAGGACAAGCCTTTACAACGGTTTGGAACAAAACAACATTAATATTATCAGGTATTAATTGAATTGCACCCCAAAATTTAACAATATATTTTTGATAGGCCCTTGAGGTGGGAGTTGAACATGGGACATTGGGAATATTACCTAATCTAACAATATTACTGTTACAAATATTGCCAAAAGCCCCAAAACATCAATCAAGCTAACCAAGAAAATTTCTAATTTTCCTCAAAGCTCGGTAGTATTGCTCAACAAGTGCACCAAAACCTAGTTTCTGTGGGAATCCTAATGGTCAGTTAAACACTGGCAAGTTGCACGGCCCTTACTATTCCGCAGGAACACCAATGTCCAAAGGTAATGCCATAGATTGTCATCAGAAAAAAGTCAGCCTTTGGGCCAAATCCAGAGACACAGTTTAAGCTAAGAATGGAGGGAATCCACTTTGTGTATACTTCTAGTGCATAGTGTTGCTTCCTCCCTTGGGTGATTTTAATGAAATTTTATTTACTTACAATACCTTGAAATTAGCGCTATACCTATATTCCAAAAACTACCCCAACCACAAAATGTTCAATCTACATAAATCCCACAACTTACAACATCAGAAGAGTAGTAGCTAAACTATTGTAATATAGGAATCATGCTTAGCATAAAGCCACAAAGCATCAAACAAAATGAGCTCAGAAATCTCCCAAGTAAGACAGTTCAAACAAGTGATAACAGATGTTACAGATCTATGGCAGATTGCCTCAACCCTGTCTTAGATAACCACTATACTATATGAAACTTGCACAAGAAATAACTAAATGACGCAGGCAGCCTGAAACTTCATATCGCTAAAAGCATATTTAAACTAAATAATGACCTAAAAGCAAGTTTCAAAAATCAAAAGTGCAATTAATCTAAATTCCCTCTGAATTATAAGCTAAATTTTATTAACATATTGATCTCATGCATCTAAATATACAATGAATTTTCGGTCTATCACAGAATGTCAAGTGGATGTGGCCGTTTGTGTGGCTGCGAAAGGGATAAAACACTGCAGAACACACATTTTCAAGTTCCGAAGAAACTAATTCAGAAAATACATAACCGACTGCAAATAGAAAATTTTCAAAACTCCACGTATGGTGACACAAAATAGGCAGAAAATCAACACTGAACAAATAAACACACACACAACCCCGCGATTTACAAGGAAAAGTGGAACACTCACAAGCTTAATAGCAACCTCTTCATTTGTCTGAATATTAGTACCTGTAACATTTTACAAAATAAAAAACAAAAAATAAAATTACGCGCAGTTAATTATTTTCAGCAAAGAAGAACAATCAATCGCATGAATCGGAACAAACCAAGATAGATCTCTCCAAACGAGCCGCTACCGATCTTCCGGCCAAGCCGAAACTTATTACCAACACGTGGCTCCATCAAAAAGTCTCAAAACCAACGATCAAACGAAACCCTAGCTATAAATTCAAACTCTAGCTCAAAATTTTGTTAATAAACAAATAAAAGCAAAATAGAACCGTCCAAACCCTTGACCACCTCGTTCAATCCGATGATCAGAAACCAACGGCGTTGGAGTTTGCGGTCTCACAGACGGCGATGAATTGTAGAAACGATTTTGGGGATCAAAAGAAGAAAGGGGGAAAATGCGATATGGAGTGGAATGTATTGACTGTTGAGGGAGATCAACCGAAGGATAAATAAAGGAAACCTGGAGTTTAGAGACTCTCTCTAGAAGTCTAGTTTAATGGAGGTTTAGGTTGCAGAGTTGGAGAGAGAAACAAAGAAGAAAAGAAGGAAAGAGATGGAGGAGGAAGAGGAGCAGAGGGAGAAAGGGGAGGGGGCATCATGATATCACCACACCTCGCGCGTTGATCAAATCGAAGCAGGACTTTTCCCACCTATATAATAAACATTTATTATTAGAGTTAATTAGTAGGAGTATTAAGTTTTACTTAATGGCTAATGCACAGTCAAGTGACGCCGTTTTGTGGGTCCTGATCTTACCTCAAATCTGGAGCTATAAAATGGCTCGGCCTGTCCGGCACGTCATAGGCCACAAAAATGTAGCTCATTATTGTCAACAGACCGGGCGATGCTAGACCAATTATTAATCATATTGTGCCTAAAATTACAAAAGCCTAATCTGACATGATGATACGACTCCCTGTCATGTTTAAAACCCAACTCGATTTATAAATTTCAAATTTAGCTGTGTTAAATGAGTTGTTCTTGGTCATGCTTAGGGTTAGGGTCGTGTGAAGTTTATTTTTGAAATAAATTCATTTTTGAAATAAATTCATTTTTAAGTCATGATTGTGGTTTGGAAGGAATAGGCTTAACATATTCTAGAAATTGAGATCAAACACGGCACAACCTACCAGTAAATTCATGTTAGGCCTACTTTTTTCATGCCGAGCCCATGACAGGCTAGCTTGGAGCGGCCTAACACTTTTATTCAAATTCTCAATAACTATGTGACCTATACTTACTAAATAATGATTCTTGAAACATTAATGACTTGAAACTTAATTAGATCATCACGATTGACACATTCATTCATACAAGAGGTAATAGATGTTCTGATGTACAAAATATCTATGTCAATCTTGAATAAGGGAGTACTTATACTTAGATAAGACGGAGACATGAGGTCATTGTGAACCATTGTCTTGAGAGGTAATTATGATCTCACCGATGAGATTTACTTCAATGGAATGAGTAACTATTGCAATAAACTTCTTGATAAGAAGCACAAGGATCATCAAACTTGGAATACTTCCAAATTTGATGAGAGGAATGTTGAATTTGGTTGAGCCCAATAAGAGATCTTCCTAACCTAGAAAAAGAAGTTACCTCCACTCATATTACACTAAGTCAAATTGGATAAACAATTCTTTGAGGTGAAACCCTCCTCTTATGTATGTGCTAGACTGAGGAGAGTAGATGGAACCCTTTATTAAGCATAATAATTGTTTAGGAGAGCATTTAACTCAAATCATGGCCACCTAATGTAATATGAGGTGTGTAGAGCCAATTAGGGCTCTTTCTCCCACTAGCCCAAACCTATTCCTAATGATAAAAAATCAAAGCTTGAGGGGGCAACCTTAAGTTTATCATTATGCGATACTCTATGTCAAGTGAATTAGAGGTTAAGGATATTAAGTTTACTGGAACATGTCTCAAGATCCTTGAACTTGCCATACCTTTTACTATTTTATTTTAAAACTCGTAGAGCTCTAAGTATAATTATTACAAAACTCTTAACGGTTTGACACGTGCTTGACTTCCATAAATAGTGTTTTCCACACAGATATATATTGGGAGAGAAGAGAATAGATTGTGGTGGCATTTTATTCATGGGTTCTTCATGCTTTCCAAGCACTCCCATCAGATTCCCACACTCTCTATTTTAGACCACTTTCACCTTCTTCCTAACCACATCCCCTTGAGAGTCCCTTGAGCTTTCTCACATGTATATCCACTCTCATTTGAACCATCCATCCTGATACCTTGATTTATGGTTTCATACACATATACATAATCAAATTCAAGGGTTAAATACATTTTAGTACCCTATTTTCGTATTAGTTTCAAATAAGAATATAATTTAAATTTAAATATTTGAATCCCTTGATTCATAAATATACTTCAATATAGGTCAATTGTAAATGATTATTCCAAATTGTTAATGATAACTGCTCATGAATTATTTGAAAACACATATGAAATTATAAAGTACTATTTGAAACTCATATGAAATTATAGGATATAAAAATATGATCACGTGCGATTACGTGAGCAATTGTCCTTAATAATTTGGAATTGTTGCTTGCAATTGGTGTACATTGAAGTGTATTTATAAATCAAAGGACATAAGAGCATTTTCAACACTATTAGCCAAATTTTACTCAAAATCCTATTTATTTATTTTAGCTAATCACTTTTTGTAAAGGAAACTCCAACACTATATAAAGAAAAAAAGATGGATGAATAAAGAAAGATGGGAAGAGAAAGAAGATAGCTAACCAAAATTCTCAGCTATATTTGGCTAGTGACACCATTGAGCACTAAAGTGCTATTTGAAGCAAGTTTCTGTTCCATAAAGATTCGGTTATACTGTTCTGTTTCTGTATTTAAAGTAAATTTTTGTTCCGTAACAATTCTTTGCAAGCAAGTTATTCTGAATTGTGAATTTGTTTCTGACTGAACTCCGTTTCTGAAAACATGAAATGATTTATGTTTTACTGTAAAGATTTTGTTATACGGTTCCGTTTCTGTATTTAAATCAAGTTTATGTACTGTAATGATTCTATTGCAAGCAAGTTATTCCCAACTGTGAATCTGTTTCTGACTATACTCTGCTTTTTAAAAATATAAAAAAGATTATCTTATCTGGAATGCTTTGCAAACTTGGCATCACTTTTTCTTGCTTACTGGAAATAGTTTCAAAATGGAGCCTCTATTGAAAAGAAAAGAAGAGAAAAGAAAAGATAAATCGTCTCCATTGCACATCTGCGGCAAAATGCAAGTTGATAACTGCTTTCTGAGTCAAAAAGATTTATGCTTATATTGATCCAGGACCAGGATATACATATAGATATTGACTATGTTCACAAACTATAATTGAACCTTGTAAATATTGTACATACAACAGCTTCAATGCTCTGGTGTGTAAACAATGGACCCCCCACCGACTATATCAGGTTAAAAAATGCCAAGAAATGAATTGGCAAGGGGCATAAAATAAAATTGCAAATGGTCAACAACCCTAAAAAAAAGTATAAAAACTGGAAAAGCAAGGGCAGTGTTATGATGGGGACATTGCAGCGGGCGGGGCTATTGTCGAGTGCTTCTTCTGCATCTTCCCTCTCAACTGCCTGATCTTTGCATCCACCCTTGCCGTGAATCCGATCTTGGTCTTTTGTCTTGCTTTGGACCGCTCTCTAGTCCACATGTGTCTATCCTCCACATCTTTCTTGTAGTACTTGATTTCTTGGATGATATGATGATCCATTGGATTGAAAGATCTTTGAAAAGATATGTGAGCCAGGTAGGGGAGATTACAGACAATTGTAACTAAGAGGGTGGTAGACCAGTAAATTGGGGCAGGAGCAAGAGCTTCGACAAGGATTTGATATGCATTCCCAGAATAAAGTGGAGACATCATGCCGTAGAGAAACAGAAAAAGGTACCAAGTGGTGATGCTGCCCCAGACAAAAAGGTGTTGTATCCATGTGAAGTGACTCATTGTGAGGGCAATCTGGCAGTTGACAGCCCAGATGATGCAAGTGAACATGGTGGTACCAACAGCAGACATGTCAGCAGTCTGGCCTCCGGCACGGAAGGCTTGGTTATAAAAGATGATGATGTTAAGGAAGAAAATGATAAGGGAGGAATAGAGACCATTCCCCATCCACCCAAATATCCTATACCAGTCAAAGAACAAGTTTCTTGGTCCTTGCTGATACAGTGCTGGAAACTGCAAAATGTATTAGTTATACGTTAAGTGTGAAAAAGCATCAATGAATTAACATAAAATGAAATTCCAGATGAAGGTGCCATTATTAGACTAGCCTGTAAGCAGATCTCAGAAGGAACATCTTGCTCAAAAACTCCAAGCGATATGACAGGCAATGACGTAAGAATGACATTGAATAGCAGCATGTACCAATCATCATAAATCGATTGCCCAGAAAATGATGCAAATGCCTCGAAGTAGAAAAGTGTGAGGCCAAAAGCTATATTCTTATAGAAGAAATAGCAAATCTGAATGTTGAGCAGTTCAAATGAAGATGAGTTAGTGGTGAGGAACACCAGCACAAAGTTACAAATCTGTAACACGCACGGTTTTTGTGTGCATGCACACAAACATGCTAAAATAGTCAATATAGAAGGTCAGCACTATAATTTCTTAGTTCTTACCATCTGAGCAATTCTCTTATAGCACCAGTGTCCATGGACAACCAGAAGTCTCTCCAGAAACCGAAACTGTGCAATAGCAAAGTCACTAGCCATCACAGCCTGCAAAAAGCTGAGAATTTTGTAAGCCTGACTTTAACATCCCGAAGTAATATGTGTTAAAGAAGAGAAAATACACTTTCCCTTGGCTACTCAAGGCTTGACAAAAGAAAACGTTAACCAGAACAAGTTAACTGGACCACAGTTCAATCTGTTGTACACCGCCCAAAAAATTAATCAGACTTTCTGTAATAGGATGAAGTTTTTCGACCAAGTGGCATTGAACAATGCACAAAATTTCTGAACATGGATTTAGAATTGATCCACTCTACATCATGACACGAAAGGATCCACAAAACTGGAAAATACAGCTGTATAAAGTGGATATCGGCTAACCAAAAGCCTCAGTCCAACCCTCCAGAAAAAGGTGAGTAAAGCAATTAAACAAGAAAAAGAGAGGGAAAAAAAACACACAAAAGGTGAAAAAGTCACAAAAGCAGGTTGACAAGGATGGTTCCCATGATATTTGTGTATGCGGCTGGGTTCAGACAAAAATTCATGTCCAAAATCCAGGTTGAGTTCACACCTGAAAAGCAACTGTAGAGCTAGTAAACTGCCCAACATTTCCTTTTCACACTATTTTCTAAAATAAGCTTGCCAACCCAAGAGTTTGGGGAATCACCAATAATAATGTTATGTATGGAGATTTGTTGTGCACAAGGATGTTCCAAAAATACAAACATGTTAGAATCATAGACATTTGTACCAAAACTTTATAGGTGCATAAGGCAATCAGAGACTGTTAGATGTGTTACCAACCTGCATTCCTTCCACCCCACTGATACCAACACCAATGTCTGCTTCTTGAATCATTCCAACATCGTTTGCACCATCACCAATTGCTAAGGTAGTTTTTCCAGTTCCTTCTTTTACTAATCTTGTTACCTGGTGCTCAAATAATTTTTTTTTAAATAAAACAAAATAAATATAAACTCAAAAAATAAGACATACAACTATTTCTACTTATATGAATACTACTAACTTTGAAAATTGAATAGCAGAACACATGTTTGGTAGACAAAGTAAGAGGGAAAAATTGTACCAGGGCCTTTTGCTTAGGAGAGACACGACAGCATATGACAGATGCACAATCAACAGCCAAATTTAGGAATTGATGCTTCATATCATCCTCTAAAGCATAAGTTAGAGTTTTCCCATCAATAATTAAGGCAAATGCAGCATGAGGATCCTTTTCAAGCTTAATCATTTGAGAGGCATTGGTGATTTGCAACAAAATGTTCTCCTTCACAGCCTGATCAGTAACAAACAGCAACAAATTCTAACATGAAATGAAATAAATTCCCTGTAAAAAGGCTACAGAAAATTTTCTAAAAAACATGTACCTCTTTGGAATCTTGTTCTGAGGCATCTGCATTCATTGCTATACAAATCTGCTTCATGCCCTGTCGAAGCAGACTACAAGAAAATCTGCACCATACAAAAAGAATTTCATTTCAGTTATTGGACCATTTTTAGATGCAAAATCCAGTCACACGGTGACTACACATTACTCAGAGCCTTCGGTTCGTGACAGACCCTATATTAATTGCAGTTTCCATTTTATCACCAGTCAGAACCCAGATCTTGAGACCAGCTTGTGCCAGTTTATCTATGCATTGAGGCACCTAGAAAGAACAGTTAAAATAACTAAGTTGGAGAGAACCAAAAGGATAATATATAAGTATGGCTCCTAGAAAATGATAACACACCCCTTTCTGCAGTTTGTCCTCCACAGCAGTTGCACCGACAAGAGTCAGATCCCTTTCTATCATATCAGATACCCGTTCAAGCAATGCCTCCCTATCACCGCCAATGGAAGTCTTTGCTTTGAAAAACTCGTTGTTCCAAGCAGAATACTCACCCTCTTCGAGCTTTCTGTAAGCAAGTGTCAACGTACGTAATCCAGCTTCCCCATACTCATTCAGGTGCTTTGTGGTAGGTTCCTCAAACATTCTTCCATTCTTTGACAAACGATCAAAGATTATGCTGCATAGTCAGCAAAGGAACAATGCATTGGATATCAAAACAAAATACATTCTAGACACTAGACAAAAGAGATTAACTAGAAGAGCCAATAAGAAATTTATAGAGCTTCAAATTTTATCTGCACTCTATGTCTGATTGCTAAAACCAGTAAACTTTAAGAAATATACTAGAGATACAGGTTTACACGCTCCCTCAAAACCATGTGGAAGCCAACTGAAGCTTCTACACAGATTAATTCTACTTCATTATACAGTTGTGAGTAGCTGAAGGAAATTAAAGAAAATACAAAAGAATGACGTATGGCAAACCTGTCGGCACCCTTGCACAAGAGAAGAATCTCTCCATCCTCGTCCCGGACAATGGCAGACATTCGCTTCCTTTTGCTAGTGAAATCCAACAAATTGAGAATTTTGAACTCCCTGAAAAGTTTCCAGACGACAAATAAGATTCTAAGACACCACAAATCCAAAGTATATCAATAAAAATCCCAACTAAAAAAGCATTATCCATTCATGGCCTTATGACCCTGACCTTTCAATTGGCTTTTCAGATGAAGGATATCTTTCACGAACAAATACACTGCTTTGAGTTCTTTTACAAAACTCAAACCCAAATTCTCTTGCGGCAACAAGAAAAGCCCCTTCATCTGGTGATTCCGCTTCATAAGTAAAGCTGCCCGTCTCCTCATTTAGCTCAGGAATTGCAGTGTGACAAAGTGCAAGTATCCGGAAAAATAACAAAATGACATCTGAATTAGGCTCTTTTAACCAATTTCCATTCATGAGGCGGCTGTCCTCAAAACCAAACCCCTTTATCTTAGACTTCTGACCCTTTTCATCTTTAGAAGTAATTACAGTCTCCAATTCGATTTCTGATGCCCCAAAACCACTTCCTATGTTCTCCCATGAACCCTGTGAACCATTTTTATGGATAGGATTGATTGAAAGCTCAGAATCCTGCCGACCAAGGTCCATAGCCATTTGCTTTGCAGCAGCAAGTTCGACTTCACTAGAACGCATGCCATATGCAGTACCACCAATAGAACATTTAAGAAAGTCCATCTGGTTGCAAGTTAAAGTGCCAGTTTTGTCAGAGAGGATTGTGTCTACCTGGCCCAACTCCTCATTTAAATTTGATGTCCGAGCGTCAGCTGGAGTGCCAGTCTCTTCATCATACATATGAATGTCCTGGTTAATGAACATTGCTTGCAGAACCTTCACAACTTCAATTGAAACATAGAGCGAGATGGGTATTAAATATCCATAGAGAATAAGAGCAGTGACCAGATGGAAAAAGCCTGTTAAGGCAGCTTGCTCCGGATTAAAAAATGTTGAAGGATTCTGGGGTTTCAAGTACCACCAATCAGGCACCTGGAACTTTGACTTCACAGCAAAGCCCGTGGAGCTGATCAATGAGATCAACACAAGGAGGGAGAAAAGGATGTAAATGATTTTATCAGTCTGCTTTTCGATCCTGCTTCTCTTTGAAGGAGACTCTGTTGCATTCTGCATGACTTTGCTGTCATGACCAGTGAATATAACCACTCCATAGATGTAAGCCGTATTCCTAAGCTTTGAATCTCTGAGAAGAATCTGACTAGGATCAAGAGGGTAAACCTGACGATCATACTCAATATTACCCACAAAATTATAAAGATTGGGATTGGGGTCTTCACATCTAATTGTTCCCTTGAAATCCTTGAAAGTCACGTCATCATCAAAGGGTAAGGTTACCTCCAAAGCTCTCTTCACCTTCAAGTTCGTCTCTCCATCTAAGTTCATAGTCTCCACATAACAAATCCCATCCTCATAACTTGATGACAAAAGAAGCAAATCTGCAGGAAAAAATTTATCCTTCTTCACTTTCAACACATCTCCAACACGAATCTTCATCCATGGTTTATTACCAAATACACCATTGCCTCTATGGACACTAGCCTTTCGCATATTAACCTTCATGTCCTGAATAAATCTACACCAATCTTCCAAAGCTTCCTTTGCCATACTAAGCCCAACCACAAAGGCCAGAGGAGCAATCATACTAACAGCTGAGAATGGAGCGATGGATGTGAGTGACAGAATAGCAGCCAGGAGGAAGTACAAGTTGGCAACACGTCGGAATTGTTCAAAGATGGCCTTGGGAAGGAATGTGATGATATTGTACTTTGTGGTTGATATATAATTGGAGCAGTATTTAAGAGGTTTCTTTCCATGGAGACAAGGTTCGTTGCAGTATACCATTCGCGAAAATCCGGGGCCTTCAAATTGATGTGGCACCACTTCCTTTTCAGCATCATTTGGCCGAATACAACTGAAAGTGTACAGACTACTCCGGCGGAGCTTTGCCCTTATCCTGCCCCGTGCCATTTTTCAGGTTTCAGCTCAATTATAATTGTATTACCACACAAAGACCTCGAAGAAAAAAACCCCAAAATCTCTCCTTCACCACAATGATTGAAGGAACTTGTTATGCACAATATGCTCCTCTAAAATTGTATTCAGCAAACCCCGAGGAAAATTAAGCCAGAACACAGATTTGACAAGTTAATGCAAAGCATAACCTGAGAAGATGTCAAAAACAATTATACAAATCAAACTTCCTGCATTGTAATGACAAGAAGTTCTTAAAAAGAATTCAGCATTAACACCCATGACTAAACAATCAACTTTCCTTTCAAACCCCTTACAAATAGCCACACATGATATTTGAATATTTAAATAGAACTTTAGTCAATTATAGCTATATTAAATCCCAAGAATTACCACACCCAATTTCAAATTCAAACTTTAACGATTATAATTTTTTACTATCCAAAAATGTTGAAAACGGGATTAACCAAAAGAAAAAAGAATCAGAATTGACAACTGAAAACCCATATCCAACTGTATATAATCATCTAATTCACAGATTCAGAGTTGTCAAAACCCTCCAATAATAACAAACTAAAAACTTGAGAAGAGGAAGAAGAAGAAGAAAACCACAAGATTACGAGCTAAAACCGTAAATAAAGGATCTTTAACAAATTAAAGAAATTATATAATGCAAGATGCAGATTCCTCGTATCAAATTTACTAAATGTTATAAATTAAACCAAAAAATTATTTAAAAAACTACTAAAATCCCAAATCCTGCCAAATACGTACGTACTCGCATATATATATATATATATGTATAATGAGAAAAGATAAAATGAGACAGGGTACCTGGAAACGCGAGCGTCCTCCGTGTTGAAGGAATATGGAGCAAACACGTTCAGGGAATAAAGAGATCAAAGAAAGAGAGCTTTGAAGTTGGAGAGATCGCAATGAGAGAGAAAGGAGGAGGAGGTTAGGGAGAGAATGAGGAGAGAGGAGAGGAGAGAGGGGTTTAGGCAAAGAAGCCCTCCCTCCGTCCGAAGTCCGAGCCAATGCCAGGATTTTACGGGGTCTCTCTTTCTATATTTATATTTTTCGCTGCAATTTATATCTATATATATAATATATAATATATTTTAAATTTAATTTTAGTCTTCCGTTAATAACAGGTTTCTTTGCAGCAATGTCAAAAACCAACCACTGGGGGAACAATAACGGACTGGGCACGTAGTGTGGGTCCCACTGAGTACTACGTGTCATGTTTCCAACACAAATTTGGAGAAAATAACGCCTATGAATGATGATTGGTCTCTCTGACAAATGTGGACCCCACGTAAGTATATGATCGCAGTTGTCAAAATGGGTTGACCAATCAGGACCGTCGCTTCAACAGACCCGATTTTTAAAAAGAAAAAAGAAATTAATTAGATTCCGATTCTGATGTCCGTCTCCAAGACTCAAATTCAAATGCCGGCTGAGCTGAGCTATAATAGAAGCTGCCTGGGAAAGTGCTGCATATTTTCTAGGTCTCTTTTTCTGCTCTCCCAAACAGGAAAAAAGTAATGAAATCCAAGTACATCTTTGACTTCCATTAACTTAACATTTTCTCTTCTTGGTAACATTTGATTCAGCTCTATTTTTTTTCCTAACAGAGATTACATTTGATGTGGCAAAATATTATAATCTTATAACAATATCAAGTTTGAAATTCAAGAATGCGTACGTATATTTAAAACTAGAATATTCTTTATCATATCACTTGTATAATAAAAATACAATTTCTAAAATAAAATGAAAGCATAAAAATTGTGACTGAGGTCGAGAATGGAAACATAGAAATGAACATTAATTTTTTAACAATTAAAATAAGAAATTGTTATTTCAACTGCATAAAAGTGTGGAGGTAAAAATTAAATAAAACATTCCCTCTTCTAAAGTAAATAAATGTACTTTTGATGGGATTGTTTTTATAAACAAGTGATTTATTTTAACAATTGGAAAGGTGTGAAGTGGGAAATGGATGATTTGTAGTTTTCAACTCTAATTAATTATAAATAGAATATTAATAAGAAGTGTTTCTCTTAGCACTCTCTCTTTCATTTTTTTTTATAAGTAAATTTCTCCGATTTCTCTTATGAATATTCATCAATGTTATCTCATGCTGTACCATCTTGTACAGCTTAGAAATTAATTTATAAATTTTTTTTCTAATTTTTATTTCATTTATCATATGATTTTTTTCCGGTTCCCATTTTATTTTAAATCACGCCAACATGTTTGGTAGGAAGGAAAAAAAAGGAAGGAAATGAGAAGGGATTTATTGGTGTTGGTAGGAGATAAGCTAAGAGAAGGAGAAATGAGAGGTATGACCCATTTCTCTCTATTTACGTATTTGATACGTCATAAAAACATTCTGCTTAACTCAGATAACTTAAACACGTTCCGAAAAGCTAGTTTCTCTTACATATTATGGAAAATATACCGAGGTACACCTCGGTATACCGATCTCGGAACAATTGAATAAGTCGACAAAAAGAATGACGAAAGTCTCATGATTATACTGCAATACCCTGACAGGCGGTGAGCCCTAGTCCTGTCAAAAGGAGCTATAGGCTTGGAAAACCATTCCTGCACGTACACGTGTAAAGGGCGCCATAAATTATATGAAAGGGATGTCCGCCGCTTGTCAGACAAGTTAAACCGCCTCCTCAACACTATAAACAAGAAAAAGTAAGTATGAAAAGGGGGCATCAGCACCTATAATATTTTGGGGGGGGAAAAAGAGCCAAACTTTCGATCACAAAAAAGAATACTAACTTAACCATCGGAGAGGTTACCACCGGAACCTTTCCCGGGAGCTTTCTTACAAATCTTCTCTTTTCAGGTTCACGGCGATGGATTATTCCATGACGAGTCCAAATTAGCTGCATCAGTATTCTTATTCTTAAAAAATGAATATAAAAAATGAGTTAAATGACTCTATTTTATTTTGGACAATACTTAAAAAGAACTTCTGTCTAAACTATAATCTATTTTAATTTAAATTAAATAATCATATGACAATTTCAAATTGAAGCTTTTAAAAAAGACATTAGACTCTCTTCTGCTATCCACTGCACTCCTCCTTTTTGCCTTTTTGGTTGCGGACCCGAAAAGCCAAAGTAAAGAAGAGAAAAAGAAAAGGAAAAAGCTTTCACTTCTCAAATCTCATTTCCACTCCCGTATAGGTTGCCGGTGACTCACTCTACAATTACATATGGTCATCCATATCCCTCGATATAATATTTAAGTATGCATGTACGATACGAGACTCAATTCTGGCTTGTCCTTGTGATGAGATAATTTTAAGCTAATGTACTTTTACCATATCCTTATATGTTATACTATTAAAAATATAATTATTTAATCATGATTGGTAAAAAATAAAAACAAATAAAAAAACGAGTTTAAAATTATATGTACACATAAGAATATAAAAATTTACATGATTCACTTTATAATAAGGTTACGTCTACGACTACTGTGATTTTACTATAATCTGAATGAGTTACAGATTACAAGAGATGTGACTCTTCAACTATACATATATAATATTAGGACAATAAAAAAAATAATGTAAATATTAAAAATACACTCGAAAAAATTTAATTCAGTCGAGAAGTTAGTGTCCTAGTATTTATCAAGATCCATACTACCTAACAGATGCACTTTAATATATATTGTTGATTCATTCTCAAATTAAAATCGAGAACGAAAAATATAAATAGAACCAAAATTGAAAAAAATACACCTTGTCCGAGTTGTCATTCCCAAATATAATGGTGAGACACGATTTAAGTATCTAACCTAAAATGAGATATATAATGCAAGAATTCTTATCAACTCGTACAAATTTTACCGTTGTGATTGAATACAAATGTCGAATCTTTACATGAAATAAAGATATTGAATTAAAAACAAACAATAATATTTATGGAATTAGAATATTATTAAAATAAGATATATAACTCAATTCAGTAAAGACTTATTATAATAATTTGAGATTGATTACATAAATCATATTGTGTTATTTTTTTATTTAAATTTTTTTTTTAGACTATACATTATAATATTTATTTTAATTATATATATTTTTATTAAAATTAATTTTGATTACTTTCCATCTTTTACGTGATCCTCGGATATGAATCATGCATCTTTTTCTTATCAATTCATTATACTAATCTTTATTATACATAATCAAACAGTTTTTAACTGATTTTCTTTTGTTTTATCTCCGATAAATGTTAATCATTTCATCTAACTGATTTAAGTCATTTAGATGTAGATAATGTGGGTTGTGAATAGGGTGGGGACCAGGTGTTGGTAAATCCAGGAGGTGGGGCCCCGTGTTATCTAACTAGTAAAGAAGTACTACTACTGACTCTTTTGATTCAGGTGGATCAGACAGTCGTGTAAACGTGTGAGCTATGTTCATCAGTGGTCATCAATCAACTTAGAGCATTTATTCACTTGAGAAATGCTAATGTCAAATACAAAAATTTGACATTATAATTGATTGTAGTATTCTATTTTACACACACATGTATATATATATATATATATAAAAGTATATGTGTATTTTATATATACATAAATATATACTACTAAACATTATTCTTACATCATTCACTTCCAACTATGTTAACCTTTTAATAGTGATGAAATCAAAAATTTTAATTAAATAAGATGAAATTAAAGATATGAAAATTTATAAGAATTTATATGAATATATAAAATTTTTTAACTCAAGTCTTATTTTATAAAAATATTTTAATAAACACGTGTACATGTAATAGTGAGTGGTCATTGACGTATGTATTAACATATATAATATATGTATTAATTAAATAGTGAGGGATGACACTCATAATTGATTGTAGTATTCTATTTTACACACACACACATATATATATATATAAGTATATGTGTACTTTATATATACATAAATATATACTACTAAACAATATTCTTAGATCATTGACTTCTAACTATTTTAAGCTTTGACGGATTTAAAAATTTTAATTAAATAGGATGAAATTAAAGATATTAAAAGTTATAAAAATTTATATGAATATATATAAAAACAAAAACTTGAACTCAAGTCTTATTTTATTAAAATATTTTGATAAAATTAGGAGTAAAAAATACAATATTAAAATTTTTGAAGAGAAACTAAGTCACATTTTATTAAAATATTCTAATAAAAACAAGAATAAAAATTCAATATCAAAACTTTAGGAAGGGAGCATGCTTCCATTTGTCCCCCCTTTAAAAACATATCCTGTAACGATAGGATGAAAAACCATACATAAAAAACACACCTCATACACATTGCGGTTTCCTTTTAACGTTCTCCTTAATTAATATTTTATAATGTCACTCAGTTATAGATGATCCGTGACAATATATTCTTTAATAATACTTTGTTATATTTTATTAAAATATATGAATCATATTTTATATAATAAAATATTATTAAAAAATATAAATATTATTAAAAAAAATACATTATCATGTTATTATATCAGTCTCCGTCCAAAAATTTGGGCATCTTGCCTTAGCCCAAGGTTTGGTCACCTGACAATACCCACCGTTGACAAAAAGGCATTAGGCCCAAAACTACGGATAATTCTGATTGCAGTTGAATCCAATATAACGTACAAATTGACTCTCTCTCCCTCCCTCTCTCTCTCTCTCTCTCTTAATTATTATTAAATGAATTGATGTCTCAACAACATTAAGGCCAAGCTTCAACTACTCCAAGCAAGATGATTCATATTTCTTGGTGGACAAAGTTCAATTGATAAGAGTGTTAATTGATAGTTCAATAGATAGAATGTGAGTTGTTAAAATCATGGTTTTGAGTGATGGGAAAGGAATGGAATCTGAAAATGATGTGGTATAAACTTTAATATCAAAGAAAAGCTTACAATATTTTTAAGTCTTAATTTCAGTCAATTATAGTCTTGTAAAACCATCAAAACGAGTGGTAAGATCAATCAGTTATAACTGAGAGATGTCAGAACTAACCAGTGCACGTGACTAGTAAAACGTTGCATGATACCCGAAGAATGATGATTTACACGTGTATCTTCTCTGCCAAACAAGTAATTCCCTCTTCCTTTCAAAAAGGAGATAAAAAGAGAAGAAAATAAGAGGAAACCAGCAAATGTGGCCATGGTTAGCAAAACAAAAGGGCAGGAATGGTTGCATAACGCGTGCATTGGAATTGGAGCTGGAATTTTGAAGGGTCAAAAAAGCATAGTTGGACCATGCAATCTATAACATGGTTTTCTTCTGCTGTATGGATAACTTTACACGTGCTTTCCATGTGTCTAGTCACCACTCTTTGTATCTCCAAGAAATGCCTGCACGTGCTTGCTCCCTTGGACTCCGATCACAAGAAAGTGAAGTGCGCCTTTCAAAGCAAATAGCTAAAGATTAATCATTCACCAATTCATATTACAGCAATGCATTGGAATAACAATATCTGCAAACTTAACCAATTGTTTATTGACTGCCAAAAGGAGCCCAAAACTCTTATCATGTGATCAATAAAAACAACTCTAGGAAGTGTAATACAGTTCTATAACAGCAACTAGGAAAAAATTAATCAAAGAAGAATAGGCAACTCAGTTTCTCTGGCTTCACTTGGTTGCTTTATCTGAGAAGGGATCTTGTCAAATGTTCACGTGCCGTAGCCAAAGCCTGAGTTATAGTCTGCAAGGTGTAGGAAAACATGTTAGGGTTAGATTAGCACCAGAGAGAAGGCAAAAAGTCATATCAACATCACAAAAGGCCTAGCAGTAAGTGACTTGTATTGTTAAAAGATGCTGGAAATGTGAAAGCTGGAAGTTGTGCCGTGAGTGTCACTTGCACTCAAGTAGTTCTCCTCAACTTAACAAATTCTTTGAGTCTTCTTTAATTGGATATGTCAATTAAGATTTTAATATTTCTATTGCCAATCCATTACTGCTGTTCTATTTTAACTAAAAGCACGAAATATTCTATTTTAATGAATAGAAAGAATACGAGTTCGATTACCTGCTCAGACAAGGGTGCCCCAGCATCCACACTGTGGGTTGCTACTTTTCCCGCAATAATATTGGCATCTGTTTCAAGAATCATCCTGCCAATTAACATAGAACCCGTAAAAAAAATAGAAATCAGCCTCTCTTTTTTTGTTACCAAGATAACTTATTAAAATAACCTCTGTAAACAAGAAAGCTTGGTGAGAGAAGATATGAATTATTCCATTTCAAGTGGTAGGATGAAGCAACACTCCTTTGCCATAAGCATATTTGCGTCATTCAATGGAATCCTTTCAAATTAACAGATTGAAATAAATAAAATAATTCTTGTATTTGGAATTAGGTACATGAGCTGACAGCCAGTTTGAAGGCATGAGGGAATGAAATCATTCCATTGAGGTCTAATAATATATTTTTTAGGTTTATTTATAAAATCAGGTGCTGTTCTCCTCAATGATGCAGAAATTCCTAAACCATTCTATCACGTCTCAACCACTCATCCATATTACTATCCTAATTTCTGGACAAGAGAGCAACTTGAACAAAGATACAGACACTTCATACAAGCCTGTACGATAGGACATACATCTGACAAAAGAATACCTAACTGGGCCAAATAATTTTCACCACAATTAGTTTTCCGATAGATGTGAAGAATCTTAACATTTAGCTTCGGCTTAGGGGATGTCTGCGACCATTTCTCCTATTCACATGCCATAGGGAAGAGGACTTGCTGTATCAAAGACAATGCAACATCAATGCTCGCATCGAGTTCCAGACTAGTATGATGATGTTGGGTATTCAAATAAGAAAGCAACCATGGGAAACAGCACAAGAGTTCTGCATATAGACTTGCCCACCAGCCCCAATCTGTTCTGAGTAGCCCATACTCATTTAGATAAGAGAGGTTCTCTTACATTCACATGTCATGAGTCAACCAAAAAGATGGGTAGTAAACATGAAAAGCATAGACACAGAGGGCAGAATAGACAGCATAGGGCAGTGCAGCCACGGAGCAGCGAATTTTGCATTACAGTTATGGTGGCATTTGCCACACATAAGAAGATAATATAAGCTTTGGGCGGAAGAGTACATAAAGGATGTAACATTCTTGGCATGAACATGACATTCTTGAATATTTTCTTTATTGAAGGGAGCAAAATAACAGGCAAAAGGAAATGACCCTCAAAATGTAAACTTAATTCACAAAAGTTTCGAAACATGCTGAGGAGGTGAAAGAAACCTGCATATCATAAACACTTGAATTGATGTGTGCTTTAGTTCCCCAAATATGATAAGGACTAAGTTGGAAATGATGCACATCATAAAGTCAGATGGAAAAAATAAGACTTTACATTGAACTTGGGAGGAATTCTTTTTGTCGATTTTATTGAAAAACAACTAAAATTTTCAACAAAAAAAATAACTCCATTTTCATAATAGGATATAATGATAATTTACATTGACATTGCCAAGTAAGCACCTGCAATAATATACTGAGAAGAAAGGATGAAGCAGATTCTTCGAGCTAGAGTCAAGATAAATGCCTCTAGTGATCTTATCGATTATCATCACTGTTATTGTTGTAAAATATTGATTTATTCATTTATTTTTTGTGTGGTTAGGGGTAATGAGATAATTTTTCAAAAGAAGTCTTAAAATGTCATTGCCTAACAGTTTTGTGAGGTTGGCTTTTTTTTTGTTTGGGTTGGGGGGGGGGGGATTGGAACATATTGTCATTGCCCAAACTGTTGCAAGATGCCACTGAAGATTGGGCTTATGAAGTTCTTCCTTAAGATTTTTGTACATCATGCAAGGCATACTCTGCCCACAGATGTGAATTCAAAAAATTTCAAGTGTGAAAAATAGAGACATATTGTCATTGCCCAAACTGTTGCAAGATGCCACTGCAGATTGGGCTTATGAAGTTCTTCCTTAAGATTTTTGTACATCACGCAAGGCATACTCCGCCCACAGATGTGAATTCAAAAAATTTCAAGTGTGAAAAATAGAGACCAAAGTCTAGAGGTGCTGTATGTCAACACAGAAAATTATAAGAATGCATGATGCATCATCCAATCCGTCCATGTGCCAGAAGCCAGCTGCAGGACCCATTTGGCTGTTGGGAATATTAAGTGGGAAAGTGATTCTCCAGACTACTGAATGAAAGTAAATGATTGGAAAAATAAAGAGTTACTTTCTCAAGATTGTTCTCAGGACCTTCTCATTCCCTCTAATTTACTTTATCAATATATTAAAAAAAAAAATACTTTCTCAAGATTGTTCTCAGGACTTTCCCATTCCCTCTAATTTACTTTATCAATATATTAAAAAAAAAACTACTCTTCTCCCCTGTTGTCCTTCAAATCCTAATCCTTCCGTGGACTGTTGTAAAACTTTCACATAGTGTCGTCCTCTCTCTTGGAATAAAACATGCACTGTGCTTCAAGTCGAAGCAGCCACGGATGATGCTCAGAAATTAGAAAAGAAACACAAATGAGATTACAAGAAGTTGAATATAGGGTTTCCAAAGAGCTACAAATGAAACCTGATTCTGCTAAAGCTGATGCAGAACCATCAAAGTGCTTTTAGAGCTATAAACTGAAGCAGACATAGTTTTCTATAGACCCAAATTATAGATCTCCAATTCCTACTTGACAAGTTCAAACAATCTCAAGATTATAGCCTCAAGTCCATTCGTAGCCACATCACAAATTATGAGATCTCCAAAAATCACGAGCTGGCTCAATTGGTCTGAAGTTCAAGCATGTAATCAAGAAAGAAATGAAATCATGATAGTTATATGTGTGTTTGTGCGTGAAGTATTTAAACACACGTATATATTCATATATAGATACATTTGTCTTTGTATTTATGATGTTTTTCCATATATTTCAAATAAATTTGTGCTATTAGCATCGTTATTGGTTATGTTATTTTCTTTCGAATAACTCCATTCGCTTTACTTGCAATTGTATACATGTTTGTGCGGGTCTTTAAAACATTGAAGGAGTATATGTGTGTGTGTGTGTGTATATATATATTGATTGGTACGTTGAAAGATTATATTTGAAAATCTTGAACTTCAAATCCCTGTATTCATATATCTGATGATCGCGGATATGAAATCTAGGTATTTCGAATCCAAGCCCAAATCCAACACAAGGTTTCCAAACATAACCTGAATGATTTTGAAGAATTTTGACGGTATCCTAGCCAAATAATATGCAATTCATTGGCTGTGACTGGATGGCATTCTGATTCCTGAAGTCAATCTCCTCATAGGTTGTAAGACACACACACATACCCATTTGTCGCAATTGGGACTTGAACCCTCAACCTCCCCTTTGGGAGGTGGAGGAGATACCACCTGAACTAACACTAGGCGGTAGATCAAGCAAGAAGTTGTATAATTCATTGCAAAACATATTAGATGTTACTGCTTGGGCACCAATGAAAGAATTAGATATTCTTGTGATTTTATGACATTCACATATGTACAAAGTAGTGCATAAAAAACACATTGATGAAGAAAATTCAGGCGCTACTCAAAATTAACTGAGACTTGGGAGCTACATGGGTTTATGTTCATCAGACCAATTTAAGGAATAAATCATATACAAGAGATAGATGACATTATCAGGTTCCAAGTGAAAGACCCTCACATAGGGGTAGCATTTCATGTGCACATTTCAGAAGAAAATAGAAAATGCTAATCTTGGAAGTGCTACTAGTTTTCCATGCAAAGGGATGCAAATGTAAGGGAGCAAATGAACCCAACAGACCCACCAACAAAAATATACACCCCATTATTCTGACTCAAAAACACAAAATACCATTTTTATCAGAGCAAATAATCTCACTAGAAATGAACATAGGCACTGATGGAGGGTAGTTTCCAAGTTTATTTGTCAAAGGACAAAGTTTTATGTCCCTTTATCACAAAATTATTCCTTTCATATGGGCAAACTATTCTGAACAATGGTAGTTTGATGTACTAACTACTAAACAATGAAACAACATATCTTCAACCAACAATGTTTTATGTTTATTTGTCAAAGTACAAAGTTTTATGTCCCTTTGTCACAAAATTATTCCTTTCATATGGGCAAACTATTCTGAACAATGGTAGTTTGATGTACTAACTACTAAACAATGAAACAACGTATCTTCAACCAACAAGTCTCTTTCCTAGATAATAACTTTGTTAATTGGTTCCGTGTGTAATCATGTAATGTTACTTCTAATTCAAAGAAAAGAACAATCTTGAGAAGCTAATCTAGTAAAAGAAAAGAACATAGAATGGGAAAATCTCAAAATCAAAAGCTCACATATACATAAAATATATCAATAGAGAAGCATTTTTGCGTACCCTCCATCAATAATCTCATCAAGGCATAGAAGTATAAGATCAAGGTTCTCAAGGGCCTCCATTTTCTCAACATTATTCCTACAAAACGGGCATGCCACATTAGACAGCATAAAAGCACAGATTAAGCAATCATCAGGATTACAATTAAAAAACATTGGCTAAAGTCGTGACCAACAAAACCTTAGAAGAAGGGTAACTGCATCAAAGAACCCCTGAAGAACTGTGGATAGGATTAATTCATTTTCATCATCACCTCCGGTCACAAAGAAGTGCAGGTCTTGGATGAACTTATAGACAACAATGTTGCTCTCAAACATTGCTATTTCCGCTGTAGATGATAGAAACACATTAATAGACATCAATGCAACAAAAGTATAAATTGTATTATCTACAATAATATACCGATAAAAAAAGAGTATAATCTACAATAATTCCAACAAGCAAAATTGATCTCTTTCATCTATGAAAAAAAAGATTGAATAACACAGAGGGTTAAATCATTTGATATGTATGCAGAACCAGGGATGATGGTTTCCTTTTTTAAATTCAAGAACTAGTTGAACCCTGTACAGTAGACTCCCTGTTCTCTACTCATGATCCAACCGTTGCTCTGACTCTCACAAATATTTCATCCATGAGTTTTACTTGGCTCATATTTTTTTTTCCCACATAAAACAAAATTTAAAGTTGTTTACCTTCAAGAGTCAATTTAGAAATTCAGTGTTTCCAATGAAAGAAACTGTATTCACAGTTGAAACTCGCTCCTAAAACCATATCAGGCACCTCTTATTTTCAAATTTCTGTAAAAATGAATTTCAGGTATAAAGAATTGACAGACTACAAAGGCAATTCATTTTTTTGGTAAGAGTTATTTTATTACCACGAACAGGGGGACACCCCCAAACAATGCTCAGAGAGCAAACATCCAGCCAAATACAAACCCAAACCCAATCAAGAGAACCCAAGTGATGGGGACTCAACATCTGCTAAAGAATAAAATACATTGGGGGAAAAGAAAGGCATAGGATCAACCCATCCAAGAACAAGAGTATCCTCAACCAAAAATCTGTTTGAAGATGATAGGATTTGCTCCCAAGCTCAAACTCAGTTCCCAGTTCTCATATGAGTTTGGGATTCTCCTCCATGAAGAGATAACAGTTCTAACAGTGTTCATTATAGAATCCTTTACCACATCAGCAGTTGAAAGCTTCTTCTTGAATTGTCTAGAATTCCTCTCTGCCCAAATATAGTAAGCTGTGGCTGATAAAGCAAGGCATCTCACATTATTAGTGAATGACTCCCCTTTCCAATGACTGACTATCCAATGCAATTCTTCCACCCAGACCTTAGGTTCTCTAACAATCAGACAGTCCTGCATAACTTCCTTCCAAATAGTTTTTGAAAAGGTGCAGTCCAAAAAATAAATGGGGAATACTTTCCTCCTCCTTGTTGCAGAAGAGACACTTACAGTCAATAGACAATTCATTTGGATTGAACTAGAGAGAATTTTGAGAGTCAAGGAAACTACTAGTGACGACTATGGTTAAAGTGTGGCAAATGTCATGAGATATAGGTGTAAATATTGTGTTACATTTCCCTTCCCTGATCTCTCAGTCAGTGATCAGATGCAGATTCTATCATACATCAAGTTGTCAAGCAAGAAAGGTACATGCAATGTGCACTTACTCTAGAATGTGATACAATGAGGTAGACATGTTAAACTTGCACATTTGAATCTTGCTAGTTGTACTCTAGAAAGACTAGAATGCAAAAATTTGATTAGAGTTCTGCAAATTAAAATTCATATGTAGTTAAAATTAACATCTATATTTTAATTTTATATTTTAAATCAATTGACTGTGAAGTTGGGGAGCGGGGCATCAATTGGGCTAATGTGAAATGCACAAGGTAAATACTAAACAATCTCTTGACTGTGCACAATTTTGGTATTCACATTTTGATGCTTGTTGCATATAATTACAAAATCACCACTTTACAAATTTAATCATAGCCAGTAACACTAAGAAATTAGAAAACTAGATAAATAATCTTAAAAGATCTAATGTAAAAACTAGAATTTTATAAAGGATATAGGAAAATTTGTAAACAGTATTACCATAGCTACTTAACAAGAATGCAATATGTGCATGTGTATGTATAAAAAAAGGAATGTTAATGGTGCTTTATGGGCCCCAGCTAAGTTCGACCACCCTTCTTTTTCTATATTTAGAATTTGGAAAATTTCCTATGCCATTCACAAACCCTCTCGATTGGATCCAACTATGTACATACCAGTATGCCTAATGCACATTCGAAATGGAAAAAATGCTGAGATTTCAAGTTAATTTTATTCTATAAAGTTAAATTTAAAACCAAAGCTATTGCTGAAAGCTATTTTATTCACGTTGTACATCCATGAGGATATTTACTTACTACTAGTATAGATGATTCTTTAACTTAAACTATGAAATAAAATCCAATAAATTTTTCTGGGTTATGAATGCTACATTTGGTAGTCGAGTAAACGTAGGAAATGAAACACATATATACCTTTGGATCCTAGTTTCCTTTATTTGAGACTTGGAAATAAAAAAAACTCCACTCAACTGTGCCAAAACCAACTATCCAGCTTCCTTTTGGTGAGCTTTTAAGCTTTTAAAGCCAAAAAATGTAAAGCCCAAGGTTCAAAATTTCATCACGCTTTCCTAGATTTTGTAGCAATCAAATAACACGGAATGTGAAGTTACAGAATGGCAATATACCACAATGGGGATAGTGTGTTGGAATCACATATTGCTACACTACATGTGCTGTACAACAACTACAGGTTTCCTCTATCAGAAAAGGAGGGATGCTTCTGGGGCTTTAAGGGATAGGCCAATAGGGCATGTTAAGAAAAGGCAAGCCTCTAAAAAACTAATAATTATAAGACACTAACTCCTCTTCCGAAGATTTCGCGTTTTCCCTTTCATCTGTATTGAGTATTGAGAAAAAGAAAATAGGCTCTATGAGTGGTCAGATTAATCTGAATTACAGTCAGATAAGAATTAAATTCTGCAATCAAGACAATTAAACCTTGCCTCATACATCTAATTACAAAATAGCAGCGCATCTCAATTTTCATAATAATCAATTTAAGAAGGTCAAAATATTCACAGAACACTATCAGAATCTCAAGCAACAAGGATGAAAGAACTCAAGAAGAGAGAGAGAGAGAGAGAGAGAGAGAGAGAGAGATGAATAAACATAAATGGCTTGAGCAAACCTTCTGTCCGAGCATTTGTCTTTTGAGTTTTTGTAAACACAGATTTTTCAAAAGCCAACTTTGCACTATTGGTCGGCCAATCATCAGAATAATACTTAACAGCTACACGCTTCCCTTCAGAATCTAGAAGAAGGATGTTTTTTATAGTAGGACATGCATCCTGCAAAATCCAATCACAGCTGGATTATCACAATGCAACCAGTGGTGGTGAATAATTCCAAATCTAGAATCAATGAATTTAGCCACTATCTTAGATTGCATACAAATGTATTCAATAGCCGCTATCTTATCCACAGGTGGATGCAGGCAACCCTAAAAAAAAAAAATAGAAGACCCCTAATATCTTATGCAAAAATCTTAAAAAAGTATCCACTCACCCTTCCAAATAAAAAACTAATAAATAAATAACATACTTCACTAGAACTCAGCCAAGTATAAATGTTTTCACTTTCGTTCCCAACCTAAATTTTCTAGATCGCCACTAATCTTAACATCCATAATTCTAGCATGTACATACACACAAACCACACACAGAGATATTAAACACATACCTAGATGCATAAATCTGTGTTCATATACATGTGCGCCTTATGGTATGTATATACACAATTACACACAGGTGTATACACACATATATATATATATATGCGTGTTTATAGATACTAGACGTGTATCTGTGTATGAGAGAGACGTGCATGATGAGCGCCCATCTCCAAATTCGCTTTTGCACCAGCGCATTGCTTTATGTGAACATGTAGCCGTTAAAAACTAGAATAATTAACGAAATAATACAGATCTAAAACGAAAGCATATAAAAATTACAGATCCTAGAAACAATTATACATCGGAAAAGCGAGATTAATTTATACTCATCATCCGTTTGTATAGAGCGGAAGAGGCCTTTTGTTATTTTGGGGTTCCAAACAATGAGAATTCCGAGATTCAGTATCTCGGGAGTAATTTAGTTCTCTATAATATTTCTTTTCCCAGCAAACAAACAGATGTCTAAGAAGAAGAAATACGAAAAACGTTTAATTAATTTTTGAGAAAATGGAATTAGATCTCTTGAAAACTTTAGATCAACAACGCATATGAAATTGTAGACAATTGCAAATTCACAGGAACATTTTGAAGAAATTACAGAGGAGATCCAGCTTTACTTACTCGATAGAAGTTCGCCATTGGTTGAAGGCTCTTTGAAGTTTGAAATGGAGAAGGAGATCGCTGCCTCTGGTTGCTCTGATGGGGGAGTCAATAGCTTGGTGGTCCTTTTGGCCAAATGAAAGGGCAATTTGGTTACCGGAAGAAAAAAAAAAGCACAGGAAGGCAAATGGGCGTTTTCGTCACTTCATGCATTTTTTATTGTCAAATATTACAAAATTCAGTTGTGTAATATTGAAATATTAAATCAAAATTGAAAAAAAAATATAAAAAAATAGTTATTTTAATATTTTGATTAATTTGAAAATTAATTGATTAAAATTGCTGATTTAATAAAATTTTGGTAAAAAAAATTTAAGTATTGTTTGATAATACATTTTTTATAAATTTGTAAAAATATAAAAGTAGTATTTAGTTTGCATTAGGAATTTTTTTATATATATTTATAATTTCTTTATATTCATTTATACATATTTATATAACTAAAAATTTATATATGGTATTTACTTCTACAAAATGTTTATATATGCACGCACGCGCTTTCACACACACACACACATATATATATATATACTTTTTTTTATACATATATACATTTATATCTTATAAATATATTTATACATACACGTATACATACGTAATACCTTTTTACATACTTATATTTATTCAATTAATAAGTTCATCACAGAGTTCGACGACTTTCATGATTTCAGTATTTTATGAAATTCACGTGAAACTTATTGAATTATTAAAATCATAGATATCATAATAAATGCAAGATGAATTTATGAAATAACTTTTCTAAATAAAGACTTGGGCATTATCATATCACTATATTGCTAAAATTATTGAAACTGTGCTAAACATATGACGAATTCATGAAATAATTTCTTCAAATAAAGATTTAGATATTGTGATATCACTCTACCAAATATTTTTTTTTTTTTGGAAGATTATTATACATGTCAATACATGATATAGCTCTAAGAAATAAAGTATTCTATCTAGATATAATTTTTTTCGTACTATTGTCATATTATTTTTTATTATAATTTAAATATTTATAAATTTTGTTGAAATATAGCATAAAGGGTAGAATTACTATTAAAATGATTTGAGTTTAATAATTACGTAGAATAATTTTCAATGAACAAGATTGGACATAGTTTCAGAAATCTGCACGTTGCTCTCTATTTTAGTCATCAAATCATAAACTTCCTAAACATCCTAATCAAGTTAGCCTCTGGCCACCATACAAGGCACCAAACCAAGTCCTAACCATTTCCTTCAAATTTTGACTCTTATTCTTCAAATTATCATTAATAAAACTCAGTTTAGAGAATTTTATTTTGTTTAAGTGGGTAATCCTTGTTTTTTTATTCAAACAAAAAATTTAACATGTTTAAATTATTTTCACGTTTTCGTACTGTATTAAAAGTCATAAGTTGAAGTCTTACTTTTCGATTAAGAAAGATGTGAACATTTATTTTCGTACAATCATAAATTAGACCGGATTGTCTATTCACAATTCATATTTGAAAGACTCGTATTGCTGTTAAGATGTATAATCTTCTATTACTTTATAATCTTATAACTGTACTATTTAATTAGTTGTAATACCTGAATTATAACGCCCAATTACTTTCATAAAAAAATTATCAAAAACATTTTTCTTTGCAATTTACTTTTTTACACAAATTACAGTCCCACACCTTCAAAAATTAAAATTTCTTGAAGCTAATATACATAGAACATAACGTAGGATAGGAATAATGGTTCATATTTAGGAGACTCTTGTTTTAAATAAAGCTAGAGAAATGAGAGCAGCTTTGTTTGGTAGTAGTGTTTAAGGAGTGAAGAAGGAAGGTCCACACTTGCATTTCCAACCCTCGGGTTCATAATTTGTATAGTGGAGACCAACATGGCTAGTTGTGGTAGGCACTTGAATGGCTTCACATGGAATGCATCCAAAACACTTGTGCTCACAACTTGGTGGCCTTGACCCTATTTTGCTCATCATCCCTTTATAAGACGACGCTTCTTCTTTCATTTCTGCTGCTCCTGTCATGCTTTTATAATCCTAAAACGGCAAAACCAATTTTATGAATATATTACTTAATGATTTCGAGATATAAAACAAAATTCCTTTTTAGTTTTTACCAGTGTCACTGTGTGTGTGTGTGTGAGAGAGAGAGAGACCTCTTTTGAGCTCAAGGTAACTTCCAAAGACTCTGGGCTTTGGTCTGTGCCTGCAGATCAAGCCTGCAATGTTAGTAGATTAATTTCAGAGCTTAGAAAGTGTGTGTGTGTGTGTGTGTGAGAGAGAGAGAGAGAGAGAGAGTGAGTGAGTTGAAACCAGAAAAATAAAAACAATTTCAGAGCTTTTAGAAAGTGTGTATGTGTGTGTGTGTGTGTCTGAGAGAGAGAGAGAGAGTGAGTGAGTTGAAACCAGAAAAATAAAAACAATTTCAGAGCTTTTAGAAAGTGTGTATGTGTGTGTGTGTGTGTGTGTGAGTGAGAGAGAGAGTTGAAACCAGAAAAATTAAAACAATAAATGATCTAAAAGCAAGAATAGAAAATGTTTTCGGGAAAAGGTAATTGAAGGTGTTAGGAGAAGCAATTACTGAGAGAAAAAAAAGTTCTGGTGGTTAAGATTTCCAACAACTGGGTCGCTTTTAAAATTGATCAGACGAGGTCAAGAAGCTAAAAAGAAAACAAGAGGTGATCACAGTAAGAAATGAAGTTCACAGCTAGGAAGCTTTTAACATAATGGATGAAGTACGAATGTGGAGTGGAACCGAGAAAGACAAACATGGGAGGCATTTCTAAGAAGGAAATGGAAAACGAAAAACATATTTGAGAAATGCCAGAATTAATTAATTACGGAGATGAGATTTTCATGACCTGATTGATACGTATATTTTATGTTACTTATATTATTTGTGAATTAAACGCGTGACTGAAATATTTTGCAACAGATTTGAGAAATGAAACAGTAATTAGATACATTTGACAATTACAAGATGAAAGGGAAATTTATATGCAAATGATTGGAAAAAAGAGGACTAAATAGGCCAGTAGTGAACCTGGTTGGTGAACTCCATGACCATCATTTGGTGCAAATGGTCTGCTTGTAACACAAACCCAACCAACTATTTTCAGAACAATTACAAAACAGCATAACCTTCCCTTCATTTCTTCACAATCTCAAATGATGATGGTGATAATGATAGCAATGAGAGAGAAAGGGGGAGAGAGAGAGTTGGATCACTCAAAACTTCAGTGGGATATAATACATGCATACATATATATATATATATATGTATAAGAATTAAGGGTAATTAGAAGGCCTTCAAAACAAACTCCCATTTCCCCAAAACCAAGTGGTCAGAACTCAGAAGCACCTCCAGAATTTCTTGGGTTTCTCTAATTAGTTTTGCTTCACAAACAAGTGATTCTGCTTTCTTCTAAAATAGTATATTAAAGTTTTTTCCGATCATTTGACAACTCGATCACTGGAAAACCCTATGATTAATCTTCTTCTTTTTTTCTGTCGTTTCTCCTCTTATATTTCATTTCTTGCCCTTGAAGTCAAACTAATAGAGTTCTGTATGAGGTGGTCCTCGAGCCCAGAATAACAGCTCCCCTTTTGGGTCTGAAAAACCTATGCCACTGTAAAGTATGGAAGAAATATTGGCTCATGCCTAGACTGCAGAGCCTCTTTTTTTTTTTTCTGAATCCTGATAGTTTCATTCCTATAAGTGGAAGGAAAAAATCCAGTGGCAGAAACCCATTTTTATTTTAATTAATACACACACCTATATATATTTAACAAACAGCAACAATGTCTGGGACATTCAAATATTCAATACTGAAAAAAGATTAATGAGAGTTCCAGAGTTAGTTAAGTTATTATAGGAGGTGCTTGAGTCATCTTCATTCAGGCTGGTGTATATTCAATCTGGGCCGTCCATCTGGACCACTTTGAACTACGACGTGTCATTGTGAAGTCAATTTATAACTGGATGGTGCTGATTGTCGTTTGGATTCCTCTCTGTGTACTCTTTTTCTTTCTGGGTTGGGGGGTTTTATGTGTAGTTGTGTACATGATCATGATTAGAAGTTATGAAAGTAAATTTTCCATTAAGATCAATAAACTCCAACCTCATTTTAATTTTAAAAAGAAATAAAATTTAAAGGAAAATCTGGTTGCCCCATTCATTATAGTCTCTTTCTCTCTCTAGCTTGTAAAATTGGGTACATAGAATAGGAATTAATGTACTGTAGAGTATAGGTGGCCAATTTGGTAAGTGTGTTAAAGACAATTTATACTAAAATGAGCACAACTTTGGTGGATTAAGGGATGTTATATAACAAAAAGCATCATACCGTACAGCAGGCAATTGTGAAGCACCTCGATATATCACATGCCTTTGAACCCGGTCTCTAGCTAATACTATCATTTGGAATTGGTCACTGATGTGTGTGACTCAGCGATTTGATCATTCACTGTGCTGTACTGCCCCCTGCATCTCCCTTCTACTATATAGAGAGAGAGAAAAAAAAAAGGTGGACTTTGTACTGTTGATGAATCATACATTATACATACAGCTTGAAACCGTCTCAATTATGTATATCTGTCACAACTACAAAACTATCTGTATCCAATTGTTATACTCTTATCTTAGTTGATTGTGACTAAAAGAAATGATTTGATTGAGTGAAAGAAATGATGACATGACATGAATGAATGACGAGGTCATACAGGTTATTTTGACTTCTAAATTTAAAAATTGTTTCTCAAATAAAAGTGTTTGCATGTTTTTATAAGTCAGTCACAGACATTATCCTTAATTGATGTGGGATGCCAACGGAATCACTATCTTAGTAATGGATACATGATTAAAGGAGAGGTAATAAATTATTATTAGTTTTGGTGTATTGTACTCCGGTTAGTGAATATTTAATACATCAACAAAATGTGAGTAAGATATTGATGTAATAGATATTTATTATCTCGAGTACAGTGCTTTTAGGACTGATGAAGAACAGCTCAGATAAGACAAGGCTATGGGAGCGTTGAATTAGTTAAGCCACAAGCTATATATATTTAGACTTTAGAGGATGGCAGGTCTGTAAGCAAGCTGCCATTACACTAAGCTATATGGATGGTGTCATTGCTGTGGATTGGTGGATGAAGTTAGGGCAACTTACAAATAAAGAGAGTTTAAATTTGTCAGATCACCAATTATTGTAAAAAATTAAGTTGTTAGAAAATTCGTCCAATAATTTATATCAAACTTTTTTAACACCTTTACTCTCGTATAATTCCGTTTTGTATGTGAAGAAGTGTAACATGACGAGGGAGTTAATCTTGACATGATAAGATGAGGAATGAATGAGAGGAGACTTGAACGAAAATCTTTTTTGAATAAGAGTTTTGATATCATAGTAGATCACCAATTGCTCTAAAAATTCAAGTTGTTAAAGAATGACCTAATAATTGTTTTAACTAAATTTTCATGCGATGAGCAAGATAATTATTTCCTTTCTTTTCTTTCATTTTTGGTAAAGAGGATTTTAATTATCTTGCTTTCAGCAATTGAGAACAAACTCAAGACCAAACAACCTTGTGGTCTCTCATAAGCTAGACAAGAACAGCTCAGGATCGAGCTGGTTAGACCATTGGATGAAATTCACTTCAAAACATGCATATATATATGTGTGTGTGTGTGTGATTTGGTGAAGTTGAAGTTGACTGGACTAAGGAGATGGACCACTGCTATTATATGACTGCAAAGATTTGTTTGGCTGGCCTATTTTTGGTGTCTTGCTTGCAAGAGTTCAACAGCTTGTAGTCCTTTGAGATATGAAACCCATTGAATTTAAGAGATTTGCATAGGGAGTTCACTCTAGGGGACCCAATTAAACAAGTTTTTTTCAAAATTGGTTGACATATATGGATTTTATAGCTTGGTATAGAAAGAACATTAATTGTATATAAACACATGGGGAAGTTAGGATTATAGAATTGGTTGAGAGATATGGTTTTCTGCTTTATATACTGATATTATACAAGTTTGTTAAGGGAATTCAAAGTACATATCTAAACATTTATGGTTTTAGGCTTTTAGCAATCAATAGAGTTTTGAATGTACATCTTTTCTTTGGTAAAAGTTTGTCATGGCTACCACATTTAGTGGTCTCTATTTATCAACTATTTATGGTACCTCTATTGTTCTTTATTTGTGTTTATAATAATGTTATATATACTGAATTTTTTCAGCATAAGAGAAAAGATAATAATTATTAATTTTAACGGTTCAGATGAAAATTATGTAATGAACAATCGAGATCAATGATAAAAAATTATTGAATAATTACTTAAAATTTATTATAATAAATGTACGTGAATCTTATCATTACCTGAAAGCATTTTCCTTTGTTTATTGATGATTGATGTTATGTACACAGGTTTTGTGTTTGCTTCTTGAGGAAATGAAATTGTAGAAACAAAAGTTTCATTTGGGCAGACGGTGCCAGGCCTGTAAATGTGCCGCCCCATGGACCCGACCTATATAACAAAGTAGATCCGGTTCGGCTAAACAGACCCGATATGGTTGGTCTAATCCGGACCCGACAGCGCATTAAATAAACGAATCGGATAAGAGTCTGTTCATTTCAGTGGATGGGGCACGGACGGGCCTTTAAGGTTGTAATTAATATATAAAGTGTTTTCATGATGCTCACTTATGTCTATTCAACCCTTTTCTTTGAAAAATATACCATTAT
This sequence comes from Nyssa sinensis, assembly GCA_008638375.1. Lineage (NCBI taxonomy): Eukaryota > Viridiplantae > Streptophyta > Magnoliopsida > Cornales > Nyssaceae > Nyssa > Nyssa sinensis. The sequence continues at coordinate 2,081,509 of CM018035.1, read as the reverse complement.
ATTTTCTCATGTAACAATTTTATCATAGAATGCTGGATAGTTAAATAAATAAATAATTGAGATTTGAGTGATAATGTGATAGTTTTTTTTTTTTTTTATAATTTAGGTATATTTCGTTCAACTATATTTATTTTGGATTCAATTTGTCTTAATTTTAATTAGTCAAGAAATAATTTTTGAGGTGTCAATCTGAACGCACATGTACAACTAAAGCACCATTGATAAGATGGAATTCAAAGTTCGGTGGATCGTGAGACAGTACACTCCCAACTAACTCGACTAGCTCTTAACGAGCATGCGACAGTTTTATATTGACTATTCATCATTTAAGTATTAGAAAATAAATATAATATTAAATATTGTCTCATTATTTGAGAAGTTATATAATTAATTTTATCTCCAAAGACATGCCAAGTTGCTAATCATTTATTACTGGAGAATATTTGTTTCACTGAAGTAAGGCATCATAATCACTTATATTTTTTCACTTTGGTCTTTTCTCTTCAAATGATCATTCTTGGCCATGATACTGCAACCAAAAGTTAGTTTTGGTTATGTTTGGTTTGGCTTGTTTATTATATTTAATGTGTTTTGAGAAATTTATTAAACACTTAATTTATAATAAATTGTTTAGGATAAAATTTCAAATCGCATTTATTGCCTATAACTTTTTTATAAAGTGAAATTTAGGTTAAACAGATAAGTCTAATATTTTTTATTAAATTGGTCAAATTCATTATGAATGCTCTTATTTGATCATTATTAAGTATTGTTTAATAATTGTTATCTAAGAAGTACGGATACAGACACGAGATACTGACATGACACGATACGACACAACATGAACATGTAGACACACTATTTTTAAAAAAAGTAAGACACGAACACGTCAGAGACACGTTGAATATATATAAATTTTTTATATTTTTTATATAACTATATATTAAAAATTTAATGTTATTTCAATTATAATTGACATAAAAACATACAAATCGTAAAAATATTATTAAGATATTAAAATAATAAAGCTATTAAATAAAAATTAAAGAATTTATTTATTTAATTATCAACATTCATGATTTAAGTATCCGACACATGTCTGAAAAGTATATGAGAATATTAATGTTAGACACGTTTCCCTACATAGACACGTAATACTTCATAAATTATTATAAATACTCAAGTATTTAATTCAAATAATATTTTTCAAGGACTTATGCAAACTAGCACTAAATGTTATTTTTTTTTTTGGCAGAACCAAATAGGCTGCACTCATGCCCCATTTTCTTTGATTTCACTCTGCTCTTACTGATCTCTGCATAGTTGAGTGCTATCTAACCAACATATGAATGGTTTTGTGGTATTAGTATTATCAAAACAAGTAATCATGATCATCTCTATATATATATGGTGAATTTAAATGAAATCACCATGATCAATCACTGATGCAGCTTGTTAATTAACTTGGATGCCAACATGCATTTACGCTTGGAAAAGCATCATAATCATCACCATCATCCCGCCTGATGTATCACAAACCACCTAATCATTATATCTTGAAGCAACAATAAAGAAAGAAGTGAAGATGGTCACAATTTTTCTTTTTCTTCTTTTCCTCAATAAGGTGTAGTTCCAAACACACCTCTATAATGAAATGGTTGGCAAGTCAATTTCAAAGCCTCGAGGACACATGATTTCAAGCAGTTTTTGAGAGAGTAGCTTCAATCCGTTAAGAGTTTTGACTTTCCTCTACTGCATGGCCTACGTAATGATCCATTTCCGCGTAAAATCCTGCAAGCTAGTCATTCAAGTTGTTATTCATTGGTACACCCTGTTCAATAAGCATATGTTATACCAGTTCGGGATTCACATATTTTATTGATATGGCATATACTTATTAACCCGAGTGTTATGTATCAGGATCAGTAAATAATTTTTTATTCATCGAAATAAAAAAAATTAACAATGATAGACATCTCACTTCAATTCTCTCACCTTACAACTCATTCTCTCACAAGAATAGAATACGAAGACTACGTGTATATGTTAATATACTTTTTATCTGTCTTTATTTGAATTGTCGAAACTTATCATTCATGGGACCTACTAATGAATCTCACCTCCAACAATAAGGTAAAAAAATCGAAATAAGACATTCATCAAAAGCTGCAAAGTTACTTTAGAAATCAATTGATTTGATTATGACGTGAATGGTAAGAAAGAGAGAATAAAAAACCTAAACTTTCTTCAATTTTAGTAAATAAATGGACTTTATCTTGTGGGGCTGGGAAGAAGAAATTATTAGGCGAGTCTATCATACGATTGAATACTTTTGTGTTTGGAATGAGTGATACAATTTTTAGACAATTATTATATCAAATTCTGACTCTCAAATAACGTAATAATGACATCGTTCTATTATTTTGGTCACATCATTTAATATGTATTGTTAGTAATATGAAATCATTCAACGAGGCATTGTCCTATTATTTTAAAATCAAAATTTGATACAAAAATTTGAAAATAATAGAATGATTGGTTCTGGGGGTAGTGGGATTCAAAGGATTGCAATATTCATAGGGTTACCCTTTTCCAAGGGGGCACATTGTGGGTTTGTTTCATCATCTTTTACAGATAATAAAATAATCTTTTCCCTTCCATTTCTAATATTTTTCTTCAATTAGTCTTAGATTTCTCTTATGATGAACATATGTCTCATAATTTTGGTAACTTTGTTTATTCATGAAGGATTCAAATAACTGCAAGTGATAGTTTTTGGTTTATGGCTCTAAATTATAATTTCTTTCCTTTTGTAGCTCTGTTTTATTTTTATTTATTTCTTAATTCTGTAAATCACATGTTCAAATCATAGGCATGCATAATTCATTATCATGCAATATTTAATATATTATTCTTCAAGTATACGTATTCATAAAGATTATTTTTATGCGATTGATGCGTGCTTCATGCAAGGATGAGCCAAGAATTTGTCACGAAAGATTTTTTTTTTTCAATGTTTGATGATAATTTTTAATATTAAAGAAGTAAAAAAATTAATATAAATTGATAAATAATCGAATTCATTAATATTAAATGAACTTTTAAATTAGATAAGAAATGTGACCTAAAAAGATAGAGATTCAAGAAAATCAAAGTCAAATTGTAATTAAAATGAGGACAAAGTATGAAAGATTTTAAATTCATGGGGATCAAAAACAAAAATTAGAAGGACACGTTGAAATTTTTTTTAAAAAAGATTAAGAAAATTTTGAATAAAAATTTTTGAGGGGAGTCAATTGCCCTCCGCCCCTTGCGTCCCCATATAGCCCCGTCCATGACTTCATGAGACTATTACAGTTCGTTTGGATAAGTAGAAGAGAAAGGAAATGATAGTATTAGTTATGAGGAAAAGGAAATGAGAGGAGAGGAGAGAATAATTCATCATTTATGTTTGGATAACTAATGAAAGGAAAGGAAAGAAAAGACTAATATAATCCTTTCATCTTGTTTGGGAATGATAAAGGAGAGAAAGGAAAAGAAAATTTTTTATATTATTTTATTATTATACCCTTTAAATACTTTAGGATAGAAGTGTCATTTTTATTTTGATTTTTATAATTTTAAGGGTAATATTAGTATTATTAAAAATTCATTAAATATTTTTTTCATTTCTTTTCCGTTTCCGCCCACTTTTGGAGAGATAACAAAATTGCTGAAATAAGGGTTAAGCCCTCCCTCCCTTTCCCTTCCTAATTTTTAAAACAAACATGATATAAGCTCTCCTTCCTTCTCCTTTTCTTCCCTTTCTTTCCAATTCCTTCCATCCAAACATAGTGTTAGGAATTTCTTTTACTCTCTTCTCTTACCTTATATTATTAAGAGTCCATTGGTCATGCGAGTCGAGAAGAATCATTGGTCGCACTTAGCATTATGACTTTATTATAAATATTTCCATTCCAAAATCACATGCCACACCCGTCGAAATACCCTCTGTTTGTTCTGCCAAACATTTACTAAATCTGATAAGAAGATTACAACTATCGACAGAAAAAATCCCAACCCATTACTCAAAGTCTTGCAAGAACAAACTCATACTACTTACAAACCTAGCCCACGGATGAAAAAATAAATATATCACCGCAACTCTTACTTAGAAGAATTCGAACCGTAACTTTTTTCCTAGCAAAAAACACGAAATATCATTAGAACACTATGAATTTTAACTGCAAATCTTAACTCATAAAGGATTGTTAAATGAAAGATGCCAACACATAATAATAACAATGGTACCGTGCCCTATATAATGCGGGGTAATTAAAGTGCACTAAGCTCAATAAGTATCACAGTTACCACCAATATTTTGAACTTATATATCTATACATGGTGGCCTACGGTGGCAGAATTCTTACATGATTTACTAAGGAATCAAAATTGACAGGTAGGACCATAAATGTACATATATATACACACTGTTTATCATAATCTAAGTTGCAATAATGATCAGCTTGACCCCAAATTTGCATTTATTGAACTCATAGTAAACCAAAGGGAGAAATTCAACTTATATGTAATTTGGCAGACTAATATCATAGATAATAATTTTTTAGATTTAGTTCAAGTCCAATCACCAAAACAAAAAAAAAAAAATTAAAGTTTCTGTCATGAAAAAATAAATCCCCATTCTTTGCACCATTAGTATATATGTTTGACCTTGTCCAAATTCATCTTGTTTCATCCAAGCAAAAGCAAAAGCGAAAAGAAAGACATATTCAATTTTTTTATTGACGCATCACAAAATGTGAAAGGAATTGAGCACGTCAAATTTTTTGTGTTAAAACAACCATAAAGATTACTCAACAAGAGAACAATTTTCTAAATTCGAAACTGTATATTATTAATAAAAAGTGAATAATAAAGACATATTACATCATATTTATAGAGTTAGAAAATTACTACTTTGAATAACAAATTACTAATTCATATACTAATCAAATTTGGAAACTAAAGAAATTTAAAAAAAATTCAAATCAAAATCGAGACATTTTTGCAATTGGGCCCATAATAGAAAATTAGATAAGAAAAGAAGGCCACAAATGACATCTCGATCTGAATTTTCTAAGTGAAGTATCTGATAATCTAAAACTTTTCATAAAATGTAAAATAGTTAAAAAGACCTAAGCAAAACAAATTTGATCAAAAAATGGCTTCGATCATGGTCATAAGGCGGTGAGTTTGATTTGTCTCGTCATTTCGAATTAAAAATAGGAGTAATGAGTCCACAAAAATGGACTTAATAAAATTGCGTCTATACTAGTACTTTGACTTAAAATAAGACCTTTGATGTTTTTATTATTCAAAGAATTGTATCTTTTTTTCACTACCTATTATATTTTATTGTTAGAGCTGTTGTAGATATAGAAAATTTCTTGAATCCAACTGATACACTACTATGATGGTGTGTGTGCCCTTCCAATATTGTCATGCCATATGGGCATAGCGCACAGTGTTATTTGGAGATCACACCGACCCATAATCATGCAAGAATGCTTGGTGTAGATAGGTATATATAGGTGAATATATAGTTTATGATGACTTACTATAAAAAGCTAGTCTCTTTTTTTTTTTTTCTAGCTTCTTTTTGGGCATTTTGTTGAAGGATTAGATTGGCATGATGCAACCCTTGTTTCATTTGAGTAAAAAAAAAAAAATTACCCTCGTAAAATTTCCCTGAAAATGACCCATACCAAAGCCTATCTTCACTCAAGAGATAGAGGACAGAAATTTCATAGCAATTCTCTGTGTACTTTCATTGATTCCTCTATAAGTTGGGAAAAAACAAAACTCACCTACAGGTACTGCCCTCTGATGGCTCAACAAATAAAGCAAAAGAGTCTGATGCTATTAATTGTTGCACATGCAACAATTAAATCGAGAATCTTGCTTGTTTGCTCGATCTATTTCTTCCATCACAAGCATTCCCAAGCCCACATTTTTTCTTTCTGAAGCAACAACAATTTTTTGTAATCCTTCACTGATCTTTTCTGCCCTTTTAACCACAAAAGCAACCATAGCTTTATGGTTGTTTAACCTTTAAAATTGCAAAGTATAATAACAAATTCATGGCATGTGTACTGAATTATTTGCATATAGTCACTTCCCATTCAGAATATAGAATCTTTGTTTTCTTTTTTACTTAGAATTGGGCTTCATTTGCAAAGTACAATACAAAAAGCAACCATTGCTTTATGCTGAATTATTTAAAATTGCTTGTTTTTTTATAACCCAAAAACCGGTTCCACCAATCAGGCCTTCTGGGCACATGGCCGGGTCTTAAACCTACGCAAACTTTGGATATGCGGAATGATGACCCCAAGAACACTCGTTGAGTGTTATGATTCTAAGTAAGTAGTTGATGCAAGTTTCATTCACAATTTTTTTTTTGGGTAAGTTTTTGCTGCTGAAGAAATTGTAGACCTCTTAATTGTTAGTTTGAACTTTTAACCAAACAAATCCTTAGAAAAGAATACTAAAAGTTCATTGTAATTAAATTTTGTAAGTAGATGTTATGATAGAATGAATCAAATATATGATCAGCACAAAAATAAGAATATCAAATCCCAGTGGGTTCCACAATGATTGTAATGAATTCTATCTTGAGTCAATGTTCTACTTATTATAATTGTTATTACATTTTGCTGCAATATTTTACAGCCTCTGACTTTAGAGTATTACAGATAACATAAAAAATATTAACACTAAATAATGTGTGTGTTTGTGTGTGTGTGTGTGTGTGTGTGTGTGTTTTCATCATGCAGGCTCCAATCTAGATTAAAGAAACAAACAATTATTGTAATAGCACTACATTTACAGGCTGTCAATTAAACAATATGGAAAGCACCTACTTACTACTAATTATCACATTTTAAAAACCTGTTATTGTTGTAACAGTTAAGGTTAATTCTTTCATTTCTGAATATCCAATTTTCTTCTAATAAATAGTACTGTCTATAAGTAATGGAAATCATGTAGTAATTGTCATTATATATATATATATATATATATATATATATATATAAACCTGGTCAGTGAATGCATGCATTTAACATCTAATTCAATGTGTATCAAATTAGTTTTCTTTCTTTCTTTTTCTATTAGGTTACTTTGTCATAAGTGTTTAATTAGTATTTAGTGTCTCCAAAAGTACTAATTTTGTTTAGATCAATTCTATATATATATATAGTATAAATGCCTTAGGATTTTGTATATATGTCATTTTGAGAATAGTAATTAAACCAGTTTTTTTTATATTTTATTTTAAGAAACTATAGTTTATATACTGAAATAGATGTAGTACTCTCCTTGCCTAATAGTAGACAATTGCTTCATTTCAAAGGACAGACATGAAAGTCCTCTGAGAAATCACTATCTTTGAAGTAACTGTGGGCAGTAGTTGGGGGCATTCTTTTAGAAGAAACTTAAGGAAAATGTTTTAATGATGATAGCACACAGACACAGCCAAAAATAAAATAAAAAAATTCCAAAGGTTTCTGAAGAGAAAGGGCAATTGCTATAGTCCAAGACCGAGTTTTATTACATTGTAAGTAAGGTGGAAGAACCAAAAGGGTCCACCCTTTCCACTGCCTATCTAGCTTATTATACTGGTGAGAAGCCTTTGGCCTAATGATCCTCCACTAATTGGAAACAAAAAAAATTATCTTATTTGGTTGAAAGCTCCAGATTCTTGATAACCAGGAGCTCCTAAGAAAAACATTTGACAGTATTTTTTTTTGTTTTGGGTTTTTTTTAATTTTCTATTTGAATTAGTAATTGTATAAAATTTAATAGTTTCTTATTCGGTTTAGTAGTCTTTTAGCTCTTTAAATATGATTTAAATAGATTTTTAGTTTATCATGAATATATCAGATTTCAAATTTAAAGACTTCTTTTCTTATTGAATGAATAATCTCCGTGTTATTAGAATTCGAACAATTTAACGTATTCAAAACTTTTTCAAGTTTTCGTACTGCGTTAAGGCAGAAACTTAAAAAGAATGTTATTGATGAATGATTTATATTGGCCAAAATTGTGCTTTGAGTCCTATAATAACACTCTATTAGTATGTCATTACTTGTTTCTTTTATTCAAATTGCCTAGAACATTTTGTTCAATTATTCATTCATTCGTCATCGCCAATATCATTATTATTGTTGTCACTGTTATTGTCACTGTCATTGTCATCATCAATACTGTGTTATAGGCAATAAAAAAAACACGTATGCCCCTATATAAATTAACCTTTACGTAATATAAGAATTTCTCGGAAAACAAGTTCCGAAAATGTAGCATGTTCACATACATGGTCAAAATAGTCTGTATACAATCAAATGTGACAATAATTTGATTTAGGGGTGGACTTAAGTGATTCAATATTACTCCTCTGTTATGTATGTTAATCTAAAAAGTTAATTAAGTTGCTTCAATGACTCATGCTAAGGACTAATGTATTCATTCCTTCTTCTTCAACACACACACACACACACACACACACATATAACTCTAACACAATTAAACAAGCTTTTACATTCTTTCAGCACGTCTGTACCATGTATTAAGTTGGCAAAGTCACATATCATTATGATCATTGATTGACAATTCAGAAAAAAGAATAGTAATCCATAATGCCTGTCCCTAAATGTTATGGCTTGTAATAGGCTGGGGTTGCCGTTTATTTTGTAGCCACGTGTTTCTTTTCTAGCCACCTGATTGATTCTAACAAACTTGGTTAATATTAGGAGAGAAAAAATAGTAAGGAATAGACCGTGATTCCAAATTTATATTCTCAACATGAAGTATCACTATGTGATACTTTGGACGCCCACATAATAGACTCGTTTATTTACTAATTAATACAAATATCTTCTCTAAGAAAAGCATGACCAGTATTTCTAGATCAAAATAATTAAGTAATTAAATATCATTAATTAAGCCAACACAATCCATAGTAACACGCAATGACCTGCTAATTGCCTTCATAATAATAGTAATTCCACTGAATTTTTTGCTTCGTATGTGCAGTTAATTTTCATTCAAACACATTAAACTTTTACTAACAAGAATTATTGTTAGTTTAGCAGCATATTTTGTATATATATATATATATATATATATGATTGATTTGAAATGAAATTCTTCTTTTGTCTCACATCTCAGACCTAGCATGGGCCCCCTATGCACTTGATTGCATGCAGGACACAGTGAAAAGAAATTATCACTAAATAAAACCAGCAATTGAATAGACCTCTTGATGATGCTCATACTCCATTGGTTAAACGGACAGAATATATATATATATATATATATATATATATTTATGCAATGGTATGTTACAAACAAATAATCATCTTATGCAATCAGGACCGTACGTTGAACCAACTTTCTTACGAATTAAGATCATGATCATATGCATTTTATTCTTTTCCTTAAAACCTAAACCATCAGACTGTCATACTTCATCCCACATGTCAAATGATCTTTGGTGACGATATGTCCAAGGTGGGACCTGTCAAAATAATGGGGCCCATCAACACTGCATGTGTGACACGTGTAATGGCCAACCTATCCCTGAATTAACTAAGAAAAATCCATTATAAGCCATACAGTTCTTGCAGAACTTTTACCAGAAACCCTAGTGCGGGCCCTCATGGTACAACTCTCCACAATAAATTCACTACCTCAGTGTACTCTCTCAGTTGATATCATCCATTCCAGAGCTTCTTCACATTTTTTGAAGCCTCTTTCAGGGCTAATTCCTTTGATTTCTGTTTTTTATAATGACATAGACAGAGAAATCAATACTGATCTTCCTCTGCCGCCATTGGCTGTACACTTCTGTTTTTAGAGAGAGACGAGAGAGAGAGATGGGGCACCATACATGCTGCAACAAACAAAAGGTTAAGAGGGGCCTGTGGTCACCAGAGGAAGACGAGAAACTCATCAACTATATTTCTGCCTATGGCCATGGTTGCTGGAGCTCAGTTCCAAGACTTGCAGGTAATTAACACTTTTATATCCGCCATTTATTTCTTCCTTCCTCTCGGGGATCATTGATCGATCCTTTAATACCCTTTCACTTCTATTCATCTCTCTCGATCTCTCTCTCTCACTCACACACACACACACACACACACAAACACACAGGCACACATTGCTTGGTTAATGATCAGTTACTTACATTAGTTTTCGTCTCTTCTCCATGGTTCCTTTTTTTCTGTAAGTTTTCAGTATCCCACCAATAAGTTTTGAGTATTAATACAAGTATGTATGTATATACAAAAAGACATAATTATATATATGTATATATATAGTTATATGCGTATATATTTTGAGTCTATCTCATGGTGCAGGGCTGCAGAGATGTGGCAAGAGTTGCAGACTAAGATGGATAAATTACCTCAGACCTGACTTAAAACGGGGGACCTTCTCTCCCCAAGAAGCAGCTCTCATCATTGAACTCCATAGAATTTTAGGCAACAGGTAATTCTTCATCTACAATAATTATGTGTGTGTGTATATATATAATTAAATTTACTGTTATGTACATTTTCATGCAAAAGGACATTTCTTGTACAGATGGTCTCAGATAGCTAAGCATCTACCTGGAAGAACAGACAATGAAGTAAAGAACTTTTGGAACTCAAGCATTAAGAAGAAGCTTATCTCTGATGGTCTTTCTGATTTAGCCACCTTTTCCAATCTCATCAATCCCAATGTCTCTTTTGAAGGTTTTTGGTCGTCACTAAATACAAACCCTAATTTGATCCCAGCTGCTCAACAAGATCAAGTTTACATAGCAGACCCATCATCAATTCTTCAAGGCTTTAATCATGGAGACCTTAAAGCTGATCAGATGAATTATATCCATGTCAATTTGGCTCCTCTACCTCCTCCAATGCCGTTACTGCTGGACACGCCTTCATATGACTCCCCATCGCCATTAGGCTGCTATCAGCCTCAACACCAACATGTTCTTAAACAAGAAGATTCCACGCTCAGCAACAATGGCGCTGCTCCTCCATATTATACAGGAGATCATCATGAAGTCATCAACACCAAGATCACTTTACCACTCGATGATGATCCATTGATGGTGCCAATGATGCCAAAACTCTGCGAGATCATTAATGGTAGCATGCCATATTCTTCTTCTGTTGCACATGAAGTTGACCCATTTGCTAGTTTTTCATGTTCTCAATCTGGGAGTACTACTTATCCTCTGGATCCGAACGTGCTGACAAATCAAATGGAGTACATTGATGCCATCATGTCAGCATTGCCGCCATCATCATCGTCCTCGTCCTCGTCCATGTCATTGTCATCATCATTATCACCATCATCGAGCAGCCAATTCGTTGTGAATCATAATCTTCCTTCAACCAGCTGGGATCCCTAGAGACAGGGCGGGTGCTGCGCTAGCTGGTATTTTGGACCGTCGATGATTCATTTAGTTCAATCAATGCATTCGTTTCTTAAATTTTCATATATATATATATACAGCAAAGAATGTGCAACTTCAATGGGGCTAAACCTAAAGTTCAGGGTCTTCAATGAGCAGTGCCCACTAAAGTTCCGTAAAGATGCTGAGGTTCTTTTATATCTATATATGCATATATATATATGTTTGTCTCCTAGTTATTTATATTTTTGTATATCACTTATTTCCCCAGTGATGTCCTCCTTCATATATCAATGAGTTCTATATTTCATCGTCTGCATTTACAATTTTTTCCTAGTGAACTCTCTCTCTCTCTCTCGTACACCTTTAAGTGGGGACATTGTCCTACAACTAGGCTTCAATATGGGAAGATTATGCCAAAAAGCCCCTACTATCCGAAGTAGCTTGTCTTTAAGGACAAGGGTGAAGGACCATCAGCAAAAATATGATAAAAGCATATTAGGACAAGCGCTCGACTCAGAATCCTGCGGTTCTTTTCATCAAAACATCGAGTAATATGGGGTCTGTATTGTATGTATGCATGTATTATGCATAAGTTTCTCATTGATAGCACTTATGGTTATTAATTCTTCACAAAACACGAAGTACTTAAGAAATTTTAGTTTAGTATAAATAGTTTTGTGTCCTAAATGATTCAATACATTTAACACAATTGACAAGTTTTAGCCTAATCTCTATGGCCCCAAGAGTTGCTAATTGTGGGAATCGAACCTATGAGCTCGGGGTGGTAAGCTTCTTATAATTAAGTGGCCCGTTTTCACTCTGCCAACACGTTTGAATTAAATTTTTGTCATGTTAATCATGTTAAAAAATAAAAATCTTAAGATAATTCATCTCCCAAAAAAAGCCTATCAAAATTTGAGAGATTTTCATTTTATTTTGTCTCAAATTTGAAGTTTATCGAATTGAAAAATTATACTACATTTATAAAAAGACAAGTAAATTTTTTATCTAAAAAATTAAAAATTAACATAAATGGATTATTGTCATGACCCGAGACCCACCCTATGCGGATCTCGTGTCGCGCATCCGATCCGACACTGTTGTCGTACTGGTGTCTCAATTTGCTACACAATCAGTGCTACTAACATGAAACAACTAAATAACGGAAGACTTAAACAAGTAAATAAATAAAAACTGCATGTGAAATATATATATAAAGTTCTCAAAATGCGGAATACAAAATTCTTTAACAACTGCTCATCCCTAAGACGTGGATGGACATGTGAGAGCTATAGACTGTACTGAATATTATATATTACATTTATCTCAAAAATGTCCACTGCTATCTAGTTGACTACTACTATTATTGCTCCTCTACAGCTTCTTTTCCTGAAATGTTTTAGTAAGTTTGGGGTGAGCTAACATAAGCTCAGCAAGTAATTTTCCTTTGCTGATCTGCCATGTGTACAAGTGAATATAGAAATCATTATCCATAAAAGAATTAGGATAAATGCAAATGTGCTAACCAGTCAAGAAATATAGAACTCATCAATGAATATCAAATGGTAGGAAGCTCAAATAATAATCAAGGAAAATCTGTCTGATAATACAATCATACTGCTACAGTCATGAGCTGTCTCAAGTATAATCATATACACTCAATAAAAAACTGTGAAATATCATGATCATTCATAATAATATAACATGATCAAGTTATGATAATCAATAATAAATTACTGTGATATCAACAAAAATGATGCACTCGTGGGGCCCGAAAATCCCCCTGAGCTCGTATTCAGTTCCATTTGGGTTGTATGAATACTATTTTGTATACAATGTGACCCTACGTCCCAAGCCTCACATAGCAACGTAGTAACTGTTCCACTCGAAACCTGGACTCGAAGGTCATAAATAGCATCAGATAGAGATGTGACTGAGCACAAGTCTGGCACTAATAATATATCAGCATCATGTTATCTTCTACGACGAGTATAGTGGAATCATAACTGGTTCTAGGCAATCTGACGTAACAATAGTTTTTGAAGCTATGGTTACTAGACTGCTTCGAATAAAACTGTCTAACCCTTACGACTATAGGTACAAGTGTACAAAAAGGAATCTATGCACAAGTGTACAATCGTGATCGAGATATATATAGAAATCAATAAATGCTTCCCACATGATAGGGCAATATCAATGTGGCTCAATAAATACTAGTATGTCTGAAATACAATAGGCAATATATACAAGAACTATTGACATGGCTTGAAAAGTTACACATGCAGAGATTGAATTTTACTTACCTCTTTCTGTATATTTCTAGAAGGTCAAACCGCCTTCTCCTTTTCTCTTGGCGTTCTTATGATTCATAAAACGCATCTCAGTCTATAATTTATATAAACTATGCTATTCATCAAATTTTATGTCTGTTTACTATTGGTATCTCTTTTAATAAAATAGACTCTACCATTGAATCCAGAACTTTGAACAAAGTCGGTTTAGGGTTTCGAAGAATTCAATTCGGACTTCTGTACTAAAAAGGGTAAAACAATCATGTTACACTTTTACGGGTTTTTACTTCTTGAGACCTCTTTTTATAAATCAGACTCCACGGTTGAGTCTGGAATGCTCGAAATAATAAAAATTCACTATTTTTTTATTTTAATCGAAGTCCGTTTAACTACTTTTTGACTTGGGGGTATTTTGATAATCTTTTCTTTAAATTAAATATTATTTTATTACTTGATGTCAAAATATAATTATTATAAATTCTAAGTCAATTTCTAATTTTCAGAAATTTCTATTCCAATTTGAAATAGCCAAACAGTGGATTAACTCAAACCTTGGATAGGTTATTCCTATTCAAATTTCAATTTAATTTCAATTTACCATCGTTGCATCCAAACAGCCCCAATTCACCATTTTAAAATCTTTTAAAAATTCCTCAAGGCTACACCTGTATTGGGTCAACCCATATTGGGTTGGGCGGGTCAACTCGACCCAAGCCCATGGCCCGAAAACCCAAAAACTCCAACACGCATAGCAAGCACCAACGCGCTAGCCAGCCGTGCGCCAGTTGCCTTCTCCAGCCACGGCAGTCCTTTTTCGGCGACATTTCGACATCCGATCAACGGGGTCCTCTTCTACTCCTCATGGGATTTTCATATCTATCCTCAGAATTTAGTTTGCATCACCGGAAGGCCTCGAAAAATGGAGTTGCAGCCAACTCCGACGAGCTGCCCAGATTTTTCTGTGAACTGAATTTTTCATTTTCATGGCTTTTTAGTCATTGTTTTCAGCCCAAATTTTACCTACAAGTTGCTGCACCTATGGGCAATAATTCCCCATTCATAAAACAAACTAAATCGATCAAAAATCTAATGACTCGAATTTTTTTTTCAAACTTTAAATTGATTTTTTTTACTCATTTCTTTACCAAATGGGCTGTGGTTTCTTCCTAAATTCATCATTTTTCATGCTCTTTAAAACCATTAAGCTTAAACAATCTTTTATGTTTAAAATCGTAAAAGCCAAAAATTAAGTTTACTCACCCGGTTAAGCTTTTGGCTCGCAGTAACTCCTTCTCTCACTCCTTCTTCTTCTTGTTTCTACTTCTGAATATCCAGAGACCTCTCAGCTTCTATATTTTCCTTCTAAATTCATGCTTGGTGCGTCTATATATATATACTCACAGTGAGTTTGGCCGCCCCTCACGGTTCTCCATCTTTCCTCTTTCTTTTCTTACTCCCTTTGTTGACTATTCTTGTTCTCTTTTCTGATCTTTTCTTCTTTTTCCTCTTTGTTTATTTTAGGATATTATGTATATATTATATAATATATATATATCACACATACTAAACACACTCACACACTACAGCCTCTTTCTTTTCTTTTCCCTTTTTATTCTTTCTTTTCTCCTCTTTGCTTACAAATATATATATATATATATATATATATATATATATATACTGTACTACATATATACCTACACATATATATTATTAATTTGTTCTTTAAGTTATATATATAATTATACTCACACACATACACTTGCATGATTTTGCATGCATACTATATAATATATATATATATATATGTATATTTTCATATTTTATTTAAAATATACTGTGCATGTATATCGAGGCATGTACGGCCTACGTGCACGATGTTGCTTTAAATTTGCTTCTCGTATTTTTAAACTGTATATTACTAAATCGGTGAACCGTACTATCTATCTTGAACTGTGTGTCTATTACAGTCATAGCTTACTATGATAGCTCGGGTCTATTTTGATATTATATTTATCGGTTTGGTCTGTTCGTACTTGGCTTGTCCAAATCTCGTAATTCCTTGAGATCATGACTTCTACTATTTACCTCAGTATGCGTACTCTTTGCTGCATACTACTAATCGTGATAGTTCGGTATATTTTGGAGTTTACTATTCTTGGTCTAATCTGGTCTCGATTTACTTTTGGTATTATGCTCATGGCTTGGTCAATCTCGGTATTATTATTTGACTCTCTGTACTTAATTGGGATTATTTTATTTTATTCAGAACTCATGTTTGGTTACAACTGGTATTACACTACTCGACCCGATCTACCTTTATTTATGTGCTATATTCTGGGTCAGGGTGTTACAATTATAGAGTTGTTTTTGAGTTTTAAAATTTAATGTGTTATGTTAAGATTGATTTATTTTTAAATATATATGTCTTCATTCATTTTGTATAGCATCATTGGTACAAGTGTGTGTATTAATAGCATATACCTATAATAAAAAATATGAAATAAAAATTAATCATATATACATAATTGTGATGTTTAAAAGTACAACATAGTGACACATTGTATTACTATATAAATATTTACATGAATACAAAATTGGGTATGTGTAAGTTTATTTATTTATTTATTTTTCTATAAGATGGTATACCTTGTCTGGAGTCTCTAATTTTACTGACTAAAGAATAGGAATGACACTGGAGTAGGTTTGAGGTGCAAGATCCTTTCCCAATCTTATCTTGCAAAACTTTTTTTCCCTAAACCCAATGATAGGCAGGATCGGGTTTCCATCAAAATCCCTATTTATTTTTAAACTTTTTATTTATTTTATTAGATTAATTGTCATTAATACATTTCAATCAAAATGATATATTTGTTAAAATAAGAAATATAGATGTTAATAGAAAATTAAAATAATAATAATTTTTTTTTAACATATAATTTTATTAAATTTGTATAAACTTGTAATAAGTAACTAAAAATTATCATTAAAAACTTTGATTATATAGTACAAAAGTCTTTTATTATTTTATTTTATATAATCGGAATAGGAACAAACCCTAACGAGATGAAAATAATTTTTTCCAAACCAATCTATTAGAAAAAATTAGCAAGTTTTTAACGAGAATGATTAAATTGTTATCCTTACTTAGTAGTCTAGAGCCACAACCATCGAAACAAAGGAATTTACGGCTAAAAATAACTCTATCACCTTACCCAAATTTTATTTTCTTTATATGAACTTCCAACTCCGCCGTTCGAGTTCTAATACCCAACCCAACTCATAACAAACCAATTTTAAAATTTATTGGAATAACTCAATTGGCTATTCATACACTCCCCTAAAAGAAAGGATATGAAATGAAGTCTCACTTCTCTCATTAAAAAGATGTAAACATTGAGTTGAATAATTTTCCGAAACCCATCTTTGACAGGTTCTTGATTGGTTAATTAATTAACTTACATACATCTAACTCTTTTTAAACTATGTAATAAAATGAACGATGAAAGAGCACCACATTTCCCTGTAGAAGCATAACAAACAACCAGTCTGAGAAAATATCACCTTTGTTTGACTTTGAGGAGTCATACTGCTGATCTAGGGCTTCCGCCCAATTACAAACCAGGTTGCCAAGTAATTTGTGAGGAAAAAGTTGAAAGTTAGCCTGATTTTTGCCTCAATCTAAAGATTGGGCTAGTAATACATTCCACAAATACAAGACACAAACACTAGCAAACTAGCATTTTGGGTAAGAAACTTCTGCAAGCATATAAATAAATAACTTAAAAAGCAGAAGCTTAAAATGAACAATCAAGAAGCCTAAAAGAGAAAGCAGAGACTTGTGTAATGGCTTTCATGTATGTTGAACGATACATTAATTATACAAGTGACACAAACAGTTCACAGTTCTAATCTTTATTTGTTTTTCTACTTTCAGGTAAGCAAACAATGAGAGACTAAAGTTGTGTTTGGAAATGGTGGATGGATCTCAGAGCCAGACATGCATTGAGATAATCTGTTTATGCATGAAAAACACGATGTCATTTTGGCATTCAAAAGAACTACATTGGGGAAATGAGGACTTTACACAGTTTTTTCTTCAGTTTTAGGGCTGTTTTGGGAATTTTTCAAACAGGGATCATGATGCCATTAAGTTATTTAGTTTTTTTAATAAAAATCGTGTTTTCCTGCATAAACAGATTATCTCAATGCATGTCTCGCTCTGAAATGCACCCACCATTTCCAAACACAAACTATGAAAATGAATTCAAAGAGAACACAAAAACATATAAATCTGTCGTACATATATATATGGCAAAGCACCGGATCAGACAATTCTGACTTGGCCATATCCAGTTAGACTCTATGAACAACTTACAAGAAACAAATCATTCAATTTCTTATAAAATAAAAATACATAAAAGAAGGAAAAATATAAAACAACCCAACTGAGACTATTTCTTTTCAACAATAAGAAACTGAGGGACAGAAAGGCATTTATAAAACACGCCAAACATATAAACTACTGTGGGGAGCATGAGATCTAGCTTAAATTAAGGATACAAATAACAATGAGAAAAAATAAAGAAGAGGACAACACAATTAAGAACCAACATGCATGTTGAATGGATAATTAAAAAGCTCCAAATGTACACAAAAAAAAAAAAAGATAATGCTGGTCATTGCTCCACTTGGAGTGCAGCGGCAATCCAATCTGAAGCAGCCGTTCGAGTGTCTGACTCTATATGTGGAGAAAGAGATAATAGAGTGATTGCAACCTGTTCCAAAGCAAAGCACCAAGAAAGAGTTGGGAGATAAATACGATACAAAAAATATAACAGACCACAAATTCAAAAGCCATCAAAATGAGCCCTGTGAAAATTAAATCATAAGTACTTTGTTTCAATGTAAACTTAAAAGGGGCACCATAAACCAAAGTGAACCAATATATTATTATACTTACAAATCCATTTTCAAGCGCTCTGAAATCTAGATCCTCATCCACATCTTTCTGCTGCTGCTTCTCCATAAACTGCAATCAACACTGATAAACTAGATCATCCCTGCTCAAAACAACTACGACCATCTTGTGGACAACAAAGCAAAGACAACAACAACGGCAACAGCAGGCTGGATCACAGGAAACTCATAAGAAGATAAACTGATATGAAGCAGCACAATTTATAGAACACATGCTTCACCCACTCTTCAAATACTTAACTTCTTGGGTGCATTTGGAAGCAACATTAATAAAAAATGAAATTTTTTGCATTGAACTCTATATGGATCTACAATATTTGCAAATACTGATTTAAAAAAATATAAAATTTAAGTAACTTCACTATTTTTCTAGACACGATATATATATATATTTTTTAAAAAAAGGTCCATTTTACAGGTTGGAGCTATTAAACAAACCTACATTTTCCAGGCATTATAATTTGATCATGAATAGCCTCCTCTTTTCCAAACTAGAAATCATTGTCTTCTCAATTTATAAGTAATTCTTACAATGCTGCCAAACTCAACCCAAACAATCAAATTTTTCTAACCTCTAGTCGGAAGTACTTCACCGAATGGTTGGAATTGGATTTTCCTGCAACACCAACTGATTCAACAACCTCCAGACTCTTTCTCTGTGTCGTCAAACGGCGAGCTGCACCCTGAGAAAACAAAAAGGTAAAACTTAGGAATTGACACAGAAGAAATCACTCTGAAACCCAATGTAAAAGGTACAAATTATGAAAATTTGTATGAGTTACTCACAGCAGCAGAGGCATCTCGGCTGAGTTGTGCAAGCTGCATGCCAAGGCTTTGTTGATTGGACATGAAACGTCCAGCAGACGGATGCCTGTTGGCTGAAATGGCTTGCCAGCTTGGTGTTGATCTCCAAAGACTTTGCTTGGTTAATTTGAAGCCCTGCCAAAGAAAAGAATATATAGAAACGAGTACAGAAGATATTTTCAGAAAATGCGCCAAAAAGGAAATGTAATCCTGAAAGAATAAGTAAATATCATAAGCCATATGACAAATAGTATGTTTTTCCATGTCAAAAGGTCAGTACTCGAGAAAAATGTTAGAGATTTGTGCCAATGCAACTCCCTCAATGACATGCAAGCAACTTAATGGCACGGAAACAATAAAAGTGGTGTTAACTCAGAAAAAAAGGTGGTGCTGCTGCAAACTAAGGCCAGATAAACCATTCCGTGGTAGAAGTACAGAAGTCCACCTCCTCTCCTAAGCAACATTGATCATAATTATGAAATTGAATTTTCACAGTTAAATGATATGGTAGTCCAAGCAACATAAGTCCACCTCCTCTTCTATTCAATTTCAACAGTGGCATTACCTTGGTTGTGCTTATTATTTACTTAAATCTTATCAATGGCCAAATCTACAAGTACGAGCTAAGACAAAACTAAATTTTGGGTGACAAGACTCACTACTACTAGATACAACAGAATCAACAGCATTTTAAAAAATCTACCATAAGTGTAACTCATAAACCAAAATAAGTCCAAGATATAACTTGAACACAACAGATAGATTGAATACGAGATACAACAGAATTGACAGCATTTTAAAATATCTACCGTAAGTGTAACTCATAAACCAAAATCAGTCCAAGATATACCTTGAACACGAAAGATAGATTGAAAGAAGCATTTTTATATGGAGATTTTGATGGTCTTCAAGTTATATGATGACCACATCACGATATCAGTTAAGATTGGAAGAGCAGCCAAAAGCTAGACATCAATGAAAATTGATAAAATTTAAATATTAATGAAGGCTTTTGTGAAAATTGTGGATGATCCTCATCTTCAACAATCATCCACGAAGTCTCCTTTTTCGACCACAAAAACAAGCACAACTGACTTAATAGAAGGTCCAATACACTTTACCCCAGAACACCAAAATTGCAAACAGACATGATATAGCCTTCAGTTTCCAATTAGGTTGCCTTTGCATAAGTATAATCTTCTATTAAAAAGGAAGGTGCATCCATAGATTTCAATTCAAAAACGTAACTTGGAATCTGGGAAAAGGGAAACCAATATCTACTATTCTTCTAAGTCGTTCATATCCGAAAAAGCAGCCTATAAGGACATTCCATAGCTACTGGCATCTAATAATGACATCATATGAAGCTCAAATCTACCTGAACCTCCCAGGGGCACATGCCTCCCTGCCATCACTTTTGTTATGAAAGCACGGTTCATTCTATACACCTATGGAAAAGAAATGCTAGTGTCAATTGTAGATTTTCAATCTCCGCGATATGATTGGTACGCGTAATTCACACACTCGCATGAATTACATGCATCAATGATGTCCCGGAGATTGGAACTCCATGAGCGACGAAAGCACACCTCCCCAGAGGAAAAGGAAAAGAAAAGAAAAAGGATGGCTATTCATTTAACAATGAAAACAAACATCCTATTAGATGGAAAAATATATGAGAAAAAAAGTTTTTATTAGCTTCCTAGAATGAGAAAACAGTGGGCAATGAGTTATAAATGTAGAAAAACCACAACTGTAAAGAAAAGAAATTCACTTTTAATTTTTAAATGAGCGGGATTTTTTTCCTTTAGTTAAAACGAGCAAGAATATGTATAAGCAAAATCCAATTATATAATAGTTCATCATTGTATCATATAATTTCATTAGAACAACCAAAATCACCAACAAAATACTTTAAGATGCAAACCTTGTTTGTCAAAGGAGATGTGGGAACTTCCATATTCAGTAAGCAATGTTTGGGAAAAATTCCCTTCTCGATATCTCTAATTGCTGCATTTATTAGTGGTAAACAGACAGTCACAGCATCTTTGAAATCACTATCTTGACTTTCATCCTTCTTCCTGAAGTAGATTATGATACCAAGTATTACACATAGCAACAGTCATGAGAGAACAGTAACAAACACCACATAGTAAAGGACTATCAGCGCACCAGTTCAGTGATATTGATATAGATGGTACACCACTAATCAATGCCTCTCTAGCTCCAGCCACAACACCTGAGTAAAACCTGGTCATGTAATACATATAAATATAATCAAACCAAGGATAAAATAAGTTTGAATTCAACCCCAAACAATCACATTCACATCTTCAACAATTGTTGCAGATAGATACAGGAAACTTCATGAACATAATGTGTTTTGAAATAAAAGCCCAGCAGCAAAATATTAGCCAAAGTGAAGCAGGAATATCTGGTTAACTGGAATGTCATAAAGCCAAATGCAAACTACTTACATGTGATGGCCACAACTTGAACCCCTGTTAATTCCACTAATTACCTGAATGTCAGATCAAAATTTTGAATCAGTAGATGACCAGTTACATATGCATTGGCAATTTCATTAGTGGCAGCAGATAAAAGCGCACCAGCAGAGGCTTTGACCAAGAAAATAGAGCCCCCGTTAATGCTAATGACACACAATCCACAGGAGTCCCTGGATAAAAGAGTCAACACCAAAGCCTAATAAGATCAAAGCCATGTATGAGTGCAAAACTTGCATAAAATTCATGCAGTCTTAATAAGGACAAAACCAAAGCAGAACAAAAGATCACCTCAAAGCCAATCAATAGAAACAGCTCATTTTAATCATATTGGCAATAATTAGAACAATCCCAAATCACGATTGATCAAAAACTGATTGCAACAAGCAGCTGTAAGCGAATAATGAATAAGATAAAGCTGGATATGCAGTCGTACCAGAAACTTCATAAGCCGTGGCACCATTAACTTCAGCTGTACTCACTGCAACTGTTTCTCGGAGTGTCACAGAATGACCTGATACCGATTTGTCCCTAAACCAATCACCGACGAATCAACAAACCCACAAATTTTCAAATAAAAATAATTTTTTTTTTAAAAAAAAAACTAAACTAAACTTTATTGACCATTAAAGCATCAACAGCCGAATGTGAAATCACTAATGATTTATAGATGTAAAACCAAATACTACAAATAACAAAGACCCGCATACCCAGATATATACATATACATATATATAACAGCAAAAGAGAATCAACGCACGATTGCGGGGCGCAGACGTGAACATTGTAGAGGCCTTCACGAACCAGAGCTTCAACAAGGTAACTAAGCCCGGGAGACCCAATCCCGTCACCATTTGTGACCAAAACAACAGGCTTTGAACTGTCTTTATCTGAACTAGGTTCAACACTATCTGAAGGGGAAGTCGACGAAGAGGGTTGGATGGAATCGTCGGTGTTCTTAGATTGTTCCTCTTCGCCGCCCTTTCTGCTGAGAAGGACTTCTTGGAGATTCGAAACCAGACCAGGGGGTAAGAAATTGTTCTTCACAGAAGTCGTCATTTGAAGGGGTAGGGTAGGTTCGTGCCGAAGAATCAAAACCCTAGAGAGAGAGAGAGAGAGAGAGAGAATTCCCAGAAAAAAGGGAGGCAATAAAGAGCTAGAAAATGAAAAGTGAAATCGTTGCAACGGATGGATAGACCCGTTCCAACGGTGTTATTTAGAGAGAGAACCGTTGGATTTTTTTTTTCTTTTTATTTTCCGAGAGATTACTTGTTTCAATGGGTGCCATGGGAGGGGAAGAAGGAGAAGGTGAAGAATTATACTGTTTTGGGGACGACAATGGAGAGCCACGCGCACCTTTCAGGCCGTGGAATACACGGAGATTTAGACTTTGCTATTTTAACACGCGGCAAGGCTATATTACTAGTCATGTTGTCGTGATTCAACTTGCTATGAATGAGCGTGCACCGATTTGGGCTAGTAATTTACCAGAGGATGTAAATAGCATCGGCAACTTATCATTTAACTGAGAGTAATGCTATATTTACTTAAAATTTTTATAAAAAATATTTATATAACTGATATAATAACATTATATTAATTTTATATTAATGTTTAAAATTTTTATTAAAAATATTTACATAATTGATGTGAGATGTGATATGAAACTAATACAATGTTATTACATCAACTGTGTAAATATTTTTGATAAAAATTTTAAATAAACATAGCATTACTCTTTAACTAACAATTTAATGGGCCTCCTTAATTTGAAATTAATGGAAGTATTGGGCAAAAAATTTGAGGGTGAGTTTGAAAATAAATTAGTGGGTCGTCGACGATTGGGGAGCAATAATACTCTTTTCAATTTTTACGGAAACATAATATATATATATATATATGATAAAATGTAATTCAAAATTAAAATTTGTGTGTACAAGATCCATAAGATAGGTGTTGTAATTTTTTTATTTTTTTGTGTACGTTTAATATAGTTGATTTGTGATAAGTAGGGATGTAAGTTTACCCCTGAAGGGTCAGTTGAGCTGGTAAGTGGGTATGCTTCCCACATTCTCGGCGAGGTTTCGAATTTCCTCTCATTTGCCCGGTTCAAGTGATTGAGATCCCGGTTGAACCCTGAGTTTACTCTCCTGAGATAGGTCCAAAGGTATTTATATACGACACGGTTCTCAAATATCAAAAAGATGGATGTAAGTTTGGCCCAATCGCCCAAAATCCAACTTAGATTTGTTCAGCCTGACCTGATTCTGGGCTTGACCCTAACCTCAGTAGACTGGGTTTGTCCTAGTTTAGGATCTAGCAACTCAGTTGGGTCTACAACCCATTCCCACTGATTATTCACCCAATCCCTACCCCTATTAGAGTCCATTGAGATTTAAAGTCTGTTGGGAGTTTTTTTAAGGTTTCGGAGAATTGATTATTAAAGAATGAATTTTAAAGAATATAATTAATTTATCACTTAGGTGTTTAATAAAAATTATGTAAAAGTGATTCTAATTAATCATATTTTTTTATCTTTCATATTCTATATTTTGTGTAATATGCATGTGGTACAACCAATGATAAAATTTGTAAAAAGTCAAAGTTATTTTAAGAAATAATTTTTTTTTAATATTCTCTAAAACAACATTTTGCAACCGTAATTTAGTTCCCAATTGAAAACCTTAACTTCAAGAACTTCCCTTAATAAGAATGACAACGGGGCTAGTTTGGAACGGGTTGACCATTTTTCAACCCCGATTTTGTTTATATTCCTTGCTCCTGATCTCGCTTTGCCTCATTTAGAGGTTTATCTCGACTCCGATCTCGTTTATATTCCCCAACTCTATCCCACCTTACCCTGAATCCCGATATATATATATATATATATATTTATATTTAGTAAGTTAAAACTTTTATTCTGATAAGTTAATTAAATTTTTATTACTAAAATAACTAATACAGTAAAAAATAATACGAGTGTGATATAAAAAATTTTAAAATTAATTTTATACAATATTATTTATTAGTAAATATAGTGTGTATAAGAATATAAAAAATATATATATATATATAAACGGAACGGAATAATCATCTCCCGAATCCGTCTCAATCTCAATGAAATTTTAAAAATCACATTCCAATGAGCATTTTATATTTGTCCTTAATGAAGAGAGGTAAATTACCATCCCTACCCCCAAATACCACCAAAAATCCCCCACTTAGGGACCATGGTTTTGAATATCTCTTAATTGGTTAGGACAAGTTGAATGATTCTATTAAACTATCATGTGGGGGTGTTTGGACAATCATAGCGTACACAACTAACATGTTATGGGTTGATTTCATGCAGTTATTGTATAGTTCTTGCCCCCTTCTTTTTGTCTAGTAACAGTATAAAGCCAACCGAGATGAAAAAGTCTTGTTTGGCTGAGTACGATAAAAGGCCGGTCAGAATCGGTTTTATAAAATATGAATGAATTGATTTTAACTCTTTTACCATTATTGTATAATATGTTAATTTACATTTATTTCTAAAATATACTAAAAACTTAAACAAAAATAAATTAAAGAATGATTAATTTTATTTTTGATTAAATTTAATTTAAAAATTCTCAAAAACATCTAAAATTAAAATTAAAATTCTAGAAATGTCTCACAGCTTAATGCTTGATGTAGTTATGAAACCTCTACATTTTTGGTTCAACGACAATCGCCTAAACATGATGTTTAGTATTACAGCTATACAAGCAAATAAAAATAAAAATCTTAAATATTGGCCACTCTTAATAATTAAAAGATTTTTTTTAAAGATTTTTTTAGAATCCTAACCTTGGAAAAATAAAAAATAAAAAATAAAAAATTAGGAGACATTGTTAGATTCCCACATTTATTAGAAAAGTTTGATAAAAAGCATACATGTCAATTTAAATTGACTTATAGGTAACTTACGTGGCTGTTTTTGGTATTAGTGAATTCAGTCTCTTGATACTAGTCATGTCAGGTGAGTCCAAGATGCTTAATTGACTAACATCTGCATATACCAAGAGGCTTAATTGGTTAGTACCTGAACAGCCAGTGTTTTTGGTATTAATGAATTCAGTCTCTTGATACTAGTCATGTCAGGTGAGTCCAAGATGCTTAATTGACTAACATCTGCATATACCAAGAGGCTTAATTGGTTAATACCTGAACAGCCACGTTAGCAGGTAAAAAAATTTAGTAAAATTTTATGGTATGAATAGCATTACTCTTTGTTTATTTTTGGGACTCTAAAAATGCTCATTAAATTGGGTTGTTAGTAGTACTTAAGGAACAATTATAGGGAACGTACTTTTATTATAAATAACATATTTTTGGTGCAATAAGATTACATTTTATAAATTTATATTTTAATTATTATTTTTATATCAAATAATATGATTTTATTATTCTATTATATTATATTAAATATATAATTTAAAGTATTACTAATAATATAGTGTCAAGTCATTTAGTTTAAAATTTTAAGATATAAATTTAAAAAATATAACATTATTTATTTAATAAATAGAAAAAGAAAGAGGGAAAAATAAATTAACATTTTATATAGAAATAATTATTAACCTAGGACAAAAATAAAAAGCAAATATAAATATTTTGAAGTAAAAAATAATTTTATTGGTTTATAGCATTTAAGAATTTTAAAGTTTAATTTTTCGTATACGTTTTTATTAGGCTTTTGGTATTCAATATGAAATTATAGTAGCTAATGTCACACTAGGTGAGGCAGTAAAATAGCTCCTCTCTTATGTAATTAGCCGGTGGTCTAGTTTTGTTACACACACATTAACTTAGATTTTTCTTCTTTTATTAATGTACTAAAGATTATAAACGAGTTTAGTTGACTTTAGTCGAGTCGAGTAATAATTGTAAAATAAATAATATTTAAAATTTTGTCAACTTTAACCTATTAATATTACGAACTAATTTCAAATGAGATTTTAATTGAATCAATTGTGAATAAAATTTAAAAAATTTAAATTTTTTATATAGTATTAGACTATTTTTCATTTAATAATTAATTTTGAGTCAAATTTAATAAACTTATAAGTGTTAAAATAAATTTAAATTTAACTTATTAATTTAGTAAACTAATCTCGAATACTCCTTTAACCGCACTCATCAAGAAAGTGAGGAAGAAAAAGAAAAGATAAAGCTACAATAACTCTTGTATAAATTTCCAAAGGTAACGTGGCTTTTCGGGTTGTTCAATAATATTTTTTCTTGAAAAAAAATTGTGCCATTTGATCAAGTGACAATTGGCGATTGCAGCAACCAAAGTAAAACGATCGTCGTAGCTTATGAAACCTTCACATCCAGCAACCAAAGTAAAACGATCTTCGTAGCTTATGAAACCTTCACATCACCTACATCTGTCGGTCATCCGAACAAAGTCCCCTCTCCCCGACCGGTGGCCTGTCACCGTACGGACGTCCAATCTCCACTAGGAGCGATCATCCAGTGTAATAAAACACCAAAAATCCACGCTAAATTGCCAATAGTCTGATAACACGTGGCAATATTGCCAAACAACTTCCTAAGGTTCATTACGTGGCAAAATATCATTGGTTAAACTATGTAGGATTCTGATTTGTGTGGTAGAGATCAGATTGTGGATAGAGATGACAGGTCACGCACGTGTCGAGGCCTAGGTCGGACAACCTGCCTGACAAAAAAACCTTATTAATTCGTTATGGGATGACCGACATGTGGCAATTCTGTAGCGATCCCCCATCTTCTCTCTCCTCACTTTATCCCTTTCACTATGTTCCTTAAAAAAGCCTATCCTTTCCGGTCTCCCACATGAAACTCACTCCCGTCTCTCTCTCCCGACCCCTCAACTCTCTATCTCTCTCTCTCTCTCTCTCTCTCTCTCTCGTATATTATTTGTTTTGGATGGTGTGCATAGAAACTGTGGATTAGATTACTCCGGCGAAATTCTGCGATCGTCGCTCTGAGATCCGACGATCGACGACGGCGATGATTGTTTCCCACTCCGATACTCTGGTAAGAACAATCGAGAAATGCTAGATCCATCTGCTGCAATCCACGTTCGATCCAAAATCTGGCTCCGGAAGAGGAAAAAAAGCCCTAAATCCTTAACCTAAATCTGTAAATTATATTGGAATATTAAGTATTGTGTTATATGGATTTATATAGTATGGTGATTCAACTATTGTACAGTTCTCAAATTAGGGGTAGGGTTTCTTTTTTGTTCAGTTAGGGATATATGTGTATATAGATGAAGGTGAGGCTGGGGTGAATAGTGGAACATATAAGCTATTGAATCATTTGAAATCCTTAAAAGTGGCGAAGATGAGTTTGAGTACGGCCGAGGAAGATTCGGCGCAAGAGATACATATACCGGCTGATATCGATTGGCAAATGCTCGACAAATCGAAGTTCTTCTTTCTCGGCGCCGCACTGTTTTCTGGTGTATCGGCCACTCTTTACCCTGTTGTGGTGCTAAAAACACGACAACAGGTCGCTCAATCTCAGATTTCTTGCATTAAAACCGCATTTTCAATCCTCCAGTATGAGGGGTTCCGCGGCCTATACAGAGGATTTGGAACTTCATTGATGGGAACAATACCGGCTCGAGCACTGTACATGGCCGCGCTTGAGGTTACAAAGAGTAGTGTTGGGCCTGCAACAATTAGATTAGGGTTTCCAGAGCCAACAGCGGCTGCCATTGCGAATGCTGCCGCAGGTTTAAGTGCTGCTATGGCGGCGCAGCTCGTCTGGACCCCAATCGATGTCGTGAGCCAAAGACTAATGGTGCAGGGCGGCAATAACCCGAAAGTTCCCAATGCATCGTCGTCGTGTAAATATCTGAACGGTATAGATGCATTTAGGAAAATTCTCAATACAGCTGGGCCGAGGGGTCTGTATAGAGGATTTGGGATTTCGATATTGACGTATGCCCCTTCGAATGCAGTATGGTGGGCATCTTATTCTGTGGCGCAAAGACTTGTTTGGGGTGGAGTTGGGTATTATTATTGTAAGAAAGATTACGGGAGTAATGAGAATGGTGTGAATACTTTCAGACCGGATTCTAAAACAGTAATGGCAGTTCAGGGGGTAAGTGCAGCCATGGCGGGTGGAGTTTCAGCGTTAATTACAATGCCCCTTGATACAATTAAGACGAGATTACAGGTTCTGGATGGCGAGGACAATGGTCGTCGAGGACCGACTATAGTGCAAACAGTTCGGAATTTGGTTAAGGAGGGTGGATGGATGGCTTGTTACCGGGGATTGGGACCTCGGTGGGCTTCAATGTCCATGTCCGCAACGACCATGATCACTACCTACGAGTTTCTGAAACGGCTTTCTGCAAAGAATCAAGACGGTTTGACATCATGAACACAAGAAAAAAGAAGGTTTTGTTATCTAATCCTTATCTAAAATCATTTTTATCTCTCTTCGTGGCCGTTCCTTTTGTTTTCCTTTGTTTATTTTTCTCTCCCTATTTCCTTCTTTTAGACTGTTTGCTCAGGGGACGATCAATGTAAGTCATTGCAAGTTATGTTCATATATAAATACAAACCGCAACTACTGGTATAGTTCAAGATCTTAATTAAGGTTTTGGGGTTCACTTTGTTAGTTAACACAGTTAGAATTTTCTGGAATCCTTGTATTCTGAAGTGAATATGGTCTAGTCTTTGGGACTAATTGGTAGTGAAGTGAATGAACTTATTAAGATTTGGAACCTGCCGTGGTTACTGACTTTTCAGTTCTCTGAATGCACGGGATTTTGAAAGATTATTTCATTCTCGCTGCCTTAATCTATGCACTTCCTGGAGGGTGGAAGAAAGTGTAGGCAAATTCTACTTTGTGAGTGTTTTACCAACGCTCTTTTGTGTTTTAATTAACCCTTGTGCCAGCTTATTAGCCAAATGGACAAGCATGTTTATCGGAACTGCTTTTGCACCCGGAAGTATGAAAGCTGCTCCCAAATGGGCCTTATTTACACACACACACACACACACACACGAGGGAGGGGAATCTAAAGTATATGTGTAACAATCGAATTCACACAAACTCTGAGGAGAGTGGATTAGGGACGACAATTTTTTTCCGTTCGTTAAGGTTTGAGATGAGTTTAAAGAGAATTCATCTTGTCTCATTCATCGATTATATAAAATAAAATAATAAATGAGTTTTGTATTATATAATTAATGTTTATAATAATATTTTTTAATCACTTATTAAAAATTCATACAAACTTAATAAAGTTATATATTTAAAAATTAAAATAATGTTATTTTAATAGTCTATTAACGTATATTTTTTTATTTTAATACATATAATATTTTGTTTAAAATATATTAAATATAATTAATTTAATAAAACAAGAAAATAAATAAAAAATAAAAAATAATGAGAATTTTGATGAGAATCTGCTCCTGTTATTATGGGATTTAAACAAGTTTGAAGAGAATTTTATTTTGGCGGAACGAGATGAGGGAAGGGTCTCCGCGGTTGCCATCCCTAAAGTGGGCGCTTAGCACACGATCAGGATCTGAGTCTTTTTATTTTGTTAATTCAACTTATTTAATTGAGGGGAATACCTACCACTTTGGATAGATATAAATATAGATATATTACAGGGGAATATCATATAAGATTTATATTATCAGTGGGCCGGCTATTCGGACTTCTTTATGTCTTAGCATTCACTCCCGCCTGCTGCAACCCACAAGTTTTTGTATTTTTTATATATATATATATATATCATTTTTATAATATCCAAAATGCTAATTAATTTGTATAATATTATCACTCCAGAGTCCAGATCTCTAGATATGATTTTAAATTCGGTGGGTTTGCAGTTTTCTGAACAGCTCCCCACTACTTGTCTAATTATTCTGCGTTTATTTTATTTGATTATTATTATTTTGTTAGATGCATCTTTTCCCAAGCAGGATTTTTTATTTGATTTCTCCCGCCCAGATGAAGCAATCCATAATGATGAGGGGAAAACCGAGGAAGTAAAGGACATTTGAGATTGGGACCCTTGCACCTACTATTCCTGATGAAGGGAAGACACAGGTCTAACTGAGACCGTGAGACGCAAATTGATTTGAAAACCTTTCTCCACCATCCCACTGGAGACTAGGGAATAGGGGCTGATAAGTAATGGCTTTTCAAATAATAAAATGTTTCACGTGTTGTATTTTGGAGGCGGGGATCCAAAGAAGCATCCTTTTTAACTGTTTAAAATGTTTTCCCTTACTTCTTCCCCCTCCATTCATCATCCCCTTTCAAAATCTGTTTACTCAGTCTACGCAAGCTATGATATTCAGTTTCTGCAAACCTTGTCTGAATAAATTGTTTATTGCCTATTGCTATTTCTTTTATTCACAAGTCAAATTATTAGATTTAGATTCGAAAATTTCATCACATAATACACAATCAAACTCATGGTAATCGGGGTGCTCAAAGCCTAAAATGATCATATTCAGTGACAAGGTAAATAGCCAATATAAATGCTACTGGGTATGCTTGAATACAGATGAATTGCGTCTCCCATCACGACTTGTATGCCACTAATTTACCCTCCGTTGTTGAAGCATTAGAGAATATGGAGTCATCACCATGACAATAAAATGAAATAACAGTATCACATAACACAAAAAAAAGATTTATCCATAAAAAAAAAAAGGAATGAATTCCACCCATGCAAACACTAATCGAAGGAAAAATATATGTGTATATATATATATATATATATATATATACACACACACATACACATTTTCAACAAAATCAAATAACAAGTCAAAACTACCAGCTATCAGCTAATCAAATTTAGGAACAGGCTTCAGATATGGGGATGCATGCATGTCAATGTTAACAGATCAGCTCTTTATTCTACTTTAATGTCAGCAAGCCACCATCAGGTCATGCTAAAAACAAAAGAAACAATGACAATTAAGGATAAATTTTAGCTCCAGAAGAATAAACGCTGACTAGGCATCAAATAGTCATCATAAATCATGCTAAAACATTTTCCAGGTGAGTCTAAATTATATAAAGAAAAGAAGAAAGAAAGAAAGCCTTGCAGCATGCCATCAAGGAGAGATTAAAATTCTTACTTTCAAACAAGGAATATTTTTTGCCAAACTACAAATAAATAGTACTGTACTGAAAGTGAGTTCCCCCAAATCAAAATACGCATTCACAAGTAGGACTAAATATAGCCCTCAGAAACAAAGAAAGAACCTAAAAGACAAGTCGGTTAGCAGAGTCCGCTAGTGTACAAGGTAGAAAAGCCTAACCAGCAAGCTATATCAAGGGCGAGCTCTCTTGTTGCTGCAAGATGGGCACTTGTACTGCTTGATATGTTCAGCCCTAGCTGGGGTAATCTTCACACACTTGCCATGGAACCACTTCTCACATACGTCACAACAAATCCAGAATTCATCCGATGCATAGTTCTCCCCGCAAGCCCCACACAAGGTCTCTCCGTGCTCATCATCATCATCATCATCTTCGTCCAATCCCTCATCTTCATCTTTTGGCTGTGGCTTCGAGGATTTTCCCTGAGATTCAGATCCCCACTCTTTTGTCAATCAACAAAGGAAAAGCAATGACAAACCACCAAAGAGAAAGCACTGTAAAAGGAAGGGTAGATGTTGTAATCCTGGGAAATTACAAAAGTACCCTTTTATATCTCAGTTGGCTACAACCCTTTTCAAGATAAAAGGGTGAACGTATTTCAAATGGCTAAAACCCTGTTTAAGATATAAGGGTGAACTTGTCCTAGTTGGCTACTTTCGGAAAATGCATATGAAAGAATCACGAGGGCATACCAGGGAACAAGAACATAAGACAAATATCAGGGAATGAAAGCCTACACATCCAAGAATTACGAACTTTGAACTCATTAAGCGTGTTATTCCCGAAAGGTAAGACATTACGTGACATCTTTTCTTTTATATATATATTTACATCGCCAACACAAGCAACAAATGGAAGTTAATTTATGTCAGAAACAGCTAGGCTTTTCTTGGAGATCCAACCATGAAACATATACCTGTAATTCATAGGGGTGAGAATTAGTTGATGCTAGTTCAGAAGATGTGAGATTGTCGTCAGATCACGACGACTGAGAGTGGAATCATAAGGAAGAACAAAACTATGGTGCTTCCCCTAAACTTGGCACCAAGAGGAGTTACTATGCAAATAACTCGAAAAAAAATCTTCATCAAATTGAAATATCAGGCAAAGAAACCCCTTTTACCACTTTAGAGTTTGACTTGGATTTGTTGCTGTTGTGATTCAAAACTGAAGACTTCTCCTTCTGTTGTTTCTTTGCAGTACCAGACACAACTTCAAATATTGTAGGGACATCATTTATCATATTAAAAAGCCGCTTCCTGCATCACAAATTATTAGAAAAATGAATTGAAATTACAGAATCTCAATATAAATCAGCCTCTGATTACAAAGCAGACAAGTTTGAATATCAGATGCATTACAGAACCACAGAAGTGACAAATTCATCTTGAAGTGGTTTCTTTGTTCATTTTCTAACCATTTGTGAGGATACAGCCGGTTGCTCAAGGTATATAACTGCAACCGGGCCCCATTATTGAAAAGGAAAATTTTATTGTGGCTCCTACCATGGAGCACAGTTTTTTATGCTCTGTCAAGTAAAATCACTTTAAGACCAAATCAGCCTCGTCTCACCTTTAATCTCATGATCTCATCCTAATAATAGAAAGTCCACGTTCTGTTAATCTTTTGATGCAAAGCCCATATGAGGCAGCAAGCACAATATGGATAAACATAATGTGACAAGGCAATACAAATTTCGTACGCGTCAACAAAATGTGAACTTTCTATGCCTGAGTACTATGCTTTCACCTTACTACAAAGAATTCCAAATTCAAAGGAAAACAAAAATTTAAAAATACTTTCAGCTTATTTTACTGATGACACCTCAACCATGGTTAACTATTGAAACAAAGCCAATCTTCCAATCTAAACAATAATTAAGAAAACAAAAGCAATGAAGGAAAAATCTTAACAAGTTTGGTCTTTCTGTTTGTATGACCAACTATTATGTTTCATTGACTCTTCAACATATCCAAAGACCAAAGTACACATGCATATGAGTAAGGGTATGTTTCCTGTTTTGTTGAACATGTACTCAGAATGAATGGCAACAGAAATTATCTGCTGCAGTTCACATATTAGGAAGTGATAGAATTGATCAATGACAAACATTTTTTTTTCTTTCCGCAAAGTAAAGAATGAACAATGTCCCCACCCCTTATGGTCATAACTTCTGAGCTTCTACACGCCTTCTTTCTCATATCTTTCTTGTTTAGATAGGTTGATATTAAAATGCCTTTCCACAAATCAACCATTTTTTTAATTTCCTCCACAAAGTATATTTCACTAGGATTAGAACATCTTGAAAACTCAACCAACACTATGTTCTAATGTTTTTTCTGTAAGACCTGTGGACCCCTGTATTCCTTGTCCTCCATGTGATCGCAATTAGCAGGTTGCAACCCTCCCTCCCCTCCAATACACACACATACACATAGGAGTAGACTGATCACCAGACCAAAAATTTTGGTGGAGGTTGCCATATTTAAATTAAATGCCCGAACTAACCTCAGCATCATAATGTATTACTCCACATTCAAAGCACGTACCACAAAGCCATTCAGCATTGACACCAGGCAACCATCTAACTTGTAAATGCCATAAAATGGCAAAATTAATTCCACAAACGAAGGGACAGATTGATTGCCTCAAACAGATTAGACTGCAAAGACGACATACTTGCTAGGAAATCATGAACAAAATTGACATGACTTCAGAGTGCAGTTTTTTTTTTTTTAATAACTAAACCACTGGATAAGCAGAGGGAAAAGAATCAGCAGATTCCCATATCCCCTCTCTCTCTCTCTCTCTCTCCATTTTAACCTACCAAATCTCTTTAAGTTGTCTGTTGATGAAAAAAATTCATCTAGAAGATGTACCTGTCAGCTTTATCAAATGCAAATCTAGCAGCAAAATAGAATGCAACAGCAAGCAACCATGCATCACTGTGGACAGCGACTAAAGATAACCAGTCCTTCTCTTGCATCCCATCTCTAGCAAAGTTAATACCCAATGCAGGCTCTGGGAGTTCGGGAGGCACTTCTTCAGCAGGTAAATTGACCTCCCATTGCTCACTGGGAAATCCATACAAGCACAAATTCTCCTTCTCTGTAGGGTACAGCATGCACAGATTCACACTAATTGAAACAGAAAGAAAAATAATAGCCCAGAAAAAAGGCCGCTGGGTGGGGGGAGAAGAAAATGAAAATGAACATAGGAAAAACAAATAATTAAACCACTTGTTTCTAATGAGCAAGGAAAACCCCATTTGCACTAAAGAAAAATCAATAAAATAGAGAACTCTAATTCATAAGAAAGCATAGCTGCATAAAAGGCGTTGATATGTATTACAAATCACTAACAAAATACTACAAAATGAAGCAACAAAATAAGACCCAAAAAAAAATATCTAGGACAGTAATAGATAAAATCTTCAAATAATGATAATAATAACATATGTTAATATATATTGCAAAAGCAAACCACATGAGTAATGCACCTTGTAAAAGTATCACAACACAATTTGAGTTTCAAATTTTGACAAGTTTTTGCAAATATAAAATTAATTAATTTTTTTTTATAAAAATAAACAAAGCAGTACAATTTTTTTCCCTCCAATTTTCCAATATCAAACAAGATTGGCTATGTCCTATTTAAACGATTTTCTTCATTTAAAACAGAATTCCTAATGAACTTCATTGCAATATAGAAACATAAATTTTCAAACCAAACAAAAAAAAAAAATTATAAATGTTATGATAAAGGTTGATATACCCCTCCTCAAACTCAATTCTTTCTCATTTTTGTGGGAAGGTGGGTCATGAAACACAAACAATCGTTAGGAGGCAAGATTTCCACATATTTACATATTGGAATCCATTATTCAGTAGATTTCAAATTATAATCAGTTATCCAAACGCTATAGTTTTTTCCACTGTTTACAAACAGCAATGCCCAATGCTCAATATTGATTATAAGCTCCATTACTGTTCATGAAATGTAAATGTGATTATATGCATGCAAAAACAACACATCAGAGTATTACAAAGCATTCTACTAAAATTCGAGAACAAGAACTATAAAGTACCTGAGTGCTAAGATGATGAGTTGGGGGCAGGGGTAAGAGGTAAAAGGAAGCAATATGTAGACTTTCCTGCAGAGTTAATGAAAAGGATTGTTTTTTTTTTTTTTTTGGGGGGGGGGGGGGGGGGGTGGTTTAAAAATGAAGCCTTTCCTTAGCACGAAAATGTTTTAAAGGTGATGATCAAACCAGATAGAGGCAGCACAACAGCCAACACAGACTAAGACAAAACAGTAGAGACCAATACACTCACAAGTCACAGTGCAGTTGCAATATTCTTCAATCTCAATATATGAGCTAGACACACACACACACACACACATATATATATGCCCACCAGAATGATTAATTGAGCGATATGTGAATGTGTGCATGTAAGCATCAAACAAGTTGTGTGACAAATATCTAAGTTATAAAAGGTTGTGATCATGACGCCTATGCAAGTGCCAGAGCAAGCTAATGCAAACACAGAGAGAAAGGGAGAGAAACAGCCGCCCCGGCCTAGACAATAGAGAGACAATGGCCTCATATAAAATAACAACAGAACCTTGTTAAGGAAAATGTCTGCCTTGTCTGAAGCATGAGGTGAATAGGTTGTGCGCATCAAACAGAATTCAAACAATTAATCCTACCAGGATGATCATCAATGATGTGAATGACAAACTAAAATCAATCAACAACAAATTCAATCCTCAATTCAACAAAAAAAAAAAAACTTGTTTTACATTGGGTACCTCGAGCCTTTGCCAGATAGCAGAGATCGCAGAGTTACATATATGAATCTTTTCAGTATTCTAACCAGTAAGTCAAACCCTAGCAAGCTCCATCCACGCGGAAACTTCCAAGCACTCAAGTTTCCTTAGGAGAGAATTTATACAAGGAGATGAAAGCTTGCACAGCTCCATTCATGAGCAAAAGAGAGATCATGTTTTGATCCTTGTAGAAATTACAACATCTTCCACATAACAAGTTATAAGTATCAAGCATTCAACATGCTGAACTAGCTGTGCTTTGGGAATGGAACCCAACTGTCATCTTTGTTACTTGATGAAAGGTCCACTTCCTACTTCCAGACAAAAAATCTGTAGTGAAGTAGCATGAGTAATGTATGCAATATTGTTTAATAAATGATAAATGTCACAAGTTCATTTTCTGTTATGTCACAAGTTCATTTCAAAGTCATCTTTTTACTTTTCAGGAGCATAGTTGTTAGTATCTTACGATATACGATATGTTTCGATATAGGACATAAAACGATATGTATCTTATAATTGTATCTTTTTACATTGTATCTCACGATACATTTCGATACACTCGATGCACGCAATTAGGCTAAATAACATTGTTTTGACCTCTTTTTTGTCTTATTATATACAAATTTTGTTTTGTTTGAGTTTATATTACTTTTTTATAACACGTAGAGATCTTTCTTCAAGCAAGAAAGAAAGAAAATAAATATTTTAAGAAGATAGGAATAATAAGTGAGCACATACAAGAAGTTGAATTAGAAAATGACTGATGATAACAATGATAATATTGATGCCATTGAAATTCTATATTAAAATGAAAATGGGATAGTTTATAAAAATGAATAATTGTAAATTTTGTATTTAAATTTTGACATTGATGAACTTTGTTAAAAAATTGGATTATTAAGTTTAATTTGAAATTTGTAATATTTATAAATCTTGATTCTTGTATTGTATGAAATTTCAGGTTTTTTTTTTTTTTTTGGTAAATGAGTTGAAATATTATTTTTATCAATTTATACATTGTTTATTTATAACATGGTACAACATATTTGGAAAACAATATACATGGTACTATTTTTAATTTTAATTGTTGGATAAATAATAATAAATATATATCTAATTTTTATCAAAAATTAATTGAAATATCATTTTAAACATTTTATATATATATATATATATTGATGTATGTATATATATATATATATCTATATATTTATTTATAAATATATTTTAAAAAAATACACTGTATCTTATAATACACGATACGATATCCGGTACGTTATGTATTTTTTTAAAAATGATACGTCTTCCGATACACGTTTTGACAACTTTGTTCAAAAGTACTCCCTTTAATAAAATAATATAGATACAATAATTACTGTGGATAAGAATAATTATTTCCTGCATTCTTGTGAAAATAATGGATGCACATCAAAAGCACAAAATTAAATAAACTAAACAAATCAACATTAAAGAGTTTACAACAAATTAATGAGCATGCTAGGTTACCACACAACTGAAATTTTTAAAAGCTTCCAGGGAAAAATCAAGGGGAAGCAAAAGGCATAACTGAAAAAACTATTTGGGTCCAATCTAGATAGGCCAGTTCAACATAGAAAATCCAAGAAGAAACCTTAGAGAGTTCAAATTAATGATAATTAATATTAACTAGCCAAATTTTTCTCACCCACAAATCCTAGAAGCACAGCCACAAACACGGGACATGGATACGACACGAATACATTGACACGATATTTTTCATAAAAATAGGACCCGAACACGTCAGGAATACGTTGAATGTATATAATTTTTTTATATTTTTTATATGACCATATAATAAAAACATAATGTTATTTCAATTAAAATTGACATAAAATCACAAAAATCACAAAAATATTATTAAGATATTAAAATAACAAAGTCATTACATAAAAATTAAAAAACTTCGCCATTTAATCATCAACATCTATAATTCAAGTGTCCGACACATGTCTAGGAAGTGTCTGACACAGACACATGAGTCAAAATAAAGTGTCCATGCTTCATAACTTTCATGTATAAAACCCATGAAATAGAATGCTGCATAACATAAATATTTTATCTCCCAGAACCCACACTCATAATAAAACTAAAATTACAATCATGAGTGACAATGCAACAAGATACTACCAAAATTTCATCCATGCAGAAATCTGAGTAATTATCCTATGATACCATCGCAGCACGTCATTGTGTGATGGTCTTTCACAAAAATATCAATTTTTCCTGAAAATAAGGGAAAGTTTACTTCTATAAACATGGAAAAACTAACATTTTGAGAGAGACCGTCACACAATGATGTGGCGTGACGGTCTCACTGGATAATTTCTCCAAAAATTGCATAACAACCAAAATTCAATTTATTAAGCCAGAATAAACAATGCACAGAGACAGGACGTCAGTAAATCCACCAAAAAAGAGAGAGTAAATTATACATGTGTGCGCGCTCGCGTGTATAGCTTCAGAACCCTTCAGATATGTTTTCAAAAAAAAGAGAGAGTAAAATTTAAAAAGCAGGGGAAGCAAAAACAGCGTTTTCGCACGTAAATGACATGCAAACATTAAAACATTCTGTAGAAAAATTAAATACATGTAAATGATTTTAACAGCGTGAGAGAAAACCCTAACCAGGATCGCACTGCTGATAAAATTCTTCAACATCTGTAAGAACAATGCCAAAAATCACACATAAATACACTCGAAACACAAAAAAACACTTTAAAAAACATAAAATTCAAAAAAAAAAAAAAACAAAAACAAAACCTGTGGTGAGAGCTTTGATCATGCCAGCCCGTCGGCCTTTGAAATCCCTAAAGACTTCTTCGACTGTGCGAGGATTGTGCTGTGCTCCTCCGTCCATTGTTTTGCTTCAGAATATAAGTCAAAACAAGAGAGTGAAAGATACAAGGAATGTTAATTGACGGTTAAGAGAGGACGGGAAGGGAAATTATGGAGTTGTTGAGGATATTTGTTGGGAATTTGAAGGTTGGGACTGAGAGAACGAAAGCACGAACTTCCAGATGAGAGAAAAGAAAGGATGGAGCGGATTTGAATCTATTCAGAATAGACCGGTTTAACTATATTTGAGAGAGTGGTGATGAGTCCGATAACGAAGTTCATTTGTGGACCCTTCTTTGCTAACGTGAGCCGTGGGGGCGTTGGATTAGTCCATGGACGTTTACTTCTAAGCACCGCGATGGCAAAGATCCTCTGCGATCAGTACAGCGTAAAATTGTTGCAATGGTAAACTTAAAAGGGTATAAGTGGGACCTCATCCTTCCAATGGGACTGGTGTGGACTGTGGACCCCACTTATATAATATCTTGAGATAATTATACTTGTAACTGTTATTAACAGCATTTAGTTAAACTAATTTTTTTTATATAAATAAAATCCTCTTATATATTATATGATTTTTTTTTTAATTTTTTCAGTGATTATAGGTTAAGTTATTATAAATTGTAATTACCATATATCTCAAATAGACCAATGTTGTTATTTTTAAAAATAAAATAATAAATTTATACTTTAATTAACTCCGATAATTCTAATAAGAGAAATCAATTTAATTTAACAAGAAAGAGTTAAAAAAATGTTCAGGCAAAGACTTCTTTTTAGTTAATGTAGGAAGGTCCAACTCATGATTTGGGAGGACTCCTTGGACTTGGACAGTCAATGACTTCTTTGATTAGTTAGTATACAAAAGTTCAATCCTTGTTAGAAATTTTTTTTGTTCATCCAATATATCATTCTCATTTAATTATATTTTATTACAATTTTTTTCTCTTATTGCCCCTTGAACAGATTTAATAAAATCATAACTCCACATCTCCTTTGACAGATCTAGTAAAACCATAACACCACGTCAATTATGTGAAGGCTCTCACAAAGTTACAGTTTTTCCAAACGGCCTCCTTGGACAGTGACTTTTTATAAAGGTATGAATCCATTTCTTAGTTTCATTTCTCTCATGTGATATTTGAGATGGAGACGCTTATTAAACTTTCATTGGAGTGTCAATTTAAACTCCTACGTCAAAAATAGGAAGAATAATCCCGTAAGACCATCAGCCGATATAGTGTGACAACATTTCTAGATTCGGGGTCTCAAGTCCTACGTTTGGTCGCCAACATCATGAACTTCACTTTGCTACAGACATTCAGACATTCAGAAAGGGAAAAAAAAAAAAAAAAAGGTCAACCATCTAATCAAAGTTATCAAATAGCATTATGTTAAATTTGGTTTTTTTTAAATGCAGAATAAAACAGTAGCTACCAAACCCTCCATCTCTCGTGTTATTCACAAATTAAGCTGACAGTATTAAAGCAAATAAACAGAGCCAAGGATGACTTCCCTATTTCACCAGCAGAGACACCAACTGCTGGGTCAATTGTTGTTGAATTCATCTGTCATTCCAACAACCTTTGCACTAGTGCCCCCAATGCCAATGCTAGAAGAAGAGTAGGCAGAGGACTTGAATTCTTGCTGCCAATAGATGTTGTCACTGTTGGAGGCGCTTGTCATGTCTGAGCAAGAAGTGGTGGAAGCACCTTCTTTATAGTTTTCTAGCTGACCTGAGCCTGAGATGTTTTGTCCATTGGTCGTGGCTGTAGGCTTGGATTCCTGGAGCTTCTTCGTGTTGAGAAAGCGTCCACCAGATCCTCGAGTTCTCTTCAATGCATGAAGATGCCGAGACTCATGGAGGTAAGGCTGAACAAATTTCAATATGATTAATTAGAGAATAAAGCTTTTCTAAGCATATAGCAACAACACTAATGCAATGTGCGGTGACAATACCATTCGAACTTTTGGGAGTTTGTTTTGAGCCTCAAGCTTGGCACGATACTGTCTCCGCCTAAGAATTGCACGGTATTGTTTTGCATTGACGTATATGGGTTCATCCTGTGGAAGATCAAGAGGAAGCAGTACTCGAGCAGGTGCCATCCCCAGCATTTGGGGATGATGGATCTGATGGCATTTCAATGGTATCTCATAAATGGTAGGAGAAGAAACACATTCTTAGGTAGTCAAGCTACTAGAGTACCATAACTGGTGACGTTTAAACACACACTTGCAGGTCATAGATTGAAACAACAGATGGCATTAAATATCAAATCTAGCAGACACTCCCAACTGTTCTTCCCTACTAAAAAAGGTTT
Organism: Nyssa sinensis; assembly: GCA_008638375.1. Lineage (NCBI taxonomy): Eukaryota > Viridiplantae > Streptophyta > Magnoliopsida > Cornales > Nyssaceae > Nyssa > Nyssa sinensis. The sequence continues at coordinate 2,039,283 of CM018035.1, read as the reverse complement.
GTATGAAATAATCCAGTGTCATTATAATCATCTTATATCTATACCTTGACTGTTAAATTTAATAAATATGAAGCAAGCAACTGTCCTACAATAAAGAATAATTAGGATAAGAAAAACAAAGAAGAATAAGAGCAAAACAATATGCAAAATAAAAAATGAAAATATACATAAATATATACAAGTATACATAGAATGGAATACAAATACCCCCACCCCCGGGGGCCAGTCCTTCCACACATCCCGTGGAAAGGGAAAAAATGATTAACATTATACTGAGCAAAGAGGATGAAAATTTTGAGGTGCATTGCAAGCAGCATATAGGTGTTCTCTAAGTTTCTTTTACATTTACTCGAGAAAACAAATGAGCGAGGAACTTGACATGCATGTGCACAAGATGGTCATGGTTTTAAAGTAGTCACCATGATAATGATTGTTGTGGTCCTTGTCGAAGCCTTGGCAGCAGAAGCAGCAGTGAACACAGCAACCAGAATGATAATTAAAAATAATGGGGACACTGGATAATGTGAATTTTAGTTTTTCACTAGTATTTCATTTCAGTTCATTGAAAAACAAAAACATTCTGGATGTTTTAACAAACAAAAGGATTTTGATCCTAGGGTCAAACTAGTCTTCATAACACTGCCTCATAAAGAGTAGAAAATTCAAAACTAAGTGATACTAATCATTGATGCCACACCTATCAAAAGAAAATAATTTAATGATTGATGCCAGAACAGAAACCCCAACAACAAGATAAACAAAAAGTCTCACTCAACTCTCTATTCCTTCCCCCTACAAGAAAACCCTAATAAAGGAGACCTAATATTAATTGAAATTTAAATAAAACTGCAACAATCTCCACTTTGGATCAAATTCCATAAAGTTGTCTACTCGTCTTCTCCACCACACTCTAAATCTCCACAAAAGTTAGTATTTTTTTGTGTTTTCTTCAAACCTTGTGTAAATTTGCAAAAAAAAAGCAAATCGTAAACCTTAATTTTCAAAAGCCAAAAGTTATTCTTTCCATCTAATATTCTCAACACAGACAATTTTTTTTGCCACCATTGTATAATCCCAAAACATCAGCTCTAAAATTCCATGAACCTATGAAGACAATAGGAATGAACCATGAGCCATGATACCATACCATTTGATGGGCACTTAAAAGTGTACAAAATGAAGTGGAAAAATTCAATAAAAAGAAGAAGAAAAAAAAACACAAAAACACGATTAAAGTGGTTTGCAAAATTGGCCTATGTCCACAGTAAGACAATTAACTTCACTAAAGTAAGAAGATTACAAATACTGGATTTTTTTTTTGCAAAAATCCTCCACTTAGGCATCAAGCACCAAACCCGACAGGTAATATAAAACCAAAAACCTCTTAATTGGATGCATGATCTAGTTGATACGCAAGGGAAACCATAACAAGATACACATAAAAGTCTCTTTCAACTTCGAGAAACTCACTCCAGAGTTGTGTAGAAAATCACACCAAAATTCAACAAAACATAGATTCCACTAAGGTCGACCCATCCGTATCTCAAGCAAACCTCAAAATCCCACTGGTCACCACTAAACCCTTTTTTGATTGTAGCCATCAAAATTGAACCCTTGGCCCCACCCCTCCCATTAAGATGTCATTGCCCTTGTCAACCAAATCATTGTCAGACAAGGTACAAGTAATTCTTTTCTCACCCATGGGGCGCTGGCCAGCCAGCATGGTGGCATCAATTCTTGGAGCAAAGGTCGGTAAGGACATTATAGAACAGAATATTAAAATAGAGAAGGAATGAATGGGCCGGTGGAGGATATTAGATCTCAGCACTGCATAGAAGGAGATGCACCAAATATGAGCATCATTGGAAAAATTTAACTTTCAAGAAAGGGTGTGTGGAGAAGCCAATACGTTGGATATGACTTTCAAAGAAGATATGCAAATGAAAGGATCAACAAGCTCTAGCTTGGCCAGCATCTCCTCCACCACCCCATATGGGAGGTTAAGAGTTCAAGTCCCCTTGGGGACAAAGTATGTGCGTCTGATTTACCTATTAAAAAAATGCAGACAAAAGGACACAGGTGAAGCCTGTGTTTTGGCATTTGTAATAGTACAGATTAAGGTTGCATTGGTATTAGTAATTTATATCCATGAAAATGTAGTAATGTACTTGAATCCCACAACTATATATATGCAGCATCCAAGAAAAATAGATACTAAGAGTTTTCTTATATCAGGTTGTCAAAAATCCCAAAATAAAGCCACTGCAGCCTCATTTGTCCCATTCTGGAAAAAAAAATCCTCAATATTATGATAGTATACAATTAACTTGAATGTCACATAAACAATAGAAATTATGATCATGCACATCTCATTGAAGAACAATAGTACAATACTACACTCTTCCTTTTAGCTCACTTTGTTTTTCAACTGAAATCTAAAGTCTAAAGATGCATTTATGTACTTGTATACACTATGGAAACCACTATAAACCAATGTAGCAGACTAGAAGTCTACTATCTAAAAAATACAGAGCGGAATCGCTGGGGATCTATTTCACTATAAGTTAACAATTAGTAAGTCAACCAATATGGACGGCTTGAATAGTCTAGCAACGCCTTTGCATATATTGCAACTTTATATGTTGTGCTAACCAGATCTTTTGATTGAACTTCATATATATAACCTTTTCAAATACAGCCCATTGCTTTGATTTCCCAAATAAAACAATCATTTTGCAAAATTAATGCTGGAAAAAAGAAGAAGAAGAAAAACAAAGGCAGTTGGGGTAAAGGGAATAGAATGACAAAAAAGAAGTAATCTTCTCAACACAATGTGCGGAGCTAAACCAAGATTAAAATATAACACAGAATACATGTATCTATATAGATCAGAAAATAGTCACATATAACCAACCAGGCTATCCCAGGTTGGGGGCCAAGCCTATTCACCATAAGGTAAAACCCCCATTCGGGTTTTTGAAATTGAAAGGCTGCTCCTCAAGTTTTCAAAATAAAATTACCTTTTGTAAGTCTTTATAATAACACCTGCAACTTGAGTCCAAACATTTCTCCTAACAAGTGCATTATTTTGTTTGCACGTTATGGAAATTATGGTCCACACTTGGCCCTCATTTGGACGGCGGGGTAAGAGGAATAGGATAACTCGTATCCTATCCCATGTTTGGTGTCTTCAATTAACTTGGATAATATATCATGTAGACCTTTTATATCCCACCTGGCTGGGATATAATTTATATCAAGTGGGTGCTGGTAAGTGATTATCCTATCCAATCCTGCCTTTTTATCCAATCGTCCAAACATGGCAACATGTAATCAAATTCATTCAAATCACTAATGGTTTAAAACAAGTTTTTCAGCAAGACACCTAGCGACAATCTGAAAAATCAATTTCTTCATAAATCTTTATTTACATTAGAAATTTCTTATTGGGCAGATTGGATATATCATATACCGGAGAGAAAATAAAAAATCAGAATTATGCATCGTATTTACTCACCATAATCTGTCGCCCATACAATTTCTGCTTAAATTCTTATTTACAGTAGAAATTACTTAATGGGCAGATTGGATACATAGAGAGAACATAAAAAACCAGAATTATGCATCGTATGTACTCACTATAGTCTGTGGCCCATATGCAGCGAGTAACCCACCATAGTACGGATCGTGGTATGAAGGTGGAATGCAAGCCTGATGGAGAATATAATTGTTCACTACAAACTGATTTCAAATAAAAAGGCATGAATGAACTTACTATAAATAGCTACAATCAACTTACGAATGACTGTCTATAATCAACGTGTGAAGAAGGCAAAACATAATCCTTGGTTCCCATTGATAAGGCTGATTTCATGTGACTTACTTCAATCTTCCCGTGAGTTCCACTATATCCTGAAAAAACAGAAGAACAGTTAAAGAAAATACCAAGCCAGCCTAGCAACAAGGCAAAATAGGGAGACAGGATAAAAAGAAGAGAGGAAAATGAACATCGATCAAGATCCCTAATCCCTCAATTACGTATTGTTGTTAAACTCCAATCAGCATTGTAAAATCCTATCATGTGTATCATACATTAAACCCAAACTCCACTCTGAAGTCATAGTAGGACTTCTGAAATCAAGAGCTGACGTGAGAGGTTCTACAAACAACCGATTCTGGACTTACCGAATAAGAATAGATTCATGGCTATATACCAAACCCCTAAGCCCGTTGCAAAGTTCTTCAGATCCATTCTAGGGCTTTTGTTACCATAAAAATTTTCAACCTTCTATAATAGTAACGGAAGTTTAGTCTCAAGAATAGATGGCTAGATGCAGTATTTCAGTTGAAAATACTTGAAGAATTTAAATTATTTAAGCCCGTGTTAACAAATTATAATTTGTTACTGCAAGTTGTAGGCAATTATAATGCAAAAAATTGACACAAATTGGCACTTAATGAAAGTCTAATTCTTAAAGGTGAGAGCAAAGCAAACTCAATTTTGCAGGACACTGTTACAGAAGATGACAGGACCCGTAAAGAGCTGAGAAGTACTTGGAAGATGGCCCCCACGTGCCTCATATGGTGCACTCGGCGGGAGAGGAATGGGGAGGAATGGTAGAATTTTTGAAGGGGAGGAATTACCCCCTTGGAAATTGAAGAACACATTCTTAAAAACTTTTTGATTTTGGATCAAAAAGGATTATCCTTTGTATGTAAATAGTTTCATTGACTTCTTAGGGGATCTAAGGCTTTAGCTGTTGTAGCTGGTCCTTTTTTGTACTTTTTAGGGTCCTTCTTGGGCCCTTGTGAGTAATACAAGTTACTTTTACCAATAAAAAAAAATAGGATCCACTAATTAATTAATCCAAATTTCAGTCACAAATCCGTGTATAAATAAAGTTCTGCAGCTAAATTACTTAATAAAAATTTTGGGCAATTATTACCCTTCAAATATCCAACCCCAAATATATATATAAAGGGCAGTCCAATGCAGGCACTCCGCAACTATGAGATCTAAGAAGGGTCAGATGTACTACGAAGCGTTATATGTACACAGCCTTCGAATGAAAAGGCTGTTGCTGCAACTCGAAACAGTAAGCTCCAATCACAATGGTGCACAAACCTTACCGTCGCACCAAGGCCCTCTCTCAACTTCTAATTGTGTGTTACCCTTCAAACTAAACTGTCCTCTAGGAAAACTGGGTAGTGACAGTTGAAAGACATCCTAAGAATTCAACCAAGAATCCCAACTACTTAACCTAAATTTTTCAAATTAGCTAATTAAGAATTTAGAGCATAACATGGATGCCTGACGGTTACCTGAATGCATTGACATTATGCTATGTTCATATTGGTTGCTGTTTCCCACACTAACCACTTCTGGGTAAGATTGACCCGTTGATTGAGTTGAAGATGAGTCTTGGTCTTGGAACCGAAAAGCCAGTTGCTTCAAATTTTTAGAAAGAGACGAATGTTGAATTTTCTGTTCTGGGACCGTTGAATGGGCAGAACTTAGATCAGAATCTTTCTTGTGCAAGTCCAGCATTCTTCTTGACTCTGTATGGGTCTTTTTAAAAGATCTCGGAAATGTATTGTGGAACCTCTTCACTTGCTCATCAGCAACCCAACATCTAACTATGCATTTGCTGCAACAATGTTATCAAAATTCAGGTAAGAATAAGCCATCACAAATTAGGTCAACTCCAGCATTCCCCTCAATGGTAAACCAACAAGAATTGATATTTTAACATTTGATTTTTGAATGTAATTCCTACATACATTGAATTTTTTTTTCCATATTTATATACATTGAAATATTTTGACTATATAGTTCAGGATATCATTGAGAAGCAATAAATTATTCAAAGATAAGCTATGCCTCTTCTGATACATGGAGAAGGAAAAAAAGTTAACAACTAATTTGGAATCAATAAAACCACACTTGACCTTTATAGAAACGAAAATACTATATACTATAGACTCCGCTTGTTGCGCAATGATCAAATAAGTGTGGAACATCTTCAGTAATGAAGACGAATCAATGCATAAGATGGGGAAAATGCACACAACTTTTTAAAAGGACAAGAGAAAAAAAATAAAAGCATAATCCTCAAACAACAGAACAATGAACAATCAAACAGCAGATTCAACTTTCAACTAAATCAGTGGATCCTCATCCCCAAAAGGGATGAAAGGGAAAAAGAAAAGCAGTCATATTCCTCTATGATTAACCATAAAAATTAATAAAACTAGAATAAATACAATAACCACACAGAAAAATCATGTTAATTAATATAGCGAGAAAGAGAAACAAATTTTGATCACAACAAAAATGGAAACCATTTGAACCATGTAGATCCAAACAAACAAAACTTCAAAAAGGAAAAGATTTAAATACCCAGAACAGCTAAAACTCTAAAATAAAAAACACATGCAACTCTTATGTATACAGTAAAATGGTAAAATCAGATGTAGGGTAAACCCAGTAAAAGGATAAAAAAAAGGCAAGAAAAGAAGCAGATAAGAAAGAGACCTTTGGGATTTGGTGAAGAGTAGGACATGTTGGGATGGACTTGGGCATGTCTCCTTTCTTCAAACCCCAGACTCTGTCTCTCTCTCTCTCTCTCTCAAAACCCTCTATTTTCTTGGCTTCGGTGCTAAGTCTACGCTTCTTGCCCTTCCCAGTTCCCACCACCATCAACAAAACAATATTCAAATAATTTCACCACCCCACCACCTTTAAGTTTTTCATATTTTTTTTTTCTAAAATATTTTACTCATAGTTGTTTTTGTTTTTGTTGCTTTGTGTGACGTGTAATGAATTCCACGTTCAGGGGTCCAGAAGATTCTCTCCCAGATAAATACCCCTCAGCCGCCCGCCGCCCTAGTGTGCTGGGCACCAATATCACGTGCTTATAGGGATCGTGTCACGTGCTCATCCAAAGGAAAAAAAGGTCCAGTGACACCGTGTCGTATCAATACCTAATTGCAGTGATTACCACTTAATTCTCACTATTTCTTTTAAAATTTACTAAAACAAAAATAATGAAATTTCATTATTTAAAGTTGTATTTATATTTGTTTCATTCAAAACAATGCATTTTCACTATTTCTCTAAATTTGGAATTGGATTGAATTTAGTTAAATTAAAATGCTGAAATTTTACTGTTTTATTATAGTAGAATTGGATTGAAACTAATTTGATTATAAGAGTAAAATTTTAATATTTCTTTGAAAGTAAAATTGATTTGCTTAAAATAGTGATATTTCACTTCTTCTTCTTTATTTAACGTATGACTAAATTGAAAGTAATTTAATTAAAATAATAAAATTTTATTATCTTTCATAAGAAATTGATTTTAAAATTATTTGAATAATGAAATTTTTATGATTATTTTTTTAAAAAAATATTTATTTAATAATGTCTTTGTTTCATATTTAAAAAAATAGAAACTAAAATTGTACCATTAATAATCATTGTGTTTTTTTCACATTTATATGACAAAATAGATAAATGAGTAAATTGTTGTGCCTAAATCGAGAGAAAATACACTTTTATGTATAAAAATTTTGAAATGTCATAACTTTATGTTTGATTATTAGCTTTTTGTAAATTTTATATGCATTTCATGTATTTCAAAATGTCATAACTTTATATTGTTAACTTTATGTTTGGTGTACAGACTTCGTACGGTACAACTCGCTTGATGAGCCAAGCCGGCACGGTCCAATCCGTTGGCCGAATGGACCAACTGAAACAGGCCGCCCATTTGACACCTATACTTTCACAGCAATATACACCTATAGAGACATTCGTATGTATACCACTCACAGCATTCGCTTTGACTCCATAGTATACAACTAGCCTTTGTTGATCACTCCCTGCTCCCTACTCCCAGATCAACAGTTCAAGGCTAATTAGTGACCGTCAAGATTTATTTTTCAAATGATAGGCTGCTAGAGAAGTTTCTTAGGTACGAATTTTATTCACTTTGACAGGGCATTTAATACCTTATAAGAATTTTATTGAATTTTAAATATTCAAATTCACACGCAAAAATAATAAATAAATATATATATATATATATCAATCAGTCTTGAAATATGAATAATGCAAGAATAAAGCTCGACACCAACCAATGCATGCCATGTCATGGCGTCCACATTTCAATTTTTTTACATAACCCACCTAGGATTTTGTTGATTTAACCCAACACACATCATTTTCAACTCATTTTTTCAAATTCATATTGTTTTTGAAATCACTTCTTCTCAATGTCAAAGTTCCAACGAAATTGATGCGAGAGTTTGAAATCGCTTTTCAAACTAAAAAGAATTTGAGATGACTTGTCCAAACTAAAAAAAATATTTGAGGGTCAGTAATTTAAAATCACATTTTCAAGAAGCGAAAAGTTAAAAATTTAACATTAAAATAAAGATGCAATTTCAAAAACATGAATTTGATAAATAAGTGAAAAAATGCATAAATCAGGTTAAACCAAACCCAATACTGTGGATTTGGTAAATAATTCTCCACATTTTCAGTGCCTTTCCACGGAAAGAATAATGGAAACGAAAAAAGAAAAATTACCAGCACAGGACAAAAACAACACTGCCCAATCCACCAGACAATGAGAAGTGTGCTTATCATAAGCTTTCACGGCTCTCCAGGGCTACTGAAACAGGGCAGCTATTGATCTTCCTTCTATCCCTCTCTAAACTTTAGAAAGGTAATTAAATTGACCAAATCAGTCCTCCTACATGACAGACTATTGAATTGTGTCGTGTCGTGTCATGTGTGTGTGTCAAATGGTTTTTGTAGCTATTCTAGCATATCTTCCAAAATCCTACAATAAATAATCATAACCACAATAGAAACTATAGCATTCTCCTGCCAGGGAGGGCTCCAAAAACCCAAAGGACGTCCAGAGGTAAAACTTTTCCACGCCCCTCGGGTTAATCCCAAATAATATCAAAATTAAAAACACCCACTGAATAGGTTCAACATGTTTAAGAACATTGACAAAGTATTAGTATGGTGACGCTTACAAGGTTATGGAACTATATCTCCCAGAATGACCAAGCTTCCCCTTGGCACAAATAGTGCTCGAGAAGAGAACAGTTAAATCTTCATCAGCTGCTGGCCTAATTTTTCTTCCCAATTGGAACATTGTTCCAAGCAGTCTGGTCTCGTGAGTTTATTTGTTATAAGCACAGCAAATCTCCGAGGATGCAGTTGGCAACCACCTGGCTAAAAATCTCTTCCTTTGTATGGCATTTCCTGTCAACACAAATTCCCAACTTTCATGAGTTGCTTAAAATTAATCCGAATGCAAGACGGAAGGAGATCATTCCATATCACAAGTATGGAGCACAGAAATCTGCTCAACTTCTCGATGTGGTGATATTGTTGGCCCTAGACAAAATTATCCTACACCAATCAAAACTGGGGTGGTTACAACAGTGGTCCATTGAATGGTATATGTATCTTGCCATTCAGTAGGAGAAAAAAGAGGCACACTCGTTAAGTTCTAATTTGTAAATAAAGAAGTCACAAAGTAATTGGGTAGAAGTGGCAGCGCTTTCAGGCTTCACATCTCATTGGAGAGATTTCCATCTAACCCAATTAAATTACATCATTCAGCAGGAGAATATGACTTCTTAAACCACAAAGCCTGTAAAAGAAAAGGCATAATGAACTTGCTCTTACAGGGGGATAGGTTGGCATGTACAGGACTTGCTGAGGGTGACCAAGAATCATCTGCTGCCCATACTGCAGCAATAGTAAATACAAATAATTACTAAGCTTTTCATTTAATTTTCAAATGAAACATACTGAAGACTAGCTACTCGGAAAAGAACCACAAATCAATGCAGTACCTGAGGTCCATTTGGATGAAAAAATGCCTGTGGTGATTGCATTGGAGCGGCTGGTGGATTGAACATAACAGGCTGGTGCCCAGCAAATGGTGGTCCAATCTGAGAAGAACAAGTAACCAACAAGTACTTTGATTCCAATGTAACTATCAACAATTATAAACCAGCAGAACTGAATACAAAAACAATAAAAATACCATTCTGTTGATAAAAAAAAATTTATATTGATGCCTAAGAAGATAGCAATTTATACTTGAGTAATCAAACTAGTAGCTCCAGGATGATTTTCTTCAACCTATTTCATAAATTATATTGACCAGGAAGTTTGGGGAAAAAAATGACCCCCACGCATTTCATTTGGAAAAAAAGGGGGGGGGGTATGCATTATAAAACTAGCTTATAACCAACAAAATTCAACATGTATGATTGCTGCATAGACTAATGTCCAGGAGCAAGGACAGTTGGTGATTTATGAAAAGAAAATAAGCAGTTATGAAGCAGCATCTGCACTTATCAAAGCAGTCCACATAACACCTAAACTCTCATTCTGTAAACTTAGAACTAACGAAACTGGGTAAGTACGTAATAATTCGGCTACTTACCCCAAAGCCTACAGGCATGCCATGCATATGTGGGACAGCAGCCATATTACTTGGAAAATAGAGGGAACCATCAGACACTGGAGAGGCAGGCCTTAAAGGTGTTTGCGATGGCATGAAACTTTTTGCATTGGGATTAAGTCTGAATTCCTGACAAAACAATTAACAGCAGCAGAAAAAACAGAGTATAGCAAGATTTATTAGTCACATAGTACCAAGCACCTGATTAGCAGAGAGAACATACTAGAGGAATCAAATGGTGTGCAGGTTACAATTATGGTAAAAGAGCACATGCATTAGTGTGGGCAACTGAATTAATTTTTTTTTATTTTGGGGGAAAAAAAATCAAAATCAATCCCACCTTAGCATGGGGATTCAGGGTTGATTTTTCTGAAGACAATGAACCCACTGATGAGCTTGGTGATAAACCAGGACGACTTGAAGCTAAGGTGACACCTCCACAATCTGAAGTGGACGATGTAGAACTACCAGGTCGTCCGCAAGAGTTTGCAGATTGTGTTGCTCCATGTGTTTTGACAGATCCTGCATCCTCCAACTGTTCGTTAGGAGAACTTGTCTTTTCTCCTTTGGATGATGAAACATGAGATGGAGCATATGCAATAGCATTTGGGGATAATCCCCCTTTATCAGATCCATCTTTTTTTGCACTCAGTGATGACTGCGAGTCTGGATAAGCAATTTGCTACCATGGTCAAAATAATAAATTTGATGTTGCAGGAGTAACAATAACATATAAATTTATATGATTGACAGAGAAAAAATGTATACAAGCAAGTTTAATTAATAAGATTAATAGTGTAACACAACTAGATATAAACATCATATTCCACAACGTGGAATTTGAATCAAAGTAAAAAGACAACCTGCAGAGAGCCAAAAAGTCTGATCATGCCAACAAAAGCAACAGCAGCACAATTCAGGATCAGCTAATAAGCAACACTTGAATGCCATGTTTGGCTTAGCAAAGCAACATACATAATCAGCCATGATCAAGAATTAATGCTTAGGGTTCGAACAATTCAGGATCAGCTAATAAGCAACACTTAAATAGTTAAATGGTATGTTTTGCTTAGCAAAGCAACATACACGATCCGCCACAATCAAGAATTAATGCTTAGGATTCAAACCCCAACTCAACCAATGAACAAGCCACCAAATCACTGGAAGTGGCTCATGGTTATTTCTGAAAAGGATAAAACCGCAAACAAGCCCAAAAAAGGGTCGAGCAAAATTAGGAAGCCAGTTCCATTCGCTGTACAAGGTTTGCTACACTACTGAAGCTTGTATTTTAAAATAAAAATAGAATATAATGAAACAAGTTATAAATTCAGGTGCAAGCAAATTTATTCAAGGCAGGATCTCACATACCAGATACATTAAAATTTCACACCATCAATATTAAGAACTTTCCGGAATCCTATTCCACCGGCATCCAAACAGTTACTCTTGCAAATTGCATTGTTACAACTTGCAATTATAGCAGCTAAAGTGAATGAAATTTCAATGTTCCTAATGCAGGTAGCTCCTACTTGATTTTTAAGAAATATATGTTCAAACCAGAATCTAGACAAGGACAGGGTTACTGGATAAAAAAATAAAGTAGCCAAAATCAATCAGGAGTTCCACTTGCGCCTGAACTTTAAAATGCACTCTAATCCATAATTTCTTTGATACACTTCTTCAAGGCAGTTCACCTTGACACACTTGTTCCAGTAGTACAACTTTTTAATACACTTTTTGAGGCAGTTCACCTTCACCACTACCTTCAAACAAGACAGGTCTAAAAATCAAAGATTTATCATAATCGGATAGGGACGATTATTTGGCAATGGATTTGCTTCCTACAGAAAAAGGGAAGAAATGGGATGCTCAATCGCTCAATCAGAAGCAACAAGCCATTGAAGGGAACTGAATACCTATGCTGTAACCAACAATAGGGAATGTGTTCCCCATGACTCCAGAGGAGCAATGGTTTTGCAGATATCTAATAATAGTAATAGCCTCAACTATTAAGAGGAAACTCATCGTAGTAGGTAGAGTGGATCTTACCAAATCCTGAAACTATTCCAATCCTATTCACTATAAAATTTAACAGACTTCTTGTATTTCATAATGCAAACGTGTATTACTAGTGTTGTTACTCTCAAAAATCCAAAGGAGCTGGCTGGGGTTATGGATTGTGCTATGGATTCTTTCCCTTCTACGTACCTGGGGTAACTGGGGTTACGGATTGTACTATGGGTTCTTTCCCTTCTACGTACCTGGGGTTACCTTTAGGGGTGGCGGCAAAATTAGTGGCGGTGTGGGATTCAGTAGTGGAAAGGTTCCAAAGAAGGCTGGCTGGTTGGGAGACCCAATATCTCTCAAAAGGGAGAAGGATGACCCTTGTCAAGAGCACCCTATCAAACCTTGCTATGTCCCTTTTTCCGATGCCGTCATTGGTGGAGAAGCACTTAGAAAAGATCCAAAGGCACTTCCTATGGGACAACGGATGGAGAGAAGAAGTTCCACTTAACAGTGTGGGAAAAGGTAAAGTTTCAATTGAAATTTGGGTTTTTTTTTTTTTTTGGGGGGGGGGGGGGGGGGGGGGGGGGGTTTCAAGGACTTGAAATCTTTCAATAAAGCACTTATGGGTGAGTGGTTGTGGAGGTTCTCGGACGAGCAGAATACTTTGTGGAGGGAGGAAATTGCAACTAAATTTAGGGAAGATAGTGGAGGGCAGATGTCTGGGGAGGAGGAGAATGGATGTGTTTGGAAACCTACAAGGAAAGGGGCCAGAAATTTCTCTCAATACGTTCAGTTCGAGGTTGGGAAGGGGACCAAACTGAAAGTTCTGGAAGGATTTGTGGTGCGGATGCATGCCACTGAAAGACAGTTTTCCTCTTTTATACAGCATGGCAGCCAATAAGGAAGCACTGGTGGTTGATTGCGTCACAGGAGCAGGACCAGATAGTTTCTAGAACCCTTGCTTTAGAAGAAATTTCCGTGATCAGGAACTAAAGTGGCAGAGCTGTTACATCTGTTAGCTGGCTGCAAGGTGGATTATGGAAAGGAGGACAGATTGATATGGATTTTGTAATACCCCGACCCGAGTTAGGCGGGACCGAACCGAGTTAGCCGGTACCCGACCCGGTGAACCCGGGCCATGACATGTAAACCCGAACTATAAGCTAAAAAAAATATAATAATAATAATAATAATAAATAATCTTAAATAAATAATAAAAAAATAATAATAATAATAATAATGAATAGATTAATAATAATAATCATAATATAAATGTAAACAATTAAATAAAATATGTGTGTGACGTATTGTCATGTTACATGTATATATACATATATATATATATATTAAGATATATATATATATATGTTATAATGTAAAGTAAATTAAAAGAAGTGAAACCATGTGCTAGCCGCACATGGTTTGTGATGAAGATAGAGTTAGTAGCTGTTAGGTATACAGCTGTTCTCTATATGAAATGAGTGGTTAAGAGTGAGTAGTAGCCATATGATGAAAGAGAACGCGGCCATACAAATTGGAGGTGTGTTCTCCACGCAAGAATTGAAACCCACCGACTTCATGGGCGGTATAGAAGAGAAATAAAGTGAGAGAGAGAGAGAGAGAGCTAGGAAGAAATTGGAAAGTGAAAGAAACTGAGACGCGTAAGAGGAAACCGAGAAGAAGAAGAAAATATAGAGAGAGAAAGGACTGATTTTGGAGAAGAGGAGGAGCAGTTTAAACAGGTATTGATTTACATTTAAATTCTTTTAAGTTTTTCCTCAATACCATGGATGCATGTTAGAAATTATTTGAACTCAAAATAACAAAAAAAATAAATAAGGAACCGAAGCTATTACGTTTGGTCAACTATGGTGAAATTTTATCCATTAAACCAACCTTGATTTTGAAACTAGCTTTTAGTAGGGAAGCTCATCAGGAATCCAACGCAATTCAAATGATAGGAAATGATCTAAAAATGGCTACGGAATAGCCTGTTATTCCTCACCGGTGCAATGCCGGAAAATCGATCTGGGTGTCGGAAAACCAGTTAGTTTAAGATCAAAACTTGGTTTAAAAGTTTTCTTACAACGTTAGGATTAATTTGATACAGAAATGGGAAAATTTGGACGTTAAAAAGTGACAAAATGGCAGAAAACAGTGGGTAGGACACTGTTCCGATGCCGGCGTTATGGCCGGAGAAGCTGCTGGTTCTTGGCCGGAATTGCGTGGGAGAAGAAAAAAGGAAGTGGGCTGGGCCCTGGGCTAGGTCACGGCTAGGACAGGCTGCTGTTTGGGTCAGCCCAAAGCCCAGTGATGAGCTGTTTAGGCACTGCACCAATTGGGAAATTCCCTCACTGTTTTAAACTGTAAGAAATCTAAGAGAAAAAAAAAATTGGAAGCTTGCACTGTTGGGGAATTGAACTGGAACCGTGGCATATTGGGAAAAGATTTCCCACCACTGTACTACATCACCACATGTGATCAAAGGGGCAAATTATATATATATTTATTATATAATTAAGAAGTTAATTAATTAGAATAATTAACTATTAAAATAGGATTTTGATGTCCAAATTAGTTAAACGAATAGTCAATTTTTATTATTTTGGACATTTTGAATTCAAAGATGACATCAAAATTTTGAGACGGGGTCCCGAAAAATAAAAGACACATAAAAGTGCAAAATGACCGTTTTACCCTTTTTAGTACTGAAGTCCAAATTGAAATCCATAAAAGCCTAAACCAACTTCTTTCGACGTTCCGGACTCAATAGTGAGGTCCGTATTATGAAATAAGGTACAGAAAAATATGACACGTAAATATATAAGGTAATATAAATCAAACTTTAAAACTTAAAGAAGCTACCCAAGAAATGTAACTAAAATAGGAAAAGAATTAATGATATTTAAATCAGAGTAATATTATGGAATGTGACCGGACTTTGAAATGTGATTTTAGGGAACTTCAAAGGAAGGATTTTTGGAAATTAGTCTTTGGAATTCAGGTGAGTATTTCATACCATATTGAGGTAGACAATTTCAGTATAGATATAAATATTGAACTCTTTTATGATTTATCGTACTATACTGTATACGTTTGAATGATCTATTGACAACTATATTGTCTTCTTTGATTTCAGAAAATGTGTTTGAAAGATACTCAAATGTTTTACGATATTCTTACAAATGTTTGAACTGTTTGAACTAAATGTCAAATAAAGAACCTTGATTTGAAATAATTGAACTGCTATTGATGATTATTCATTTTGGATATGATTTTGATATGATTTTGATGCTTTGAATAGAACATTCTTCTATGATTGGTCACTATCGAATAGGTTGTGATTTATCGAACCCATCCCACAGGATATATTGTGGTGAGCCGGTGTTGATACGGCATATCGAACTAGCTAGCCCATCGATCTCAGTCAGCGAGGTTCTAATTTGCTGACCATAGAAGTGGAATATATGATTTTGAATATGAATATTGAAAATCGAACCATGAATCTGAATTATCGAATTATTGAACTATGATTTATTGAATTATGAATTTGGGCTATTGAACCATGAATCTGAATTATTGAACTATGAATTTGAGATATTGAACTATTATTATTGAACTATGAATTTGGGTTATTGAACCATGAGTCTGACTTATTAAACTATGATTTATTGAACTATGAATTTGGGAATTGAACCATGATATTGAACTGTAAGTTTGATTTATTAAACTATGTTATTTGATTATCGATTTACGATTATCTTTGAATTGAGATATATTGGAACTGAATTTGATACCGTTATCTTGTACTATAATTAAGATAACATATGATGTATGGTCATCGACATTTCAGTATTGAATTACATAGTAGTTTTGAAACACTTGGTATGTTATGGAATGCTCACGAGCTGGGATACTCACGAGCTGTTGAGCTCATAGGATTTTTATCCTATTTCAGGTGATGATATGGGAAAAGAAATAGCAGGTTCAGTCAGACTAGATGGAAGCTTGTAAAGCTATGAACCCTTTTTGTGATAGGATTTTGCCAGTCATGATGTAGTTGCTTTTGGGAATTTTTGGACTGTATATTGAATATGACACCAACAAGCTTTGAAAAAATTACATCATGTACTTTTTGTAATTACTATGGAATGTATAAATGGATGACTGATGTTGACTTGTGTAATGACGCTTCCGCAATAGAAAAAGAATTTTATTCCGCTGCATTTGATAGTATGGAAATCAGAAAAGCATTGTGATCATTGAAAAAGGCCTCGGTGGCCGATCACGAGCCGCTAATCCGCGTGGGCCGGGTTTCGGGCCGTGACAGATTTGGAATCTCAGAAAAAGTTTTTCTGTTAAATCGTTTTATAGGGCATTAAATGAGAAGCATGAAAAGGACTTTCCTTGAAAGCAAATATGGAAGCTAAAAGCCCCTTCAAAAGCTGCTTTCTTTGTATGGGCAGCAGTTTGGAATGGTATTCTGACGGGAGAAAATTTAAAGAAAAGAGGGTTTCAGTTTGCAAATAGGTACTGCATGTGTCAAAGAAAAGAAGAGAATGTGATTCATCTATTTCTCCACTGTGAGATTGCACAGCAATTATGAAATCACCTCCATTCCCTGTTTGGCTGGAACTGGGTAATGCCTGCAACTCTTAGAAAGCTCTTCTTGAGTTGGAGACGTTACCAAGAAAGGAGAGAAGCTAAGAAAACATGGAAGATGGCTCCTATTTGCCTTTTGTGGTTTCTGTGGATGCAGAGAAATAGAAGATTGTCTGAAGGGCAAGAGAAGGATATTTTTTGTTTAAAAGACCCTTTTTTGAAATTATTATACTTTTGGGTGAACGAAGCCAGCTGATGAATGCTTTTTCTTTTGTTGAGTTTTAGGGGGAGTTTGGGCTTTAATTGTAGCCGACTTCCTATATTGTAGATATTTTTGCCCTTCTTGGGCTGTTTATAAAATTACACTTTATTGATGTTAAAGGATATAATATTAAAGTTAACATAGTATCAGAGCTGGGAAAAGATTATGTGTTCAAACCTCACTGTCACCTGAATAAAAAGAATTGTGCACATGTTGGCTCAGTCTGGCGAAACATGAGGGGGCATGTTACAAGATATAATATTAAAGTTACACCCTGTCTAACAGCTCAAGCTTTTAGATAAGTTAGTGGGTTAACAACTAATAAATAAAATAAATAAAGAAGTTATTCTCAAAACTCCAAGATGAATCTCATCATGCATGGTGATTGGTCCTTGGAGGAAAGCAGTGACAAAGGACCCAAAGCCTAGGTGAGTGCCCTAGGGACATCAGAGCACCAAGACTTCAATTAGTGACTCAAGAACCAAAAACAACATGCCTACATCCCAACTACACTTTTTTCTTTTTCTTTTTGATTGGCAACAATGAGTCAAACCCTTGACACTGCCTCTCCTTTTAGATGCCATGCCGGCACTTCTATTCCAACTATTTCAGTTGGCTACAAGGATCAAATTATTATCCATACAGCCATACAGGTCTGAGTCTTTGAGATTGTTCTACAACCAGCTTTCAGCCTGATGTCAACCCTTCATAAATTCCAATCATGCTCGACTGAGAACCTTCAATGTGACAGTGACTCAACACCAAAAAGAAATGACTATAAAAAAATCCATCAATCTGATAATTTCAAAGATCCCCTCCAAGAGGTTCCCAAAAAGAATCCAGAAGCCATTATATAATCCAACTGACCTAAAAGTAATTGAACTCATCTAGAGAACAATAGAGTAGATGACATATAAAAAAATGTATCTCATTAAAATCACTTAGAGCTGTAATATTAGTTGGTGTGTAGAAATTACTGCATTTCCCAACCAGTTCAGAGACATATGGGCAGAAAAGTTCACTCACCCTTGGATTTGGAGATTTGCGTCTCCTCAGCTAACTGCATTATTAGGGATGTAAATATAATTTGTTACAATGTATCCATTAGCAACCAAATAAAAAGCAATTTAATGAGGCAATCTAAATTTGCATGCGAAATGTACAGTAGTAGTCAAAGCTTAACTCACCATCTGCTTTTCTATGTACTCCTTAGTGTAATAATTTCCTGCATGCTGTTCACTGGACTGGTTCTCTTGAATCCTAAGGTCAAAGAATGCTGACTAATTGACTCATAAAAGAATTAAAGAACAACAATATTTCTATGTCAATTTTCATGAGAATACACGCAGTTTATTCACCCTAGTGGAAACAAAAATATATAACCAGTAAGAGAGAGAGAGAGAGAGAGAGAGAGAGAGAGAGAGAGAGAGACGGCCTAATGAACCTGCTTTCACCGTGCAAAGCTGAAATATTTTTAGAAACTTCAGATGACAGCTGCCTAGGAAGATCACTACAAGCAGAACTGTACAAATTCCTACTTGACTGAGAAGATTGTATTTCATCCTGCATACCACAACATAAATAAAGAAAAACAAACATTATTTAAATTTGGAGATGTCTAGTTGTTTCTTTACAAGAAACACAAAATGGATGACTAAACATAAGCAATACTCATCTTAGCCACAAAACAAACAGAATCTATAAACAACCCCGTAAAAATAAAATTTGAAAGCCAGTCATCAAATTTTATCCAAATGACGTGTGATGTTCTTGGAAAAGGTTTCCAGTGGGCACAAACTTTAGCATTTGCAACTGCATTTCTAAGCCATAATACACTTAATGAATATATTTCAAGATAATCACTAAATTTGATATAATCACTACATTTGAGCTTAGGTTAGTTAATATCAAGACCATAAAAAAGAGCTTGGAGCAAGAGGTTTTATCTCCTAGGCTGCCTTACAAAGGGAAATCCATTTAGTTGGTAAGGTAGAAAAGTTCTGGTAGTTAACTAAATCATGTGATCAGAATGAAAATAACATACATTTGTACAGTCAACAATGATAAACCAAAAAACTTAGAAGATAGGAGCATACCATAGAAGAGCTTGATGACACTTGGCCACCATCACTACTTTTACCACTGGTCAAGTCAGTGAAACTCCTGCTAGTGACAGGACCCGAGGTACCACCAAAGGTTTCATTATTGCGAGAATCCAACAATATATCCTCACCGTCATCATATCCACTGTCATCGCCCCCTCTAAACACTGACGAGAATCTGGTTTCCTCATCAATATCGAAGTCTTCATGAAGATGAATGCCTCTTTCCTATTAAATAACATGTAAGAGTTAGCTAACTTAAAAAGAGAGAACTTTTTTTTAAGGGGAGGGGGGGGTTGTTGAGTGACGGGGACAATAGCTAAAGAGGTGAGAGAAATTGAGATTAGGATGATCTCACCTCTGCTAAATGCAGATCTTGCGTTTCCTCACCCTCAATTTCTCTTGCTAGTCTTACAGCTTCCCTTTCCAACTCTCTCGTCTGAGGACCTCTCTCAAGTTTTGTTGTATACAGTTCCTCGTCAAAAGTGCTTTTTACCCCAAATAATGTTTCATTTACTTCAAATTGATTCCAGCCCCTAATAAGTATATAATATGAAAATTACATCAGACAAAACAACATATAAAAATGAGATTGACTACGGAACTACAGTCACAATTAAATTTCCATGAGTGATGGATATTCAAAACTAAAATCATACATACAACTACATTAGGTCTCATCTCAACAATTGGGATTTGACTACAGCAATGCCCTTCACATACCATTCAATATAGCCAAATGTATTTTAGTTAAACCAATGGCAATCACATCTTCCTACAATAACCTATGCCACATCATTTCCTTCTTTTACTTCCTTTCTATTTTTTGATTTCATTATGCCTATGAGGTTATGACTTGATCCACAATGCTCCAACTTGAATCATGGTAAAGTAAACTAATAAAGGGGAGGATCCAAGAACTTTAGTGGAGGAGCAATGGAGGATGAAATAAAGAAAAATGAAAAATTATTCTTATTAAATATTAAATAGAACTACATGAAGAATTTTGTTTAGGTAGAACAAAAAATTCTAGTAATTATTTAACTAGAGATTATCCCCACAACTGAGTTTATCAAAAGTTGAAGATGCTTCAGTAAAACATATAAAAAAATTAAGGGGTGGTCGGCTGAGTAGAGCAATAAGAGACTTCTCAGAGTTCATCGAAAGCAACAATTTGTTGGATTTGCCATTGGAAGAGGGCTGCTATACTTGGGTTAGTGTCAGAGACAATCCAACCATGTCACCCCTGGATTGATTTCTAGTTTCCACTGATTGGGAGATCCAGTTTTCTGACTCCACTCAAACTTGTCTTCCGAAAGCAGCATCTGATCACGCTCCCATTTTATTGGACTGTAGAGGAGTAAGATGGAGGAGAAGTTCTTTCCACTTTGAGAATATGTGGCTACAAGCTTCAGTGTTTAGGAAAAGGTTGCACAATGGTGAAATGGGTATAATATTTGTGGAAATCCTAGCTATGTAATGGCTAAAAAACTCAAGTTTATGAAGGAAGACTTAAAGAGATGGAACGAAGAGGAGTTTGGCAATGTTAAAGTGAAGAAAGACATTCTTTTGGAAAATATTCAGCAATTGAATAGGAAAGAGTAGGAAAGCCTTATGACAGAAGAAGATAGTGTGTGTAGGGATGGTTTGAAAGAGGAGTTGAGCGTGGTTTTGAAAATGGAGGAGAGATCCTAGAGACAAAAGTCTAGGGCTTTTTGGTTGAAAAAAGGGGATAACAACACTAAGTTCTTTCATAGGGTAGCAAATGCCCACAAACGAAAGAATAATATTAGCTCAATTATAATTGGAAATAGACTACTTTTAGGATGTGGAGGATGTCAAAATATGGATTGTGGTGTTCTACAAAAGTTTGTACTGAGAGACTTGTGAATGTAGACCCGATTTAGATGGGATGGAGTTCAATTCAATTTTGGAGGATGGTGCTATGTTGGAGAAGCCTTTTGAGGAGAATGAGATACTAGCAGCCTTGAAATCTTGCAACGGTAATAAGATGCCGAGTCTAGATGAATAAGCATTGTTAGAGGGAGGTGAGGAAGAATGTTATGGCAGTTCGTTCAAAAAGAATCTAAATGCTTGATGGGTGAAGTCCTATCCTTGAGGCTAAGGGTGCTGATGGAGAGGATCATCTCAAACGGCCAAAATGCTTTTGTGGGGGGCAATAAATTTTCGATGCAGCTTTAATTTCCATGAATATATAGATACAACACGGAAAAAAAAAGGAGATGAGTTTGATATGCAAGTTGGGCATAGAAAAGACTTATAATCACATTAATTGGGGCTTTCTTCTATTCTTGCTAGCAAAGAGCGAGTGTGGGGAAAGGTGGAGGAAATGGATCCAATCTTTCATCTCTTCATTTTCATTTTCTTTGTTGGTTAATAGTTCTCCTACAAGCTACTTCCAATCTTCGCATGGTTTAAGACAAGATGATCTCTTGCCTCCTTTTTTGTTAGTTATTATGATGCAAACGTTTAGTAAGATGTTAGCCATAGCAACGATGGGGGGTATGTTATGCGTTTTGGTGTGGAGGATGGCCGAGGGAGGATGGTGGAAATATCTTATCTTTTGTTTGATGGTGACACTTTGTTTTTTGTGAAGTAGAGGAGAGCCAGATTAAATTTTTGCGTTGTATTTTGGTTTGCTTTGAGGTAGTATCGGGTATTAGGGTAAATATGAGTAAGAGTGAGATCATTCTGGTGTGTGAGGTGGTGGGGGTGGAGTACTTGGCTAGGGGATTGGGATGTGGGGTGGGCTCTTTCCCTTTTATGTATTTGGGTTTACCTTTGGGTGCTCCTACTAGATCTATTGTGTATGGGATTCGGTGATTAAGAGATTCCATCACCGGCTTACGAGGTGGAAGCAGCAATACCTTTCTAAGGGAGGAAAAGTGGCACTTATCAAGAGTACTTTGGCGAACCTTCCTACATACTACATGTCTCGTCTCCCTATGCCAGTCTCAGTGAAGAAGAAATTTCAACAAGACTTCTTGTAGAAAGGAAAGGAATGTAAAAAGATTCATCTTGTTGGTTGAGACAAGGTGAAGTTCCCTTTGGAAGGAGGAAGTTTGGGCTTCAAAGATTTAAAGTTGTTTAATAAAGTTTTATTGGGGAAATGGGTGTGGAGATGTGCGGAGGAGGATCACGCCTTGTGGAGGATTGTTATATCCACAAAGTATGTTAGTAAGGAAGGGGATAAATGTGCGAAGGAAGTGAGGGAGGCTCATGGGTGTGGTGTGTGGAAAGCCATCCAAAAGGGGGAAGGATGAGTTTAGTCATTTGGTGAGGTTTGAGGTAGGGGAGGGGTCGAGAGTTGAGTCTTGAGAAGACCCTTGGTGTTGTGATAGAAAGCGAAACGAGAAGTTCCATCATTATTTAACACTACTTCTAACAAGGAAGCATTCGTGGTTGATAGTGTAGCTTTTGTGGGAGGTGACTTTGTGTGGAGCCCGTGTTTCCGTAGGAACTTCCATGATTAGGAGGTGGGAGAGGTGGAGGCGCTTATGGTATTATTGAGTAGATGCCTTTTGAGGGAGGAGAAAGAATGTAATGGTTTGGAAGGTTAATAAGAATAGAGGTTTCACTGTTCAATCTTTCTACAAGCACTTCATGGGGAGGAATGAGAAGCTTTTCCCTTGGCAATTGATTTGGAACTTGTGGGTTCCAAAGGAAGTAGCGTTTTTTGTTGGACGGCGACTTGGGGAGCTATTCTTATGGCGGATAATCTTTAAATAAGAGGTTTCATCTTCTAAGTCAATGTTGCATGTGTAAAGAGGAGGAAGAGATAGAAGATCAAATTTTTGTTCATCGTAGAATGGCAAGAGATGCATAGAACTTGGTGTTTTCTCTTTTTGGTTGTAGTTGGGTGAAGGTTTTTTTTTGGGGATGGAAGTGCAGCCACATTTGAAAGGAGTTAAGGTGTGTATGGAAAATGGCCCCTTTATGTCTAACATGGTGCCTATGGAGGAAGAGGAACAAGAGAACATTTGAAGGAGTTGACTTATCTCCTTGGGGCTTTAAGGATAACTTCCTGCATTTATTGTATTTTTGGTATAAATAGATTATTAGGGGGATCTAAGGCTTTGATTTTTGTAACCTTACACGATTTGCCTCCCTCGGGCACCTTGTTTATAATATAGCATTGCCTTTCCAGATAAAAAAGTAAAATAAAAATATTACCCTTGGGAATATTAATGCAAGTCCTACTTTTATGCTGAAAATCATCTACTAGTTAGAGAAAATTTTCATTAATAAAAATTATTGAGAAACATAATAATTAACAAGTTTGGATCTCCAAAGATTATTAATTTTTAGAAAGTCAACTGCACAAAAAAGCAGTAAATAATGAGTTATCAACTATCAAAACATGATTTAAGGCAGGAAAATAAAAAATTTAGGCCTTAGATATAGCTGAAACATGAAATGATTTGCACAGCTAACCAATTAGTTGGGGTTTAAAGGGTTACTGGATCTATGTGTCCACACTTCAAAAGCTTTTCTTAGTTTCTCATATTCTTTACCATCCAACCCTACACATACATCAAATTGCGCAACTGGCTTCAGAAGTAGCCTCTCACCTATAGAAGAAATACAGATTGTTTAAGTTCATACCGTTAATTTTAGAGTAAAAACATCATGTTTCAACTACATGCATCTCTAAACAATTCAGTGGATAATCAGGATTAGAGCTGAACAATAGCATAATGCTTATAGAAGACACTTCCACTTCCACTTCCACAACAAATCTCATGTAAAACCAAACTGTTCTACACCCCCAGCTCCAACATAATCTCCATGTATTTAAGCAGATTATAATTCACCCTTGCAATAGTAGCAACTAACAAGACCAATGTGCTTATGGCTCCAACAATATCTCCATCCAATAAGAATGATATAGATACTCTTATCAGGGCCTTCCAATAACAGCACCATATAATTGCCTAACCTTCAAACTCATGTGCTTGTGGCTGATTTAGTATTTCATCCAATATGATCAAAGTGAAAGGGAGCATTTCAGCAACTAAAAGAAAGAATGAAACCACAAGAACTGATATAGATGATAACGCATGTATTAAATAATATTAATTGAAGGTAGAAAATAACAGATAGCAGTCCACCTGACTCAACATTTCTGGAATAAAAATATCTTGGGCATTATCTAAGACACGTTCTAAATCTAGTTAAGTATAACATATGGCATAGGTACTGAAACATAACAGGTGTTTCGTGTATAAAGGTCGCTAAAAGAAATAGCAATGTTCAGAAGTGCTCTGACTAAAGTAAAAGTCACCAGAGCATTTAGCCAAGGGATTTGGAAAAAGAATAGAAGAAACAGCACAAGTTACCTACCTATTCCAAGAGCCATCAAATATATTCTCCAATTCAGGACATTGTGGATCATCTTCATCAGGGACCCAGCGTTCCAACTCCCTCTCTGGCTCAACATGACGAGATTGTGAAATGGAGGAGTCTAGCATAATGTCCTGCTGTTTTACATGTTGGAGCTCATTTGTCAACTCATCCCTGGTCACAGACACACCCTGTTCCAATTGAAGAAAATTAGAACACCAGAGATATAAATAATAAATATAACATTTCATCCAACAGACACATGATATAAAGTCTAAATAACAGCAATAATCATAATACAACATACTGGCAATCATATATAACTTAATACTTAAAAGTCTCCCTAAAAGAACACGAGTCTCAAATACTTGAAATGGATTTTACCCAGTAAATCCAGTATTAAATTTAGTATTTAACTGTATTGATAGAAAATGCAGCAGAACCTTTGCTATAACTTGCACGAGTTCTTTAGCTGGTACAATTAAAGTCTTTGAAGGAGCCTTGCTAATGGAATCTGAAATAGCCTTATGTCCTTGGGAAGAACCAGCCCTTATTGAACGAGCCATTTTCAAAATAATTCCTGTACATAACAACCAAGTTGATGTTGATACAGATGTAAATTTAATTTGTTATCTTTATCTCTTTTTTTCAAAAAAAAAAAAATTAAGGGAACCAACTTCAACTAGCACATGACAAATTACAATTTTTGAAACAGATTCAAATTTTCAGTACATACCAAAATCCCTTGCAGCATGTGTTGCGTGAAAAATTCCAGAGAATACAGATCCGTCTTTCACCTGGACTTCCACATGATGTCCAATAAGGCATGTTGTTAAATATACTAGTCGCTCACATGAAGGACTTCCATATACTCCACCTCTGGTTCCACTATATGCACCTGATCCAACTAAAGTGAGAAAGAACAATGTAACACCACAATAAAAAAATTAGAAAAAATACTAAAAGGTTCCTAAAATAAAATTTTCAAACCAAAAAATTCATAATAAATTTTTTATATCTAAAAAACCCAAAAAATAAAATTTTATTACAAAAAAATCCAATTATAAACTTTCATCTTAATACCGTTAAAAAATAATATTGATTAGACAAAAATTACATTCAAGATATATTTTAAAAAATACTAAATAGTTCATAAAATAAATTATTCAATCCAAAAATATATATATAGTTTTTTTTATTTATCTAGAAGGCCTAAAAAAATTTCACTTCATAAAATGTTATGATTTTTTTGGATTGAAAGTTATTTTACATATTTTTTAGTATTTTTTTCTAAAATGTATTTTGAAGGCAATTTTAGTCTAATAAATAATTTTTTTACGGTGTTAAGATGAAAGTTAACAATTAAACTTTTTTGTATTAAAAGTTTCTTTTTTAGATTTTTTAGATACAAAAAATATATCATGCACTTTTTGGATAGAAAATTTTATTTTAGGGACTTTTTAATATTTTTCCCAAAAAAAGTTAGGCTGAAAATTATCACCTGTATTCATCAACCTGCTGGAGTTTGTTTTTCCAGACTGTGATTTGTTCTCCAACCTAGTCCCATTATCTCTCTCAACTTTACGACGGCCAAATCCATTAGAGGAAGATCTGGGCTGTACAACTTGTTGCAAATTCATTCTCAAAAGCAACCAGCAATGTACCGAAAATAAGCTTGAGATCAGTTTACTCAATCTGCTGCAAAGGAAAAGCATAAGATAACAAACCTTTCAAAAAGCATGTAAACATTGTGCACCAAAAAAATGAGGTTCATATAGAGAGACAGATAACAAGTTGTTAGCATGATATTCAACAATTGAACAATAAAAAAGAATATTCCAAAAAACTTTATAAGGTCAAAATTCATAGTTACCACAATTCGCTCCCCCACTAGCGAATTGTGAATTAGGATCGCACAATTCAAAACATAGATCATTAGCGATTTGGAACTCAAGATTTAACGTTTCAATCTAAAATATAAAAAATTCCAAAAAAATTATACAACATGCAAAAAAATAAATATATACACACATCATTGAAATTTTATTTTATAATGGCTTAGATTCGTGGAAAGTTTTCTAATGTATATATATACATGCGAATATTATTACAAATACAATTAAAAAACATATCATATTCAAATAAACGTATTTTGTTCCAACAAAACAATTTAGAGAAGCCTACCCCTAACGTACCATGTTTTACAACAAGTAACGATTTATGTTCCCGTACTCGTTCCACGTACCATAATGATCCACATTCTAGATATAGAATTTTGTTAGCAATAAAGAGCAATTACAATGAAGTATAGAAGCAATTGAAACAAATATACTAAGATGGGTGAAAACGGAGACCCTCTCTTATCTAAAAGTCCACTAGCTTAGTAGCTCTCTCTTTTTTTTTCTTTTTTTTTTATGGGTAAATCTCACGCACATACACACACTTTGCCCGTTAAGGGGATTTGAACCATCAACCTCCCATACGGGGAGGTGGAAGAGATACCAATCAAGCTAGAGCTTGTTGGTTGCTTAGTAGCTATCTATTCAAATTTCAAACTAAGAAGTAATGCCATCAACAAAAACTGAAGTTCATGAATCAACTGTAAACAACCCAAGGACCCCATATAGAAGACCATTGCATTCCTGAAGGCCTTCAAGAAGACTAAGATACCTACTTTCTAATAAACCCAATTCCGACTGACTCAGAAAAAGCAAAGATTTTTGCCATAGTGGTCTCCAAAAATGGACCAAACCCCTAGTTAACCTGGGCTTTCCAAAGCACAACTGTCAAAATTAAGCTTGATTCATCATTTTGAAAAAGAACCCCACTCTTGCTGATAAGTAATTCTTTCCAACCTTTGACAAGAAGATGCCACCCAATCCTCAAAATCAAAATAAAAGGCATCGCTCTAAATTGCTTAATTAAGGCCCAAAGAGAGACCACAAACAGAATACTATTCCAAAGATCATCCTCTAAGCTTTGCTCATCTTCGAAAATTTGATAACGAACTTTAGAAGAGAGTTTTTAGAATGAGTTGCAGGAGGTTGGGCGTTTTCTTCTATTTGTACAGAATTTCAAGCAAACGAGGATAAAGAGGATAAAATTTTGTGGAAGCCGAATAAGGGTTTATTCTCGGTGCGCTCTTTCTACAAATATCTAGTAGTTGACAAGTACATGGAGTTTCCTTGGTCAATCATTTGGCAATCTGGAACTCCCACAAAAGTAGCTTTTTTTGTTTGGAAGGCTTCTTGGAAGATCGTTTTGATTACGGATAATTTGCAAATGAGGGGTTGTCAAATGGTAAACCGTTGTTGTTTATGCAAGGAGGCTGAAAAATCGGTGAACCATATTCTTTTACATTGCTCATTAGCTAGGGATTGTTGGGGCTTGGTTTTTTCTTATTTCCGTATGGCTTGGGTATGCCGAGTGCAGTGAAAAGTTTGTTGTTGATTTGGTCGGGATACAAAATAAGGAAGGACACTAAGAAGCTATGGAGATTGACGCCTAGTTGTCTCATGTGGAGCAGTTGGAAAGAGCGAAATAGGGGTGTTTTTTATAGGGAGGAGCAGCCCATTGCTTTGTTTAAGGATAGTTTCTTGCGCTTATTATTTTTTGGGGCCAAATAGGCTCTCCCTGTAAATGCTTTTGCTCTTGTAGACTTTTTGGGGTCGTTAAGACCTTTGTAAAGTTTAGTTCTAGGTTGTTTTTTGGGTTAGCCCCCCTTGGGCTCCTTTTATAATAAACTTTACTTATCAAAAAAAAAAATTTTTTTTTTTGGGGGGCGGGGGGGTTGAAAGATGTCCTTCCAAGGATAAAGGTAAGTATCTTTATAGGCTACATTAGTATCCCAACTATTTTCCTGACTATTATATTGACTTTAATAACCAAATGCCACAAAGTGTTTTGCTCCCTTTGGAAACCTATACAACCATTTCCCAAGTTAAGCCTTCTACCTAAGGACCATATTGCCAAATCCAAAAGCACTTTCATCTAATGTAGGCAAATCAAAGCCTAATTAACCAAATGATCTCTAATATTCTCCTTTAGTCCTAACCACAAAAACCGTCTTTGGATTACATGAAAATATGAGATAGGTAGGATTGGACAAGAGTGATTATCCCTTCTAGTAAAAAATAAGATCTCTTCCACCCATCTAAATGTTTCAACACATTTGATAACTCCGAAAGCTCAAGGGTTTTTGGTTGAAGGAAGACCCAAATACTTAAATGGTCACCCATAATCCCACAACCTAGGGAGAGAGCTATATTATGCAATCTCTCTCTCTCTCTCTCTCTCTCTCTCTCTCTCTTTTTGAATACTAATGCTAGATATGGAACTCTATCCATGTTAATCTTCATACTTGAGAGCTTTTCAAACAATTTAAGAATGAGCTTCAACTTAATTATCTGGCGCTCCTAAGCTGAAGAGAAGAAAATAGTGTCATTTGCAAATTGAAGATTAGAAAGGCTAAATTTATCCCTCCCCGTTTCTTGGCTTCCTACAACCCCAATATTTTGGAACTTCCAAAATTAGTCTAGTAGGGCGTCCAAAATCATAATATATACGAAAGGAACAATGGGTGTACTAGCCTCAAACCCCCCAAGGTTTTTAACCAACCATTTGGTTTTCCATTAAGAATGAGAGCAAAACTCATTGAAGCTAAACAAACTGTACTCCGAGATCTCCTAATCTCCCCGAAACCTTTCCTATGTACGACCTAATTGAGAAAATTTCAGTCAACGTGATCATAAGTTTTCTCTATATCAATCTTAAACAAAATTTCCTCTCTATTACTCTTCCAGCAGCCCTCCACAATTTTTTTTTTTCAGTCTACAGCCCTCCATGATTTTTCCCACCACCAACACTATAAGAATTTTCCAACCCCCCTCAAGAAAGGGAACCTGATATTCTTAGTCAAACTACAATGTATTACATGGACACTTCAATATATGTTGAGCATCCCCATTAAACATCACACAGCATGAGAATAGGTAAGGGAAGGGACACTGCTCCCTAAACCAATCCTCAACCCGTGGCGAGGCAGGTAAGACATAAATTTGGTCAAGATAACGAGGATAAAGCAGCCCCCCAAAAGTCATTAATCATTATAAAAATATAAATCATGTCAAAATGCACGGAAAGCATACTTCCACATGTTATGACAACCTAAAAATAATATTAATTGCCAAAAAAATTTATTTTAAACATGGCACATGTGCATATGTATGAGCTTTAGAAGGTTGTCATGTGTTGTTAGGAAGAGAGCATATAAAAGGCCTACATGGACAAGTGAAAATATTACAATGACATACTATAAAACGCCAAAAGAAAAAAAAGACATTAAAGAGCTTTGCTGTCTACAGTTTTTGTCCTTTAAAACAACCCAAAATTCCTCTGAGAAATTGTTCTGTCCAACATGAATCGAGTTTGAAGCACCTTAGATCAAATTATATCAGTTCTCGAATCAAACCCAGAAGTTACACTAGTTTGTGGCAACAATTGTTGTAGCATTTACTCATAGGTAAGAATTAGAAACTAAAAAACTGTGCACATTTTGGGTAGCAAAAACTGTATCATATCAAAGAAAGGTTGTGCCTTGTTGTTCAGCATCTTGAACTAGCCATCCCTTAGAAACATACTAAAGGTAGTAAAAATAGTACCTACTAAAAAATTGCCTAGAATAAGATATTCTGTGACAATACCTAACAAATACATTCTCTCAACCAAACAAATAATGTTGGAATAAATAGAATAAAATCAAAATAGTCATCATGCATAAAAACTAGTACAAAGTATAAGCCTAATTCCCGCTCTCGGCACTAATCATAGGAGTGCCGGAATAAATCCAAAAAATTCGCCGGTAATATATATTGCAAAAGGGTCCTCCTCGCGTGGCAAAACCCTACGATCTAATTTTTCCCTTTCTGTAAAAATATGCATGTGTATACATATAGACCGCGAGAGAGAGAGAGAGAGAGAGAGAGAGAGAGGAGAGTTACCAGACAGTAGGAGAGAGGCGGGATCGGATCTGAGAGAAGGAGAGTTTGATCAGAGACGCCACGCAATGAAAAAGTAGAGCGGAGTCTGTCGTCGCTCTAGGCACCGCCACGCCGAATTAAACCGGTCCAAAAATAGACCAGAGACGCCGAAGCTGTGTTCGGTCATCAGACCCGAGCCCAAACCCAAAGTCTAAAAACTAAACCTCAAGATATCAACCGCGGTTAAATAACTGTAGTCTCATCGCTGCTTTCCACGCCACTCTCTCATGTCGCGTGATCGAAACTCATACGCCGAGCTTGAATACTAATTCAAATATAAATTTTTAAAATTTTTTAAAAAATTTTAAAAATTTATATTTTAAAATTATAAAAATGTATTTAAATATGATAATTTAAATTATAAAAAATTAAAAAAAAATTAAAATTAATAACTTCTCAAATGCGTATCCCGTATTTTGAAATTCAAAATCTAGCGTTTAAAACTTAACCAAACAAACCTTTAACTTCCCGTGTGAAATAAGAAATTTTAATTATCACATCTTGATATATTTTCTTGATAAATATATTTTTAATTTTTTTTATTTTTATAATATGATAACATAAGAAAATGTAATAAGAAATATAACACTTACAATAAAAGAAAAGTTTCATCATGACAAATAGAATCATCATTCTCATTAATAGAAAATAATAACTTTTGGCCGTAATGATAAAATTATTGTATTGTGATTTAAAAATTACAAGTTCAAGTCCGATAACTTAATTAACAAAATACATGAAATAACCAAAATAACATTTATTTTAAGATGACATTAAATCTTAAAACGAAAATTTCATTTTACTTAACATGTAATTAATTAGACACAACTCTTTTTTCTTTTTTGTTGAACTTATGATATATCTAAGTCACATGACATCTATTTGAATAAAAAATAAAATTGTTCCATTTTAGTTATGAGAATAAATGTGGTAAGTGTCAATTTTATTATGCAGAATATTATGTGAACAAAAACAAATATCAAAGCATGGGCCTTGAATGATTGTATTTGGGCCTTACGTAATTGTATTCATTTCTTTGTTTTACATTTATATAATTGGGCTGGTTCTTATGTATTTAGGCCTTTCACCTTCTTTGCAATGTTATTGGCATGCTTTGACTTGTCCTATCTTTGTTCTTACATACTTTGTATGTTTTACTTATTTAATTATTGTTTTTTATTCTATAAACAAATATATATATATATATATATATATTGGGTGATTCTTATGTATTTAGGCCTTTCACCTTCTTTGCAATGCTATTGGCATGCTTTGACTTGTCCTATCTTTGTTCTTACATACTTTGTATGTTTTACTTATTTAATTATTGTTTTTTATTCTATAAACAAATATATATATATATATATATATATATTTGGTTGGTGCAGTTGGAATACTAACTAAAGCAAGGACATCAACTAAAAGCATGCCTATATATAAGTTGGAATACTAACTAAAGCAAGGACATCAACTAAAAGCATGCCTATATATATATATATATATATATATCCACATGATATGATTTTTTTGAATAAATCCATTGTTGGACTGAAGGTAACCCACGATGATTCAAGTTTTTTTTTTAAAGGGTTGACCTTGCCAGAGGATCCAACACTGACTCAATCACTTACAAGGAGAATTTAAATTCGTAAACTTGTGCAGCGATGAAAATTCAAATTCACGCCGAGCTAATTGAATTTGAACTTACCGTAATAAAGTGCGATTTACAATTGGTCTGCCAAAGCAATAGACTGACTTTGGTTCCTAAAACAAGCAATTATCAGTTGTGACCCGTCCGCCAAGCCTTTGCTAGCTTAGCATGTGTTGGGTGCATTTGAGCACATTCCAAGTTTCGTGTCATCCAAGGGGATGCATAATTTGACAAACATATTACGTGTGTGTGATTTAATTATATATATATATATATATATATAAAGGGT
Organism: Nyssa sinensis; assembly: GCA_008638375.1. Taxonomy (NCBI): domain Eukaryota; kingdom Viridiplantae; phylum Streptophyta; class Magnoliopsida; order Cornales; family Nyssaceae; genus Nyssa; species Nyssa sinensis. The sequence continues at coordinate 2,006,469 of CM018035.1, read as the reverse complement.
GGGACAAACATTAGAGTTTAAAAATAACAACAATATACAATTTATTATTTCATGTTTGATAACGTCTTGAGACATATATTTGACAAATACTTGTGACTCTTTATTTCCGGAGGGGTAACAGAGAGAAACTCGTCCGGATCTGGCGAACCTCACGAGACCAACCACGAGTCTCAGCCCACTTGGAACCTCTTGCGGTTACTTGCGATGTTATCTGGCTGCACATTTATTTTACTTCACAGGCATGAACACTAAATGGGTAAAGTTGATACATGAATATGAAGAATGACAAAAAGTAGTGATCACCATCTGATATTAAAGCTTTAAGTTTATCTTCTCAGACCACTTGAAGATGTCAGAGTAAACTTGATCACCTCCCAAATCTTCTCCTGTGGCTCCAGCAGCAACCCTAATGATATCCTCGATTAATGCAAAATTTCCCATTATATCAACATGAGCCCCACTCTGGGTGCCACGACCTTCGAGAAAATTAGCTGGAGGAGCATGATCATACTCTCTAATGAAAGTTCGAATTCCTGATGGATTGAATCTGGTTTTCCCACGCCAACCTTTTGCACACATGAAGCCTGCACTCAAAATTGGCACGGTCTCATCTCCATTAACATGATAAACTCCATCTTTCAAACAGCTATTTTCATCTCCAGCATCTGCTGAAGTATCGATCTGAAATGGAATGTAACATTCTGCAGCAGGAGTCAGCCTGTAAACGTATGCTCTTTCAGTTGGGATGCCAACTCCATACATTGAATAGATCTCCATGTCAGGAGCATCAGGTAATCTGCAAAACCTCATAGGTAGATGAAACAAGGGTTGAAAAGCATTAATATTAAATGAAGTTTGACTAACCATTAGTTAAAATCTCTGTGCACTAGGATTGCCCCTTTCTAGTTCAGTATTATAGTTCTAATATAAGATGAATGCAGCATGTATCCACAGATTAGTTTCATGAAAATAGCATCCCACATGAATAAATAAATAAATAGAACCGTGCTTGTAATATATTTACTTTTATTTATATGTTATGGTAGAAAAGCCCCACCTCAATGTTCAAGATATGTCAAACATGTCTCTAAGTATCCAAAAAATATCAACTTCATGTTCATATTTATAAAAAAGAAAAAATATTTTTAAATCATAAATATTATTATGAAGTATTGGATTCAAGGAGTATTGGTATATGATAAGGATGAACTACCTCATAGAAGTGTTTGTGCTTTATAGGAGCTTTCTAACAAATTCCTAAATCTTATTTCTTCTTCTTCTTCTTCTTCTTCTTCTTATTATTATTATTATTCTTTATCAAAAAAGTATAATTATATTAAAAGGGCGTCTAAGCAAGGCAAACCCACAATTACAAAAAAGGGCAAAAATTAAGGCCTAAGGCCTTCCAAAAAATTTATAAATGTACATAAATACATTGGGTATTTTCTTTGAGCAAAGAGAGATAAGGAAAAAAAAGCATCAAAAGCTATCCTTGTAGTGCCCTGGCAACAATTCAAACATTATAAATAACCCCAACTTTTGGCCGTTAACCAAATTTATTATAGAATTCAAAGCAGTATTGAAAAAGCTTATAACAAACATTTTATTAGCATTTCAAGTGAACAAGGGATTGTGTACTAATTATCTTAGCTATTCATTATCAGCTAATTTCTAGAATGGAAAAGAAAATGACTTGGAATCAGATTTGATGAGAGGTGAGGTAATAAAAGACGCGAATTCTCACTTTGCTTCCAGTGGGTTTGACCAATATTTGTAGTGTTTGTATTTTGGGTCATCCAAATTCTCAGCTATCCCATATGAAAAATGGGCACTACCACGAGTCATCATCTTAGGGGCAACAAAGTAAAGCAAATCCAAAATATCTCCAGCAGTATAAACCTTGTATTCTGCAACAGCTTGGATACCACAAAATCCCATGTCATGGTACTCCGTCCACACATCACGACAGGTAGAATTTGCTACATTATTACACTTAACAGCACCCTGCACATTAATAAATAGATAACTATGCAAATGTGACAAATTTGAAAATTATAGATCAGTTGTATCATTCTTACACCATTAATGCTGGCAGTGACCATGCATGCTCACCGACAATTTTGCTTGTGAGTACAAAAGGAGTTGAGCAAAGACAAAACTTTAAACTTGAATGGAAGGGCACAAGAAAGAAAGAATATCAGCAAATGACTTTGCATAATAAATTGCTATTTTATAACTCATTAGTTGGTTGTCATCATCAATCAACAGGAGTAACTCTGTAGTTTTGTTTTTTTTTTTGTTATGTTTTCTTCATTATTAAAGGCCACAGATTGGACAGCCACAGGCTGAGCCTATTTTAAATAAATGACCTTTTATTCCATATTTCTGTGATAAGTGAAAATAGTTACTTTCATTCCTTACTACAGTCATGGGCTAAACAAGTGATGCTATTAATTTTCCAATGTATAATTTTAGAGAAGTTGTCCCCTAACACAGAAGAGTGGTGTCAACTAAAAGGCTTGAGAAAAAGGAAAAATAAAATGCTTAAAAGTTTCACTATACAACTGTAGAAGAGAGTTATGGAAAGAAGCATCAGAAAGTAGAGTGGAAGAGAACATTCTTTCCTTCTTTTTTTTATCTTCTTTTTTAAAGGATGCAGAACTTCAACCTTTTAAAACTCCCCATTTTCTTTTTTGGGAAACGGTGAGGAAAAAAACCTCCCATGTTCCCTCCTACGGTCCTACCTGCCAACCTTCTCCAACTCTCTCCTTTGGCACAACCTAGCATCACCAATCCGACCACAGAAACCATAGCTAGCTCCACCTCACAACACTACCCTTTAGCTGCCACCACTGCAATGTGCACAACCACCACCAATCCATGATCCTCATAGGCGCACTCCCACCACCACCACTGCAACCAACTGTTTCTTATATCCTTTTCTCCAGTAAAATTTACATGAGAAGGAATTAATTTTCCTATTCACAGAGTTTTCATTGATCTTTTCAATTCTATATCTTATCTTCTTTGAAAACAAATATTGCATGAACACTTTTCAGCGAAGTACACATTTTGGAAGCATATCAAATATTTTATACCAATGCAACATCATAACTGAGAACCAAATGAAATGCTCATGAATGCAGCAGATTTCAGAAAATTTTATATTAAAGTTCTTGATTTTATTTCATTTGTTCCACTAAAAAAAATTCCAGCACTCAATTGTATAGCTATAACATAGAAAAGGCTATTTTGCACTTACAAATTATATGTTTTTGACTCGTTAATTCATGAACGAAAACTTTTTTTTTTTGATAAGTAAGAATTTTATCCTTACCAGATGAGATAAGAGCCCTTCCAAGATCCACAACTGGCACCCCCTTGTCCTCACCCCCAGCCCTAAGAGCGTTGGCCCCCATCGACTCATACAATACAGCCATTTGGCCAGAAAGGGCACTGGCCATCCACTTTGGCTATACAATGCTGCAAGAGTAGTTAAGAGCCATTGCTGATCAAATGAGATGTGAGGACACTGCCATCCTCTCTTTGAAACAAAATGTGCTTCCCGTTATGTTGAATTTGACACTAGTGGGTAGAGGTGGCAAATGTTATCCAAATCCGTCAACCCGTCCATTTAGTTAGCGGGTCATAAACGGGTTGGGTAATAAGGAACCCGTCAATTTAGCAGGTCAATACGGGATTGAATATGGGTGTTTGACGGGTTGAGAATGGAAAATAATAAAATAGTATAAGAATATATATATATCTCCATTTATATATAAGAATATATATATATATATATTTATATTTATATCTCTATTTAGGAAAGAACAAAATATTAAAACATATACAATAGATTATAAAATAAAACTAATATTTAAAGAATGTAATTCAACATCACCATATATATAAACAAAACACAAACCAAAAACTTGTGATTTAAAATAAGTTGAATTGGTCTTCGCTAGGAGTTTTGAATACCATTTTTCTCCATAAACAATAATTGGCATATACAAACTCCATCAAAGGTATACATGTACAAAAATATGAATTCATCTTATTAGTCTATATTAATTATCATGAAAAAAATAAAATTTCTTATCACTACATAAAAAAAATTAATTACATATATATATGTATATATATATAACGGTATATACATGGTAATGCTCCACTAGTAAACACAATTTTTTCTTTTTTCTTTTTGTTTCCAATAAAAGTCCAAGTTATTCATCCCAAAGAATTTTATGATAAAAACAAAAGAAATTTATGTATTGACAGTGATTGGAAGTTCTTTTTTTCATTATGAAATATGAGTAAACGACTTTCATTTAGTCTTTCTTAGATGCTAATATCTTAATATTGTCACTTGCATTATTCTTTCAAAGCTTGAAGTGGCAAACCTTCATCAAATAATTTCTAATGAGTGAAATTATGAAATCTTGTAGTCCTAATCAAGTTATGAATGTTCAAAGATAATTACATAGATTTATATCCTCTTGCAAGTTTTGTTTAAGTCCCTAGATAATGTTATTTATCAAAACATCTATTTAAGTTATTATTAGTTTAACAATTTAGTTTATGTTAGAAAATAAAATGAACCCGTGAAAGCAATCACCATAAATTTCGCCTGATTAGATTTATAATAGAGAAATAATTTTTTTTAATGTGTATTCACAAAAGTTTTAATAGAGAAACGCGATGAATTTTATTTGTTATATTACTTGATTGAGATGTGACAATCTTAGGTAGTGCTTTATTTATTAAAAAAAAAAAAGGATAGCGGGTCAAATCCGGGTTGACCCGACCCATTTATGTCTCGAGCCGTATTTGACCCGATCAATTCGATTCAAATATGGGTTCAACCCGTTTATAACCTAACATGTTTACAACCCGCCCGTTTTGCCAGGCCTACTAATGGGAAATGTTTTTTTGTTCTTTCTTTTTTTCCTTTTACTTTTTTTAGTTCTCCCTATTTTTTTAACTTCAAGGTTTTCTATCTCCATCTCTTCCTAAAGATATAAACCTGCATTAGACATTAAACATTATTCTTGCATGAGTTAATCAATTTTTATTTAAAAAATAGAGTTTTTCCAGGAAACAATCCAACACTATATTATCAGCCACCAACCTATCAGCTTTCAATTACTTAACAAAGCATCCAACAACTTCATCTCAGCTACAAAAGTTGGGACATTCACTCTACTAGATCATACATTATCATTTATTCCCTCGCCACCTCAGCCCACATCTTATTAACATTTCACTTGTTCATGTAAAGCCTTCAACAAGCTTCTCCTCTTCAGCAGCACTGTCACAGGTCTTCATTCCATATGGCCAAACCATCTTTGATAACTTTTTCTCATCTCATCCCCAAATGAAGCTGGCTTCAGCTTCTCAAGAATGCATTTATTTCTTATCCTAAGTTCTCTGATATTGGCACTCATCCATAAAAACATTTTGATTTAGCAATACGCTCCATTTCTTGGAACAATAAAAACTAGTAACATTAAATGTGAGAATGCGTGCTTGGTCCAAGAGCAGCCACCTATCAATAAAGCTAAACATCAGGTTTGCAACCAATCCACTCCTGCCCAGCACTCCAAATTAGCATAACCAACATTGGGTAATATCCTCTTCTTCCACCCGCTATTCATTTAAACCCTTACTTCTATATCATATGAATCAAATGGTCCACAGTCCATTAAACAAAATGTCCAGCTCTTCTACCCTTACTTTTAACTCTAACCTTTTATTTTCTCCTCTTTAAACAGAGAAAGTAAAGAAAATGCAAAACAACTCTCATAGTATTAATTTCCCTTCTTTTGAGATTCTCCGTGGTTAAAATAGCAACCCAAGCTACAACCCAAGCATAAAAAGCAACTTTGCTTGGAACTTTTGCCTTCCAAATTATGTTCCAGGAAAATTGTTCTTCCCTTTCTCCCCTTAGAATCTTATAGTGAGATTGGATGGAGAACTTCTTTGATTTGTCTTTAACCCAAATGATCTTATCCTCTCTTCCTTCTTCCACTTCGTGGTTACTAACCGCCTCCAAAGGGCCCAACACTTCTAATTCCCAATCAAGAAAATTTCTACAAAAACAAGGCTTCCACACCCCATTGCCTCCACTATTCTCCCAATAATCCACCATAAAGCGATGTTGAATTGACAGAAGAGAAGTTATGAGAAATAGGTTAAAGGGGGAGTTGTGTAGGCCAACGAGAATTTGTGGAGATAGAAGTCGAGAGCTATATGGTTGAAGGAAGGAGACTAGAATACAAAAAAAAATTCATCAAGTTGCAAATGCACATAGAAAGAGAAACAACATCAGCTTTATACAAGTGGAGGATAATGTGGAGGATATCAAGGAAGGGGTTTCGAATTTCTATAAGAAGCTCTACAGTGAGGGCAGGGAATGGAGGCCGAATTTGGAGAATCTAGATTTTAATTTCGTTAGTGTGGAAGAGGCAGCCAGATTGGAGAAGCCTTTCGAAGATAAGGAAGTATGGTGGACTCTTAGATCTTGTGATGGAAATAAAGCTCCATGGCTGAATGTTTTTTCGATGGCCTTCTTTAAACATTGTTGGGGGTGTGAAAGAAGGATGTCATGGCTGTTTTTGAGCAATTTTACGAGGATGAAAGCTTTGGAGAAAGTATCAATGCCTCCTTTGTAGCTTTAATACCGAGAAAGAAGGGGCGGATAACATTAGAGACTTTAGATCTATCAACTTGGTGGGGAGTATGTACAAGTTGATGGCTAAAGTTCTCCCTTTGAGAATCGAGGAGGTCATGGAAAAAGTGATATCTAGCAGCCAGAATGCTTTTGTGGGAAACAGGAAAATCCTGGATGTAGTTCTAATTGCTAATGATTGCATTGAATCCAAATAGAAAAGGAAGGAAAACAGATTGATATGTAAACTGGACATTGAAAAGGCATATGACCATGTGAATTGGGGAATTCTTGATGTTCTTGCTGGAAAAAATGGGCTTTATGGAGAGGTGGTGTCGATGGATTTGGACTTGTATCACCACAATGTCCTTCTCAATTTTGGTCAATAGCTCTCCTGCTGGCTTCTTTCAATCCTATCAAGGGCTTAGACAACAGGATCCACTTTCTCCTTTCCTTTTTGTCATGGCGACGGAAGCTTTGAGCACATTGTTGAACAGTGCGGTGATGGGAGGTTTATTGAAGGGTTTTGTTATAGAGGATGGGAGGGGTGGAAGGGTGGAGATTTCTCATCCACTTTTTGCGGATTATACCATTATCTTTTTGTGAAGCAAAGGAGCAACGGTTCAGATATCTCCGGTGTGTCTTGGTCTGCTTTGAGCCAATATCTCGTATTCAAGCAAATATGTCAAAGAGTGAAATCATTCCGATGGGTGATGTAAGGGGAATGGAGGAAATGGCTTGGGAATTCAGTTGTGAAGTTTCTTATCTGCCTGCTTCTTACTTGGGTTTACCATTGGGAACTCCAACAAGATATGTTGCTTTGTGGGATCCTTTGGTAGAATGTTTCCAACACAGACTGGCAGGATGGAAGAAGAATTACCTCTCAAAAGAAGGTCAAATCACTCTTATTAAGAGCACTTTGGCTAACTTGCCAACCTACTTTATGTCCATCTTTAATTTGCAATGTATTAGATATATTTGCATGTTCTATACAAGATGCGACTTAGTTCATTCGGGCACACACCTTGCTTTCTGCCTTGCACCCAGGGGCTCCAAGAGACCTTGACAAGCCTTGTGCCTTTAACGACTATGCATAATCCTCTAAACTTAAACTTTCTGTATGATTTTTACTTATTAAAAAAAGAAGAAAAGAAAAAGAAAATAAATCTTCCTATATAATTTTCATTCAATTTCTCAAAGTAACTTTTTCACCTTTCTTTAATTTCATCATCTTTCATCAAGACCCTTAAATCTTACCTTTATGCACTTAACATTATTAAAACTTCTAGAGCAAGTTTATATATATATATATATATATATATATATATATTCTTCTTCCCATCCTTTGTAACTAGCTTAGAATATAAATCATCATATTCTCTCCACTTGGGAAGAGGATTGGGTAATATCCCCAAGATTCAAGGTTCAACACCCACCCCAAAAGGCCACTTACCTACCGAAAAAAAAAAAAAAACCTCTCTACTTAGCATCTACTACTACATTTTTAGTTTCCTTGATTGTTTGTATCTTTTCCAACATTCCTCTATTTCTAGTTTATTATAACACACCCTTTTTGTTGTTACAGAAATTTGGACTTGTTCCATTTCCTTAACTAATAGCCCTTTTCCTCTTGATTATCCAAGAACTTCTTTATATTCTTTGAATAAAATCTCTTTTATTTTTTCAATAAAGAAAATATTAGATCAAAAAATAGTGCTAGGAGCAACCCTTAGACTAGAAAACTAGACTCGGCACAATCTACAAAATTCAAATCACCCAAAAAAATCTATAATTGTATGTATAGAATCTAGATGTCTCCCAGAAATTCAAAAATAAAAAGGATCAAGCATCCTCTTCTTCAAACTATGAACATATTCCTCAATGTCTTTAAAGGTGTGCCTGCTCCACTCCCACCATAAAGACACATCAAACACAGTGGTGTAGCCTCCGAAGCCTAACGAATCCTACCATGTGTGTAAGCACCATCTTAACATGCCAAAAGGCCCTCCACCTATCTAGGCATAACCCATCCAAATCCAAACAGAGGAAACACCATGGGCCACATATCCCAAGCAACTCTGTAGTGGAGAGATGGTTTGTTCTCTTCACTGCCCTTTTACACATGCAGCATAGATAAAGGATGAGCCTACACCTCCTAACTAAAGTATCCAACATCAAAATAGCCTCTACTGCCCCTGTCTGGACGCAAAAAAAAAAAAAAAGCCTTAGGTGGCACATTTGACTTCCAAATGCCTTTCCAGGGGAAACCAGTCCTTTCACCCCCCACACAGCGTCCTATAGAATGATGAACTTCAAATAGACCCAGAGAACTGGCATCCATCTTAGAACTACTGTGCCATATGAAGTCTCAATGGAGGAAAATTCCCAATCCTAAAAGGCAATAAAAGAAAGGGTTCCCACACAACCTTAAAAGTAAAACATACTGAATGTAATCAACAACCACTCCACTCTGATGTTGCAATCATAACAAAATTTGAAACTCGTCTTTAAATAACTATCACTGCTCCAAATACCATGCTAGAATCTAATTCTCTGACCATTGCTCACCACAAATCCAAGATACCTTGAGAACTCCTTCCACCCTTTCCTAATACCTTTCCACAAGCCCAACCCATAAGAACAAAGAAATTCAACTAAAGTCCACCCCCTAGAACTATCCCCAAACTTCCCTTCCATAATTTTCCTTCATGAACAGTCAAGACTTTACCGCACGGTCCGCACACCTCCAAAGCCACTTAAGAATGCTTGATTAAATTGTCAAAAAGACCTTACTCTAAGCCCCTTATTATACAAAGGGGAGCAAGATAGTACTTGAATTCCCCCCCCCCCCCCCCCCACCAAAAAAAAACAGAAGGCACTCTGAATCTTTTCCAACCTATCAATCTTTTTTCGGAATTCACTTTTTTTTATAAGTTCGACTTAGCCTTCTTAACATCATTCCTGTCTCCAAATTATTGACCACCATATACCATCTCATTCTCTCTACAATCTTTTCCTAAATGGCCATTAAAGACTACTTTTACATAGATATGCCTTGAATTGACTCATCCACATGTTTCCAAATTTGTGCTATATTTTGTGTGTCTAGTACCAATTGGGGTGCATATCAACTAAGTATATCAATTACTTTTTTCCCACTACAAATTTTATCCCCTTTTCCAAATTTGTGCTCTATTTTTGTGTCTATCTTTGTTTTTTTAATGTTGAGGATCTAGCAGCTGTTGGGTATTAGTTTTAAATGAATGACAACATAGAAGAGAGAGGTGCAAGCATGACATCTGCAAGGGATGGGTGGGGGCTTATGGGTATTAACAAAATAAAAGTAAAAAGAAAAATAAAAGATAACAAAATTATCTAGAAAAATAAACTATAAAAGATCACTGTTTTCTAATGAAATGTCTAGTAGTTTAGAAAACAAGAAACCTTACCCTAAAGTCAATTCTCTCAATCTCAAATGAAGGTGCCTCTGCTACCTCCTTCCCAAATGATATAATCCTTCCATAATTAGCACCTTTTGCTTGAGAAACCAGACTTCCGGTTTCATTTTGACTTGAAATCTGAGTATCATTGTTCATTTGCTTTTTCTTGCAAGGAACATGACCTTCTTCAGGTGACCAATCAAGACCACCCCAAATAGTGTCCCCACCTCTTGGTATCATTGACATGGTTGAATCCCATGTGCGGGTCATCTTCATTCCATATTGCAGTGTCTGAAGATGAAATAAATCCTTATCCAAAACACCTGGTGCGATGCTCCTGCATTTAGGTGATAATTTTAAGAACTTACTACATGCAAGACAAGTTTACAAGTGCACGTTTTAAATAAAGATAAGCTTCTCTACCTGATTGTTGACATTGAGCATCTAGAGGAGCAAGTGCCTAAATGAACAGGCACAAGAGCATGCATTTAAAAATTTTGCATGAATAGAATAGGCCCATCAAAACATAAAACACACTTCTGTTAATATGAAATCACATTAGGGGACAGAGGAAACAATGTCAGGAAAACAAAAGGAAGAAACAGAATATCATATAAAGATTCCATTCTTATGTTGCCACAGCAGAACCTCATGATTTATAATAATAGTTGGTCTTTATTGTTTAACATGCATTTTTAATTTCGGGTAAGTATTGTATACAATGCTTTTTCAGTAATCATGTTTTTGAAAGAAGTCAAAATTTTCTGCATGGAAGTTTTCTGAGCCCTGAAATATTCTTCTATAAACAAAACTGGCATGCTCACTTGACTTTACCTTTATACTTGACTTATTAACTTCGTAATTCTTATATACACAATATTTATTCCATTTCTACGTGGTGTATAAAAAATTATTTCAAAGATAAATTCCCAGATGTTACAAATAAAAAATGTGAAGTACAGTTTAAAATGCATATAACAAGACAGCTTGTATGTAGACACCCTGAAAGTTACATGGAAAAGCAAATCAAACCTACCATGTCAGGAAAAGGACATCTTAATATTGTTAATCTATCTTTTCCATAGGCAACATACAAATGTATCCAAGAAATTAACACAAAATTTTGCAGATATAGTATTAAACTTTAAGAGTAATGACGAAATGAACATGTTTGGCACAGCCCATTAGTTTTTCACATTTTAAAATGCATATAACAAGACAGCTTGTATTTAGACACCCTGAAAATAACATGGAAAAGCAGATTAAACCAACCATGTCAGGAAAAGGCCATCTTACATACAAATGTCTCCAAAAAATAAACACAAAATTTTGCAGCTCTGGTATTAAACTTTCAAGAGTAATGAGGAAATGAATGTGTTTAGCATAGCCCAGCTGTTTATCATAACATTGTTTCAAGTTTGGAAAGATAAAAATATCCGTCATTTACCGTATAGATTGGTAAAATATGTATACATTCAAGAATAATCAAGTTAAACGTTTTCTTCTACCCGCTGTGCAAAGATTATTATTCTCCCAAAACTATACTTACTTGATAAGTGCCTAGCTTTTTTCTTCTTCTTCTTTTTTTCCTTTAATTACTTAGGCAAACGATATAAATTTTCTAGATTTTAGGAAATATTCACTAAAGTGAAGGTAAACTTGGAAAGAAACCTGGCAACCGCAATATCCCTGGCTTCAGCAGAGAAAAGCCCAGAGACAGCTTTTGGAACTCCTAGAAATGGTCCACCAATGTTCATTACTGCCTTTATATGCTTAGCACACCAATCCGGTCCACCTCCACCACCCATTGGAGCTGGTGCCTCCACCCACTTCATAAAATGCAAAAAGTACAAAACACCCATGGAATGTGGAATAATAACCGCCCTTTTGCCACCATTTGTAGCAACCATTAGTTCTAGATTACTTTTTATACGACTCAATGTTTGATCACGCACCTGATCAGTTGAGCTTAGCATTAATATCAAAACCAATGCAATCCATCAAATTTAGAATGAGAACAGGAAGTGAATTTTCATGAAGATGTAACATGCACATTATGACACCAGTCAAAAGTTAAAAGAATACCTCGGTGTTTTGAAATGAAAGCCTCCAATCATATGAAGCCATGTACATGGTTTTCTCCTCATACCCAATGCGAGCCAAATTAGCAATCAAAACTGCCCAAACAAAATACCCGGGAGCAAAATAATCTGCAGCCACAAGTCCAGTGACAGGCCTGACCCTTATACCCGCAGGATCCATACCAGTTTCATTGTCCAGTGACATATGCTCCACCCAACATAAAGGTCTGCAAAACATCCAATCAGAAATGACCACCGAGAATCTCAGAGCAGTAGAAAATATCAGCAAGTTAAAATGCACGACCATCCCTATGAAACCAGAAAATGAGAAGGCAGAAAATAAAAGGAAAAATCAGCACAATCATAGCTGACAGTGACATCTGATGGCAACCATCAACATCTATAGCAAGTCCAGAAACATATAATAAGGATTAAAACCAACATATATTCATCATTAAGATGACCAAAATCATGTGCCCAGCACAATGATTAACAAAAATGAAGAAAAAAAATTTCCTGACGAGTATGTGGTGTCAAACATAGCAGTTTCCCACAATCTTAATACATGATCAAGGTTAGGGAATGTTTGTGAATGCACTTCATGGAAATGAAACGTGTATCCATGTACTTGTGCATGTGCCTCTGCAATGCTCACTCAGAAAAACCATGGAAGTTGCTTTTGGTGCTGAATTCAAAACTGTATGGCACAATGTAAGCAATAGAACATGTATCTTTGATCATCAAAGCATCAAAGACATCCAATAATGAAAATGTAAAACTGTATAGCGGCTTTCATAAACAAAAAGTCATTTTACACACATGCTTTTCACATTTCTGTTACGAAAACAGAGGTGGAAACATTTGAGCATCCAAACTGGTGTTAGAGAGTACTAACATGTATGCCATGTCAACAACTACCTGAACACTAATCATCACCTTCGAAAAGCATCACACATACTATAAACCAAAAAGAAAAAAAAATTCAGAATCAGAAAGCCTACATGCAAGATATATCAACTTCTTTTAAAAGCGTGAGTGCGTGACTACTTTAACCAAATAGGATAAAGACCAATGGTGATTACAAATTTCAATAACTTGTGCACAGGCAATGCAACAGTCAGCCTGCAAAATGCACACCAATGATGGTAATAACTTTTCAACTTCTTGTGCATGGGCAACCCAACAGTCAGCCTGCACAATGCATGCACACAAGTAGAAGGAAGAACTTGAACAGCACATCCAGGTCATTGCTAAATGCTACGACAGAACTACTGTTAATAACCTCACAACATTTGAATATTTGATTCAAGCCTTTGCTTCGTTTTAATATTCATTGGCAAAAGGATCAGAACAAACCAACAATAGCTAGTTATTCATCCATGAAAAATCATCTTGCACTGGGAGTTAGGCCAGGATTTATACAAAAATTCAAAAATAAGAATTAATAGCATCTCATATTATCATGTAATAGACTCAACCATTTCACATCTCAAGCCTTCTGGAGTGGGAATTCAGGTGGGAATGAAAAGATATTGTGATTTTAAACAAAAGATAAATGTAGTTTTCTCCCTCACCTCCTTCCAAAATTCTGTGCCTCCGGGGAAGGTGGAATGTCAAAGACCCCTCATTAATAGGATAATTCTAAAGCATTGAACAATTGAAGTTACTATGTGAGGTGTAGACCAGCGGTTCTCAAACTTATAACCATACCCTCATTGAACACTCATTTGCACATAACACGGATGTTTAGGAATTAAATATTTATTGATCCTGTTTTATTTCATACAGTAGCATGTATAACAACAGGCTATCAGAATTTTAAAACTGAAAAAAAAAAATAGAGAGAAATAAAACACAAATCTGTCCTCAATGATTTGACCGAGTGTTAGCTAACATCCCATCAAACTTATCCTGTGTCAAGCAAGGCCTGGGACAAGTTTCATAACATATGAGTTCACCAAATGTGTATGTGTGTGTGTGTATTTGGACATCTACTCTGAGAGAAGTCCTTAATCACAATTTTTTATAAGTGTAATTTGTATTAAAGGCAACCGAGGGAATCGAACCCAAATATACAAAAGGAAACTAGCACAACAATTAAAGCCAAAATTCCCCCAAAAAATCAACAAAAGAAACTAAATGCATTGGGTAAGCCTCTTTAACTCAAAAATGAAGTCACTTCATAAAACTGTCCTTAAACCCACTAAGCGGAAGTTTTTTCCCCTCAAAAATCCTCAAATTTCTCTCTTTGTGCAAGCACCAAAGAATACAAAGCGGGGCCGTACGCAATACACCAAATATTTTGTCTTAATAACTTGTAGAAATGGGCATTTCTTCTTTTAGAAATTCAGAAATGGGCATATGTTCTTCTTTTTTTCCTTTTTAATTAGTATGCCCTATTCACATGTTCAAAGAGAAAATAACAATATTTTAGAATTCTCCCATTTTCTGTTGTGTGTCTATTCTTCTCTTTGCCTCTACAAAGTTTCAGCCGCATGAATATCTTTTTTTACCTGTTCTTCATTCCATAAAATAAACAGTTGACACTTCACCAGTATACATTTTTTCCTGCAACATTGTGCAGCCACTTCTAGATAAGCCCACATCCTGGATTCACACATTTCACAGATTCTAATTCAACTAAATAGTCTCAACAATTTGGAGCTAACTAAGAGGGTTCATTTTTTGTCATTCTACTCTATCTATTGTCAAATTATTTGTCTAGGCCATTGTCTCCATCTTCACACCTCAACCAACACTTTTTTGCCTTGATATTGTATCTATAGCATGTTTAATTCAATGTGAACCAAACCAAACTAGACCTTCAAATTGGCAAAGAGTCAGTTTTGGGTGCATATGACCAAACCTCTCAGCTATCTTTCTTTGATCAATTGTAGCTACCCATAACTTCTTATCAATGCTTCATATCAAGACACACGGATTATATTATTACACCCCCAAAGTACTGATCAAAAAATTAAAAAATAACACCCCTTAAACTCTCAAAGTCCTTTTCATTCTTTGTACATCAATGATTAACAGCCAGGTATACAAAAAATACCTGCAATTACAAAAAAGGTTGTACCGAAACAACAATTTGTATTAAAACTCAGAGAGCCATTCTCATCAATGTATTGAAGTCATTCAAAAAATACTATGTTGTCCTATCTAAATACTTCATACATGATAAATACACGAAACCTACATTTTCCTTTACCACATATTACAGTTCCTACCCATGACTGATTCCAACAAATGTAACCATGCCTGGACCAATGCACCATTTGTTTCTGCTAATTCAAGAAAAGTTTGAATTTGTATCTTATTGCCAGAATTGTCTACTACATTTAAGATCTGAGAAAGATGTTTCCAATGAAACTTTAAACACAGGATATTGTTCAGTGTTTATTTAGGGAGAAAAATGTAAGTAGACTGGAGTTTTTTCTGCCTTATCTTTTGTTCTTTATTTGTTTTGTGAAATAATAGCTGTGAGAAACCAGTAGCAAAGCTGGAATTGTCATAGATTATTCCTTAAGTAAATATTATGAACTGCGTGGTAACAAGTTAGAATTGAATCAGTTGAGTATGCAATTTTCTTTATTCTGCATTCCCCTGCTTTCATAATTAAAGTGAAAAGAAATGAAGGGAGTGTCCAAGGAAGCCATAACTCCTGACGTTTGTAAACTATGAGGAAATTGTAAATATGACTGAATGATTCTTATATCTATGCATGTTCTATCAATAAGCTCTATCCTGGTTGGTACCTCATTCACCTTCTTATATGGGAGGTTGAGGGTTCAAGTCCCCTTAAAGGAGCAAAATGAGTGTGTGTGTGTGTGTGTGTGATTTACCTATGAAAATAATAATAATCCATGCAAGTTCTAGAAATTTGAAGTATTACATATAATGTGCCACTAGGGTTTTTGTCATGGCTCAAAATATTTTGTAGCTTATATGTTTTTGAAAATGTGAACATGTCAAGGGTCAAAGAAGTGAAGGTCCGCATTACCAAGATATCTGGTTAGTTGATTGATTTCCGGAGAAATGTGCCTCTAATTTACGGAGTGGAATTGAATTGTGTCATGTGACTGTCACCCACTCCATCACTAGAGCAGAACCAGCCCCTCACACATTTCAAGGGATGGTCCTATTATTTGGTCTAGCTTATGCTAGAACAAGGAAATTTTGAAGTAAACCCCCCAACCTACAACTATGTAGTGTAGCTTACATGTATTTTTAACTGTAATCATGCAGGAAGTAAAGTCTGCATTGCTAACTTGTGGGCCCACAAAATTTGGAAGAACCTGAACCTTACTTATTAACAACTCCATGTAGATGTTGTCACTCGAAAACACAAGTCTCTGATTTCAATCCTCTTGAGTGCCTAGTGCTCTGATTTTACCCAATGCCCTTGTCAATGAACTTCTTTCTACTAAATTACTAACAAAGACAGGCTATATCAATAGTTACTTTGAGCTCAAAAAAACTTTTGACAACAGACATTTATTCGTTTTCAGACTATAGTGTCTGTCTTTGCTCTTTCTTTCGTTTTTCGATCAGTATGTCTGTCTCTACTCTTTCCTTCTTTCCAAAAGTAAAGTCAGGTTTATCATTTAGAACAACAATCCTTTACCACCATAGCACATCAAAAAATGATGGCACCTTTTATAACATAGATGATTTGCTATTTGTGTAGCAAGTAGCAACACAATTTTCTCCCGACCTTGGTTGTCATTGTCAGTCACCAAATTATAATTCTACTTGCGAACTTCATCAAAAGTGTAGCCATTATAACTAGTGAGTCTACGTTACTGACTTTTTTTAATAAGTCTACCTTACGGACTACCAGGTAAGGGGAGTTGAAAAGTCCAATAACAAAATGATACAGGATAAATTTCACTTTCAAGAACCTCATCCATACCAACCCACTAAAAAACAAGGCAATGGAGCTCTGTATTCAAGAATTGATCAACTCTCTCAGACCGTTCAGATTCAAAAAGTTCTATTATCGCATAAAATTCGTACAAACTAATACTGATAAAAAAAAATTCGTAACTTAAAGTCGAGATACTCAAAGACAAATCAGTCATTGTCAAAAAGGTTTTTATAGTTTTTCAGTTTGCATAGAACTACTCTTGAATTATTGATATTCCCAAAGTTAGCACAAAAATGCCACAACTTGATCCATTGAAAATTCCACGACCAAAACTATAACAAATATAGAATCAATACCTCTTGTACACTTCTCCAAATGTGCCACCCCAAAGGCGCTTCCGGAACAATCCTTCCGCACACTGATGCCCTTCCCAGAGCTCCAGCCCTGCGGTAACAATGCCAGGCACAAAGACCACAGGATGCTTCGCCCTCAGTCCCTCTTTTTGCAATTTCACACCCGGAGGGTCCGGTAATGGCCCCGTTATCGCCTCCGTGACGTACTGCGGGAAGGATGCCGGCATGACATTGTAGAGAAATAACAAAATCCACCAGACCGTACATATGCATCCAACGAACCAACAACAACTATTCACACATGACCACTTATTGTTCTTGTCTTCGACCTTTTTCTTCTTTGTCGTTATCTTCTTGTTCTTATCATCTTCTTCGTCTGACTTCGGGCTTGAACTCTCAGTTTTTTCATTTTCGGGTGCCTTTCTTCGCCGCATCTTCAATTAACCATTACCTACACACATAAACGTATATGTGTATGTATATATATGTAATCGTGTAACCGTTTCTGTTCGAGGTTCTGTTTCTTAGGTTTGTCTGAAACCCTAGACGCCGGCGACTGTTTGCGAAGACGACGGGACAGTGCAGGGGTTGTCCATCCGGAAGGATTCATGAAGGGGCTCTGTTGGCTTTAATGAGATTCGATGGTATGGATATGTGGCCCCACCACGGTTTGAAGCTTGGCGTTTGTTTAACGGCTGGTGGATGTCAGACGTGATATGTCGTTGGGAAAGAATAATTGAATGCTTAGGGCAACTCCAAGAGTAGCTGTAGTGAGCTGTTATTCATCTATGCCCGAACGGATAAACATTATTAGTATATGATTTACATAGTTTTTATACCTGATAAGTATTTTTTTTTTTTTTTTTTGTGTTTTAAGAAAATCAATATGACTTTTATTAATACATTATTTATATTTTAAAAAAATTTATATACTAACACTCATTTTGAATCTAATCATAAAAAGTAAAAATTTAAATATATATATATATATAAATATTATAGAAATGGAATCTAAAAACTAATTGAAAGAGAAAGAGAGAAATAATTGATAAGAAAAGATAGAAAAATGAGAGAAAAATATATTAAACGGATACTCTTAGAATATCACTGATAGAGTGATATATATAATGTTATGAGTTATTAATGTATTCATAAATACTTTAGTAGCATCAAAAAAAAAAATTGAATCTAAAAAATAAATCTCCTCTTGAAATTGCTCTAAAATCATATTGAAATTTTGAGTAAAATGGTTCTTATTTCATGTAGTTACTAAAAAATATTTAAAACAATTATCGTTGTGTTTCAAAATTATTCACTTCTTACTTTAAATATATTTTGAACAGTAATTTGAGTAAATGGACATTATTTTACAATTTTGATATTAATTTGAATAAATTATTAGAGAAACATTTTTAATAATTTTTACTCGAATTATCATTTGATTAACCATTAAAGATAAAAATAATAGTGAACTTTTGATTACAACGTGCTGCTTTTTACATCAGTGTCATTCATTATACGTCAGTATCTCACAAATTCTTAAATTTCTCTTAAATTATTAAAAATTAAGATTTTTACAAATTATAAAAAAACTTATAAGTTTGTGATATATTATGATAGTCTCTTTAAGTAATTATTTGTTGGTATTAGAATAAAACTTTTACACTCAAGTAGATTTTATTTAATTTTTTAAACCATATTATTTTGAAAATGTATTTTTAAAAATTTCTTTATTGAATAAATTGTAAGTATTAAAATTTTATTGCCGTTAGAATTTTATATTTTAAGTCAAAAAATGTATTTTAAAAATATAATTTAAAAAATGTCACTTTAGATATTTTTTAGATAGTTTAACATTAGTTAAGAAAGATTAAATAAATAACTGGCATCAATTCCAGCATTCCATGAGAAATTAATTTGTAATTTTAAAACATTGTTTTTTGTATAAATAAACCACACACAATTTCATACTAGTCACGTTAGAACTTGTTGGTTTCGAAACATTGTTGAAATAGTATTATAAAGGGGAGTAAATTATAGGGATATTTTTTTGAAGTAAATTACACTAAAGTGTCGTTTTTATTTTTATTTTTTTCAATTTTGACCCTTTTTTTGTTTTCAAATAAATTTAATTAAAATCTTATTAATAAATAACAAAAAAATATTAGTTATTTACCTTGAATTTATTTTTATATAAAATGTAAAATTTTCTAGAAAAAAATTGGTCTAAATTTAAAAAAAAAATGTAACAAAAAAATAGACATTTTTGTCATTTTGATAAAAAAAAAAAAACTGACTAGATGAAAGGTATTTTGTAATTTGTGAATAAAACTAAGATGATGCAATATTATTTCAAAAACATCATGAGAGATTTTGTAAATGTAAAAAATTTCAGAATAAATAAATATAATTTATCTCAATCACGTCTGAGAGATATATTTTATAAAGACAAAAATTTTAATAATATTAAAAAAATAATAAAATAAAATATTTGAAAAGTCTTTTTAAAATGTTATAATCTTTTAGAGTAGAAGTATTTCTTTGAAATGTCACATAAGTTATTTTAAGTGTAATTTTGAAAGAAAAAATAATAATAATTAAAGAGCTTTTGGAAATCTTACTTGTTGAGTGGAAATGGGTCTATTCTTCTCGTTTTTCATGTGTTGAACGTTAAAAATCACGTGTAAAACGTTTTTGAAAAAAAGTGACACGTATTCCAATCGGTGATAAATCATGACTTCACTAATTACTATATAGGAATGGGCAAGAATTCAATAAATTTTTAATTTTTGTAATTAATTGTTTTAATAGACATAATTAAAATATAGGCATTGAATAGAGCCACCAAGTGTTTGTTTTTAAAGTTTTAAAACGGTGAATATATGTAATATTATAAAACGAATATAAGTCATTTGAATTATACTACATTAAAATAGAAATAAAGAGTATTTAGACATAGAATACTATTATTGACATAATTTGTACAATATAGAGTTGTGGGAGAACTCAATAATTGGTGGAATAAATTCTAATCACATATTAATAAAAAATTAGAGAATATCAAAACAATCATTTCAAATATTTAATATATTTTAATTAAATAGGCAACCTCAAACAAGAAATGGGAATTTTTATAAATATGGGTTTGAGATTTTCTTTAAAATATTTAATATATTTTAATTATGTGTACCAAGACAATACATTTTTGTAAGTTTTTAAATCTCTAATTTCTTAATTTGATTTAATGTGTTAAATCTTTTTAATATATAAATAATATAAGATAATAGTAGAAATTTTTTCTATACTTTCTAAAATAACAGTCTTTCCTTCTGATTTAAGTGTCATTGATGACATAAGTATATATTTTTTTTAAAATATCAATTTTGTCCTTACAAGCAGAACATTTAAAATAACACATTTACCCTTCCAATTAGTAGACATTTATATATTTGATTAACAAACTCTTGTGCACTTTTTTCTCTAACACCTCCATAAACATGACCCAAGATCTTGTGTCTTTTTCATAAAACATAAATATATATATATATATATATATATTCAAAGTCACAATTGGGATCTTTTGAGTCGGGGCTAATGGCCTTAATCCAACAACTTTGAGCATAACAGAAATCAGAACGCTTTTGCCAAGGCCTTACACGTGATGATTACATTAAGTCGTGGCCAACGGACTCAAAAAGGATTTTTTTTTGGGTAGGTCATTTTTACAGTTTTATAATTGCAATTTAATCATGCAAAGCTAAATAATAACTGAATAAAAAAGTTAATTTTTTTATTTAATTTTTTGAGAAAAGAATTGTATAATCACTTTACTATTTTTATTTAGTTTTTTGAGAAAAGATTTGTATCCGGTAAACTACTCTCACTTATTAAGAAAAAAGAAAAAAATTGAATATTTCTTCTTCCTCTTCCCGACATCTCCAACAATAATCTACGAGGTAGCTTAAAATTTAAATCTTTGCAATTTTATTTTTAAATTATTAAAACAACTTTATATATGTACATATATATATATATATTATTGAGCTCATTTATTAAAACTTTAAGCTTAGGTTTTTGATTAAAGTCTCTCACCGGTACCTATTATACTTACACTTTGTTATGTCAATATGTTACTTTATATATGATTTCTACTCTTTACATGTAAGACGGTACTAAACACTGTAGAAGGTTTTAAAACACTTTTGCATTAAAACAGGATTAAAGATTGCAAAAACACAGTTTCAAAAGAATCACTTGATCTTAAAGCCATCTTAATACTGGACTAAAGTGTTAAATCCATGCCATACACACATTACAAATTAAGAGAGTATGGCTTGGATTCAATCTTCTTATCGCTAATAATCAAGATCAATCATCGCGTGTATGTGTAGTACACATGTTTATAAGAAATGTTTTAATGTTTATATCTTTATACTCATCTTTTTACACGAAGTAAAATTTATCGTCATGATTCTACTGACTTTATTCTATATTTATTGGTAAGAAATGTTAACTAATATTATATTTATCAAGTCCTTGTAACTTGATACAAACAAAACCCAAAACTTTTAAGAAAAGAATTTCTTTATGTAAAAACAAAACATAGACGCTTTTAAATGAGAAATTTTAAGATGGAGTGGAGTCATTGACTTTGTATGAATCTGATTTGTAATGTAATGTTATTTAAATAAGATGTTGACTTTTAAGAAACATAAAATATTATTTATTTACGTAACAAGATGTAATTGATAAAGTTTATAAACCAGATCAATAAAACTGATTCATGATAAAATTTATCTGCTCGGAAAGATGCATTAAGAAATTAAGCACGCAACAACTTTTCATTTGCTTTGTTTCTCATACACGGCACGCAAAGCATATTACCCCCCACAAAATTAACCTTCACTTCAGAAAACAAATGTTTCTTTACCATGTTACATGCACAAACAAAGCTAGCTTTAAGAATATTGTACCTCAACATTATTCTTTGTTTTAAGGAGACAGGAAGGAACAAAGCATCATTGTCCAGGTAGAAAGACCAATTTACTCATATCAGACTCGTAATCTTACTCCAATTATTACGACCCTATTGACTTTTCACTTTAAAAACAAAAGCTTTTGGAGCCTGTCGGCATTAAGAAAAGCATAATCCCAATGAAGCTTTTACTTCACTGTTCTTATATTTTTTCACGCTTCCACGTTGTTTATTTGCGTGCGCCCGAGCATATATATATATATATATATATATATATATATATATAAAGTGGTTCGGGTAGTCGAGATTTAATATTCATGATTATTAAAATTATTTTTACTACTTTATCATGGGATATGAATGATAGAATACACTATTTTTAATGGGATGGACATAAAATTTTTATAAACGAATTTGAGTAAACTTTTAAAAATTTTGTGAGGATCAGAGAATGGTTGTCTTATTCTGTTTATATGTTAATTTTTTTTTAATTATTTACATATATTAGTTTTACTGATAAATCATATTATATAAAAATAGTTTTAAAATTTCTTATATCATATCACACTTATATATTATTTTTTCTTATAATAGTTATTTTAACAATAAATTTTTAATTTATTTATAAAAAAATTAAATAATTTGGGAAAAAAATATTTAAATTTTGAACTAGATCAGATATTATAAAGAGAGTCAGAATTGAAAAATTAATATCCTGTTCTGAACCTGTCGTGTTACTATTTTTAACTATATTGATATTTAGTAGTTGAGTTTGTTACGATTTTAATGATTGGTTAATGAAAAATTAAAGCAAGAAAAACTTAACATATCCACAAAGAAGATGAAAATAGGCAAGGAAAATTTGGGATCAAGGAATCAATGCCATAACGTATGGCTCTCGCCTTATGCCCGCTCCACTAGGAGGTGGAGCAATGAATATTGGGGAGGTGGAACAGTGAATATTGAGTAGAGACACTATAATTAATTACAATAATCATACGGCCGTGTTTGGTTACAAGGGAGACAGTGGCTAGTTGTATACTTTAACTATCATTGAAGCAGAGCTAAATGGATAAGGTTGCAAACTGTTCAATTAGCAGTTTCTTAATAGTTAATACTTAGTCATCAAAAACTCAAAAAAAAAAATAATAATAATAATTAATACTTCCCTAGTTCCCTGTTTGTTGGTATGATTGTAAAATAAACCAAATTATTTTACTCTGACTCGTGATAGGTTTAGTTAAAAGTTCGTTTGATATTAATTCACGAAATAAAAAAATCAAACTTAAACATATTTTAAAATTCTTAAATTTATTGAGGGAAGATTTTGTACTCATTTTTTTAAGTCACACTTATCACAAATGGGTATCCAGTCCATTTGTCTCATACGATGAGACCCACAACATGTGTGGTCCACTTGTGTTGATTCACAACGTGTAAGATAAATGAATTTTTTTATTTCATTTTGAAATTGAGATAATCTAAATTGCTAAAATGGGAACAATTATTCAATGATTCCTTGAGATTATGGTCTCAAGTAAGCGTGTAAACATATCGGATCAAGAGTGATCCAAATCGTATTTGTTAAAAAAATTATCAGATCAGATTGGATTATATTTTTCAACGAATCTATAAATTCTTAATCCATATATAGATTTATTAACAAACAAATCTAATCCGATTTTATCCTATAATAACACTAATATATATTATGTATATAAAATATTATATTACATTATGTATTAATATATATATATATATATATAATATTATGTTATAATATGTAAAATCTAAAATATATAAATTTAACTCAATTTAACTAAAGAAATTCTTATAGAATTTAATATTTAAAATATTATAAAAAATGTTAAACTATATATTTTAGTTTATGTTATATAAAATTAATATATATTATATTTAATCGCATCATTAACAAATCAAATTTGTTTAATCCATAGTTCGATTCATTTAACTACAAAAATTACCAAATTTATATCAGATCATCGGATCAATTTTTTTTTTGTATCAAATACGATTAAATAAAATAGATTCGAATTAAAATTCAATTTATTGACAATTACATATAAAACTTCAAATGAAAAGTTACATATATAAACCGAGATCCGTGTACGGTAAATACACCGATGATACATCATCTAACCATTAAGCCTGAAAAATAATTCAAATTTGCCCGAAATGGAACTCCTGTGAATTATTCGGCCCAAACCCACCCCACCAAACCGCTAGCGGCTTATGATCAAGCGATTGAAGTCTCGGTCCGACGTTCCAGATTTTCAGGAAGGAATACCGGAGGGCAGAGAAAGTGGTGGGATATGGTTTGGTGGGCCCTATTAGAGAGACCAAGGTGGGCCCAAACGCTTATCGAACAATAATCAACCATATAGACTGGAGGGGGCAGTAATCTGTGGATAAGGGCCCAATCAGATTATAACGCCCCCGCATTGCAGACTCCTCCATGTGGCGTAATCAAGTCCTCATTATTCTTTTACTTACTGTTTGATTCATATCCATCCGTTCCTCTACGAACCCATCATGTCTTCTAAATCAAAATTTACAACTCACGTGACTTGCAGCTCGTTGCTATATACATTCGTACATGTACATATACGTATACGTATACATACGTATATAAATATATAATTGTCCAATGTGCATAATTTAAATGAGAAATTCAAACCTTAATTATCTTTTATTTTTTCTTCTATTTTTCTAAAACGTATAATCATTTAGTTCAAGTAATATATCAAGTTCAAAGACTGGAAGGTGCACTACATTAAAGATTACTCAATTGGTAGATATGCTGATAAATAAAGAGTCAAAATTACTTATCATTAATTTATGACTTCTTGTTTCTAAATTTAAGATATAAACTTAATCACTATAATTACAGAAAAATGGAGTAAATGAGAGAAAAAAGTTGAAAATTATCCTTAGATATACCAAAATCAATATATAATGGAAAATTTATGGAAGGAGAGTGCTACCCTTTGTATTGCCATGTCACTTGATCTTTAAATAGATTTGACTATATTTAGCAAGTAATGAATCTAATGTTTCAACCAAAGTGGGTTTGCAATAAAAGTGAAATAATTACAATAAATCAGTATTTATACATCTGTTGACTTTCCAAAAAAATAAATTTCTAAATAAAAAAATTGGACAAAATTTTAAAAATCATAATAAAAAGTACAGATTTATCATTTAAAAAAAATTAATTAAAAATATATATGTAATTTGTAAAATAAAATATGAAAGTATAGTATAATTTCAAAAAATGTTACTGTAATTGTGAGCAACTTTCTGAGATGTCAATTTAATTTACCAAATCTTAAAGACAGGTTTAGATAGACAATGGAGTTTTTGAAATGAGAGTTTCACAATTCAAATCGGATTTTTTTTATTTATACTTAAATGTTTGTTTCGACGTTTTTAAAATATTTGTTTTGACATTTTAAAGTCCAAATAACTATTTTAAAAAAATATTAGTGAATGACCTTTTTTTAAACTCTTATTTTGAAAATGTCGGTTTTGTATCTAATAACATAGTTAAATATTATAATATTATTTACACTCGTTTTAAATATATTTATTTAAATCATTACAGTTTAATTAAAATTAATTTTTCTCATATTGTATTTTTTTTTGAGTTATACTTTTGTTAAATTACGCATTTTCAACGCTCGTTCAGAGGATTTCTTAAAACAAAGTCCCACCCTCTTTTCCAAGTTGTCACTAGCGTTCTTTTTTCTAGCTTTATTTGCTTTGCTCTACAACCTCGGCGCCTCGGAGAGACATAGGGTGGCGCACGCTGAGAAGACAAGATGCGCGCACATACCGCGTCGCCCTGAAAATTTAATACAGAACACCGCAACTTGCACTTGCGTACTTGACACTAACCCTGCGTTGAAATGCCCCAAATCTCTACAGCGCCATGGAGGGAGAGTGTTTCTCACTCTTCCCGTCTGTTGAGTTTTTTCAGAGAGAGAAATTGAATATTTTCGTTTCTCCCTCTTTAAGGCATTCATTTTGAGAGGAAATGAAATTAGTGAAGGCAGTTCGATTCGATCCAACCTAAACTTTCTCTGTATCTCTCTTTTTTCTCAGTTATCGACATTCAAATATTTCTCTCTGTTTTTGTCTTTTTCTCTTCTATTGTTGTCTCTGTCTCCATCAATCCACATCTCTCTCTCTCCTCATACTAGGAAGTTAAGTTTTGATTACAGACTGTTGAACCTTTTGAATTCGTCCTGTATATGTTTGTATTTAAGTTTCTGAAGCGACTGGTCTGAGCTGCGTTTTGGTTTTTTCTTGCATTTTTCTCGGTGAATTCACACCGAGATCTTACATGGTTGGTTTGCTTAATGTTCATTGTTGTTCTATTTTAATAAAATTTATGCAATGTTTTATTGCATTTGAACATTAGTGTACCAGTTAATTGCATATTTTATATCAGTGTAATACAATTCGTCACAGAATTTGAATTCATTGTCGTTCTTGTTGTCAGTTATCTGGTGAAAATCTGGTAAACTAACACCGGAGAACCGAAGATGTTGACGTGTATTGCTTGTTCGAAGCAGCTCAGGCGGTGGATCTCTTCACAAACAAGAAGAGGACGATGCTATTGCAACACCAAGCACCAAGCAAGCCATTAAAGTTCTCACCGCTCAGGTATAGTCACATTAATCCTCTGTTTACGTTGTCGGTTTCCTCAGATTTCTCTAAGGCAGGCATAAACTCTATTTTCAGATCAAGGACATTGCCCTGAAGGCTTCCGGAGCATATAAGAACTGCAAGCCGTGTTTGGGATCGTCAAACCACCAGAACAGGAACTACGCCGATTCTGAAGTTGGGTCGGTGTCAGAGAGGTTTCACTGCGCGTATCGAAGAACCGGTAGCTCGAACTCGACACCACGACTGTGGGGGAAAGAAATGGAGGCTAGATTGAAGGGGCTTTCAAGCGGCGAAGGCACGCCGGCGTCTGTGAGTGGTCGAACCGAGTCAGTTGTGTTTACCGAGGACGACTGAACCCAAGGAATGGGTAGCTCAGGTGGAGCCCGGTGTTCTTATCACATTTGTTTCCCTGCCTGAGGGAGGGAACGATCTGAAGCGGATTCGATTCAGGTAGTACCTTCTTCTCTGTTCTTCGTCTAATTCTGAAAGTTACCAATTTGTTGGAGAGTAATCACACGTTTCAGTAAGGCAGTGATAGTTCTTGTTTTGTGATTGCCCTAGCTATATGATTTTCTGTTACAGAGTGATACAGCTGCACTGAACTTGCATGTGAATTCACACTCTATTACTCTCACCCGAAATTAAGGAAGTGGCCCCAAAGTGGGTCTTAATTGACTTTTACATAGACAATACAGTTCTGTTCTTCACAATCCAAATGAAGTCAGATCAAATGGCATTAAATATTTAAGAAAAAGAAGAGAGAAGTAAATAAAAAATTCGGGTTGGGGACCGTGTTGAATGGGTCTTGTTTTGCTAATTAGTTATGTCAAAAACTAGCAGGATTTGATGAGATTTAACCATAAGTTAATCCTAATGGCTCTTTGGAAGGATTAGATGTAGAGTAAGCCGTTACCCGATAAGCAGAAAGGCCTTTCAAATTCCTGACTTCTGAGTCAAAATAAAGTAATTTTACTGTTGGGCCAAGCCTGGCCCTCATGAGATTTAACCATATAGTCTGAAATTTCCTAAAGTAATTCTTGGAAAACTTACCTACCCGTGGAATTTGATTGAAAATTATTTGATTGTGGCGATATTTAGTGCACTGCGGTGGCCAGTGAGACACCAGATGGCGAGTCCCTTGTTTACGTGAAAACGTGTGGTGGCACAGTGATGAACATGATAAATCTCAGGACACTGATCGGTATGTCAAGCACAGTGCAAGGATTAAAAGCTTTTCTAGTGCACATGGGTTTTGGTACATACCAAACACCGTCCTTGAATCCCGAGACAAAAATTTGACCATATTATGAAGTGACAATGTAAACTTCATGTCTCAGACTCAAAAGGATTTCTCCTATGTACCTGTGTTCCTGCTCATCAACCAGGATTTTTTCTTCTATCCCCAAAAAATTGCATGCAGTAAGATGCAACTTCTGGTTTGTTATTTATAAAACTTTAGATGCATAATTACATACCACAATGCATACATTCATTTAATGCCAATTTATGGATTGTAAGCTCTTCATAATTTATATAACACTGGAAGTTTATAACGGCAAATTATAAAATAATAATATCAATATATGATTATCATTCGCTTTAGTTTGATTCATACTTTGCCCAGACCCCAGCCACCTGCATGAAGATGCCTGCCTATCTGATAGAGTGAAGAGTTTTTTTTCTTTTTCAATTTAGTTGCCACTTTCAATGCCTTAAATGGATTGTTTTGGCTAAAAAAATTTATTAGCACTATTTTTAACGTTTTCTTTTCTTTTTGGGTCAAGTGCCTTTTGTTTTGTCATTTTGCTACAGTTGTATGCCATTTTGCACATAATGACAAGGGAAATATAGAGTTACACACTAAATGTGGTCCCAGAACATAAGGAAACAATTAGATGTCCTGCACTGGAAACAAACATGGACAGACTTGTGTTTGGCCTTTTGTTTTTCAGTTTATTAATCACTAAAGATGACTTTTGGTTTTGCTTATTTGAATTTCAAGCTTCTTTGAATCTCTAATAATGTACCTTTCTGTTAGCTTTATGATTTAGCAGGTGATTATGCTGCCTTCTTCATGATTTAGCGTAACTGTATAAGAAGATTGTGTGTGCGCGCCCGCCTTTTTTTTAGGAGTTTAAAAGTGGACAAACAAAACATCTTGTATGTTACCAATTTAAAACAGCAATATTTTGCCAGCTATCCTGGGATTGGCAATGTTTTCAGTTAATTTGGAATGAGTGTACTAAGGGTAAGCAGTTTACCATCAATCCAAATCTTGCTAAATTATTGTTGCCCTGTACTTGTCATCCTTCCTTTTTTGTTTTTTGTTTTCTTCTGTTTTTCTCCCCCCTTCTTTATTCCTTGTTTTGGCCTATAACCACCATCCAATACTAAATCTTAGCCCCACCCTCCTTTTCAAGACAATACCTGCTCCATTTCTTTAATAGTATTTTATGGGGTGGGAGGTTTGGCATGGGCCGCTGCACCACTTTGCTACGTATCCGCCCCCTTCCCCCCCCAAAAAAAAAAAAAAAAAATTTGGTATAACAAGCAACTAGTTGTTAATGCAGAATGAAAATTGTGATCTATAAAAATTTATTTATTTTATTTTGGCATATGTAAATATGAATCATGACCTAAGAAGCATGGATAAGGACATGATATAACCGGATATAGCACAACACAAATGCGACATTTCTAAAAAAGGTAGAACATGCATATGTCAGGGGCACATTAAATATATATATATATGACCAGTTAATAAAAAATTAATATTATTTCATTTAAATTGGTATATAAAATACATAAATTACAACAATATTATTAATATATAAAAATAACAAAGCCATTAAATAAAAATTCAATAATTTCATTTAATCATTAACATTCATGATTCAAGTTGCAAAACAAATTTGTTAATTACTACTAAGTGTGTGTGTGTGTGTGTGAAAAAGGGAAAATATCTATAAAAAATCTATATATATATATCCAAAATGTGTCTCTAGCTCATTTCCGGGACTTGTCCGTAATGTGTTCGGGACATGTCCAAAATTTAGAAAAATTAGATGTTCTTTTTTCATGTATCCGACACATGTCTGACATTGATACGTGAGGCAAAATAGAGAGTTTGTGATAATTGATAATATGAGAAGGGAAAAGTTAAGATGCCCGGCAATATCTACTTGCTCTCAAATGAAGTATCATACTTTTTTTCACCCTTGATTAGTAAAACAAACCATCAAACATTATCTAAATTATATTATACACATTCCCAAACAGCACTATATCTTTAATGCCGCAAACCTTTAGTAAGTTTCAGTATTTAAAGTTTAGTCAAGTAGTTTATAGTTTAGAATTTATTTGATTAATATATTAGTATTAATTTGGTTAGAGAGTATAGTTAAAATATGATTACTATTAGTGATAATGATTATTAACTACATAATAGGATTGTATATTTGTCATATTTGTATATATTATATGATTCATATGTTAACCCAGTTTAATGACCTATGAGGTTGAGGGATCCGACCAGTGCACTGCCTGTTCATGAATGTTTTTGGCTGAAACGGACCGAAAACAAAGCTATTAAATTTAATGGTTGAGAGCCTAAACAAAAAGCATTAGAAGAGCTAGTATTGGCCAGAGATTGCACCTTCTGGGAATGTTGTTTCGAATCCAACAGATGGAATAATCCTAGTGATAAACTCTGTTGCTTTGGTTAAATCTAAATAACAATGATGCAATGGTTTATGACTTTTCTGCTGGCATGATGTTCATGATTGTCGTGTTAGATGTGGTCCTAATTATCAAATGATGGATTTGACCCATTAACAATAGCCCTGTAAACCAGTTTGTTGGGCAGCTAAGTTCACTTCTTTATCCTCTCATTGTAAGTTGTCTTAAGATTCTGACATTTTAATACCTCATGGAACATCTGCTCATTTTATCCTGAGGCATTCTCTTTGGTATAGTTTTAAATCAATGGTTAGGAGTGCTGATGATTGTTTTGTCGATTTGATCAGTCGTGAAATGTTTAACAAATGGCAAGCTCAAAGGTGGTGGGCAGAGAACTATGACAAGGTTATGGAATTATACAATGTTCAGAGGTTCAATCGCCAAGCAGTACCATTGCTAACTCCACCGAGATCTGAATATGAGGTGAGCTCTCACCTACTAGTGGCATGATTGTTTTTACCAGAGAGTGTGTGAAATGTATCATGGTTCAAAAGATGGTTTCTTTCATGGTTTAATTCGTAAATAATGATTCTAGTGGTGCTTGTAAATATTGTCTGAATGATCTGTTTATCATTCATAGAAAAATCATTTGAGCAATATTGGAGGCATGATATTGAACATTTTTGTTTCCACTGACCTGAGTTTATGATAGGTTCTAACATACCTTGTTGTTACATTCCATATGATGAGCCATTCTATCAATTGTTTTGATGTCTCCCTTCATAATTGGATTTGTGCTCTAAAATGCTATGCAAAGTATGAGAAAATTGCTTCATTTCTGTGAATATACTTGTTATAATTTATTATGTTTTGGTGTTGAAAAGTACTTTCACTTTCAGAACTCAAAGATTGAATCTGCTGAAGACAGCCCTGTGACTCCACCATTAAGCAAGGAACGCCTTCCCCACAATTTCCACCATCCAAATGGGATGGCCTACTCTTCATCAGATTCACTTGACCACCATCCAATGCAATCCCGTCATTACTACGATTCTGCTGGTATTGCTTCAACCCCAAAACTCTCCAGCATCAGTGGAGCAAAAACTGAGACATCGTCAGTTGATCCTTCTGCAAGGACTAGTTCATCAAGAGAGGTAGATCACTCTGGAGAACTGTCCATCAGCAATGCCAGTGATTTGGAGACTGAATGGGTTGAACAGGATGAGCCAGGAGTTTACATCACAATAAGAGCACTGCCAGGTGGCACTCGGGAGCTTAGACGTGTCCGGTTCAGGTAAGTGGATTTCTATACTGTGGAATGCCAAAGGAACGAAACTGATTATGGGATATAACTATCTTGGTAGGTTCGATGCTTCCCGTGGAGTGATATAAAAATCTGAATAGCTTAACAAGGCCATTGACTGAAAACTAGAACTTGTTACAATAAACCTGTTCTGGTACTCCTGCCCACTTGGTATTGTTGTGGCATGATCAAGATTAACTAGGGATGTCCTGAAAGCACAGATTTTCAGTCACATCATAAAAAGAACATAAAAATGTGATATATCTTAGTTTTCACTGCACTTGAAAATTGCTTTTCTTTTATTTTGCCTAGATTCTAGAACACTGTTCTTTCAAGATTCCCATGGAAAAATACACTACTACTTTTTAAAAATATATATATATATATTCCGCGACTTGATGCGATTTCACACAATGCTCGAGTTATAAAGGTAAAATTTTAATCATCTAACTTTCCATATGGTTTGCAATTGTTTTCTGTTGTTGATGGGTCTTTTTGTTGTGGAGTTTGTGGTAGTCTCAATCTAGGAATCACTCAATCTCTCTGGCCGTTGAAATAGCTTGCATGGTTTTGGCGAGTTCCTTGTTAATCGTGATTTCTCTGAAAGCCTTGGTGTTAAGTGGGATTGGGTTTCAATGGTGAAGCATGTGGTTTACCTACAATCCAACCTTTCATAAACAAATTACAAATACAGCTTTATGAACCTAATTTTTTTAATTTTATTTGAGCTTTCTATATTCAAAGAAAAACATTTTGGTTGATACTTGAGCAGAACATAAATGATTGCTTCACTACCGTTTGTTGCAGTCGAGATAGGTTTGGAGAAATGCACGCGAGATTGTGGTGGGAAGAGAATAGAGCCAGGATACAAGAACAGTACTTGTGATTTAGCCAACTTTTGGTGGTGGTGGTGGTGACCTTGGAGATTGTGTTTCCTTCGCTTAAAAAATACGTGTTTCAAGGCTTTTATGTGCTGCCCGGGCACAATGAATCAACAAAGCTTTCAAATATAAATGGTGCTCCAACCTTTAGATTTGGTTCAGCATGTCTTTGTGGATTGAGGTTTCTCTTCTTCTTTTTTTTATCCGTTTTCTTTCTTGGTTGGGGATTGGGGTTGAAATTGTTGGGTGCATTATAGTCCAGTGGGTGATGCTAATTGTCAATTACAGTAATAAATCCTAATTTGTAGTATTATACTTAAATCATTAGGCTCAATGTTGTGCTGTTTTCAGTCTTTCTTGAAAATAACGTGTAAGTTTTCAGTACTCCTAGGGTATCATGGTCCTGGCGGTTGGACTGAATGCCACATGTGCAGAACTGTATTGTAGATGAATGTGTAGCTTATCATCTCGGCGTGGTCCTCTAAAGTTTACTTTCTCATACAGTTCTTCCCTTCCCTTCCATTCCCCAGCTTTCAGCACAAGGTTTCTGAAGCTCTCAGCCCAATCTCAAGGCATTTTGATGAAGTTGTTATTTTATTTACAAGGGAATTGTAATTCAGATTCCCGTTTGATCATTTATACTCCTTTTTAAAAAAAAAAAATGGTTAAAGTTATACTTGGTGGGAATAGCTTGGCCTTATTTATAATTTTGTTTCTGGATTTAGGGGAAAAAAACAGAAGAAGAAAAAAAACAAGTGACTTTGAACGTGTCTGCAATGCCGTGAAGGACCAAGTAGAATTTGCGGCGTTACCCAGCTTGTCGATTGAGCTCTTTATTCCGCGAAGTATCTTGTGACGGCCGGAGCTCATGGGTCATGACTGAGGGAGATAAATTCAATATTTGGTGGTTGGTAGTGTAGGCCCACCGGGAAGCATCTCTATGGTCGGATTTGTATGCAAAAGCCGAGGAAAATGACAGTTTTGTCATTTAAAAAAAATTGATTAACAAAAAGTATTTGTAATTTATTAATAAAAAAATATATAATTTCAAAAAATTAATAAATGTTGGTATAATTATCAAAAATTTAAAGATGTTACTATAATTTACTATAATTAATATTATAATTTTTTAAAAATATATAGATTAATTATTGGGATAATATAATTATTAATTATCCTATTATAAAAATAAGTTCGTTTTTTAAAAATTTATTAATTATTATATTATTAACTTATTAAATATTAATTATATTATAAAATACAAATAGTTAGGAAAAAGTACAGATGACAAATTGACTAGTCCATGTCACGGATTCGTCCCGTCTCTAATGACACAAGTATGGAGGGGTAGGAGTTGGGGGCAAGATGGTCGCTCCTTCCCCTCGCCCTGACTCCGTTTATATATTAAAATTGTTTTTTTTATCCTTAAGATAAACTATATTTACTAATAAATCATATTATATAGATTGAGTTTTAAGATTTTTTATATTATACTCGCACTATTTTTTTGTATGCTTTGGTAATAAAGTCTTAATTTACCTATCAAAAAACAGTCTTAAATGGTATTGGAAAAAAAAAGGGTTTGAGAGGATAGAATCGGGTTGAGAAATATAAAACGTGATTAGAGTTAGGAATCGCACCTTGCCCGTTGCCATTTTCGGGGGAAGCTGTCCATCAAAGGAATTACATTAGAAAGCCGTTTCCTCCGGCTTTGGCTAGGAAGGGCTGTGTTGTCTTGCTTGCAACATGAATGGGTAATTTTGTCAATTCATATATATTATTTCAAGAATATAATAACTATGGTTAATTTTTTTAATAAATATTAGAACAAATATGATATTTATATAAAGTCAATGGTTGAAATGCTACTATTTGTAATATTAGCTCATAAAATCCAAGTAAGGATGATCATGTAGTGTGTACATGTCCAAACTTTGGAGAGGTTAATCAAATTTTAGCGTAATATGTCCAAGCTTAGGAGAGGTTAATAAAATTTTGGTTGTGTGTTGAATACCCTATGTAATCAAGAAAGATCGAGGAAATTTGAAAAATAAAATGTTCGACAAAATGGTAGTGAATAAAAGTGTATTAAATTTCACCGAGTGCCTATTTTATTTTTTGGAGGGCTACCGATCCACGTAAAAAGTTAGCTTTGTGTGGGCCTAGTAAGTTTTACTTTAGCGTAAGTGATTTGGTAAGTAGGCGTACACTGTTACCTGGTTAGATAGAATTGATAAGAGATTTAAATTTTTGCTTATTATAAAAATAATATGTATTAAATCAGAGAATAATGAATTCTATATTTCAATAATTTTGAACATTTTGTCCATGTTAGATATTTAAATTGGTTAATTAGAATTTTGAAAATTTGCGACATGCCTGGTTAATATTTGACTTGTATTCAAATTAACCCAATGATGTCATAAAATGTGTAGTTTTAGTCTTTATAATTTCAAACACACACACACACTCACATATATATATATATAATAGGTTTTTGGAGCTTATAAAATTTTGATAGTACTTTGCAATAACACAAATATAGATGTGTCCTGTATAAACTTTTTTTTTTCCTTTTTAAATGATAGTGGAAATGCATTGAATTTTAAAATAAAGACATTATAGGTCCTAGTTGTAGGTATCTAGTCTATCGGGACCTATCATGACCACATGACAGTATGTCCCAAAGACACGTGTACCTATTTATTTTTAAAAATTAACAATTACACTAAATTTTCTCAAATCACCTTGTAATTACCTCTACTAATTTACCTTGCAATTACATGGATAATTATAAGGACTTTTCAATTTTTTATAATTTAAAGATTTTTTTTTTTTTATTTTTTAACAATGCATATGAATATATAATTTTTTTTATAGTTGTTTATAAACGATTATAATATTTAGTTTATTCTTTACGTACGATTCTATACATTAAACTATGGTAATATATATAAATAAAATTTATATCAAAGTTATGTGATTATATATATATATATATAAACACATTATATATTGCTTAAGTAATTAAAGTTAGTATTGTAATATGGAGTGGGGATATAGAGGTCACGAGACAAAAAGATTGAGGGTAATGGGAGAAATCCACAATTACATCGTGCAAAATTTATAAAAAACAATGAAGTGTAAATTCGTCTTAAATGATTTTAGCCACACTTTATATGCTAATATATATATATATATATATATATATCCAAGGTTACCAAAAGATGTATTTTAGTCGGGCTTTTTGTTTTATTAATTTTTGCCCAAATGCTTATTTAACTCTTAGGCGGTACGTCGATCAATCGAAAACTCTAAATTCTAGCTTGGCAAACGCGTAAATGGACCCTCAATAAAGGTTTATTATCCTTGTGTTAAATTATATTTGATTAATTTTTGAAAATAATCAAGAAATATTTTGTTTAAAAACAATAATGACAATATAAGCATTTATATATTACCTCAAATGGTTGAGATACTATTTGTTTGAATACTTAGTCATCATTAGCCACTAATCACCTTAATAAACGCTTATCAATTTGTATACACTTTACAAGTTTAAAGGATGACTGTGCCATGCCATAATAAAACCAATCAATTTTAAAAAATTTGTGGGATTTTACCCTCAAAAAGTAATACTTAAATGCCTTAGTGCAATTATATCTTTAACAAATTGTGGTACTATTAATATTTAAGAATACTAATTTTAAAAATAAATTACTTCACTATTCTTACATGCAAAAAGAGTTATTATATTTATTTTTAATTAAACAATTTTGTGTAATAAAAAAAATAAAATAAAGCCCTTTGTGAATGGGGCTTCTTTTTTGGATTAATTTCTATTAGCAACCTAAATCCTTTTTTTTTTGCTTGGTTCAAAGTTTAACTAATTATTTGAGTCTATGATTTTAATTCTTTATTAACTCTTTGTTTCATTATCCATTACAAGGACTTCAACACTGCTGATAACAAATAGCAAGGGCATTGTAGTCATTTTGAAACAATTACAAGGCACCCCAAGGCGTAAGGGTATTTTCGCAATTTAAGTCAACATCAAGGGTAGTGGCAAACCATAATCAGAAAATTTCAAAAGACCTGCTCATTATTAAAGTCCCCCGAGGGGTAAAACGTTTTCAAAACCCTTGCAGCCCCAACTCTGTTCCGGCCGTTCTCCGCTCTCATTCCATTCGAATGCAAAGTACTCCATTCGCTTTGCTCCAATTCCAGACCCTATCAGTTGAGGCTTTCTTCGTCGCCGATAAGCATTCGAGGGTTTGATTATTCTATATTGGCCACACACACACACACACACACACACATATATATATATACATATCTTAATCTGTTTTGGTCCTTGATTGGAGATGGTCTCCGGTTCGCGAATCGAGGGCGGGACTCAAATTCTTTCTGCTCGCGTACGGAAAACTATCCAGTCTATCAAAGAAATCGTGGGTAATCACTCTGACGCTGATATATATGTGGCCCTTAAAGAGACCAACATGGATCCTAACGAAACTACTCAGAAATTGTTGAATCAAGGTCGGTTTCTACTTATTTTTAATGGCATTCAGTTCGATTGTTTTGCTTGTTATAACTGTTCTTTACTGCATTTGATTGGTTTTGCTTTTCATGTACTCGTCGTCAGTAAAAAGTTTCATTCAGAGAACTGCGAAAGGGTTGGATTGAATGCTTGATAGAAAAAGTGGAACTTTTGTAGACTAGTTTCAGCTAGAACTTATGCTAATGTTATGAGTGCATTCACAGTTTACAAGATTTTGGACTGAACTTATGAGAGTTTGAACTTTAGATATAATGTAGAAATTCAACTCCCACCCCAAGGGCCACTTACCTATAAAAAAAAAAAAGATATAATGTAGAAATCCTGTTAATGGATTTGGAAAATACCCCCATTTATTGGAATTAGCATATTAATGTGGTGGGTATTTTTCTTTTGATAAGTAAGAGCATCTCCAGTGGTGACTCAAACCCTGACTTAAATTTAAATTTAAGTCAAGATTCATAAAAATCTTCTGATGTTACTCAAACCCATACTCAAATAAGGTTTTACTCAAATTTAAACCCAAATTAGTGCAAAATTGTTTATAGACTCAAATTTAAGTGACTATTGGAGAGCATGAGATTCAAATTCAGTTTTTACTCAAATTTTGACTTAAATTTGGGTAAAAATTTGAGTCACCACCGGAGATGCTCTAATACACACATCAGGTCCCAAAGAGGACTTGAACCCTACACCTTTCCCTTTTGAGAGTGGCTTGAGATACCACTCAAGCTAACAGCTGGTGGGCACTGAAATATATGGATTTTGTCCCGTGGCCACTATTGCGATACGAGATATTTGGATGTCCTCAAACTGCAGCCGCTTGGGAGATTGAACTGCACAAATATTCGTATCTGGTGCTGTGCACTTGTTTTTCCCCTCCTATTGCAGATTTATAAGAAGATGTTTTGTGTCATAGTTTTGAGTGGAGCACTATGGCCTGCTAGATGTTGGCATTTTACTCACTTAAGAACTTACTTGTGCGTGTGGACATAAACACTCGCATGAATACACTCTTGGGGTGAGGGCAGTTCTTTGGCCTGTTTGATGGCAACATTCCACCACATACACTGATAAGAGAGCCAACACATAGACTTGTAGGATAAGAGATATTTTGGGAGAGTTATATACAACTCAACTCAACACAACAACTCCTTATATAAATTATTTGGGGTCGGTTATATGAATCTTGTCTTACTATTCTACTCTATTTTTAAGACCATTTCGTTATTAGACCACACATTATCAGTTTTTGCTACTATTTTACTAAACTTAATTTTGGTCACCCCTGCTCCCTTACCAAAGTTAATCATGTCTCGATAGGTAAGACGCAGGCAAACTCATCCCATTTGAGACTTGAACTCTCAACCTTCTTTTTGGGAGATGGAGGAGATGTGTCTCAAGCTAACTCTTGGTTAAATAATTAACTCTTGGTTAAAGAATTAAGTAACTTCAAATTATCATTGTACCCATTCAGGTGATCATTTTTTATAATTTTTTCTTGATGACGGGGCTTATTGGAGGTAAACTTTCAGTGTGTTAATTCTTTTGGTGTGGAGAGGCTGTGTCACAGGATCAAGCTAATGTTTTCTCATGAAATGTTGATGAATTTGAGGATATCATATATATATATATATTATTAAAAATCAAAATTATTGCAAAATTGAAGTTCTAATCCTCTTCTAGGAATAGTTGAACTTGCATTGTTCTGTATCAGTGTTGCGCAATGAATCGTTTGCCACCACTAATCATGGGAGCCTTTTATTCACTAGTGTAGGATACATGTCCCAGCATGGACAAGGATGCATGTCAATAGCTTTTGAAAATCTAGGACTTGGCAGGGATGTTTGTGTCATAATTAATTGTATACATACAGTTTAATGATGATTTTGTTGCTTCTTGTTGCACCTTAAACAGTTTGAAGTGAAGAAAGGTGATAGACAACATATTTGCATGCTTGAACTTGGAAATTTTGAATTAGATTCCCATTATAGAATATTGTAATTTCCTGAACTCATTTTGGCAGTGAATTTGGATAATTGGTTTAATGTTTAGACATGCCAGTAATTGGCCATGAGTGCAATGCTGAAATTTGGGTGTTTATGATGGTGGCTGGAGCTGGTAGTTCCTTTGTTTGGATCAGTGGTTGGGTTGGTGGCTATAGGGGTAGTTGAAGATGTTGCGGCCATAAAGATAGTTTGATTTGGTTGTTCCTAATGATAGCAGTGGATGTAGGAGCTTCCATTGAGGATTTTACGTGTAAATGTTGGGCAAGTTGTAGTGTTAAGTGGTTGTTTTTGTGTAACTTTGGTTGTTTGGATTTGAACATAGGATAGCTCAAACTTCAACAGATTAGTTGCCGAAAATAAAGAAGATGAAGAGTATAGAGAGGGCTATTCTTGGGAGAAATGTGAAGATCTCAAAAGATATAAAATGATGGTTGTTATAGACGATGATGGCAGTGGTATCCTCAATAGGAAAGTGTCTATCTGCGCTGGGACGTACTGAATTGCTAATACCTTGATTCTAATGGGCTTGGGAATATCCTTTGTGGCTGTTGGGGGATTTGGTTTTCTTTTGCCATTTCACTTCATAATGTGTCCTAATGCTGTTATTAGGGAGACTAAAAATAAGATGTTAATTCGTCCCTTGATTCTTGTCCTATGTAAGTGTAGAAATTAGCAGAAAATAAGGATCACACAAAAAATGAAGTTTGTGGCAGCAGGGTTGGGCCTGGATAAAGAGTTAATGGGATTGTCTTAGGTGCTCTTTTGTTGGCTTTCAAAGGTCTTTCTAATCTTTTTTGTATAAAATGTTGTCTTTTTTTGCAACTTTGGCAAGTTTGTTATCATGGTTACCAGATCAATAGATCATTTTAACTTATTATTAGATGCAATGTGTAGGAAGGAGCAGTTTGTAAATTATTCTCTTTTTCATGACCTTTTCTCCGAGCACCTGTTTTCCTTTTTTTATGGTGGCTGAATATGCCTTTACTCAGGAAGGTGGGAACCTAAGTGCTGTAATATGCGCATTTTAGGTGGCACTTTGTGGACTGATCTACAGTTTGACGCTTTCAGTGTAGTTCTGCGGTCAATTTGCATATTAAATATTGCTAGAGCACAATACTCACATGAATTGAATCTTTATGCTCAATTTTGTCGTTAGTAGGTAAGAGGTGTTCAACATGTCACCTTTGGTTGAAGGATGGAAGAACCAATAAAAGTAACACCTATAGATATATACGCTTAATGGCTGATTTACATATGGAAATATCTATAATTGCACTCTTCTCTTCCTTTTAAATTTTGTTTATTATAAGAATTTTCTTTTGCTTTTCTAAGAATACATATGTGTGTATTGGTATCCCGATACTCCTAGCCTGCTCTTTTTAGTTTTACCTTATTACTTGTACAATGCTCCTCTTGTGTTCATTTTTGTTTGTTCTTCCGCAGATCCATTTCACGAAGTGAAGAGAAGAAGAGACAAAAAGAAAGAGGTATGGTTTCTTGTAAATCCTTATATCATTTTTGGATGG
Source organism: Nyssa sinensis (assembly GCA_008638375.1). Classification (NCBI taxonomy): domain Eukaryota; kingdom Viridiplantae; phylum Streptophyta; class Magnoliopsida; order Cornales; family Nyssaceae; genus Nyssa; species Nyssa sinensis. The sequence continues at coordinate 1,965,427 of CM018035.1, read as the reverse complement.
TTGCTGATGTGAAGCGTTGGGCAAACTGCTATTGCTCCTTTTCTTGCATTGCTTGCCTTACATTTTGTCGCACAATATTGCTGTCATTATACTTTTTGGTTATTTGTGTAGATTGTGGGACAGACCATTTTTCTGGGCTCGGGTGGTGTTTTTTTTTTCCCTCTACTTATAAGGTGTAGAGTGTCGTAAGCATTAGCTAGAATTATGCTTCGTATTTTCTTTGATGCAGTTTTTTTTTTTTTTAAAACACCATTCCTGTGATGAATTTTGAGTTAATTTGTTTTAGGTGAGCATCTATCAGGTTAATATCCTGGGAGATTTTTTGAAGGAAAGGCATAAAAGGATAACTGCAGTGCTGATTATGTGATCGTGTGAAAGTTATCAATCATTACTGCATTTCACGTAGTATCACTCTTTTGGAATGTAACCTTTTGAAATACTTTGAACTATCAAAAAGAAAATTCTTGTTGCATGTAATTTATATGAAACCTTGACGTGTGAACCATTTGAAAATTGTATTTAAACTATTACCGACCAGTATAATTATATTTCTTTGACCATTGAGATAAGGTTGCTACTTATTTCTTGTGAAATAAATACGCTTTGGATTGACAATATATTTACATTTTGCCTCAGAATACAGGGTACAACGGTTCTGCAGAGCCAAGAAAATATAGTGAGCATGTAGGTCAAGGGATGAAATTTAACAGCGCATATGCAGACCGTAATGTTCGAAGAGGAGGCTATAGTCGAAATGCTTTAGCTGGTAACATGCAATTGTGATATGACTTCTGTTTGTTTTATGTTTGTGCCTCTTCATTTACTGTATCATTCTGAATGTGGTTTTGGGCATTATTTGGAATTTTGTCATTGTTCTTGCTACAACCCAGTAATTCAGTTTCGGGCTTAGTTGATCTGCTCATTGCATGAGAACCACTCCAGAAACCCGTGTCTATGCTATTACAGTTTTACCTACTTACTGTTATTTGAATACATCGAAACTTTTTATGGCTGTGTTTTTGTGAACTTGGGGACCTGTCGGATGAAGTGAACTCAATACGGAGATTATTGTGGAATATGGTGAATGAGTTGCTAACGTGATGACTTCTTTTCGATGTTCAAAAGGACTCGTGTCAATCCAATTGTGATGTCAACTAGCTCCATTTCTGGGATAAATTTGTTTATACCTAAAGTGATATAAAACATTCAGTTAGAAGTTAGAACCAAGTCATACCTTATTTAAAAAATCTATTTCATTAATATTTCTCATAGTAATATATCAATATATATTGAAATGTAGAATTTCCTTTTAAACTAGATGAAGGCGTACAAACAGTAGAATAGAGCATGGCATAAGTAGCTTCTGTAGGAGTTAGATCATTAGGATAATACTTGGATAATATTGAGTTTGCTGTTCCATGGAGCCTGCATTATGGACTACTTTGAATGAGTCTATATTTGACATTCAGTAGATAGGCAATTTTTTGATCCGTTCATGTCCACTTCCATTTTGAAATACTCAATCATCCTCATACTCCTATTATTGTTTATAAATAACACATAACATTGCACACCTAAGAAGCATGGATACGGGCACAAAAAAGTAGGACACGCTTCATCGGGGATATGTTGAATATATTTTTTTATGTTTTTTTTATATGATAATATAATAAAAATTTGATATCATTTCAATCAAAATTGGCATGAAAATACACAAATCACGATAATATTATTAATATATCAAAATAATGAAGCTATTAAATAAAATTTCAAGAACTTAATTATTTAATCATCAATATTTATGATCCAAATTTCAAAAAAATTGTTAACTACGATATATATATATACATATATGTATGCATGTATGTATGTACATATATAAAGCAAAGAAGAAGAGGAGAAGAAGAGGCAAGATTCTTGAAAAATTAAAAAAAACGTGTTTGTAACATGTTTGTGACGTGTCTGAAATTCAGAAAAATTAGAAACTCTTTTTTCACGTGTCCGAGTATGTTTGACACGGATACATGAGGCAAAATAGAGTGTTCGTGCTTCACAGCTGCACACGCGTGTTTTGAGACAAACTTCATCTGATGAGTGTTATAGCCTTTTCCGTATTCTTATTCATTTTAATTCAGTTCTTTCAGCTCCACAGTTACTTCTCAGTATGTTAAGTCTGCTCTATTTATATATTATTTTTCTGTGGGACAATTTTACATGCTGTTGTTGTTCTATGGTGTGCTGTTCATGTCGATATCTATCATTATTCTGCAATTGATTTTACTACAATTATGAAATCTTTTTATTAGTGTACTTGATTGATTAAATCATACCAGTTGCAGGAATCAGCAGAGAGTTTCGTGTTGTGAGAGACAACAGAATCAATCAAAATGTTAATAGAGAGCCGAAGCCTCCTTTGCTGCAATGTTCGACATCCACCAATGAGCAAGTGACCTTGCATGTTTCTGAAAAGGGGTACATTTATATGTCCTTTATATACTTTTCTTTGTTCAGTTTGTCCGTATATGTTTCTAGTGCTGCTTAGCCTGCTTATAGATTTAGATTTTCTTGAAATATGTCTACGTTTTATATATTGTTGAAATATAGTGTGGTGTTGTGATCAGCCAATCAATGGGGTGTGGCTGCTCAAAGTACTGAATGTATTCAATGTAAAGGTCTTTTTACTGAAGGCAACTTTGTTGACTGACAATATTGATACTTGGTGGCGATACGGTATTGAACTATAGCTACTGAAATGTTACTTTCCTACAGACTCAAGAAAGAAAAAGGGGAAATAGAGAAGCACTAGTTCAATTAGATAACAACAAAGTAGAAGGCTATATGGTTTTTTTTTGGTGATGAATTGCATTCAAGTTAGCTGCCATGTGGCTAATCATGTAATGTATAAATAATAAATTATAACCTAGGGTTGGGAATTGGAACCAGTTGAGGCCATCTTTTTTATAATTTTTTTTAAGGTTCTCTATGTAGCATATTTTTGTGGAGAGTGGCAGGATGCGACATGTTGGATTCCGATTTGATTGGGGCTGTTTGGAGTGAGATTGTTTTATTGGGTAATTATTGGAAGGTAAGGTCCAATCTTCCATTGGAAGAGTATTTGGAAGGTGAAAATGCCGTCCAAATAGGGTTTGTAAATGAGCTGAGCCAAGCCGATTAGTGAGTTGCTCAAGCTTTTTCACTAAATTTAGCGAGCTTTAAATTGTGTTCAAGCTTGCCTTGTTTTTGTTTATGTTGCCAACGAGCATCTGATCGAACCTATCACAAGTCGAGCTCAAGTAGTTTGGTTTTTTATATATTAATAGAGTACTTATTACCATATCGAGTTGAGCTTTACAATAAACAAATTTTAGAACACATTCAAGCTTGGTTTACGTGTTAAATGAGCTCCAGATTGAGCTGAGTTCGAGCAGTTTGGTTTGTTGCCCTACTTCCAAAGTATGTTTTATTTGTTTGGACTATAACATTGGGGGGCCATTCTCACAAAGGATAATTTGAGACAGAGAAGGAAAATTATACCAAATTGGTGTGCTGTGTGTAAACAGGAGGGAGAGGACATGAATTACCTTCTTATTCATTGCAGGTTGGCCAGGGATTTGTGGTATATGTTGTTTGCCATTTCTGGGATTAACAGGGTGTTGTTGAGTTCAGTGAGGGTGGTGATACTGAGTTGGGCTGGGGGTATTGTTCCTAGGAGAATTTAGCAAGCTTGGTAGCTTGTTAGTGGCTTAGGTGGTTCCTTTTGAGGGAGCATAATAGATGTCATTTACAGTCAACCCTCTTATAATTAATAGACACGGGAGATTGAAAATTTCTTAATTATTGGAATTATTAATTATTAAGTTTTTTCATATTTTCATTCACCGATAAATATTTTTTTACATGTAAATGATTTTCAGTACAAAAATAAACTTTATATGCAAATTTTCAATGACATTTTAGTTTTTTCATAAAAGATACATATAATAATCGACTTATGACATAAAAAACTTATAATGTATGTTTCCTCCTGCTGCAATACTTTTGACTTCAATTATGTAGACCAAGACATGCTATAAATGATATATATATATATATATATATGTAAGTAGATATATAATTATTTTTAATCTCTCTAATAATTAATATTATAAAGAGATTTTATAAAAAAAAAAAATTAATTATTAAGTAATTAATTATTAATTATTCACCATGAAACCAAGTTGGTTCCTTAATTTTTTTTTTAATTATTAGAGATTATGAACTTATTAAATATTAATTATAAGAGAGTTAACTGAAGCACATACACTCTTTTGGCTCACGTATTGGTGTCTGAGACAGTACCAGTGTGTCCAATTTTGTTTTTTAAATTTTATTTTCCTGAATTTCGGACATGGCCAAACATGTTAGGGATACGTTTTAGACTTTTTTTTTTCGGATTTTTTTCTTGGATATTTCCATAATTTTCTTTTGTTCTTCTCTGCTTCGTTTTAGGTTATGTTCTATATAGTAGTTGAGAAATTTGTTTTTGAACTTGGATTATGGATGTTGATGATAAATTGAAGTTGTTGAATTTTTATAATAGTTTTGTTATTTTGATATTTTAATAATATTGTTATAATTTGTGTGTTGTTTTGCCAATTTTGATTGAATAATGTTAGATTTTCTTTATCTAGTTATATAAAAAAATAAAAAAATATTCAATGTGTCCCAATGTTCTATATTTTTTGAAGAAGGCCGCGTCTGTGTCGTTTTGTATCCCTGTCTGTGCTACTTAGAATGTCATTTCAAGGGAGTGGAGTTGCATATATATAATCTGAAGGAGAACGTATTACGTATATTTCATTTTTGGATTTCTGGCATAATGCTGGAATCAATTGACTCTTTACTAGATTTTGTAGGTGATGTACCTTGTAGGAGCTTATGAAAAACAAAAAAACAGAGAACCAGTAGTTCAATTGAATAACAACAAACGTAGAGGGACATTGATTTGATTTCTTGTGATGATTGCAATTCAAGTTGGCAATGATATGGGTAAGAACATTTAATATTTGATAATAAGTTAGTGCCTTCATACGGAATGGAATGAAAATATCCAATGTCTAATATACTAATGTATTTGCAAATCTATCGAAGTTTACTTGCACTCCACTGGAACCCCGGTCACAATATTTACCTCTTTTACTGGAATAATACTTTCATGAATCCGGGAATATAAATTATGTAATAAAGGAACTACGAAAAATTCTAGAAAACTCTCTTGTTGGTGATACCAGTGTTTAGACAATAAAAACTGCTTTAGAAGTCTAAGGTTCAAAGAGGAAGGTCTGGAGTGAGCTGAAAGCGAATGAAGTTTGAAGATCTGGGGTGAGCAGAAATTGCAGATGATAAGAAAAAAATGAATAAAAGGAGAATAAATGAGAAAAATAAGTACATGGATTGTTTTATTTTTGGTCTCACATGTATCCTTGTAGACCTTATAATCAGACTTCTCCAGCATGAAAGTAACCTTGTATTGTCAATTTTTATGTTAATCTATAGTCCTTTGTCATTCACTCTCCCGGGTTTGTATGGTTAATTAATTGAATCTTCTGATAAGTCATTGCTTCAGCCATCTTGTTTGTTACTCTACAAGAGTACTTCTCTAAGAAATTTTCGCCGCCTTAATTTTCAAACAGCTGTTGAGCTGCTTACTGCTTATTTACTTAGACCACTGTTTTCCACATGTTTTTTTTAATTCAAATTTCTAGGTGGATCATTTTCATTCTTCATTTTGCCAGTTTTTGGATTTAATTGAGCACCTTTCTCCTACATGGACATGACAGTGTTTGAGGCAACCTTCATCTACTGTCCACTTTTTATTTTGTTATCTTTTGAAAAATTCCTTGAGCTTCTTTATCTTTTCATGCAAAAATATTCCTCTATTACATGTAGATCTATTGTTTTGTTTTCTTGGACGTTTATGGACACTGACAAATACTAAGTTGTTATGTTGACCTCAAAATGGCCTTCAATCACTATGCCTCACTAAATGTTTATATACATCAAGAGTGCAAGTTCCATTGTCTATTGCTTTGACTGCCATGCTTTCTGTTTGAGAATACGGTGCTATTGGTTTCAAGAATTCATTTGCGTGGAGTTTCTTGTTGTCATGTTACCTAGTTGGGAAGTATCCTCAACTCTGTTACATTTTCATGTATAATTAATTTTGTCTTGTCATATGAATGCTTATACTATCAAAATTAGAATTTTCTTCATGAATACCTGTTATTTCTTCTTAATTAATTATATTTGCACTTCTTTTCCTGATATTATGGCACTTTCGTACTTTAAAATGAAGCTAATGCACCCTTTTGCTTTGAAATTTGTTTCTTTTGTTTGGCAACTTTTGCATGTGTATTGTATGCTAATATCTTGATTTGGGCCTTTTCAGTAGCTCAGCAGAGACTTCTAGTAATCAAAAACCTTCCGGTGGACATTATTCATCTCAAGCTTTAGATGGACCAACTGATTCACATCCTCGACAAGCACGGGATGCTAATTCTGCTGGTACTGTTAGGAAAGAATTGTCAGTGGAGAGGCGGGCACCAGTTCCTAATACCGTTTCACGGGTGCATGCAAGTGAAGCCAAATGATTCTCAACCACATTCTGCAACACTAGCATCAAATCATTCTGTGGTAGGGGTGTACTCTTCTTCTTCAGATCCTGTTCATGTGCCATCTCTTGATTCCAGATCTGCTGCCACAGTTGGGGCTATTAAGCGTGAAGTTGGGGCGGTGGGTGTTCGCCGGCAATCCTCTGAAAATTCCGTCAAACCTTCATCTGCACAAAGCAGCTCCTTCTCAAATTCACATTTGGGACGGGATGGTCACTCTTCTAGAGAATCATTTCGACCTTTTACTGCTATTTCTAGGAGTGACCAACCCAGTCAATCCACTATAACTGAATCTGTTACTCCCAGCATGTCGGTTAGCAGATCTTTCTTGAGCAATCAGTATAATAGCAGATCGCACCAACAACTCGTGGGTCATCAGAAAGGTAGGCAGCCTGTATATATATTTGTTTAGTGTGCAACAATGGAAGCTATATTTTGGACAATCTGCAGAGGGGTGGGAAAGTTCTATCTGATTCGTGTATTATGTGTAAGGAGGTGTGAGTGGATACAAATAATTTTCTTTTGCATATTTTTTTTGGGGGAAAATTACATGGACTGCTGGTAATTTCACTCATTTTCACTCGGTCCTCTATAGTTTAAAAGTTGGCACAAACACATTTATGTGTCAAAAATTAAATTTAGTTGACATACAAAATACATTTCTGATATACGAAGGGCTGTATCTATTGGCTTTTAAACTGTGAGTGGGTCAAGTAAAAATACGTGAAATTACAAGTGGTTTCTGTGTAATTTATTTATTTTTTTGGGAGGGGGGGGGGGAGGGGTGAGGAATTTGTGGTGCTTACTCCTCTACCTTTTTGTGGTCCTTACTTGGGCTATGTCTTGATCGGTGAGGGAGTTATTGAAGGGTTGTTCTGGAGGTTACATGGCAAGTTACTTCTTTGTGTCTCATGTGGTGCATTTGGAGGAGTATAATAGATGGCACTTTGAAAGGGTTGGAGTTAGCAGTACACAAGGATATATTGTTACATGCTTTCCATTTTGGATTCTCTAGTAGGATGTCAGGTTTTATTTATTTATTTATTTTGATGAAGGAGATCTGTCAATCATGGGTCCTTTAGGTGCGTGGTTGTCAGACCGCCCTCAAGAACTGCATATTGAGTTAGATGAGGCATGTCTTTGATGTGGCTCAATCTGGGGATTTTTTAAAGACAATCCTTTATCCCGAAGGCCTTACTAGCTTAGCTTAGCTGAGCTAACCCTGAGGGGTTGGATGCCGGATTTTATTTACACTTTTGTAAATTTTTAGGTGATTTGAGCTTCTTGTTGGAGTTTGTTTTTGTTGCCTCTCTAAACATCACGTTTATAAAGGTTGCACTCCCTGGGTGCTTGTTTATAATACAATTTAATTGTCAAAAAGAAACACCTCATTAATTGGTCCTTTTTTTTTGGGTTGGGGGGGTGGGGGGATACTTCAGTCTGGAAATCAGTGAGATACTAAGAAGTTTTGAAATTTGTGTAAAAAAAGAAACAACAAATTAATTGGCTTAAGGTTTTTTTTTTCCCACCCGGGGGTGGGGTGGTGGTGTTGGTGGTGAACTGAACATGAATTCTTGATGCAGTCCCCCAGCCTTATAAGGAGTGGAAACCAAAATCGAGCCAAAAAGCAAGGCCCAATAGCCCTGGGGTTATTGGAACACCTCCAAAATCTGTTCCACTTCCTGCTGAGAGTCCTAATGACTTGGAAACAGAAGCAACTCAGTTCCAAGATAAACCATCACAATCAAACAATCAGGAGCATCAGAATGTAATCATAGCAGAGCACATTCGAGTCAGTGAGACTGATCGCTGTCGGCTTACATTTGGCAGCTTTGGGACACAGTTTGATTCTTCAAGGAATTTTGAATCTGGGTCCCAAGCAGTTGGCAGTGTGGAAGAATCATCCGTGGAACCTTCTACAAGGTTAGTTATCTGCTTTGTATTTGATTCTATTTTTTTCTAGAATTCAGATATGATTTTTATTAACTGATATTCAGGAATAGTTTTATTGCAGAATATATGTTACTGTAAAATCTATGGTCATATATTAGTCACATTTTTATGTTGGATATAATTAGGGATGTGGTTTGACACAATGATGTGGTAGTTTGCTATTAGAAAATAGTAAAAGAACCTAATTAAAAAATTTACCGCTCTACTCTTCTGAATATTTCTCCTTTGGTTTGATTTATGTAAAATTGGAATTATTGTCAGATTTCACAGTGAAGATGATTTATTCTCCTTAAAATATTGTAAAAATGCCAAGTCTCTTGTGTTTGGAATAACATGATGATGTGAATGACAGCTTGTCGGGGTCTGCACCAGAGTCTTCCAGTGATGAGACTTCTGGCAGAAAGCATGTAGATTTGTTAGAGGATCAAGTTCGAAATTCTGGATCCAATTCTCCATTATCAGGTGCAATGTCTGAACATCAACTGCCTGATAAGAGAGAGTCATCAAGTCCCCAGAATTTGGATAATTATGCAGATATTGGTTTGGTTCAAGACAACGACCCATCGTACAGTCCTTCAGAGTCACAACAGCAACAAGATCCTCCTGAATTATCAAGTTTCTCGGTAAGTCAAGTATTTTTCACCTGGTAAAACTTGGTCCATTGATCGAGTGTGGAACTGGTGTTTGGTAACAGATAATTAGTTCCTCCCAAAAAAGAGAATTGGTTGCATTTAGTAGCACAGCATTTGTTTTAACTTCTTGCAGACATCCTGATTTGTGCTGGTTTGCAAGCAGGCATATGATCCCCAGACTGGTTATGATATACCGTATTTCAGACCAACAATGGATGAAACTGTCAGGGGGCAGGGTCTGCCATCTCCTCAGGAGGTAAAATTGATTACCATAATGTACATCAATTAATTAAAATCATTGTGCAATTTCTCTCTCATGCAGGACTTACCGGTACTTACCTATAGATGTGGAGTAACTTTTGTTGCATTCATTTTTCTTGTTTTTCGGTTAAATATAGAATTTGATTACAAGGTTATTTGCTGCTGATGGCATGTTCCACCAAAGGGAAAAATGAAACAACATTACATGTATTATCTACTGTTCAAACCCTTTTTTTTTTTGGTGCTCAAGTGCTGTCTGTTTAATATGCCTTTTGGTCACAGGCCTTGAGTCTGCATGCAGCCAACAGCATCCCTGCGTCCACAATTGCCATGGTACAACAGCAACAACCGCAAGTGGCGCAAATGTATCCCCAAGTTCATGTTCCCCATTTTGCTAATCTTTTGCCGTATCGTCAGTTCCTCTCCCCTGTTTATGTTCCACCAATGCCAATGCCTGGCTATTCTAGTAACCCTACCTACCCTCACCCCTCGAATGGCAGCAGTTATTTGCTGATGCCTGGAGGTAGTTCCCATCTCAGTGCAAGTGGCCTGAAGTATGGAATCCAGCAGTTCAAGCCTGTTCCCGCTGGCAGTCCTACAGGGTTTGGAAATTTTACTAGTCCAACGGGGTATGCTATCAATGCTCCCGGTGTTGTTGGCAGTGCGACAGGGATTGAAGACTCGTCTTGGCTCAAGTACAAAGACAACAATCTTTATGTTCCAAGTCAACAGGTAAAAACATTATCGTCTATGACTATAGTCTTGGATTTATACTTTTTTCTTTTTTGCATCAACAGTGGCATGTAGGGACTGACAAATAAATTGTATTCAGGGCAATTACATGGACACCCCCTAAACTATGACCTGTTTTAAAAAGTCACCTCCTTAAATTATTTGACGCAATGGGTAAGACCCCTTTGTGTATGGATCCATGACAATGAACACCACTCTGTTAATCTGCATAAGTAAATGATGTTGAAAATAACAATTTCTTTTTTTGACAAAAATGCTCTTGGTCTTGTTACTGGAGGCTCTGTAATTCGCCCCCTTTTCAACATCTCCATGCAGCTCTCTCGATCTCTAAATAGCTCTCTTATTGCCATTAAGTTTTTCAACCACCCAAAGTACCATGAATCCTACCATCCATAGTCAGTCTCCTCTCCTTAACTTCCTGGCCACGTCACGACCAGGGATTAAAATATCTTCCGATACATATTGGATTTTGGGCACCCTGTTATTGATACACCTCGATTTATTGAGGTCCATTATGGGGACTGTTACCTCTGATTTTTTCAGCCAAATCCCTCTCTTTTGAAAATACCTCAATGGACTCTCCATTTGTAGATTTCAAGATTTTTTTAATCATCTTCATTTCATTTTGTGATTTGGGGGAAATCTAAATACAAGATAGATAGCCAACAAAATAACCTAAAAAACTGAGACAGACCACAAAAAAATTCGAAACTTGTCCCTGGCCTTGGCAAAAGCTTCTTGGTCTCAAAATTTAAGATATCATCTTGAACAGTTTTGTTATATATAATTCATATGAACACGATTTCATTGTTCTTATGATGGTTTAGCTGTGGAAGTGGTGCTTTGTGGACTGTGATGGTGAATAGCGGTAATTGTCAATTGGTGGATTTGGTTGAATGGAGGTGATTGGTGTGCTGGAAAGTTGATGGTTATGGTGATCACAACCAAATCAGTGGTGAATTTGGGTCAATGGTGAGAATTTATTGTTGCCATAAAGGGTGGTTGTAGTGGCTATGGTGGTTGTTGAGTTGTGAGAGAGAGAGAGAGAGAGAGGAGAATGTTGGAGAGAGAATGGAGCTGTGATCTCAAGTAAAACAGGAGAGAAGAATGTGGTAAGGGTAAAGCAGTAATTTTGGATTTGGCATTAATGCTGTCTGACTGGTTTACTTGAAGGTGAAGTGGGGCTATAGTTTTGGGGTGATGTTGTATTTCCCTTGAATTTATTAGCCTATATGCTGGGGTTTGGGATGATCGTCCTTTAATCCATGTAATCTGTCTTGGGCATTTATTCTAGTAGTGATGTTTGTTGGTCTGTGTGAGTGTAGTTGCTCATCTTAGTTGTTTAGGAAAAAACAGTTGGATTTGGGCAATATTACTAGTTGAGGCTGCTTACATCTAACCTTTCCCAAATCTCGCAGCAGGTGAGAGCCTCATGCGCAGGGACTACCCTTTATAATGAGAGAGGCAACCTTAATTACTCCATATAATAAAGAGGTGGTTGTGTCTGCATTACTCTCTATTCATACTGATGTCGATTAACTCCTAGTCTCTTAGAAGAACTAATAAGAAATTTGAGTGAATGTGGTGGCATGTAATAGATTATGACTAGTTTAATTATAGATCAGACCAAAATGTTGTGGCTGCACCCCTAAAATTTGGGCCAGCCAGATGTTTACAGGTATAAAATTTGGGCCAGTCATATGGTTACAAGTGTAAAATTTGGGCCAGCCAGATGGTTACAATTATCTGTCAACACGATTTGTTGAATGGAAAAAAATATTGAATTTAAATGATCATCGTTTTGGCCAGCGCAACCTGACTGTCACAAAGTACACATGCACTGGAGTGCGATTATAGGCTTACCCCCCTGAGAAGTGTTTTCTAGCCTTGATTCTCTCTTGGGTAATGTGGTGGCCTTCCCAGCTAGTGCGTACATCCATGACTGAGGGAACGAGTTTGAACTTAACTATACTAAAAGCAGGGAATTGTTAATTTTCTCTTTTGTTGATTGCATTTTAAATCTTGTTTCAGAAAAAGTATAGATTGCCATTTTTCTGATGACAGGCTGAGACATCTGAAATTCGGATTCAGAATCCGAGGGAGCTCCCTAGTTTGCAGCCTGCTTCATACTACAACATGCCAGGGCAAACACCTCACGCTGCTTATATGCCATCCCATACTGGTCATGCTTCCTTCAACGCAGCAGCTGCTGCTGCAGCACAATCTTCTCATATGCAGTTTCCAGGTTTGTACCATCCGCCCCCACAGCCTGCAGCAATTGCGAATCCCCACCATTTGGGCCCCACAATGGGTGGTAGTGTTGGAGTTGGGGTGGCTGCAGCAGCTCCTGGGCCCCAAGTTGGTGCCTATCAGCAACCTCAATTGGGTCATCTCAACTGGACGACAAACTTCTGAAGAAGAATACCGATCTCTGCCTTGTCCAGTAAGGGATTCAAGTTAGCTATGAAGCTTTTAGTTTTCATTGTGAAACGAGAAACTCAGATCTTTTGCTTATTAATGCATCAAGCCTTTTTAAATTCTCACATAGCAATTGATTCCAAGGGATAGGATCTCTGAAAAAATTAGACTCCAATGGATCACTCAACCATACTTAGGATTTATATGATGGGGGTGGGGTGGCCATTAGATTGAAATTTTGGAGATTATTGCGGGGACAGGAGGAGGGGGGATGCCTTTGTATTAAATGCGGTTAGTAATTTAATCCTAATCTTGTAGACTTAACTAGGTCTTGTTTGGGAAATGTAGAACTGGTTCAATAGAATATAAATGAATTGATTTTAAATCTTTGAAGAAATCTTGCGCATGCAAATGACTTTTTTTTTTTCTCTCTTTTTTCCATTAGGTTTTTTTAGTAATTAAGTTTGTATTCATTCAAGGGAAAAAAGAGGTACTCTGAGGTATTATTTGAGTAGTACAAATGTCTATTACTAATGCAGTTAAGCATTCACAAATGTCCTCCGTCTTTTAATAGCTCTTTATTTTTTTATTTTTGGGAACTAAACATTTAGTGGCAGCCAAACAAGGTCTTTGATTGTTGGATCATGTATGAATGGCTATGCCTCAGGTAAACCATTTGGATATAATGATTTGATATACGAGATCAAAATATAAGATTCGAAAAGACAAGACACAAAAAGGAAAAAGAAGGGGTGGAAATAGTTGGACCAATGTGTCTCGAGTCTCTTCCAACATCTAGATTCGTTCTTAAAATTTGGCCTCTTCAACTTTTCAGGCTGTGTGAATGGGAGGTCTGGTCTGAGTTGTGTTTGTTTAGGCTTCCTTTTGTCAGAATGGAAAAGCCAAGGAGGGAGATAGATAGAGAGAGAGAGAGAGAGAGAGAGAGAGAGTTTTGGCTACTTGGCTTTTATAGTTTGTTCTTCGTTCACCCACCTTTTGAAATCAGTTTGTTCTCTCCTCGGGATCGCCAACTCATTTCCTTTCCTTTCATCATATTTCCAGTCCCATATTCTCCACGCACAATTCACTAGGCTATCCTCTTTAGCCCTAACTAAAGCTGCCCCCCCGGCCCCCCACATTCTCTCTCTCTCTCTCTCTCTCTATATATATATATATAAATTTAGTTGTCCTTAAGCTTTCCAGGTCATTTTACAATGGATTTGCTTGTTGCAACAGCTACTGGTAATATTTGTTTCATAGCCTTCAGCTTCCGAGGTTATCAACACTGTTCTTTCTATTAGCACTTTTTTATATTCTAAAACTCTCCGAGATGAGCACTACAAACATAATACAAAAGCCATCTGTTGTGAAAAAACAGCTATGCACCTCTAATTGAAGACTCCAAAGGAAAGTGTACATATCTACTAATAGACATCGGATAGCAACTACTCTGTCCAGAGATTGTTATTGTTTTAATTATCATACGGCCATTAAGAATAAAAGTAAAAATGCCAAATTTATTAGGTGGATTTTGCCTATTGAAAAAAAGAAGGATAAATTTTGATGGTTCTAGAATGGAAAATAGTGGGTGGGGTTGGGGTTGGATTAGTACTGAAGGTGATTCTAAAATTGTTATTAATATGATATTAGGCAAGTATAGATGTTATTGGAAAATTTATAATATTTTGAAAAATTGTATTAATATTATTAAGGATACAATATTGGAGGTCATTTTGTGTCATGTTTATCGAAAGATCGTATTACGAAATATAAAATGGTATAATTACATTAGTTTCTTATAAGATTACGTAGTATTGTACTAGATTAGATGATTGACAAAAAAAAAAAAACAAAAGAAGCTCGTGTTACGAAATATAACATGGTGTAGTTACAATGATTTCCGAAAGATTATGTAGCATTGCACTAGACTAGATGAAATAAAAGTAAAAAAGAATTAGACCAAGTGATCGGGACTTGGAAGGTCTTAGATCGAACTTCTCGGCCGATCAGAAATCCTGCAAAAGCGTTCTTGTAGAACTTTGTATTGAAAAGAAACAAAGAAAGCAACTTGTATAGGGTTTCAGTTAGAGCTAGATGTTGGTGACCTACAACTTGTATAGGGTTTCAGTTAGAGCTAGATGTTGGTGACCTATGTCGGCATAATATGAAGAATGACAAAAGACTAATGGAGGCTGGTGTAGGGTATTTGTTGTACTTAGTGATGATGAAGAATTCAAATCTGCTTGGAGTTGGATCCACCATAACTCCACTTGTGGGGTGACACCTCAGATATCCGATCCCATAAAGCAATTCACACTACCTTGTGCATGTCAGGGTCACTATGACTTTTATGCATCAGGTGTGACTTCCATCTATCTAATTCACATTAATCACAAATTAGACTGTTAAAATTGCTTTTCTTTTTCAATACAGAAACTCAAAGACTTGTATAAGATGATGATGATATCTATAGGGTTAAGCTATCTCTATTCTCTACTTGGTCACTTAAAACTCTACAAAGTATAGTTTTAACTACACTAAAAAAATAATAATTAATTATTTAGAGTCATGCGATGATGATGATGATAGCTATAGGGTTAAGCTATCTCTATTCTCTACTTGGTCACTTAAAACTCTACAAAGTATAGTTTTAACTACACTAAAAAAATAATAATTAATTATTTAGAGTCATGCATTAATGTAAGAATAGAACTTTGGTATGAGATAATTTTAGATATTTTTTAGGTTTAAATTTCTTTAGGATTGAAGCTTACGTCTTAAGAAAGATCATCATTTCTGTAAGCACAAACTTGTGTGAAATAATTGTGGTAGGAGATTGGTGAGACTTACCCATTCAAGGTAGCATACACCCCATACAAGAGTTATGTCTTGAAAAAAATTACCCTCCTTGTAAGTACAAGCTTAGGCAAAATGATTGTGATAGGAACTTGTGAGAATTATCTATTCGATATCTATATTAATGTAAGGAGAACTTTGAAATGAGTCGTAAATTCAGATATTTTGGATTCAAATATTCACAAGACATATGTCTTACAGGTGACCACAACTCGAATATTCTAAGTTCGAATCTCCACACGAACTTACATCTTAGAAGAGGTCATCCTGCTTACAAGAACAAATTTATACGAAGTGATTGATTTAAGAATTACCCGTTCAAAGTAAGAAACTATTAATTTTGTAAAAGAAAAAAAAAATCAGCAGTCAAATCAATTTTCTTGGAAGTATACTCATTATTAACAAGAAACTGAGCCATCAATCTTCATAAATTCTTGTAAGCATACTCATTATTAACAAGGAGCTGAGAGGATCTTTCAGTAGCATGGATGGAGATGTGTCAAGTCTAATGGGGATGGTGGAGACTGAGTCTACATCCATCATGCAAGAATATCTTTTGGTAAGTTCGTAGGTGGGATGATGATAGTGGGAAATTTGTACACAACTTTTTTCTTGGTCATGGCATGTCAATACATATCCCTTGCATTTTGGGTCCCCAAACTGGTCATTCCATGATCTGAATGGAATCTCAATTTTCATTTTTCTCTCATCAATTAAACCTAACCCGTGATCTCAAAGGAATCTCTCTCTCAAACCTTCTCACTTAATCTTGGTTTTCTTATACATTTGTATTGAATTTTGGTGTGTACAACTTTTTTCTAAGGTTGTTGGGTAAGTTTGGTGTGTATAGCTTGGTAGAAGAGTATTTATAATGTTAAAGTGGGTGTCATAAATTCATCTAAAATGTTGATCACCCGTTTATGATTTGATACCCAATTTTATTCTCAGTAATTTTTTGATAGCCTCTCCATTCGAAAGGAGAGGATGTTTCTGTTTGAATAGAGAAGGTTTCTTTTTTGGATTGCGTGTGAAATTTGAGTGCCGACTTGGTTCGGTTTAAACAACCTTGTGAACTTATATATATGATTGTTATTATAGGGTTTTGAGATTATGATTATTTGAGAGTGATGAGTTGTTTTTTATTATAAAAAGATTTTTGAGTTTGTGAGTGTTGTCACTATTATAATCTTCTTGATTCATAGTGGATTGATCATCATCGTCCATGGACGAAGATATCTTGCCAAACTACATAAAATTTTATATTATTTGTCTTGCTGCATTTTGTTTGGTTTTGCACTTTTATGTTTTGTTTCTTGATTTTTTTTTTTGTTATAACAAACAGATATAAGAACTTCGGCTGCTATAACAAACTGGTATCAGAACTTTCATTGCATAACATATAAAATACGATATATATATATATATATATATATCTCTGTGTGTGTGTATGTGTATTTCTTGATTTTATTTTATAACGAACTGATATAAGAACTTGTTATTACAAACTGGTATCAGAAGATTCGTTGCATAACATATAAAATACGATATAAATATGTGTGTGTGTGTGGTGTGTGGAATTTTAGTGAATTTGAAGGGAAGAAAGCGGGAAGGAGAGAGGAGGAGTGCATGTGAGGGAAAGAGGGTGAAGAAGAAACGTGAATACGGCCATTGCTTTTTTCAGGCCTTATCTATAGTTTAATATCTATCATTAATTATTAACTATAATCTCACTTTTCTCTTCCTCCACATACATTCCTTCGTCCTAATCCTTTTTTTCGTTTATCATAATAAAATCCCATCTTCTTTCTTATATATATATATATATATATTATTATATTAGTCTTATAGTTATTCATTATTCATTGTTTATTTATTTTTTGTGAGAAAGGATTAAACAAAGTTAGGATGATTAGTATTATTAATACATCTACAATTAGGCATCGAATTTTAATTTGAACCCGAATTCATTTTAATTATAATTTTTTTAATACAGTTATAAATAATTTTTTTATCAATTAAATAAATTGAATATAAATTATATGATTCAATTTATTAAAAGTTTGATCGAACAAATGTAAGTATACATAATATATTTTCAATGGGGATTACTTTACGATGCACGAACTTCTTCATTTATCCAATTGAAACTGATGTACAGAATTTAAATTTGGATCCATATAAAAATAATTTGTTAAATTATTGATTCTCTACCTCCATCCCCAGCAACAAATAAATAAGTAAAAGAAAGGTAGAACCGTAGAGGAGCCACGAGGGCAATCATTGTGCATATAAGCACCTGCCCACTAAGTACAGTTTTTCTCTCTCTCTAAAACACACACATGCACACACAAAAGGATTAGCAGCCACCTTTCTTTTCATCTAAGAAGCCATTTCATATATAATCGTTTCATAAGAGAGGATTGTGACGTGCGTGGTTTATCTCTATCTATAATCTCTGCAAGTATGTTTTCCATCAACAGCATCTGGGAGGATGGAAGATTAAACTATAGCCATAAAACGAATGTTGCTATCCGTGTTTGATTCGAATTCGTAATCTTTTGTTTCAAATTCGTAAGATTAATAAATCAAATTTAAACATAATTTGAATCTCGTTATTTTATTAAGTTTAATTAAATATATCAATAAATAGTCTAATACTATATAAAAAATTAAATTATTTAAATTCGACTCATCATTGTCATCATGTAATTTGTATTACTATATATGCATATTGTGTGTGTGTGTGTGTATATAGTGTATTATGTGGTAAAAGTAACTTCATATGCAAAAGGCATACTAGCTATCCAGCACAACTCTGAAGTCTGAGTTCCTTTTTTGGCATCCCAAAGCCCAAATCTTACCAGAACCGTGTATGAAAATCCCTTTTTTTAAAGTGATTCAAAGCGTCTGAGTGAAATCAATCAATATATGCAATCCATTTAAATCACCTAATTCTCACATATGTATGTATATATATATATATATATCTTCTTTGCAATTAGAATATCCGTAATTTCTATTATATAATAAGAGAAAAAGATAGTGTTGAAATGGATGCTAAGAAAACACTTGGAAATGTTGAGAACAAGTCTGTTGATTATTACTAAGAAAAAAAAAAGAGATCTTTAATAAGTTGAAAATTTTATTGTTGAAAAATACTAAATTTATCAACATTTCTAACTCATATTTCTTACTCCAAAACATATTATATAGAAGATGTTAATTTTATTATATTTTGGTGTAAGAAATGAAAAAAATTATGTAGTGTGACTGTCTTATAAATTTATTAAAAAATAATTTCTTTATAAAATTAGGAAAATTTGAGAATTATTTTTAGAAATAAACACATCAATTAATGATGACATGTAATGTAATGACAATCCCACTAACTAATCACTCATAGAAAAAAAATGAAAAATATATTTATGTATAATGTACACTCGTCTTTATTATTATAGATCATTTCATTTGTTTATTACCCTTTAATGGTTTACCCCATTAACTTAAATTTTAGGATGACTAGGATTATTGTTTTGGACAATAGAAGAGAAAAATCATCACTTAATTCTCTTTTAAAGTTAGAAACATAAAGTAAAAAAATAACAATAATTAATTTACCACGTCATCATTGCCAACCTGGCAATGTCTCCAGCTAGGCAAAACTTCACGCGCTTGAGGCCTTATAAGCGCAAGTGCGAGAGAGAGATACAGAAATCTTCCCCTTCTCATCATCGCTAGGTCTCTCTCTCTCTCCTCCCTGTGCCTAATGCCTAGCTCACTCCTCAGGCGTGGCCTCTGGCTTTCATTACTGTCTCTCTCTGAAACTCTCTGTCTCTGTCTCTAGACCATCAAACACACATCAATGACTGTGTCTTCTCTGTTCCCTTCCCACTTGCCTTCACTCAGATCACTTGTTCAAATCTCTGTAGCTCTTAATTCCCTCACATATTTCCCATGATATTGTTTTTGTTTGCTACCATTAATCTCTCTTTTGCAGCTTTTGACCCTCTCAAAGCAGACAATAAAGAGAGCTAATATCATTCCCAAACCTTCTTGTGTTCCTCAACTTAGCTATTCTCTTTTTTTCCGTCTTCGTTTTGGGTACAAATTAAGAGATGGCTATGTGGAATAAATCACTACAAGAAGATCGATATCAATACCGACGCGAAAGAGAATACCCGTCTTTTTCTTCAACTCTTCTGGACGCGATCTATCGTTCAATCGACGAAGGAAGTGGTGGTCAAGGAGAAGAAGAGTTGGTACTTTACACAGAAAAAATGAGGAAGAAACTCAGTAATTGCACTGGAAAGGCTAATGGTGGTTTTGAAGATGCGCCTGAAGACATTGCCAGACGAGCTTGTATGATCGAGAAGTGGATGGAGAAGAAGGTGAGCCAGAAGGTCGTGGTTCGAAGAAAGTCGGTTGCTGATTTCGAAAGAAAATCACGAAATGATCGTGATCGTGACTCAATGTTACTAAATTCGAGCTCGACCTCTTCAGATTCAAGTTGTGGCGGTGGATTTTCATCGTCCGAGACTGAAGAATCTGTCTGTGGAGTTTCATCAAAGTCATCAGGTTTCACTACGCATAGGCCAAAACCTATTCGAACCAGTGTTTCGTTTCAGCCGGAGAAGTTTAACAAGCACGAGAGGGAATTCAACATGTTTGATACTACTGGTCAACAGAAAAAACATATTTCAGAGCAGAAGCCAAAGCACGAAGGCGGTTTCGTGAAAACAAAGTCGAAAGTCATGAAGATTTATGGCGATCTCAAGAAGGTTAAGCAGCCGATCTCACCGGGCGGCCGGCTTGCAAGTTTTTTGAATTCACTTTTCACTGCTGGAAATGCAAAGAAGGCGAAGATCTCATCATCTGCCGGAGGCTTTGATGACAGGAGTACTTCAGCGATGAAACATTCAAAGTCTGCAAATGCATCAACATGTTCAACAGCTTCTTCATTTTCCAGATCATGTTTGAGCAAAACTCCATCGTCGAGAGGAAAATTAAGCAATGGCATGAAAAGGTCGGTGAGATTTTATCCTGTAACTGTGATTGTGGACGAAGATTGTCAACCATGTGGACAAAAATCATTGTATGAAGACGAATCGAGTTTAGAGACCGTGACATCTATTCGAAAGTCTCTCAACGAAGAGCTTCAATTCCATATCAAGGACAAACACCGCCGAGTGGAGGAAGCAGCAAGAGATTTATTGAGGAGTTATCAGAAGAATCTCGAATGCGAATTTGACATGAGAAATGTCCGCAGCTGCAAGAACAACGAAGCATCAGACAATGACAACGACGACGATGCTGCGAGTGATGCGAGCTCTGATCTCTTCGAACTCGATAATCTTTCTGCAATTGGAATCGACAGGTATCGCGAAGAATTGCCTGTGTATGAAACAACTCATCTCAATACTAATCTCGCCATCGCCAATGGCTTAATCCTGTAATTCTAAAAAAAAAAATTGTCTTTATCTTTCGTTTTTTTTCTTCCCTTTTTTTAGTTATTGGTTTGGGGGTTTACGTCAAAGAGAAATAAAATTTCTCCTTTTTCTTTTTCTTGTTCTTAATTTTTAAGTTTATTTTCATGAACATTTTATGAAAAACCAGAGATTGTTATTCAAAACTCTCTGGTGTGATCATTGAAAGGTGAGAAAGTAAAGAGAGGAAAAGTAAGGATGGAGAAACTGATCAGATTCTGAGATCGCGTTCACACGCGAACATGATGAGGTAAAAGCAAAGGCAGATCTTCTTCTACCAGTTCCCTTTCATTCATGAGAAGTAGAGTGAGAAAGTTAAAGCTTTTGCTTTCTTTTCTTGTTTTTGTGGGTCCTCCATTGCTTCAACATGAGGTTAGCGTCACCATAAATATACTTAAAAGAGTTCCGGGTTTATCAGTCAAAAAGACTCATGGCATACATATACATATACATGTACACATACATATATACAAATATATAAAATATAGAGATAATTAAACTTATATTTCTTGATTTATCTAACAATTACTAAAATCTCACATTTGTTATCTGAAAATAAAATTTAAGATTTTGAATTCTGAGTTCAAGTCTTTTTTAAGGTCAATGGTGGTTTGTCCGGTTAATTTCAGGTTCAGAATTAATCGAGGTGAGCACAAATTAATCCGAACACCTAATTATAAAAAAAATTAAAAATTTAAACCAACATCTTTTCTGTTCCACTAACAATATATCGATGAATAATGTTAAAAATTCCTAATGCAATGTATCACAATATGGTTACTTTGAAAATCTTATTTTGCGATACCTCGAAATCATCGTATCCTACACAACATATTAAGTTAACAATTGATGATAGAAATTGAAAATCTCTAGTATTTTCCTATGTAGATTTTCCATCGTATAAAATTCTCTGTCATATAATTGTTATTGATATTTATAAAAATTATAAGAGAGATTTTGATAATTATCAAATATCACATAACAGTATAATTATTTTATATTTTTCATTAAAAAAATTTGTAATATAAAAATCATAAGAAAAATTCATATAACTGTCATGTACCATATAGAAAGTCAGAGTTACAGTACAATTATTCCTATTATATACAATTTTATATTTTAAAAATCAATAAATAAAATAGAATAATTAGATGGGCCGGACTCTGGATATGATTTACAGGCATTATTGTTATTTTATCCCGAGGTAAAGTTAAAGGGGGTGAATTTAGAGGGATGGTGAAGGGAAAAAAAGGGGAAGATCAAAGATGGATGCTGGTCTCCAAAAGCTTGGGACAGAGGATCTATTGCTAGATTTTGTTGGGCGGACGAGTTAGTCTTCTAGTGACTTGGATGGGAAATCATTATCATTTTTCCTAAATCAAATTTGAAAATTTTGTTTTCAGAGGTTAATGTCAAATTGGGTTGGCTTCTAATTATGGGTATGGTTCAAAATATTTTCCTTTTTTTGACTTACTTTTCCAATTTCCCAACGTATTGTTGGCTGTTAAAACTTGCAGTTTTTTCAACCAAATCCAAAGATGGAGTTGGAATTAACTTTGGAATTCTTGTTAATTATTATTCTTTTAAGGGGGCTTAAAACAAGGAATAGAGATTTACGGAGAAATGATAATAGACGCGTTGAAAGCAAGTTCTTTTTCATTTTCGTTTCGTTAAGAAATAGTCTTTTTATTTCTGTCTTGTCCTGTCCAGTTTCCTAAATTTTATCATCGTCTAAAATTTATTTATTTTTAAAAATTTAAACTAATAAATTAATATTATTAAAAATACATATATATATATATATGTACATGTATTTAGATTTATATAAGTAATAATTTTTAATAAAATATTAAAAAATATTTATATAATTTAAATATATAATTGGACAGAGAAGAGTGGATATCTTCTCACATTTTCATTCTAAACCTTATATCAAAAATTGTTATTCTCTCATTTTCTCACTTATGTTTTATTTGGTTTTTTTTTTTATTTAATTATTTTTTTTTTATAAAAACGGAATGAATTGACACCTCATGTTGTACAAAAAGGTTGGAAACAAGTGGTGTCGTGCAACAATTGAGTGGACGTGAAGAGTTGTTTATTTCCTTTATTGAGAAGCTCCCAAGGGATGTCAAGAGGACGCAAGTGGACTCTTGCATTGATTTTACAAGTAAAAGCAAAAGTTTGGTTGCATGATGCATTTATTAATTTATTAATTACTAAATTTTATTATAATTTTCATTAAATATTTTTTATAAGTAGATGTCTTTTTTATAAAAATATGACACACACACACACACACACACATATATATTTCATATTTGTGAAGGTGATGAAAATTTTCTTTAAAAATATTAATTTATCTATTTAAATTATAATAAAACTTCTAACTCTCTCTCTTTTTATTTATTAAAAACTTAATCTTATTAGTAATTTTCCATAATGTATATACTTAAGCATACACTATTTTAATAATTAATAGTTTAAAGAATTTTTATTCAAAATATTATTAATTATTAAATAATAAATTTATTAATTATACACCATAAAATGAATTTGGTTCCTCAAAAAAATTATCAAATAATAAAAAAAATATGTATTAAATATTAATTAATTATCAGATCGAGGATCAACTATACTATTAATCGACACAGCTCTCTGTTTTTTTTTTCCTTCACCTTCCTTCTCCATCTTCTTCATCTTCTTTAGGGCTAAAGTGAATTATTCAGGAGACCAGTTCAGCATTTAGGCCCTTGGTTAATAATAAAGCTTTAAAAAGTTCAAGCTCAATATTGTCTGGGATCATGATGAGAAGTGTCAAAACATTTCAAGAACTTTAACGGTTGTTTGCTTTCAGACCATTCTAGTTTAGAATTGTTCTACTGTCCACATGAATTTCTGCCCATGTGATCATCAATCCTCTTTGAATAAAATTGAAACTATGATTAAATATATTTTTATGATTCATATATATTCATACCGGGTATAACAAAATTTTACGTTGTTTATCAACTACCTAACGTAATCCCCCTTCTTTATTCGAATTTAAAATCGACTATGTTAAAATATAACACTAAACTCAACACAGACAGAGTTGAGTTGAGATAAGACTTTGATGAGTTGAATTGATTGAATACAAGATAAATTACGCTGACATTATCTGAGATTTATGATAATTACACTGACTTCCTCTGTGGTTTCTGAAATTACACTGACCTTCCTTACTTTACAAAATAATATACAGATACTTTCCTCCTGTTAATTTTTTTTCTTCAAAATAACGAAATTGTCTATTTTATTTTATTTTTTTTGTGTTTTTTAAATTTTAACCAATTTATTCTAACTTTTTTTAAAAGATTTTTTAATTTTTTTTTATTTAAAAACAAATTTAAGGTAGATAAATTATTTTTATATAATATAAAAATAAATTTAAGATTTTTATCAATATTTATTTGAAAAAAAAATTGGTTTAGGATTTAAAAAATTGAAAAAAAATATGAAAAAGATAGTTTTGTCATTTTGAAGAAAAAAATTGACAGGAGGAAGATATCTGTATATTATTTTATAAAGAAGGAGATGTTAGTATAACTTTAGAAAGTTCAAAAGAAATCAGTGTAATTTTCATAAAACACAAGAAAGATCAATGTAATTTATTCTTAAATATATATATATATATATATATATATATATAGTTTCAAATAACTAGTTGCTTTTTTGAGAAAATGTTGAAAAAGAAAAGAAAGTTACTAAGCTTCATATGCCTTTTTCTCTCTCCTTTCTGCTATTCATTTTCATTAAGATTCATAGAAGAGAAGGGTTTAGGAAATGCACTCCTACTGCAAAAGTCTTTCAAGAATATTTTATTTTGTTAAAATTTCCAAGTATGAAAGACTTGCAAAATGGAGAAATAAAAAGTTACATATGAATCACCAATCATGAATCAATGGGAGTATTTCAAAGACCTGTTCTAAGTCAAAGTAGTAATTGGATATTAGATGATCCGACCTGAAAATGGGTATTGTGTGAATTTTTTGACATTTTGACTCGTTTTTAATAATTTTTTGGATTTTTTAATATTGTTGGGACTAGAATTAATAGTATATTGTCTTACAAGTAGAAGTAATTAGTAATTACCTATTCAAATTAGTAGTTTCTTAACCTTATAAATATGATATATTCAGTCATTATTATACAACTTAATTATCAATAATATTTTAATTTCAAAATTAGAGAATTCTTTTCTTATTAAGTAAATAATTCCCGAATTACATAGTTTAGAAAGAAATTTAACTTATTCAATTTTCTTTCATTTTTTTGTGCTGAATTAATTTTAAGCATTCTTGTCAAAACTATTAGTGGATAAGTAAATATTCCTTTAGAAGTATGACATCTAAGAAGAAGCTTGGGAGGACCACTTAATCATAACAGTGTGATTATGTTAGTTAAGTTAACATATTATATGCTTAAACTCACATATTTTATGAAAAATTTAAAACTCATGAAGCTTGAATTATAAGAAAAGAAAAGGCTGCCTATGGTCAAAAGTGTTGTAGGCTTAGAATGGCCTACAAATTGGAGAAATGATAATGGGGACCCATATGATCTACAATATATAAAAATCTTACCTTAGCTTTAAATTCTTGTACTTACCTTGTCCTTTAATCTCATGTAAAAATGTAAAATAAATATATTAATTACAGATGATATGCTTCATGATAACTGTCAAAAAAAAAAAAAAAAAAAATTAAAAACAAAACTATTCTTATACAAAAATAAAATAAAATTATTCAAAAATAAAATCTCAAAAATGAGTCGACAGTGTTAGATTGAGTTTATATCACTTTAACTCATTTAAGATAAAAAAAAAAGTTTTGGAAAACATTACTCCAAATTAAATATGTATCTAAATTATACACGACAATGCTAGATATTTACTCTTGGACTCTCTCTCTCTCTCTCTCTCTCTATATATATATATAGATATTGTTGGGGCACACAAGTTTGCAATGTAAATTCCTTAGCCTTAGTTCAACATGATTCTATCTCAGTAGCATTTTTGTCAACAGAAAAGTGCTGCATCTCTGTTGTTTATAAACTTTCGGTAGTCCCAAAACATAGACTTTAAGCAGTCTAGCCGTTGTAAAAATTAATGCAAATTATGAAACATGATGCACGACCTCATTTGGTCACGCATGCCTGTTTAGTGGGACCTAGTACGTGCTGGTTTTCGTCCTCCAGTTTCACACCACACACACACAGTACACACACACACACACACATATATATATATCTATATTTTAAGCGTTTATTCATCTTCTGTGTGTTATGCATGTGTACTAGCTTGGTGATTATCATGATTTAGACATATTTAACTTGTCCTTAAGGTTTCATATTTTCCTTATATATATATATATATATATATATATATATATATATATATATATATATATATATATATATATATATATATAACACAAACGAAGTTCTGCTAGGTTGGTGAAGTGGGGAACTTTAATATAATGATGAGATTAATGAAATGGTGGGCGTGAGACCACCTACCCATTGAAGGTTTGACTATTCTTTTCTTCAACTCATCGCTAATCATGACCATAATCTTCTCCTTAATATAAGATTTTACAAACTTAGAGGGTAAGTTCGTAATAATGTATAAATTTTGGAAAAATTATAGTTAAAGGTGGACTCCTAATTAACCTCAAATTACATGCAAGTATAAATTTTTTTTCAAATTTATGTTACTGAAGTGAATTAAAATATTAATTACAAGAATGATAAAGTAATTTACACTTCACCTAATTTAGATGAAAAATTAATATCGCTTGTATCACCTAACCACCATGTCAACGCTAGTTTCTTTTACGTGAAATGTATATTTTATGGTTTATTATGTTCCATTATTTATTCATAATGTAATATATTTTATTTCTTATGTACCGTCATTTTGTTTTATATATATTAAAGTGAGTTTTGGGTTTGTCATCGTTCACAATTTTATATTGTGTATATATGTGTTTATTGTTTGACAAAGAATTCATTACTAATGGACAAATCAAAATTAATGATTTTTTTTAGATTAAATTATGTTGATCTCTCATATTTTTATTAATAAGTTATAAATATTTTTTTCGGTTAATTTTTTTCTTTCAAAATGACAAAATTGTCATTTTATATATATATTTATATTTTTTCAATTTTGACTAATGTTTTTTAAAGTGTTTTTATATAAAAATAAATTTAAGATAAATAAATTATTTTTATTTTATATAAAAATACATTTAAAGTTTTTAATCAATATTTATTTGAAAATGCAAAAAAAATCGATCAAAATTGAAAAATGTAAAAAAAATAAAATTGAAAAGGGTCGTTTTATCATTTTGAAAAAAAAATTATTGAAGGAAGTATTTATAGTTTTTCAAATAAAATATATAAATTTAATATAATTTTAAAAATTTTTAAAAATGTTAATATAATTGTTAAAGTTTTTTTTTTAAAAATCAGTGTAATATGTAATGACGCTCCACAATGAGAAGTGGTTGGGGATTAAAAACAAGTTGTTGGGATTAATGGTCAAATCACAAATATATTTTGTAGGGGAGGCTTGGCTACCAACCATGCACAAATCTTTGGCTGTTTGGCACATAGCGTATTCTCAAGGATGGAACCAATTTAGATATATGGTCAATGAGATGTAGGACCGGTTGGATTAAGGTCAGGTTCTAACCACAAATGGCTCGACCCTTCTTCTCAATTGTCCTTATAGAAGGGTGCATGTCGGGTCATATATATATATATATATATATATATATGTAACAATTAATCTATGTTACAGAGCTATCTGTCTCTGAACATGAGAGAGACCACCACAGCCTCAAATCAGTTTAAATCTGTCTTTTGATTGTTTCCTATTCTTCTTTTTCCTCCTTCAATTCATTCCTCTCCTCAGAACCATTCGGCCACATATATTATACAGACATATCAGATTTGACTTGTCATCGTCTTATTTTCATGGTTGTCATTTTTGGCTTTTTGTTTAGGCTCTCCGATATTAATGCAATGTGGCATATTGTTACAAATAATACGTGTTTTAAAAATAATCTGTCACGTGTATAATGTAAATATATATATATATTTTATTTTTAATTAAAAATAAATAATTATACGATATTAATATAATTGTATACATAATATATTAAAGTTATGAATCTTATGATGCATAATTAGATATGAAGAGTTTTCTTTTTGTTGGTTTAAAGCCAAGTAGTGTGTGTGTATATATATATATGTGTGTGTGTGTGTTCATGTTTGATTTATTAAAAGAATCAAATTGTCTAAATAATCAACAAGAATTTATAGAAATTGGTCCAATAGAAAGATTCATCTCTCTTACATACGTGATTCTGACTCTGAATCGAGTTGCTGAATACACGCATAATATTGAAATTTTCCATTCTTACATCGCATGTATCAAAGGTGGGATCACTAAAGGGACTACGCTGGGCTATAGCTCCCTTAAACCCTAGGAACTATTTTTTTATACATGAAAATTTTAGTCATTTTCAAATTAATTTATCTCAGAATTTTGATCAAATTCAATCTTTATCTATCATTTGTCTCATTTTTCTCTTCACAATTTTAGCCTGACCGAAAATTTGGACTAAATTTTTTGTGATTCCACTCTTAACTTGTATCATAAAAAGAGATTTTTTTTTATTAAAAAAAAGAGTGATAATATTAATGAAAATAAAATGTATTAAGAATAAAAAATAAAAAATAATAAGAAACAGGTTTTTAATAAGTTTCACATTAAATTTTTTTTTAAGTATTATTAAAAAATTTGAAACGTTAGTCATTTTCGAAAAATTTCTTAAAAAAATCAGTCTCGATCTGAAATTAAATATTCTGGCAACCGCAAACAAACATGTCCCAGCACTGTCGCGCATACACACGTGTGTACTCTTCTCAGTCCTCCTAAGTATCGCTGTACATCACAAACACAAAATATCACAGGGAGACACCTCCCCATTGAGTCTTTATTAACTTTGCCCCCTCTCTGCCTAGCAACATTATCACCATTCAACCCTTGACAAATGTATTACTCACACGTGTGCTCACCTCACTTTTTTCTTCAATTTTTTTTTTTTTTGCACCTTTCTGCCTGAAGTCTACGTAATAAAGATAAATTATTATCCGATCCACACAAAAGAATTAATATTAATCTTGTAAATTCTTTTATTATTTTGTGCCTAAAACACCGTTTTACTATATTTTTTATACTTGAGTCGTGAAATTTGAAACACTCAAAAAATATTTTTTTGTAAAATTTATAATTTAATAACTTAAAAATTATAAATTTGTTTTTAATAAAATTTATATATTTAGATTCTAAACATCGAGATTTATCAAACAAGATGTAAATAAAAATTTGAAGTAAAAAATCATTTCGAACTATAAAAATTCGTCCTAAAGAAAGTTTAAAAATTCATCCCAACATAAGTGTAAAAATTCATCCCACTTAAGTGTAAGATTTCACACTTCTTTAATGAAAAACTTCTTTCAAGCAAAAGTGTAAAATCTTTACACTTTCAAAAAAATTGCTTGTTTATCATTAATTTTCACAGCCCACCAAAATTGTAAAAATTCATCTTAGTAGAAGTGTCAAATTTTACATTTTTTAATGAAAAACTTATTCTAAAGGAAAGGATAAAATTTACACTTTCAAAAAAATTGTCTATCAATCATCAATTTTCACAACACTTCTCCAAAACCAAAATAATGGGTGATCAAGACCTTCGATTATTCATGAGTGATTCATTCATTTGCTTATCATAACTGTAATCATTCATTATTCGAACTACAAAATTGATATTAGCTGTCATTCTTAAGATTTTTAATAGAGCAATACTTGCAGAAAATAGAGTTAGGGAAAGAGACATGATCAAACTTCAAAATATGGAGGAATAGCAATGCACTACATTAATGGTGGACTTATGATTCAAAATCCAAAAACTATGATGATGGGTTGCAATTGACTGACAATGATTTATAGTTTTGTTGATGGTGATTCACAATAATGATCGTGATGATGAACAACAATGAATATTTTTTGCAATTAATGAAAATAGTGGCTGTCACCGTGGTCGGTGATGAAGAGGAAGAGTTGTCATGGTCGGTGGTGAAGAGGAAGAAGAGAAGAGAGTTGTAATTAATATTTAGGGTTGCGTGAGAGAGAGGCTAATCGTGAGAGTGTTTCCCTGAGAGATTCTATTTTGGACAGGATATATTTCATTAGGGTATTGTTGTCATTTACAAAATAAATTACAAGTGTCATGTCATCATAATAGACCTAAGCTTAAAAAATGAAATAACCAAGTCCTTCACCTTGAATTAAAAAGATGTGTGAATCTTATAATAATGTAGTATCTTCTTAAAGGATTCAAGGTTAAAAAATCCATTTAAAAAAAAAAAACAATATTACTATACTTTCTGAATTTTTATCCCAAATTTTATGCCAACCGATGGGTTCTACTTTGGGCTATAAAACGATTTGTATAGGTTAGAGATTTGTTTGAGTTTGGTTTAATTAGATGCATATTTAAGCTCGATTCATAAAATAAATAAGTCAGATTTGAACATATTTTAAAGTTCGTTCATTTATTAAACTCGGTTCGATGAGCCAATAAGTAGTCTAATACTATATAAAATATCGAGCTATCCGAGCTTGACTTGATTAGAAACTCGTTCAAAATCAGCTTGAGAAATAAATAAGTCAAAGTTGATCACAATTTGAAAGTCATTTATTTTAACGAGTCAAGTTTAAACATCCCACTGTTTAACTTGACTCAACTCATTTACAATCCTAGTTCTATTCTCACTTTCTCTAGTAGAGGATGTGTAATTTATTTCTTCTTCTCAACTTTGTATTGAGTTTTATCTTTAGAATTATTAGGTAGTTGAATGACAAAGTTTTATTTTTAGAATTATTAGGTAGTTTAATGGATTGTTGGATTTTCCTAAAGTCTAGAATTAACGGACAACTATGAGCTTCTAAAGTAAAGTAACAATTATATAATACTTGTTTTGTTGTTAAACAATTCAAATTTTACATCGTAAATGACTAAAATGACTAGATATTATTTTATTTATAGTATATTAAATTATTTGATTGTTGAGATAGAATGATATATTATCACATCACTATTATCTTATTTGAAATAAAAACTTGAGTTATAATATTGGTACATTCAAAAATACATATAGTGGAGTTGAAACGGAGAGTAATTGAATGACACTATCTGCTTATTTTTAAGAGTAAGAACTAAGTTTAAATCCCTTTAAAAAAATTAGTGGAAATTTAAATCATCAACTTAATAATGATTAACTAGACTTTAAAAAAAAACTACTTACAGTGGGGGTGGGGTTATCCATTGACAGGGACGAAATATATATATATATATATATATATATATATATATATATATAAAGAAACAGAAAATAGAGGGAGAAAAAAAGGGGGACACAGCAGCTTTAACAAAAGTAAGGAGGATAGAGAGAAAAAGAGAAAGGTGAGAATTTTTGGTGATCCCAATAAGATTGTCATGTAACTGTTTTAACAGCATCACAGCTTTTCTTTTTCACCGGGAAAGGGAGAGGAAGCATATGATGAGAACATAGGGAAAACATTGATTTTTGATCCGATGAAGTACTGAACTATCCGTCCCTTTAATTTGATCACTAGTTTCAATTGGGTCTTCCAAGCAATCTTTCATATGAGAAGTGGAACTTAGGAGGAGAAGAAAAGGAAAGAGTAGTGTTTATCTTTAGAAAAAGAGAATAAAAGAATGGAAAATAACACTGGTCTCTCATTAGGATGTTTGGGAGGAAAAAAAGAGCGAAGGAGAAACCATGTCTCACGAAAATATTTACTCTGTAAATATAAAGAACAAAAGAGAGAAGTTTTTTCTTTTGGGAAAAAGGAATGAAATGGATATTTAATAAATAAAAATATTTTTTTTCTTTAGTCTCAAAAGGAAAACAAATATGGGGCTGGAAGAATTTAGCTTTCCTCTCCTTTCTTTTCTCTCCCCTCCTTCAAGGGAAAAGTAGCTTTGATTTTCCCCCTCCATTCTACCCAGTTTAGGTTATCCAAACATACTGTTAAGCATGAAATGTAGATCATCATCAATGTCAATTGTTTAAGCACATAGCCTTGGCCTTTCCGTGCATGTAGGTTTGGATGTAAACGCCACTTTATTCAGCTTAACCAATATAAATTTAGGCCCGTTTGGGTTCCGTTTGAAGACCAGATTTGCGGTTTCAAACTGTTAAAAGTTATTTAAGTTAATTTGCAGTTCCAGCTATTTACACTCCTAGTCACACATTGACACACAGGGTTTGGCCGTATGATACTTATGTCTCACGTTAGTTAGGTGAGAATAATATAATTAAATTATAAGACATCATAAGTCTTACTATTAACAACTTGTACTTAAACTTTTGAATCATAATGTTGTGAACTCTTTCAGATTATTGAACAAATAGACTTGGGGCATACAGACCATCTTTGTCAAAATGTTGTAGACTTTTTTATTGAACGATTTTGTCTTTTGTATATTAATTATTTATGAAATTATCATTTATTTATTTTTTTCTGTGGACATAATCTTTTTGTTGATGAAACCTATGGTTACTTAGTTATAGATTTTGATGAGATTATTTTTGTTAATGGAGTCGAAGATTTTACCCTACTATGTGTTGGTTATTTATAAGATTACTATTTATTAATTTTTAACGAATGTGAAACGTACTATTATTTAAGTAATTATATCTGTTAAAAAAATTTACAATATCTGTGTAAAGCACGAACCATCAACTAATAATATATATGTGTGCGCGTGCACTTGTGTCTATATATATATGTGTGTGTGTGTGTGTGTGTATTGATGGCTCTTCCAGCATGGAATCAATAGTGAAGAGAAGAAAGTGGGGTCATTTGTTATGAGAAGGTAGAAATGTGTCACA
The DNA here is from genome assembly GCA_008638375.1 of Nyssa sinensis. Lineage (NCBI taxonomy): Eukaryota > Viridiplantae > Streptophyta > Magnoliopsida > Cornales > Nyssaceae > Nyssa > Nyssa sinensis. The sequence continues at coordinate 1,932,385 of CM018035.1, read as the reverse complement.
ATGTTATAGGAAACTCAATAATGGAGAAAGGGACAACAAAGGGCTTGTGCCGTGATTTTCAGCAAAACTTGCATCAATTAGGTGATGATCGCAACTAGTTTGGAGGGTTGAGCAAAGCCACCGACGACTTACGATGCTCACTAGCTCGCCTACCTACCGCCACTCATGCTGTCCCATCTGATTTTCTCGAGAATCTTTATCAATCACGCATTTTATAAATATTAATAAAAAAATTAACAAATTTTAAAATATATTTAAATTTATAAATTAAAATAATTTGATTTATTTTACTTTCCTAATTATTATTTTTGTTAAGAGTTTTTTCCTATTCATGTATAAGCAGGTAAAGTTTGAAAATTAGAAGGATTGGGCCCCTAAAATGTTTCCAAAGAGACCTATGAATTAGAGGAAGAATAGCAGCTTTTTAGTACCTCATCAAGAAATCACATCAAATTGAATCTTAATGTGGATTCTATTCCGTGATAGTCAATAAAATGAATAGCCAACTATCCCCGTTCAATTGGAGCCATTCAAATTTGGTTTTCACCCGCACCACTAAATTAGCAATTGGCCAATTAGAGCAGACGAAAGCATATACTCTACAATAACTCTTTGTACGCGTGTTATAATAAATATGTTTTTGGACAATGAATTACTTTTATATATATATATATTTTAAAAAAAGGATTTTAATTTTGTACTAATCCATTCCCTATTCATGAAATAACCCAGAAACCCTATGAATATGTCCTTCAAACGACTCATCATCCAGGCTTAAAATTATTTAAGAAATGAAAAAAAATATTTTTTCACAAACTACAATGAATTATGTCAATGGTAAGAATGTAGAGTAAACCCGACCCGACCCACCTTACCTTTTTACCATGCATGTTAGTCAAGGCCTGAAACAATTTACTAATCAGTTTATGCTTCCTTTTTTTAACTGACCGCTGTAAAAATGGTTATCAATTTAAGTTGATTACCTAATTTAATTTACTAAGAATTGGTGACCAATGGAATACCATGACAGGCCCACCCAGATTCGATTTTGGGTCTCAGACACTGGTACATGGGCCAGTTTGCTTCCATAACATGGGCCGGCCTAGCTTATCCCAAACGAGTTGGGCTAGGTTTGTTATTGTGCCAAATATTTGATTTGCAGCCATAAATACTAGCGATAACTTGAGAATCTCGCCGCGTGGTATCGCATGGTGGTAAAGATACTAAGAATAAAATTTAACTATCTCAATTTTAAATTTTTTTTGTACCGATCATTAACAATTAGAGTTTAAAGAGTGAAATTGACTATCACGGAGAGAGAATCTCTTGAAAGGCCATAAATAATGACAACAAAACGAAATAACGACGTCGTAATAATAATTAGGCTAAGGATATTACATGTGTCTAAGCAATTTAATCGATAGAAGCTTTTTTCTTTTTTTTTGGTTTTGAAAATAAGTTCAAGTTGTCAGATCTAATTCTACAAGCTTAAATGCAAGGTTAAAATAAAAAATAGAAGAAATTGCAAACCTATATGTGTGTTCATTGATTTTGTACTTCTGCAATGTTAAATGCAAGCTTCTGCAACAAAAAAAGCTTCTTGAATTTTTTATGAAGCTGTTTTAACACTAGATGATAATTAACCCTAACTTGAATCATTGCCGACCTGGAAAGAAAACTGAGAAAGTATAAAATCAATGCATAAATGTATCAGAAATAACTTAGCATGATATACAAATACATGAATGTGTGTATATATAAGAACTGTTGAAAACGTGAAAGAGATTACCAAAAACTTGCAGCGTACGATAATTTAACTCCAAATTTGAAAAGATCACAAACTGAAAACGAATGATGGATATAAGTACATTCATAAATATATATATATATATATATATATATAGAGAGAGAGAGAGAGAGAGAGAGAGAGAGAGAGAGATTACCTGAAGCTACAGATCAATGAATGAATTAAGCTTCTGCTGTTAAAGTAACACCAAAAAAAAAACGAATGATAGATGAGAATAAATTCATATACATATATATATATATATATATATCGATAGATAGTTATATGCGTGTGTGTATATATATAATTAATAGAAAAATAAGATTACCGAGAAATGGACAAGGGAATTGAAAGAAGTTAACAGTGAAAGAGGGTGGATCTGTTGGATGGACACGAACAAAACGAAGCGCAACGGTGTTTCCCGCCATTACTTTCTTGAGATCACATTTTAAGCGTTGGTTGAAACTTAAAATAACGACGTCGTAGCGTGTTTGGCTAGACTTGGCGTCTAATTAATTTAATCGGTGAAGCTTTTTCTTCTTTTTGGTTCTGAAAATAAGCTCAAGCCGTCTGATCTTATTCCAATTGGATTTTTTTAATCATCGGAATGCCACGTGTACAAAAGTAACTATACTTCCCCCCATGCAACTCTTTTACATTTTTCTCCACTTTATTTATTGATAATATTTCATAATTATAATAAGTCTCTGACCAATCTATAAATTATAATTAGAGAAAATCAAAGGGTATATATTAAAAATTAAGAAATATTTTTATGAGGATTCAACATAGTTTGGGTGGCCAATTTTGAAAAAAAATTAATAAAGTTGTAAAACAAAAATCAAGATTTTCAAGATTTTGGGAGCCGTGCCCTCTTAGCCACCTCTACATTCACCTCACAATAACACTATTATTTATTTATAAATTCTTCAAAACATGACAAATCTTGAATTCAAGAATTAGTTATTCAAACTGGGAACAAAAATACATTGGAAAATATCAAGAAAAACATATATAGAACTTGCTACTATCTACTTTTTCTAGAAATTTCTGGGAAAATACAATATAAATAACATAATTAACATCAGAATTCAGTCCCTCGTACAATTGATAAAAGCTATCAGACCCTTGCAGGAAGGGAGGAAATGGGAAACATAAGTTCTACAGGTGAAAATGAACACTAGATTTTGAAGACCTCGATCTTACTGCAGTATCATGATTCAATCCTCCACGGCTTCTGTTCATGTGTGTCGACAAACAGGTATATATCTCCCCGCCTATGTTTCTCCAATGGAAGGACCTTTCTGCACATTCTCAAAACTTGGTGAAGAAAGGTAGAAAATATTTCCTATAAATCAACTTTACATTCATAAACAACACATCACCTTCGATGTTCAATTGCAGAATAATCAATGTCAGCAATGACTATTGTCTCTTCATGCCCTGACGTTGCAATTATTTCGCCAAACTGCTCAGCACAAAGAAAGCCCAATTCCATCATAAAAACCTTCTCTTTTACATAATTTCACTCCAAAATTAAAACTATCAGATCAGTTCCAAGCTTTGTAATACCGGTCCAACAAGGGTAGAATGACCCCATATCGTATAGCAACCCGCGGAATCTCGAGAAGGTGCACAAGTAGCTACGAATAACTACAACAACCCAACAATATGCATATTGTTTTCATCTTCAGGGTTATAAAGACCATCTAGCAGACAATAGGGAAGTATAAATATATACCTGGTTATCAGCAGCCCTGAAATTTTGGTAGTGACTAGAATTAGTAACTGAAGATGGAGTAGTGGATTAATGTGTAGCATAGAGACAGCTTCAAATTCATCCAATTTATGCAAGCATAGAAGAATGAATTTTCCTCGATTAGTATTATGAATGAGAAACTGTATATAAGGTGTCCTGGTCTAGCAATATTTTTGAGGTACTACCGAGTGGGTAAGGCCTTAGGAGTACTCCTCAAGGTCACCCGTTCAAGTCCCCTCTGCGACACCAGTGTGAATGTGTGGGACTGCGGGCTGTTCCACTCACCCCAGGTTTACGCCTGGCCACGCAACCAAAGGTATACTTCAATGAACCATTAACTTCACTCGTATTACCAATTATGAAGTATAAGACAAGCATATCTCTCAATCTACACTTTAAAGGACATTTTAAGCCCAATACCCTTACTCAGGATGACAGTAATTTTCATGAAAATAGTATCTTTGAGCAAATAGAAAATTTCACCTGCAGTTTCCCAAAACTCTTACAGTATCATCTTCCCTCACCAGTAAGGCCTTTTGAAGAAAAATAATGTCATATGATTTAGAATTGGATTTTGTAAACTTCTAGGCATTTTAGGTTTCCATCTAAGATGTGCTATGGAGCTGCTACCTCACATTCATGCCAAAATAAATAAATAAATAAACTTGATCACTATCATAGTGGATCTGTTAGATTTAATACAATCTTTTTCAGAATGGATCTGACTAAATCAACCTGGCTCATGCTTCATCACCTCATACTTGAACTGATATATGGTACTTGTCAGAAAAAAAAAAATATATATATATATATATATATATATATATACTTGAACTGAGATATAGCTTTGTCAATTTAGATTTAATACAAGAATAAAATCATGCAAACAATTCATGGCTTTGATGATTTTCACAGAAAATGACTTGAGTTCCCAGAGACTTTTACAGACCAAAACCTCTTACAAAGATCCAGCACTGAGTATTTTCTTATATAAGTTCAAGTTTCCGTTAGATTAACTCTATTGGCTATAAACTGCAAGGAAAATGATCAGATTTTTTTCTACCAGTTCGTAGACTTACCTTGCTCTTTGTTCCAGCTCCCACAGCAATTCACCAGTACTCATGTCGAATGCCCCGGGATAGCATATTAAATGAGCACCTGATGAATACATAACTAACATTACAGTGGATGTGCATAATAAACTAAGAAACCAAAACACAGCCCAGCAATACAGTGGTACCTCTTGCTCGATATAACATCGCAAGTTCAGGGAAGCGTATATCATGACAAATTCCTATTCCAATACGGCCCACATCTGCATTCAAGTTTTCATATCCAGTTACCCTATTTTGAATTTGTTTATTTAAAGGAAAAGTAGTTACAACATGAGAATGGTGAATATCAAAAGAAGCCCTTGTGAAAATAGAAAATCCCACATTTGCAGAATTAATTCCAAAAAAGCCCTTGTGAATTTCTTGAAGAGTTTGAAGAAAATGTTCAAATTTCTGATTTTCGGGGAGCAGTATTAATTGGCAGGATTTTAATGAAAAAAACACTTGTGACTAGAAAAATGAAATGATAGTCAAATGGCAGTCTTATGCAATACTCTCCCAGAATTATCTGCAGGTTTTCTAAATGAAGTATGTGCTTTCAGCAATGACAACCCATGCACAGTCGAGTGAAAGAATCTTAGCATTTCGTTTACTTCAACACATTTGCAACGAGTTCAAGAACAGAAAATAATTGAGTAGCAATGAGGATGCAAACTTAGAAGCTCTTACGGAAGCTGGGATAAAAAGGAAGAAATCAGGATGTCAACATTGCCTGGAGGAATTCATAGATAATTATGTGGAGAATTTGGGAAACATCACACCGTATTAACAATTTTTAGATTTATAATATCAAGTCTCAAGGCTTATGAAAAAATTTACCGACTTAAGAGAACACCAGAAATTATTTAATTATATGCAACAAAATCAAGTTAAAACTTTGCTCAAACGAAATTTACGAAATGGAGAATTTCACTCAAGGAAAATGTTTATATCAAATTTAGTTACCTATTTTTGTTCACCTGCTAATGTGTCAAGGGTAGTTTCAAAATTAGTGGAGAAAGTGAGTTCTTTTGTTTTAAATTAAAGAAATATTGTGATGATCCACGTCAACAGGTGAATAAATCCGCTAACTTTTTTAGGTGTTTCTAGCAGCAACCTTCCACTTTTGATCTGCAGAAGCAAACAGAGCAAGGGATCCAAAAGTATAGGCAGGGGTGCCCCCAACAATTTAAAAAACCTCTACATCCTATGCAAATGATGCAACAATCTTAGACAAAGTATTCATTAACCTTCCCCAAAATTTTAACATAAAATTTTAACATAACCTTCCCCAACAATGCTTTCACTCCCTCCCCCGCGGCCGACATGACCTAAATTTTCTGGATCAGTCACTGCCCAGAAGAATTGTCTCTTTAAGCATTAAATTACTAAATTTCCAGGTCAGCCAAATATATATATATATATATATAGACAATCCTTCCTCATTGATCTTTTGCTTCAGTCAGTCATGTTAAAGCAAGAAATGGAATGCATTTCAGAAAATTAACTAGTTCTCTGAAAATAATATGAAGGAATACATATGGTGATCTCCATGATGAAACTCAATCAATTCCTTACACGACATCAAATAAGCTTCAAAATAACACTGCCATGATGATAATAAGAACCCAAGCAAGTTCTCCTGTAGCTGGATCCTCCAGAACCACCAGAATCCTTAGTTAGAATGGGATTCCAACTCAGCCCCTTTTGAGTGAGATTAGGCTTTGGGCCTTTCCTGCGCAGCTTAGGTGGAGGGCGAAGGTCAATAACTTGTCCTAATGAAATAATAACCGGCTATTTTAGTTAGTTTATTCAAAATCATTAACTAGTTCATTTTCATTATGGAATTGATTGATTGTTTTCCATTCCAATTAAAGCAACTTATCTATTCTTGATATGGATGGCTGCAAATTGCAGGTGGGAACTTGACAGACACAGTTAGGCGGATTAAAATGCTACCACCATATGTGCACTCAGAAAAGACAAATGAATCGATGCATACCTGTGTCAACAATCGTCGGTTCACCACCTGCTGTAAAGGTGTCCGATTCCTTCAACAAAATATCTCCTGGAATATCAACATCAAACAAATGTGTCTGCAAAACAGTACAATTCTTCTTTAAAAACTACCATTTGAGTTTCCATCCATGATCCATCTCTTACTTCTCTCAATTTTCTTTACTTACTTTCCTATGCTTAGCCGTTAACTTTCCATCGGGTCCAAACACACAGCAGGTGTTATATAGCCTACCATTGTCCCATTCGGGCATAGATCCACCTACAATTGTGATCCCCTGGCAAGAAGCAACTTCTGATAACATGGAAAATGACAGCGATGCGGCATTATCACCAAAATCCTCTGCATATTTTGCAAAGAGATCACTCGAATAAGGGCAGTTCCACATTTCCTACCAAAAACAAGTAAAATGAACAAATTATGAATCGAAGGACTCCAAATATACATTATCTTTACAAGCTACAACAATATAATTTAGGGTTTAGTTACATTTTATGGAAAATCCCCTTCCCAAATGACATGAACATCACTTTTTCTTGATTCAAAATCCAAATCACAATCAGTTTTCTATAATATTCATTAATATTTTTCTGAAACTAACATGAATTCGGGTGATTAGTCAACTCATGGATAAAACAACAAGGCTTGCACCTTGCTTGGCAGCGACTTCAATTGAATTGCGCCTGATGGGGATCAAGAAGGACTTTACAGACCATTTATATTCGATTCAGGAGGATATTATTTTATGTATGTAATTTTTATTTTATTTTATTTTTAAGATCTAGTTTACCTAGGATTTGTTTGATTTGATATATGATATGTTTTAATTTCCTACCACAAACATGTAAAATGAACATGAATTATGAATCCGAAGACTCCAAATATACATTACATTTACAAGATACATCAATATAATTTAGGGTTTAGTTACATTTTAGGGAAAATTCCCTTTCCAAATGACATGGACATCACTTTTTCTTGATTCAAAATCCAAATCACATTCAGTTTTCTATAACATTCATTAATACTTTCTGAAACTAACATGAATTCGGGTGATTAGTCAACTCACAGGTAAAACAACAAGGCTTGCACCTTGTTTGGCAGCGACTTCAATTGAATTGCGGGCGCGGACCAGATTAATGTTCTTGTCTGAAGTAACTGATAACTGACAAAGGCCAATCTTGAACTGTCCTAAAACAAACCAATTCATAATTAATTTGTTCCATCATTGAACTGGAATCAACAAGGTTAGATGGTGATTTTCAGTTTCAAAAATGATGACAAATCTTGAATTCAAGAACTAGTTATTCAACCTGGGAACAATAAATTGGAATTTGATCGGAAAACATCAAGAAAAACACACTCACATATAAATTAAGAAGCACAGATACGGATACAAAACTTAGATACGACACTGACATTTCTCAAATCATCTTATAATTAAAAAAAAAAACTAATATTATTTTCAATTAAAATTGACATAAAAATACACGAATTATGATAATATTATTAATATATCTAAGTTTGCCCTTAGTAGTGGCAAACCCCCCCCCCCCCCCCAACTCAACACATGAAGGGATTTAAATCACGGATTTGTACACAGGCAGGGATTCGACCCTACACCCAGTACTGGGATGTTACCCATTTCTGGAGGATCGTCCTACCAGCCTGTAGGCTGGCGTCCGGGGGGGCTGACTGTAAGGAGTTGCCAAAATTTGATCCGAAGACGTCCAAATTTACGGCTTGCCACCTTACCATCTGGGCTAACCCTTGAGGTTAATAAATTTGTTCTATTTATATAAACGGAGAAAAGAGGGAGAAATCCAGAGGAAAAAAAATTCAAATGTGTTCTTAATATGTCTGAATTTATTTTTAAAAAAAATTGTCAGAACATGTTCCACATCTGTCCAAATGCATCCGAATGTATCAGGCATCTCAGACGTGTCTGACATGAATATGTGAGATAAAATAATAGTGTTCATACTTCATATACATAGAACTCGCTGCTGTCTACTTTCTTCAACAAATGTTGACAAGTGACAAATCAAAATAACTAAATAAGACAGTACCGTATAAACAAAAGGAGCAAACCTTTGGAATTTTTGGCATTTCCAACTGATCGGAGACTTGAAAACTTGGCGGCGCCGGCCACAGTGCTGCTTGATATCGATTGCATAGCGCTGGTATTGGGCTGAAGCTGATGCTAACTGGGGTTTTGCTACTTCAGTTGACTAGACCGCTTAAAAGAATGCTCGTGTTCTGGTTTTGCGTGTCTGCCACGTGTACGGTGATATAGTAGTCAATTGAGGAAAATTGATCTCTGAGTGGAACCCACTAGCAAAATTGACGTTCCAGATTTTAATCTCTCTGTTTAGAGGAAGAATCTATTAGTTGCTGTTGTGCAAGCCGGTGTGAATATATTTTTGTTGTGGTTGTTTCCATTTTTTGTTGTTATTTTTGTGTTTTTAAAAGTAAAAATTATAAAGATTTTAATGTATAATACATGTATTTTCAAAACAAATCAAAATTTTGAAAGGAAAAAAAAATTATTTTTAGTTGTTTCTGAAAAAGAACCTGTAATAAATTAGTAATTTTCAGAAATGCCTTGCTTCTCTGTTAGTATTTTTATTTTTTATATTTTCAAGAACAGAAAATCGATTTTGAGAACTTATCTAAATATCCAATATATTGACATGATTTTATTTTTCCAAAATTTGTACGTTACACAGCTATTTCACATTAATGTGAATACCTAACACAAGATAATTCAAGTTTATAATTATCTTGATAAAAACTGTTATTAATCTTATAAGATCATGTTTAGTACGCATAAATAAAATGTTCATTTCAATATTTCATGAAATAAGAAATAAAACATAAATGATATGAAATAAAAATTATTCACCTGAATTAAAAAAAAATAAAAATATTCAAAATAAATTTTAATAAAATACTCAATACATTAAATAAACATTTCTAATCATACCAAACAAAAATAAAGAATGAAAAATTTAAAATGAACATTTTTAAAATTATCATTCAACTATACTAAACATGGCTTAAGTTCATGAATTCTTTCACTAACTCACCTCGCCCCGCCCCCATCCCATTCCATTCGGTAAAATGACAGCATTTGATTAAACCATGTTATTTCAAATCTCAATCCCTAGTTGATCACACATGATATGGGCATTTGGACTTCTTCAGTATCACAATTATACGAGAGTACAGCCATGTAAATGATAATGAATTTAAACTATCACTATCTGATCAACTGTTTTCTCAAGATAAGAATCCTTTGTTCAAACACCCCACGTGCGAGAGTACCATTTCAAGGATTTTGTCAATGAACAATGCCTGAAAAATACAATACCATTGGCAAAAAGATATCTAAAAACCTCCAGACTGAAATTGGTGAAAGAAGTAGAGACTCTAATAAAATCATATATAAATACTAAAAGCTATACTCTCTTCCTGAGCACCACTTTGATACATGAAACCAGAGTTCTCCACCCAAATAATCATGTCTTCAAAGGAGCCTTCTTTTCTCTGTCAGATATTCGAGCAGGGGCCGTCGAATGTGATTTGAAACGACCTCTTCCTCCATCTTCCCTCTCCTGTAAAATGCAAGTTAAGAATGTTCAGTTAATTTTACGTCAAAATACTCCGTTTGGTAACAAGAAAGCAAACGAATGAATTTAATAAAATAGAATAACCAGAGTGCTTCGAGTGTTACAACCTTTGGGACTGAAAATGATTGTATCCTCATAAAATTCCAATTTTTGTTTAATATCCAAATGGAGCATTATATAAAAGAAAACAAAAGACTAAAAATTTATAATTGCAGACATCCCCTTATCAGACAGGTACTAAAGTTTATAAAAATTCAACTGCCACCAACTAAAATCATTTTCAAATGGATCACTCCATAATTTATTAATTATGACATTAATAAGAAACATATGTGAAACTAGGGCCTTACAGATGATATTTACTGGCCTCCAAGTCATCGAAAAAAAGTCAACTAGCATGTTTTGCAAGTTGAATCACTAGGCCACAATGATGAATCAAATATAACCCTTGAAAGCAAAAGTTGCTGGAAAATTTATAAAGAACCCAAAAAAAAAAAAGCACAAAAACACTATAATGATACGATGTGGTGGCTCAGGATTAAAGCTTGCATGCTTTGCAAACTTAAAAACTGACAAGAATATACATTTAGTTTTTTTACACTTCTGAAAGCAACTTGCAAATTTTTTGAAATATAAAAGTCAAATAAAATCTTGCTTTTAATTTATAGAGCTGGTTTTAACTTCCATTTGTTTTACTCAACATAAGATGAGAGTGCCCTATTGCAGATGAGACCCATAGAATTCAATCCGAAAGTAAAATGGTCTGCGCACCTTTTTCTTAACAATCTGAACTACATCTTCATCCTGAAGAACATGGCTAAGGCCACAATGCTGTGGGTAGTGTCTTGCACTAATGCCCCACACTAGCACATATTTCACATCCTTCACCAAGCTCCTGTGTATGTGGTTACAGAAGTCTTCAACAGAGCAGCCACCCCTATCCTAAATATTACAAAACAAGAAAACAGACATATTACAAGGGGGCAAAGAAACAGAAATTGCCATGCATAAATAGCTCCATCAAATATATATTCTTGGAATAACAGAAGGATATTTAACATACAGCAGAAAGAACCACAGGATCTGTGAAATCAGGTTGCTGGCCCTGTGGCTTTGTATAGACTCTCACCAGACCCATCTCCTCCCACATCTTTGCAAGCAGTCTGTCTAAATTCAGCTGTTTAAGCAACACAACAATAAAGTTCATTTTCTGAGAAGGTGTATCGCAATTAAAATCCAGACCCATTTTTGGATCATCCATGTGCAATTTAATTCCCCACTAAACCCTAAGAATGGGTGACAAACTAAAAGGACATTAGTGTCCTCAATTTCTATTGTTTTACCAAACACCAAAACATAGGAAAATACTTTTTCCAGTTCAAAATATCATATTTCTCCAGAACAAATTATCTTTTTTTTTATCAGTAAAAGTAACTATTGTTATAAACAAGGAACCCAAGGGCCGGCTAACCAGAGACATTGATGACATGTCCCAAAGATCCAGACATTGAAGCATCTTTAGGTTTGTTTCACAATTTTTATTTTATTTTTGGTTTCAACCAAATCTGCTCATGATCATTAACTCATTTCTGTAGACATGCTAATAAAAAATAAAAATTATAGAGAAGTTAACAAAGGCACCATAAATACAGAGTCTGAACCATATTGGGTTGGTCTGTACATGTCATATAGGTTCAGTTATTGCCCAAGTTGCATGCTGAAACCAAATTTTAATTCATTTGGCTCCGGTCCACATTAACTGAAGTCAGAAGTGTGGAACCTGCCTTCAAATTGCAGCTAATGACAACAGAATTTGGCTGTCGGGCTAATTTGTCCACATCATCGATACCAATAACATCTATCTTGTTGTAGACGTATATACATTTCATGTATTTACGATTGCCCTCAATAACATCTATAAGATCATCCACTGTTGCATCCTCGCGAAATAACACCTACAAGAATAAATAAATAAATAAATAAAGATCAGCAAAATAGTACCTTTTCTTAGGTAACTAGCAATAAATTTATAAAATGTGCATAATTAACCAAAAATAAAAAGAACACACATATGAGCAGGTGGAGAGAGAGAGAGACTAAAGGTACAAGAGAAGCACATACGGTTCATCAAGTAGGTATTGTACCACAAATGTTGGATTTTTACATTAGGGTAAAATTAAGTATTCATGGATCATAACTTGTTAAACACAAGTGTTTCACTCATTTAAAAATATCCATGTAACTAAGGCATCCTAGAGACCTTCTAGTGAAATTGGAATTTATGATCCTTTAATTGTCAGACATTCATGCTGGGAACATATCTACAATAGGCCACATCCCATAACCATACACATTTTGATATGCCCAAATGCACTCGTTCATTTTGAAATGTTGATGACACTATGGACCATAAGTTTGTCGCTAGGTCTCCCATCTGCCAACCTGGTATATGACCTAGGCAGGTCAGCAACTCCATGTACGCTACAGGCATCCCATCCGTCAATTTGTTTTCTTTATTTCTACATACAGGGTAGATGTATTTGTGGTAACCCAATATAAAAACTAATTGAAATGATACGTATAGGCAATCTCTAAAAAGTTGGTGATACCTTGATGTAGAGGGATATGTATCACCAACATTAATATGTAACGGATGATATACAACTAGTATATAACATGACCAAATAATAACATTTACCATAACTCATCTGTAGCAGTGATCAAATTCAATTGGACTTTATTCTTTTCTTTCTTTTTGATCTGCAAATTCAATAGGACTTTATTTTGGGTGGGTGGGTGGGGGGATGGTATACAAATTACTTGAAGAATTCCTGCAAGAAGCTAACATCACAGAAGATTCTCTTAACCAATAATTTCACATAAGTTGGTCAAATAAATGAGTGACAATAGAAAGCACATACACATGATCAAAATGAAAACGATATTTGAGAAGTTCACAATACTTTCTAACGTTATGTTATCTTTTAAAAAAAATATTGAGCAGAATGATGATACATCCTCTGTGGTGTCTGACCCAGAGCTTGGATCCTCTGCGCATTGGGAGGAACAATCACCAGCAGACTTGCCTATACCCAAAGTAAATTGTCTAAGTGCTCTCCTCCCATTCCCACAACAAGAAAAAAAACAATCCCCTATTACGGGAAAAAGACAATAAAAAGAAAATAAAGAGATAAGAAATAAAAGTGGAAGACAAAAAAAATAAATTTGGAATATAAGAGATAACTAGTACTATTAAAATGGAGACAAGCATTGGAAAATGAGCTCAGAACTGGCAAGTCTCTATAGTCATCCCCTTCTTCTTTCCAAACCACAATAGTGGCAGGAAAAGCTTTACATGGAAGTAGTTCTTATTTGATTAAGCAAAACAGTACAATTGTTTATTCCTATGATTATGACAACAATTATTATTTTTTATTCATATTTAATTCTGCATGAGCATGAACATTGTCATAAACTGCTGGAACTGAATACCTCTGCATTGTGAATCTTGTATTCATGTAGAATTTGATAGCAAAGCTTCTCATCTACATGAGTTAGTGGCATCGTGCTGTTGAAAGAAATACCCCCAGTTTTCTTCTTTTTGAAGTATATCTGCCAATTAAAACAAGGGAAAAGTCTAAGCGAGAGAAGATGAGGATACAAAGTTCACTGATAAAATAGGGAAAAGAAAATCATTACTTTTTGAAAAGTAAAAGAAAATCTAATTTATCAAATGCATTACATCCCTTAAATATTAGACTAACTGGCTACAGGGTCCATCTAGTGAAGTTTAACCTGTCGGAGCTCCAAAAGCTCATCCAAGGTGACATTTCGGAGACAAAAAAATCACCACAAAGGCAACACATAAAGCTTCAAGGAAATTTCCCTACACATTGGCGTTTCAGGAGAACATTTTTTTACTATCCACAAAAAATAAAACCCTACTTGTGAATAAGCTAAGGGAAGAATGCTCGGTGAAACTTCCTAAAAGAAGTACTAACATTTTAGCTTAAGAATTCAGGGTTTATTCTCATCCATGGACATTTCAAATTTTCATAAGTAGGGAAACATCATAAATGAATGGGGAGACTTTAAAAAGAATAGCAGAGGAAAAGCAATGCATGTCGGGGAGAATATTATTGGGAAAAAAGAAGTTTTAAAAACACAACAACATGTTCTGTAATGCAGTATAACTAGAATTAATTCAATAATGAAATGTAACATTTGAGACCACCATACATTATTCAAGAAATTAATTGCCAAAAGGAGAGAATAAGTTGTGGTTTTATTATTGCTCCCTAAGAGCCATTCCAATGCATGTGCCATTTGATGTGCCAATTCTAAAATTTGGCATTGATGTAAAAAATGTAGTTCCAATGGTGTGTCATTTGGCTAGCCAAAAAAATGCAATGCCATTTCTAATGCTATATTTGGCATTGAAAGTAGCTAGTGTTCATTTTATGGCATTCGTGGAATACAACTTGCATATGCCAAATAGAGGTGGGGTCCACGCCACTTTATCAAGTAAATGCCAAACAGAGATAGAGTCCACGTTACTTTATCAAGGAAAAATAGTTGTTATGCTAAAAAAGTACATTTTAGCATTAGAGCAAAATTGCTAAAATTTTACATTTTTGTACTGTAGCACAACTGTTTAAAAAACCAGAAAGACCGGTCGGACCATAAAAACTGTGAACCGATCTGTAATCCGGTCAGTTTAACTCCCCCAAAACCGTTCAATATCAAAAACCGCTCTTTTTAATCAAAACCGCTCAAACCGGCGATTTAACCAACAATTCAATAGAACCATTGCCGGTTCAACGAATAAGCCCATTCAAAATCTGAATTAACTTTTCATCATTGAATACTTCAAAAAGATTAATCAATGCAATAACTGTGGCTGCACTTGATTCCCTTATTGTTTGCCTTTTATAAACTTCTATATCTTTTGGTCTTTCATTCTTCAAACGATGTGGGACGGTGGGAACTTGAAGTGTGCTTTTATAAGCACACTACTCCTGAGGCTCTTCAGATATAAGCGATGTGGGACCAATGTCTTTGCTCAAACCTTTTCCTAGTTAGTTCAAATTTCTTGTAAGAGTTAATTTCATCAAAATTTTATTACATAATATGCATTCACTTTTTTTAATCCTTATTATGTTAGAAATCTATAGGTAGCTAAATTATTGAAATCATCCTTTTACATTTCTTCATCTATCATGCATCAGAATTCTTAGTCTATTTTGGATTTTGGTACAAAACTTTCAATTTTTCTATTTGTAAATCATTTTACAAATTTGCATTTTTGGTTTCCTTTGCCATTTATAATTTATTATATAGTATTTAAATTTTGTTTCATATTTTAAATAATTTTATATATTATTAATATTATAATAAATATATTTATGACATCCCGGTTCGATTCCGGTTGAACCAGTGACCCGATTGTTTTTTCAGTTCACTGAACGGTCCAGATTTTAAAACATTGTTGTAGTGTGCCAAATTATAAAATTGGCATAAATGAAATGACATTTAGCATTGGAGAAGGTCGAGTAAGCTATGTGTGCGTGCGTGCGTGTGTGTGTGTGAGAGAGAGAGAGAGAGAATTTATTAAGAAACTAAATTTTCAAAATTCTGAAAAATCCTGTCACTAGCAAGGCAGAATGCAAGCCTAAAGTCAAGAAAGACCTGCCCTTTCAGTTCTTTATAACTTTTAAGAAAATGAGCCCGGTCTTGTGGTGGGAACTCATTTACGAAAATCCTGAATTATACAAGATGTTTTTGACCGACAACTAGATGAATTGTTTTGGCAATCAACAGCACCATACAATACCTGAGGTGGCCTCTTGTTTAAACGCAGGCCCACAGCTTCCAGCTCCTTTGTCAATATTTGCCGATGTCCCTCACTCTGAAGAATTTCTCAATTAGTTTACAACCAAAGAAAAGAAAGCAGAAAGCAACAACACCATGACAACAGAAACTACCAAACACAAAAATTATATGATCCACTAAGTAAAACATAAATTGCTAAACCCAAAAATTATATGATTTACTAAGTACGAACTACTAACAGCTAACATGGGTAGGGGGTAAAGCTAAATGCAAATGATGAATATCTGGATGGTTCCAAAAGCATACGAGAGTAAACTGGACTTACAAACCCCAAAAACATGGCAAAAACATTCCTAAAACACAGGCAGACTACACCATGGAGGTATAATAAGTAAAAAAAAATTTGAATTAATAGTAACCATTCTACTGCAAGGACAGTTTGCACTAGTGTCCTACAACTGCTGTGACTGGTTGTGGGGGGCCAAACTCCTTTAGAGGGATACCCTGTAGAAAAACACAAGATATGATAGAAGTAACCCGCACCCAGGGCCACTATTTAGAGCTGGTAACACAAAAAAGAATATGCGACACCTATTGACGTTAACAACCGTAATCACAACATCACTGAGACGTGAAGTGTTAAGGTCTACCGGGCATTTTTTGTTAGATACAGATAAATAGAAGCACACTACTTTCCTTCTCTGGCTACGATTTTTTTTTTTAATTTAGTTCAAGAAGACTGAAATATAGTTTAGGACAACTGACAAACATTAAATTAAAAAGAATCCCCAGTTGACCTACATTTAACTAATCAGGAATCCACTACATATACGATACACATACGAACAACAGAAGCAAGACCACAACAACTAACAAAATGGGCACTTACTTTTGAGGCATCAAGAACCATCAACACAATGTCTGACGACTTGGAAACAGCAATAACCTGAGATTTAAACAAAAGATTAATTGGTTTTATGCAATTTCCACTAGATGATGTTATCCAGCCACATCAGGCAAAACAAAATAATGACAAAAACATAATTTGTAGTTCAAGAATCTCCACCATCCCATACTCTGAGGATTTAGAAGAATTGATCAAACATCTTTTTATAAAGATAAATCTAATAATTCATTAAAACCATAAAACGACATGATATCACAAGAGAAAACAACTGAATCTCGTACCTGCCTACCACGTCCCTTGCCTTCAGAAGCACCTTCAATAATTCCAGGAAGATCAAGCAGTTGAATTTTAGTATCATTATAGTGTATAATCCCAGGAATGCAGGTAAGTGTTGTGAACTCATATGATGCAGCTTCCGAATGAGTCCCCGTCAAGAGTGTTAGAAGGGTTGACTTCCCCACACTACAAACAAATAGAAATCACTAATAAGGTTGTGTCCAACAACAAAGTTAATGTATTTATCCTATTATTGTTACGTGTTTGTATGTGAGCAGAGTCAAGAATTAGTATATCACATTTAGCATGTTCCTTCCAGAAATTCTAGTTGTGGCATGTTAACAACCAACTGTTCCAAAAGTATAAGTTGTTAGAGAACAGTGCAATTTGGTTATTTATCTACAATAACTCCCCTCGCATGTGTCCAAAGTCCTACTCGTGATTGGGCCAAAACTCATGGATGTATAACAATTATCATGAAGGCAACCAAGATTTGAACACATGACCCACCTGCTCTGGAACCATGTTAAACTTTTAGAGCAATTGGTTGTTAATTGCACATTGACTAAAAGCACCTGGGAGATTGGGGTTGTCGCAATGGTGAACATCAACTTCGAGGGAAAAAGGAAGAGAGAGAGAGAGAGAGAGGGAGGGGTGGAGAAACATTTAAATAACCAAACATTTGCCACTCTGGCAGCAAGTCATAGGGCGGAACATTAGTCTATTCATTTTTATTTAAAGTAAGAAATACTTAATTTTTTCCTTTTGAAGAGGCATGCATATCGACGTGACAGATATGACAAACCTTGGAAATCCTATAAGTGCAACACGCCCATGGCCATATTTCGTAACTTCAAAACCCTCTCCAGCTCCACTAGAACCCTGGTTCATTGTTGAAAAATAACAGCAATGTGAACACATATGTATAGACACCATACTCACTCATGCAAAAACTAGAGTCATTAATTAATTAATCTGAAATTTACAACATGTATGCATTAAAACACGTAATCATGAGTTTAAACTTTCTCAGGAGCAGAAACAGAACAGTGCAATAAAAATGTATTAAAACTGACATATACACATGCATTTGCAGATCAGTCATAAGGAAATCGCAAAAGCTTGCATACTTTTGGAGGCTCCAATAATTGTGTCCTTAGTTTTGCAATCTTTGCCTTGAGCTGACCAAGATGATACTCTGCATATTCAATAAAATAAAATGAGTATCCCCATTTCTAGAACTTTCTGAATATAAACGATACATATATATATATATATAAATATTTTACAAGAGATTAAATATATAGAACATAAATGAAAGGAGCATATATAATGTACATGAAAGACCATAAGAAGCTGAAGATGGTAAGTAGAATGACGCAAAAAAAAAAGGCACAAGAATGCAACTCGGCAACTCCAAGGAACTTCTTATAACATCAGAGTGGAACATTTCCAGTGAAATTTTGATTAATAAGTTTTGAAGCATTTGGTTGCTAAGAAGTCCAGCAACTTTTTAGAGAGAGGAGTTAAACTTTCACTCACTCCCATCTCCATTTACAGGCAACATACAATCCAGTACTACTATTTTTTTTTTATCGGTAAAGCAGCACTACTATTATTGTGCATAAAGAAGTCTTCTCTAAATAGCAATATGAAAATGCCTACAATAAAATTGGCAACAGATTGTACAAAGAACCTGTGGCTTTGTTTTTCTGGGTTCGTGCCATCTCGGCTTCGATTTCTTTAATCCTTTCTATGATCCCCATTTTCCCTTAATTGAGCTGTCAACCTGAGAGAGAGAGAGAGAGAGAGAGAGAGGGAGAGATAGATTAAACAAGTCAGCAACTATAAGATAAAAAGTATGAAGTTGTTTGAGTCGAACAGAAACTGAGCAAACATCCCATGTAGTATCCAATAAATTCATAATAACCATAAATATTAGGTCCAATAATGCAACGCTTAATGATTCAAATTCAAGAGCCAAGAAATTCCACTAAAATGATTGAAAATGGCTATCAAATTGACTACTGAAATATGCCCAATCCACACTTCAATGCAAAAAGGGAAAGGCGTACAAGTCATCAAAGTCACACACGAAGCAATGTAGTAGAGGAAATAATAATGATCATTTTAATAGCAAGAAAACTTTTGCAGGGAAAAAATACAAAGAATAAGAGAAGAAAAAACCATGTCCAAGTGGACCACTATACCAATGTTGCATTGAAAAGACATGGCAGCCCGCACCGTGAAAACCTTCCAAATGGGCACACAGCCTAATATTCTTCATTAATTTACAGGCCACAGAGAAAATGTAAATTCATAAAGAGTAAAATAAGATAGCTACATGCGTCAAGTTTGTTGTAGTTGGGGAAGCATTTAAAATAAGAGAGCAGAGCTTGCCCCAAGAGAAAAGCATGGAAATAGGAATGACGGCTGACAATTTAATCCAAGACTTAGGCCTTGCATACAGCTTAATGAAAAATATAGGATTCAGTCGATGACTTGCATATATACACATACATGAATGGTTAGGTCAATAAAACAATAGCCAGTAATTTCACACCTTCCCTGATTACAAAAACAAGCAAGCTTCACTGGAAACAATATGAACTTCGATCAAATTTTCACTATGTTCTTAAAATTTCCAAGCTTATTGTGATTACAAAGTGGAAGAATATAACTTTGTCAGACTAATTTACTTGGCAAAAACAAAATTTTATTTTTCACATGTCAGAAATCGAAGTTATTGCATAATTGATATAAAAAAATCATTAGAAGTAATTGAGATGGGCAACAAAAATATATGATTCGGTGTCACTGAAGAACACCAGTGTTTCAATTACCGACTTTCACGAGCAGAGGAGAGAGGCACCTGATGGATCGGTAATGAGACAGAGGGACGCGACTAGGGCTTCGAGGAAGAAGTAGTTTCGACCTGCTCTGGTGGCTCTTTATATGAATGAGATGAAGATTGTCCGTCCAGACTCCAGACGCAAAGCCTTTTCCTTTTCTTTTACTTTTCTTCTTTTTCCTTTTTTATTTATTTATTTTGTTTTAACTTTTAAAGGCCCGTGTGTTCATTGTTCAATGTTGTGCTGTCGCCTGCATGCCTCCAAAATGTTGTTTAATTATTTTTTTATTAAAGTCCAGTCAATTACTAGAGCTAATAGTTTTACAAATTTAGGAAAAATCCCATTTAAACAGTCTAAGTACATAATCTTTACAGAGTTAACAACTTGACATGAATTCGACTTTTCTTTTTTTATTATTTTATAAAAAAAAATATTTGATTCCAAATTAAATAAAACAAGTCTTGTTTTATTTGAATATGTATTTTAATTATAATATATTACGTATATAATACACACATACTTTTATTTATTTTTTATTTTTTACATGATATTCATATAATTATATATGTCGAATTAAAATTGTGACACGTTTGCTTTTGTAAAAACTTAATCATATTCTTTCTAAAAGTAGACAAATAATACATGAAACTAGTGTACTTCTCGATTTGTTTAATTATATTTTTTTAGGTCTAATAATAATTTTACTGAAAACCCAAAAATATATTTATGAAAAAAATAAAACAAAGAATTGATAAGTAAGATAATGCTCGCTTAAATGCTGATAATAATAATTCTTTGTTCACTAACATTTGTTTCAAAGTAAAGAAACAAATTGAAAATGTTATTTTTTTTACTAAATAAAAATACTTATAAAAAGTTTTATGAAACAGTAGATTAATATTTGATTTGGAAGAAGGGAAGAGTGAGATAAAAGAAAGGAAGTTGATGATAGAGGTTGAACACAATTTCAAGTTATAATTAATTTAATATTTGGCTTGGTAGAAGACGACTGAGATAAAAGAAAGGAAAGAAATTTTCTTATTTTGTCGTTAAGTTAGGAAAAGAAAATAAAGGATGGAGAGCCTTTCCCTCTAGCCCATCATAAATTCTATAAGTTTTCTAAAGAGGGCCGGAAACTTATAGAAAGCGAGAGTGAGTCTAAATTTCAGAATGCCAGACCCAAAACTCATTCAAGAATTAGCATTTCAGACCCCCAAAAGAAGAGATCATGGTCCAGAAACTAATAGAAAATGCCAGCAGCCAAATGCACAAACTCTGAGAGTTGACACGTATGAATGTACTGTAAACAAGAGGGCCAACGAAACAACAATTTGGAGGCATTTTAAACAGCATACAGATCTAGTATCCTTATTTATAATTAGTAAAACTTGAATGTATTATTTACAAGTGCTACAAGTACCCTGATCTTGTTTCATGTACATTTCTACCACTAAACCCAGCAAACTTGCTTGAGCTAAGATTTTGTGGAACCTGTGCCTGCTTTTCAGCTAGTTGTCTCACTCGTAACAGAATTGGAGCGGGGATTGGCAATGAAGCATGTTTCCGGGAATTCTGCATCTGCATTATTTACCATGTAAAGACATTTTACAATTGAAACGATCAAATGGTAAACATAATTAAAATCACCATGATTTACAGAAACAAGATTTGAAATAACCCTGTTTTGTTTGCCAGTACCTACTCCACCTCTCCATATGAGAGGTTGAGGGACAAAAGTGTGTTTGTGTTTGTGGGTGTGTGTGATTTACCTATCCAATAAAAAAAAACCCAGTTTTGAATGTAAAAGTCCTGCTACACTGATCTCTACTTTTTCCCTTGAAGGAAATTTGAACTAAAATTTTCTCAGATTTTCAGAACAGCCCAGTCAGCAGAAAATTACAGTGCACAGAGCAAGCTGTCCCCTTGTGAATTCTACCATGCACAAGAGAAATAGCACCTGAATGACTAAATTATTATACAAATGCTGCCAAAGAGTTCAATGGAAGGATGAATTGGAGGAGGATAGCTTTTACCCCGTGTAAGTAATACCTTGAGAAAACTAATACTAATATGCCTAAGGAAGTAAAACAAGATCAAAAATGTTCTGAGAAACTAGAACATGATCTGAGAAAAAATTAATACAGAATATGCTGACCGTAACATTTGAGGATAATTTTTGTACAATATGGAAGGTACCACCAAGATGACTGCATTTTTTTTATTTATGTATTTCCTGGACTGGCACACATGCACAAATTTATGCTCACCATATTGCATCATACGTGCACTTCAAATCAACAACAAAACACATGAAATAAGAACCATGCGCACTCATTCACAGATTGCTCACCCCTTTTTCTGCAGGCAACTGTGCAAAACTAGCTCTCAGCAGATTCCTCCACTTGTCCTACAAAAGGATAATTAGTTTTCGGCATAATTACCTTAGCAAAGGCCAAAACCTAATCCAGCATCTAACATTTTACATGTTCTGAACAAATGTAGTTCCATACGAACTTGTGTTGACCCAAAACCATAACCCAAATCTGAAACATGTACCTTGAGATCAACTGATGTTCGGTATGAATAGGACGCGAAGGCAAGCCGTTTTATCTCAGACCACCTACCAGCACCATGAGTGGCAACACCATCAACTAACTTAACAACCTCAGAAAGAGTCCAAGGTCGATGGTGTTTCCTTCTCATTCCACCTTTTGCTGTGGGCACAGTCACTATGTTATCATCTGAATTATCCTCAGATGAATCCTCATGTTTCAGGTCCACTTCTTCCTCCAACTCAGCTGTTTTTCTTTCCAAGTACTGCTTATCTTTCTTTGATTCAGCAATAAGCTGGGCAGATAATTACTTTCCATTAGCGCTATGAATACATATCCATCAGTTTTAACATTTACAATATTCAAATTAGCATTACAACTCTTATGGGAAACTGAAAACCAACACATGATACAACAAGAATGAACAATACTTGACCCATACTACAAAACCAAACCCTGTCAAAGAGTGGAGCCCCTGCACATTAAAAAATGATGATGAAGATGTAAAATGTTGTCATATGACAGATATACAGAACTTACAGGTGGTTGAATCCATCGATGGGCTGGCCTGGCTTTGAAGAGACTGTTCCCTCTTTCATTATCTGGTCGAGGACCACGTACACAAAGGGCCTTCTTTACCAGCTTTGCTGCCATGCCCATGCCACTGGGTTGAAGTTTCTAAAAATTGCAATTCGAACCACATCAGAAATGAAAGAAAAGAACTTCGGAAAACAATCATGACCTTATTCACATACAAGTGGACATTATAACTAATTTTTACACATAGATTCATCAGAAATACTGAGATCAACTCACTGAAATTAACAAAAAATTTAGCAAGTGATAAATTATTAGGGATGTTTTAACAGAATCTGTCCCACCCCAAAATCTTCCATTTCTTGACATATCAAATAAGAAGGGAAAAAATGGAATTTTAGTGAGGGACATATTCTGCTAGATATTCCCTTATAATTTCCATATTAGATGTCGCTACATTCACATTGAAAATGCTTTAAAAAAAACTGTATAGTTCTTGTTTTGATGCATTTCTTTATTAATAATTGCAGATTATGATAGGAAAGCACGGTCACCAAAGAATTGCACAATAATAAGAATGGTGCAAATTTGGAAATAAATTGATAGGCATCGAAAATTAACAGCAGCATTACAATAAATAAAACTCTCAGCAGATCGAAATAGGTTCACAAAAAATCACATATGGATATCCAAGTGACAGCCAGAAGCAAGGAAATATACTGCACATGCTTAACAGCAGCTTTTGTTAATATGCATACACTATTCTTGTACATGCATCTAAACAATGAAGTAGTTTTAATCTCTCTACACCTTAAAGCTAAAGTATCTGCAGATGCCTTGTGAAAAGCACATCCAAGAGTGGGCAGTAATAGTAGCAATTAGCAAATATAACTTAGATCCATAAAACTAGACAATTCAATGAAAATTCAGTTTGCAGTTCACAACTTATTAGAAAGCAAGTGAGATAGCATGTGATTATTGGCAGCATAGTATTAACCAAAGTAACGAATAGTCTAAGAAATCACTGTCCACCCACATATAGATAAAGTAAATAACTTCAAAATAAAATAATAAATAAAAAGCCATACCCAGTGCACAAGACTCCTGCACTCGGCAGTCTATAGAAGTGGATAGTAGGCAGCCTTACCGCATTTTGCAAAGGCTGATTTCCAGGACTCGAACCCGCGCCATTGCGCTGGGCGGACTAGACTCTTGTCATCATGCAGGCAACGAACTCTACTTTAAAAAGATAAATTAAATGACAAAAAATAGCAGGGTGAAAAGGACAAGTTCAGTTTTCACCAATAGATATGGATCCACAGACACAAATTTTTTATTTTTTTATTTAAAAAGGATCAATTAGCGAAATAAACTCAGCCAAAAATTGTATTACAAAAATAGTGATTCTTTCAAACTAGCAACAAAGAAAATAAATTCACAAATCCAAATAAAGCAAGTTGTTTTCATATTACTCAGCTAGATTTGGTTCTACATTACCATAAAAGCCATAAAGTTTTCCCTTGGACGGCCTCTTCGAACCCGAGAAACATATGGAACTTGAACTCCAGAACCTCCAAGAGAGTCCCTCCTGGTGACAACAGGTCTCCCATCTGACTGGACATTTTGAACAGGCCTGACACGAGATCTTGGAGACAACTGGCCATGACCAGAATTTTTCACTGAAGAGATTAACTTTCCACTGTATTCTCGGGATTCTACTTCTGAAAGTT
The DNA here is from genome assembly GCA_008638375.1 of Nyssa sinensis. NCBI lineage: Eukaryota > Viridiplantae > Streptophyta > Magnoliopsida > Cornales > Nyssaceae > Nyssa > Nyssa sinensis. Next base: position 1,907,414 of record CM018035.1, on the reverse strand, counting down.
CTTCAATATATCGCCTTGTGGGCTTCCGAACTCTTTTGGCTGCTCTCTTCTCTATTTGAAGGTCTTCACTGGCACAATCATCTTCCGAGCTAAGATTTCTCAATCTTGGAGCAGAAATATTTAAAGGATTCTTCTCTTCTTGATTACTGTGGCCTTTTGGTGAACCTCCGCAGTTCTCATTCATAGATTCAACCACTAAATCCTTAGCAAGTGTACCATCCACAATCCTACAACCTTCTTCTTTACCTTTCTTCACCACTTTGTTATCTTTAATTACAAAAGTTGTAGTTGTAACCTCACAAGAATTAGTCAGTCCCATGGCAATCCTCCTCTTAAGCCACTGTTTGTCCTTGACAGATGTTTCCCGTCCGAATGTCGCTTTAAAAGTTTCATGAAGTTCCTTAACCGATAGTTTGTCCAGACATATTTCCCCTTTTAACTTGGGAAACTCAGGTTTTGAACTAGTGCAGACAGCAGAGGTTGACGATCCACATTCAATCAGTCCACTTAGAGGGTTCAAGCATTCCCCAAGACTCCCAGACTCATTACTACGGCTGTCATTTGAACTCCGTGCAAATGGAGGAACAATTTCCTGCAAGAAAATTTCAGATAGGAGCTTCTAATCAGTAGCAGGCAATTTAACATGCTGATCAGAAGACTCAGAACACTGGCTGCTATATTCATAAACTTAGAAGAATGATCATATGATCCACAAAAAACGGGAACCTCTCTTCCAGTTTAACCATTTGCATTCAACAATACCACAGGTGCATTTAAAGGCTGGAAAAAAATCCAAGAGAACTAATAGCTTGATAAGCTGAAGTTTTCCTTAAATTTGTAGATGCACAAGCAGAAAATAGCCAAATACAAACAATAGAAGTGGCATAACTAAGTTCTAACAAAGTTTGGTAAACAGTGACTAGACATAGGTAACCCAAATAATTAGGGCACATAATCTGGGCAGGCTAGCTCAGAGCCTGATTAGCTAAGATCACACTTTTACAATCCATTCGACCTATAAGAAAGAAGGGGGAAAAGGAAAAAGTAATACATATTGTAGGAATGCAAAACAATACCTCAACTCGAGCATTTGATTTCCCTGTATCAACTCCCATGTCAAACTGAGGATTTGACTTTTCCGCATCAACTTCTGGGTTCTCAGATTGTAACAGACCTGGAATATATTTCTCGTTCAGAAAAAAAGAAATAAAAACAAAGTAATGACAAAGGGTAGCCAAAAAAATCCAACAAATACATTTAATGTACCAAATTGCTTTGAGATCAAAGCAAGGTATTGACACCCCCCCCCCCCCCCCACAACCCACACAAGTTGTAGAAAGCCATACTAAGAAGATACTCATGTAAATAACTACTACAAAGTGGAATAATTATCTTGTTCAACATTTAGAATATACAACTAAATGAAATTGAGAGGATTTCTAAAAGAAACTAGCTGACGGGAAAAGAGTGTCAAAAGAAAGCCCATGAACTATTCACAGCTGAGAACAGTATCATCTTACATAGTGAGATATAAGAAAAATAAAAATTTAAAATAACTGACATGCAGAGCCTTTGAACTGAGTCTCACATTTGTTGGTAGTGCATCCTACAGTCTGCCCAGTGTCTGCAACAAAATGCATTTCACTCTTGTCAGCTTCAAGCAAGTTCCCAACCTCCATAACTTCGTCATCTGTAGCAGGCACTAATCTGCCATCACCTTCGACCTGAGCAATAGAAAGCAGATTTTAATTTCAAAATTCCCACTAAAATAATTAGAGGGAAAATGAGATGAAATGAACAAATAAGCACATAACAAACTAGGCAAAGCTTGAGCATAGAATTTCAAGAGAAGAACAACTTTAATTAACAATATTTGCTTAAAAGAAGCCACAACTTTGTCAAACCAACAAATGAGAAGCACAAAGGAAGATTACATGTCCAACCAAGAAAGTGAAGATACAAAGACACAAAATCAAGCCCACCCCAACCATCCTACCAACAACCAGTCCACCCGCCACTTTTAAAGCCGCTGCTATAGGAGCACTGCTCAAACTTCATGTTTTTGAGTACTATAGGAGTAAGACTCCATCTATAATAATAATATCCAACACAACACAGCACTTAACACAGCAATTGCGGAGAAACAAGGTCTAGGCAGAATTTCCTGGATAACATAGGAGACCAAGTCTGCCAATCATTCAAATAGAGAAACCTATTCAGTCTTTTTTTGTTTTTTTTTGTTTTTGATGAGTAAAACCTATTCAGTCTTTTACATATCAATATCTCATTGGAGTTGAACCATTTTGAAAAATGCACTGAAAAACTGTGAATCCTTAAGGTCACACTTCCCAATGAACCTATTGAAATCCCTCATACTTCCACTAATACTATACAAATCCAACTTCTTATTTATACACCTAAGTACATTGAAGTCCCCATCCAAGCACAATTTGAGATATACCAGAACCAAAGCTCAAGAATGCGATTCCTGAACATCTGCTCAACCAAAAATTATTAGGCTTATATGCCATAGTCAACCACCAATTACTAGGCCTATATGCCATAGTCAACCACCAATCCTCTAAAGATTCCATTCCAAAGGTGCGTTTCCGGGGACATCTGCTGGGCTCCGGCAACGGCAAGAGAGCATAGATTAACTTATGGACTTCCCGATCATTTAAAGTATGTTCGCCCAAATAGGGGACAAATCCTTTGACGTAGTTAAGGAAGTGGATGCGTCGGGCGAACTCTTTCAAATCATTGAAAGGGGTCCAAGCGTGGTCAGAAAGATATGGGTGTTAAGGTGGGAACTGAAATGGATCTGCAACACTCTGGAGGCTATTTCAATAGGAAAAAGAAGAGTTGTGTTTCCGATTGGAGTGCACGGGAAAAACAAAAGTCTCTTTCTGTGGAAAGGCTCAAATCAAAGGGGGAACTTTATGAGGCTGGAAGGAAGATCTCACAGGGGGATTCGTCTTTTATTTCTGCCGGAAGACTTTGCGATAGGGGGATGGACAATTTATGCTCAGACTTTCAGATCATTAGGGTTATCTAACCCAAGAAATGCCAAGATCATTAAGGGGTCTTATCTAGATGCTTGCAGAATCGATGAATGGCCTTCGGAGCCTATTATGGTGGAATCGCAACCAGCAAATGTTCGTGAAGACATTGAGGTTCACATGGGTTCCTACGGAAGTCGTTTTAACTATCTTCGCAAATGCTTAATCGACAGATTTGAAAATTTGAATACCCCAGTCCCAGACAAAATAAAGATTCAAAGATGGGCCCTCAAGTATTGGGGGATTCAAGCCTGCCTGAATGTTCTAGACTTGAATGGTGCCTAGTTCCTTTTCGAGTTGCCGTCAGAAGAGGAGGCCAACAGGATTCTCAAAAGAAGGAATTGGTCTTTTGAAGGGTTATCAGTGATTCTTCAACCTTGGTCCCCGTCGGGCTGGTGCTCAGGGTCGGGAGATAAGGGTTTAATCTGGCTAAGGCTTTTGGGCTTTCCAGCTTTTTTGTGGAGTATGGAAGTCTTCCGAGCTATGGGGGACCGATGTGGTGATTTTGTGACAATGGACAAGGACACAGCCGAGCGCCGTCATCTGAGATGGGCAAGAATTCTGGTCAGCTGTAGACCGGAGGATATCCCTACATCCTTCAGCATCAAGTGCGGGAAATGGTCTTTCTCTATTCCGGTTTGGTCGGAAGCTGGTCTGACGTGTTTCGAAACTGACCCAAGTCGGCCGGAAGTTACAGCAACTAAGGGAAAAGTCGGAGTTGTAGAATCGGAAGCCCACGCGCCAACGGCGCGTTTGAGTTTTAGAACCCCTTCTGGCAAGGAAGGGCTACGTGGCGAAAAAAGGCCGATTGTCTCCTTTCCTCTCACTCGAGATTTGAATTTCAAACCCAAAGGGAACAAGAATTGGACACGTGGCACCAAGAAGGTTCCAAATGGTATGAGAAACTAGGGTTACGCGGGCTTCGGCAATACGTTCACTAATTGATTTGGGCCGTCTAGGTTGGGCCAATATCAAAAGACTGGAGGCTCTAGAAGAGGCTCGGGCCACCCATTCAGGCTTGGGGCCTTATCTAATGGGGGGTTGTATAAGGGGCACTCAACTTTGGCCCAAAAGAAAGGAAGCTTTAAGGGTTGGATTGGGGCAGGCCCATTCTGATGAGGCCGAGCCCAGCTCGAGGCGCAACTCCAATAAAGGTGTTTCTTCTAACCCCCCTGCTAAGACTTTGGCTCTTGTTGAGAGAATCGGAAATGGAAGCGACACAGAGGAAGGGCCTGAAGCAATCGAAGAGGACTCCAGGGGATCTAAGAAGGGACTGGAAAAGAAAAAAGGAAAGAAATGAGAATCAGGCAGTGCAAGAAGATGATATTTCAGAATGGCATGATTCTGACCATAGCAGCATGTTGGATGAGCACGAGTTTCTTCAATATTTGGAAAGCAGCTTCTGTAAAGATGTTCTCCAAAATAATATGGTAGCAAGATGCTCTTTTGCAGCAGAGGACGAATCGATCACAGTGCAGGACATGAAGACTCTTTTAGTTGACCAGGGGGGTAAAATGGTGTTGCGGAGTCGGGAAATCTCTGAGAACTTGGAGGACTATAACCCGTTAGCAGTAGTCTTGCCGGATAAGAATCCGAATGGCTCAACATAGATTCAGGAGGCGTACTCAAATAATCTCCTTTGTCATCAACAGAGACTAACAAATGGGTGGGTGCTCAAAAAAATGAGGAAGGTGAGTAAACTGCTAGGTGTCCCTTGTGCAGGCTTTGAGGACCGTCTGATGGATTTATTCAAAGAAATATTAATGTGCAATTCTCTGTCAAGACCATGTTCTAGTAATGCCTTTGAGAAAGACAATGAGGATAACTCAGCAAAAAGAATGAAAAGAGTACTGAAAGAGTTGTCATGTTCAGTTAACTACGGGGGCAGCAAATCGATAGAGGCCTTAGTGGAAGGCATCGATAGGTTCTAATTATCCCTTGTCCTATGAATTTAAAAATTTTGTCTTGGAATGTGAGGGGGTTAAATGATCCAGACAAGCGGTCAGTCATCAAAGGTTTATTGAATGAATGGAGGCCTACAGTCATTTGCCTTCAGGAAACTAAAATGAAAAGTATTTCGCGAAGTTTTGTTCGTTCCATTTGGGGATCCAGATGGATCAAGTGGGTTGCTTTGAATGCCCAGGGCACTGCAGGAGGTATTCTTGTGGCCTGGGACTCCAGATTGGTCAACAGTATTAAGCACAGCGTAGGTGAGTTCTCTATCTATCTCCTGCAAGTTTAGTTTGGTTTCCAATTCTTTCATGTGGGGCTTTTGTGGGGTTTACGAGCCAGTTGTTGATGGTGTTAGAAGATTTTTCTGGGATGAGTTGCAGACTTTGCTTTCCTCTTGGCAAGTCCCTTGGTACTTTGGGGGGACTTTAATGTTGTGCGGAACCCGGATGAAAGATTGGGGGGTGGAAGGCTGACCTCGGCTATGAGGAGCTTCAACGAGTTCATAAACTTTCAAAGCCTTGTGGATTTACATCTGGAAGGAGGGAGATTCACTTGGTCCAGAGGAGGTAATCAATCTGCTATTTCTCGTTTGGATAGATTTTTGGTGTCGAACCACTGGGAGGATGGTTTTCCAGGTATCTTCCAAAAGTGTCTCCCGCGGCCGTGTTCTGATCATCACCCTATCATGCTGTTTTATGGAGGTTTTAGTGCAAAAAAAAGTCTCTTTAGATTTGAAAACATGTGGCTATAATCTAAAGGTTTTGTCGACTTGGTGAGAAATTGGTGGGAGTCTTATGTTATGACTGAGTCTCCAAGTTTCTGCATTGCCAAAAAGCTGAAATTCCTCAAAGAATATCTTAGAAAGTGAAATTGTGAGGTCTTTGGTTTAATTTAGGTTAGGAAGCAGTCTATGCTGAATAACCTAATGGAACTGAACAAGAAAGATCAGATGGGTTCCCTCTCTAATGAAAAAAGGGTTGAGAGAGATGGTCTAAAGGGACAAATTGGGCAGACTCTCAAGATGGAGGAAATCTCTTGGAGGCAGAAATCTCGGGCCATTTGGCTTAAAGAGGGTGACCGCAACACAAATTTTTTTTACAGAATGGCTTATTCTCACTACAGGAAAAATAAAATTTCCTCTATTGTTATTGATGACCTAAGTTCTCACTGAGGAGGAGCCCATCAGAAGAAGAATTGTTGACTTCTATTCTAGTCTTTACTCAGAGCCGCGCAGTTGGAAACCTGGGGTGGATGATATCTTTTTGAAAAGATTGAACAGGGATAGAGCTTCTAATCTGGAGACTCCTTTCTTGGAGGAAGAAGTGGTGAGAGCCTTAGAGGCATGCAATAGGGGATAAAGCTCCAGGTCCAGACGGGTTCACTATGGCCTTCTTTAAAAATTGTTAGGATGTGTTGAAAGCAGATGTGATGGCAGTTTTTGGGAGTTTTCATAGGGAGGGGGGTTTTGAGCGAAGTCTCAATGCTTCTTTCATTGCCCTCATTCCTAAGAAGGAGGAAACTAATAGCATTAAGGACTTCCGCCCAGGGATCAAAATTTCGTTTCGTTTCCATCGAAATGGCCGAAACGTTTCCGTTTCTTAGTGGACCGAAATGAAACATTAGTGGAATACCGAAATTCACACATTTTCGTGAAAATAAAGTTGTTTCCATAGAAACATAACGAAACAATTAAAATATTTTTTTGGTATCAGCAATACTTATACAAGTTGGTAAAAAATAATATCCATTTGTTTTTTAAATAGAGAAGATTGAAAGATTAAAACCTAAAATTATAAGAAGATATTTCTATTTTTCCTCAAAAACAGTAGACAATGAAAAGTAAAAATAGTAGAAATAAAATGTAGATAAATAATTTATTTTAATACTTAGTTACTAATTATAATAGGCTTAAATTACTTTATTTTTACGTATCATATTATATGTAACTTGTGCCAAATTGTCTAATCCGTGAATATTACACAATATATATTTATTATTTTATGGTTTATAATAATTTTGCATAGTTTATAGAAAATATATAATAAATTCATATTACATAAAGAAATTAGCTTTAAACCTTTTATACTAGTTTTTAGAAAATAAAGAGTTATTTGGTATTAATGACTAATTAACATTTATATTTTTTTTTTTTTAAATTTTACCTTAGTATCTTCTTGTGTGGATAGACATGTACCCTAAAACATTTCCTAATTAATTATAATATTTATCTTCACATATTCATATATTTTGCTTTATGTTTCTAAGTGTTTCTATACATTTTAATTTTTTTCATCATTTTCACTATGCTTCCGAAACATTTCCGAAATGCTTCTATTTTCTAGGTGACCTGAAATAACACTACGAAACGAAATTTTGATCCTTGCTTCCGCCCTATAAGTCTGGTGAGCAATGTTTACAAACTAATCGCAAAAGTTCTTTCCTTAAGGTTGAAGAAGATTATGGGTAGTATCATCTCTCCCAGTCAGAATGCTTTTGTGGAGGTATACAGATCCTGGATGCGGCTCTCATCGCTAATGAATGCATTGACTCTATGATAAAACAGAAAAGGAAGGGACTCGTTTGCAAGCTGGATATTGAAAAGGCTTTTGATCATGTTAACTAGAGTTTCTTGATAGGTATGTTGGCTAAGATGGGTTTTGGGGGCAAGTGGAAGAAGTCTATCCCCTTTTCTCTTTGTGATTGCTATGGAGGCTTTTAGTCGCTTCATGTACCGAGCTGAGGAAGTTGGCCTCAACAAAGGCTTTCAGGTGGGGGAAAGAAGGGGTGGAGGAGTTGTTATTTCTCACCTTTTGTTTGCTGATGACACCATCATTTTTTATGACCTTACAGTACATCTGCTTCGCTTTATTCGATGCCGCCTTGTGTGTTTTGAGGTTGTGTCAGGCTTGCGGATCAATCTTGCAAAAAGCAGCATTACTCCGATTGGGGCGATGCAAGGGATGGATATGTTAGCCAGCACTTCGAGCCGCAGAGTAGGTTGCTTTCCCTTGATTTACTTAGTCTTCCGCTGGTAGCTCACTCGAGATCCATTGAGGTTTGGGATCCTGTGGTTGAAGGTTTCTTAGCAAACTGTCAGGCTAGAAAGGCCAACTCTTATCTAAGGGAGGAAGGCCCACCCTTGTTAAAAGCACCTTAGGCCAACCTACCTAACTATTTCATGTCTCTTTTCCTTATTCCGAAAACAATTATCAGAAGATTGAAGAAAATTCAAAGGGACTTCCTATGGGGCCATGAGGGAGATTGTAGAAAGATTCATTTAGTTGTTTGGAATAAAATCAAGAAGCCAATGTCTCTAAGGGGTTTAGGGGTGAAGGATTTGAGAATCTTCAATACAGCTCTTTTAGGGAAATGGTTATGAAAATTTGGAGGGAGTGATAAAGAGCTTTGGAGGAGAGATCATTGTTTCTAAGTATAGGTGTGATAATGGGGGTTGGTGTTCGGGCAGTGTGGAGGGGCCGAGGGATGTGGTCTTTGGGGAAACATTCGAAGTGAATGAAGGATTTTCAAGAAAAGATGTAGTTTTGTTATCGGGAAGAGAGGTCGGGTGAAATTCTGGGATGATGTTTGGAATGAGGCTGAGCCACTGAGGGTGAAATTTCCTATGTTATACAGTTTGGCTAACAAGAAGTCGGCTTGGGTTAGCGAGTGTGTGGAGAGTGTAAGGAATAAACTTGTTTGGACTCCTCGCTTTAGGAGAGACTTTTTTTATTGGGAACTTGAGGAGGTGGGTTATTTCCTTTGTCACATCAACAATTTCCGGGTTATGGAAAGTAGGGAGGATAAGAGGGTTTGGATGCCAGATAAGAAGTCATTTTCTGTTAGCTCTTTCTACAAGAGCTTGTTCGATTTTAAAAGCCTTCTCTTTCCTTGGAAGTTCATTTGGCACTCAAAAGCCCCCCCCCCAAGCTTCTTTTTTTGCTTAGAAGGCCATTTTAACTACAAAAAAGATGAAGAAAATAGGTTTTCTTTTGGCTAGCAGATGCTATTTTTGCAAGAATGATGAAGAAAGGGTAGATCACGTTCCACTGTCATGTTTCTTGGAGCTGTTGGAACCTTGTTCTTGCCATGTTTGGTTTCTCCTGGGTTATGTCAAGTACCGTCAAAGACCTTCTGCTGGCTTCGGAAGTGTGCAATCTTTCAAAAGATATTAAGAGGATTTGGAGACTGGCCCCAGTTTGCCTCTTGTGGTACATTTGGATTGAAAGGAACAATCATGTCTTTGAAGATCTGGAACTTTCTACTCCTTACTTTAAATATTTTTTTTGCGTTTATTATTTTTTTGGGTCAAAGAGACTTTCCCTGTAAATGTCTCATCTTTTGTTGATTTTTTGGGGTCTTTAAAACCGATGTAAAGCTTTTTTGGGGATTTTGCCCTTGTTGCCCTTTTGGGGCTTCTTTATATATACTTCTTACTTATCCAAAAAAAAAAATCCAACTGAGTTCCAAAGTCCTATAAGAATCTAAAAGGTCATTACCTTCTCATCCCAAAAGATAAAAACTCACCTTGAGAACCCAACAGCATGAAGAAAATGTATTTTTTTCTATCCAATATATAGGATTAAAAAGCAACTGCTAAATTCTTTTTATTTTTGGATGTCCAAAGGTGTTTATTACTCATAACACAGTTATTTAGATTTTATGCATGAGCTAAATTGTTAAAAATAGTCTTTTGCTTCTCCTTTTGTATACGGGTAGGGCCCCCCTTGGGCATCCTTTCAATATAATACTTCTTCACTAATCAAATATATATATATATATCTATATCTTTTCTGTACATGCCTGCAACACACTTTTGCCTCTCCCATTTCTTTTAACCATCCTCGTATTTCTAAGGTGTTCTAATTTTCTCTTTTAAAAGACGACTTTAACAAGTCTAACTTCTATGAGTATTCCTTGAATAAAAAAATGTTTAATTTTCCATAAAAAGGATCAAAAAAATGAAAATGGTAAAAGGAAAGTGGTTTGGCATAGGTCACATCCTCCGTGTTGGTGGGGACCAGAAACCCAATACAATATCATGAACCATTACCATTGATGGTAACTAACTGAAAGTGCTGTCAAATTCATGAAACACCAATCAGCCAACCGGAAACCACGTTTTTGAAGATTATCTATGGTTAAAATGCCACCCCAAGAAGCCACCCAAGTAAAAAATGCCACTTTAATTAGAACTCCCGAATGCCATATAATTTTCCAAAGGAAACCCAAAACTTCCCCACCCATCAGCACCTTGTTGAAAGACTTCAGTGAGAATTTCTTATCCCCATTAGCAAGCCACGCTCCTATCCCCACCCACCGTACTCTTGTTCAACATAACACCCCACCCCCCCACCGGGGGAAAAACAATCAGCCATCATCGCTCCTTAAAATTGACCACATTAAACAGCCGAGTAAATCTTTCCATAAGGACTCCATTACCCCCACCATGAGTCGTTCCAAAATCTCACCCTCACCCCATCGCCCCCCACAAAACCCGCCCTAGCACGAAAATCAGCAACCCCCTTCTTGAATTCCCTTCCATAACCTGCAACCCCCATACCCCATCACATTACTTGAAAACCAACCCACCTCCACTATCATATTTCAAAACCACCACCTCCTTCCACAAAGACTCATGCTCCTCACCAAAACGCTACAACCACTTCCCAAGTAATGTTTTATTAAACACCTTTAAATTCTTCACACCCAAACCCCCTTGTTGAATGGGGGTCTTCACCTTATCCCAACCACTTCCCAAGTAATGTTTTATTAAACACCTTTAGATTCTTCACCTTATCCCAATTCACTAAATGGATTTTCTTCTCTTCTACCACCCCTTCCCAAAGGAAGTCGCGTTGTAATTTCTCCAACCTCCTCTCAACCAAAACTAGAATAAGAAATAAGGGCATGAAATAAGTTGGCAAACTTGCAAGAGTGCGCTCAATAAGTCACCTTCCCCCCTTTCGAAAGATTCTTTTCCTTCCACCCCGCAAAACGCCTCTAAAACCTCTCCACCACAGGGTCCCGAATAGCACAAGATCTAGTTGAGGCACCTAATGGCAAACCCAAATAGGACGAATGTAACACCCCCACTTTACATCCCAAGGTCCAAGACAATTGCCCCACTCCCCAAACTTCACCCACCGGAATAATCTCACTTTTGCTTAGATTAACTCAAAGCCCATAAATCACCTCGAAGCTAAACATGATGGACTGCAAATATCTCAACTGTCTCTCAGGTGTCATCAGCAAATAGAAGGTGTGAAACCTATGCTATCCTCCCCCTTCCTCCATCCACTCTTGAGCCCTTTAAAAAGCCTCCCTCCTCAGCACTCCTCATCATATAACTAAAGGCCTCCATCGCAATGACAAAAAAAAGAAAGGAGCATAGGGGTTCCCCTTGTCTGAGTCCCCTTGGAGTTTGAAAAAACCAGCAGGGGTAACAAATTAAACAAACTATATGGCTGCAAATGAACTGAGCCCAGCCCAATTTATATTCAGGCTCAGCTCTGTCATGCTGGCCTGTGCTCAGACTCAGCTCAGGCTCGGGACAAACTGGTCTTTATCTGTTCAACTCGGCCAGAATGGTTAGCCCAGGCTTGGTCTGGTTCATCTTGTGGTTTTCAGCCTGATGCAAGTTAAAAAAAATAAAAAGAATGATGACGGGGGAAATGAACAGAGCAAAATTACAGTCTCGTTGCTTCAATATGATAAAAGATGAAAATAAAGAATCTTATTCTAAAAAAAAGAAATACCTAGAAAAGACATCAAGCCACCTTGAAGCACAAAATTTAAAAGAGAACAACCTTGATCCCTAAAATCCCTTTCACTACCTTGATTAATGATGGATTAATCTTCCAATCACTGAAAGTGAGAGAGAGCAAGGAACATAAGAAAAGGGAAGTACACAGTTGCTGGCAACAATTCTAGTTAATTGGTATCTCCAACTTGAAGGCCAATAATAACCAACATGATGATCTCTACTTTTATTTCAAGTAGTCCGGCTACCATCAAACAGATCCATCATTATCTACACCCGCAGACTCAATCTGATTTCAACTTAAGAAGATGCATATATCTAATTGGTGGAACATTTATACTTTTTTTTTAACCAATTAAAGCAGTCCAGTAGAAGCATGTATATCTTTAATAATAAAAACTTTTGAATGTGAAATGTTTTCCAACGATTCTCTTGTGAAGCTCCAACGGAACATGCTGCATCATTTCATGACTCGCAATGCTTTTAAAGTGAAATAATGACCGAAAATGTTGAATATGATGGCATCAATTAGTTCTAATAACATACCTGGAATAACTGTTATCTCGCATTTTTCTACCTAAAGATTTTATTTTATTTTAAAAGAAAAAACTTATATATATACCCGGACAAGCTTGTACATAACAGGATCAGCAATCTGCTTTGGTGAAGAATACTCGGATATAGTTTTAGCAACTGTGCTATCCTCAAACTTGGCTTCATCATTTACCTCAACTCCAACCACTGTTTCCATGGAAAATCCACCACATGCAACTCAAACACACAAACTGAAAAGGGGAAAATAAATCAAGCAAAGTCAAGATTATTTTTTAAACTTCATACATTCATATGCATATAATTATTTTAATCAATGCATAGCATGGACCAGTGACCAAAACCCCTAATATCACGTTCACAAATTAAACTGACAACCAAGATCAAATTAAACCAACTCAGCGTACTTCAAGTTTTTTATCACCAGCACAACATAATACAAGTTCACAAATATTGCTTCAAAGCATATATTTGTATCTGTGTATTGATGTGTATACATGAAAGATAGATATATAAATACATCACAGAATTTGTTAAGAATTGAACTCACCATATAGACTTTGACTGGTAGTTACTTGGACTCTCCCATAAACGTTATTACGTGCCGGTATTCCGACGAGAAAATGACAATTCCGGTGGAAGGATTTCGCCGGATAAAAAAGAAAGGTGAAATTAACGGAAAGAAAGACGAGGGACAAAAGCAAATAAATCGATTGAAAGCGACGATTCAAAAGGCTGGCTTTGGACTGAGTTTTCAACGATTTTTTTTTAGAGAATTTGACAGAGAAAACAAAAAATTGATTGAGGGAAGAAGCAATTGAGAGAGAATTATCCTTGTGTTTTCAGGCTCTGAGGGGTGTTGCTTGTCTAGTACGCTGTGTTTAGCACTTTAGCTTACCCATCGTACGGTTCCGGGATCGAAATTTCTTGTGAACTGAATTGCAAAGTGGGCGTGGAGTCCGGAGATTAGCTTTTTGACGCTGGTGGGTAGTTTTGGAATTTGGACCGATATGTTGGTTGAGGTCTGTTATCAAATCTAATCTCATATTTATTATATATAAATATTTTAAATTTATATTTATCTCTCTAATAATTAATAATTTTAAGAATTTTAATTTAATAAATTAATGTAATTATTAATTATTAACTTTATGATACTTTTTATTAATAAACAAATTCCCCACATGTATATCATTTTTAACACAAATACATGCAAACGTATTTTTAAATTTAATACTTTTTTATAAAATATATGTTATATTTAATTTAAGTTGCCAAAAAAGCTTTAATATCCTTTTTATTGTTATAATTTTATTATTACTAATAATATATGTATATATATATATAGACACGCACACAACACATGTTTTCTATTATTATAATAATTATTACTATAATGAGTTTTTTCAATAATTTATTAGTTATGAAATAATCAAGTTTTTAATTATTTTAAAACAAGTTTATTTTAAAATATAATTATTATAGAATTTATTTTGTTATTAAAATATTAATATTTATAACATCAATTGTACTATTATTTTTGTTTGCTTGATAACTTTTTTGTTTTTTCCCACTACAACGAAAAAAGTATTCAAAGTAATAGTAATAAAATATGAGACTATATAAGAAGCAAATTATTAATTTTATATTTGATTTAAATACAAATCATATAAAATGATATATATATATATATAGTGTTAATTGATATAAATTGTTTTACCTTTTTTCATTTTTTACTATAATATTCAAGTACATAATGATTATTAATTGTTTATCTACAATAATATTTTCTAAAGGTTTAATTTTATACGTTCAATTTAATTTATCAAAAGTTTTAAATGTTTATATTTTATGAATAATAAATTAATTTATTTAAAAAAATAATAAGAAAAAATTAACTTTTAAAACATCTGTTATATACGAAACAAAAAATAATTGAAGAATTTGATGAATTAAAACATATGTTTCTATAATATTTCTTATAATTTAGGAGACATTTGCATGAAAATTGAAAATTTAATTGCAATAAATTATGTTAACATATATTAATTAAAACTTAATTAATTTTTTTATTAATCATCGTCTTATAAGATCAAATTATGTACTAAACTATACATTGTAACAAACTTAAGATATTAATTATGATCTTTTGTAGGTCATTGTTAATACATATTTGATACGTCATAAAACGTTCTACTTAATCAACTTAAATACGTGCTGCAAAAATAGTTCGATTTATATATTAGATCAGAAAGGGTATACCGAGGTGTACTTCGGTATACCGACCTCGGAACGATGGAAATAAAGAAAAGACAAAAAAGAATGACGAAAGCCTCATGATTACATTGCTATAGCTTGACAGGCGGTGAGCCCTAACCCAGCCAAAAGGAGATACAGGTTTGAAAATCAGATCTACAGGTACACGTGTAAAATGAGCCGTGAACTTTGAAAGTTAGTATGAACAGGACATCCACCGCTTGTCAGACAAACTAACTGTTTCTCCATACTATAAATTCCATGAAGAAGGTATATGTAAAGGATCTGCATCCAAATTATATTATTATTAAAGGCCCAAACCTTTGATAAAAGATCAAGAAATTAATTTCACCATCGGAGAGGTTACCACCGAAACCTTTTCTGGTGGCTTTTATATTTCAGTTCTTTTCAGGTACACAGTGACAGGCGATTCCATGACGAGCCAAAAATAGCTGCATCAATATTAATATTTTAAATATAAATTTCATCCACAAATCTAATCATTTTACAAAATTAAAGATAAAAATAATAATTAACATATAGATTTCCAATTATGCCAATATTTTTGTTCCTCTTTGTTTTTCCCAAAATAAAAAAACGCGGTAGGTGGCGTCGTAAAAAATAATAGTTTTAGGGGTATTCAAGGAAAGAAGCGTCCATCTCTGCGTTATCTTCTTTTGTGGCTTTTTCAGAAATAAACGGTTGGAGGAGTAAAGCGAAGAGGAAGTGTCAGTTGCGACTTGCGAACAGATCACTACAGACTACAGAGTCCATCAATGGCGTCAGGTTTTCTTTCATCAACTCTCTCGCTCTACACTTCTATCGTCATTTCATCTCAAAAGTCACGCGGTCCCGGGAATGCATATATGACATTCAACGTCGAAAAGCGTTCTTTTACGTGCTTCTCATCCAAGAACAAACCCAGATTCGTGGACCAAATTCTTGATTATATTGAAGGTGCTTCTTTATCTTTTTTACAAGTTATATTCTTTGCAAAATTGTGCATTATTATTTTTGTCATATTCATATAGCCATTTGATATCGTACCTATATATCAGGAAGAGACTTCATCGTTTTTGTTGTTTTCTAACGTCACACCTTCGTAAATGCTACACTGAAGTATCACGGATCATCGCATGTCCATATAATTTCAGTTGAATTGGCCATAATTGAGCATTCAATTTCAAAACTACTACAACCACGTGAACATGTTTGTAAAGCATGCTCATTTTAAACGCAGGGGAGGGCAGCAAGGATTAAATCAAAGATAATACTTATGCCCTATGGGGGCCTGCTTTAGAAAACAGTTAAGTTGCCATATTAGATTACATTACTAGGGACTAGGAAGTAAAGAAAGTCGAGGATGTTCAAAAAGGAGGACCTGGAGATAGCCAGAATTAATGCTTTTAAAAGAATTTCATTGTCGTTTTTTAGCAGAAGGACATTAAATAGGATTGATGAGTTTGGTAGATGCGTCTTGATTGCTATACGACTGTTCAATGTTTATCAAATTAAAAGGGGCATATATAAGATAATGATAGGGCTCCATGTGTTACACGGCGCAATATCTTGGGTAGTCAGGAAAAAGGATGTTTGTAGAATGAACTGTTAGATTTTGTGGAATAAAATAAAAGAAACAAGAGAGAGAAGACAGAGAGAAGAGAAAACCCAAAGGACTACACTGTATTAGACTGAATTCATTACTGAAACTAAACAAGAGAGCTCATTTATATAGGAGGGTTACGAGGTTGTACATGGAAAGTATAAATAAAGGAAACAAACTATAGAACTCTAATCCTACTAGCAATACACAATAATATATATGTGGCGGCTAACCCTAACTCTAGTATCACAATAATAGGTAACCCTAATATACTTCTAACACCTTCCCTCAAACTCAAGGTGGGAGGTAGACCAACTTGAGTTTGCAAACAAAATATGGACATGGACTGGTGTACTTGGTGGCCTTGTGGCTGAAACGGAGATGTAACCCAAGCTGACATGGCGGCTGAGACAAAACCAAAGTTGCGGCTGAGATAGAATCAGTGTTGCAGCTTGTTGAGACGGTGGAACAGACGATAATGAGAATGCTAGCGATGAACTACTGCTAAGACAAAATCAGTACTGCGGGGGCTGAGACGGTGGGACCTGATGTGGGGCTGCGGTTGTGGCTGTGACTGAGACGGAACCGCTGCTTGCTGAGGAGGAACCAGAGCTGCGGCTGAGATCAGAAAGAAGAAAAGGAATAGCAGAGATGCAATAGAGAAAAGGAAGAATAAAGAAAGAATCAGATGGAACGGCGGAACAGAAAAATTAAAACGAACAAGCGGCGGCTGAAGCAGGGGAAGAAAACAAAAAGAGAAGAAGCGGCGCAGAGGCAGAAGAGAAAACAGAAAAGAAAAGAAAGAAAAGAGAGCATAGCGGCGCAGATAGAAGAAGAAAACAGACAGAAGCAGCGCTGGGCTGAACAGAAGAAAAAAAGCAGGGAAAGGATGGGAGCAGTGGCTAACTAGGAAAAAGAAAAAACTTTATGAGAAGAGAGAAAAAAAAAACGGTTGACCAGAAAGAAAAGAAAAGGAAGAGAACGGCGGCTGAGCAGATGCGACTGAACTTCGAATCAGAACCAAAGAGAAATTAAACCAGAGAAAGTAGAAGAAAATAAATTAAACCAAGGAAGGAGAGGCTCTGATACCATGTTAGATTTGGTAGAATAACATAAAAGAAACAAGAGAGAGAAGACAGAGAGAAGAGAAAACCCAAAGGACTACATTGTATTAGACTGAATTCATTACTGAAATTAAACAAGACAGCTCCTTTATATAGGAGAGTTATGAGGTTGTACATGGAAAGTATAAATAAAGGAAACAAACTATAGAACCCTAATCCCACTAGCATTACACAATAATATATATGTGGCGGCTAACCCTAACCCTAATATCACAATAATAGGTAACCCTAAGATACTTCTAACATGAACATACCAAAATAAGGATGTTGGGATGGATGAATAATATTGCAAACATAGTTGAAATTTGAGGAGTTCGTGAGGAGGTAGAGGCAGCACCAATTATGGACAATATGAGATCTTGCATTTGGTTTGTACTACAGGAGTTACAAAGGCATGAAAGGCTATAATGAAATTAATGAATATGTATGTATAGAGCTGCTGAGAGAACACGTGGTGGCTTGTGCTTAAAAAAAAGTATGGTCTTTGATTGAACTAAATGGCCAAAATTGTGTTGTGGCTCATGAATGTGAGCCTTGTCAAGCATTAGGCTTTGAATGATTTAAAACACTTATATTTCAATTGCTTTTGATGGCGTTATGACATGACAAAAATGCATAATGAAATTTCTAAGATAAATTATAAAATCAGGCATTAGCAATAAGAATTTAGCCAGTTCATTAAAGGCCCTAGAGGGCTAGAACTTATTGAATCAATTTGACCGGGCTATTTTAGGAATATGGGTTCATGATATATCACCATTAGAGCAAGTTTATTGTGCCAGACTCCTTATGCTGTTGTTGGATAGTTATTTCCACGTTGTGCTGTTCAGGTTAAAGTTATCTATTTACTAGCCCAAACCATTTCCTTATGTGACATATTAGGGCTTTTGTTTTGTTCTGACACTAAATGATGAAACTTAATAGAATGTCATAACCCAAAGGAAAGAGCCAAACTTGTCTCTCAAACTGAAAAAAAGTTTTCTGTTACTCCTCACTTTTAGAAACCTGATGGAGCATTAAAGAATATATCATGGCCCATCTTGGTACCAAACTGATCGATCAAAAAGCATTACTCTACAAATTATCACTTATCCCAAAAAAAAAATACTCTTCAAATTATCAATTTACAATTTGTGTGTGTGTGTGTGTTCATTTATAGGGGGTCCAAAGTTAAGGAAGTGGTACGGAGCACCTGATCTCCTCCCAAAAGATGGATCCATTTTGGAAGAAGACAATGAATCTCCAGGTAGACTAATATGGAAATTCTATAGATGTTTATGATTATATATTGCTCTGAGGAGTTGGATGAATATTTGCCTCTGCTTTCAAGACACAGAAGAAGATGAAGTTAGGGATGCAGTTTTAGTAACCGATGGAGATAATGAGATTGGTCAGGTGTGTTATACCATGGACTCCAATTTTTCTGATAAGAGTATTTGTGCCAAAAAAAAATTGCATTTCGATCTACAAATGACATAGACCAAATCTGTGTCATGGTTGGAAACTTCTTTGAAGCTCCTCTTAATCCTACACAATTGAAGATTTTTTTTTAAAGGAATCACATATAAGATTTACTAATTCCTAATCTTTCAAGCTCAGTTTGAGTGTTGGTTTGTTGCATCATGTAAATAACTCATATATTGTGTTGCATTATGGCAGGATGAATTTGAGTTGTATGATCTCTAACTTTTGCAGATGATCATACTGTCATTAATTGTCAAACGAACTCGGGTTAAAGCACTCGTGAAGGATAAACGGGCTGCTATTGAAGCCTTTGGAACCTATGTTGAGGTTTGCAATTTGATATTCTGAAAAATACTTTTACATGGTCATTTAACTTTTCTGTTTGTTTTTTTTTCTTATATCTCTCATATTCTTCATATTGATGAAAATAATGATTGTTACATGGTCTTGGTGTTGTATTCAAAGTCAATGGCTGGAAATGCAAATGATAGGTCATTTCTAAAGAAGGCTCTAAGAGGTGTTCGTGCAATAATATGCCCAAATGTATGCATTCCTGAAACCTATCGGTTTTACCATTTTTATCCTTTTATCTTCACCATTAGCATACTTAATTGCAATAGATTTATGTTGATTGAATAACTAGAACACAGTTTAAATATAAGTGGATCTATGATTTGTCTACCTCACTGATTCGGTTTAATCACTTCCCTCCCCCCTCCCCCCCCCCAAAAAAAAAAAGAAAAAAAAAATTGAATTTAATTGTGTTATTCCTATTATTGTTTTTCTCCTGTTATGATGTTCTTTCTGGTATCATTAAACATTGCCTATTTGAGACTTCCCCTTAAAGACGTAAAAATCCATTTACTGATGTCTTAACCTTAGTAGAGTACCAGAATATGATAGTTATGTGGCAAGAATTGACTTTTACGAATTCTTTTACCGTAACCTTTTGTTAATAACCCATATCAAAAGTTTTTGATACCTCAAATTTGATATGAAGTTATCAGAAAATGTGGGACCCCTAAATTTAAAATTCCAAAGAACTCTTCTTATGCTTCCCTTAGTTTTCTTCTTACCGGACAAAACATCAAGCATTATTTATTGAATTGTTGGCAATGGAGAGTTCTGTGGGAGAACAATTAAAGGACAGGGACATGGCATGTCAAGAGTTCAATTTGATTCCAAAAGCACATGTTGCACTATAATGATACTAAGTTACTGAACTTCATATCCATTAATGAGCTTGAAAAACCACTATTGAAATTAAAAATATCTCCTTGCATTTTAACTATTTCACTAAACAATCCTACTACTATCATACGACATTTTATAGTATGTGCCATTCTGTGGTTCATGTTCCTCTTCTGTTTAGTGGGACAATCCGCATTCCAGGTATCATGGATCTGGAGCTCTCATGGGATTGTAACTCATCTCTGCCAAGATCTGAACACAAATTGTAAACGTTGTTTGTTAATGGTTCTTTCTGCCAAAACAAAACCCATCAAATGGAGGGAAGAAATGTAGTAGACATCTATGGACACTTAAATGGAAAAGATGCATGGCATGGTGATTGGTCCGCTGAGACCACATACCCTTGAAACCTTCCCATGTGCTTGATCATTGTATTGCGTGCTCAAACATGTATGAGACACGTACATGGAGACGTGTTCTCAAAAATAAAAAATAAAAAATGCAATAGTTGCAGTGTTCTTGCAGTGCTTTCTATATGATCCCTTCTCTGAACCCCAAATATGATACAAACTAAGTTCTCTACCTAAATTATAAGAAGAAGATTCTGATCTTTGCCAAGGCTGTTGTAGGCTTGTAGCATAGTGGATAACTACTGGCATGGAATCCAATGGGTGGGGTGGGATTAAGGGTTTGATTCTCATTGCTAACAATAAAAAGAATTAAAAAAATTATTTGGCATACACACACACACACACATATATATAGAACTGATAAACTATGTAAAATAATTTTAATTTTTTAATTTCCATATATTTCCCCTCTCTCTCTCTCTCTCTCTCCCTCCCTCCCTCCCTCTCTATCTCTCTCTCCCACACACACATTCAAGGCATTCGTATCAATGATTTTGGGCATGAAGTATTTTAAAACATGTTTTTTCTGCAGGAAGGTTTCCTTTCTAATGTTGTGAGCTTTAAAGGAGTACAATATGTGATCCTGTTATCTCAGGTACTTCTGTCCTCCCTCATGCACGTAATGACTGCCAAATTAGATGATTTCCATTTGATATGGTGGGTTAATAAGATTGCAGTTGTCTGTTTATAGAGATGCCAGTGGGATTCAAGCTCTCATGACTAGCAATGCAAGAAAACTGGCAGAGCAAGATGAATCGATAGTAATGGCCTCAGGAATTCCTTACACCATCATCAGAGCTGGGTTGTTAAGGAATACTCCTGGCGGCGAGCAAGGTTTCAGCTTTAAAGAGGTACTATACAATGTCACATTTTTTTTAACAGACTGGAGTACAAAACCTTCAATTCTTATGACTATTATGGATGGAATTCACTGTGAAAAACCAGGGTACAAACATTTTTCCTCTTACCACTAAAGAAATCGAGAAGAAAATTTATTCTGCATTTTTTTCCCAGTTCTAGTGCATACTCAAAATCTTGCTTGATTGCTGTAATAATTAAACTTGCATTCTTCTCCTTGACATGACTACGCAATTTTTTTTCCTACATATGTATTAAGAAAATTAATATAACAGGATAATCTCTACCAAACAAAATATCGTAGTCCAATTTCTCAAGAAGCATGCCAATCAATTTATATGTGACTTTCTGACCTGAGCACAATGTGACATGCTCAGTGACCAGACAATTATGCATCCTAGTCACTATAACGAGTTTTGGCTGCTATTCAGCACTTACTGTCAAAAGTAACACACACATACACATGTATCTATTGTGGGCACCAAATGGAAATGGAACATTTTCATTAATTAATTTTTCCTCTATGCCAGTCGAATTACAAGTTTATTGCATGGATTTTAATTCAGAACCAGTGCAATCATCAGCAAACATGTAATACTTGAACTCATTTAGTTCTTCAAAATACAAGTATCTCATTTTTTCTGAAAAAAAATCATGTTAAATACTATAAGAAACAGAATACTCATTTCAAATGCATGAATAAAATTAAGAAGAATAATATTTCCAAGTTGTTTGCATGTGCCTTCTTTTCATATCACCACTAGAAACTTGTTTGCTGGTTATGATTTCTTGGTTAACTATATATGTGTGTGTGTGTTTATATATTGGCAACTTAATTTAGTTGGTGGTTTTGATGAATGCAAGGAGTATTAAGGACTAAATTACTTACTAATGGCTGTCTGTATTTTTCTGAACATGACTGTCAGAAATTGATCCATCATTCTTCATGACAGGGTAGTGCAGCACAGGGTACTCTTAGCAAGGAGGATGCTGCATTCATATGTGTTGAAGCACTTGATGCGGTCCCACAAAGAGGACTTACACTTGAGGTTGGTTAAGACAGATGTTGGTAAAAATTCATATGATTATGATTATCTGTGATAAGATTGATTTGAGTGGTGAACAATTTCATACACTTTCCCCTGCGTGTCCAATATATGAATGCAATCTTTTTTTCTTTCTTGTTTTTATAGGGGTTGGGAAGGGAATTTTGAGAGTAATAGGACCCAATTTTAATAGAGTGCCGAAGTTTCTGTTTTCTTGTTATCCTTGTGTTCAGAAAACTTTTGGGGCTATCCATTTGTTTAGGTTTCACTTTGGTTGTTATATGAGTCTTTCTCCAGCATCATTGAACCCAAGTAAGGGCCTGGTCAGGGAATTTGTAATAGAGAGAACTCATTGTAAGCAGAGAGAGACCAGGGTTTATGAGTTTGGGACAGCCATCTTCTAACTAGTAACCTTCTTCTCCATAGTGAAATTTCATCATCATCTTTACATGTACCCGAACCACATAAAGTGTTGCCTGCTTCTTATTTTTCATCTCTCTGTTAATTTTAAACCCTTACTTATGTTATATCACAACTACTAAGATAGGAGAATTACAAAACAAAATGGATGCGTTACAAAGAATACAAAGCTATCACCAAAATGATAACTAAAAAAAATGCAAACCACAATACATGAAGAGCACCTCTTCTGTAGGCTGTTAAGAGGTAATTGAATGATTCCTTTTACCCTGTGACATCCAAAATACCCATAAGTTTATGCATGTTGTAAATAATGCTCAGTTCTCTTTTGCCATTTGGTTCTTTTCTGTTGAATCAAAAATATTTTCCACTTTGCCTGACAACAGGTAGTCAATGGCGAAGAGAAGGTTTCAGACTGGAAAGAGTGGTTTGCAGCATTGGTGAAGAAAGCAGAGCAGTAGCTTCCATGAACCTACACGAATAACGAACAAAATCAGGTTGTTCTTGTTGTTATGCATTTCTTTTATTAATTTTTTCTGATGAAATATTCTTCCTGAAGATAAATAATGAAAACGTGTGAGCTTTTTCACACAACTGCTGCAGTACAGGCAGCAAACTTTGTTTTCTTGCTTAAATTCAAGTATTTCTGACCAAGAAAAATACAGAAACCAACAGAAACTTGGTTTATGAATTATATCTCGTAGCATCATAAAACAGACCCCATTCACGGGTTAAGCTAAAAAAAGGGGGGGAAAACGTCGCTGGATGAGATTTTGCCATCTAATATGTTCTCTCTCTCTCACACACACACGCACGCGCACACAATTTTCTTTCTTTTTCTTCCAGTCAGTCTTTACTGCTATGTTTTGATCTCAGAAAGACCAAGAAACAGGAAACGATGGTGCCTAAAAAGTGGCTTCATTCTTAAAGCATTCTTATGCATTTTCCTTATGTTTTTTTCATCCAAACAGGGTACAGGGATATCCAATATGATGAAAAATTGACTGATATTAACTGGCTAAAATGATCAAATCAAGCTGATTTGTTGTGAACCTAATTTACAAATATGACTCCTCATTTTGATTCAATTTTTTTTCTCATCCTGTTATGGAATTATATGATAATTCCTTTCAGTAGTTGCTCATCAAATGCTTGCGGCACGTGTTTTGGAAACGTAGTTGAATTGGTATTTTTCCCATGTACCGTCAAATTCAAGGAATTTGAACTCATTAAATGAATGATACTTTGTGTTACATGCACTATGATTGAATTGGAAAGCAAACATGCTTTGATAGATGAGCCTAATGCAACCTTCTATATCACTCATTATAACCTGCATATGACAGAAATGCAGGCTCACTGATAGGATTAGTACATGTATTGGAGCAAATAAACTTGTATGTCATAGAAGGAGGACCCTGGAAATGAACCATAGTGATTGACACTTTCACTGTCACCATAATATGGGCACAAAGCTTAAGCATCCACATTAGTTTTGCACCGTCACTAGTATATTGAAATCAAGAGGGGCATAAATTCTGGATGAACTATCATGGACTCGTGCTCAAACAATTTTCATATTGTATACTAATTTTCAATTCACTCAATGCAGGTACAGTGCAAATAGTGCCGTTCATGAATTAAAGAGTATGGTTGATGACAGAGAGATCCAGAGGGACCCAGAACACTACAAACACACTTTATATAAATCTTGCTCTTCATTTGATACCTAATATTTTATCCAAACAAAATTATCTACCTAATAAAATAATGAACCAACAAATCAAGGGAAGGGAAACACAGAAGAAAACATTGAAGTACGGACACACTCTACATTCTTTAATGTCTTATTCTTTCCTTTTATATGTGAAGCATACTCTATGCCATCCCTCTTACTTGCCCCTGCCCCAGATTCATTTCAAAACGCCCTTAAGATTCCACTAAATTACAATGAAGCTCAATCAATGGCCAATGTGTTTGTTGGAGTTTATTTAATTGCCCATCAAAGCTTGAGATTTGTTGCTTAATTATTAAGTTACCATCTCGTTCAACAGCACTAGCATCTACTCTTATAGTAAAATATAGTCTTTATAGGGCCCTTGATT
Source organism: Nyssa sinensis (assembly GCA_008638375.1). Taxonomy (NCBI): domain Eukaryota; kingdom Viridiplantae; phylum Streptophyta; class Magnoliopsida; order Cornales; family Nyssaceae; genus Nyssa; species Nyssa sinensis. Next base: position 1,882,613 of record CM018035.1, on the reverse strand, counting down.
AATTAAAATGACTTAAAAATCTGACTTTATTGTCTTGCCTTCTTATATAAATATTCTAATCCATCAAAACTGGGAGGGTGGGTAGTGGGTTAGCATCAGCAATTCTTAACATGAATGTGTCCTCTTCACTAGTATTTCTCTTTTTCCTCACTGCTAGAAGGGTGCATTCCCATATAGCTACATGTTTGAGTAGACATGCTAATAGTTAATTTGAGGCTAGGAGATTGAGGATTCTTCTTTTCCCAGATAAATATAACACACACCTATTTCTCAATCAGGACTTAAACCCTGCGCCTCTCTCTCTCTCTCTCTCACACATACACCCCTTTTTTTGATAGTTAAATCACACACACCCATACACTTTGTCCCTAAAAGGACTTGAACCCTCAACCTCTCACACGGAGAGGTGGAGGAGATACCAGCCAAACTAGAGCTTGTTGGTCTCTCTCTCTCTCTCACACACACACACACACACAGCTAGTATTTGGTGGTAGAGGCAAAGGACGGTTAAGCTTTAATATGTAATTATCTCTCTCTTTGAAAGCAAATGCAGTTGTAAGGAATCTCTATGGAAAGACGGTGTCAAAATTGGTTTCTTCATCTATGGATTAAGAGTCATTTTATGCATGCAAATACGTAGCACATTGTCAGAGAGTAGGGGGTAACACATGGGTTGAGGATACTTAGGTGGGGTAATCCTTTGAGAGAGTCCAAGCTTATGATATCGGTTTTAAATCTGGCTGGGTGCATTACAATGACCTTATCAACATGGGGGGGGGGGCACACTTAGAGATACCAGGGCTGAGTTAAGCTCAGGCTGCCCTTAAGTTAGGAGTTTGTATTCGGTAAATGAGGGTACCACATCAACGTGGCCATGTCACCCTCCAATAGAAGGTCACTATGTGAGATATATTCACCTGCTTTAGTGAGTATAGCTCGCATGACAGTCTGGAAGGGGGAGCGTGGTGCCTTGGGGCACCCAAAATATTATCTTAAGCTAGTGCCTATTTGTCACCTCATTTCCACCATAAATGGCTTTTCTTTTCTATCTTGCCCTGTTTGGTCATTGCATTTTACTATTTCTAGACCACACAATTTTTCAGAGATGGATTTATGGGGAAGTAGCCATACTTTAATTCAAAAGTAGAGAGTATTACTAAAAATGGCACCCACCACCATGTGGCTCACTGGTGGTCTCACAAAATTTACATGAGACCAATGTCAGCTGGTTAAAGATGGAAACAAATAGATGGGCAAGTCACTGCATCTACTGCTTACTCGGACATCCCAATGCAAGCGAGGGGATTAAGCGTGTGTTTGGGGGAGTGAGTGGTGGACGAAATTGCTCCTTTGACAAAATGCTGTTTTCCCCCAAATCACATATCCAACTCGCGATTCTCCTCCCATTTCAAATATCTCCTTTGACAAAACGTTGTCTACTTCCACAATTCTTCTCTCTCCGGTCCCACAATTCTTCTCTCTCCCATCCCGCCAAACTAATCTTAAGAGGGATGGGCTGCTGGACTTTAGGCATTTCCCAATGGTGAATAACCATGACAAATTTTGTTAAACAAAACCAACATTAATTTGATGAGACGTGTTCCTTATTTGTGATACACTATAATTAGCATATTTTATGATGCTTATATAAAAAATAATATATTTAATTCAGAAGGAGTATTAAAAGAGATTATGGTGCCATGCAACATATTTGCTGGAAATGCAAGGAGCAAATGGAAAAATAAGCTCTTGTTCACATGCTGCAAGACTTCATAATTTTTAAATGGTCTTGGCTTGGCTCAGAGCCTAAATGATCTAATCTTCTTGATTTTGGAGATTATCTTACTAAACCATATTAAAGTAAGCAAGCGAATAATCAAAAACAGCTCTTTTTTTATTTGAACTGAAGGAATTCAATTGAATTAGTTAGCAAATTTCTGTTCCACGAGCTCTGAGTTTTAAATTGTACAATTAAGACCACTTGAATAAATTAATGACATTTTAACAAAATGTTCAAGAAATGAGCTTGAACAATATAAAAGTTGGGTAGACCTAAACAGGATGCACTTTAACTCTTCCTTTTTTTTTAGACGAAAATCTATTAACTACGAGATCTTTTGAACGTGTAATTGTAAAAATAAACTCTGCGACTCCACCTCTAAAAATCGCATAAGACAAGACATGCCTTTAGTGTGGCACAAACTAATAAGCACTTAATCAGATTATTGGAAAAATTATTCATTCGTCTCGGTGTATTGCAATCGGGTCAATGAATAAATGACATATTAGCAGAATATATGAGTCACCTATTGATATTTAAGATGTTCATTAAAGTGCATTGCATACGGGACGAATGAATAATAGCTCATATTATTGGGTCATTGTCTTGCTATGGTTTTTTGAGGTAGAAACTAAATGCTATGATTCCCGTATCACCAGCCCTCTATCTAAAATAGAAATTAGTTATTTACAGCAATCATGCACTTGAATCTCCCACCCAACTCCCAAGTCCAAAGAATCAACCAGTGGTTCCAAGAAAAACACAGAGAATAAAAGAGCCAGTTTCTTGGCCCACCAACAAAAGCACTTGTTCCATCAATGTGTAAGTGTTGAGAGCGAGAAAGAGATCTTTGCTAAAATTACTAAGATGCAATGTGAAAAGGAAATTTATTATACTAGTGAGAGTAGAAGAAATTTAAGGATGAAAGATCCAAAGTAGAGGAAAGGAAATGAAGTTCAATATCATACTTCCAGCCCTAAAAGCACTGGGCCCTTGTCTTGTTCAATATAATCCCTCTGTCCCTTAAAGACCAGAGGGTTCTTGTAAACCACCAAAGCAAGCTTTTTCTCACATTATTTCTTAATTATTTTGTCTACTGAATAATATTCAAGAGATTGCCACTTTGACAAAACACTGGTCAAAAGGCAAATCATTCACTAGCTTGTGGTGAGTATCATCCAAAGCTGCTTTCCCTTCTTCTGCCAAAGCATCTTCATCCCAGGGACCCAAAAATATTCACTTATTGCAAGGTCATTACAGAAATGCATGTTCTCTCTTCCCCCACAAAGGTACAATGTAGAGAAGTTGCTGTTTGGGGATTTTGGTGAAGGTTTTTAAAAAGCAATATGTACCAACTATTCCCTTCGCTGCCTTTAATTAGGGTGCAGACACTAGAAGGAATATCTTTAGACAAACAGGGGAAAAGAATAAAGAGGGTTGTTGAAAGTTTCCATCATAACCAGAGAAAAAAAAAATTCATCAGAGATGGATGATGCAAGACAATTAACCAAAAAAAAAAACCCAAATCAGATTTAAGCCTTTTCCACAAAATGAAAGGATATGAGATCATGAGAGGAAGTTCAAGTTCCAATATGGCATATAAGAGATCAAACTGGGGATTACCAAAAGATAATACACGACCACTCAAAGCATCCAGAAGTATCAAAACTAAACCGAAAACAAAAAAAAAAAAAAGGAGAGAGAGATTAAAATCAAACCAATGTTACTTGAAACGTGCATCGCTATGGTCCGTAGAACAAAAATGTAAATCATTACTTTGTTATAAAACGTAATACATTAGGGATAGGCTTTTTTTATCACTTTGTTAGAACGAAATAAATTTATTTAAAACATGATATGTTTTTTTTTATTGCATTTGTAATAATATATATATATATATATATGATGTGTGTATGAATTTGTTTTAGAGACTTTTGATATGTTAGATAAGAATGTTAAATTTTACGTTTTAACTTGCCAATGGTTCATGTTTTGAATAGTGTTATTCCAACTCGAAATTCACTAAGAGGGACCAAATTGTGATAACTATGAATCAAACATTTACCATCAAAGTCAGTAGAATCAATATAGACCAGAAAAAGAAAAAAACTTGGTAACAGATACATGATTTCAATGAAATAGCCACAGTTACACAGAATTACAATGGTAGATATATCAAACTATTATTTTTGAAGAAAATTTGTGAGAACTAAGGTAAAGCTAGAGGGCAAATCACTGATACAGAGGACTCACAATATGTAATCAAATTATACCAGCCCAATGACATTAAATATATTCTTCTTCTTCTAATAGACAGAGTGCTGAATTTATCTCAAGACATTGGTTATCCGAATTACCCGGGCCTAATTCTCTTCTGACCACCTTTTCCATCCGATTTCATAGTCCCACCGGAATCCCCTTCCGATGAAGCTTCCATGGATTTGGCGAAGGAACTCGAAAGGTCTGCATAGAGATCAACCACCCTTCTAATGTTGCTGTTGAGCTCTCTAATTAAACCCACATTTCGGGTTAAGTTATCGGGGATCTTAGACTCATGATTCTGGTTAATCTCGTTGATTAGCAACCTGTTCTGGTCCAAAATGTTTTGGACTTGCACAAAATTCTTCTGAAATGTATGCAAAACCTTGCCATCTACTTGTGTTCCATTACCAATGCTTGAAAATATGTCACCTTCCATTTCCATTTCTCTTCAATTCAATCAAAATTAGTCCAATCCTGCATCAAAAAACATACAACTGATGAAACTTGAAAATGCTTGATATAAGAAAATAAAATTAAAAGAAAAGGCTCTACAGAATTTGATTTCTGAAGGATACCCATTATCTTATCTTTTCATGCTTTTGAACAACAATTCATAATGCAACATAAGAAACTAAAGAACCATTCAAGAAATTTGTGCAGGAGGGACAATGTATGAGGTAGAAATCATGAGTTCCATGTAATTTCACAAATACTAACGAAAAAATCAGACATGGGTCTTGTTTAATTTGTATGTGAAAGGGGGTTACTTTTTCCATAAAAGGGAACTTTTTCTTTTTCTGTTCTCCAAAAACCAAAGCAATAATTTCAAATGGAGGATCTGAAAACTCAGGAAAACACCCAAAAACCAGTCAATGCTCACAGAGCTATAAGAAAAGTTCGTTCAGAAGAAACAAACAAAAAGATCAAAATGGGTCAAAAGACCAACCAAAATTAAATCTTTTTAGAACATAATTAAATGGTTTTATACTTGAGTTGCAGAAGACAATAACCGAGTTAGTATCCAGGTGATGATTTTGTACTTTGAATATCGAACAGTTGGAAAGAGAGAGGGAGGATCTAACCCTCAAAGTGGATTAACAAAAAAGCAACTGTTCTTTGAAAAAGTATATGAAAAACAAAAGTGTTGGAATTTGCAGAACAAATAAATAAGATGCAGACAAATAATCCATTAAAATAGAAGCCAGAGAATTCAATGATTTCAAGTGAGAAAACAAAACATAGCCATCAACACAGAAGAAAAAATAAATAAATAAAGAGAGGATTTTTTTTTCTTTTTTTCTTTTTTAAAAAAGATATATTTTCTCGGCATTTTCTTTGGCCTTACCTTGAAAGACTGGAACATTTTTTTTGCGGAGTGAATTTCCCCGATAACGTAAGGGAAAGGTCGGCGGTGGAATCAAATCTCCGTCTGTCTGGGGACGCTGGGATTGAACAGAGGCCCTGAAATCCTGAACAGAAGAGAGAGATAGATAGTATGTTATTTGAGATTTGACAGTACACGCGGACCCTATTGTTATTTGTTTCTCTCTCCTCGTTTACTTCATCTGCGAGATTCTCCGTCCATTCATTTGCTGTGGTGCACACGGCTGTAGTAGACCTCTAGTACCGAGAGGAGGGGGAGAATTTTAGTGCACGATCAAGACCGTCCATTCGAATTAGAGACCCTACCAAGTAAGTACCAATAGCCTTTTTTATTAAGCCTTATCTTGGAAGTTTTTGTAAAAAAATAGAAGAAAGGATAATTAAAAATAAAAGAAAAAAAGATACAAAAATAAAAGAAAGTGTTATTTTTAATTAACTTATTTGAATATTCAGGAGAGAATGAGAAGAAAATAATTATTTTTTATTTGAAAAACTTATTTCATAATTAATTCTATTTTGTTATAAAAATTTTAGTTTTTAACACAAATATTTAAGGTTATATTTAATATTAAATTTTTTTTATTAAAAATATATATTTTCTCTCCAAATTTCTCTCTTTTTTTTTGAGAGAGATTGGATAAATATTTTATTTCTAAATATTTTCTTTTTTCTCGTATTTAAACATCCAAATAAGATATTTATTTCTTTTTTCATCTCAGTTTATAATTTGACATATTGTAGTTGATCTGATCCATGAATCTAATCAATAATCTTTATCTATGAAAAAAAAATCACAGTTTAAATTCATGCCGACTTTACTCTATCATTCAATAAATGAATAAATTAAAGGCCTAGGAAGAATGTTTTAAATAGTAATTCTCTATACTATAATCTAACTTAAAAGTTTAGGACCAATAAAATTCTAATTACAAAAACAATGTATTTTGTTTATATATTATAATTCAAACTAAAACTTTAAGAACAATAAAATTTAAATTCTACACAAAGAAGCAAAAATTCAATTTTATAGCTATATATACATAAAAAGGCATGAAATTTTATTTGGTATTTCCTAATTTATATTTTGTAAATTTTATTATTAAAGTATTTTGAATTAGGTAAGAACTCTATTGTTTGAGCTTTATTAAACAGTACAATTTATATTATTACATATATTGAAAACGTATATCTTTATTAGAGTTTTATTTGTATTTAAATAACTTATAACTTTAATATAATAAACTACTTTATCATTGTTTTAAATTTTATTTTTTTATTAAAAAATCTATTAGTTTTCCATACTTTGAACTAGTATTGAAATTGACTATTATCTTTAGAATTAATATTGAACCATCATTTTATTGAACCAAGTTTTAAGTTGGAATATCTTAATTGAATTTGAAGTCTTATTCTGTGAATTATGAGCTTATCAAGCCAATTTTAAATTTAGACTTGAAAAATAAATGAATTCTTAAGATATGGTTGGCCATGCCTACTTGTTTTTTCAACTTCTAATTAATAAGTTAAGTTTGATTTTGTTTTACCATTTTATACTTTTTCTCTAGGCAGAGAATTTGGTTGAAAATGGATGGTAGGATTTAATTCTTGAGATAGTAGCTCGTATAATTATAATATGTGAGATTAGTATATAAATTTTATGTGCAGAGTCAAGAACATAAGACTCGTACAACTAAATTGAGTTGTGTTTCCAAAAACGAATATATTTGAAATGTTTAAAGTATGAAACTATGATTGAGGTTTTAACTGCGAGACAGTATAAATACAATGTAATCTTATTTTTAAATAATAAAAAATATATTAACTCTCATAAATATAGACATGTTGCCAAATTATGTAAATTTTTCTATGTTGAATCTTTTATTTATTTATGGAGGGGATTGAAATTAAAGGATGTTGGGACTTGTCCTTGTCCAAAAATGGCTATTGGGACAAAGTTAATTATGACTTGGAAATGAGTTAAGTTGGAGTAGACTCTCAGCCACATAATGAGAAATAATAGCTAAGAGTCTTTATATGATTGAGCAGCACAACAATCCTTTATTGGGTAATCGAATAAACATTATTATGAAGTTGGTAAGATATTGATCATTTAATGGGATATTGGGAGTAAGTGATCAACTTAAGACTTTTAACTCATCTAAATAAAGTGTAGGAGGGAGAAAGTAGTTGTTGAACATTAATCAAGTTAATTAATTATTATGTCATGGTAAAATACATCTAATTTTTTTTTAGTAATGTTACTGTAAATTCGAATAGTATATAAAATATGATGTTTTAATTCTTAGATGACTTAACAATTGAAATTTTATTTATTTCAATATTTTTATTTCTAATTCGTTATCCAATGATTAAACACATGATATTCATATGTACTCAATTTACAATAGTATTATTTTAAAAAAAAATTATCACTTGAAACTTGTGTTATTGTTTGATGATGTTTTATAAATATTTTTATGTTTTTTCATGAATCATAAGAACAAATAGTATATTTAATACTAAATAGTATTTTATTTATGTTAAATCTATATTTTGATATTGACTGATTTTTTTTTTTTTATTGTCATCGGTTTGGTCCAAGTTAACAGTAGACTCCAATCCCAACGACTAAGAACAACTCTAACGTGAAATGCTATCCGAGGTATCAAATCTATAACAGTCGAAATGACACCTAAAACTCAAATGCCTCATTTGTTTACGTTTTTTAAAACAGATTTTTAATTTCAAAACGTGGGATGTGCGTTCGGCAAGTTATTCATTTTAATCTTTTTTAAATTTTTTAAAATTTAGATTATCATATCCAAATATATTTTCACAATTTTTTAAAAATTATATCTGAATCACTGTTCAAGGACAGCCAATTTTTTTTTTACTCCAACAGAAGTAGCACCTGCGATTGCAAAATGACACATAATATTCTAGGATGCCATTTTTACAAACTTTGGAGAGAGAAAATGAGGAAGTTGCCATTCGACTGTTGGGGCTATTTTTATTTTTACCGTTATAACGGCTACCATTCCAACAATCCTATTTCAACAAAAAAAAAATAGTTTGTAAAGAGAAAACTTACCAAAACCTGAAAAATTACTTGTTTCACCTCTGAATTTAATTTAAAATTTTGACCGCAAAAATATATCTGTTAAATTACGACGATTATAAAAATTATATACGTTAAAATATAATCATTAATTTTAATTATATTATTTTAATAAAAAATATTGAAATAACACTCTATTTTAGGACTAATCGTTGAAACAATTTTATAATTCAAAAGTACCATTAAATATTTTTTATTTTTTTTGGACACCAGAGTTGCTCTAACGTGTAGACAATTTATGCAGGGACGACTCGAACCCTAAACCTAGCTGCACAAATGCAATCGACCCTGGAAAATCCCCAAAAATCCATCTACCATATTTGTCTCTCCGCCATTGATCAAAACAAAAAGCATACTCTTTTTCGCCCCGCCACACCAACAATCAACTACTTGCCAGTCTCCCCAATGGACTCCATCGTGTCCGCAGCTCTGGAAGAGATCTGCTCGCAGGGCGTTAATGGACTCACCCTCTCAACTCTCTGGCCCAAACTCCACCTTCCTGTCTCCTCTCACGGCCTCCATCTCTGCTCTAACGTGAAGAAAGCTATATGGTCCAACATTCTCAACGTCCCTGGTCTTCACTTCGAAGCTCGAAACGTTTCGTACGATTCTCAGGACCCTTCAATTCAAGCTCTTGAAGACTCCGAGAAATTGAATTTGAGGATAACTGCTGCAGAGCATCTCCGCAACAGCTTCGTCGGCATTTATGATATCAAGGCCTCAGATGCCGGCATTTCTCAAACCCAGCGTCGCGCACTCGAGCGCCTCGCCATTGCCAGGTTTGCCTCATTTTTTTCCATATAGCAGAAAAGTGCACATATACAAATAATAAATTAGGGACTGAGCAAAGCTGGCTTGATATTAAAATGCTGGGTGCGGGAAAAGGCATTAGTAATTTCACACCGAAAAAGGTTAATAATAATTGGTTTTGGTATTTTGGAAGTTTCAATTCATTATTGATGCGTAAAATATTGGTTGATAATTGTGCTATTAAATTCAGTTTATGGTTGAATTACTCGAGGAGAGACAGAATAGATGCAAAATTTAGAAATTTTCACTTTTTCAGTTGATTATCTGTTTGTTAAACGGTTGATTGTACAGAATCCACGTTGGGAATTGTGCCATTTTTACATTTGATTCCCTTCATCTGTATTATTTTTTGGGGCAATTTTAATTAATTATCTTTACACTCTGTGTAGCTGAGACAATGTAGGCAAGGAAATTGAAAATTTGATTTTAGATTATTCGTTATGCAGACCCTGATAAAATAGAAGCCTTCATGGAACTAAGACTAAAACAACTATTTGACATGTAAATTTTGAATTGAGTTGTCTGTTAACTTGTTGGTTTTTTGTAGAGAAAATGGAATTACCCAAAGTGAACTTGCTAAGGAATTTGGCATGAAAGGGAACAACATTTTCTATGTGTTGAGGAATCTTGAATGTCGAGGATTGATTGTGAGGCAGTCAACAATTGTGAGGACTAAAGAAGCTTGCAATGAAGGGGAGTCAAAAAATAGTTCAATTGTGTCCACCAATATGCTCCATTTATATCGTTATGCAAAGCATTTGGGCTGTCAACAAAGACTTGAAATTACTAAAGAGGATAAAACTTTGGCGGTTAATGAGAATGCAGAAGAAACTGCGGTGAGTGGTGTTGCTGACGAATGTGTCAAAGAAAATGTGCATGTAAAGGATTTTCTACCAGCATTGAAAGCCATTTGCGATAAGCTTGAACAAGCTGATGGCAAGGTCAGTCATATTTAAATCATTTTCTAGCTGGTTATTTAGGGTTACCATTGTGCTGCTCTTGTTTCTTGACATTTTTTCCCCTTTGAAGGTTCTTGTTGTCTCAGACGTTAAGCGAGACCTTGGTTATCGAGGAAATTCTGGGCACCGAGCTTGGAGAAATGTAAATTTGTGTTACTGTTTTTATTTACGTAAAATTTGAATTTGATTTTCTTTGCTTGACTTTCTAACTGATTTAATTTTATTATTCATTGCACAATGTGTTTTTAGATCTGTAATAGGTTGAAAGATGCACGTGTAGTTGAGGAGTTTTGTGCAAAAGTGAATAAGAAGGTATGTAAAAAATCTCAGTCCTGCCTCACTTCATGTTCATATTTTTTCTTGACAGGTGTCTATGTTTTGAATTGATTACCATTATTTTTACATTAACCCTTCATTCATAATTTCTTTTGGATAAAATTAAACTATTGTTCTCATTTTTCATAAGTTAAAGTTTTGTTGTTGGCTTTTCGTTTTCTTCTCTCTTTTAAATTAAGAAATAGTTATTTTTATATGAATAATTTCCTGATCATGTTGTAATCTTGGTACATCAGTTTTCATTTAAAATGAGCGTATCATTCCACTGCCAGGAGTGCATAATCATCCTTGAAAATGGTGTACTACCATGTTAAGGTCCTTGCTGAGATATCATCTGCTGTTCTCGAGCTGAAACTTGTCTAGCTTTGTATGGATTAATTATGTCCATGCATGGTGGGGGAAGGAGGGAAGTTTATCTGTATTGGTGCAAATTGGTCTATTTAAACTTATGGGCAAGGATAACTTAAAAGCAGAGTAGGGGACAGGATTCTGATGTTCTGGTGGAAGTTATTTAATGAAAGAGTCTTAGAGTCTACATTGATAGTTTTAGGTTCTTTTATAATTGTACTTTGTCTTTTTCCATATTAAATCTTATATATATATATATATATATATATTAATACATATGTTTGAAATTTTCCAGCATAAAGTTGTAGGAGATACTTTACTATTTAGAGCAAGTTCCCCCCAGCCGAAAAAAGAGAGAGAAAGAAACGAGTGGATTGTGAATTTTCTAGAAAGTTGTATGTGACATAGATTTAGTGGAATTTGAAGGATAAGATGGCCTGGATGAGTAGCTGATTCAGCTTAGATTTCTCCTTTATTTGTTTATTCTTCTGATTCCTCATTTTAGACACTTTTTATTTTTAGGTTACTTACTATTTTGGGATCGGGTGTTTTGGAGACTTTGTTTTATATTGAATGGCTGGTGGTGCCTCATGATGGAGTGTCATGCCCTCATTTAAGTTGTCACTTGTTGTGGGTTCGCTCACGACCTTTATTGGAACACACACACACACATTTGGAATTTTGGATAGGCAACAATGGAGTTGAGCTCTTAACATTTAAGTTGAGAGTCCAGTGGGACACCACTTGGCCTACACGGATGGTGATTATTGGACTTTCAAGTCTTTGCATGCTCTGCACATGCCAACTTAAATAATGTTTCACAGATCTGTTTAGGGTTAGTATTCTTTTCATCTCATGTTTGGCCAGTAAAGGTCTAGAATTCAAAATGTCACTAGGCCTACGAGGATGGTCGTTATTGGACAAATTTTTGCAGGCCCATCACATGCCAACTTTAATAGTGTTTCACAGATCTAAGACAGTTTAAGGGTGATGTTTTTTTGTCCTTCTCATCTTTGGCCAGTAAAGGTCCAGAATTCAAAAGCCAGTCCTATTTAGGGGCCATTTGGCCCAGCGATTGTAAAGCAACTTTTAGCGTTTTTTCTTCCAAAACGTAAAAGTTGTTCCTACACAGGTGTTTGGCCCAGCGTTTTTTTTTTTTTTTTTGATAAGTGTTTGGCCCAGCGTTTGTTAATGTGCTTTGCGTCATGGGACTGCTCAAAACGCTATACGCTCGAAGCTGCAGGGAGCAGCTTCCTGCAACAGATCTTCCTCCTCACTTTTTGATTTTCCACTATCGCCATCATTAATTGCTCTAACAAACTGCAAAAGCAAGCCTTTTATAATGAATGAATCAATGACGACAATATGTATATGTAATGAATTCTTGTATGTAAAAGGTGAAAATATGATGACATATAATATGATATATATTGTAATATAATAGATATGACTGGTGTCACAATGATCCTAATTTTTTTGGTTCATATATGATATAATATATATTATATATAATTACATGATATAATATATTGTCATAAAAAATATTATTTTATATAATTATATTTATAATATACATATTTGAAATTAATTTAATATAATATGTGATCAAACACACCCAAAATCATTCAATACAAAAAGGGTAAAAAAGACATTACATAGTCAATAATCACTTTAAAAATAATTTTTACTAAACATCCAATATTATTTTTGAAATCAAAATCACTTTTGATATTTAACAATCCAAACACTAAACTAATTCTCCTAAAATTACTTCTGCAGAATCACTTCTCTCATTATCACTTCTTTATCAGCTGAAGCTCTACCAAGCAGACACTTAGAGAGAGCTTCTGGAGGCTATTTGATAAATTAGGGCGTCGTGCCCCAAAGGGTCATTTCTTTTCCTAGGAAAGCAATTTGGTCTTCTTTTCCCTCTTTTGAGGTGGCCCTTAGCATGGAAAGAGATGAAGGATAAAATCCTTCCTAGGCCTTGATGAGTAGAAACTGGTTAATTTTTAAATTTTCTTGCAAATATAATGAGCATGTGGAATTGGTGTATCACCCAACTGCTGTTGGCTTCTGTGGGTCAAATCACATTCTTAATTCTCAGGTTGTTGTCCCTGTTGGCTTTTAGACTAATGAAGTATTAGGGTTTTCCTTTTCCTTTTTTTTTTTGGCTTGAACTTTTTATTCCTTTGAAAATGAGTCTTTGGGGATTTTTGAATCTGAAGTTGTTTTATGGGTACTTCAAAAGTCCCATTTGAATTGGATTACATTGGAGTTGCAAAATTTGGAAAATCCGAACTGTTTTTAAAATCTAATTATTGGTTTTGGTTACTCCAAATTTCCGTATAATTTGTCGAAATTTTCAGCCTAATTAGTAAAAGAGATTGTAATGTTCATTTCTTTGAATGCAAATTTGAACTTTTTTTAAAATTTTGGACGACTTCTTTAGATTTTTGGCCAAACTCTACTATTATGGTCTTATATTTAAATCTGACTTTTATTAATTTTAATGATTTGGCAAGTTTAGAAACTACGGGTGGCGTTTGGAATATTTATGTGTTGGTTTTCCTTCTTAACTTTATGTATGCACATAAGATGCCCCCCCCAAACACACACACACACACAAAAAAAAAATAAAAAAAAGGGAAAAAAGAAAAAAAAAGAATCTTTTTCCTAGTGCCTATCTCTAAAATTGTGTTGAAAAGAAAGATCTTTTTAGCTATATTCATTTGCCTAACACATTTATATTTCTAGGTGAGAGAATCATTCTGATTTTTTTTTTTTTGATAAATAAAGAGAGAATCATTCTGATTATTTTCCTTATCTGAAAAACATTTAAACAAAGTGATTATCTTAGCCTCGAATTGAAATGCCAATTAATTTTCACATGTTTTGCACCAAAACAGATTTGATATTATCATTGAAGTCTTAGATTTCAACTCCCATCTCAAGGGCTAAGTACCTATGAAAAAAAAAATCATTGAAGTTTCTATTGTAGCTTCGAAATGAAATTTAAATAATATTTATATGAATGAGTGAGTTACTTTGTTCAGTTAATGGGAAGCTTGTTTCATTTTTTTGGTTATGCTTTTTATTGGTTCATTCATGCAAACCCCCCCCCCCCCCCCCCCAAAAAAAAAAAAAAAAAAAAACCGAAAAAAGTCCCACAATCACTTCACACATATCTTACTATTTCCACTTGGAGGCATTTCTGGGCAAGAAATCTTCATCTTCAATTCATTGCTTGATATCCTTGTACTTTTCACAGGAGGTCAGCTGTTTACGTTTGCTGAAGAAGTTTACTATAAAGAATTTTGAGCCAAAATCTCTTGGATGTGGATACGATGATATTGAGACTGAACAACTGGTGAAATTAGGAAAGAGAGGTCAAATTACTGACCAGCTTGTAGAGCTTCCCATTGAGCATCAAATTTATGATATGATTGATGCTGAAGGATCAAAAGGGTTGACTATTACTGAGGTGTGTGCATATCTTGAGCCGCTCCCAAGATCGGTAGTTTAGTTTCTTTTGTACACTTCTGTATATTTCTTCAAAAATTTTGTTTTCTTTTGTGTGACCAATTTTTCATACTAATATGTGGTTTCATGCTTTTCTGTTATCTTAGTGGACTTTTAACTTGCTTATACAGTGCCAACTCAATAAAGTAGTATCCTAAATACTAGGGCTTAGTCGTAATGAGACTGAGTTGTAAGTTATCATATACTTTTAGGTAAGGTGATGTATAAAACTGCAACTTATTTAGAGAATTGCCAAGCTGTCAAAGGTAGTCATGAAATTTGTTGCAAATTGGACCTTATACATTTTTTTATTATAGAAAAAATCATTATTAAATAATATTTAGTTGTTACTTCTCAAACATTATACTTACACTTGCATTTGCATCCACTATATTTTCATAATACATTTATTGATGTGATTTTATTGGAGTTGGCATTTGTTGATTTGATCAAATCTCACTGTTTGGTTTCGTACTTGACACACCGTCATGTATTTTTTTGATAAGTACACACCATCATGTATGACTGCAGATGGTATATGATTTAGCATTGAATTCTTTATTCTTGAATTTTCCTATGCACTCTGAGGAAGTTCTTCACGTATCCACCCCCCCTCCCCCTCCCCCCTCTTCCCTCCCTCTCTCCTGGATAAGTTCTTCCCTAGCTACCTCTTGTGCATCTCTATTGTTGTGTAAATAATGTTTCAATTTGCAATTGGTCTCCTGCTACCTGTGAATTTAGAACCAACATAACACCACCCTATTGGATGGGTTTGGTTCTGTGGTTAGAGTGTCATGTTTCTACACAACCCAGCTTGATAATGAGAGTAGCAGGGAGTTGGAAGCTGAAGTCTTCAACTCCATAATAAACCCTAGAATCTAGTAGGGGATTCTTTCAATTTACAAGGAAGAAAGGAGGGAAAACTATTTGAAGAATCATTTTGGGGTAGTGATATTGCCAAAAAGAGAATGGCTGTTTCATGGCAATTCTAAAACTTAAGTTGTGAAATGACAGTTACACCCATAAAAGTCAAATTGTCCATTTGAAGAATCTTTTCCCTCTCTCGTTCCCTTTTCCAGTCACAGGGCAGGAAATGAATTGGCCTCCATCTTGGTCAACATACGTGACAGGAAGGCCTCAATGGCCATGTTCACCTCATAGGTGATATCCGAAGAGATCTACAAAGGAAGAAGGCATAAATCTTCTGCACAGACACATCAAAGAAATTAACTGGAACTGCGCTTGGATAGTGATTCAGATATAATTTTTTGAAAAATATTTTTAAAAATGTTGTAATTAATTTTTTAAAAATTGTGAAAATACATTTGGATATGATAATTTAAATTTTAAAAAAATTTAAAAAATTAAAATGAATAGCTTGCCAAAATCGTATCCCGCGTTTTGAAATAAAAAATCTGTCTTTGAAAACATAAACAAACGAAGACAAATTTTTTCAGGGGAAAAAAAATGTAGGAGACATTGTGTATTCACTGTTCGGTAAGCAACACAGCAAGACAGATCATTCAAAGAGGTAATTTCATGTCATAAAATTGTAAAATCTTATTTCGAACATGCTCATATAAATGTTCAACTCGAGAAACTAACCACATGCCATCAGTAAAGGAATCAGCTACAAAACCTCAGAATAATAATTGAAGTGCTCAGCAGAAAATAAAAATATAAGGGATAGAAGGTCAACAATCAATCATATTTAGAAGAAATTGAATAATTTTCCAGAAAGAAAATATTCAATATGACACACAGAAAATAAGAAAAAGAGAAAATGAGCACAAACACATAATCAACATAGACAATACACTATATAACGACCCCCACGAACACCTCCAGTTCAAACCCAAAAAGAGCCCCACATAAATAACCATCAATCGTTTAATCTTTTATAGCCATTCCCTTCAAGGCTTCAACTAAGCTTTGGTTATGGGTTTCTTTCCAAATCAATGTTAATCTCAGCTTTAGGTGTAAACAATGTCTTAACTTCTTCAACAAGTTTAATTTACAAACATGTGAATTTTCTTTGTTGTTGGATGAAAGTGAGCAATGGAGCAATGGAGCAATGGAGAAGGTTGTATATTGTTGATGAGTAAAACATGGTGGTGGTGGTGGTTTCCATTCGCCCAAGACGACAAAGATGGTGGCAGAACTTGTTCCACTGCTGAGAGAGAGAGAGAGAGAGAGAGAGAGAGAGAGAGAGAGAGAGAGAGAGTTACACAAAGAGAGAAGGGAGTGAAGAGTCTGTTGCATGATGTTTGAATTCGATGGGCACAATGTTCATGTTATAAGTTATGTATTAGAAATGCCTTGGAAGCAACCATTCTATCTTTGGCAGCATCAGACGGTCAACCCTAATTTTGTTGACCAAAAACTGTCGAGGCCATAAGGCATTGTAACCTTGTTTATACAGTTAAGAACTAAGGCTAGAACTTTTTAGAGAAGTCAAGATACCAAAATGCTATGTTTCCAATGAAATTCAGAGTTACAAATGAAATCAAATTCAGACAACTCATTATTTCTGGCTCTAAATTGGATTTTCTAAACTAATAAAAGGAATAAAATTTCAAGACTCAATCTTCGATCAATATGATGCGTTCGTGGTAGCCTTCATCTTGGAATTTTGATGGTTAATTTTTCTACAAGTAGACATGGCAACTCTTTGAAATCCAACCATGGGGACAAGTCTGTATGTGTGTGTTTATGGATCTTATATTCAAATTACATATTTATCTATGTTTAAGCATACAGAACCAAAAAAAATGAAGAATGATGAAAATATTACAAGTGCTTGGTGCGGTGTTGAAGAGTTTCTGCCCCCTTTCAGCCAACAAATTAGCCTTTTTTCAACTGCTCTGAGAGTCTAGCAAGACTCCCTCTGTAAGAGCTTGCTTTATTCACAATCTCTCTAATAAGATATTCATAACGCGTAGGACCCAAACTCCCATGAGAGTCTAGCAAGACTCCCTCTCTAAGAGCTTGCTTTATTCACAATCTCTCTAATAAGATATTCATAATGCCTAGGACCCAAACCCCCATGGTCTAGATTGGAATGTAAGCTTTAGTGCTGTAATACCTTGAGGTCTTGGGTTCAAGTCCTCAAGGATTGGGGCTCATTGAATTTTTAGGTTTGAGAAGGGTGAAAACAAGGTCTAGATGTCAATATAAAGTTTACAAAAACAAAGAAAGAAGAATTTAGATGTCATACATAGGTTCCAAATTCAAACACTAGAAAACTTCTTAAAAGTCACTTAAGCGCATATTTTGATAACAATTTATCACATTTTAATAATTCTTATTGCCTAAGAAGGTGTTTTAACAATTTTATATGGATTTTTTTAATGTTAGACTAATAAGTATCATTTGATTTGAATAACATTACAACAAGTAATACTTATAAAAAAAAAACATTACAACAAGTAATATAAATAATAATAAAAAACTGATTATAATGTTGAAAATTAATTTAGTATTACATCTAATTTAAGTATAAGAAAGCTCGTATCTCCTTTTTTATTACTAAAATATTTATGTTAGTAATAATTCTTATATAGCATATATACACGGGCATGTATTTTTCTAGTCTAACAGTTAATACTATAAAAGATTTTTTTCTTTCAAAAAATTGTTAATTATTAAGTAATGGAATTATTAATTATTCACCATGAAACAAAGTTGGTTCCTCAAAAAATTATCAATCATTAGAGATTGTTAAGTTATTAAATATTAATTATTGGGGGGTCCACTATATTTTAAGGCTAACATTTAGTTTTAATTAAGCTTTTCTTATAGTCCATATAATAAATTTGTAGCCTTCTACGTAAATAAATAAATAGTTTGTAGCCTTCTAACAAAAGGTAAATTTGGGCATCTTCAGCAGTGAAATTTTTACAGAATCAAACCCATATTAGTGCAATACTATTTACAAACTCAAATCATTGTTAAAAGCAAATTTAAAACTTTTGAGACATGATGGGAATTATTTTGGGACATGGTGGGAATTTAAAAAAAAAACTTGATTAAAAATTAGGCAACTGTTGGACAACATCAAACTCAAATGAAGGTTTAACTCAAATTTGAGTAAAAATTTGCAGTCAGCAGATGACCTTAGGGGAGAAAAAATACCTAAGAGTGAGTATACAACCCTTCCCAATGGAGATCTCTCATCTTTTATTTGTCGATGGACACTATTATCTTTTGTTATATAGAGGAGTTGCAACTTAGACTTCTGAGATGCATTTTGGTTTGTTTTAAAGCGGTGTCAAAATTGAGGGTTAACTTGAACAAAAGCAAGATCATTCCAATAGGGGAGGTTGAGGAGATGGAGGAGTTGACTTGGGGGTATGACTTGTGGGGTGAGTTTCTTTCCTTCCAAGTATTTGGGTCTTCCATTGGGTGCTTATTGTAGATCGGCAGGGGTGTGGGATGCGGTTATTTAACATTTCCAAAGTTGTTTAGCGGATTGGAAACGTAATGCCTCTCTAAAGGAGGACGAATTACTCTTATTAAGAGCTGGTAAATCTTCCCATTTATTACATGTCTTTATTTCCTATACCTGTAAAAGTGAGGAGGAGATTGGAGAAACTTTAAAGGGACTTTTTGTGGGATGTTAAGGAGGATGAAAGGGGAATTCACTTGGTAAGCTGTGGGATGTTAAGGAGGATGAAAGGAGAATTCACTTGGTAAGTTGGGACAAGGTGAAACTTCATTTGGTGAAAGGAGGGTTGGGGATTAAAGACTTGAAGTTGTTTGACGAAGCTCTGTTGGGAAAATAGAAGTGGAGGTTTGTGGTGGGAGACTAGGCGATGTGGAGGAATGTGATATTTACTAAATATGGATCTGAAGAGGGGAGTTGGTTTTCTAGGGAGGTGATGGAAGCTTATGGGTGCGGGGTGTTTAGAGGGATTCGGAAAGGAAAGGAAGACTTTGTTAAACATGTGCAATTTTAGGCAGGGAGGGGTTAAGGGTGAGATTTTGGATAGACTTGTGATATGGGGAAGGTACTTTGAAGGAGAAATTTCCGAACCTCTACAATATTGCCGTGGACAAAAAGGCTTTGGTTGCGGAATGTATTGGTGAGGCAGGGGGACAAAGGGTTTGGAGTCCTCGTGTTAAAAGAAATTTTTTTTTTTTTGATTGGGAGATGGGGGAAGTGGAGGAGTTGATGATTTTGTTGAGCATGGTTGATTTGAATGAAGAGAAAGGGGATGGAATCCAATGAGTGGAAAATAGAGACAAAAAGTTTACTGTTCAATCCTTTTATAGAAAGTTGATGCATGAAAAGAATAAAGGCTTCCCTTGGAGGTTGATTTGGAAGTCAAATGTGCCCTTGAAAGATGCCTTTTTTGCATGGTCGACACTTGGGGTTCCATTTTCATGGCGGAGAGCCTTTGGAGGAGAGGTTTCCATATTCCGAGCGGGTGCTAGATGTGTAAAGAGGCGGAAGAAACGGTGGACCATTTTTTGATTCATTGTAAAGTAGCAAGAGATGTTTAGAGTTTGGTATTTTCCTTTTTTGGTTGTTCTTGGGTGATGTGGCATCCTCAAAGGAGGTGCTCTTGAGTTGGAGATAGGGAAGAATGAGAAAGAAGTGGAAGGTTGCTTGGATAATGGCACTTTTATTACTTGTTTGGTGCTTGTGGCAGGAGAGGAACCATAGAGTTTTTTTTTAGGGGTTGAATCCTCTCAATGGTCCTTTAAAAAATTATTTTTTGCGAGGTTGTTTCTTTTGAATTAAAGAAGAAATTCTAATGTATTTAGAAAGGTCTATAGATTTTTTTGGGGGAGTTTAGGTGTTGATTTTTGTAGCTGGTCCCCTTTTTGTCTTTAGCTCGCCTTTCTTGGGTGCATTGTTTATAATACAATTACTCTTTACTGATCAGAAAAAAAAACTTATATGTTTTTCCCTTTCCTGGGTTGAATGATTTGGGGATTTTTTTGGCTGAATTTGTTGCACTTGGAATAGTGCTTGCTCGATATCCTGCTTCCTTTATTTCTTCTGTTACATGCTGTGTTGGTTTGGTTCTGCATGTTAAGATGCATACATATTGCAATGTCAACTTTTAATTTCTATGCTTGTTTATGACATCATAAACAGGTATGCAAGAGGCTTGGGATAAACAATAAACGGTACTATACTCGGCTTCTTAATATGTTCTCTAGGTTTGGAATGCATCTGCAGGCAGAAAGCCATAATAGAGGTGTCGCCTATCGAGTTTGGACATCTGGGAATTTCAATCCTGAAGCATCTAATACTGTTCTGAGTAAATCAGAAAATGTGTTTGATGAAAATGGTGTTTCTAATCCATGTATTGGGGATCTGGCTTTTCATGAAAAATCAACTCAAACTGTTCCAGACCGCGAGTTAGATCTTTCAACTTCCAAAGCTGACATAAGAGACACTGGCAGAACTGAAAACAGAACAATTGAACCGGAACTTTCTCCTGTCTCCCTGGCTGATGGTGACACTGATACTATGCTGGTTTGTTCAAGCAATCCTCAGAAATTAGCCTGTGAGCTACATGGCATGATTCCTGATGCAGAACTTCCTATAGTGAATGCAACAACTGTATCAAATGTTATTCCATTGGAGACATCACCCCCTGCTTTGTCAACGCCCCCTAGACCCCGGTCATATCAGAGGTATCCTTGTCTTAGTTTGACTGCAGTTAGTGCCCAAAGGGAGCAGCGGATACTTCAAAGGTTACAGGTTTTTCTCATCATCCAGTGACTTGTTTTTCTTTTTATTAGGCCACATGTTCCTTTAGTTTAACCACTGTAATTTTCTTCTCTTTGAGCAGGAGGAGAAGTTTATTATAAGAGCAGAGCTACGTAGGCAACTCGAGAGTCTTGAGAAGGACAAACACACAATGATGGATAGGAGGACCCTAGACCGTACTTTGAATAAGCTTCAGCAAGAAGGACACTGTAAATGCATTCGTGTTAGTGTCCCTGTTGTCACAAACTGTGGCCGCAGCCGTATAACAGAGGTGGTTCTGCACCCATCTGTTCATAATGTATCTCCGGAACTATTGGGTGAAATTCATGATAGAATGAGATCTTTTGAAATGGAAATCCGTGGCCAAAGCTCATCTCGATTGAAGAAGGGTGAATCGGTTCCTGTATTGAATGGTGTCCAAAGAATTCTGAATAGTGCAAAATTAGATGTCCATGCTGAGAGATCAGAAGCCATGCGGGCTAATGGATTTATTTTGGCAAAAATGGTTCGCACGAAGCTGCTGCATATCTTTCTATGGGGTTACCTTAGTAGTTCACCTGGTTGGGATGATGCTTTCTCATCTGGTAAACATGGGTATGACCTGAAGAATCCTCACAGCACTTGCAAATTGTTTGTGCTGGATGCAGCCATTAAGGCCATGCCACTTGAGCTGTTCTTACAAGTTGTGGGTTCCACTCAAAAATTTGAGGACATGATTGAGAAATGCAGGATTGGTTTGCGTCTTTCTGATCTTAGCGAGCAAGAGTACAAGCACCTAATGGATACTCAAGCAACTGGACGGCTATCATGGATTATTGACATTTTACGTCGTTTGAAGGTATAATTTTGCTCAGATTGTGATGAATCTATTGTGTAATCAATGCTTTCTGCATATCTACCTTATATTTCTTAAACTTGTTCACTGGCATATGCTTTACCCGAAGGTCATGGAGTCTGCCGTGTACTTGAACAATTAGTTTAGGAGCCTTGCCACTAATGTGATCAGCACCTTAATATCAGGGTGCTAAAATTTAAAGTACCATACTTTCTGTTTCTAACATATGAATGGCCTACTTTGCGGTTTGAAGTTCCATGTGGTTGATTGTTGTCTGGATAATTTTTTAGGCTGAAAATTTAACCAAAGTTTCTTATTTATTTCATGTTATTGTTATGAATTAATTGTACTTCCAGATTATACATGTTGCAGCCTGATTTCGAGAAATTTGAGCATGATGTTACAAATTTTAATGCATGCAATGATTAGCTTTGTATCTAATGTTTTAACTTTTTCGTTAATCTCCTTGTGCTGATGGCTTGTTTTCTGAAGGGCACCTAGTCCTTAGTCCGTCTCCCACTTTCATGTACGCACTTGCATTAGTATATTGGTGTTATGTACACAAGAAAATGTTTATGTTTTTCTCCATGTTCTGTAGCTGTTTTCCAATGTTTTAGCTTTTATACTTGTGTCATATGTAAATGTTATAATGCCTGACTAGGTGCGGATTTTATGACAGTTGATTCGGCTGGTAAGCGATGGACATTCAGAGGATGTAGCTGAAGTTCCACATACCACTCTTACACATGCTTTGGAACTAAAACCTTACATTGAGGAACCTGTCCTAATACTTGCACCATCTTCAAATGTCATTTCCCTTGATCTTCGTCCACAAATTAGGCATGATTTTATTCTTTCAAGCAGAAAAGCTGTTGATGAATACTGGAACACTTTGGAGTATTGTTATGCTGCTGCTGATTCGAAAGCAGCTTTACATGCATTCCCTGGATCTGTGGTTCATGAGGTATGGTCCAATGCTTTTGTGCTTGTCTATAATACTTGATTTCAAATGTATGTGTAGTTGCCTACAAACTGTAGCATTTATAATATTTTTTAAGCTATAATCTATATTGATGCTTGGCATGGATTATTTGCCTACGAGTTATTGTTCTAGTGTCAATTAGATATCTCAATATTTGCGTTGCCCTTACAATGTCAAAGCAGGATTATAAACAATGAAGAAGAAATGGTTTGTTGGATGACGAAAGTTATTCTTTGACCCCTTTAATTGCCTGGTTTTTATAAATAACCAACCATCCTGAGAGGTAACCAAACTGTCAGGTCAATTAACATGTGCAACACATTTGTTATAGCACAGGATGCATCTTTTATTTCTATAGCACGGGAGGTGTTTTTTCAAATCATTTCAATGTTATTTTTGTAGTACTACTTTTATGTCTCATTCCATTTGATTGGATTTGTACTGGGGGACAACATATTGAGGAGGTTACCTCCGTAAGTAAATGTCCGCGAGATGTGCACTCTGCCTTTGTGTCATTTATCACTATGGTTGTTTATTATTATTGTTGTTGTTGTTGTAGTTGTTAGTTAACATGAAAGAAATAGAGTTCACTTATCCAGATGTATGTTCTTCACTAGTTAGGTCATTATTGGCAAGCCATAACTCATCACATTCTTGTGTTGATGCATATGTGTTATCTTTTCTTGTGAGGAGGTTTCCTTTTTTCAGTTGGGATCATTGGCTCCCCTTTCCTAAATTACATCTTACTCGAAAATATTAGATCTACGAGTTCCATAGGGTCAAGGTGATTTAATATTTTTTTTCTATTTCTTTTTTGTGGTAATTTTACTCAAATGCCTCTCTCTCCCCCTTTTTTTATTTCCTGTTCCTTCCTGCTGTAAGTGTGACGAATCTTCTTTTTCTTTCAGGTATTTCTTTTCAGGTCATGGGCCTCAGTCCGGGTCATGACAGCAGATCAGCGTGCTGAGCTCCTCAAGTGTATAGTGAATGATGACCCAAATAAAAAGCTTTCATTCAAAGATTGCGAGAAGATTGCAAAGGATCTTAATTTGACATTAGAGCAGGTTAGTTTTCATTTCACTTGGCCTTATTTTTTTCCCCTATATGTTGGTAAAACCATAATAGCCATTCAATATATTTATTAATTCATGTTTACCACAATTCGCTCCACTCCTAGCAAATTGCGAATTGGGATCGCACGATCCAAAACATGGTTCATTAGTGATTTGGAACGCAAAATTTAGCGTTCCAATCTAGAATATCAAAAGTCCAAAAAAAATCATACAAAATACACACAGATTATTAAAATTTTATTTTATAATAGCTTGGATTCGTTGAAATCTTTTTGTGTATATATATACATACCAATATTGTTACAAATACAATAAAAAAACATGTCACATTCCAAATAAACGTATTTCGTTGCAACAAAGTGATCCAAAGAAGCTGACCCCTAACGTACCATGTTCTATAACAACTGACGATTTACATTTCTGTTCCTGTTTCCCATACCATAACGATCCACGTTCCAGTTAACATTGTATTAATCATTTGGAACTGAATATGCTTACATGATCCATCAGTGCAGCCAAATAATTGTCTTCAGGATTTCACCCTGCCTGATTAATTGCTTGATTGGATAGTTTTAGCATCTTGTATTTCACCCTGCAAAGCCGTTGTTTTTAGGACTCGTTTCTGTCCTAATTTCTGTGTAGGGTTACCATAATGATACCCTAATTAGTTTTGATTAAGATCTTGTTGAGTTTGAATTGAGTTCAGTTTATTATCATTCTGTGTTTAGCATCTTTTCGCTTCAATTAGCCTCCTTCTTAGTACAATATTCGGTTTGATTATTAATTGTTCACATTTGCTTCATATTGGCCATCCTTTGCTCTGTGAGGCATTTTAAAATAATTTCCTTTTTTTCAAAGAAATGAATTTTGGGATTAAATTTATACATTTTTGCCTATTTAAGTCTTTTTGAGCCACAGAAGAAATGCCACTTGCAGGTGCTTCGTATCTATTATGATAAGCGACAACAGCGTCTTACTAGATTTCGGGGAAATTTAAACGCCAAATGGGAGGAGCTTCAGACACTAAAGAGAGGACATGCTTCATCTTCACGGAAAAGAAAAAGATCTTCTGAAGGAAGATTGTCAAAGCATATAGAAGTTGACACTGCAGATGAACATTTGGGAGAGCAGAGGCTTACCGAATTATCTGATACTAATTACAAGTTCACGGAAGAACCAAATATCTTAATTTCTTCAGGAGAGCAGGATAGCCATTCACAAGCATATTGCGATGATGGTCATATGGAGGCTATAGAGGCGGGGTTAAATGAAGAAAGTGAGGAACAACATGCTTTTATTCATGAGTGTGCCCATTCAAGGCTGAAGCCAACTCGTCAAAGAAAGTTTTCATGGACAGAAGAAGCAGAGAGGTAAACACACGGAAATATAGACCTGCATCAGTGCAATGACAATCTACCCAAAGCATTCACTTTAGATAGGGATGGAAATCACAGTATCCTCCATCTGGTTGTGTGGGATATGTTCTACAAAATATTTCCTAACAGTTTGATTGTCGTGCAGGCATTTTATCAAATTTTTTTAAAAGAATTTTAAGATAATGGAAATGATGATACAATCTGTTTTAACTACCTGGTGGGGGAGCCTGAGAATTTCCTTCATTTATGCATGATCATCTCTTTTTCTTTATACAATTGGTGATGTCAATGTGGTCCACTTTATACATTCAATTCTTTTAGATCTTGAGTTCATTTGTGTTTTACATAAGTTTCTCTGTCAGGCAATTGGTGATTGAATATGTAAGACACCGTGCTGCTCTTGGGGCGAAATTTCACCGCACAGATTGGGCTTCACTTCCAGATCTTCCAGCACCCCCTGATGCCTGCAAAAGAAGAATGGCATTACTGAATAGTAATATAAAATTTAGAAAATCTGTAATGAGACTCTGTAACATGCTTAGCGAACGATATGCCATGCACCTGGTAAAATCCCAGAATAAATTATTAAGCCATGGTGATTGCAGAGTGATGGTTCAGGATTCTTCATTTGGGAAAGATTGTGATGGGAAATTCTCTGATGGTGTTGAACGTCCTGAAGAAGAGTTGGGACTTGAAAAACGGTGGGATTATTTTGACAACAAAAATATTAAGATAGCCCTTGATGAGGTTCTCCGATACAAACGGATGGCTAAATTGGAGGCCTCTAAAGGAGGTAAATCGGTTACCGAGGAGTGGTCAGATCTAAATATGGATGCTGAAAGCCATGTAAGTTCCAAATTCCTTTTACAGTTGAGGCATGGTTTTGGATTCATTTATGTGCCTCGATATTAAATGTTATTTATTTGGGTCTTGACTTAAAGCGGGGCTTTAGTGACTCATAGAGTAAGCTTGATGCTCAGGGAACACAGTTCAATATATTGACCTGATTGATTTCATTTATTTTATTTAGTTGGGGACGATGTGGGAGATTTTCTTTAAAAATATATGAAACTCTCTCTCTCTCTTTCTTTCACACACACAAACACTCATTTATAGAGTTCCAAGGTTAGGGGGTCTCCACATAGCTCATCAGCATGATTGTGCATGCATCTGCAGATGTCCATACTTGATTTTCATTTTATATATTCCTATTGCAGTATCTACACTTTATTTTTTGCTGTAGGTATCTGCTGATTCATTGTGCATCTCAATTTAGTTTTCATCCTTCTGAGGCCTGATGGATGCCAGCTAATTTGTTTTTCCTTTTATTTTCCACTCTTGCTTGCAGGATCCCCAGGGAACTGAATTAGTTTCATCCTCCACTCGTGAGGAAATTCAGAACCATGGTGGAAGGAATAAAGTTTCTGGTCGAAGGTCAAGCTGGCATCGCCTTCCCGGAAAGTATACTAAACTTTTGAATGAAGGGGTTAATGTTAATAGACGAGTGTATGAATCATTGGCAGTTTCCAATGCTTCAGAGCTATTTAAGCTTGTCTTTCTAAGCACATCAATGGATCCAGAGGTGCCATATTTGCTAGCTGAAACATTACGGCGTTATTCTGAGCGTGATCTTTTTGCTGCCTTTAACTACCTCAGGGAGAAGAAAATTATGGTAAATTTTGTTCCTCCACTTCTTGAGTTCACCATGCTAATGGGTTATTCATGATGGTATCACTCCAAGTATTGGAACTGCCTAAGTCTACAAATATAAATAGAGAAATGGCTGTGCAGTAAATATAATATATGTCAACATTATTATCTTAATTTTCATTTTTGTCGGGTGCTAATATACCTATTACAAATTCATTGGTATATTGATAATTATAGGGTCCATATCTGGCAAGTTTCTCTTATACAAATAACAAGCAGTAAAATAAAATTAATGTGTCTTTCGCAGGACTTGTGTCATAAAATATCAGCATAGATAGGTTCTGAGTTAGATAGATCACAGTTGCAAGTGAGAGTTGCTGATTGGTGACTTAGGGAGCTCACTGTTGGGTCTGAGTGCTGAGCTGGACCCAATCCTCTCTCTTGCTCTTTGTGTGTGTTACATTTGGATTTTAATTATTTTTTTACCTTCATTTGTAACTCTTTTTTTTTCAAATTTGTTCATCTGATGCAAGTGTTTTACCTGTGTGTTGCTATCTAATCATGTACTTTCCTCTCCTTGGGCAGGTCAGGGGTAATGGCAGTAATCCTTTTGTACTTTCTCAACAGTTCTTGCAAAGTATTTCATCATCTCCATTTCCAACAAATACTGGAAAAAGAGCTGCTAGGTTTGCTGGCTGGCTCCATGAAAGAGAAAAAGATCTGGTGGAAGAGGGGGTTGATCTCACTCCAGAATTACAGTGCGGGGACATTTTCCATTTGTGCGCTCTACTTTCTTTAGGAGAACTCTTAATTTCACCATGTTTGCCAGATGAAGGTGTTGGAGAGGCCGAGGACTCGAGAGCTTCAAAGCGTAAGTCAGATAACAGTGAATGCGATGGAAATAAATCTAAGAAATTGAAATCCTCATCGGTTGCGGAAGGTGAAATTATTTCTCGCCGAGAAAAAGGTTTTCCTGGTATAAGGTTATCGTTAACTTGTGCGACAATTTCCAGAGTCAATGCTGTGGAATTGTTCAAAGATGAGAATATCCATACTGGCACGCTTCTTTTTGGTGAAAATGGTCCAGTCAATACTACTTCGAGTCTTACAGTTGTCAGTGTTTCATCTCATTCTGATCATATGGTGGAAATCCTTAATTTTGGGAGCACCATCTCAACAGCACTCGCTGCCAGTGAGTCACCATGGGAAGCTATGACAAACTATGCTAAACATCTGGTATCTTTATCTTTTAATCAAGAACAAGTGACTCTTTTCTATCCTGAGCTCTTTAGGACTGTTTACTCGGCCATTCAGAAGGCTGGTGACCAAGGTTTGTGCATGGAAGAAGTTTCTCAGGCCCTGAACATGCAGGGTATGCAATGCATCTCCTCTCCACTTGTGCGTTTTATGCATGTTGTCTTTCCAACTTCTGGGAAGATTCTATTAATGCATGAGTTTCAATATATTGATATCAATATACAGGTGTTTTTTCAGGGGAAAAGATGCCAGAACTTATTGTTGAAGTGCTGGAAGTATTTGGGCGAGTTTTAAAGGTTAGCTTTACCGATTATTTAGCAATTCAGAAGTATTTTTGCCAATCAGTGAACCTAGAATTGCAAGGATGATGCATTTGTAGTACCGTGGTACATGAACCCACACGTTGGTGGGTGAGCTACCTTCCTAATTTCCCACCGAAGGCATCTCCCATGCTGAGTGTGTATGTTCCTTGTTTATTCTTATCATCTTGAAACAAGCAATGGAGTTCACTGGAAACCTTTTCAGCCTTATTTGCATAGCAGCTGAACTTTACATATCCATATCAGGTCACACACCTGATTGATTAGATTATGATGATCAGTTGTAGAAAGCGTTTGTCAATGTTCTTCTGCAGTGTTTGCCAGAAGCAGGCAATGATATGAAGCATAACTGAGGAGAGGAGTTTTGCAAATTGTTGAGAATTTGTTTCAAACTGATTTGGAAGGTTTTCACACATTACATGGTTTAGGTTGCTAAGCTGGCTCAAAATTTGTCCTCCAGAAGTCTAAACCATAGTTACCACAATTCGCTCAACCCCTAACGAATTGCAAATTGGGATCGCACGATCCAAAACATGGATAACTAGTGATTTGAAACGCAAGATTTAGTGTACCAATCTAAAATATAAAAAGTTCCAGAAAAATCATACAACATACAAGAAAATACATACACATCATTGGAATTTTATTTTATAATGGCTTAGATTCGTTGATTTTTTTTTGGTTTATCTATATACATACGGGTATTATTACAAATACAATAAAAAAATATCACTTTCCAAATAAACGTACTTCGTTCCAACAAAGTGATCCGAAGAAACCTATCCCTCACAGTACCACGTTTTATAACAAGTGACGATCTACGTACTCGTACCCGTTCCCGTTCCACGTATCGTAACAATCCATGTTCTAAGTAACATAGGTCTAAACCAATTATGTTTATGTTGAGAGCTTAGAGAATAAGCCAACAATGTATATCAAATACTCAACAGTTTATAACTTCAATTGCATTACATGGGTTAACATTATATGATCAAACAGTTGAGCTTGATTCTAATTTGTTGCTGCTTTTGATACAGGTCAATTCTTATGATTCTGTCCATGTTGTTGATTCTTTATATCAGTCCAAGTATTTTTTGAACTCGGCCAATCTTCGCCAAGATCTTAAGGTTGCTCCACCAGTGAACTCTAAAGGAATAATTGATGATGGGCACTTGAACCTTCAGCTAAAGAATCATGATGATGGTGGCACTAATTCAGAGGAGGAAATATTCGTGGATGATGACGAGGTGCATAAAGTCACCATTTTAAATCTTCCTGAAAAGGATTCTCAGCCCTCAAGTGAAGTGCAAAGTAGACTTGAAGGCTGTATGCAGCCCAAACTTATTTCCGCAGGAGGGGATCATGAGGGTGGAACCTTTAAATCCCATTCTGTTGATTCTTATTTATGTAGGCCAATATTGCCTTGGTTAAATGGAGATGGTACCATCAACAAAATTGTTTACAAGGGACTTGTACGCCGTGTTCTTGGCATTGTGATGCAACATCCGGGAATAAAAGAGGTAAATGCTTTTCCATATAAGCTTTTGGTTTGTAAATTCAATATGCTTGACTTACACGACCCTTCTTTTGCTACCTTCAGTCACTGGACACTACATGACAAACGTGAAAAAATTGTAATGGATTTTATTTAACTTGTAGCTATGTACTAGTCATTATATTGCAGCCAATTTGTAAGGTGAAAATGGTTTTAAATTTTAAAAGAATTTTAACTCTTTTTGGTGATCGGGATGCTAGAGACTGTTGGGTTGAATAAGAATTTTGCTTCTGGAAATGCTGTCAAAGATGAATTTATTTAATTATTATTTTTATAGCTGTGAGTTGTGTACTACACATTATGTGGACATATAATGTCTGCTTCAGGTTTAGCTATGACGTTCTGAGGTTCTCGACAATTATTTGATCATCATTTAACAGATGGTTAGGATTGTAGGATCGGGTTTTTGTACCAGATGGGTTCCAAATAAGATCCTTTTGTTTATTGTTTCATTTGAAACAATTAAGTCCCTTAATTTACAAATGTATCTCAATCCAATCTAATTGCAAACAACCAACCAAAATTGCCCAGTAATATGTAATGCTTGTGATGCTATGAAGCATGGACACTTTATTTTGACTCATATATCTGTGTCAGAATGTGTCGGCTACGCAAAAAAAGTTTCTAATTTTTTTTTCTGACACGGTATGGACACGTCCTGAACACATTAGGACACATTTTATGTTTTTTTAATTTTTTACCCCTTCTTCTCTACTTTTGTCTATGTAGCAAGTAAATTTGTTTTAGAACTTGGATAATGATTGTTGATGATTAGATGAAGATATTCTTGAATTTTTATTTAATAGTGTTGTTATTTTGATATCTTACTAATATTATTGTAATTTGTGTTTTTAAGTCAATTTTGACTAAAATAATGTTAGGTTATTATTGTATTGTCATATAAAAAATATGAAAATATTATATATATATTTAACGTGTCCTTGATGTATCTGTGTCTTACATTTTTTGAAAAAAAAATCGCGTCTGTATTGTTCGTATCCATGTTCTGTGTCTATATCCGTGCTTCTTAGATGTAAATCTTGTAATATAACCACTGATGAAAGTGATACCATTATTTTTAAAATTTCACTGGGCATTAAAAGCCCAAAGGTCCCATTAATCTAATTTAAATGTATAGAAACGAATTATAGCAGCTTCAGTAACAATTATGGATGGAAGTTTATAATTGAACTGGATTGAAGTGCTTTTGTAAATCAAATGACTTAATTGTTTTAATTGAAAATATAGGCCCTTTGTTGAAACCTGAAAATATTACAAGGTACAAAAATATAATTAACCCCTTTGTTTATATAGGTTGTTAGTTTGCATTCTACAAGATACACCTATGAGTGGTGCTATATGTTCTCTGGTGTTCAGTTTACTGTTTTGGAAAGATGCTAACAGTGGTGGTATTGTATTTTAATTTTTATTTCAGCTTTGATAAGATTTTATCACCTCCAAACCCACAAATCACTAAAATTGGTGATATTTAGTGACACTGAGACCATGACATTCAGCATTTCTCATTTGCGTAACTTTCTTCTTTGAAAAGTTTTTAAACATCAACTAGTTCTTGAAGTTGAAATAATTTTTTGAGATGCTCGGAATGTATTGGGTTGAGTTTATATTTAAAAAGCTTTCGATATTGATTTCCAGATTCTAATATATATTTTTAATTATGGTTGCAGGATGATATCCTCAGTCGGATGGATGTACTGAATCCTCAGGTATGCTATTAAAATTCCAATTAAAGTGAAGTTAAAAGGAATACTTCGAAAATGCTGGGTCTGAGAGTTGTAGATTTAGTCATAGTTTTCTCTAGATGGATACCCTAGCCCCCATAAATGGATTAATAGATAATTTGACCATACATGCTATGTACTACTATGTTGCATCTATTTTTTTGGGTCATGGAACACCTTAGAGGTAGGCAGCTTTGTTGCAATTTTTATATCTTGATAACAGATGAAGGGGAGTATTCCACACTTCTAGATTCTCCCCCTCCTCCAACTCCCCCCTCCCCACCCACCAAAAAACACACACACAAATTATTGCCTTCCACTGATCTAAGATAATTAAAATATGGAGTTTTGCCCAATTTTCTGAGGTCATTTATTTAATAGATTAATTATACTGAACTCAACAAAGCCTTATTATAAGTATTTGGGGTCAGTTATAACAATCATCAATACTTATAGAAAAAATTAGTTATAACAATCATCAACTCAACAAAGTCTTATTCTAACAAATTGGGATCAGTTACAAGAGTTATGTCTTCTCATTCTATTATATTTTAGATCAATCCATTCAGTTAAGCCACACGCCATCTTACCTTTCTTTACTATCTTAACCCAAGTTAATTTTGGTCTCCACCTTCCCATAGCATGACCCTCAATATGAATTATGTCGTTCCTTTTTGTTGGTGCAATCATTAATCATTGTACATGACCAACCCACCTTAATATATATTTTCCCATTTTATCTCCTATAAGTATTACCTCCAAGTTTCAACATCTCAATAATGTGTTCATTTTAAAATTGATAGATGTGTGATTTATTTATTTTAGTCTGGTGTTAATATGCAGTTGTGCCACTTAAACCTTGTGTATTGAAGCTCTGAGTTTTTTCTCTCGTTTTTTCCCTAACAAAAGAAGTGATCGTCATTGGTAGTGAAAACTCTTGGTTGTTATTCATCAATGTGATGCCTAAGGGGCCATGCTACTGTTGATGGAGCTTGGCAATTATTCCCACTTTGTTCTATCCAAGAACATTCTTATATATATTTTTTCCCGCCTTCGCTTGTGTGAATGAATGCTAATGCGTTAATTTAAATTTATCAGAGCTGCAGAAAACTGTTGGAGTTGATGATTCTGGACAACCATATCAATGTGCGGATGATGCAGCAGACACCATCTGGTGAGCCCCCCACCATACTGGGCAGCCTTCTTGGCGGCCGCATCACAAAATCAAAGTTGATTTGCAGAAAGCATTTCTTTGCCAATCCCATGAGTACCGCCTTTCTGTAAAGATTTTTTATCCTCTACTTTTGATGTTGTAATTATTGTTAGGGGCTTCTTCAAACTGTCTCGTCGTTGGTGGTTTTCTGGGTGGGAAGGGAGGGGGTTGATGTGCTGAGGATAACCCTTTTTGTATCATACAAGTAGGCAGTCGTCTGTGTGTACAAATCCATAGTTAACAATCAAGTTTAGTAACCATAACAAGTAAATTGAGTAAACCAAGGGACTGTAAATGATATTGCAATTATTTATCCTTTTTCTTTTGTTTATAAACTTGTTATTTTTTTTGTCTCTAGAGAAAAAAAGAAGGAATGGGAGTTGTATCAAATCATGATCAAGTATATATACATACATATATATATATATATATATATATATATACTAGTTATGTTACACGTGAAAAACATACACAAAGACCTGTGTGCCAAACAAGCAAATAGGCGAAAGAAGATGACAATACTTGTGGGACCTACCTTAAAGAATGACCCACCAAACTGAGAATTATTGACAATACTTGCGGAACCTGCCTTCGTTTAAGCATGCAAGTAGAGAAAATCGAAAATCAAACCCTTATTTTTATTATGGTAATAGATATAGTACATACACACTACCTCACTCATACTAAATGAGAGAAAAATAAACGGCTAAAATGTCCAAATTGTCTAATAATTCTTTATTTTTTTACCTCATCGGTGTTCTTTGTTACAAGGTGCAATTAAGAAATAAAATTAACTAAATAGCTGTATTTTGATTCCAAAAGTATGATACCTTCATCTAGTTTTAATACAATAAATTTTAAGGAATAATTACACTAACATCTTTTGAGTTATTTGATAATTACAAAAATTTTTGAAATATTTTTTAAAATTATAGTGACCTTCTTTCTTTTACACTATATACATATTTATTTAAGTATCAAATTTATTGTTGACGTTGTCAAAGTTTTTAATATGACTAAAACTTATTATTGACATTGTCACAATGAATGTTAATGTAATTATTTATAAGAGTAAAATAGTAATTTTTTTTTTTTTAACGTTCGTTTCTGACAGTGTTAATAAGAGATGTTAATAAGAGATGTCAGTGTAATATCATTATATCAAATATCATAAAAGAGAACTTTGTAGCTGTTATATGTTACAGGGTTAATGCAATTGTCTCTAAATTTTATTATATTTAATTAACTATATTTTTATATGTGCACATTTTTCATGCCTTACCAATTATATTTATTTATAATATTTTGACTCAAAGTCATGTATTAGAAACTCCATTAATACTTCTAAAACTTTCACTAAAATTCATATGATTTTATATCAAAATCCGTTTTTTAAAAAATTACAATATGTGGATATAGTGTTGACTCTAATATTTTTTTAATTCTTACAAGTATATAATTTTTAGAATAAAAATAAGATATGCACACACACATATATATATATATAATTGTGATAATTTTTTCCATAACTAAATACGTATTTTACCTAGAGAACTTTTAACTTTTTTAACCAATAAATTAATGTTATTACTGATTTTTATATAATATATATATATATATATATACATGTATTCTATTAATTAATAATCTGCAGAAATTTGGTCTAAAAATTATTAGTCATTAAATCATAAAATTATTAATAATTAATTATAAAATAAAATCAATATTTACTTTTTTAAATTATTAAGTTAAATAAACATTAGAGAAAAAATACTAAAAAATTTTTAAAATAAAATTCTCAATTCAAAAAGTTTATAATACATTTTTTATATTTAAAAAATCTAGAAGATAAATTTTTAATACAAAAATGTCTAATTTTTAACTTTTATTTTAATACTGTTAAAAAATATTACTAATTAGACTAAAATATCATTCAAGACATATTTTAAAAAATATTGAATTGTTTATAAAATAAAATTTATAATTAAAAAAATAATATTTTTTATTTATCTAAAATGTCTAAAATATAAATTTTTTACTTCATAAAAAATTATATTTTTTTAAGATTGAAAAAATTATTTTATATATTATATATATATATTTAAAAAATATATCTTGAAAACTATTTTAGTTTAATTAAAAATAATTTTATTTTTTGTATTTTTTTCATCTTTTAAATATAAAAAATATATTATAAATTTTTTGGATTGAAAATTGTTTTAAAAGTAATTTTTACTATTTTTTCCTAAATATTACTTATTGGAGAGTCAAACATCTATGTGCTTGTTATATCGATGTTTTATTCCTTGCCCTTGCGCTCCTCTCTCTCTCTCTCTGTCGATCGAAGTCAGTCTGAAATCCTGAGAAACTCAATTGCCATAATATAGCAAAATCAGTAGACTCTCTCAATTTTCTCAGTTACGAATCAGAAAAGAAATGGCGGAGAGTTCGTCATTGTCCCCAAAACCGATCCAATCAACGAACACAATCGAATCAATCTCTCAAAACCCATCAAACCCTACCGGTGCCCTCTCCTTCAAACATCTCTCCTTCCCCTTCAATTGACATCCCACAAATCTCATCCCCATCTCTCCCTCAAATTCCCTTAACCCCATCACAACAGCAGCCGCAGCCGCAGCAACAGCAGCAGATTGCAGCAACCCTTGGATTGGATTACCAACAAAAACCTCAACAACAGCAACAGCAACAACAGCAACTGCTTCAACAACAGCTGCAGCAACAACAGCAACAATTACAGCAACAGCAACAACAAAATAACTTGATGGCGACATCGAATTATCAAATTCAACAGAGCTTACAGAGATCGCCATCGATGTCAAGATTAAACCAGATGCAGCAGCAGCAGTACGGTGTGGCGGCAGGCCCGGCTGCGATGCGGCAACAAGTGGGAATTTATGGACAGATGAATTTTGGTGGGGGTGCCCTTGCTCAGCAACAACAGCAGCAGCAGCAACAACAGAATCAGCAGCAACAGATGCGGTCAGCTTTGATTGGGCAGACTGGGCACCTGCCCATGTTGTCTGGCCAAGCTGCGGCCGCCGCTGCCCAGTTCAATTTGCAGTCCCAGTTGCTAGCATCGGTATAAATTACTTCGCTCATAAAAGATTGGATTTTGTATTTGGATTGCACGAGAATTGTTAGTGTGATTGTTGGAATACTCAATTCAGACGCCCCTTGATCTATATTTTTTCATAATAAATGCGTGCAATTTTTTTTTTTTTTTTAATTTTGAGACAAATGGATTGTTGGGTGCAGCCAAGGCAGAAAGCGGGTTTAATCCAAGGGTCCCAGTTCCGCCCTGGTAATTCTCCCGGGCAATCTTTGCAAGGAATGCAAGCAATGGGTATGATGGGGGCTATTAATTTAAGTTCACAACATAGAGCAAACGGGTCCCTTGCATATGCCCAACGGATGAACCAGGGGCAAATGAGGCAGCAATTGTCACAACAAATTCCACTCACTTCAGCTCAGGTAAATTTTACAGCTGATTTATTTTTATTTTTTGCAATTTTAATACAGAAATTAATTTTGTCAAATCTCATTTAAGTGGTTAATTTGACAGCTCAGTTGGTGTTTGTGATAGTATAGGTGCTCTATCAATATTGTAGGTGCACATTTAACCTCATATTGTACAAGATCGTTGCCCTTTTTTCTCCCTTCCAATTATGCTTTATCTAACGCCGCAGTTCTGTTAAATTGTATAGACTCAAGTTTATGGCGTTGCTAATAGGAAGCAACCCTAGGATTTGAGCAATAATTGTCAAGATCCATTTTCATATGGTCCTGGCTGAAGATTTCACTACTACATGCTTGCTTTTAGATTTAATGCTTACTAATAATGTGTCACCGTATTTTGTTTGTATCTATTGGTTAGGTAATTCTTATTCGATTAGATTTTTTTTAATAAGTATTATTTGAATTTGACTTTTATTATAAATTATCTTTGATATTTTCAGTATGCACGACCAATTGCTTAGAAATCAACGGTTAGTGATTAATTTGTTGATAATATTGGAAAACATATTTTGCCTCATTTATGCCATTTGGAAATCATAAACATGCAATTGAT
Organism: Nyssa sinensis; assembly: GCA_008638375.1. NCBI lineage: Eukaryota > Viridiplantae > Streptophyta > Magnoliopsida > Cornales > Nyssaceae > Nyssa > Nyssa sinensis. The sequence goes on along the minus strand of CM018035.1, from coordinate 1,845,275 downwards.
GACTTGGAAATGTCCCAAATTTCAGGCATTTACAGTGTAGCGTTTAATATTCTCTCTGTCGTGGATCATTTGGTTTCTTTTATAGTTTGGAAGTTATAGTTTGCACTAATATGATTTTTATTATCTTTTGAACCGTGATGCTCTCATCATTTTTAATTCATACAACCACATTTAAATAAATTTATGTTTGCTACATATATATCGGCATTTGTGGGTTTGTTCATAATAGATTTCCAAGTTGTGTCATGCTGAGATGTAAGTACAATTATGAATTATTCAAAACAGTCTGGAACATGCATCTCTTAGGTATTTGGAATGGAAACGGGAATGTGATAAAAACATAATATGTTAGTGGTAGGTTTATAGATCACATGGTTGGAGTGTAATGAGGTAGTTCTACATGTGAGATCCATATCCTTGTTAACCAGTAGTTTATTAGCGAGGCATTGTACAATTGGAATGCAAAAGGTTTCTATTATGTACTGGGAGTCCGTTATATATAAATTAATTATGTAAAGCCTTGGAATGAAGTGTATCCTACATATGTTGAGCTCTTATTTGCTATGGTCTTCTCCTCTCATTCGTCTTTTTCTAAAATTCCTCTAGGTTAAATAGATTTCTCTTATGGGAGATATTTTAGTAGATTTTTATTCGTTAATTCTGATATCATGTCTTGTAAAAAAGAGAGTTAAGGGATGAATAGAAGAAATTTCAGACAGTTAAATTTCATGTTTGGAAATGAAAGTGTATCATCTTTTGGGGCAAGCATACTAGATTGGGAATGGCTAGGGTATTAGTGTTTTTTTGGTAACTCTAGTTCATAATATTATTTTATTTGGAACCTTTATGGTTGCTGTTATTTCATGAAAATCTCAAGATCACAATTAGCTTGTTTCCCTCATTGCTACTTTATGTGAACTCCTTATGGTAGTTTTTCTTAAATTTCCTAGCATGCAACTAACTTATTGCCACAGTGGTTTTAAACTGCATCTACTAGGGGTGCATTACAGTTTGAACTGGGCTGGTAGAGAATGATGTCATAAAATACCGGGAGAGGGTGGTTCAGAAATTGAAAGATGGAATGAGAGTTAGAAAAATATATCATGCCAGGAAGACTGACCATGGAAGATTTTCTTGCTTAGGTGATATATTAGGGTTCCTACTGAGGTAATGTGGCCAGAAAAGAATGAGGGTATCATTGGTTTTATGGATGTCATCGAGGAGACATGTAAAATGGAGGAGTAACTGATGTGAAGACCACTGGAGGAAAAAGTGCTCTTGTTAGATGCATATCCTCTGCTGTTTAGTTGAAGACAAGCATCTTTTGTATGGACCCTTCACCTTTACAAGGAAATGATCTATAATTTTTCTTTCATCAGAATAATTGTTCTGTGAAAATGCAGCTCCAAACCACATAGTTGTTCTGATTTTGTGTTAACGAGCCATCGTAATGCCATCTCTGGCGGTTATTGTAGAATTGTGCAAGTTCAAAGTTGCTGGAAGCCTTTTGTGGACTCCTTTTCATACATTGTTCACATGGTTTATCATTTGTATTCCTTTTGGTGGTTATATGGATTTCCCTGGTGAATTTAAGCACTTATGCAGATTGTTGTTTTGGGTTTTCTGTTTATGTTTAACATTTGTTTTGGTCTGCTTGACTTCAGTATTTCATTTTTCTACAGGCTCAAAACCTCTCAAGGACATCATTTATAGGCCCGGAGTTATCTGGATTGGTTCAGAATGGACAACCTGGTTTGATGCAGAACTCTTTGTCACAGCAACAGTGGTTGAAGCAAATGTCTGGTCCTAATTCTCCTTCATATCGTCTTCAACATCAGAGGCAACAAGTACTCCTGCAACAGCAATTAGCTTCATCTCCTCAGATGCACCAAAATTCTATGGCCTTGAACCCGCAGCAGTTATCCCAGCTGGTACAGCAACAGCAACAGCAGCAGCAGCAGCAGCAGCAGCAACAGCAACAGCAACAGCAACCGCAACCAACGGGGCAACCGCAACTGCATCAGCAGCAACAACAACAACAGCAGCAGCAGGCAGCAGCAGCAGCACAGCAACAGCAACAGCAACAGCAGCAGCAGCAGCAACAACTGCCACAACAACAGCTTCTGCATCAGCAGCAACAGAAGTCTCCTAGGATTGCGGTACCTGCAGGCCAAAAATCTTTAAGTTTGACAGGATCACAGCCAGATGCGACTGCATCTGGGACAACTACACCAGGGGGGAGTTCAAGCCAAGGAACAGAAGCAAGCAATCAACTACTCGGGAAGAGAAAGATACAAGATTTGGTTTCTCAGGTTCTTCCCGCAATATCATTTTGCCTTTTCTTTACCATTTTAAGGATCTGTAATGAAAAAATTGAGATTTGAATTTTAGTTGTTCAAAATGATTTGGAAATTCGGATTTAATTGTGAAAGATCAAGCATAGTTATTAGAAAATTATAATTCAAATATTAGTTTGAGAAACTTAGTGCTTGTTCATCTCCCCCTGTCTCCCCCCCTCCTCTCACAATTTAGTCATATAAATTTGTTTGGTGTAATAGGACGTTTGACAAGTAATGTGGAAATTATTGGCAATATTCTCATTATTTTGAGTACCTTTTGATTGTTGGATTGCATATGAAATTCCAAGTTAGTCATTTGATCATCTTTTGGGTGCTCAGGTGGACTCACAGGGAAAGCTGGATCCTGAAGTTGAAGATCTTCTTTTGGAGATTGCTGATGACTTCATCGATTCGGTGAGGCTTACTAACAAATGTGCTACTCTTTAAACATGTAGATGCACCGTGTTTCTCTTTGTGGGCACATGCGCATGTGTGTGGTTGTGGTGCTTGATTCATATCTTAATTACTTTTCTGCCGCATTAGGGTTGGCTTACAAACTATGTTTTCTATTTCTGGAGTTCAATTCTTAATATCTTTAGCATGTCCAAGAATTTGTGGTCCTCATACACATTCTAATAAGATATTGCCTTTTAGAATGTGTAAATTAAGATTGACCTTATGTCAGAGAATTTATATGTTAGTAAGATTTCATATTATTAAAAACATTAAATTGTTTGGAGCTTCTGATTAAAATACTTTTTACTTATTAAAAAAAAGCAGTTATATAAGTTGACTATTTTAAGTAGATGAAGGGTTATTATATAATTTAGCTTGAAGAAGTGTTATATAGTTTCTGCAGTCCAAATATTTGAAACTTGAAGATGCTGACGAATGGTTATTATATAATTTAGCTTGAAGAAGTGTTATATAGTTTCTGCAGTCCAAATATTTGAAACTTGAAGATGCTGACGAAGGGTTATTATATAATTTAGCTTGAAGAAGTGAAGAAGAGAGTAAATATCTATTCTAGTTTGACAATTTAAAGTTGTGAGAAATATATTTTTCTTTTATTTTAAGCAATAGTGTTGAGCTCATCTCTAATGTGAGACATTCTCGAACCGCTAAAATCACCGAAATGCTGGAAGGTCTGTATTTATGAAAGCAGAGGTAGCTTTTGTTTTTGGACATTTTCAGCTGCGGTATATTTTGCTCTTGAGTCACTGTCCTGGACCTTACATGTGGTGAAACAGTACTTGGAATTTTGAGATATTTTAACCGCATGTCTCCTTCCCTTTCTACTATTAATTTCTTGCAATATTGTTGGCAAATTCTGAGATCTGAGGAAACATCTTAAATGCCAGAACTTATATATTTTCTTACAAATCTCTGGTTCTGTATCATTATACTTGAACTGTATTGACATGGGAGAAATTTATGGGATTCTTCATGTAATGCCGTAGCTTGAAAAGGAAAATCATGAAGTATTATAATTGGACCTGAGTTGATTATGAGTTATGAAGTGAAGTGAAAAATAGGGTCAACATAGCATAATCAGAGCTAAATACTATATGATGTTAATTTGCATGTTTGGGCTCAGATATTGCAGTCTTTGAAAGAATTCAGTATTTTTTGCTAGTGGGGGAACAATTACTCGAAAGATATATATAGAATTCTTAAAGTTAACCTCTTTGAACTATTTACAACTTTGATGAGGGCTAATTAGGCTTTTCAATTTTTTTTTTTCATGTGTTCATGTGCGAGCATGCACGTGACCCGAATATTCTATTTTTTTTTCTAAGCAAAAGTGTATATATAGTTACAAAATGTTGAGCTGTGGTGAACCCATAATTACAAAGGAAAGGCTACAAATTTAAAGCCTTAAGGATCCCAAAAAAATAAACAAAAGAGTCTACATACAAAGGATAGGCCTTTTTGACCTTAAAAGGAAAGCAAACACAAAAAACTCTCTTTAAACCAAAAAGGGGCTGTTCCTCTCCCCTCTCAATTACACCAAATACTCACTCAAATACACCAAATTAAACGCCTGGAAGTTATTCTCCACACTTCGCGCACCTCCTTCCTCATCCGAACATCTCCAACTAAGAAAAACATCTCAGATGGTAGCAGGCATCATCCAAGTGTAACGGAAGAAAGAAAATAGCAAACTCCATGCATCCCTCGCCACCGGACATTGGAGAAGAAGCTATTCTACCGTCGGTGTCTCCCCCTGCACATGCAACAATGGCTTGCCAACTAGAGTCTCCTTCATCTTAGATTATCTGTAGTCAAAATAGCACTCCACAAAGCCGATCAAGTAAAGAAAGCAACCTTAGTCAGAAATCTGAGAATCCCAAATCAACCTCTACCGGCACTGCTCTTCCCCCTGCCCATACACTCCCTATAAAAACACTGAATAGAGAACTCCTTAGGGCTAACTAGAGTTCATACAAAAGTGTCCTTCCTGCCCAAAGTCACTTTGGACCTTTTAAGCACCTCCAAAACTCTAAACACCTCCATCAACTCCAAGTCTTGGAAGTTTCTCCTAAAACAAGGACTCCACAACTTCATAAAAGTTGGCACTTCTAGTTTCTTTGCTGATCCTGCTCTTTGAAAGTCGGCAGCATCTTATGCTAAAGTTTCATGGAAACAACTTGGCTATACTCATTTGTGGGAGGAACTGGTTAGCCCTAATATCAAAAATCAACTGTGAAGACTGTACTAGATGTGTTTTTCACCTGATGATGAATTTGATCTGACAACACATAAGAAGCACAAACACAAAAACGGGACACGGACACGACATTTTTCAAAAAAGTAAGACTTGGATATGTCAGGAATACGTTGAATATATATTTTATATTTTTTATATGACCATATAATAAAAATTTAACATTATTTAGTAAAACTTGGCATTAAAACACACAAGTCCAACAATATTATTAAGATATCAAAATAATAAAGCAATTAAATAAAAATTCAAGAACTTCTTCATTTAATCATTAACATTCATGATCTAAGTTCTAAAATAAATTTATTAACTATTAAGTAGGTCATATATATGTGTATATATAACAAAAAAAAAAAAAGGCAAAGAAGAAGAGGACATAAAACATGTCCTTAATGTGTCTGAAATTCAAAAACGAAAAATAGACACTTTTTTTTTCGCTTGTACAATGTGTATTCTGGGTCTCTTTGTGTCCGACACGGATGCATGAGCCAAAATAGAGTGGCCGTGCTTCATAGGACACCGCCCTAATTTCACATTAGATTATATTTCCCTTATTATCCATAGTATTATGTTCTTGTTATGAGTTATGTTGAATTGGCTTGACATTCTGCTGCTATTTCAAAACAAACTTGATTTCTAGTGAGTTAAATTTATGATTGATTGGTATTTTTTTTTTTTCTTATCAAAAAAAGATTGATTGGTATTTCCTCACCTTAAAGGGGCTGAATAAGCATTTTCCTCTTTCAACTTTGGGGGTATTATGTCTTACTTTTGGGTGTTTTAAGTAGGACATACTTCCCTTGTTTTTCAACAGTTGAAAAAATGAGCAATGACATACCAGCATTTGGTCTAGGATTGGGGATATTAATTTCAAAAATACAATCAATTGGATGAGCATCGCCATTTGTTGAGAAAAATTGTTTTTATAGTTCATAAATCCCACGGAGACTGCATCTACTTCAGTCAACTTTACAAAGTTTTATCTCAACTATTTGACTTCAGATACATGAATCATGTCTCCTGATTTTACTCTATTTAAGGCCATCCCCTAGATAAACAATATGCTCTCATATCTTTTTTTATATTTATTTATCAATTTTATACTGTCATGCCATTCTACATCTGCATATCATTGGATTGATATTTGCATGAAACTTATTGAATATTGACATTGTCTTCTAACATGGATTTTTTTTTGGATATATATATTTAATGTGGCATTTTTTTCCAGTTGGTCATCTTGTAATTAGTAGCTTCTCTTTATAGTCCATCTGCAGGTACCTTATATTTTATTCAAATAATTGGGTTGTATGATTTACATGTTTTAGCATAGACTGTCGTGGTCTTTTGTATGAAAACTGATTCTGTGGCACATTGCAGGTAACTACATTTGCTTGCAGTTTGGCGAAGCATCGGAAGTCTTCAAATCTGGAATCCAAAGATGTGTTGCTACACCTAGGTGTGTGCTGTATTTCAATTTATTCTACCAGTGTATTTCTAGTTTTTAATTTGAAAAATGCAACATGTCACTGAGTATGGAATACTATTTCACTTGTTACTCTCATTGACCTCTGGAATTTTTTTTAAATTTTCTTTTTTTGGAATATATGCTTTCAGGCATAACTTAAGCTTTCTTTTATATATACACACACACGCAAAGCTTTCTACGAGGTATGATAAATTGAGTTGACCAAAGATTTGTCGTGGATACCTGCATGCCTACAAGCAATGGATCGGAGATTGATGGGAACAATTTTCCTTATCCTATCTCTGCCATGGACAAGTTTGTCTGTGAATGACTCTTTATGGTAGCTGATTGTTTCTCACTATTTCTGAACGGTAGATGGATATTGCAATCCATGAAGAGCCTAAAAAAGTCACCCATTTTCTGTCATAATTTCCTGAGCCATTCCCCTGGACTAGCTTATAGGGGATTTGCTTCCATTTTCTTTACTGCTTTCGTATTCTTCTTCTTCTTCTTTGGTTACACATCTCTCTCCAGAGGCAGACCCAACATAGGACTGAGGGGTGCAAAACTCCCTTTATGTCTTGTAATTTGCTAAAAGAGACCCTTCCAATAAATTAGTTAGATGCCCCCCTAGACATTCTATATTTGCACAATTAATATATGAAATTGAACTATTACTTCAATTTCTTTTATGCTTAGGTGGCTTCATTTCATTGGAAGGAATATCTTTTATTTTACAACAATGAATTCAATTAGAATTTTATCTTTAAGTAATATCAGAAGAACTCTTAAATATCTTGATACTACTATGTTATAGTTAATATAAAAGCTAAGAAGGTATTTAATGAAGTATCTTGGTTCAAATTTTTAATATTAGAAAAGGGAAGAAAAAACTAATATGACAAATCTCTACCTTATATCTGCTACTTAATCAACATTTTAAGCAAAAAAAAAATGGAATAAAAATGATTGTATGAAAAAGTTGTTGCATGTTGCTCTCACAATCATCACTTATTTTGGGCCCCTTCAAAATTTATTTATGGTTCTGCCTCTGAATCTTTCTTTATCTATCTATCTCCTGCAACCATTCTGTGCAAATTTCTTGGTCTAGAGTATTAAAGTGCGTCACTGACATGGCACAATGGTATCCCTTTTAATGGTCATTTAATGCATCCCAGATTATCTATGGTAAAGCCCCTGATGCTATATATACCCTTCTTTGTCAAATATGGTATGGATTCCATTCATCTAGCATAACTGGGAGTTACTCGGTTGTTTCTATCCTCCAATTTTGACCTGAAAATCTGTCTGATTTACTATGCTCCAATGTATCAATCATTTCTGATGAAAAGGATTGTAACTCTTGTGTTTCTTTTCCTTAATTAAATTAGAAGAGCTAAATTTATATCTAGATTGCATATAGCTACAAATAGGTAGCTCTAGGAAGTGATTTTGAAAATCTTCCCCACTCTCATGTTTGGAGCTCTAGAAAATTATACTTAAAGCAAAATATAAAAGTCAATAATTCTTCAAAATGAAGGATTTTTCACACACTCTCTTTTAAATGTAAAATTGTTTTTTGGAATGAAAGGCTGGTTGCCCCACCTTATTAATCTCGAATCATGCAATAGTTAGGTAGCAAGAGCATAGGACCATTACCATTCCGATGATATGCACCGCATCCAATGGCATGATATGCCTGCTTTCTATTTTTGTTTAAAGTTATATGATTGGAAGCCATTATCTGACAGAAGAAAATCATGTGCAGAGAAAAACTGGTGCTTAACCATTCCAGGGTTCTCAAGTGAAGAGAGGAAATACCAACAGAACCATGTAAGCATTTTACGTTTTCTTATAAGCAGGATGATCACTTTGTTTTTGTTTATATTAAAGCACTATGTCAAAGATCTGTAATTGCATTGAAGAATGGAATGAATGAATGAATGAATTTTAGAAGATTTTCCTCAAATTTCTAATGGATAACTGATGCAAAATTAGAAACTCTTCTAGCACTAAATTTATCTATGCGAACATCAAATACACAAGTATTCGTGATTGTGTTTAAATTAAATCGCAATTCACAAGATCTATTTTGATATTTAGTCTCAAATGTACATGCAGCCATCAAGTGATATCCACAAGAAGCGTCTTGATATGGTGAGTTGGAATTGTTTGTACATGCCTTTCATCTTTCTTATTCTCTCATGTGGCTCTCACTTTCCTGTTGATGCAATTATGGGTCAGATACGCGCATTGATGGAGCCCCCACACTTTGAAACAATCACAAATAATGCTAAAGAATTGTTTGTACATGCCTTTCATCTTTCTTATTCTCTCATGTGGCTCTCACTTTCCTGTTGATGCAATTATGGGTCAGATACGCGCATTGATGGAGCCCCCACACTCTGAAACAATCACAAATAATGCTAAAGATATGTTCAGACAAGGGCTTGGAAACCCAGTTGGTGCCAACCACTTGATAAGACCTTCCTCGAGCTCAGAGCAGTTGGTTTCACAATCTCAAATGCTGCAGCAAATAACAAGGTTTTAATGGATAGAGGTTTTCACATTCATTTGGTCTCCGTGTTGCTTAGATATAACTGCCTGGACCTTATTGGTAAGCATATGGCACCTTCAAATAATGAACTTATTGCTATCTTTCGTGAATTGACATTACTTATATTCATTGTCATGGATGAAATGGCCATTTGTTATTAGTCCAAGTGGAACTCATCCACATAAGCCTCGGGCTATTTGTATTATAATATGAAAATGCATTGTCTGGAGTGTAAGCCAATGTTGCATTATGGGCAGGCAAAGCAATGGGTCAGTGACACTCATTTCTGAGTGGAGTGGCCTCTTGGTTTAGTAACTTGACACTTGCTACCTACCCTTTCTAATAGAAAGTGTCATCATGTTTGCAAGAATTGATGCGTGGGTCTTACACTTTCCCAATTCCATCAACTCTAACAAGAAGCCGCACCTTCCCTTAAAATATGTTAAATGACTCCAATGACCCATATAGGTTAAGAAATTACAGTCACGTTGAATTTCACCTAAATATTATTCTTTGCCTACTGCCTATTGAACCTCTATTGTCTCCACCATTAGATGGTGTAGCCTTTTGCACTCTGATAAAACCATTGCTGCTGCTATTACCATAAATACCCTATACTGCCATCAGTTGAATGGAAGTAACACACTTTCTACAATGTCACATTTTTATTCTGATGATTTTTGAAAACTGCCACTAACAAAGCGGGTGTGTGGAAAATATAGAGGGCAATGGAGAATAGCACGTTGTACTTGTGCATTCCTCTTACAATGAACTTCTATTCTGCTGAATCTATGGATGTCTAACCATTACTTATTCTCATCACAGGATGGACCGACAGAGGACCTTGCTTTTGTTCATTTTGTAGTTATATGAGAATTGAAATGTCATGAAGATCACAGCTATTGACCATCTACTAGTTTGTGTATTAGTTGAAGATATGTGATTATATAATTGAGCTGACAGCGTGTCATACTGCCATGGAAGATATGGTTGATGGAATTGCTGAGCCCATGCCTCATCACGAGCTCATTTGGCTCGACACTCCTGACTGGAGGTTTGAGTTTGTCTCCTCTCCAACACCTTTATATCTCAACATATAATGCTGTGTGTCTCATTTGGCAGTTGATTTGCACTGAAAAAACAATCCAAATTTGATTATTTTTTAGCTTTTGAGTTTGATGCAAATCTATGGAAGGTGTAGAATATTTTTATCTTTTTTTTTTTTTATTATAAAAAAATCTGAACAATTTGTTTCTTGGTATTATTTGATGGTGAGTTGTCTTATAATTATTATTTAAATGTTGAAATGGTGTAATGAAATCATTATTTGTTTAGGATAATGGAGAAATTTTTACAGGCGAGGAGTCGAACTCTGTATTTGTAATTGAACTAATTTATTATGTTGGACTTGGTTTTTCATTTTTATTTTTGGTTTTCCAATTTTAAAGCATTTCAATAAATTTATAAACAGAAGGATTTGGACTGAACTTGGGTTGTTTTGAGGCTTGTTGGATGAGTTTTAGGTCAATCAAATTCATTCAATGATGCAAATTGGCTTGAACATTAATTTGGGCTCGAGTCATTTGATAATAATCTTTTTAGGGTAATGTTACTATAATTTCGAGTATATATGAGATGAGATTTTTTATAAATAAAATTTTAATCTTTAGATCATCTAATGGTTAAAATATTTTGTTTGATATATATTCGAGTTTATTGTAACATTATTTATCTTTCAATAAGATGGTTAAAACAACCTTAATGAAGTGATAAATGTGTCCACTTAGTGCCCATACATATTGTATGATTTAAGTAATACATACACAATTGAAACTTAAAGCTACACTAGTCGAGAGATATATATTTACTAGGGCTCTCAATGGGTTGGATCATGATTCGAATTTGATTATTTATTAGAGTTCTCGATACATTATATTATGATTTGAATTTGATCTATTTATTTTGGATATGGTAAAAAAACTTAATATGATGAGATTGGATATAGATTAAATAAATTCAATTCATTAATGATTAAATTATATATATATATATAAATTTTTATAATATATTAAATTAGATACGACATTTTTTTGTTCTCATTATTTTCATCTCACATCTCTCTAAGGGGGTGAAACTCATCACCATAGGACCCATCAATAAATTCTCTTATGAGAATGGTGTAATGAAAATGATGAGACATAAAATATGTATAGTTTAAAAATTGTCTAAAAAATGTTGCTATATAATATATCAGTGTAATTATATATACTACAAAATATCAACAAGTTAGAAGACGTGTATATATATGATCAACAAATTTCATAATCTACACAAACAACGGCTTGACTAAGAAAATAAAATAGTGTATTTTTTGTTCATAGCTTTTGAATCATACTTTTCAATAAAATTAGCATTTTGATTAATTAAACTAGGCCTGGCAAACCGGGTGACTTTAGGCGGGTTGTAAACGGGTCGGGTCATAAACGGGTTGAACTCGAATTTGACCCACTACCCAACTTGTTTTTTAGGTATATATTCTATTATTATATATTTTTTTAGGTATCACAACGTGATTTTTTTCTTTTGAAAAAATAATTTTAAAATGTTTCTAAAATAAATTATTCAATTCATAAAATACATTAACTTGTTATTTTAGGTATTGAAAATTTATTTTTTAATCTTTTTGGATAAACAAAAAAATATCACGCAACATTTCTTATTGAAAATTTTATTTTTCATAAAATTTAAGTATTTTTCTCGATCTATATTGGATCAACATATTTTAATATAAACAATCATATTTCTGACATGAAATACATTCTGTTAGATTTTTTTTGTAATAAAGATTTTATTTTTGGACATTTTAGATAACAAAAAATATAAATAAAAATCAGTAAAATCGTTATCATCCCACAATTGGAAATTAATAAGAAATTAAAATTTAGGATTACCTCGATCAAATTTGGAAACATAAAAATAAAATCCTAATCCTATTTTAATTCATTTCGAGAAAAAAAAATTATATACACACACACACACACACGTACAGATATCCCAGTGAATCTATCATTTCTAACCGGATCAAATTTGGAAACATATATAAAAAAAAAAACCTAATCCTATTTTATTTCATATTGAAAAACAAATTATATATATGTAATTAATTTTTTTATGTATTTAAGTAGTGGTAAAAAATTTTATTTTTTTTCATGATAATTAATATAGACTAATAAGATGAATTCATATTTTTGTACATGTATGTCTTTGATGTGGTTTGTATATGCCAATTATCGTTTATAGAGAAAAATGGTATTCAAAGCTCCTAGCGAAGATCAATTCAACTTATTTTGAATCACAAGTTTTTGGTTTGTGTTTTGTTTATATATATAGTGATCTTGAATTACATTCTCTAAATATTATTTTTGTTTTATAATCTATTGTATATGTTTTAGTATTTTGTTCTTTCCCAAATGAAGATATAAATATTAATATATATAAATAAGAATATATATATATATATATCTTATATATATTTTTATACTATTTTATTACTTTTCATTTTCAACCCATCAAACACCCATACTCAACCTGTATTGACCCGCTAAATTGACGGATTCCTTATTACCCAACCCGTTTATGACCCGCTAATTAAATGAGCAGGTTAGGACGAGTTGATAGCGGGCAGGTTAGGGCTGGTTAACGGATTTGGATAACATTTGCCACCTCTAAATTAAATTGTTATAAAAAAACTTTTTCAAAACAAGCATTTGGATTAATTTGGAAGCAAGCACCTATATATTTTCTCTGAAATCTTATCAATATTTATGAATATGAGCCACATGCATACACATATATATATATATATATGTGGTTTCATAATTCTCAAGTTCACATACCTTATACACACATATACCAGGAAAATCTACCACTACTATAGTACAGTATAGCTTATACACACTAGAATACACACACACACACACACACACACACACCACAAAAATGGTTGGTAAAGAAGTGCAGCACATCGAAAGTTACCAATCAAAGCGGATCCCCACTCCACATAGAAAGTAAAAAAATTGAATAAATTAGTTGTGATATATATGTTCATTATTTCTAACCATGAACTTGCCAATTCAAACTGAATAGGGGAAAAATCCAATGCAAAAGTTATATATCACGTTTTTGCATGCCTATATATGAATATATAGGATAAATTACATTAACCTTCTTTGAAATTTGTGACAATTATACTGATTTTTTTTTAAGTTTTTAAAATTATATTGACATCTCTTACTTTACAAAATAATATACAGATATCTTACTCTTGTTAATTTTTTTTCAAAATGACGAAACTATCTCCTTTATTTATTTTTGTAATTTTCCAATTTTGATCAATTTATTCTAACTTTTTTTAAAAATGTTTTTAATTTTTTTATTTAAAAGCATATTTAAGGTAAATAATTTATTTTTATTTTATATAAAAATAAATTTAAGGTTTTTATAAATATTTATTTGAAAAATAAAAAAATTTGGTCAAGATTTAAAAAATTAAAAAAAAATTACAAATTGTAGTTTTGTCATTTTAAAAAAAAATTGACTAAAAATAAGTATCTATATATTATTTTGTAAAATAAAAAAAGTTAATTTAATTTTAAATTTTTTTAAAAAATTAATATAATTATCATAACCAACGTAAGAAGAAGTTATAAAGATAAATTAAGTGTCTATGTATATATTGTCCGTACCTAAATATATATTAAGTGTCTGTACTGTGTGGGGGGGGGGTGCGGAGAAGAGAAAGAGAAAGAGAAAGAGAAAGAGAAGGTTTTTTTTTAAAAAAATTAATATAATTATCATAAACAACGTAAGAAGAAGTTATAAAGATAAATTAAGTGTCTATGCATATATTGTCCGTACCTAAATATATATTAATTGTCTGTACTGTGTGGGGGGGGGGGGGTTGCGGAGAAAGAGAAAGAAAAGGTTTTTTTTTTAAAAAATTAATATAATTATCATAAACAACGTAAGAAGAAGTTATAAAGATAAATTAAGTGTCTATGTATATATTGTCCGTACCTAAATATATATTAATTGTCTGTACTGTGTGGGGGGGGGGGGGGTGCGGAGAAACAGAAAGAGAAAGAGAAGGTTTTTTTTTCAATATATATCAAGTCTGTACTGTGTGGGGGTGTGTGGAGGAAGCGAAAGAGAAAAGAAGGTTTTTTTCTTCAATATATATTAAGTGTCTGTACTGTGTGGGGGGTGTGTGGAGAAAGCGAAAGAGAAAAGAAGGTTTTTTTTTTTCAATATATATGAAGTGTCTGTGCTGTGTGGGGGTGTGTGTGGAGAAAGAGAAAGAGAAAAGAAGGTTTTTTTTTGGTGATAACTCGGTGAAGGTTAGTGTGATCAAAGGTGAGGGAAATGGGTAGAAATCAATGTTGTGCCAAAGATGGACTGAATAGAGGGGCTTGGTCCTTTCAGGAAGACCAACTTCTCATCAACTACGTCAAAATCCATGGAGAAGGGAAATGGAGGACTCTTGCCCAAAGAACAGGTAAACTATGCCTCTACCCAAAAAAAAAAAAAGACAGGAAACTAATTAAAGCAGCAGGCGAACTGGCTTGTACTTTGGCCTGATCTGATCAATCATTTCATCAAATAATATTAATTGTGTTCTCTCATGCATGCGTGGTTAATTTGTGTTGTTCATTTTGAAGGTTTGAAGAGATGTGGGAAGAGTTGCAGACTGCGATGGCTAAATTATTTGAGGCCAGATATCAAGAGAGGCAACATTTCTGCCGATGAAGAGGATCTCATCATCAGACTTCATAATCTTCTTGGCAACAGGTAATTTCTTCTTCGTCTGATCTTCTTCTTCTTCATCAGCAAAAGAAAAGAAAATGGGAGCTTCAATATTCAAACCATGGTGGAGGCCAACTAAGGCCCGGGTCAATTGCCCCTTAATTTTTTTCTTGTATTTTTTTTTTTTAAATTTAGACATATTTCTTTAATTAATTTTTTTTCCTGCAGTAAGTTTTTTGAAAGGTTTTTTTATTTGTTAAATTTATTGTCTAATTTATAAGCTATATAATAATAATAATAATAGTAATATTCAGGTGAGATTCACCAAAATAATATTCTCGATACATCTCACTTCTATATATAATAGCTTCTTAGGTTTTGTCAGCATGCATGCTCCCAACAAAAGGTGAAAATAGACAATGAGGATCGCTAATCTCAATCCTTATGTTCACGACATTATCCCATTTTATCACGAGAGTATGATAACATAATTTGTTTAGTTTATCCCTTTCAAGTCCCTTTCAAGTTTCAATTCGATGATCACAGTTGTTTTGAAAATCATATCGATGAGACCAAAAATTACTACAAGATATATGACCTATCATATTTGGGATACAAATGGAGATAAAATTGTGGAATAATGAGGTTCATATGTGTGTGTGTATATATATATATATATATGTATGTATATGTGTGTATATAGGTATATTATTTCAAATTTCAAGGAGTGACTAAATGGATGATAAATAATAATTAAGGAACTTGTCTTTCAAGATTGTTAGGTTAAAATTTAATGAATGTTACTTTCTCTTCAGATTAATCCATGCAAGACACTAATTCGACTTTAATTAGACCCGCAAATAGACCGTGAGATCAATCGACATATTAACCGAATAATACCGAGTTATTAAAAAAAATCATTTTATAATTCATTTCACGGATGTTTTTGTTCACTTTTTGGCATGCAGGTGGGCTTTGATTGCAGGAAGACTTCCGGGACGAACAGATAATGAAATCAAGAACTACTGGAACACAAACTTGGCTAAAAAGTTGAATGACCAGACATCAAAGCCAGCCATCGGACTCAGACCACTTAAATCTGAAGAGAAGAAGCCCATCGAAGGCTTGAAAGTGGACAAAACTTTCTTCCCGCCGGAAAAACATCAATCGATCTTGAATACAAATGAACAGCTGATCAACTGTGATATTGGAAAAATATTGTCTTCTTCAACATCAACCCCGTTACAGGATGATTCCCTCGACTTTCTTATGGATTTTGACATCAGCGACGATCTCATACTAGATGATTTAAGCTCATATTCCTATCACATTTACAGCAATGAGATATGCGAAAATGGAGACGTAGTGGGTGGCAATAATATCCATATGTATTCATCATATCCTTCATTCTCAGAAGATGGCCCTTCGCCGGAAAGTGAGATGAAACGGGAGCTTTCGGATCAACCCACTTTCAATTTGGAGCTGAAGAAGGTGGCTTCTTTCCTAGATTTAGAAGATGAATGAAAGAAATAACGACAGATGGAGAAGAGTCCAGAGACAAAGTTTGCGTACCCTTTCATATATTTATTCGAAATATAGGTGAATTACTGCAGATCTTCTGTCTCTCAAATGTCGTCTCTTTCTCCTTTTGTGTGAAATTATTGTTATTATTTTGGATAAAACTATCCTTATCATTTAGATTTATCAAAAATACTTTACATTGATGTAATAATATTGTATTGATGATGTGATATAAAATCAATACAAGATGCTTTTAGTTGCTTGTAAGTGACTTCTAATTATGAAATGTCTTATTTATTTTATTATAGATGATTTTGTATGTGTTTGATTACATGTTTGTAAACGAAATTTAAAAAAAATTAATAAAATATATAAAAACTAATTTTGTTGAATATAATATTAGTTATAAATTAAATAATTAACACTTTAAATATATTTTACTTACGATATAATAAATAATATTATAATTATATTAATAAAATAATATCAATTAATATAAATAGACAATATAATAAAATATTTTCACTACAATATATATATGTGTGTGTGTTACTACTAGTAGCCCGAGTGGGAAGTTCGCCAGGACTTTGACGTTGGAGAAGGCCTAGATTGAAATCGACACCTTCTTTTGACATATGTCACGTTTGTAATGCATCCTAGAATCATCTAGCCTGTTATGTGTGTGGTATGTCTGCTTCTTTAAGTTTTCTTTCTACTAAAAAATAAAATGAAAAATGAAAAAATTTCTCCCCATCGAGAGGAAGGGGAAAAAGCATACCTAAAATTTTTCTGTCCATTTTTTTTTTCAAGACGAATCTCCCAAAGAATGGGAAAACCACTTTCCATTGGCACCTACTTTTTCTCATCTCTCTAGTTCCATCCATTTCCCTCCTTATTTTCTCCCATACAAACAGATTGTCCAATTGGTCTCGTGGCCAATATCCATGGTCCCAAAGCAAAAGCAGAACCCCATCTTTCTGGAAAAACATCATTACCCCAGTTGCCAGAAGGGGGCACTGATGGAGACGACACACACACATATATATATATATATTTTTATTAGCAAAAAAAAATATATATTGATGGAAAAGAAGTCACAAGATATACAACTCAAAGAACATCAATAAAAGCCAAGTGTAGAGAGCATCTTGAAAGTATTGGATTACTTCAACAATCCGGACAAACAATTCCATTGGTCCCAAAATATGTCCTTAGAGTTAAGTCAATTCCACCAAGAGACTTACTCATGCTAGTTACCTTTAGTTTCGGAAAAAAAAGAAATGAAATGATAACTTAAAATGGAAGAGAAAGTAGAAGAAACTATTACTCTTCAACTTATTTGAATATTTATGAGAGAAATGAGAAAAAATAACTATTTTTTGTTTGAATAGTTAATATGAGAAAAGAAAAGAGAGTATATAAATTATTGAACAATTAAATTCATTTTATTATAAAAATTCTAATATTTTACACAAATATTTAAAGGTATATTTAGTATTTTGAAAGACAAGTTGAATCTCTGAATTAGCAATTAGAAAAGACTATTGCCATATGCCGGAAGAATGGAGCTCATCTCCTCAGTGCTGGCAAGCCTTCACGTCTATCAGTCATCCGCTTTCAAGCTTCTGGAGAAGATCTTGAAATTCATTTCATTGAGCATTTGGAAAATTCATTAAATTTTTTTTCTTTCTCTAAAGCTCTCCACTTTTGGAGAGAGAGTGGAGAGATTAGAGAAGTGTCCATTTTTTTCTCCAAACCTCTCCGAATCTTTTATTCTCTTTCTTACTTAAACATTCAAATTAATAAGTTATATATTTATATCTCTGTATCAATCTTTTATTTTCTCTCTCAATCTCTCAATCCAAACTGGATCTACCAATAATTTGTTGATCACATGGGCAAAAACTTATTTTAAGGGAATAAATTTTAATCATAAGTTTAAAAGTAAAAAAAAAAAGAATAAAATTTAATGCTCATTAATAGTATTTTTTTTTTTGTTAGTAATTAAATTTATTAATATATAGAAATTTACAAATCAGATTAAATAAGAAGTTAAGTAAATGAAATATACCCTTAAGAAATTTTAAGCTATACAAAAAGAAATGAAGAAAATCAATTAGTCTTATTGAGAGGCCAAATTGATTTATTAAAAAGAGAGAAAAGTTTGAAAAATTAACTAAGAGGTATATTTGAAAAACATATATATAAATAAATTTGACCGGGGCAATTGCTCCAACCTTAGTTGGTCAAGAGATATGACCTTACTAATTTTGATACATCACAGTTAATATTTAATAAATATAATGATTGGAAGAGGAATCGAACTCCTACCCACAGACGTGGGATTTTTTTTTTGGTGTAATAATTATCCATTTTTAAACAGTCAATTTTTTTCTTGGTCCCTAGTATTGTTGGCTATTGGTCTTCTTGTCGGAGGTTAGTTTCGTTTGGATAGTGATTCAGATACAATTTTTAAAAAAAATTTCTGAAATATTTCAAAATTTTGTAATTAATTTTTAAAAAATTATGAAAATGTATTTAGATATGATAATCTAAATTTTAAAAAATTTTAAAAAATTTATTTTGAAACGCGCATCCCGCATTTTGAAATTAAAAACTGTTTTTAAAAATTATTTTTGTTTTCATTTGCTTGCTTTTGTATTGCATTTTTTTTTTTTTTGGTAATTATTTTTGTATTTCTTTTTTTGTAGTTAGCTGGTTCCTTTGCTTGGTGGGGGAGCCTTCTTTTTAATTTGTAGTGTTTTGTGCTCTTTATCTTTGGGCTGTTGGCTTGCCTTTTCCCATGGGATTCTCAATAAAATATCTATTTAAAAAAAATAAAATTAAAAAATTAAAGGGAAGCCAAAAAAAGGAACTGAGGTACTAAAATCAATGCAGTTTGCTAATGGAATCCCAGATGTTAGCTATGTTAATACCTACCAGATTTTTATTTGAAAAATTATTCAAATTTAAACGTGGTATCACTTGACGTGACTTTTCAATCAGATTTTTTCAATTGTTATGGGTTGCATACCAACACATCCTCACAACGTTAATAGAAGTTATTAAATTTTAAAAGCCAAACACTCCATGTCCAAGCTTGAGAAACCTACCCACTACCAATCTATCAGTGTATAATATAATGAAGAGCAACCCATAACAATTTGTATGCTTGGCTCCTTAAATCGATAAGCAAAAAATTATTTGTAGCAAAGAAAAGGTTCAGTGAGGAAAAATTATTATAAACGTGTGTATGTATAATATGAGATTCAAATTTTGTTACGTGAAGAGAAAAAATTTTAACCACTTTATTTTACATTTAGAGAATGATTTATCCAAAGAAAAAGACATAGATTTGATGCAGCCCACGTGATTAAATTTGTAGTTGATCTCAAAAAAATTTAGTGAGGGGTAGACTTAAAGACACGTCCAAATCCTGAAAAGAGTTAATAGGAGGGGTTGGAAGTTGTTTATGTAACTTTATAGAGACACGTGTTTTTTTATTGAAACCTTGCTATCAACATTATAAAATTATTGGTGGAAAAGGGTTCCACATATTTGTAGTGTAGTAGCAGTCTGGTGACTTGATTGATTCCCCACTGCAAAAGCTTTAAATGATTTGCATATTACAAATGACACAAATCCCAACCCAACAAACTTTCCAAGCCAACGGGAAGGTCAGCAGAAATGTAGGAGCCAGTATTCATAGATTGGACTGGACCGTATTTCTAACAGAAAGTATTTAATATTTTAGTCCCATATATCACTCATCATTTTAATTGATGTATAACATATATATATATATATATATATAATTTTCGAGTGAAAAAATTAAATTTACAATAATCATACAAAGAATAAATATTTGTACTATTAAAATACTCCCTCGTTTTAAAATGATAGTTCTTTTTGGACATTTTAAATTTTTTAGAAGTATTATTTTATTATTTTAAAACTATTTAAATTTTTCATATTGTCCTCGTTTAATTGTAAGTTATGTTCACATTAGGTACAATAAAAGATAGTTTTAAAAATTTATAACTTAAAAGTACGTTAATTTTTTAAATGAAACTCTTAAAATAAATAGTGATAAAAGACTCTTAAAATGAGATGAGAAAAGTAAAACATTAATCAGATGTAATAAATATTTATTTGTCCAGACACAATTTAGAAATGGAGAGAGAGGGCGTGGCCCACAACTTTGAAAATTTTTTTCAAATATATATACATATTTCTTTAAAAATACATAAATACTTTATTGTTCAGAGCAATAGTCTTTTCAAATAGAACATTCTGATTTCACTTTTGTTAATAAGTTCTGAAACTATTTTGAAACTAATGAATATCAGGGAGAGAGAGTGGGGGAGGGAGGGAGGGGAGTGGGAATGTAGTCCGTAATTTCAAATATATACACATATTTCTTAAAGATACATAAATAATTAAATCTTATTCAAAGCAAGGGCCATCCAAATGAAGCATCCTGGTTCCGCTTTTGTTACTATGCTCTGAAACTAATAAATAACTTTGAGATTATAAATAGTAAATTTTGAGAAATAAAATGACTGTGCTATAATCAATTAGCTCTATTGTCTTACAAATAAATAATTATATTTTAAGAGATTATCAAATTGAGTAATGTTAAAGATTAGAAATGGCAAGGGGAGAGTGTCTCCAATCGTATTCTTCTTTTTTGATCTAGAAAAAAGTGACTTTTGATTTCATGAATTAATGGAAGTATTCAAAGTCTTGTTCTAAGTTAAAGTACTAATTAATCGGATTATCGAAAGGCCTAAAAAATTGCCAATTTTTGATCAATTTTTTTTTATATATTTTGGTTTTCTAATTTTGTTTGGATTAGTATTAGTAGTTTCTTGTTTTACAAGAATATAACATTAGTAGTTTCTTGTTTTATAAGAATATAGCATTAGTAGTTTTTTAATATAGTTAGTAAATGAATTAGTAATATTCTATTCATATTAATACTCTTTAGTCTTATAATTATGATGTATTAGACTATTATTATATATTCAGATTAACATCAATAAAATATAGTTTTGAGTTTAGAAGATTTTGTCTTGTTTGAATGAGTAATCTCGTACCTGATTCAACCAAGAAATTTACGTTTTTTGTGTTAAATTTTTTTCATATTTGAAGATATACATAAAAAAAAGAAACTTTAAACCATCTTCAAATATGAAGATTGAGGATTGAAAACGCTCTTAAAATTTAAACATCCGACAAAAAATTCAAATCTAAGTATGATATCATAGGCCGAAATCTCTGACTTTTTTCCATCCATCCTAAAAAAACCCCTTGGGATATGACATTATTTCATAAACAGGGAAGCAAGTCAACCTTTCTGCTTTTGGGGACAGTCATTAGACTAATCTTTGGATTATTTCGTGTAATACCCATGCCATTTATTTTTAACCAGATGAGACTAAAGGTTAAATAGTAATTTCAAGTAATTTTTAAATTTCCATCCATGCCATCAAATAATTTTTTACTTCATTCACTTTCCCATTTCTTTCTTTCTTTCTTTCTCTCCCACAAGGGTATTTTGGGACAGACCCTTCTCTAATTTTGTCAGAGAATTTTTTTTTCTCCCAAAACTTGTTTAAATTTTGTGATAGGGGGTCCTGTGGATATTCTTATTTATTTTTTGTTACTTATTTTATTTTATTTTGTAATTAATATATTTCAAATAAAATATTACATGTGTTAAAATAAGAAACACGCATGTTAATAGATAATTACAATGATATAATTATCTTTTCTAAACATATAATTTTATAAAGTTTATCTAAATTTGTAATGAGTAAGTAAAAAATATTATTATAAACATTAATTATATGATCAAAAATTATTTTATTATTTTATTTTATATAATCGAGTTGGGATGGAGTGAGATGCCTTCCTCTCAAACTCTAACGAAACAAATATAACTTCTCCTAGACCCATCTCATTAGGAATAAGGTAAATTATCATCCCTACATAGCTACAATCACTCGCCTAAAATTCTCATTCTTTCAAACACTGACAATTCACAAAATACAGATGATAAAAATGGAACAGTAATGCTATGCTTACTTTCAAATTCTGATCATTTATTATTTACACATGCATCACTGTATTGTAATGGTTCAATATTAATGCTATAAATCACTCGCATTAAATTCTCATTATTTCGAACACTGACAATTCACAAAATACAGATGATAAAAATGGAACAATAATACTATGCTTACTTTCAAATTCTGATCATTTATTATTTACAGATGCTTCACTATATTGTAATGGTTCAACATTAATACTACAAATCACTCGCATTAAATTCTCATTATTTCAAACACTGACAATTCACAAAACACAAACAGTAAAAATAGGACAGTAATATCATACTTATTTTCGAATTTTGACCATTTGTTGTTTATCTCTTACTTGACAGTGTTGCAAAAGTGGTTCAATATTAATGCTACAACTAATTCATAAATTTGATAAAGCTTCCATAAAAGCAAGACGAAGCAATAAAGTACCATGTGTTTTTCCCTTTGCCTCCAGCTGTTTCACGATACCTTCTAGAACTTGGCCTGCAGTACCCCTAACTCTAATCACCTCTCTCTCTCTCTCTCTGTGTCTTGCGTGCAGCCTGTCAGTCATAGCATTACTCAAAATTGAAAAATTGACTTGCCATTAGAAAGGAGAATACATAAACAGTTATGCTACATGTCCAAAACTTTTTTGCACCAAAATTTCATCTATGTGACAATAAATTATTGATAAAATATTTATAATATATTCAAAATATTATTAATAATTTAATACCAGATCATTTAAAATGTAAAATGCGGTACCAAAAATTGGAACAAAAAAAAAATAATTTTTGATTAATTAGTCAAAGAATATTTTAAATCAATTTACGCACATCTAACTAAATCCCGTCTCCATTTTAGATATAGTTGGAAACAAATTATATATGATTTGGGGACAATCAGATTTGGGGGGGGCTTTTGACATCAATTAAGTTGGGTTAATATTGGGGTTTGCCCTGTCACAGAAGCTGATTCTGAGTTCACTTTCAACTTGTGTTGGTCCATTTGGCTCTTAGTATGTTGTTTAATTTTTTATTTTTTTTTAAATCTCCAAATTAGGCTGAAAGAATTTTTTTTAACTCATGTATATATGTAAACTATAATATTTCACGTGTGCAATATTTATTTATTTATATTATTATTTTTAATTGAGAATAAATAATCACACGATATTTATATAAGTGCACACGTAACAGATTGTGAATTTAATTACTCGATAAAAAATAAATATAAAAAAGTGATTTATTAAAATTGGTCATTTGGACACTTTTTTTTTGTTCAAATAAAAGTTCAATAAATATATAAATTATATTGAAGAAAAAAATTGACAAATAAAAGCTATGAAATATTAGTGTAATCATATGTATAACCAAAAAAATTCAAAATCAAAACGTTACATTTTTTAGCGTAAATATATTTTTCATTCGTTGCAAAATTAATAATATATATTTGACCAAAGATAATTTAATCCAAAAGGATATAATAAAAATGAAGTACAATACTTTTCATGCAAATAATGTAAATTTAGTTTTTTTTTTCTTCATCAATGTATCAAAAATGAAAATAAAAATAATGTAAATTGTGAATGAATCTATGTTTTATTATCATAGCACACATGACTCACCTTTTGCATTTGTCTTTTATTATATTATTTCCTGTCTACATCAATGACTCTCAACTTTAAGGTCATTTCAACATCAATATTTAAATGAGTATTTATTTCTATCTAATTCAATCCAACCCGACCCGACCTAACCCAAATTTAATAGTAAAACTCAAATGACCAAAATTAGAGAAGGAAAACCCTTCTCTCGCAAAGAAAAAAAGTTTTCTATTTGAAAGAGGAAATTCTCATGTGCTTGCAAATCATTCAATTGTTAGAAGAAGATGAACCCATATCTTTAATAAATATAAATACTTTTCATGATGAAGATTGATAAAATAAAATCATTAAAAATTAGCTTACATTTTGTTGAGTAACGGGTTTAAAAAGTGTACTTGGGAATAAAAGTATGTGAGTAATTCTTAGATTAATTTTTAATTTTTTTCCCTTCGCAATATACCACAAAATGTGAATAATAGATACAGACACATTAATATTCAAAATCTAAAACCCACCCGTAAATAAGAGGAAAGTTTTTAAAAAGGAAACTAGAATTCTATTAACGACGAAGAATAAATTAAAGTAATTGTCTCTTTATAACACTATTTATAAAAAAGAGATAATCCTAATCCTACTGGAGAATAAAAAAATTATAAAAAATAACTAATTTGAGGTAGCTTCAAATTTGATACTAATTTTAAAGCAAATAGAAATGATTTTGAAAGGTATTATATCTGCCGTATATTATTCTATTCATTCGGCATACCTAATGTGTCATCTCTTTGTGTACTCTCTACTCTCTTCATACAAGATGAGATTGCACGTATGAAGAATGCTAACTTGATATTCATTGTTGAACCTAGTCTTTTATCAAGTTAAACTTTTGGATCAACTGATTTTCTAACATAGTTTATATACTTGAGATTAATTACCAAGTTAAATTGCATGGTCCTAAACCTTTCATTTTAAGCTTGGCTAAATGAATTCAAGAACTCAAATATGAATTTAGCAGTTGCACGCAGTTGGGATTTAGAATTGAGCCCCCAATATTTAAGTTGAGAGTCTAATTAAATAAATAATACTTAATTACATATGCTAAGCTAGTTGTTGCTGATTTGTAGCTTAAATACCATTGTGACAATTATGAGAACTATATATATATATATATATATATATATATAGTTATGGAATTTTTTTTTTTTTGTAGCATTGAATCTCAAAACTATACTTGGATAAATAAAAAGAGAAGAAGAGGAGATGATAACATTAGTTATGAGTAAAGAAGGGGAGAGGCGAGTGTAATTTTTCATTTTTGCTTGAATAACAAATGAGAAAAATGAGAGTGTAATTTTCTCATCTTATTTGATAACAACAAAACAAAGAAAATAAAGAAAATGATTATATACTTTTTAACTATTATATCGAGGGATAGAGGTGCATTTTTTTATTTATAATCTTAAAGTTAGAATTAATATTATAAAAAATTCATTAACCCTCGTTTAGACGACCAAATTAAAAGGTCAGATCGAATAAGATATGTTCGGATTAGATAGGAAATAAAATTCGACGCAATATTAGATATCCTACTCTAGTATTTGAAACATGTCTGGATATGCTGTTATGTTTTAATTCTATACTTAGATCATTACAATTATTAATAAAAATAATAAAGTTTTATGAGATATTAAATTTGGATTCTCAATAATATTTTTCTAAGATCTTAGAAAAATCAAATTCTTAAAATATATTTTTTCAAAATAAATGCTTAAAAGTTTCAATAAAAAAAATTAAAAAAATAAAGAGATACATATAAATAAGAGAAGATTCAACAAAGTTAATAATTTATTGGTATAAACATTAATAAAAATGATTACCACTTGGTGTAAGAAGAAGAAAAATCAGCACATTTTAAATCTATTTAAGAGCCCAAAATTGTCATAAGCAATAATGATAATATGTTATTAAAATATATATAATTGATATCAGTAGTGGTTGTTGGAAGTAATCTTTTAACTTTTCTTTCTTTTTCTTGTCATAAAAGAATGATTGAGGATATTTTTTATTTTACTTTTTATCCCATTGAGTATGGGATAAAAATAATCCTACCATGGAATATGATTATAACTAATCTCATGATCCTAAATAAATGTCTAAACATAAAATAGAATATCACTTATTATATCCTATCATCTTATCCCGTCAAACAAATATGACAAATGCTCTCTCATTTTCTTTCATTTTCATTCACTTTTGAAAGAACAGTAAATTAAATAAAATAAAAATTAAGAAACTCTCCCCTCTTCCTCCATCCCATTTATTTTTCTTTTATAATTTTAAATCAAACACCAAATAACTTCTATCTCTTTTTTTCTCTGTCTTTTGGTTTTTTCCAGTTCCCTCGGTTCAAGAGTGGTGAAAAGGTCCCCACTTGAGAATGTGAGTCCAAAGATTATAGTTGAAAAGTATTAAATTGAATTAGAAAAAGCACAATTTCAACAAATTATTGAAGTGTCGACTCTTTGACTGAGAATGAAATCACCACCTAATGTTAGAAATGTCAGAGTTTGAATGTTGAATGACGTTAAAGACAAAACGATGTGAAGGAATTGAAGTACCCAAAAATAAACCACAACTAACTTTCTCATGTGATTATATAAAAAATACAAGATATACGAAGAAAATATTAATAAGAACAAATAAATGTAAAAAATATCAAAATTTTTAAGCTTCATCCAAACTAAATTAACACTAAACGATAGATCGAAGCGATTATATGCCAACACTAAATTAAGGAAAAAGAGAAAAGAAAAATTAATACAACAATCATCTTCAACTAGAACAAAACTCTTCTAAACTAAAACGAGACTGTTGTTATTATATGATTTGAGAAAGATTAGTGTAACTTTTGTACTTTATAAACATCACGCATACACAAACCAAGTGACAGAGCCATGTGGGTAGGTTGTTAAATAAGTTGAGCTTGCAAAATAAATAAGTTAATTTTAAACATATTTTGAGGTTCGTTAATTTAATTTATTCATCCTGACTCAAATTTGACTCGTTAAGTTAACAGTAATTTAATACTATATAAAAAATTAAATTGCTCGAGCTTAACTTGCAATCGACTTGATTAAAAATTTATTCGAGATCGGCTCAAAAAATTAATAAGACGAGTTTGAACATAATTTAAAACTCGTTTATTTTAGGAAGTCAAATTCAAACAATTCACTGCTTAGTTCAACTAGACTTATTTATAGCCCTATAAGTGGCTGGGGGCTAGGAAGTGATAGCCCTTTCCCCAAATTTTTAAAAATTTAATTTTTTTAAAAAAGAAGAGTTGCCTACCAAATTTTCTTTTTTATTTTAAGAAAAAAAACCTTAATTTCTTATATATATATATATATATATATATATATATATATTAGTCTGCTTAAAGACTAGTTTGGCATAGCATAAAATCCTCCAAATCGCAAAGTCGAGCTGCAATGCAATTCACCATCTCAATCTTCTAAATGAAGATGCCAGTATTCATGGGTATTAAAATAGAAATTAATAATTAAATTTTTTTATATTAAATTTTTTAGATAAAAAAATGTGTTATTAATTTTTTAATTTAAAATTTTTATTTTAAGAATTTTATAATTTTTATTATTATTCATTTAGTCTGATATATTACACTTAAATTAATAAATATTATTTATTTATTTAAATACATTATATTCGTACTAATAATTATTGATGCATGTGAGTAATAAATTGAACGAATGTGTCTAGTATTGATAGGCTAGAAGCAATGCTCTCTGACACTAACGATTACTCTCACTTGTCCCTTGTATAAAAGTGAAACGGTGGAGTGGTTGTAGCAGCCATTGTAACAGTAAGCAGTTTGAAGATGATAGTCACCACTCACCGGGTCATCACTGCTGCTTATTAATTTTCGTATAATTTTTCTAATTCATTGCACATTGGCATACTTTCTCAATTACAGCAATCCCCTTACCAAAGTTTTTGTGAATGACCAAACGTTCCCACGTCTCTGTCTCTGTCTCTGTCTCTGTCTCTCTCTCTCTCTCTCTCTATATATATATATATATATATAGTGAGAAAATCCATTAGGAGCATTCTATAACATCCTATTCTCACCTAACTTTCAAGAGCGTTTGAGAAAGTTAGCTTACTAGTGAGCACTCAATACTTATTTCAACAGTTAACCTACTGGTTTGCCACTTGTTTTGTAAAAAAATCGAACAAAATTAAATTAAGTCTCAATAGTATTAATGTCAATTTTCTTATCCAATTTAGCTTATATTCAAATCTAAATTATCTAATATAAAAAAGAAAAACAACTTAGAAATTAAGGTAAAACTCTCACACGTGGCGGACACACTACTTTGAATTAATCAATAAATATTAAAATTTATGTTATTAATACTAGGATATTTTAGTTTACTTACTCAACAAATTCGATTGGATGATATGGGTTGGATTTTTGTTACAATAAATTGATTAAATAATACTAGGTCCAATAGGTGCAAAAAATATTTTTTAAAAAAATTGTCCTTTTTAATAGAGGACTATAAAAAATATAAAAATAAAAATATTAAAAAATTTATTCCAGTTGCATTCAATATAAATTTAAGATACATAAGAATTCTAATCATATCTCCACTCGAGACGAATCTATACATACTAAAATAAATAAATAGACTCATATGACGTTCCTTAAGTCTTTAATAGTACACTAAATATACTCGCTTGACTCCACTAAATATAACAAATACAAACATTTATCCTTTTTTAAAAAAAATTATCAACACAAAAATAAAGAATATGTGATTTTTATTTTCATCCACATTCAAAGATGGAAGTCAAGTGATATGCGCACCACCATCATTATATTATCACAGTGAATGCACATGTGGGCCAAGATTCCTTTTCCACTTGTTTGATTTAGCACGTTGTTGAGATAAGAGGCGACCTTATAACCCTACAAAATAACACACTCAAACACTCTCTCTCTCTCTCTCTCTCTCTCTCTCTCTCCCTACTGTTTTAAGATGGGTAGAAGACCTTGTTGTTCTAAGGAAGGATTGATCAGAGGGGCATGGACTACTGTGGAAGACCAGATTCTTACAGACTACATTAAAATCCACGGTGAAGGAAAATGGAGAAACCTTCCCAAAAGAGCAGGTGAGATATATATATATATATATATAGCCTTATCATTCAATCACTAAAGAGTATTATTTCTTATGGGTAGAAATTTTGAGTGAAGAAAATTTGGATTGTGATAGCTATTTGGGTTTTGCATGTTTATTCCATTAAAGAAAAAAAAAACTTCTTTTAATGGCTCATGCAGGTCTAAAACGATGTGGAAAGAGTTGCAGACTTCGTTGGTTAAATTACCTAAGACCTGATATTAAGAGAGGGAACATAACTCCTGATGAAGAGGACCTCATAATCAGGCTTCACAAGCTCTTGGGAAACAGGTCTTTGAACAGATGTGCATGTTTCGCCACGCATTTTCTCCAGTAAATCGCGGCGCCGGGCACGCCGTTGCTTTTTATTTCGATTACGATTTGGATCACTTTCATTATACTATTTTCTCAATTTTTTTAAATATAAATTTTGGTACATAACACATCATGTATTTACATACGTCGAAAAAAATTGAGGGAAAAAGTAACAAAAAGTAGCCTGGTTTCTCTTTATTCTGCCTAGAAATCGCAGGGGTGGGCCATATTTTCTATTCTCAGCGCTCCCAAATGGTCGTAAGTTGTAGTAACAAAATAAAGTTAGCTCTGACAGAGAGAAATTTTAGTGAAAAGGTGTTATGATCTCGCTTAAATTTAAATATTTATATAAGAGTTACGTGAGTACAACAAAATATTAAAATTTAGTCATGATATCATTGAGTTTGTCAATTCTTATAATAAGTTTATTACATTTTTTTTTTCAAGTACAACGATAGAAAATAAAAGAATTCTATCTAGATGTGTGTGTTCACATGTATTGAGTCTCAAATTTGAGTTATGTATGTAAAAAAAGAGTAGTTTGTCATCTTGGATGGAATATTGGTCCCAAATCCATTACGTTGAGACATTAAAATGAAATTTTTTTGTGTAAACTTGATCTATAAATTCAACTGATCACACTCAATCATGTAAATGACTTGTCTAATAGTGAGAAGACAAAAAAGATTTTTCTATCCAATTGACACACTTTAATTGATTAGGCTCATAAACTTGATCCAAACATTCAATTTACTCATAAATTACTCCACTAAAATAAATAATACCGATTAAAATGATTGTATTTTTTTTTATAATAGAAGGGAACTATTCATTTTGTACAGAAGGTACAAACATGATGTTGATTGTATTGTATGTGTGTTTGCAGGTGGTCTCTGATAGCTGGGAGACTTCCAGGGCGAACAGACAATGAAATCAAGAACTACTGTAAGACCAAATTGGGAAAAAAGGTACAAGGTTACCCTATCTCGACTTCAAATCCATCCAAAGAAAAGCAAAACACCACAAACAAACAGCTACCTTCACCAACCCCAGAATCATGTGATAATGATGTCACCAGTCCAGACTCAGAAAAAGCTCTGCAACGCGACACACAGCCAGTGGCAGGGCCCTCCACAATGAAGAAGAAGGACATTGTTGATGAGATAGAGTTGGGACCAGAGCCTCCTGATGGAATTCCACAATTCAGTTCCGGACTCTATAACCCATCTGATTTCATGATGGATTTTGAAATGGATGAGAAATTCCTATCTGATTTGCTAAACTCCGATTTTGGGCTACTGTTTGAAAACGATGATGGTGAAGTTAAAGGCGATTCTAATGCTAACACAAATGGCACAAGCTACTTTTCTTCGAATTCCAATCAAACCCACTTCTTCTCTTGAAGAAATGCTGCAGGACTCAAATCTTCAATCAATGGCGTCTCTTCTTGATCCCAAAATGAATTGGCGTTAAGATCAATAAAAGATTAAATGCGTGTGTTTGTTTATATATATATATATATATATATATAAGTATGCATGAATATAATTAGAATCAGAGTTGAGATACTTCCACTCTCATTAACTCGTAAAGATTAGAGTGAGACTGAATAATATTTTAGGAGTTGGGGGAGAAATTATTGCATGATACATATTATTGACTCGTCAATAATTTCGGTTATTTATGAATTGTTATAACTTTTATATATATGTTGGTATATAATAACAATTTTATTTCACAGTATCTCAATTACACTTGAAATAGAAACTGTTTTTTTCGAAACAAAATATGTATTTATAAATTAGAATTTACAAAAACAGAAATACTGAAATGAACAGTGGTTTTATGAATTAAGTTTATAAAACAGAAACAAATTTTGTTCTAACTTAAAAGCAAAATTATAAATTATAAAATAGAAGCAGATTTTACTTACAGTAATTTTGCAGTATCAATATATAAAACGTTTGATTAAGACTAGCGTTTGATGTTATGTTTTTAAGATAATATTTGCTTTTACCCATATGCTTCGAGTTGTAAAGCAATTGTCTCAAGATCAAATAGTAGCGCACACTGATGTAGCACTTCAATCCATGATATAACACTTCAATCTATGTGCACAACAAATCAATGCAATGTTTTCATTCTCTTTCTACTCTATGGATACAGATTGAACATATATATAAATGATTCTTTAGAATTGATTTTTTTTTTTTTTTTTGATAACCGACTCTCTAGAATTGAATTGTCCATATGCAATAAGAGCAAACTGATTTATAGAATTTTTTGTGTCTGTTCAAATAGACAAGAACATAAAGGAAGCATATGTTCATGCGAACATATATAATATTTTAGTTTGAGCAAATGCATCATTTGGTGAACAGACACATAAATTCGAAGGGACATAACTGTTCTTTGAATGAACATACCAATTCAGAAAGACACATTTATTCATGGTTACTATTCAATCAAAATTGAAAAACGTAACATTTTGAAAATATAATTTATATAAATAAATTTTTTTCAAAAAAATATAAATCATCATGGGCTGAGTTTTCTCCCATCAACAAAACTTATGTGAGACACAAGATTTTCACGAGTTTCAAGCTTTGTTACCATTTTTAAGTAGTAATATTTGAAGTCAATTTTTCATTCACTCCTTAATGATTTTTATAAATTCTTAATCACCTTATGCAGAAGAACATATTTCCATGTAAACTCACCTTAAATAATACGTCGGACTCACTTTTATTTTAGTTCAAAATTTACTAAAAACTCATGCTCTAAACCATTTTTTCCAACAATACAAAAATCACTTTTTGTTTTTTAAAATCTAACATTTTACACACAACAATTTATGATTGTCCAGAATAATTGATTTCAGATCATATAATAATTTCTTTGAGTAATGACCGATAAATTAGAGACTAAATCAGTATTTTTGTTAAAAAACATGTTAATACTACAACGATCTGATTTTGCTTTAGGATCTACTATTTCTTTACAAGAATAGTCATTTTACATCATAGACGGTCACAAATCATATGCAGTTTTTTTATAATTGTAATTCAATTTTTCTTTTAAAAAAATTCTCATAGCATAAATGGTAGAAGTACAAAAGAGAAATTTTTTAAAAAAATAGTATAATGTCTCATTTTATTAAGTGTGGTAAAAGAAAATTTTGGATTTTACCTCAATAAAATGAGATATTATACTGCCAACTTTCCTAGTCAATAATTTGTGATTTTCCGATCTCGGACAAAATAAAATTTGAAAAAAAAGAAGAGATTTGCTATTGTTTGAATAGTTTCGGGCACAAACATATAGATAAGAAAGTCAATTTCGAAGAACATTCATAGATATTATGTTTTCCCAAATTTTAATTAGTGGTTATCAGAACTTCCCAAAACTATATAATTTGTCTACGATTTTGAAATGTGGTTTGAAAATATACACACACTCTCTTTGACTGGTGACTCAAAACAATATCATATTTTAAAGAATAATTCTTGACTGTGCCAATCTAGACTATTAACAAAGAAGAGCAAAAAATAAAAATAAAAATTTCAAGATGTTATTTATAAAAAATTGAAAAATTTTGAGGGAGAATTATTAATTATTTTATATATAAAATAAGGATATAATATCAAATTTCTAAAATTTTGGAATGGTCGTGGCCACCCCTAGCCCCCCCCCTTTATCTGTCACGTATTGTTTAGGATCGATTTAAATTATTGAGTGTTTATTAAAATTTAATTTAAAGTGTTTCTTAAATATGACTTTTGCAATTTTTTCCCCTCAAAATGTGATAAGCGAGGGAAGGAGCCCCACCAAACGGGTTAGAAAGGATTAAAACACAGATTCACCTCTAATAGGTTCAATTTTGCTTTGGTCATAATATTTCTATGACTAATTTTTGAGTAAATTGTGTTTATTAACTAAATTTATGAATGAAATCTGTTAATTGGAACCAAAAATAAAAAATCAGACAACTAATTCTTATTCTTTTTTTTTTTTTTCTTTCACATGGGAGTATCTTAAGTCTTTAATTCAGACTAATTTCATTTAAAAATACACGAAACGAATTTACATATCGTGTACCAATAAAGCACGAGAAGTACAAAACTTTGAATGAACAATTTTTAAATTTATGTCACT
Source organism: Nyssa sinensis (assembly GCA_008638375.1). Taxonomy (NCBI): domain Eukaryota; kingdom Viridiplantae; phylum Streptophyta; class Magnoliopsida; order Cornales; family Nyssaceae; genus Nyssa; species Nyssa sinensis. The sequence goes on along the minus strand of CM018035.1, from coordinate 1,811,497 downwards.
GCCTTTTAGTCAATTGTGCTACAATCCTGAAGGTGACAACTTAATCTTTGTCACATGATAGATGATAGATGATTATTAATCTGGTCAATGGACCAAATTCAAACAATAATTTTGCATATTTCTATTTTTGTACCATTGAGCCCTTTTGACTATTGGAATATTTTGATGGGATAAAGGGCGGTTGATTTAGCTGACGGCCAAACTTGGACGTGGAAGAACAGCTCCGAACTTACATTCATGGATCATGACAAGATTGCATTGTATATGAGGCCATTTGACATCACTCAATGCCAATTTCACAAATGCAAAATATCAATAAAATTAAATTAAATTAGAGATACGTTTAACTTTTAACATTATTTATACAAAGACACTATTTTCAAACTTCAACCCTATTTTTTTAATCAATAAATAGATTTTTTTTTCTTATAGGTAGATTGTATCGGATTATAACTCATTCCATATTTTAGAAAAAAAAAATATTTTATACGTATAAAATCTTGATCTTTTTCAAGTTTAGCATATTCCGAAATTTTAGCCTAACCTAATCTTTACTCATGAAATCTCACAATTTCTCTCATTTCTCATCTAAGATTTTGGCACTTTCCAAAATTTTTAAGAACCCTATTATCTCTCATTTTTCACTCCAAAATTTTGGTCTAACTCAAGATTTTTTCACTAATTTTTTTATCCCTCACCAATTTTTTTTCCCTGTTCCGTCATTGCTTATAATTACCAATTTTTACCTCTATTTTTAGGGATTAAATATTAATGATAATTCACTTTGTTTTAAATTTTGGTACTAAATCTTGAATTTCATATAACACTGTATTAAATAATTGGTGATATTGTAGACATATTGTAAATATGTTACCAATAATTTTTTGTTACATTGTTTGATATAAATTCTAGTATAAAAATATGAGACATATAACACTACTCAAAGAATAAAACCGGTTCAATATATTATAAATAACTTGATTTTCGATCTTTCAAGTAAGGGGCGAAACCAAACAGGGAACAGTTGAACTGAGTCTTTCATGTGTCCATGACACTTGTGTGATGACTTATATAATGTTAATTTTACGATAAACCTCACAAAATAGTAAAATTATGAACACCGTTGTACCATATTAAATGACGGGCTTATAGAATAATGGATTAATCATAATTTATTACCATGGTGTTTTGTTCTGATTTCAAATAAGGTATTCAATTATTAATAATAATAATTCAGTTCCTTAAATTTTAATTTTATTTCAATCGAGACCAAGTGCAAACGGTCATTCCAAATTCTTAACGGCAATTGTTTACGCATTAAAATTATAGATTCTTATTTGAAATCTATATAAAATTATAGAGTTTTATTTGAAACTCGTATATAATTATAATGTATTATTTTGAAACTCACATAAAATTATAGAGTATTAAAATATAATTAATTTGGGACGATTGTTTACAATTGACTTCAATTAAATTAAAATTGAAAATTAAAGAACCGAATTATTATAATTAATAATTAAAAATCTTATTTAAATTTGGAACAAATTTTCGTAATACTAAAATATAATTAACCGAGAATAATTTATCCATGACACCCAATATGGATATATGTGTCATTACCTACTTAGGACCGGAAGCAGTGAAAACTATTTCGTGGAAATAGAAATAGAAGTCGGAACTCTGCTTGCAGACCGGTATGGCTTCGGAGTCCCCCAGTCGGTCACAGTAAACATGAAAAAAATAGCCTCTTTTTTCTTTTGCATTATTTCTTGATTATCGTTCACTTTAATTGATCAACCTGTGAAATTGTGTTGCTGAGGCTTTTTGCTTTTTGGGTGGACGGAATCAGTTGTAACCCATCTCAGAGCCACCGGTCCTGCCCCAATTCTCAAGCCAGCCAAGTTCAAGGCATGTCTTTTGACTGCTTAGTTGGGGTTTAAACGACACAAAAACACACACACACACACATACATATATATTAATTATTATTTACCATTGTTTCATTTTTGATTCCTATGGTCTCTTGGAATTGCTGATTCTAAGAACCATACCTGAAACCTTATCACAGCATTTATCTATGTGTCTGTGTGTGTGTATAATTTAACATCCTAAATAATAGGTTATATTTTGAGAGAAAGTGAATGTGGACCCTCCGAAGAAATAATAGCTTAGACCAATTCCAAAGATAAAAGTCAATTTAGTCATGTTAAATTGCTGAACCTAAATTTTTAGTAGTGTTACAATACCAAAAAACTGAATTCCTAATCTGCCGAAAGGCATCTCTAAGCCATTATCTGTTTTTAATGCTAACATGGTAAAGAAAATAATGCTCTGTAAAAACTGTTGGTCACGGTACACACAGAACTGAGTGCTTAGTTTGCCATATATCATGAAAAGTTACAGCTGTTGTGTGGTTGGTGTCCTTGTAATAAAGGAAACACAACCGATTAAAGGAAAGAGAGATTACAGATATTTCACATGGGAAAATGTGCTGCATTCTTGAAGTCTAGAGGATTGATTGCAGGCTGTTATATATTCTTTTATCAAGGAGAATATTGCTGTTATGAAGGCTGAAAATCAGGATTGTGAATGTGATTCTTTACACGTGGCAGTATGTGACTGGTAGTAAAGCTTGCCATATGTTAATGGCCAACACAATGCGGGTGCCCCATGGCCCGTGTAACAGAAATAGACTCTTCACTTGTGGGTGTAAGATGGTGTATAGCAGACCTTGCAGTGAGGAAAGCCTCATGTTCCGGGCTAACCCTTTTTATATTTGTAATTTAAGGCTTAATATGTATGCCAACAAATTGTTCACGAAATATGTATAAACTTTACCATATGAGTAATAGTATCTTCAGCTAAGCCTCCACTCAAGTTATGTAAACATTTGTAAAATAAATTAACATATCACTTGCCTATCAGTGGGGAACTCATATGCGAGGATCAGATATCATCCATGTTGAAATTCAATATGATTGATGGCTTCTATACAATATGATTTGACTGTCGAACCAGTGTAAGTTCTATGGTTATAAAGTACTGAAAAACAGTGTTATCAATGGGAGTGCATTGTTCTACATGGATTATCCCTTTCTCAAATATGTAATGATTAGTAGGTTCATGACTTGGGGAGAGAATGGATACATACATCTTTTTTGAAGGGACAATACATTAGGCACGCGTCCTCTCCATTTTAACTTTCTCTTAAAAGGCCCTCCACTCACAAAAAAGGAGTCCTCTTTTTTCATAAGCCACTATATAGGTCTGGGGCTGTAACTCTCTCTCTCTCTCTCTCTCTCTCTCTCTCTCTCTCTCTCTCTCTCTCTTCCCTCATCATCCACTTACTACACTCTCCTGGGGTCTTTCATAACATGGATATCTTAAACTGTTCAATATAACTGTTTCAAATTTAAGATGCTTTTCTAGTGACTTAGTTGTTTCTTGAACCAATTAAGATTACATACCTTTTTGCACCACCTTAGAGCTTAACTCTGTGCTATTTTAATCGAATTGACTAGTTGGTTTTGTTTAAGTTGCTCCCTCATTTAACCTTTGCCACTGATATTGCAGAATTTTGGTTTAGATGGTAAACTGGTGGTTAATCATGCTTCTTCCATGGCATGTATCTGAGCTATATATCCATAACATTGTCGATATGGTGAGTACAAATGATTGAAATGTTGATGAGACTTATCAAAGTAGATCATGTATACAATGGATTGAGATTTTCATTGTAATATTTGGTGGTTGCTCATGCAAGCATTATGTTTTTGAATGGTAGTCATGGAGTTAAGACTGAATTTTTTATTAATCAGCAAGGTTTCAGGATTTCATACTAAGTTCATTCTTATCTAGATTTGAGTTGATCATGGTTGCTAATTTAATCTCAGGTCATCTTTCATATGTGTGATCACGATATTTACGATATTTGTCAAACCTGTCAATTTGGTAGATAAGCAGTTGGTAAAATTGGCACTTTCAATAGGTTTGTTCCCTATAAATTCAGCATATATATCTGAAACAGCAACCTCTACTTCTCAATTGCATAAAATCCAGGGAACATGTTTTGCTTGCAAATCAGAACTAAGAAAAGTTGAAAACAAAAGAGATTGAACATCTGTCTAAATTCTTTTATTTTATTTCATTTTTCCCCCCCAAGTAAATGCATAATTAATAATCCTGCCTATGATCTGACACAACAAAACTTGTACGACCCCAATCTTTTTAGTTAGCCTTCTACTTTAGAGTACATATTTGATGTGAATTCCAAAGTTTTGCTCTACTCTTTGTCATATAATGCTTTGGACTTGTTTGGAATTATTGGTTCCCTTTTTGGAATTATAGGGCTAGTGCCTGTCATGCATCCATATCTTTTAGTGCATCTTAATGCAGTCCATCTGGAAAGATGTGCCTAACGATTCATTCGCCATGATTATATGTCATTTCATTTGATGATGAATCTATTGATGCTTAGTTTTACTGTTGTTTTGCATTTGAATATTCGTATTAACATTTTTGAATCAAAAGATTAGAATATTCATGTGATCAGGTTGTTGAACGGCATTTGGAGTGAATTTGATTATGCATATTGGATGTTAGTGCATTTTTAGTTGAATGCCTTTGATTAGGTGGGAGGATTTAAAGTGTTGCAGCTGCTGCACTTTTTGTGTGTTAAATGTCTGGTGGGTGAATGTATTCAGTGATGAATATCAAATTTGGTAAAATTAAAATGCACTTGAATTTCTTGAATTGAAATTCTCCAATTGGGGGCCCTAGAAGCAAGCTGGCAATAACTGCTTTTTCCTGCAGTTTTAAACTTACTACACTTCTGCTTTTGCATTCATTGTGAGAATGAATGTGCAACAGAGCAGACTGGTTTGAGATCTTCAGGTTTAGGAATGAGCGCAATTTAACAGTACATGTGATATGATTTTCTTTTGTAATGACTTGTCTAATGACCTCCTACAAATTGTGCAGAGAATGTAAGAGGTCTTATGATCTCAAGTCTGTAAAGTTAAGCTTAATTTCTTCAGAAGAAAAGAAGAAAGAAGATGTAATGAGGGGAATGCAGATCGTGTACTACTTGCCTGGCCAAACACGACCAATGGTAAAAGTCATTTTAGTTTAAATTTTAGTAGTTCTACAGTATCAAAAAATTATATTTGGACATTTTTGCTTTAATGGTGAAATATTATTTTTTTTATAATACTATTATTTTTCTTCCCAACTATCATTCACAGCCATTGAAAACAAGAAAAAAAGCACTATCAAATTTAGACCATTGATATCTTGCAATCTGGAGAATTGATGTGGATAGTGGTTACAAAAAAAAAATGATGTACTTGGTAGGAACAGTCATTTTGTTTCTGCCTGGTCTAAAATGCCACTGTCTAAAATGTATCTTGCCTGGTCTAAAATGCCAATGCCTTTCATTACAAAACAAAATACCATATTTTGTGTCTGCGGTATTTAACAGTCCTTTTGTTTAAGATGTGCCATCAGCTGAAAACCTTACCCTATTAGGCTAAAATCTGGTTTTTTGGGGGACAGGATTCAGTTCTCTTAACTGGCCACGGTCTGGGACAGCCTACGGAGCCACGCATCTGGTGAGTGAAACAAGATGTCTAATACTGTCTAGAGGTTTAATTTCAGAGTAATGTTAGCATAAATTGTAAGTATTTATATTCGTAATTTGATTGACGTATATATTACATACTCGTATGACATAATATACGCGTCAATCATATTACGAGTGTTAGACACTCACAACAGATACTACTATTTCTCTTAATTTCAACCTGTTTTTACCATAAATTGACTTTACTGCTTTATTTGTAAATAATTACTTTTTCTTAACAATATATATATATATATATATATGCATAGCATTAACCAAGTTGTTGTCAATGCTTTCTGTTATGAGAGTGGAAGCATAAACATTGCAAATGAGGAGATCGGAGTCTGCGAGAGTCCAGAGAGAGGTCCTGATATAGATTTAGGATCTCAACTTGACAATTTCAAGCACGGCAGATAAGAAAATATTTCAGTGTTGCAGATACTTAGACAACTAATTATGCCATTTTATTCGACTAAATTATATAAAAAATGAAAGATTTGTATTTTCAAATACCTTTTAGCTATTTCACAGTCCACACCCATATCAGTGCTAGAAATATGATTACAGCTTTTTTAGCAGCCCAAATGGCAATTTCACATAACGTGGAACCCGTGACTTGTAGCACTTTGCTGAAGTGAGCAACATAATGTTTTTTTAGAACTGCTTTATTAGTTTGCTTTTAATCAATCAACTGTTGAAAATTTTGCACACTATTCCTAGCCTTCTTAGTAGTTCTCTGTAGTCCTTAGCCTTTATCCTTTCGTCCATCATCTCATTTCAGAAGATTTTGCATGTATCGGTTTCATTGTTCTGACATGAACCCAGTCAATAACATTATGTCATTTAGATAAAATTTCTAATTTTTGAGAGATATAAAAGTTATATCTTATTTATATGACAAGATTTGAATCATAAAATTTATCAATTAGATTGATTCATATAAAGTGAGTCATATCACATGTAACAAAGTATTATTTGAATGGCACATTGACATGTGTATCCGAAGTTCCGAACCCAGGAAAAAATATCTGGCTCTAATCTAAGAGTACAATAATGTAGACTAAAAGTTAAACCCTTTTTTCCTTTTATATCCTCACATGACTGAAACACTACCCATTCTCTCTCATCAATTGTGAACCACAGGCCAAATTTACGGAGTTTTATATGATTTTGTACGTTCTTCTGTTCAATTGCCTGATCAGTTTGACATTGATGAAAAACAAGAAAGTGCAGACTAGGAAAAGAAGAGAAAAAAAAAAAGGAAGATACAATTTATGAAATGATAGGGTGAGTCAAAACAGTGGTGATTTTTACAGATTGAACACATGAAATAGCTGTCCCTCAACATTCATCAATCCCAACTGATGATTATACACAGCACCAAAGATATGGAGATAAAACAAAGTTTAGAGAGTTCATGAGAATGCACATGAACTGTCATCCAGTTCAAGGAATTTGCTGACCCACTCCAAAGACAAAGGACCCTCATTGGAAAAATCAAAGAAGTCATCTACATCAAAGCTGATGTTTGAGTCCTGATCACCAACATTAATGGAGGTATCCTCTTCTTTCACCTCGTCAGTACTGATCTTCTTTACAACCCTTCTTTTCTTAGACTTGGAGCCTACTGAGGTGGTTGAACTTCCACTTTGTTTCTCCTTTTGCTTTATTTTCTTGCTCAAATGAGAATTCCAGTAGTTCTTGATCTCATTATCTGTTCGACCAGGTAGCCTTCCAGCAATCAAAGACCACCTACAGAAAACAAATCAAATTATTTAAACTGAAAAAAAAAAAAAATTGGCCAATTTAAAGTGGATGACAAATCTAGACCCCAAAAAACGAGACAAAACAAAATCATAATATTTTGATGATGATTGGATGAGTCATGAAGACCCAAATATATATGTATATGTATATAACCTGTTTCCTAGAAGTTTATGAAGCCTAAGGATCAAGTCTTCTTCTTGATCTGATATATTGCCTCTCTTGATGTTGGGTCTCAGATAATTCAACCATCTCAGCCGGCAACTCTTACCACACCGATTGAGACCTGCAAATGATATATAGCCATTAAAATTAACATTATATAGCCTAATTGAGTTGTGTGTGTGTTGTGTTATGGTCTGAATTGAGTGTTGTGCTAGCTTTGTTTTCAAGACATGAGCAGAGACCTGCTTTGGCTGCAATTGTCTTCCATTTCTTTGCACCATGATTTTCAATAACCTCGGCCAGTTTTCTATCTTCTTCTGCAGTCCACGCACCTCTGTTGAATTCCTTCTTAACAGAATTATTTGTTATGGAAACCATTGACTTGGCTTCCCTCTCCATGGACTCATCTGCCATAGGAGCCATTGGTTTGATCTCCTATATATTTAAGAGATCAGAGAGAGAGAGAGAGAGAGAGAGAGAGAGATGTCCTGAGGTTTGGAAGGCTTTGTTTCTTACTTGGAGGCTGGTCTAATCTAATGGGTCCCTGCGTCATCTACCCTTCTTGGTGCATGGATGGAACTCAACTACCACTTTTATATATATATATATATATATATATATATTGTGAGCCTTACAGAAAGGACTTTTGTGAACTTGATGATTGAACAATGAGCTATAAAAGTCTGGACATGCTACACGACAGTACTACAAAGGCTGCCACAGAAAGTAATAAGGGCATATATATTATATATTAAATATAATACGATGGTGCACTTACACCTGCCTTTGGACAAATAAAAAATAAAGTGACAAAAGATACGGAGGAGAGAAGGTCTAGAGATCAGATGGTTATGGTAATTTTATTACCGTTTTGGTATAATAGGCTTGTCATGTAGTTGCTCGATGACAAAGACTGAATGACAAGGGATTAATACAAGAATAATACTTAGGCTTACTTCAAATTTTTATTAAAAATGTTTAGAATGGTGATGTGAAATAAAATTAATATAATATTATCAAATCAGTTAAATAAATTTTTTTAATAAAATTATTTTGTCAGTATAGCATTATTTTTAATACAATGCTAAGCTGTAAAATAATATTATTTTTCTTTATTTTAGTAAACTTTTCTGATACATATTCTTTCAGTATCATGATAAGAGAGAGAAAAATTTTATTTAAATGTGTGCATGCATCGTATAAGGAGATAATTTTGTCATCTCGAATGAAACCTCAAACTCGTTCTCTGTATATATATATAAAACGGTCTGACTAATTCGGTTCGATACAAAATTACCATGAATTAGCTCCTATCCCTGAATAGATCCACATAATAAGCCTGTCAAGAAATATTACGGGTGTCCACTCTTATGATCAAATTATGATTTTGTTGGATGTGAAATGTTCTTTTTAGTCTCCAAGTGATTGATGCGTGCATATCACTTATGCAATGCAAGCACGTAAATTACACGTATCAACTATGTTGTGACCGACAGTAACACTTCTCTTCGTTAGATAGGATACTCTTCGGTGTTGAATGGGTCCCATCAATTATTGGGTGGGCCAGGAGTTGATGTGGCGAAATCTCAAGGGATGGGAGATTAATGTCCATTAAATGAATTAATTTGAAGGATCCTTTCCAGTCAACTATAATGCTAATCATCCAGATCCAGGAATATATACATGCATGGTTGATTAAATTGTACCATTATGGACTAATTCGTACTTAATTGGGTTTTTCAACAAAAAAAATATTTAGATCGACTCAATGCCGTCTCTAATTAGTTATTAAGCCACCACATTTACCGAACATCCCTTTATTAATTGGGGAATAAAACATGTGTGTTTTCAACATCAAACAAAAAGAAGAACAAAAGGTTAACAAGAGTGGAAATTAGAGCTGGCTTTGTTTTAATAAATGGTTAGGTGATATCAAGGCAATTAGTCACTTACTACTGGGTGGATCAGGAATATATAACACTAACAAACTGACTGGATTCACCCATACATGTGATATATTCCATCTACTGCATCTCTGCGGATAATTACAGTTTGGAATGGCTTGGCTTGGTATATATCATCTTGTTTGATTTGTAAACTTTTTTATGGCAGTAAGAATGAAATTAGGATATATATATATAGTGTGTGTGTGTGTGTGTGTGTGTGTGTGTGTGTGTGTGTAATTTTGAGTTGCCTTTAAGATATTGTTTTTAAGGTGTTAATTATTTTATTTTCAAAAAGTTTGTTGTCAAGTTCAAACAACACACTTTCGGGATATAATAAGACAGCAATTTTAAAAATTTTCTTCTGAATCTTTCTTTAAATACTTGACTTACAGAAATAAAGAGAGATGAGAGAGAGAGAGAGATGAAAATTGATTAAATCCTGGAATAACATAAGCTCGATTTTATAGTTAAAATCTTGAATGGACATGACTCTTCGGCAAAAAATCTTTCAACAGTCGTACTGTTTTAATTTAAAACTAGTATCTTTTCATTTAAAATATAGTTATTTCTTGACAAGAATTTTTTTCTTTTATTTCTTGCTTGATATGAACATATTAAAAAATAATCGTGACACATAATGTCACATTTTCTACATGCGTGTATTGCGTCATAATATGTAATATTTGATCATTTATACCATTTTCACTTTCTTTCCCATAACTTTTTTTAAAAAAAATACAAAGAAAACTTCATGCACCAAACATTATTCTAGTTTCATAAATGAGTAAATTCTCCGGCCCTTAAAGAGCCTTTCGAAACAAGACTTCCATCTTGGAATGGATGACCCCAAAGAAATTTATACTTGATGGAATTTGTGTAGAAAAGTTTGTTAAGTGGTTGTTTGGAAAATTTTTAAATTGGATCAGGTCAGAACCACTCCTGTTAAGTTATCTGATTTTTAAGAAAATCAATTTTTTTTTAGTCTGACTTTGTTCAAGGTTTTAGACATTTTTTAGGACTAAATATAAATCAATATACTGTTAAAAAATATTTACTAAATAACAAAAATTTAAAACCAATTCCATTGTATTTTATAGTACCAGTTATAATCTTTCCCAAAAATGCCCTAAACCTTTCACGGGAGACAAACTTAACACAAATTCATTTTCCTTGAAATATTATAATCTATGTCAACAAATTTATGTTTCTTACATTTCAGTTAACCACCCTCCATACAGTAAATCAAAAGAAGTGATTGGCAGATGATGATATATGTGATTGGCGCATATGATTCATGATGGGTTGCCATAGCATGCTGGAATATTGGTTTAGGATAATTTAAATGTCAAATTAAGTGACAGTGATTGAAAGAGAATGGGGAAAAAGCATATAAACAGATTATTAATAGATTAATTAACAAAAGTATGATTAGAGGACAAAATTGTATGACAGATGACTCTGCATAAGGACAAACAAAGAAGGCACTAATTAAATAAATCAGTCATACTTTTATGATGACTATGTTTATCTAATGAGAGCTTGAGAGAATTTCATTTTATTTTTTACCCAAAAGCGAATAAAACATGAATTCTGCAAGATTATGTCCTGCGCACCTACAAGAATACACACACACACATACAAACATACATATATATATATATATATAAATATATTATCATATCATTGACGTATAGGGCGTCCAAAGAGGCGTTAAGCTAGAAAGTTAGGAATCTTGATGGACCACATAATTTGAATTTCATATGCATGTGATACGAACATTAGAACGACCGTTTTTTTCCACCCCACCCTCTCAAATCCTCTCTTCTTCCCCTTTTCTGTTCAGCACTCGGCAGAAAGGAAAAAGAAAATGGAAAATTTCTTCATCACTACTATAAGTTAATTAGATGGTTCATTATTTAGCACTTAGACAAGCATGCCAAGCCTAATCTCAAAAGTTTTTTTTTTCCTTCTTCTAACTGAATTATTATTATTATTATTATGTTACAACAACTACTTTATTAGTTCAGAAAAATCATTCAATTCAATTTAGACTTCTCGAAAATCTCATCAATTATCCCAACTATACAGGAGTCTTACAAATACGCATCATAGAAATAAAGTTTAATCTAGTTTAGGATTAAGAGGGAGAAGTAAACCACAACTTATAGTGGAAGAAGTATATAAGAGTAGAATTCGTTACTCTTCTTAGAGAAGTGATGAGTTACCAATGAGAAAATTTTCATTTGACCTAATTTCAAGCTTTTGGAATGAAGTGAGGAGCAAATTAATGCTCGAGATGGCTCTATTACTCTCCATGAAAGTGGAATAATCTTTCATCAACTTTCTACAATCTCTTTCTTTTCAAGTTAAACGTATAACATATTTAATGTAAATTTTTTTAATAATATTTTATCATTTGTATTATAATTTATTAAAAAAATATATAATCATAATATACATATCATGATATTATTAGAATGATATATTAAAACAGTAATATATCGTATGCATTAAAGAATTTTCCAGCGTAGAGGTGCCGCCTTGGGCTCTATGTGAACCAAACTATGAGGGTCCTATGAACCCATTTTGAAAAGGGTGGAATTCTTCCACCACGGGAGAAACATGGACTATATGCATCATAGACCTGTTTAGCTGTAAAATCTATGTGAAACTTTATCAACTTTCAGTATGTAATCAATTTACAGTTAACTATCTTACAATTAATATTTAATAAGTTAATAATTTTTAATAATTAATAAATTTTAAAAAAATCAACTTCGTTTTAGGATGAATAATTAATAATTCTATTATTTAATAATTAATACAGTTTTAAAAAAAGACTCTTCATAATATTAATTATTAGATAGGTAAAATAGTTATATACGTATTTATATATATATCATATTTATGACATGTCTTAATAATTATATCAATTAGTTCTACATAATTGATGTCAAAAGTATTGTAAATGAAAAAAATTATAAAATCAGAAAATACAACTTCTTTATTTGAAATAGACATTAGGAGTTTCTTTACGGCACAAGTTGAATATTCTATGTATTTTTTTAATGAAAAACTACAAACTCATTAAAAAATTGTATATAAGATCATATTTTTGTAGTGAAAGTAATTTATATATAAGAAATAGTTCTTGATTAATAAAAGCATGAGAAACTTAATAATTAATACATTTTTAATCTCTCAGTGTCTATTAATTATAAGAGAGTTAACTGTATGTATATAGAGAATTTTTTATATAAACTTGATTTTTGGACTAAGCTAATCATAATATGTTATGTAGATGACTTATACGGCTTTAAGAGGACCAAGAAAAAAAATTATTAATTTTGGTAACTATAATTAGTTTAATTCATAAATCTAAGTACACGCATAACCCGATCCACCTAAAACTTACTTAGATATTTGACAAAAAAAAAAAAAAACATAAAAGAATGGGGCAAGCCCATTTATAATTTAGGGAGTATTTTAATGTAAAAACTATCATCTTAAATGAGAGTCATTGGCATAAGTAGAATACTTTGACCTCTCTTTTTTTCACTATGCATCATTTTTTTAGTGATTTTAAACACCAATTTTCTTTTTTCACATCAATCTATTCCAGATTAATTTGCTTCTAATATGCCTTGTGAAATTGAATTAGATTATTGTTTGGGCCAACCAAACAAGCCTCAATTTAAATTGGGTTGAGCCCGTGCGAAAAAACAAAAACTATTAGGGGTTGGGAGGCAGGCTGGCCTGTGGCTTAGAATATTGCTTTGTAAAAAAAGCCTTTGATCTGGGCTTGAGTGAGGAATGAGCTCGCCTAGAAAAAGATCTAGTTGGACGGCCAATCATAAGCTAAAAGCCCATTCCCAGCCCAATTACTCTATTAAATGACAGATAATAGGAAGGCCAACTAAGACTGTACGGTTAGAAGTTGATTCGAGATTGACGCGTAAGATAAATAAGTCAAGTTTTAGCATATTTTGATTCTTGTTAATTGAGCTTAACTCGTTAAGTAAAAAATAACCTAATATTATATATAAAAAAATCAAGCTACTCGACGATTGCCTAGACTAAAAATTCGTTAAAAATTGACTCAAAAAATTAATAAATTGAACATGAAGACAATTTAAAATTTATTTATTTATTTTAACGAACCAAGTTGAAACGTCTCATTACTCAACTTGATTTGATTCGACTCGACCTAGTTACAATCCTAAGATCAGCTTAAAGCTAAGTGAAAAAAAGATGACCGAATTTGATAAAAGGTATTATTTCTCCTCAAGGAAAAAGAAAAAAAAAATAGAACAAAACACCAACTCTACTAGGTAATTTGCCTTAAGTCGGTATCTAACTTCTTTCACCATCTGTGAAAAGAAATAACAATACGTAATTTTAAATTTGAGTGGAAGATCTATTTTCTTATGGGATATGTCTCTTTATTATGATGTATTAAGTAAGCAATATACAAATACTTTTATTTTATTTTTATTTTTTAATAAAAAATTAAATAATCACATAAACGTACATGTTATATTAAAATTGTGAGATGTGTTTGATCCTTCTGTACGATACAAAGCCAATTAATGCTTGAATTTAACTACATTTATGTGTATACACAAATAAATATATATATATATATATATCATATTACATTATTTATTACACAATACCTGCCAACCAAATATAATTTGACTTAATACAATTGAATTTGAGTTTGAATTTGATCGAATTATTTTGGTTTAAGGCTAACAAACTATTTTAAAATTGACCAATATTATATTTTTCAAATTTTTATTACAAATGATTTAACTGTTAAGTAATGGTATATTATTATGGTACATTAATTATATAATTTAATATATTATTAATATTATAATATGACATATAAAAAATTTAGAATACATATTTAAAAAGTATAACATTTTTCTTCAAAATTTGGATTGGGCTAGGCATATGTCATGTCTGACTTAACTTGCATGACTTATTATTATTTATTTTGTAAACTAATAATAATTTGTAATCTTAATAATAGTTACAGTTAATTCTCTTATAATTAATAGATATAAAAAATTAAAAAATTAGTAATTATTAAATTTTCTCATACTTTCGTTAACCAATAAATATTTATTTACATGTAAATGATTTTTTAGTCAAAAAAAAGATTTTATATGTAATTTCACAAGACATTTTGAGTTTTTTCGTAAAAAATACATATAATACTCAACTTAAAACATTAAGAAATTTCCAATATCTTTTTTAACTAAAAAAGTTGTATTTTTTATGTTATAATTTTTTGGGTAAATTACACTAATCTCTCCCAAGGTTTTTAACAATTACACTGATTTCTCATGAATTTCTGAAATTACACTGAACTCCCCTACTTTACATAATAATATACAAATACCCCTTCCAATCAAATTTTTTTATTTAAAATGACAAAATTGTCTATTTTATTTATTTATTTATATATTTTTTAAATTTGACTAATTTTTTTTAAACTTTTTTTTTAAAGATTTTATTATTATTTTATAAACAAATAAATTTAAGATAAATAACTTATTTTCATTTTAAGGTAATTTACAGTAACTTTTCATCAGATTTATGACATTACACTGACGTCTTCTGAGGTTTTAAAATTATACTAGCATCCTCTATTTTAACAAATAATATACAGATATTTCTCTCATTTCAATTTTTTTTCTTCAAAATAACGAAATTGCTTCTTTTTTTCTTTTTTTTCAATTTTGACCAATTTATTCTAACTTTTTTAAAAAAATTAATTTTTTTTAATTTAAAAACAAATTTAAGGAAAATAACTTATTTTTATTTTATATAAAAATAAATTTAACTTTTTTATCAATATTTATTTGAAAAATAAAAGAAAATCGATCAAGATTTAAAAATTTGAAAAAAAAAATGAAATGGGTAATTTTGTCATTTTTAAGGAAAAAAATGACTGAATGGAGGTATCTGTATATTATTTCATAAATTAAGAGAGGTCAGTATAATTTCAAAAATTTCAAAAAAGGTCAGTATAATTGACATAAACGTCGGAAAAAGTCAGTATAATTGTCATAAACTCCGGGAGAGGTCAGTTTAATTTACTCTTTATTTTATCTAAAAATAAATTAAAGTTTTTTTTTAATATTTATTTAGAAAATGAAAAAAAATAGTTAAAATTTAAAAATTTGAAAAAAAAAAACATGAAAATGGTACTTTTGGCATTTGGAAGAAAAAAGTGACGGTAGGGAAGTACTTGTATATTATTATGCAAAGTATGAGAAATTAGTGTAATTATTAAAATATTTAAAAAAGATTAGTGTAATTTATCCTAATTTTTTTATTTATAATATTTTTTACCTTAATTATATTAAATGAATAAATATAATTATCAAAATATGTTATAAACACAGAACTATTTTATCTCTAATAATTAATATTATAAAAAAATTTAAAATTTATTAGTTATTAAATAATAAAATTATTAATTATACACTATAAAATTAATAACTTATTAAATATTAATTATATAAAAGGTCCATTGTGTCACCAAAAATAATAATAAGTAATTATTAAGTGTAACCAGTCATAATTAATCTATAACAGTTAGTTATTTTAAAAACAATTCACAATTATGGAAAAGGTTGTTCAGACAAACATTATGCTAAGAGAAGTTACTCGTGGGCCGAGCAGTGGCGTTTAAATGACTAAAATGGCCCAGTATGGTCAAAATCATTTCCAATCAGGTAGCGAGTATTGTTTATATCTACTCGAGCGAGTAGACATCTAATGCTCCAAGTCTCAAGTGGACCAAATGGTGACAAAGTTATTGTTTAGAGAAAACCCCGGATGTGTCCCGCGTATCATTAACACACATCCTCCTCGCATTTTGACCGTTAAAGATGTTAGGTTAAATTCCATCATAGACTACTAAAGAAAATCGAACGATAGAGATTTCCAGAGCCCTCTGGAATGTACGTGGACTCGACCACAGCTCCGAAAGTCTCTCATTCTTCAAATTTATGTGCTCTCTCATGGCCACCTCTGCAAAAACTGAGAAGCTTTGAAAGGGGAGGAACGAATTCCGAGACTTGAAATACAAAACAGATCAGAGCTGTGTGCTGAGAAAATTAGACGATTTAGATTCTGCAAAATTAAATTATTTTCAGACACACTTACAAAAATCAGGGTTTTATGATGATAGATATAAGGTAAGTAGTATGGCCCCTTGTATTGTTTTGAAGTTTGAGCTCGAACCCCACATGCCCAAGTAAGAGAAGAGAGAGAAAGAAACGCAGTTTGAGAGAGAGAGAGAGAGAAGGGGATTCTGGGTTTTCTGCGATTGTTTCGAGTACAGCGAAGATAACATAGTATGAGTAATTGGTTGGGGTTCTCTCTGACTCCACACCTAAGAATCGATGATGAAACTTTTGGGAGAGAAGACCAAAGAGGAGGAGGTGGAGGAACCTGTTTCTCTCCTCATATGTCGGCCATGCCTTTGCGGTCTGATGGTTCTCTCTGTGTTATAGACCCTTTCAGACGCTCTGGTGGCGGTGAAGGTATACATGCACAATTATGTAGTTACACACACACACACACATATATATAATTAATCACTATACTTTTGATTGGTTTTTTTGTAGACTGGAGGTATGAGAACAGTGTGGGTGCAACTGATCCAAATGGGGAGGCTCCAAAGCTTGAAGATTTCTTGGGTTGCTGTTACTCAGATTCTCCAGAGGAGCCTAATAGAATCAACGTTAATGCACCACCAAGCTTCAACGATAATAATGGCGAGATGGAAAAAGGAGAGTCTCTAACAAATCAATCTCAACTAATCCAACCTTACCATTACAGTGACAACCCACAAAGTTTGATCCATTCTAGTGATGATCAATTTCAGAACTGTGATCCAAATGCTAACCATAACAATGGCCTGTACCATGTACCATTTGACAGTGCAACTTCAGTTTCTGGTTTCAAGTCATGGTTGCGCCAAACACCATTTTCAGGAGAAAAAACTTCAGGTGGAACTAGCGAAAGCAACTTTCAGTCTCTCTCACTCACCATGAGCCCGAGCTCGCAGCCTGCCATGTCTATGGCTTCATCGTTGCCGGCGGCCGACAGCCGAAAGCGCCCCGTTGGAAAATCTGTGACTAGAGAACCGTTACCTCGCAAATCTATCGATACTTTTGGGCAAAGAACTTCTCAGTTTCGCGGCGTTACCAGGTACTGAGACCTTTTTTTTTTCTTTTCAACTTTGATATGAATTCTTTTTGTGTAATGAGAATATATGAAATGTATTAGGCATCGATGGACTGGAAGATACGAGGCCCATTTGTGGGATAACAGTTGCAGAAAAGAAGGACAAACAAGGAAAGGAAGGCAAGGTGAGAAGACAATCATGAGCTTACTACATTTGAATTTTGAAATTGCATTCTTTCTTCCTATATATTTAAATCTCTCTATCCAAGAATATGCTAACGGTTATTTTTCATGCAACTTCTGGGCTCCTTTCACCGATACTCTCTCAAGCAGTCTATCTTGGTAGGTGGAACTCTTCCGTATCCATTTCCATGTTTCTTTATTAGTATTTAGTTCTTTTCTGACTTACTTCTGTAATTATAATATATATATATGTATATATATATATATATGTCTGTATCTGTATATTGTTTACTTCATTCTTCATAGGTGGTTATGATAAAGAAGAAAAAGCAGCTAGGGCTTATGATTTAGCTGCTTTGAAGTATTGGGGTCCAACAACTCATATAAATTTCCCTGTAAGTTTCTTCGAAACCTAGCTTTGATATCTGTTTTGTAAACCTTTTCATTATGCAACTTAGACTTATCAGTTATTCATTTTTGTCTCCTCTGTGTCAGCTATGCACTTATGAAAAAGAGCTTGAAGAGATGAAGAACATGACCAGGCAAGAATTTGTTGCCAACTTAAGAAGGTTCTCTCTCTCTCTCTCTCATTTTTCAAAATAATAATAACCTGAGTTTATTAATTAGTGTTTAATAAAATTGTTAACGTTCTTACAGGAAAAGCAGTGGGTTTTCAAGAGGGGCGTCTGTGTACAGAGGAGTGACGAGGTTGTGGCAGAAAACAACCTTTTTTTTGTTGATAAAAGTCTCCATTATTTACTGAGTTTGCAGCTTTTGCAATTATCATCGGCAATAATAGGAAAGCATGATGATACATGTGCACATGATAATACAATATATATATATATATAGACGCATACAGTATTTAGTACATTATTTAAGGTCCATCTCCAAAATATCTATCACTCTTTTCCCTTATTGTCTGTTTTATTGATTTACTTTTAATCTTGGCAGACATCACCAGCATGGAAGGTGGCAAGCTCGAATAGGAAGGGTTGCAGGCAACAAGGACTTGTACCTTGGAACCTTTAGTAAGTTTCATGTCCTTTTTAGTGGATCTTTCATAGCTATAATAATTTTTTTGTCAACTTCATTGCCTTGTATAGTTTGATTGCCTAAAACATCTACATTTATGCCTAATTTAGTACAGGTCACTCCCTCATTAATTTTATTTATTTATTTATTTGATTCCAATCCCTCCTAGGCCTATTAAATTTGTGGTCATTGGTAAGGCTGTGTAGGAATGAAAGGTTTAATTAGAGTATTGCAATAGAGAATACAATCTTTTTTATACAAAGATGTGATGTGAAAAAGTTAATCAAACTTATGTCAATATCGTGTGAAATTGGCAGGCATTAATACAACTTAAATAAGACCTTAATTCTGAACAGAAAGTACAATCTTCGGCACTTCAAAATAAAATGGTCAACACTAATATTATTTTATATTTCACATTTCTTTCTAATCGTTTCACTAGGTCTATTTGGTAAATGCTAGTTAGAATGCAGTTTCTCGCCTATTTTTTCTTTTGTACACTGTAATGCTGGTACGCGCTATAATAATTGTATGTTGTGGATCCCATCACCTTATATAGGAGTGGGAAATAAGTTGAGAAATTATTATATTTAACATTATTCTATACATTTATTACGGTGATTTCTATTATTTAGGCTGTGAGAAAAATTATTGAGAAAAAAATATGTTATGCATAACATCAATCATTATTCAATAGTCAATGTTTCTTATAATTTTGAAACGGTTGCTACCATACCATATTAATTCATGAGGATTCTTGTAAAGTTTTTGATTGCAAAAGATTTAACCTATGAATAATATTAATCAGATAGAAAATTTACTAGCTCACACTACATCGAATAATGATAGTGACATCATGTTTTTACTAAATAATTCTCTCGTCCATACTAGGGTTGGTTTAATGATCATAAAAAATTGATAATGGTTCAGGTACCCAGGAGGAAGCTGCCGAGGCCTATGATATTGCAGCCATTAAGTTCAGGGGCACAGGTGCTGTGACCAACTTTGATATTAGCAGGTATGATGTGAAGAGAATATTGCTCAAGCTCAAAGCTCATCGCCGGTGAACTCGCCAAGCGTTCCCCAAAAGACTCCACTCCGGCAGCCCTTGAGGATTACAATTCATGTGCTTCATCAGCTTCTCCTCAACCTTTTCTCACCATATCCAATGGCAACTCCTCCAATGAACTGACTGACATGATGTGGACTGCAAACACTGATGAAATGCAGCAGCGTCCAAACACAAGAACCGATAACGATGCATCGTTGGTTGGTTCAAGCAGCCGGAACTCTTCTGCACCAGAGAGCCCGAAAAGGCTTGGTGGGATTGGACAATGAGTTTGGAGTTGGAGGAGACTATTCTCAGGCATATTTCTCCCTGCAGGGTCCAAAGTATGGAGATGGCAGCAATGGGAGTGATCAGACAAACACCAGTCGGCTTGGAAATCTGGCTATGGTTGATCAGGTTCCTATGTTTGCACTGTGGAATGAGTGAGGATGGTAGGGTGTAGATTTTGGGACATAGTTCAATATAGAGAAAGTGGTTCAAAGAATGAAGTTATTGAAACTTTAAGACTGATGTTTTGCATCGAAATTTGGTATTTTATTCGATTAACAATTTATCTTATCTTGTTGACGAGAAAAATTATGTAGTGAGACGGCTATTCTATTTTATTATCTTATCTAATGAAATTTCAAGACTTTTCAAGAATTAAAAGAATGTTAAAGGTAGTTGGTTTGACCTCGGATGGTTAATGTTGTTCTTGTGTTCACAAAAGCTAGTAAAAGCTTAGCTGCCAGTTGTGGTCTTGCAATAAGAGCGGCTCTCACACCTCTTGCCTTTATACTTATAAAATAGTATGTGATACAAAATTATATGTATGTTAAAATGTCTCATATTTTGACTTTTTCAAATATAGTAAAAAGAATAGTAGCTGCCATCACATTCATGGCTTAAATTCTCTCACCTCTAATAGCTAAAAATATTCCAAAACCCTAAATAATGGCTCAGATTCTCTCACTCTAATGATTAAAAATATTTCAAAATTATAAAATATTACAAAATCCTAAATAATGGCTCAGATTCTCTCACTCTAATGGCTCAAAATATTTTAAAATTATAAAATATTTTGGAGTTAAAAAGAAAAATGATTGTTTCGTTATAAAAAAAAAATAGCATTTCTAGAGCAATATTGTCAAATTACGTTCATGCAACTATGGTAAAATTGTATAGTAAAATTACGTTGCATGCAACTATAGGTAAAATCGTATAGTAAAAATGTTAGAACAAGAGAAAAAAATAATATAAAGAATTTTTGTAATTTGACAACGTGATTACGTACACAAAAATGATTATATTTTTTATTATTCAAAAAATAAGATTACGATGTATTTATATTATCTCGTGTAAGCTTTTGACTCTTGTTATCAACAAAAAAGAAAAAAAAAAACTAAAAGCAACTCAACAAAGGCAGCCATTTTTGGACTGAAAATTTTCATTTGGGTATTGCTATCGTGTTGATACATCCACTAATAACTCTCAATACTATACATCATTTTAACAATGATATCTGATTAAAACACATTCACTAATAACTCTCAATACATCGAATTAATCACTATTCATGAACTACACCCGTTCTTAGAAACGCTCTTACATGTCTCTTACCACATAGGCAAGTAATCAATAAGAAATTACTGTTTTGCAGTCTTGTTTCCTTGCTTTTGCTGTACTTCTCACCAACAATACTGGATTTCCTACATGTGAATGGAAGTTCTACTTCAAGATTCTTCTTGTTCAACTCTTAGCACTTTTTTTCTTTTTATTTATTTATCCTGAGCAGGCAGATAGTAACAGTAATATGTAAAATTTTACTGTATAAGAGATTTGAGGATAAGATAAATATTGACATTAGTTGTCACTATGTATCTATATTCGTGATTTGATTAATATATATAATATATTTATAATCTAATTAACACATATATTATACTCATAAATCTTATATTTAACTACGTATGCATATAATATATGTATCAATAGGATCGTGAATATCAATCGCTCACGACACACTATCAATTCTCTTGAGGATAAAGATGGGGAGATAGAATAGAAAAAGAGAGTCTGAAGGTACAGAAAAGAGTACAGTGGTAGCAACTGAGCCTGAGACCTGCCCCTTCAACTTGTACTCTACTCGTTCCGTCCTCCTTATTACGTCTTATCATCCCTCGAACAGTGCTGCTCCTTGTTTTTTTTATCTGACCAGTAACCCCATTCCCATCCCCATGGACTGCCGCATACTGAATCATTTTCTTCGTCTCCCGCCATTCTAGCGCACTTGCTTCCCCATCGGAAACAAACTACTCCCCGTCTCCAAATAAAAGATTCATTTGAAAATTTGAGTTTTTTAAGAAATATTATTTTATTATTTTAAAATTATTTAAATTATTTTTATTATTTTTATTTAATTATAAATTATGTTCACATTAAATATAATAAAAAATAGTTTTAAAAATTCATAAATTAAAAAGTACGTTGACTTTTTAAATAAAATTTTTAAAATAGGATAAGTTAAAATGAATAAAGGACTCTTAAAATAAAACAGAAGGAATATATATACTTTTTAAAATTAATGGGACAAGGCTCCGATTACTCACTTTCTTAATTTTTTTTCCAGAGATTTTGAATATATGACATATTATTTTTTATTTAATAATAAATACATGATTTATTATATAGTTATGATAGAGCACGTTGAATTAGGTGCGGGTATCAAATTATTTTTTTTTTTAATTTTAATCAAAAGTAGGCCATTCAAGTCAAAATTAAAAAATTCATAAAAAAATAAAATTTAACTTAATCTCAAATAGTTACCGATGCTCAATTCCAAAACGACTTGATTTATCACCTGATCTCTCTCTTGGAATTACAGACTCTGTTTTTTTTTTGGCTCCTGTTAATGGGTTCATATGATCTCTAATTCAAGAAGCTCTTTGTTAGATGATTGTAAGAAAATAATTCTCATATACATTAAATAGAGAAGTGAGATTTAAATTCAGTAACTTTTTTTTTAAGAGAATGCATGAAGGACTAATATTCACGATTTAAACATGTTACTTTGCCAATGTTTTTGGATTGAAATTTTGAACTAAATTTGTAAATCAATTCAAATACAATTTGTTGGAAATGAATAATTTTTTATTCCCTTAAAATAAGACCATTCATTTAAATTACAGGTTGTGATTTGCATGATTTTAACCATACAAACCATACCTAGTCATAATATACATTGATAGAGAAAGGGCTAGCATGATGTGTCAACCGGTTGTAGGAATGGTAATCGGACAAAGTGTCATTTTTTTAATCCCAACTTTGTTTATATTTTCCATTTCTAATCTCATCTTGTTTTGTCTAGAGATTCAATCTAATCCTAATCTCGACCCATTTATAAATCTCGACCCCATTCTAACTCCGATATTTACATTTCACATCCGTTGCATTCAGAACATAACGAGTGGATTCTTGATAGGACAGACAAATTATCATCCCTAAGAGCATTTTCACCGATAAATCACGCTCAAACTCAAATTTAAATTTGAATCAAAATTTTTTAAAATAACATCTCTAGCAATTGACTTAAACTCATACTAAATTTATTTTTATTTAAAACTAAATTCAAATCTATGAAAATATTATTTATAAAATCAAATTTATATTAATTAAAAATTATTTATGAATTATTAAAAAATATTAAATTTAAATCACGACTGAAAATAGCCTAACTGGCCGGGATAATAGACACGACCGCCAAAAATAAGAGAGGCATGTTTGCTAAACGCAGAATCAACAGTTTATGAGTAATGTTAACCTTATTTTTATATTTTATCAAAAATATTTATTTTTATGAATTGATAATATTATATTGACTAAATATTATATAATGTCATATCATAATATAATATTTAATCAATATAATATTATGAATTCATAAAAATAATTATTTTTAAGTAAGTATAGTGTTATTGGCCATTTACGAGGAACACAACCTTTGTAACACAAAAAGTCAAAAAACTGTGGACCCTCTTTGACTCTCTAAGGGAGAATCCTTCCCGGATGCCTCCTTATTCATTCATTCAAGCAAGGGTCCGCCTTAAATTGCGTGCCGCTTTGCTTTACACGTCCCTCTCTCTTTCAGATTCCTGCTGTGCTAGGCTGCTCTGTTTGTAATTTCATTCAACTCCCGGACCACGCTTCTTCTTTCCGCGTGACGGCACGCTCTTCCCCTGAGATGACTCAGAAGTCAGAACAGTCCCAGCACTTGCCAGAGCCATCACGGATTGGTCAACAGATCGGATTTCGATTTACATTTGATTCGATAATTTATTTAATAAAATTCATATTTTGATATTCATGTATTGTTTAACACTTACATGTAAATGGAACAGAAAGTTTCAAATTTAAAAATTATTATATTGATAATGGATTATAAAAATTATAATTAATTTATTATTTAATTTTTTAATAAAAATTGTGTAAAAATAATTTTAATGTTACACTTTTTTAACTTTTTTATATTGTTGCACAACAGTTGCCCCTCATAGTGTATAGGAAGAGCAGTACGTGATTGGTCTCGTTCTCACAGACGGCGTCAAATTAATGCTGCACTTTTTTGTCCGTCCACTGTAACTGCGAGAGCACAGGAAGAGCAGTACGTGACTGGCCTCGTTCAAACTAATATTGCACTTTTTCATCCGCCCACCGTAATTGCGAGAGCACAAGAAGAGCAGTACATGACTGGCCTCGTTCAAACTGATACTGTACTTTTTTGTCCGCGCCACCGTAACTGCTAGAGCATAGGAAGAGCAGTACGTGATTGGCAGGAGTGCAAGAACTGCGGAAGCACAAGAAGATCAATACGTGACTGGCCTCATTCAAACTGATGTTGCACTTTGTCGTCCGCCCACCGTAACTGCGGGAGCACAGGAAGAGCAATACGTGATTGGCGGGAGTGCAAGAACTGCGGGAGCACAAGAAGAGCAGTACGTGACTGGCCTAGTTCAAACTGATGTTGCACTTTGCGTCCGCCCACCGTAACTGCGGGAGCACAGGAAGAGCAATACGTGACTGGCCTCGTTTCGTTCTTACAGACGGCGCCAAACTGATATTGTACTTTTTCGTCCACCCGCCGTAACTGCGGAAGCACAGGAAAAGCAATACGTGACTAGCCTCGTTCCCACAGATGACGCCAAACTAATACTGCAATGTCCAACTCCTAACTGATATGAGACTCAAAGTGTGCACAACAATTGTTTATATTATATTATGTACAAATGTTAAGTCTAAAAGTAAAGTTATAACAAGTCAAACTTGTGTTATGAAGTTAAAATGAAAGCACTAAAAAAATAAAATAATATGAAAGTTTTGTAGGCTCCATTAAAAAGATCAATCGAATATAATTGATTCTCGTATAATTAATATTTAATAAATTAAATTTTTTTAATAATTAATAAATTTTTAAAGAATTAACTTAGTTCTATAGTAGATAATTAGTATTTCTATTATTTAATAATTAATACATTTTTTTTATAAAACTCTTTATAATATTAATTACTAGGAAAGATAAAAATAATTATACGTGTACTTATATATCTCTTTTTATGACATATCTTAATAATTATATTTATTAATTTTAAGTTGTTTGAATTAAAATATTGTAAATGAGAAAATTTATAACATTAAGATACATAACTTCTTTACTTAAAATAGACATTTGAAAATTTTTTATGTCATAAATTAGGTATTATATGTATTTTTCAAGAAAAATTAAAATGACTGAAAAATTATATATAAGATTTTATTTTGTACCAAAAATTATTTACATATAAGAAACATTTATTAGTTAATGAAAGTATGAGAAAACTTCATAATTAGTTATTCTAATAATTAATAAATTTTTAATTTCTCATATCCATTAATTATAAGAGAATTGGTATTAGAACATGCAAGGATCACATGGGTTTTGAGAGTTCAAAAGTACATCAAATTCTTCAGTAATTAAGAAATAAGTGAGCACTTCACACAAAATACAAAAATTTTCAAATTAAGAAATCAAAACTAAGAATACTACTAATCATAATAAGATATTAATCATAATTATATTAATATAATTAGAAAATTACTAATTTTCTCTACTCAAAGGAATAAAAAACTAGTAATATTAATCCCAAATTACTAATACTAATTAGAAAGATACTAATTCAACTCAATTTTGGAATAAATAGTTATTTATATTAATTTCAAACTAATCCGAACTCAATTAAAAAATTGAAAAAAAAAAAAGGGATCAAAATTGGAAGTAATATTTTGTCCGGTAACAATGGTGAGAACCCACAAATCGCATTGGCGTTTTAGTCAATCCATAGCTGTGAAACACTCTCATTTGATCCATAAAATCAGAGGTAATTTGTTGTAATTCATTTTTGTGGAAACGGAGACTCCTAACTCCAAAACCTGTTTTCCCGTTTTCGACTTCCCCCTGACGGACTTTTAAACCAAATGTCTCTCCATTTCCTTTGTATTGGTAATAAAATTTTTGGCGGATGATTAAGAACAATGTACAGCAGAATTTGGTTGGATGTTGCAGAATATGTACGGAAGGAGGAAGGGTGTTGCAGAAATAAAATTTAGAGATAGATTCGGAGACTGGCGGGGAAGATCCATTTAAATCTAGCAGAAAACCCTAGCAGAATCCTCTGTCTCTCTCTCTCTCTCTATATATATATATATATATATATATATACAGATCAAGACAAAATCCAGAGGACATGATACTTCATGCAGGACTATTCTCCGTCAAGAATAACCTCCCTGCACACCTATACACACACACACATAGCTGATTAGGCTGTAGAATTGGGATTAAGGCGGAATGGATTAATGATGTTGCTTTTTTTTGCATCAGATAATTTCCATTTTTAACTAGCTGTGGAAGGCTTAGGCAGTAGTGCTTCCGATTATGAAATCAGTAAATAATTCTAAATAGTAATTGACAAGTAGAATTAAACATAAATAGTATTTTATAACCTTATTTATAAGTTGTAAATTTTTTAAGTTGAGTAATATTAAAAGTTATAAAAGTAAAAATTTAAAGATATTCAAAATAATAATTTTTATATAAAATTCTATTTCTTTATTCGGATATAATAGTTTTATGTATAATTTTGTTTCTTTATTATGAAGTTGTTAGCGTAGGAAAGACAGTAAGAAGCTTTAGACTCATTAACTCTGTACCTTCTGTATTAAGTAAACTTTTATGAACTAACATTTTAATGATTTGTATCTTAAAAAACTAATTAAACACGTGTCTCTTTACGAACATGGTTATTAAATTATGGTATATTAGATTACTGTGAAACTTTTTAACCAAATAAATGTGTTTCGATTATTATTATTTCTTTTTTGAATAAAAGGATAGAGTAATTTCAATAGTAAAATTTATTTTAGTTATGCTAACTTTGTATTTTAATATTGGTATAGTACAATTTTTTTTTAAACATTTATATTCTAATACTAAAAATTATTTTTATACATTTCTTATTCAAGAAATAACTTATAAAATTTGAACCCTCAAATTGAAATTCGTGCCATTCAAATTATAGTAGCTCATTAAAAATATTTTTCAAACTCAAATTTTAAAAAAACATTTGACAAACTATTGAAATTTTTCTTTAAGGTAACTATCAAAATTTAAAAATAACAGTCGAAATGACTCTTATGTCATGTTTGGTACACAAAAATGAAATGATTATTTTTTATATTTTAATAAAAAATAAGATGAAAGAAAAATTATTCATTTGGGTCAAAGAAATGTTTTAATAATTTTTTATAAAATTTTCATTTTATAAAATGAACACTTACAATCATATCAAATAAAAATAAAAAATAAATATTTTTAAAATACTTTTTTCACCATAACATAGGTCAACTTTAGTCTCACAGAACAATATTTTTTTTTAATCTCATGTCTAAGAATAATGTGTTATAAACTTGATGATGACAACGATGCGCGTGGCCCATTTCGAGTAGTAAAGGTCTAAAGCTCTAAAATGGAAGAAAGGCATCAATTTCCAATGCATGCATGATGCATATATAACGGATGTGAATCTTCATAGAATATAGGGAAGACGACCATGACCATGGCCATGGCCCATCTCTCTCTCTCTCTATCTGTTGCGCAAAAATGAAACCTTGGCAGGCTGGATGGCCCATAACGGGGGGAAAAATGGAAACAAAGCATTAATTGCCATGTTGCCACTGTAGAATGTAAAAAAAAAAATCGCTTTCAAAAACTTTTTATTGAACGGTTGAATTAATGAGAAAGGACTTATGGGATGGGATGGGGGCTCACAGTCAGTGATGGAACAAGAGCAAAACCTGTATAGCAAAAGCCAAAAGGACACATATTGTGCTGAGAACTTTTGGGAGAACGTGAAGAGTGAGATGCTGCGTCTGGGGCCCCCTATATCCGGCCAAACATGCTTCTTGCTCCTATCGCTACTTTCTAAGTCTCTCCTCACCTCTTCCTCCAGGATTACCTTTGACACTTCATTTGCAATATATCCATTCTTTTTTGTTTTTTCTTTTATTATTATTATTTTATAAATTATATCAACTTTTTATAAATTTTATGACAATTATAAAACATCTTTTATTTATTTTTATTAGTCAAATTTTTTTTGAAAATGACAAAATTATTATTTTCATATCAATTTTTTTATTTTTTAAATAAATATTGATGAAAACTTTAAATTGATTTTTATATAAAATAAAAATAAGTTATTTTCTTTAAATTTATATTTAAATACAATGAAAAAATAAAAAAAAAAGGTTAAATAAAATGGACAATTTCATCATTTTAAAGAAAAAATTGATAAGATGAAGATATCTATATATTTTTAAATAACTAAAAAAGATCAGTATAATTTCAGAAACTTTAGAAAAAATCTGTGTAATTTATCCATAAAATAATCATTAAAAATTTAAGAATAAAATTGACAATTCACTCATTTTGTTCAAGCTGTCATTCGACAAGCACTGACAGGGGTGGTCAGTGTAATTTTTAAAATTTTAGGAGCCTAGTTGTATTTTTACTAAATTTTAAGAGTGGTCAATATAATTTATTCTTAAAGTATTTTAAAAATTGAGAATTATCTTCTAAAATTTATTTCATCCCCAATTACAATTTATAAATGCAAGGATTTATTTTTGATACTGTTGTGCCACTTTGAGTCCCACATCGGTTAGGAGTCGGGTACTTGGCGTCGCCTTATAAGCCCCGAGCTACTCTCTTCTTAGCACAAGGCCTTTTCCTCCATGGAAGAACAAAGTCGTGAACCGCAAAACCCACGAGCATAAGACCGACAGGGGGTAAGACCCATGGGCAGGCAAAGCGGACAATATTGTGCTAAGGAACTTATCATGTGTTAGGACAAAAAAGTGCAGCATCAATTTGGCGCCGTCTGTGGGAACGCTTGGGCCACGTGCCTCGTTCTTGTGTTCCACCAAGTCCCGACTGGAGGGAGTAGCTGTTGTGCCACTTTGAGTCCCACATCGGTTAGAAGTCGGGCATTGACGTCGCTTATAAGCCCCAGGCTGCTCTCTTCCTAGCACAAGACCTTTTCCTCCTTGAAAGAATAAAGCTGTGAGCCGCAAGACCTACGGGCATAAGACCCACAGGGCGTAAGACCTACAGGCAGGCAAAGTAGACAATATTGTGCTAAGGAACCTATTATGTGCCAAAGCAAAAAAGTGCAGCATCAGATACAGTAATATACGATTGAAGAATCAAATTCGCATTAATTAACCAAAGAATAATACTTGCACCATTGAAATATGACATAAGCCCTCAAAATCCGATGATTTGTTTATGGACATTTTGTTTTTTTAACTACGTACTAGGATATGGATGTCCAGTTGCGCGGGAAGGGAAGCCGGATCAAATGATTCTATAATTTTTGCCGAATGAGTCCATATATTTGTCCAATGGACCTGTGATTAAATATGTGGAAGCCCAAGCTCAGGGCTACATCAATCATTTGTTTACCCAAGCCCCAAAAATTGAATTGAGTCCGACTGGCCCAGCCCACCCAAGTTTTACCTCGTCACTCTGTTCAATTCACGTTGACTAGTATTTGAATTGATTTGCTTGTTGCATTGAGTTACCGTTGAATAAGACGCATATGTTTTGCTTGATTTTACATTAATCTAGGACTAGATACTAGGGTTTTTGGCTTTTAATCACATGAAATAATATTGGATAATCTCTTGAAGTTTATAATAATTACACTGACTCTTTTTAAAGTTTTTAAAATTATACTAATCTCTTATTTTAATTTTTTTTTTCAAAATGATAAAACTATCTCTTTTATATTTTTTTCAACTTTTTAAATTTTTTTCATTTTTCAAATAAATAGTTTTAAACCTTAAATTTATTTTTATATAACATAAAAATAAGTTATTTACCTTAAAAATTTTTAAAAAAAATGTTAGAAAAAATTAGTCAAAATTAAAAATTGCAAAAATCAATAAGGAAAAAGGACAGTTTCTTCATTTTGACGAAATAAATTTGACAGGAGTGAAGTATCTGTATATTATCAAGTAAAGTAGAAAAAATCAGTATAATTGTTATAAATCTAAAAAGACGTTAGTATAATTTACCCAATAATATTTTAAGAGTAATGCGAGTGACACCACCTTTTATATGGGTGATTACTCATGAGGCCCACCAGTGAAACTTGTCAATTTGAGAATATATCTATAAAATGAATCGAGTTATTCGTGATCGGTTTGGTTAAAAAACTCGTTTGAGATTAACTCTCAAGATAAACAAGTCAATTTTAAACATATTTTGAGATTCGTGAATTTGTTGAATTTGGCTCGTTAAGCCAAAAGTAATCTAATACTATATATAAAAAAATAAGGTTACTAAAGTTCGACTTACAATTGACGTCAAAAAAATTAATAAGGACAAGTTTGAACACAATTTGAAACCTGTTTATTTTAACCGAGCCGAACTTAAACAATCCATGACTCATCTATAATTCTAAATGAGAAGTTGATGTTTAAGGTAGTAAAAATAGGTGGTGTACTAGCATTATTGATCTTTTAATTGAAATAGGATGATGATGATGATTTTTTTTAAAAGAAATTTTATTTCTTTGTTAAAACCTATTTTTGTGCTAATCTAAATAATGCAATAAGAAAATGAACCGGATTGGGCTTCAAAAGGGAAAAAAAAAATTATAGGAGAAAAAGTAGAATGTAAAGTTTTACCGGATTGGCAAATAAGATAAAGCAGAAAAAATGGAAGCATTATGTAAAACTATATATATAGATCTAAAGGTACATTTTTTTTAATAACAAGGAGCCTTTTTTAAAAAACTTTTTTTTTAATTGAAAAAACATTGTATGATGAAATTACTATGATATTCTCTTCTAGAGACAAAGCAAAGCCCTTATTTACTAAGAAGTTATCTGGTGAGATGGACACTCTATCTTCTATGATACAGTAAGACTATTTTTTACGAATTTTATGTTATTATTTAATATATTATGATTGTATCTCACAACTCTTCAAAATTTTTTTTTTAATTTATGAAAAAATTAGTTGTTTTAAATTTCAAAAAAATTTTAAAAATTTATACGATACCGTCAAAATGCAATAAATAGTGATATACAATGGTGAATAATCTCTCATAGTTTTGGAGTGATAGAAACTTTGTATATAATTACTATAAAAAAAAAACCTAGCATACCCGTCAAAGATAGAAAATTATTAGAAGAAACTGATACAATGATGTAATAATGTGTCATTTTAACGATGTTATGCTATTTTTTATATAATCAATCTTTTTTAATATTACATTATAAATATCAAAAAATATCATTTTAAAAATATATTATTACATGTTAAAAATATCTTAAGAATGATATCATTTGTAGTTTGACCTTCTTACATAGTATTCTATGTCCAAAAGATTTTAGTAATTCAGATATGTGCAGAGGCATCTAGATCTACGAGGAAACTTTCATGTTTTTAAGTGCACCCAAGATTTAATCACATTCCATGGGCTAGTGTGGTATCTACTGGGATAATGTAAAATACTGGCCTACCTGTCTCATGTATTATTTTAGTAACACATGTTTTTTTTTCATTTGTTGTGTTCAAATAATATTTTTAGCTATAGGGAACAAAAATATTGCCTTCCTCTTCTTCTTTGTAAATTAATTGTGAAAGGCGATGGCAGAACTACATGAACTTGAGTGGAGTCAATTGATCACAGTGATTTTGAAAAAAAAAACAGAAGATGTAATGTAATATTAAATTTCTGAGCTATCTTGTTTGAATTGAACTTAGTAAAGTTACATAAAGAAAAAAAAATCCAGACAGTGTATCGCGGGTAGATGAGGCGTACTATAAATTCAGAGGTTGTCTGTTCAAATTTTACATTTTTTTAGACTTGTTAGTGTACATGGATGCAGTCTCATTTCGTGCATCATTGGGTGTGATTAATCTAAACTGTGATCGTTTCATGCATCATTAAATATGATTAGTCTAAATTAAAGATTTGTAACATTCCGTGTGCAAAATAAAATGTTACATTAAAAAAAAAAAAGAGAGGCATTAGTTTTGTATTTTGAAAGAATAAGATAAGTCAATTTAAATGTCATTTTATAACATATAGCAATGATGATAATCTATAGTAATAAATTATGAAGCATAAACACTTTATTTTGATTAATTTTTTTAAAATAAATATTAATTAAAATCTTGAATTTATTTTTACTATAAAATAAAACTAAGTTATTTACATTAAATTA
The DNA here is from genome assembly GCA_008638375.1 of Nyssa sinensis. NCBI lineage: Eukaryota > Viridiplantae > Streptophyta > Magnoliopsida > Cornales > Nyssaceae > Nyssa > Nyssa sinensis. Next base: position 1,778,691 of record CM018035.1, on the reverse strand, counting down.
AAAAATAAAAAATTCTTTAAGAAAAGTTGAAAAAAATTAATCAAAAATAAAAAAAAATTAGTTTTATTATTTTGAAAAAAAAAACTGAATCTAATAAAATAAAAAAAAAATTAATATAATTATAAAAAAAATATATGAATATATTTTACCCATTAATAATTTATCCCCGGTACCTTATCATAAAGTCCCATCATTTTTGTCGGACAAAACTAAATTAAATCTAATTTAAGGAGGTACAACATGAAAATCAGAAAACTCCAAAATTAGAAGGCCTTTGATGAAACAATACTCCAGAGTATATGTGACCTGGTCCACCAACTATATAATCGGGGGTCATCTCAACGGTAACATTAGATCTGGTGGTTCAGACTTCACATGATCAAAATGGACCCAAAAAATCCAATCAACATCATATGATTCCCAAAACGCCCAGGTCGATGAATCTAAATCGCAGGACCCACATAATCCAAGAAGGAGTCCTCTGTCTTCTCCCATTTCTGAGAAATCGAAGATCGCGGAAGAGCTCAGTCTTTTTCTTTTTCTTTTTTTTATTGAAGTTTAATCTTTCGACAACCCAAATTGAGACCCATTTTGTTGATTTTTCAGAAATGAAATAAATGAGCAAGAAGACCCAGATTCGGTCAACCAATGTAACCCTCTGACCCTAGTTTTTGTATTCAATCTTTGGATAACCGGTCTTCTTGCATTTCAACAGGGAATCAACGATTTGGGACCCAATTCATTCGTCCCATTGCGTTGATTCTTCACGAGAAGAAAAGATAACGAAGACCTGTATTCAAAGACCTAGCTGATTTCTTAACCCTAGTCTTTTGTATTCGGTCCCTGAAAGACCGCTGTTCTTGAATTTGGAGAAGATATCGGCAATTTTAGACCAAACCTAGACGAAAGAACGCCTCAAAAAAACCTGATTTTGCTTGATATTGTGATTGTTCCGGCATGGAGTCGCCATTACTGACCTTGGTCGTTATAAGTTTGGAGGTTCTCTTCGGATTATTCGCTATGCCCGTGGAGTCTCAGGGAAATGTGACACCACCACCACCACCACCATCACCTCCTCCGCCCTCGCCTCCACCTCCGCCTCCTCCTTCTCCGTCACCACCGCCACCGCCATCTCCATCTCCATCGCCACCGCCACCGCCTCCACCATCTCCGTCTCCTCCGCCTCCACCATCTCGGTCGCCACCGCCACCGCCACCGCCTCCACCTCCACCTCCACCTCCCTCTCCCCGTCCTCTGGCTCCACCTCCGCCGTCAAAGAATGGTTCAGGCGGAAGTCCTCCTTCCAACTATGAAGGGCCAAACGATTCTCCCAACCAATCCCCCCCTGCGAGTAAGAGTCCGACCTCGGAGCCAAAGCTCAATTGGGGGAAGAAAATTGGATTAATGTTTGTGGGAATCGCGGCAATATTGCAGGTTTGTGTGGTGGCGTTCTTGGTAATCAAGAGACGGCAGCTGTTAAAGAACGATGACAGATTTTGAAGATAATTGCATTATGAATTTTCATCATCTGCCATTGTTTATACTGGAGGAAGAGGGTATATTGAAATGAGATTCTTTAGTCAGCGGCAACTGGATACAAGTTATAAATATGGATCATACAGATTTTAAAGGATTCATCAGAATATTGGTATCTCCATTTGGGCTGTCGCCGTTGTAAATGGGTAATTCTTGCTTGGCATTGTTTCACCATTGGTTGTTCATTTCTCTTTTGATTTTTCTTACTTTGTTCATCTACACGGCTTACAAATCAGAAAGCAGAAGAAACCCTTTTTCACATTGTGTCAAATTGTGTTCTGACTTGTGAGTGCTCTTACTTTACTTATTTATTTATTTTTCTCCTCTCTCTTTCTAATCTGTATGACTGTGTGACAGTAGGAATTTATGGAATGATCTTCTATTTACAATTAATGTTTTCTTCTCATTTCTCTTACTGGTGTGCATTTAACTTGTGAATTTGAGCAACATAGCTACGCTATTTTTATGAATTTTGTTCTTAAAACATTATTAGAGAAAGAATATATGTCATCTATAAATAAATGAATCACCACACTAAATTATTTGACTTCATGGAACAGCAATTCATCTGAAGTTGCTAATGGATTTTTTGTCTTTAATCAACATACATTGAGATTTTTTTGGGTGTTTCTTTTGCACTAAGTCAAAAGTTGGAACTTTTATCTTATACTCCCCACTCCCACAAAAATAAATAAATAAAAAAGAAAAAATAGAAGAAAAAAACAAAGTGAATAAATCTAATTAAGAAAATGAAAAGTAGAAAATTTAAAGGATAGGGATGTGTTATCCTACAGTGATGTGTTATGGGAGTTGATCTACTTCTCCAGGGGTAAAAATAAAATAACTACTCAGTCTTGACTTTCTCTTGTTAGTCAAAAATGGGTTGCTGGGATATTATTTGGGTACTAGAGTTCTGTTTACTTATGAAGATACTTATCAGTACATTACTCATTGAACCAGTTGAAAATGACATATTTGCCTCCATTGCATCATTGTTGGTTGTTTCTTATCTTAGTGCTTGTAACTCTTTCTGGCCATGTTTTTGTCATATAAACAGGAATACTTTTCAATTATCAAATAAATAAATAAAACTACTTTGAATTTTGGCATTCTTTAGCTTTACTCTAGTTACTGATATTGGATGCTTGCTTTGAAATTATGGGGAAGCTTGTGGAGATATCGTAGGGCTTTGTACTAATTGTTGTATCTTCTTTTTTTGGCTTCCCTTTACCAAATTATTAGAGGGGGAATTAATAATTGGAAATAGAGAAGAAAAAAATTGCTAATCATGTTACCCACACAATTTGTGGCTCAAAACGGTAAGTTTCGGTATGCCTTCCTTTTGGTTACTTTGTCAGGCGTTTGTGATATATTCTTTCTTGAGTTTTATTATGTATAGATGGAGATGCATCATCTAGGAATGACATTCATGTAAACTCTAATTGTACAAAACCATAAACTTCTTTTTTGTTGTTTTGATAATTAAAACCATAAACGTCATTTTTTGTAAATTCGCTTGTAGTCATCTCGTGGATTCTGCATTTTTGTGACATATTTGGTTTTTTTTATTTATTTATTGTGGTGAAACCATGAAAGTAGCATATATATTCTTTTTTTTTTTTGGTGGGAAAATTAGATTTTCTTTTTATGCAAATCCTACTTTAAGTAGTGACAGATGTTGAATTAACTTAAAATCACCAATAATAAAACTTAAAAATGAACATTTTCATTCTCCATGAGCCAACTTCCAGTTATGATGAAATTTCAACTTCGTACTAGTTGAATGCAATTATGCAAGTTTGTTAGTAACTCTAATCGTTTCAGCTGTGTGCTCGGCCTCACACTGCAAGGTAGTTTACACGTGGATGCATCTCCTCTATGTTTGATGTTGTAGGTGATATATACAAGATAGTGACTCCTATATGAATTTTGAGCGCTTTCTTGCCTCTTTTTTATAAAATTCCATTTAAAGATGCATTCTTGGATTTGATTTTGGAGTGGGATGGAGAGTACTGTTGATGAGAATTGAAATTGGTGTTCTCTTTGGAAGAAAACTGAAGTTAAGAAGATGAAAATATCTCTATATGTTATGGATGACACATGATCATTTTGACTGTAGTGTTAGGTTGTATTACATTTGAAGTTTTCCTGCATGATTGAAACAGAATTGTAGTAGTAAATCAAGAAAATGTAGAAAGTTAACATCCTTGATTTGGATGGGGATGCAATAGATGGACTAGACAACAGGTTAAGGTAGAAATATAGAGGATATTATGCCTATTTCTAACTTATAAAAGAAATAAAAAACAAATATTGTGCCTATTTCTTATGTCTGCAGCTGTCTAGAAGTAACTTAGTAGTTTTTTTCCCCCTTTTGATAGGTCCAAAATTAACTTGCTCTTAGGAGTTGATAACATAATTTTTTTTTTTCATTTAATAGTTGAAGGATCAGATAAATTAAGTGTAAGAAACCAGTTACTGGACTAATATTCTAAATGGTTCAGTTATTTTCATTTTCAGACCCAATCTATGCTCATGTGTTAATTTATGAAGCACGAAAATTTTATTTTGCCTCACGTATTTGTATCGAACTCGAGTCGGACATGCAAAAAGGAGTGTTTAATTTTTTGGAATTTCGGACACGTCCCAAACACGTTTTTGGAAATTTTTTTTTAATTTTTTGGGATTTTTTTTTCCTTTTTTTCCACTATTTTTTTTATACACAAGCACTAATATATATAATAATTAACAAATTTACTTTCAAAATTTGAATATGAATCTTGAATGTTCATTTTTAAATGAAATTTTTAAATTTTTATTCAAGGACTTTTATATAAATATATTAATAATATTGACGTGATTTGTATATTTTTACATTAATTTTAATTAAATTAATATTAAATTTTTATTGTATACGTATGTTAAAAATATTCAAAGTATTTGTATTTTATTTTTTAAATATTAAATTAACGTGTCTGTATTATATCGTATTCGTATTTAATGATCTCAATTTTTTATTAAGCATAGGAGAATTAGAAAGTTCTCTTACAACAGTTGGATTGATTAGATTGGTTGAGGTTTGTCTGATTACTTTGACTGTGGAGCTTTGAGGATCTATTTGTTAAAATCCTGAATCTACCTAGATCTTCCCATAAACATCATGCAAGAGAGGTCCCTCTGACTGATGATTTGTTTTTTTTGATGTAGTGGCAGTAGTAGTTTTGAAAAATTAAATGCTTTTCATATGATCCGTTGTTTTGCTTTGATTAGAGCCAAATAAATCGTGTAATTCTGATATATATATATATATATTATATATATTTTGTGGGACAGTCCAACCAGCACAAGTTTGGGTCTACAACTTGCGTGCGGGCTATCTTTTTAGAACAGCAAATCAATCAATCAAATAGGCAAAATCATAGTAAACTTACTCCCAAACAAAGTTCAAAATTCAACGACTTGGGCAAAATTAGTTCAATTATACAGGTGTCTTATTTTATTTCTCTAAAAAGTATCTTCCCCGAATTTATTTAATACCATCTCACCAGACTTTCACCATAAAATTCACCATTATATGTCAAGATTCGGGTTTTTCAAGCTCCCTTTGGCCATGTAGGTGAGGATTTATTGTTACGTAAGATTGAATCATTACGTGATAATTTAATTTTTTTAATTATATTTTATCATATGTAATATGATTATTAAAAAATATATATTATATTACAAATGACATAATATCATTAAAAAAAATACACTGTTCATTCAAAAATTTTCATACAATTAGTTCATTTAGGTAGCTAGGTTAGCTTGAATCACCAAATAATTTGGCTGTCCTCTTTGTGGCACGGGCAATGTTGGTGGTGAGAAATGAGCTATAGCTAATAGGAGTACATTACATTCTCTAGTCATGGAAAAATGTTACAATAAGATCAACTTCAAGAATATGAATAATTTTTGGATTCAAAAAACTTATTTATATGTTGTTACAGTGTTTATGTATACATTAATAATTTTCAAAATTATACATTATTTTAATAATAGTATTCAAAAAGAATATTTATTTAATATTTTAATATTTATTTATTTATTTTTTCTCTCTTTCCATTAACTTAGTTCTTTTACTCTCTTCCTATTAATTTTTAGATTTCCTCTCCTTTTTCACTATTCATGAATTGGATTCAAAATGAATACAACAATGTGTCTTCTCTTAGAAGAGAAATAATGCTCCATTTGGAGTCAAAGTGAGAGTTGGAGGGGATTAGCTTCCCTCTTAAATCCACTCTTAGAGTTGCTGTAATGCTAGGTAAGCCACTTATTTGTATCATCTTAAATACCACCTCTCACTTTAGTTGGTTCCACCACCCATGTGACCCGTCATGAAACTCACTTATTCAGGTCATTGTTAAATGTAATTAGATGATATGTCACATATGTAATTATATATAGTAGACACTTGCACATGTGACATTTCGGCTAACCCTTGGGACCATAGTTCCAGGGAACATTAAATACCAACTTGATATAAATAGGTATAGCATGTCCCTTCCAACAAAATGTGAAGTATCCCTTCTTGGATAAATTATATAGTGAGACACTCACTTCATGTCATTATCTGATAGGAGTGACTATATTTCACAAATTCTATTATCCAACTTGAATATTAGGTAAAAATAATTTTCTATGATTTAGGAAAAGTGATAACAGTTGTGTGAACCCATCACTTTAAATTAGATAATGATGTGAAGTATGCCTGTAAATGAATCGAATATGGATCGAATCAGGACTAATCTGAACCCTATTTATTTAAAAAAATTATCAGATCTGATTAGATTTTTCAACGGATCTATAAATTTTTACTCTATATCTGAATTTGTTAACTATCGGATCGAATTTGATTCAATCCCAATCCTTTAATAATACTAATATATATTATGTTATAATATGTAAAATTTAAAATATATAAAGTCAAGTCAATTTAACTTAATAAATTCTTATATAATTTAATATTTAACATATTATAAAAATATAAAACTATGTATCTTAATTAATAATATATAAAATTAATATATATGTTATATTTGATCGAATCGGATTTGTTTAATCCATATCCGATCCATTTAACTAAAGAAATTATCAGATTCAGGATCAAATTGGATCGGATCGGATCATTAGATCAAATTTTTTCGTAATATATCTAAACAAATGGATCGAATTCGAATCAAAATTCAATCCATTCACAGTCCTAACGTGGAGTAATGAATAACTTCTCCTCCTCCTGAATTAGTATAAACACAAGCTAAAAGATGAAGTGCTTATGGAGAATAGAGACCCCAAAGCATGGCATGATTCTTTAGTCAAACAAGCAAGACTAAATAACCCATCCTTGTTTCTTGAAGGGCAAGAAGAAAAAAAAAATAAAAAATCCTGCTATGGCCCAACATTATTTAAGCCAAAATCAAGAAGATGGGCATTGAACCTCCATAAGTACCCCTTTTCTTGGGCCATGAGAACTCAACCATCTGCAAACAAAAATAGCAAAGTTGAATTAGAGACAGGAAGAGATATAAAAATTGGCACAAGAAGCAAATCAAGAAGGGCAAGACAGAAAAGGCTATTTACCAGAATGGAAACTGGACTTGGATGCAAACAGCTCTTGTGTGGAGAGTGGCGTGGAAATTGAGAGTTGGGTTGCAGAGAATGATGCATGGTTTGATTGGTTCTCCTGATCAACATCAACCCAATTAGAGTCTCTGCTCTTTCGCGGCCACTCACTGAAGAAATGGTGGAAAGGCTTCTGGGTTTCCTCTCCTCTTTCTACTTTGATAGGTTTTTGTGAATTAAAATCAGTACCCAAAACAAAGCAATGCTGCTCTTGCTCTTGTTGTTGCTTTTGATGTTTTGAATTATCAGTGGGGTTTTTTAAGTGTAACTGAGAGTATCGACTGGAGGAACTCATTGTCACTGGCGTATATGAATCTGCAGGTAGGCTCTGTATTGTCCCAGAAGCTTTTGGGAAAAAAGATCTTTCATCCATTCCATGAACGTACCTATCTCAAACAAAAATCAATCATAGGCCTGTGGAGGAATTTAATGAAATGATACTAGAATATGTGTTAGATCAGGCTAACACTCTCACTCACGTTAACACTCACGTGCATCTCTGTCAGAATGGAGAGCGAGAGTAAAATCGAATTAAAAAAGTATGAAAGTGCAAACTTTGCACCGAATCCAAGACCTCTAAGAATCAAATAACATGTTAAATCGTCAATTGCTTTAAAAAATTAAACTGTTAGAAAATGAACTAATAATGTATATCAAGTTAACAATACTATTGCGTGCACACAAACCTATAGTCTTTTTCTGCTTTAGAATATGAGCCAGAGTCCAAAAGCAGGTGATGGCCAGTGTTGTTTTGAGGTGAAAAACAAGAACCAGGAGGCCTAGAGGATGAGAGAGGACAAAGAAAGGGGTGAAAAGTGGTATTGTGGTAAGGATACTTGGGGGAAATGGTCTCAGGAGTACTCATTGATGATGAAAGTGTAGGGAGAGAGAAAGAAGTGCTGTCGGTGGTGGTGGTGGTGGTGGTTGAGTTTATGTTGATTGATGAGATGGATGGGGAAGATTGAGTTGATGTAATAACTTCCACAGGCTTTCTTGAACGGTTTCTGCCTCTGTGCATGTGTCTCTCGCAGTACTTGGAGTCTGGGTATGCTTCCTTTGAGCATCTCCATTTTTTCCCATCTGTTCTTCTGCACCTCCCTGGCTCTGGGTCTGCTTTCCTGTCAAAACCCATCTCAAAACATCCCCAACCAACTGCAAAACCCACAGACCCACCCACACACAGGCTTTCATGAGTCTGCAATATTTTTCAGTAGTAATATATAATTATATATATATATATATATATATGACATTTATATCCAACAAAAATAAGAACAAACAAGTAGAGAACCAATATATATGAGGTATATATATTGGTTTCATGCTTACAGCTGGGTGGGTGAGAAAAGAGCCTTGAGGACATTAAAGGGTACTCCAAGCTTTTTTTGACACCAAAGATGAGATCAGGTGGGATTGGAACTCCTGATACCATGTATTTGAAGATTACAGCTTGGTGTTCAAGCTCTTGCCACTGAGATGCTGTGAATGGAGACCTGTTTCTTGCCGTACTCATCCTCAAAGAAAGAAAGAGATCAACACTTCAAAACAGGCCAATAATAAAAGGAAGAAGAAGAAGAAGAACTTGTTACTCCTGAAGGACTTCAGAGACACAGAAAGAGGGTGTGTTGAGCTGGGAGTTTTAAAGGGGTATTTTTGCAGAGCCCACTGGTTGCAGAATCTTCTGCCACCCACCCAAACCCCCTCCTCCCCCCCTCCTGAGTCTGTTCTTATTATGACTGCAACTCTGTTGCTTCTGCTTCTGCCCTGCCTCTGCTGCCTTTGTTGCTGATACTGTTGTCTCTGTCACCTTTACGGAAATTTATAAACAAATGTAGAGAAAAAGATATATATATATATATATATATTATCTAGAATGAGTATTTAAATGGATCCTCTTATGAATAATATTCAAGTAAATAATTTTCAAAACTCGTTATATTTGTAATGAACCAATTTGATTTTATGTTAACTAATTAATAATTATATTATTTATTAATTAATATTTTTTTCAAAAATTTTTTTATTATCTTAATTATTTGACAGATAAAATAATTATATATATATATATTATTTATAATATATCTTAGTAATTATATTTATTAATTTTATATAATTAAAATCATTATAAATACAAAATTATGACATAAATAAGTTCATGAGACAAAACTTCATCAATTCAAAAGTATTTTATGAGTTTAATTTTTTAAGTATATGAAAGACTGAATTGATGATGAAAAATTGTATATAAGATTTTTTTTTTTTTGGTAACAAAAGTCATAAATATAAGAAACAGGTTTAGATTAAAAAATATTAAAAAATTTAATAATTAATAAATAATTTTTTATCTTCCACATTTATTAATAATAACATAATTGACTGCATCTGAATCAAAAAAGGTAATTTTAGCAAAGAAAATATATATGAACATGGTTTCCCTACATGAACGAACCGTCGACATAATTTATTATTTAATAATAAATATATGATATAATATGTATTTGGCGCAAACTAAAATTAGAAATAAAATAAATGTATCATCTCTCATAATTAAAGCTCATTAGACATAATATAATACACTAAAATCAACTAATACACTACTATTGATATAGTTATTAATTTGAATTTTGATATCATAGTGTTAAGAGAATATCGAACATAGCTAGTCCACGTCGCAATCATAAAAAACAGTGCCATGAGCAGCTGCATGATAAATCGTGGAGATAGCAATCCTTTTTGTAAGAAGTGGGGAGTGAAACCTAGAGAAAGTGACAGCTTCTTGTTGAAAGATACAAAGGTCACGGGAGTAATTTCAAGAGTTAGAGCAACTTCAAAGGAAGTTGTTATTTAAGTGTGTCAAAAAATTTATTTGTAATTTTAAATAATATTATGATACTCTTGAATTATAAATTTATTTTAATGATAAATGTCAAAATGAGGTGTTATTTTAATATTTTTTATTAAAAAATATAATTAAACTTAACGGTTATATTTTAACGAATATAGTTTTCATAACGGTTTAATTTAAATTAATTTTTTAAATTAAATTACAAAAATTAATTTAATTTAAAAAATTAATTTAAATTCTAACAATTAACTAAATTAAAAAAATTAGTTAAATAAATAAAATCATTCTAAATTTATAGAATAATTTTTGGAGTTATTTTCTGGGCTTTGTTAGTTTTCTCTTCACAAACTCCCTGTATTTATAGAATTCTTTGTTGAAATAAAGCTGTTGGAATGGTAGCTGTTGTAACAGTAAAAATGAAAACGGTCCAACCGTCAAATGGCACATCTCCCTTTTCTCTCTCCAAAGTTTGTAAAAATGGCACTCCACAACATTGAGTGTCATTTTGCAACTGCAGATGCCACTCCCTTTGTAGTAAAAAATTTTGAGTTTGGGGTGCCATTTTGACGATTATGAATTTGGCACACCGAATAACACCCTGTGTTGGAGTTGCTCTTAGATTTAATTAAAGTTGATCGATTGCATTTTCGCAACTAGCATTTTAAAGTTTAAGTTAGAATTCTTTTTATATTTGAATATTTGTTTTGATGTTTTTAAATATTTTTTTTTGACGTTTTTAAATTTAAATGTCTATTTTGAAAAAGTACAAGTAACAAACTTTTTTCAAACTTATGTTTCGCAAAATTTTTTTTTTTTTTTTATATAACATATTCAACACTTTTAACAGTTTATTCAAATACTAAAATATCATTTAAACCCGTTTCAAATATATTCATTCAAACACTCATAACTTAACTCAAACTGTATTTTTCTCAAATCACACGTTTTACCGTTCAGTGAAATGAGTATGTAATCTTTGCCAATTTATCAATTTGCCCTAGTTTTAGTTTAAATGTTATGGTGGGGTTTTTTTTTTCTAACAGATTAATTAGAAATAACAGTACATAATTAAACAGATACATATGTAGTATGTATATATACATAAGTAAAATAAATGAAGACCTTTGTAAAGATGAGAGAACCTATTAAATGGGCCAAGACATTTATTTTGTTATTGAATGGAAGACACATATATTAAACTAATAAAGAAAGATTTGTATAGTTGACCTTTTAATTGAGATTCAAGTTCAAGACTTCATTCAATTGCACACAAATCAGTATAAATTCTACATTTGATTCTTGAGGCTTATGCCTACATGGCCTTTATTTGAATGGAAAGTTTACAAGAGTTCCTGACTTTAACCTAATACTTTTTTGAAATTAGAGTTTTAATGTTATGTTAAATCATAAGTTATTTTAAAAATTTATACTGATAAAGAATGTGTCAAAAATTTATATCAACTTATTTTAATAATATATACAAGTTAATAATGTGTCAATAAATTGTTTTCCTTTTTTCACAAACTTAGAAGTTACGGTTTTCGAGCTTCGTCATAAAATTCACCTGCCCTCCTTTGTGAAAGAAATTTGACAAATTTGAGTTATGAAAATTAAAATATTTATCTTTTATTGTTTTGTTAAGGGTCATTATTTAGTGTTAATCCTGTCAATGCAAAATGTCGAAAAAGGCCGACACGTTAAAAACTTATCTCCTAGTACTTTGTGAACCAAATGATTGCTTTCAAATTCTAATCTTATGTTTGGTAAATTGAATTTTTTTTCCTCCATTGCACTAATTGTTCATGCATTCAAATCACTCAAATTATTTGGTGGAAGGGAGCTTTTAAGAAACTCAAACAATGATCTTAGGGAAGGTTTGGATTTGTTGGTTTGCAATAAAGATTGGCAGGAGGTCAAAAGGGAAGAGCATTCACTCTGTTTTATTTTTCTCAGCTCCAAAGCACATGCATTCTGTACTACTTTATTGTACCCTCAACTAACCCACTTTTCATTCATTCATCTCAGAACTTCCTCACTTACATTTTCCATATCACAACATGGGGATAGTCACAAGTATCTTTCCTTTTATCCCATTTTTCAGCTGTGTGTGCAGTCTTTACAGTGCAATTCTAAAGGATAAAAGTTCACCTGCCTTATTTTGACTGTATACTTTCGTTTATCAAATTCAAGAAACATACAAATTAATCAAAATGAGCTTTAGCTCAGTTGGTATTATCTGGTCGTGGTCATTTATAATCAGAGGTCAGGGTTCAAGTCTTAATTATGTGTGAGTGGGTACTGGGTAGTTTTAAGCCTCGGACTGGATTTGGGATTCTCGAGAAGAGTGTACTTTAATATAAACTTCCAAAAAAGAGTTATGTGGGATTAGCTTTAAAAAATAAAAAAGTAACATTATGTCACATAACATGATATTATTTGTTTTATTCATGAATCAAGTTAATGGATCCGGTTCATGCCAAAAAATTTTCATTATCATGGACTACCTTTTGAAACACAGAAAGGCGAGGATAAAAAATTTAAAACACCCAAACATTTATGGGACCGGGTTTGGTTGGTCATACTTGCCCATTGTATTTATCTCATTCCATGATTTTACATTTCAAACATATTAGAGTGAATTTTGTTACCCAGAGTTTAATTTACTGGCCTGACATTCTTCACCAATCTTTTCTACTTGCAAGGCGGAACTACAATTAGGCTAGGTCTAACTGTAACCCTCCTAATTTAAGAAAAATTCCCCAAAATTTCACTCTTAATTTTTTTCCGAAAAATTTCTCTAATATTTTTTTTTCTAGCCCCGCCTTGGCTACTTGACACAAAATTTAATGAATTCACTATTTTTTTTTTTTTCATGAATCAGTCAGGGAGTATCCTCAGTCAGCTTACATGCACTAGATTGAGTCCCCATTCCCGTGACAGTCTGATCCACCCTTTAAGCTCTAGTTGCTAATGATCGGCGCAGAAAAGACTCGAATTCGAGACTTTTGTATTTTATCCTCAACGTTTTTATCACTCGACCACACCCCAAGTAGTATGAATCCACTGTTAACACTAGCAATATTTTTTTGTTAATTAAGTTAATCATATGACAAGAAATTAATTTGAAGATTGATTTAAACTCTTTCATGTAAATGTTCACTGCATATCTTGGTTCTGTATAGCTTCTGCCTAGAAAAAACAAAGTAATTGCACAAAAGTTATTGATAAATGTATCAATGAAGACCACAATATAAATGAAGTTTTGTTCAATGCTTCAAATTCAGACAGCTCCCTCTTCAACCACCATATTGTCCTCTAAACTGGAAGACATAAATCTCGTAGCAGAAGTAGGGTGGTAAATTATGACCAGAATCACCAAGGCACTGACAAACATAGATTTTGGAATCAAAATCTTTAGCAAACTCAGCTGTATGAAAAAAACATACCAAAGAAGAAAATAATGATAGTACCATCAACTCACAGTGGTAGCATTTAATATACAACTAATGTTTTATGATACGTGTATCTGTGCAAATATTGTGAACATATATATATTCATATGGTGTGTGAGACTTGCACTATGATACTCACATGAGTCTTGTATTTATGTGAACGTACATGTACAGATACATGTACTATCAAACATTATTCTTAAAAATACAAATATATAAACACATTCGATATATATATATATATATACACACACACACTTGAATAACTCCAAAGACTCCTCCATGCATTTGATGAATGCAAAGGGATAGTTTCCTCTCTTTGGTGTAGGACTGACAATTCTTAGTCATGTCAACATCATTTTCCACTTTCGATGCAATTTTAGCTAACTATATATATAAAATGTGAAAGGAGCGGTCCTGTATTCCTTTATATATTTTCTACACATGTTTGCTCCATATGCATAATCCATAATATCCAATGGTATGATAAGAAGTTTTAAGTTTTAACCACAAAATAATCAAGCAGCTCCATGCAAGCTAGGCAATTGTTCATGACAAAGTCTCATGATCAAGCCAAAGACTTTTGTGACAAAGTCCTGCCAATTCTGTATCTTTGGTGAATAGTCCTAGCACAGAGATGGTAACGCATGGACAAAATGAAGTCACGAAGAGAGACTCTCAACTTGTACACTTCAAAGACTTGATCCCATTCAAAGGAAGTAGATGGAGGTCACCTCTCAATACCAAGTTCAAGTGCTTGGTAATGTAAGCTCAAATCACTAAATAATGTGCAACAAATGCAAGGCCACTTGATATGACTATGAGGGTGTTTGGCCACACATCCCTCCCCCAAAATCGCGGTTTTCACCTGCTGATTTGTCCTCGTTTTTCATAACTCCTTTCACAAATCGTAGGAGTGGCCCGCAATATTCTCCCTTTGCCACCCTGCCACCTTATATTGAGCTCACATTTTTAAATCAAGGTTATAAAATTGCAAAGAAAATAACTATATAATACACCGTCAAAATTTCAAAGTGTAAGCAACTTCAATTCACAAAATCAAAAATAGAAATTTCTTTCTTTCTTTTTAAAAGCCTAATTAATTACTAGGTTAAGTGATATCATATTATTCTTACAGAGACTTAAACTCTGCTATTCCTTTTTAAAATGAGTAGATGATACTATTGAGTATTACCCCGCTTGAAAAAAAATTATTTTTAGCAAAGGGTTTTTTTACTTTTTATTTTTATTTTTTAGAATAAAATGATCTAAAAGTTTGGTGCAGCAACCCTGTATGGTTGTGGACATGCCACAAACAAGTGTAAATTGGATAAGAGTCAGAAGTACAGTTGTTATAAAAATATTCTAGATAATAGATATGTATAAAGTCCTTCAAAATATGGGCTTTGCCATTCTCATTATTGCACTTTATGCGATCTCCAAAAATTTTAAAATTATATTTTTTTGTTACTTATTTATTAAAAAATTAGGTATTTACCCCCACCCCAAATTTTCTTATATATCTACAAATACCTTTGCTTCTGTGCCCTCAACTCTAATTTCTGGATCTGCAGCTTAAAAAGAGAACCCATGTGTCAAACCTCTATCCTATCCCTATCCCAATCCTTATAATAGATGCATGGAAACCACCAAATTTTTTAATTTTTTTATTTTTAAGGGAGATCAATTTTTAACTATCACTAGATTTAGGTTGGCAAGTTCAATTAGTACTCTACTCTGTATAAAAGAAGTTAAATTTGACGAGGAGGGCACATAATTAACTAATTAAGGACCATAATCTACAGTTAATAGACCTCTACTATACTCAATCAAATGATTTTAAGATATAACCACCCTGCTCAACTATATTCTTGGCACTAATCCTATTAAAATTAACATCATTTACTCAAATTCTAATATAAACAAACGAAAATGTGAACTATGACTATGAGATTCATAATTCTTACACCCACGTCACGCTTTTTAATCATTTGGGAACAGAAGACGTGTGAGAATTACACTTCAGTTGCTAACAATCCGATCTTCATACAGAAGAGGAGGATGATGGAGATTTTCCCAGAGAGTGTGATGAAACTATGGAACCAATGGGAGCTCCGAGGGATGGTTTTCCTCAGCCTCTGCTTACAAATTGTCCTCATCATCTGTGGAAACCGGCGAAAATACACTGCTAAAAAGTGGATCAATATCTTTATCTGGGTTGCCTACTTATCTGCAGATTGGGTTGCAACTGTCTCACTCGGCGTCCTCTCCAATATCCAAGCAAATTCCACCAGTAATTCTCCAAATCCAGACAGCATTATCACTGCATTTTGGGCTCCATTCCTTCTTGTTCACCTTGGTGGCCCAGACACCATCACAGCATACTCCTTGGAAGACAATGAACTCTGGTTAAGGCACTTGCTCGGTATTCTTGTTCAGATTGGTCTGGCATTTTTTGTTATCTTGCGTTCCTGGACAAACAATCCCTTGACGTTTCTAGCAATACTGCTGTTTCTATCTGGAATTGTCAAGTGCGGAGAGAGGACTTGGGTTCTCTGGTCTGCAAGCAGTGAGCATTTTCGCAACTCCTTGCTACCCGCTCCTGATCCAGGACCTGATTATGCTGAATTCATGGAGGAATGCGGTACCAATTTGCCGGGGGGAATGATTGAAAAGATGGAACCCGAATGTTGTTTTCAAGTGGATGATGAGATCCTTCCCGAGGCAAAACTTATCCATGAAGCTTATTTCTTGTTCCAGATGTTCAAGCGTCTCTATTCAGATCTCATCCTTAGTTTCCATGAAAGGCAAGATAGCATATCCATCTTTGAAAAGAGGTCATCTGTAGATGCCTTCAAACTGATAGAGATAGAGCTTGGATTTATGTACGATGTGCTCTATTCCAAGACATCCATGGCTTATTCTCGAACTGGAATATTTCTCCGCTCCTTCTGCCTCTTGTCCTCTGTGTCTGCATTTGTGGCCTTTTGGGTTGCTGTTCATAAGGCATGCTTACTCAAACATGGACATGACCATATCTTATCTACTATTAATTGGAGCTATTTTTCTAGAGATTTACGCGGTGATTGTACTAATTTTCTCTGACTGGACTATGCTTTGGTTGAGTAAGCACAAGAAGCAGCTGCCTAATCTCATCTACCGCGCTCTCTCTTCCACTGGATTACCTTCAATGAATCGTAAAAGGTGGTCAGGGTCCATGGTGCAGTACAACCTAATAGATTTTTGCCTCAGAGATAAACCAGCTAAGTGCGAGGAAATGCAGAAATTCCTTCACATATATGAAGCGTTAGAGAGGTCCCGGTATAGGACCTGGAAGGCCGTGACTATGGAGTTAAAAAAACTGATCCTCCTACAGCTCCAACTGAAAACTGTGAGACCCCAATTTCCCAACGATAAGCAGTTATGTGCTGAGAGAGGTGATTATGTGCTGGAAAGGAAAAATTGTCTCGATAAATTTAGTTGGAGTGTTGTTGAGGTAGAATTTGATCACAGCATTCTTCTCTGGCACATTGCCACAGATCTCTGTTACAATTCGGATCTTGATAGGTATCAATGGGATACTACTAAATCAAACTGTAAAATAAGCAAATCATTGTCTGATTATATGTTGTATCTTCTTGTCATGTGTCCTTTCATGCGGCCTAAAGGAATCGGGCAGTTAAGGTATCAGGACACATGCGCAGAAGCGAAGAGATTTTTTCAGCAAAGACGGAAGTTTATATCAAGTAGAAGTGAAGCTTGCAGGGTTTTACTCCAAGTGAACACAGAAATCCTTCCAGATTCTGTGAAAGGAGATAGTAGGCTTGCCTAAGTCATTGCAATCACTGGAAATAGAGGAACAGTGGCAGAATGAAGAAAAATGGGAGATGATAAGTCAGGTGTGGGTGGAGATGCTGTGTTACGCGGCAATTCAGTGTGGATGGAACTAACATGCTCAGCAGCTTAGGCGAGGAGGAGAGCTGCTCACTCATGTTTGCCTTCTCATGGCATGTCTTCGGTCTTAGCGAACAATTTCAAATATTACGAGGCCATACAAGGATCAGATCATTCACCTAATATATTCTCTTTCACAATGAAGGGCACTTAATTTACTAGCAGAATGCAACAGATGTGATCTAATTGATCAAATCTTCTGTTACTCTCAAATATTGGAATGAAATTGTTCCATTCCTAGTTTTTCGGAGCCTCCCTTTTGAATTAAATTCGGTTAATTAGTCCACAAGATATACTAGCAGATTTACCAGTTCCTGCACATAACACTTAAGGAATTCTAGATTGGCATATATGACTCAGTAATGGAAGGGCTTCCACTTGTCCTCTCTGTCACCTTAAGCCTCTGCTGCGTAATGGCAGCATGGACTTGAGTGGCTGAACAAGTTGTCTCTCTTTTTCTTTTTTTTTTGGGATGTTACAAAATCCTACCTGAGTACAAATTGCTCATAGTCTAATTAAGTTTGAGTACCTAAAATCAACAAGTTTAGCAAAAAATAACAATCACATGAATCCACTCTTTTAGGAGAATGTTTTCAATCTCATATGTGGTCATGGTGCTTGTTTTGGATAGGCGGAAAGAATAATTCATTTTAAGAAAATGAAATAATTACACTATTCATGGAAATTTAATAATTTAAGAATAAAAGCAGGCAGTCTCAAACAAAAGCCTCTAATTTTCACATATCAAAATAATTTTAAACGATCAATATGGCTCTGAAGTTTTAAAAATGTGCTAATCTGTGCAACATCTGCAAATGCAACTTAATAAGAGTACTAAAAATGTGCAGCAAGACACTTATGAGACAGGAAATCTTCTTTGTAAGCAGACAATATTTATTAACATAAGCATTTTTCCGGACTTGCTCAACCCTTTGTGAGACTTCTGTGGTACACTGTTTTTCAAACACTTTTCTTGTCACTCTTTTAGTCTAAATGTCATATTAAAAATATTGAACCACATGTTGCATTGTGTTGCCCTTTTCCGAGCTATGTTCACAAAATAATTCTTTTGTTTTTGGAAACATTCAAAGTCATTTGAAAGCACTTGAGAATTTCCACCTAAGACATTCTGATAGGTTTGGACCATGGCCCAAGCTATCAAAAGAAACCTTAAAGTCCACGCAATTTTTTTCCAATGGTTGCTATTTAAAGAACAGGAAAACTTGTATAAATACCTTTAGGCTTCTGGCTGTAAAACTGTCTTCTTATGCGCTTCCTTTCTGTCTTCCCATGCGCCCTTTGGATCACAAGCTGATAATCTTCTCATCAAAATATTGTTTTAGCCCTGCAAAATTTCTGCTGCATTAATCAAACCAATAAGAAATAGTTTGCTTTCTCCAATAAGTAATAAGTTAAAACTTACATGTCTTTTATCCTCTCCCTTCCATGAATTTAATGGCAGCCCATACAATTACACTATACGAATATTAAAATAAATCATAAAGACAAATGTAAACCAAATCATTTTAAGAAAATGACATAATTACACTATTCGTGGAATTTTAATAATTTAAGTATTAAAATAAGGTTGTTTGTAGGTCAGTTTGTTTTAGGGACAAATCCAAACAAAAGCAGGCAGTCCAAACAAAACCCTCCAACCTTGTTTTTTTTAATCAAATTTAAGAGAGTTTGCCGTCTCTTGACAATTCAAACTCTAACCCATCACCATCCCCAAACTTTCAAAACACTTGCTGTCCCCAATAGCTGTTTGTAGATCTCACCAACCATGACATCCAAGAGAATAAGTTAATAACCAGAGACTTTTTTTTTTTGTTTGGCCATTTTCGCAACACCTTAAAAAAACCACCTTAATAAAACATCAAGTCTTCCAAAATACAGCACACCAACGTATTGAATATGCTCTTCACCGTCCCTTCCAAAAAAATACCACTGCCCCATTCATTATTTTAAGACACCCAAGCACAAGTCCACACCAATATATCTTTCTCTGTAGTCAATTATCAAACACCATAAATACAATACCTCCCTCGCCTCTCCTCTCTCTCTCAAACCCTTGTAACACAATGACCATTGAAGAACCAGATCCAATCCCAACCTCTGATCACATCTTGGATTGGTTAGAAGGTTCGATATCATTAGTTCCATCGTTCTTGGATGATCCGTACAACTCCGGCGACATCAGTGACTATTCATGGTGGGTTCAAGGTCAGTATTTTGATATAGAACAAGTTAATAATACCTCTCCCTCTTTCAACAGCACTTCCACCATTACCACTGCTACAAGCGCAAGCCCATCTGATCCTGTCGTTTCCAATCATCCACCACCACCGGATTCCTCCAAGAAACGGAAAGTATCCGTTGACCCAGTTCCCAAGGCATCCCAGAATTACAGAAAGAATCAGAATCGTCGGATGAACGATGCTGATGATGGTGAGGCGGTTATAGAACAGGGGGTGACCGTTAGGCGATCAGGTGGAACCAAAAAGGGAACAACCAAGTCAGCAGGAAATAACTGTAATAACGGTAATAACAAGGAAGGAAGGTGGGCAGAGCACCTGCTCAACCCTTGTGCCGCTGCCATCACTGCCGGAAATCAGACGCGTGTTCAACACCTCTTGTACGTTCTTCACGAGCTTGCCTCTGCCACCGGCGACGCCAACCACCGGCTTGCCTATCACGGCCTCAAAGCGCTGTCTCACTACCTATTCTCTGGCTCCTCATCTGTTTCAGTCGGGCCAAGTACTTTCGCTACCACCAAGCCACAATTCTTTCAGAAATCTCTGCTCAAATTCTACGATGTCAGTCCTTGGTTCATCTTCCACAATAACATTGCAAACGCTTCGATGCTCCAAATTCTCAAGGAACAAGATCGCTCCCGTAATCTTCATATCCTTGATATTGGAGTCTCTCATGGTGCGCAGTGGCCAACGTTGCTGGAAGCCTTGACACGCCGACCCGGTGGGCCTCCTCCGCTGGTTCGCATCACAGTTATTGCCGCCACCATAGACAACGATCAAGCCTCAGAACCTCCATTTGCAATTGGTCCACCAGGGGACAATTATTTCTCCCGACTCCTCTTGTTTGCCAAGTCCATGAACATCAATTTACAGATCAATCGACTTGATAATCACCCACTACAGAATTTAAGTGCCCAACTCATCAACTCCGTCCCTGACGAAACCTTAATCGTCTGCACGCAGTTCAGGCTCCACCATCTGAACCACCACCACCACTCAGATGACAGAACTGAATTTTTAAGAGGATTGAGGAATTTGGAGCCGAAAGGGGTGATTCTAAGCGAGAATAACATGGACTGTAGCTGCAACAATTGCGGGGACTTTGCAACTGGGTTTTCACGGCGACTGGAGTTCTTGTGGAGGTTCTTGGACTCGACGAGTGTGGCATTCAAAGGCCGAGAGAATGACGAAAGAAGGGTGATGGAAGGAGAGGCGGCAAAAGCATTGACAAACCTGGGTGAGATGAATGAAGGGAAAGAGAAGTGGTGTCAGAGGATGAAAGGAGTTGGGTTTGTTGAGGAGGTGTTTGGAGAAGACGCCATTGATGGAGCTAGAGCGCTAATGAGGAAGTATGACAGTAACTGGGAGATGCGAGTGGAAGAGAGGGATGGGTGTGTGGGCTTGTGGTGGAAAGGGCAATCTGTTTCGTTTTGTTCGTTATGGAAGTCGGATACGAAAGCAAATGACAGTTAAAAGTAGTTGTTGCTCTGTTTCCTTTCCCTCTTCTCTGCATATGCTTGAAAGAGTGTGAAGCTACAATATGAAGGCTAGCTTTAGTTTTTGTGTTCTTTGTATTTGCGTGCTTTCTACACAAATTTGGTGAAATGAATGTTTATAGAACAGTCCAGAACTACAGAAATCATTAGCGAGTGTAGAGCAAATTCTGATACATTTATGTTCTTTTTTTAGTCATAATTATCATGATTATAGACACTTGTTCATAACAACAGAGCCATAATATCCATTTAGAGATAGTGTAACCCCAATCAAAAAGAGAAACCACGTCTATTAATATCAATTCAGAATGTGAGATCTCAAATGTTCTCTATGGTATATTGGATTGGAATGAACTCGGTGTGACCAGGAATTTGTTTTTAAGGAGGACAAGTTTTTCGTTAATCAATTTAATGCCCAAAACATTCTCAACAATTTTTATTTTATCAAAACTTCATTCTAATGAAATCATAAAATAAAAAGGAAGATCCAATCATCTCTTTCATTTTACACTGTTATGTTAGGAGATTCTGAGCGGAAAAAAAAAAAGCAGAAGATATGGGAAATTAATACCGCACCATTGTTCATGAAACTTGCATAGCTGCTGCCACCAACAAACTACTGTATTTTGGGAACATTTATTTAGCCTCCCAAATACAAGGGCTCTCCTCTGTGTTACCACTTGCACTCTGGCAGATGCATTTTACATGCAGGCCCTCAAAAAGGAGGCAACATAATAGCCCACATATATCAAATCTCTCACTGGTATCCCATTGATGTGTTGTTTGGTTTGCAATTCCAGTACATGTGAATCAAATTGTTGAAACAAATTTGATTAACCTAATTATAGAAATCAATACTAACTACATAAAAGCAATTCAGCAATGAGACATGAACATTTCAAAACCACCCATCAATTTGTGGAACTTTTTGGATTGAACTAAATCATAGCTAGAAGAACAGCAAAAAAAGACAATATATGTATTGAGTATTTAGTATCATCCAACCAGATAATCAAGAACTATGCTATCCAAATCAGAAAAAATCTGTACTCATTCTAAATGGCTCTGTAGATGCTTCAGTTTTGGACTTAACTTTAGACAGTTTGGTTGTAGCACTTCTCTTGCGTGCGCAGGTTCCACTAGCTCTGTTCATGGATCCATTCAAAAGACTAAAAATTGAACTATTCTTGCTCCTATTCCTACTTCTTCCCCTTTGCCTCTTGTTCCTGCACAAAAGGGATTCAACTTAAGTTAATTCTCACAAGTAGTACTGAGCTGCACTTCACTTCTAAAATTTTAACATGTTGAAACAACAAGCAGAACTAAAATTAATATATATATAAAGCTCCAATTTTTTTGGTTTCAATTGAATCTTTAAAGGGATTGTTGATGTGAAGTAATCACATTTATTTGATTATGCCATTCAAATCAATATGATATGATTATTTCAAAGCAATCTCAAATATTTTCAACTGTCAAATGAATTTCAATAAAATTAACTAGCTCAAGTCATTAAAGAGATGATTCTTGTTACACTCAAACCACTAAATGACACTGATCTAATATTGATCCGAAACTCCAATCCTTGTAATGATGACAAGGCAATATTAATATTTTATTGGTTAGGCTACAATACTCGACAAGGGGGTATTACTTGGTACAACAAAAAATACTTGGGCTATCAAATGTCAGAATGTGGGTTTGAATATGAGAACCATCACTTAAATATTCAGTACAACTCTACCAATGAACAAGTCCAAGTGTGCTTGTCACTGTACTTTCTGCAGACTTGGCATTTATTCATTGACCAATAGTCCCAGACCAATGAATAATTTTTTTGATTCTAATCAAGTAGTAAAGAGTAACCATTTTGCCAAAAGGAATAAATGATGGCGTTGTACCCAACATTAATTCTGTTTTGACAAAAAAAGGAAAAAATTTCTGACTATCTTTGTCACAAACTTAACTACAAGTAGGCACACATCAAACATCCTGCCTAGATAAATAAGGTGAACCAACTCAACAATCGACCAGTGGAGTTATATCCTCGTTAAATTCGAAGCAATCATATCCATTTTCACAACCTTAACCCACCATACAAAATAAGGTGAATCAATGCAGAAATATAAATGGGACAAGGAAATACCTCAAAAAATACGTAGTGACAGCATCTCAAAGCAGCATACAAAAGGCAACCACATGGTGAAAAACGAAAGAACTCGTCAAACGCTTTAGCATCCATTGCATCATCAGTAAGGATTGCCACCATCTGATCCTTAGTCAAGTTAGTCCTGTAAAATCATAATGGGAAGCTTGTTACACTACTCTGAAGTACTAGAACATTTAGGGGGTTTCACAAAAATCTTAAAACAATGAGCATAGGCAGAGATTATAGGCCTAATTATCACCCACCATTTACGAATGAGATAAGATGAAGTTCAATAACCATACCTAGGCTATCAAATTTTCATCATCATGATATGCAAAAGTAGACTGTGTAGAAGCAAATGCTTAAAACAAAATATGCACCAAAGTCAAATATCTAAACTGGTATATCCATCCACCATCTTCATCAAGATAATCATGACAGGTTATGAACAAACAAAGATTCATGGAAACCATTTAACAGGTGGACCACTTCATATCATTGACCAAATTCTTTGAGCTAATAAATTTGTAACAAGTCCAATGGAAACATCAGCATAAGCAGGCCAATTTTGAACAAGATTTCCAAGGCCATGTCAAACTAATGAAACAGGAAACATGTCATTTGTGTGCAAAACCCAATGGTGGTAGAGGCAATGGCTGCAGTAGTGGTAGTAATGACAGATACAGTAGTGATGGTGGTTGTTGGGAAGCCATAGTGGTGGTGGTAGCATTGCAATGGTGGTTATGGGTGTCCATGGTTTCGTGCTGCTACTGTAGTGGAACTTATGCAACAATAGTGAAGCAAAAGTGTATGCAACAATAGTGAATCAAAAGCGTTGGAAGTGGAGTTTCAAAAGCTTAATAAGTAGTAAATATTAGGCTTCATTAAAATTATTACCTGTCAATTTTCATGAAAAAGTCTATGGGATAAGCAGAATAAACAAGAAGAAAGATTAAGTCAACAACAGCTAACTTCTTACTTCAATAATACTAGTATAATTGGAAAGGTAAAAGAGTACCATGTGTCATTTGCCAATATGTGAATAAAGTAGCCAATTACCGATAAACAGATAATTCTCATGGGTGGTTTTTCAAATGATGAAGGAAACAAATACAAATGCTTTCCTGGACGTGATTGAGGGAATAAACATAATGCTTTCCTGGAAAAGCACACTTACAAGAAATAGGGAAGGTCACTGCAAGACTTTATCTCGGGAATTCCATGATCTGAATTTAACATGCCAACTGCATTGATGACATTCCCAATTGGAAGAATTTCTTCTTGGATTGAAACAATACCCTTCAAATCAACAGGAACACTAGAAACCGTAGTTATTAACTCAACTTTTTTTCCTGGGTCATCATGAACATCATAACTGAAATGTGAAGCATCGTGAGAATAAACTATTTCAAGTGGCAAATCATGATGTGAGCCGTTCAATTTGACAACAACATAATCAGAACATGGGCATTGGACACCTTCAGTGAGAACAAAAGGTACCTAAATTACAAAACGTGTTATCAAAATAATATTTATACACTGGAACAGTTAATA
Source organism: Nyssa sinensis (assembly GCA_008638375.1). Lineage (NCBI taxonomy): Eukaryota > Viridiplantae > Streptophyta > Magnoliopsida > Cornales > Nyssaceae > Nyssa > Nyssa sinensis. The sequence continues at coordinate 1,753,786 of CM018035.1, read as the reverse complement.
TAAGAGGCACAATGTTTCACTTGAAAAATCATTGAGACACACAAATTTTCCAAGGTGAAAAGATATAATTAAAATAGAAGAAGGGTGAGGGTCCGAATTTATACATTTTACTTTTCTTTTTTAAAAAAAAAATTAAAAAATAGGAGAAGAAGGAAATTTGAAGTTAAATTCAAATTTTTCTATAAAATTTTAGAAAGTAATTTTTTTGAGAGAAAAAGAAAAAATTAGCCTTAAAATCTGGTGAAGAAAATGCATACGGAAATAGGGAAAAAAAAATTGTATGTGAGCGAACATATAAAGAACACCCACCACTAAACAAGGGCAGATGTATATATATGGTTGGAGCCAGCCCCCCACCCCAAATTTTACACACAAAAAAGAAATTAATATGTAAATCCCCCCTCTAATTGTGAGAAAAAACTTCCTTCCAAACTTTGCATAAAAAAAAAACATATCTAAATCCCCTTCCAATTTTGAGAATAAAAAAATATATATACTTCTAGCTTTGCCCTTGACCATTAAGGTACCACTGACATCGAAATTTTAACATCTATATACTAGGCTTATTAGCATGGCGTAGTACATGTAAGCACAAAGCAAGTCTTTTCCATTACCACAAGTCCATACCATATTAGTTTCTAAAGTGCTCAAAAGAGTCAAAACTATCATCCATGTCGCTCTTATTTCATTATGTGAACAAGCCCCCATCTGGGTTATTAGTGGAACCTATTAGTCATCAGATAAACTTTTGGTAATTACATATTCGACATAAATCAATGATGGTGCTATTGTAAAGTACAAGTGAGTTGCTACCTAGATGGATAAAAGAAAGAATGAATCAAATTGCAAAAAAAAACATTTAGAAAGACAAGTTCTAACATGGCTCTTGATAAACTACATTAGCATAATAAAATTCATGCCGTCTACCTTGGGAGGATTGTAGTAAAGAACTGATGATAATAACAATGACAACAATTATGATGAGGATGGTAATTCTGCATGAAATATTTAAGGAAAAGTCTTTGCTTATAAAAAAAATTACCAAAAGTAGTTTACCAAATAATGTAGTACAGTTATATTGGTTATATATAATTTTATGATTTGATGTGTAACAAATGAGATGCTGCCACATCATTTGAAATTTTACTTTTAAGAAAACTTTTTGAAAGGAATAGTATTGCTCAATATTTAATGATATCCATAAATATTTCATTATCCCCAAGAAAATATAAGGGCATGCAAAGTGTTCTCAGCATATCAAACACTCAAAAATATTTTAGACATCGAGTATACCAAGTAAGAAGCACAGTGTCCAAGATAACTAATTTAAAAGATAATAAACTAATGAGCATTCTCTCTCAGATTCAACTAGAATTCCATGCAAAATTTTTTTTTTTTTTTGATCAGTAGAATTCCATGCACATTTCAATGGGTGATTTAAAGAAAGACCACAACCACGCAAGATGGGCCAAATTTTTATTTTCCAACACAAGAAATTGAACTGGTTGAAGGCAGAACTTGTATCTGACATAACATTTCAGCTTGTCAATCTTCTTCTTTTTTTTTTATAAGGCATAATTTGTATTAAAAAGTGCCCGAGAGGGGCGGACCAACTTAGGATCTCATGTCTCCCAAAAAATCTACAAAGTCATCCATTGAAGGATTACAGTTCCCATTTACCCATACATACAATGAAACAAAAAAAAAAAAAAATTTGCTCCCATTTCAGCTTGTTAATGTTAACATGCTCTTTGCAATAAGGAAAAGTGAGTCTTAAGTTTTTCAATCAAAAATGGTGTTAAATGTAGATGTTTCTTGGACCAGCAACATCTACATTTAGTAGATGAAGGAAATGGAAATGGAACATACAACTGTCGTGTTTGTTAAATTGAGCACTTTAGTTTTTTGATAATTCGAAAAAACAAGAAAGAACATATATATGTATATATGATGGCATTATGTGTACCTTCCTCAATGAGTTTGACAGATTTCTTTCGCAAAGATTGGAAGATTCAGATTTTTCCCCACATTTTTTTGTCTTTTTTTTTCAACCTCTCCTGGTATATAACCTTCAAAATAAGAAAATAAAGAAATGGTAAAAACCCAAAATCCAATAAAGAGAAACAAAAACAACAAGAAACCTTTTTTTTTTTACATTGGCAATGGAAATGCCTTTTTAATAGATTAGCTCCATGTATGGCCAAATCATCCGGCCAAAATCTGACACATAGTTACCACAATTCGCTCTCCCTCTAGCGAATTGCAAATTAGATCACACAATTCAAAACCTGAATCATTAGCAATTTGAAACACAAAACTTAGCATTCTAATTTAAAATATTAAAAATCCTTAAAAAAGCATACAACATACAAGAAAATACATAAATACATTGTCAAAATTTTTATTTTATAATGACTTGGATTCGTTAAAATTTGTATGGTGTATACATACATATGAATATCATTACAAATATAATCAAAAATATATATCATGTTCCAAATAAACGTATTTCGTTTAAACAAAGTGATCCAAAAAAGCCTACCCCTAACATACCACATTATATAACAAGTGAAAATCTATGTTCCCGTTCCACGTACCACAACATTCATGTTCCAACCTTTTTTTTCAGCCCCAAGTAGTGAATTTAGTAGTCTTCCACATGATCAAACCATCTTAAGCAACTTTTATCTTACCCTAACTTGATACCATTTTAAAATATCAAATATGCATTCTAGATTTTCATTATCCTCACTCATCCTCTAAATATCTTGTCACTTACGTTTATTTGACTGCCTGGGGCAAGTGTGTGTAAAAGTATATTAAATTCCTAACTTGAGGGCCCATGTAACCTTTGAGTCCCCATACATTGCCTAATGCAATAAGACCTCTGTCCATTAATTACAAAATGCATCAAGACTACAGATTAACCAAAACTCAATCAAACTAAAGATATTAAGCATAATAGACATTTTGTTATTAGAGATAATTGTATTTTGATTGAGTTATTGATATTAGAATTTAGAAAAAATAAAATAATGCAGACCAAAAAAACACTTTTTTCTTCTTTGAACTCACCCTTATAGGTTCATATCCTTCATCCTTTCTGAAGTTTCTATGAAAGGAAACCGTCCTTAAAGATCAACAACCACGCAAAGCTCCTTCAACCTTCTTGGCAGTCCAATAAACCCAAATGAAAGATTCACAAAATTCAAGATAAAGGTTGATAACTCTCGAACTGTTGAAACATCAAGATCGAAATTCAATATATTATTTTGAGACAAAATATTAAATTAGTTCACGTACACCACATTTCACTGCCTGTATTGTTGCGGGGAAAGGATAAAAATAAATAATAAATCAATCTCAATTAGAAAATTAAAAAAAAAAACACACACACACAAAGAACACGATACGAGATCCGATCCTTTTTACACCCAATAACCGTTCATTCAAAATCCACTATTCTCTCGTAAGAAAGAATCATAAAAACAAAACAACTTAAGAGACTAATTCGTGTCAAAAAATACCCCAAACAAAACTGGTCTAAAACAAAATTCCCACTACTACCGAACATATCTCTAATTGTGGTTATAGATATAATTAAATAAGTAGTTTTATGCTTAATCAAGGGAATGTGAAAACTATTTTAATTTTGTTATCTCAAAGCAATAAAAACAGCTAGGCGCTAACCCTAAAATATTTAATCATGTATTTGCACATGCTATATAAACCGCAAATACCTTCTCAGTTTTCCTGACGAGGACAACAGGTTGACCAGTCTCCTTAGAAAAGAGATTACGAGGCTTCAAAATGCTAGCTTTACGTCCATCAACGGCAGATTTAGAGTCTACAATACTGCGAACAAAGACAAGCTGGTTAGACCATTGATCGTCGTCCAAGAGAGACCGAAGGTCAGAGATGCCAACTGTTGGGATTTTACGGACAATGTCCACAGCCTTGGCAGTTCAAGTGGAAGTGCGGTGTGATACGACTGCAGCTAATCCTAGCCCTATGGCGAAAATATATCGCCTGGCTCTGACGTCGCAGCGTTTGAGAAAACGCGTTCGATTACGAAGATCAAGAAGAAAGATTGCTATGGAGGAAAAAGTGACTGTTGTTCCCAAAACTGCACAGACGTTAAACAAACATCACTTATTACTTCATTTAGAAGATTAACCACATCTCAAATAACAATTTTTTTAAAAAAATAATATATATACAGAGCGGGACTCAAGAAACTATATATAACTACATATTGGAGTTTTACAAAGTTGACATATGTTAATTGTGCTTAAAAATATTCCTGAGTGCTTTGATTTTCTTTGCTTAGGCTTGTTATTATAAATTTAATTAACACCTCAAAAATTCTAAAACTAATGAAACACATGAAATCTGTTCAAAATCACAACAAGTGTAGGCTTTGTTTCATTGTGAACCAATTGAAGGATGGCACGAGGAATGTGCTTTGAGAATTAGAGTGAAGATAATCACAACCAAGCTAATCACTAAAAATTTTAGTGATTTTTGGCATACCATGGCAGTGATTTTGAATTACCCGAAAGGTTTGGAAATTTTTGAAATTTATTAGTAATTACTTGGAATGATGATGGCTTCGTACGACCTTGTTGGATTCGAATTTGTAAATTTCCATTACAATACTTGACAAAGATGCAAAAAGAAAGATTAATTACAATCTACTTGACAAAGATGCAAAAAGAAAAATTAATTACAATCTTGAGTAAGTTGCTGTAAACTATGACCATTTCGAGAGAATTAATATCGATTTAGTTAGTAAAAAGATCGTAATTAATTTGATTCATTAATTTAACCAATAAACTTGATTTACACAAAATAAAAATAAAAAACTACTCGAGCGATGTGCCTTGGGACATGGCACATCTTTTGGAGTTATTTAACATTTTCTTCATGAATCTTGTACGGCTACTTTCACAAATTTCAGACCAAACTGATGTACTTTGGGATCATTTAGTTAGTTTCCAAAATACAAGGGCTCTCCCCTACAGATATCAAATCTCTAGCTGGTAGCCCTTCAGTGTAGTGTTTACTTGTTTTCAATTCCACTGTGGATCAAAATTTAGAGAATTAACAAAATAAATTAAAATATGGACACAAATTCTATATGAAAAAAGTTGTAAAAATAGGAACCACAAGAACGCTAATGCTACACCTTAAGCCATAACTATTTACAAAGTTCCACATCATACCAACTAATGGAGTTAGGCTTTTACCAATTATTCCCTTGCCCCACAATTCTATTCAAGAAAACAATAATTTGTTGTGTGTTTCTCAAGAATCATATATCCTAACAGAATTCGTTATTGTCTGCCTACACACGGGACACTTTGGTGCCAATTCACGTACAACTGATAGGGCACAACGTTGGCAACAAACCAGATGCCCACATGGAATAAATGCAGAATGCCTTCTCCTCATCAAGCATATTACACACAAGGCTCCATCTGGAACTTCTCCAGTCTCCTCTTCAGTTGCAATCTGGGTGTCATCGTCATCGCTTGCAGCTGGATTTCTCTGCTCCTGGACTCGCCTCTGTTCCCACCACACTTTCCATCTATTCCAGTTCCTGAGAAAATAAAATTTCAATGTGATCCAAACTGATACAGTACTCAGAATCATGATCGTACAGAATGGTCTTTCTTGACATTTTGCTTTGGGGCTGGGCTGGGGTGGGGTGGGGTGGGGTGGGAGAACTACCATGCAAAGTGAAAAAATCGATAATATTTCAACACATACTGAAATTGATCGTGTTTTGATGAGTTGTTCTTCTTTATGCTTGCCCAAAATAAGGGCATCTTATGACTATACTATTGGCCTAATTTCCATGTTAATTTGGTAACTAGGATGATGTCTTCACACTGAACTAACCCGTGTGAATTTGGGGCCCAAGGTACACTTGAAGGGCTGAATTCTCCTGTACTATGTGAACGGCGTACAAAGGACATGTCCTTTACTTGAGGTATCACATTTCCTTTCTTATTTCTCAAGTTTCCAAGAACCAACTAAAGTGATGGGATCATAAGGTCCATTTGCAGGCCATGCATCAGATCAATTAAGTACTACAACTGAACGCACAGCAAGACCAGTAGCTGCAATAATTTTTTAACCCATTTAACATTGTGATTCCTAATTCGAACTTATTAAGGCAAAAAATACGAATCAATGATGGGGCTATGCCAAGGTTATATAGTACCTTGCAACAGCATAGCCAAGGATACCAATTGAAGTTGCACCAAGAACAATGCTACTCCACAATAACACAGTTTTCCTGAAAGCAAGTTCTACCACCATTTGATCCTTAGTCATGTCGGACCTGCCAAAAAAAAGCACACCCGTTATTCCTTTAGAAGCAGCACCCCAGTAACAAAAAGGGAGTTCAAGGACAGCAATATAGTCCAGGCAACTGATTATATGCAATGAATCAAACGGTGTAATTCATAATATGGGTACCATGATATTTACGCACCAAACCGTTACCCTTTTTCTACATCTAAGCACAGATTCCTCAACAATGTAGTCATAACCCGTATCATATCCATATACTAGCATATACGTCTCCAACACTTCCTAAATGTATCCATAATTTGAAAATAAATCATTAGTTTCAAGGACGTATTTGATACTTCTTATATACTCTTGCACAGGGTCCTATATGTCATCAACATTGAGATGCTAATAAAGTTGTTAGGAAAAACATTACAATGGAATCAAATATTCAGGTACATATTTTGAGAGAATCAAACACTCAGGTGATGCCACAGAGGTAAAGAATTGACATGTAATAAGGTAAACTCTTTTTTTCATGTGCATTTTAACATTGTAAGTTGGAGAATTAAAATATTTGATATTAAAAATAAATATTTTGACCACAATGTGTGTATAACTTTCTCTTTTTCTTTTTTGATAGGTATAATGAGTGTATTGCTATTATTATTTAATGTTTATACATATACACATATACATACAAACAAATATACGCACATATTGACGAAACCTCAATGTATCTACATCTTACTTTTTAGAAATTGTCATATCAATGCTTCATCCCTGTACAGCGGACCAATTTTTCCCTCCAGGACAGCAAGCGATTTTGATGGTCAAAAATTAATTATACACAATATAAGCTATTTATCAAGCAAGTTATATTTCAACATTAACAGATGGTACCCATAATCCACAAACAGAAAAAAAAAATGCTAGATGGCACACATGATGGTAACCATGTTTTGATCGATGGGTCAAAACTAAAACAAGCTAGTCAACATAGCAATTATAAGTTCAAAGGGGAAGCAGAAGACAACATAATTTGAAAATAAATCTTTAGTTTCAAGGATGTATTTGATACTTCTTATATACTCTTGGACATGTGTCCGATAAGTCATTAACATCAAGATGCTAATAAAGTTGTTAGGAAAAACATTACATGTGTCTGATAAGTCATTAACTCAGTTGAATATATGTTATCTGGAGGAAAAAAAAATGATCATATTTGAAATATAATGGTGTCCAACTATGCAAGTTAACAGAATGCTTTCTTAAATAAATTTCCTTACAAGAAATAGGGAAGATCCTTGCATGATTTGATCTCAGGAATTCCATTTTTTGAACTGCAAATGCCAACTGCAGTAATATCCTTTCCTAGTGGAAGAATTTTCTCCTCATCCAGAAGTCCAACCTTCAAAAACAGAACAAATTAGTACATCAACCATCTATATAAGAGAATGAGCATATGAAAAACGGCCAAATTGAATGCACCGACAGAAGTAGAAAGAAAGAAGATTATAATTTTTGAACTTACAGGGTATTCATGGCCAAAAAGTGCCTGAAGGAAAGTATACGGAGAAGCAGTAACGGGCTGTAACTGATGATAAACTGTTGTAAGAGGTAGATGATGTCTAGACCCATCCACATTCACAATAACATAATCAGAGTGCTGCCGCCAACCATCTTCAACAAGAACAAAAGGAACCTGTAGAAAGAGAAAGTAAGTTATACAGAAGGTAGAATACTAATTAATGTGTGAATTGTAACTTTATGAATTAGTATAGACACTTACAAAACATAGCACTTTCTGTGTCAAAAACGCCCAAAACATATACCTCGGCTAAACATGTTATAACTATATCCAGAATTCAGACTAGTCTTTTATTTCAGTCAGTTAGCTGACATGGGTCAAACACAGTTTTTTTAATTGTAGGGTCTTGCTCAAACAAATACTGGGTACATTCTGTAAAAATTCCAAGCCATTATTCTTACTCCATTTTTCCCTTTAAAATTATCATGTACAACCATAGTTAATGAAAGATATAAAACCTTAAATAAAAAGAAAAGAAATCCTAACTATAGTCTTCTCAGCTTCCTACTGAGTACTGTACCCTTTTTTTCTAAATTACAATCTGATGAAATTTACTGCTTGTAGACCTTTTATAGAGGCATAAACAGATATTTCATAAATTTTAAAACAAAGACAAAACCTTATAAAGTCAATTCATCGCAACTAAAACATAAGAACCATAAAAACCAATCTTCAACAAAAATGCATGGGTAATAATATTTCCTCATTTTTTTCTCGAGTAAGAAGAAGAAGAGGGAGGGCAGTGCTTACACTACGTTAAATGTAAAACGATTATGCCGTACAACTTACAAGAAACTTTTGCATTCTAGTTAAATGTAAAAATAAATAAATAACAAAACAAATAGATAAAACAGTTATGCTTCTCAAACAGGTGGATGCTGGAGATGTCTTAGGCACGATGAACTTTATGAAATGGCAACAAATAAGCACAAGCAAACAGCAGCAAGTTGAAGGTTTTAAAGAGCAGGAATAGCAAAACAGAGCCCCGAAAGAATCTGAAAAAACTTTATGAAATGGCAACAAATAAGCACAAGCACACAGCTGCAAGTTGAAGGTTTAAAGAGCAGGAATAGCAAAACAGAGCCCTGAAAGAATCTGAAAACATCAAATCAATTTAAAATGGATTGGATAAATATATACAAACTGTGAATCTATTTAGTTTAGATAGTGCGCTGATGGAAACAATGGTTATGATAGCAGCCTAGTTTGAATATGAATCTATGATAAAAGGAAAACCGTCCAGATCCTCAAGAAAAAAAGCAATTTCAAGCATAGATGCGCTCCCCAACAGCAATTAGACCATTAGCTATAACCTCTCTTTTATGTAGGAAGAAACTCCTGTCAGATGATGGAACAGTAGTTTGATTAGAAGGTTTCACTATGATAATGCATCCAAAAGATGGACCAGGCCACTACCTATACAAAATATATCCTGGTATTAGCCAATATCTAAAATTATACTCCAGAATTGTCTGGCTATCTCTTGGTCATTGATTGGCCTACTAATCCACTGATGAGTGTGTCTATTCTTCACCATTAATTAATATCATAATGGCATTACCTATCAAAAAAAAAAAAATATATATATATATATATAGAGAGAGAGAGAGAGAGCAAGAGAGAGAGAGATCCTACAGGTATCACATCCTTTGGGATGCATATACAAGCAACTTAGTATTGTGCTGCAGAAAAATATCATAATCTCATCAGCTTAAATTTATTTTAAAAAAAGAACCGTCAAGGGATGAAGCATTACCAAATAAATTAATTTTAGTTGGTTGTATATTAGTTGATTCTGGACTTATTCAAACAGTTCCATATCGAGAATCAAGCTTATTTTACATAAAATTGCAAGACTAAAACAAATATCATCGACATCATCAGTCATCACATCAGAAACTTCTAACCAATAAACAATGACAAGAAAATATGTGTGTATAATATATATATATATATATATATTGCTTTATGCATCTCAACCCTGATATCTAATTCCATAATATTTTCTACTGGAAATATTTTTAACAGCTAAAATATCCATAAATTGGAAGAAAATTGTAAAAATTTTATGAACATACCATTCTTAACGATGTAGATTCCTGCTCTTTCCAGGATCTTGCAAATAGAGAGCGTAGATCAGATGTCCATCCAAGAAAGCCCCTCCACTCATTGTATATGCACTTCACACAATATAAGCCACAAAATCAAGGTCAAAATTCTTCAAAAATATTAAAGAAAATTTAGCATTTAGACAGAAATAGGAAAAGTTGAGTGGCATATAGAACTCTGGTTTTATAAACAAATGATAAGGTTGCTTAATCTTGCCATAACATCGATATCTATTTCCATCAATCTGACCGCCCGGTGAACAATGGATCCACATTAATATCTAAATATTTTAAGGTTTAGACCATTTGCTCTCCATTTGGTTCTTGGGATGAATGAAGAAAAAGAAAGGAAAATTCTTAAGCATCTTCAGTGCCTTCCCATATTCTTTCCGCGGTATCAATGGAACCTCACTTTTCCATTTATCTTCTTTAATTTCGTTAAATCAAGATCTGATTGATGTCTATTTGCACCGAAAATAACCATCACAAAGAAGTGGTTTAGCACAGTTACAAGTCATTACACAAAGAACATGTGGTGCCTTCAAGGAGGGTTTGAAAAAATACTAGGCACTATTTGGAAGGAAGAGTGGGTACAGTTACAGGTGGTTATTTTCAGCACTTTAAAGGGACAAGGTAACTATTTAAGAAGGACCTCTACCAAACACTTTAAAGGGACAAGGTAACCATTCGTCAGCATAGGAATGCTGACCACTAGATAAGCTAAAATACTGTGACTATAAGCCAAACTGAAAGCGTAGAACATGAACGTTGAGGCTTTCATCAAAACAAAGAGAGAAGCTTGGTCGTGTGTATACAGGGGGTTGTGTGTGTGTATATGTGCGCATGCGCGCGCGCATGTATCTATATATGCATTCAAGACTATTTATACATGTTTATGTCTATATAACATATATTCTGTGTGTGTATGTGTATATGTACATTTTCTTCCTGATATCATTCAGTGTGGTTAAAGGTGAAAGGCAAAAAGCGAAATGTAAAAGACAGCTTTAAGGCAATAAGTTCCTACATTGCTCAAAAAGCAAGGTGAAAAAAAATGATAGCTTGAATGAAGCAAGGTGCTAACTTATAAAAATAAATTAAAAAAACATATTATATATTAAAAGTTCATTTATTTTAAGTTAAACAATATTTTATGTAATAATTCTCATGTAATACTAACAAATTTAATCTAAACAATGATATATGATATAATTAAATTTTAAGTTATGAGACCATTTTAAACATTTTCTTTCATTTTTACTAATTTTATATTAATTAAATATTGCTCGAACAAAAATACCTTTAATCCTAAAACAACAAGACAAGTCACAAGATACAAAAGCATATTTAATTAAAATAAGTTTTACTTAATGAGTTACGCCTTTTGCCTTAAGTCGAAACGATCATCTCGCCTAGAGTGTGTTGAAGCGCTACACCTCATTCTTGCCTTGCCTCGCCTCGCCTCTCCTAGGCAAATGCCTAGTCACTTTTAACAACACTGACATCATTCAATTGGAATGACATTCATTCCCGAAGTTATGGAAACGAATAGTTAGTCCAGTTTAATTAGTTGTACAAAACACGCTAAGAAATGAAATTGGGATTAATCATTGCATTCCCAAGTCCATTTTTCCACAACAAACATAGCCTAAGGGTTGAGGCCACCCTGAACCATGGCCGAAGTGGAGGAGAACACTCGTGGACAACATGGCAGCATCAGAGACTGCTAAGGAACACAAGAACCCACTCTTCCAAATGCCAGACTAGTGGTAGCAAGATGATGAACACCCATGAAGGCAGTTAAGTCTGGTTGTCAGTAGAAATGACCTCTGACTCAACAATTGGAAGATTCACTAAGGCATTCGAGACCGTGCGTATGGCACAGCCTGTATTCAGATATCAGAATGTGAATCAAATATAGGTATTATGAAGGACGTATGTCAACAACTGAAGAAGGCAATTGTGCATGTTAGGCATAGCCATCTCCACCTTCGATTACAAAAAAAAATAATTTGAAGATAAAGAAAGGACACACAAACATCAAACCCAAACTCTGGCAATTTACTCTCTTTATCCTAGCCTTACATAATAGGTAGTCTAGTCTTAGCCATGTCAAGCCTAGCTTAGCCTAACCTAATTTAGCCTTAGCCTCAGTTTAGACAATAACTATAACTCTATTACAGTTACTTGACCATTCATTTCTGTCGCAATTCTGTCCAAGTTTTACAAATGTATTTTTATGTAATTGTAATAGAAAGTACATTTCCATCTTTCAACTATGATTAGAAGACAAGTATGTGTTGCATAATTAAGTTCAATCATTGGTAGCTCCACAATCCAACTACCTGAACGGTGTAGAAGTCCTCTTCATTAAGGCAAATGAACCTGAAGGAAGGAATAATTCCTGCCTCCTAACATCGCCTGATAAGTTCAAGTGTCACGAGGATAGGTTTGGCAACGTTGGTCAAAGTGCTATTGTGCCAAAAGAAGGTGTTAACTGGTAAAATCTCTAGGTAGTCATACAAGAGACTTGAGATTGAACCCGTCCCTCATTTCAGTTGGTTGGGGGCAGGGTGGGGGGCTATGGCAGGAGAAGGCTACCCATGTTTTGTATCCCATACATTACACCAAAATAAATAAATAAATAAATTGTGCAACAAAGTTCTAAACAGAGATTCGATATTTTATGCAAAACACCAAAACAACACAAGCCACAAGGGCGAACTTCAAGACGAATGAAATTCATGAACAAAACCCTAACTTCCAAATTATGCTTTCATAATTTAACCATCAAGATTTGTCTAATAGTTAAGTTGCTACTGCATAAATTTGAACAACTCAAGGCACTATATGAAAGAAAATAAGAGAAGAATCTTTCTGTCTTTCACCTTCCAACATTTGAGGGCATTTAGTATTATTGTTCATGAACAATGGATTCAGAAAAATTTACAATTATAAAATGATTTATACCTTTTGAGCTCTCTGCAAAACCACGCATTTCTCGCCAGACTCGTGAGAAACGAGTACGTTATGCGGCCTCAGGCTCTTCCAATTACCATCTACGGCCGATTTCGCTTCAACAATGCCTCGAACGACCACAAGCTTTCCGTCATCCGATTGATCAGAAGAATCGGTACAGCTAGCCGAAGGAAGAATAGAACGGAGATCAGAGACGCGGAGGGAAGGCGCTTGGTGAATTTTTTGGAGGGCGGATGAAGTAGTTGTGAATTTGAGGAAACTCCGGACGGCGACGTAGGCTAGGGCTAGGCCGAGGACTGCGCCGTCAGCGGCTAGTGCTACTTGGGATAGAACTGCCGCGGCAGCTTGCTCGTGAACGGACATCGTCGTTAATTTGATGAAGTTCGTACTCTTCACATAACGAGGGTTTAAAAGGGAGAAGCAGGCGCTGGTTGCCACGGCGGTGGGGAGATACAATAAGCATGGGAGAGGGCACGCTTCGAGTTTTTTAAAAGCAAAACTCGGTTCAACTCAACTCAATTGAAACTCGGTGATGGTGAGTGAGTTGACTCAAAAAAATTATCATGAATTTAAAATTTTCGAGTTTAATTAATTAGAAGTGGATTAACTCCTCAAAGTTAGTATACCACTTCATTTGACAAAATAAAATAATAAAAATCAATATAATTGTAAAACTAATTGAGCTCTGTTATATTATTTCTATCATCCTCGTTATTTTACTCTATTTACTATTATTTTCTAAATTAAATTATATTTTATTATATATTTTATAATTTTATCAAAACTAATTTTGATGTTTCATAACATGACATTCAACATAAACTGTCACTCTTTTTCACTGGTGCCTAAGGACAAGAACTTTTATTTATTATTTTAGAAATTATTTACTTATTAAAAGAAAATTTATTAATTAATTTTTAATTTAATTTCTTTAGTTATAAAAAGTGTAACAAAAATATATCATTTTTGGCATAAAAATAGACATGAATACATATTCCTAAATGTGAATTTCTTTATAGAAAATATGTGTTATATTTTTATAAAAAAAAATAGGTTTTATATTTATCTATATATGTATATTTTTTGGTTTTAATAACTAATATTATAAAAAATTATTAATTATTAAATAATAATAAAATTATTAATTATTCATCATGAAGCAAAAGGAGTTTTCTAAAAATGATTAGTTATAGTTGTTGAATATTAATTGCTAGAGTCAACTATAAACAAATATATAATTCAACTGTATTTAACCTTGGCTATGTTGCTGCTTGCATCTCTTCTCTTGCTTCTAATATTCAAACTGTCTTTGCCATTATAATCCAATCTTGTCAACCATGGTAGTTGCCACCATTTCTGTTGTATTGAGTGCCATCTTAATGGAGATAAAAATAAATAACTCTAGGCACAATTTAGTAGGGTTGTAAAACGAATGAAATTATTTAATTCGACTCGTGATTCGTTTAGTTAAAAACTCGTTGAAGATTGGTTTAAGAATAAACAAACTAAATTTGAACATATTTCAAAGCATTAACACGCTCGGGAAATTAACAAGTGTCGGAATTGAATACAAATTGAAACTCGTTTATTTTAACGATCCAAACTTAAGCAATCCACTATTCAACTCACTTACAACCGATCAATTCGGCAACTTTCTATTATTTTTATTTTAATTTTATGTACAAATTGCAATATTTATGATACATCACTTCTCAACATATACTCTTGTAATATAGTAACTAGTCGTCATTAAATCACTTCTCTATTAAGAATACTTGGATGGCCATTCATTAGATATTTTCTATTTTACACTTCGAACTTCTGAGCTTCCCAAAACAAATGATTTGATGAGATCATTCAGTGAATCAGGAGATTCAAGATTTGCTGCATGTCCTGTGTCTTTGATTATTTCTAACTTTGATTTTGGTCCCAAGCGCCTGCAATATTCATCAATTATATATGTGATAGTTAGTGAAAGGACTGAGATTAGATATAAAAGGTCATTAGCTAGCTAGACAAGGAAAGAAGCACCTTTGCAACTGATGTGCCATAGAGAGAGGAAAGACATAGTCCTGATCACCCCAAATAAGTAGTGTTTCCTTCACCAAAATAAGATCCCATTAGTGAGTTTGAGCATTTAATCATGTTTTATATATATATATATATATATAGACACACACACACACACATATATATATATAGCTCATTTCACCTGGGTAAGAATGGGAAGATCAGAATCTACATTCTTTGACAGTAGGTGTTCCACCAGCTCTTGTTTCTCCTTCTTGAAATTCTTATGCATCACCTAAGAACGGCATAAAGCATCATGCATGTAAATGAGAGGCTTTGATATGATATGACAGTGACAGACTCTACTGTTGAGCTATTTTTGAGCCTCTCATCTGTTATCAGTAAGCAAACAGACATTCATATAAAATAGCTTACCAATTAAACAAGAAATTTAATCAAAGAAAAACATTCTTAAAAAACTTTAAGATATACAAAAAAAAAAACTCTAAAAATTAATAAAATCTCATTGAAGAAATTAAATTAAAATTATATATTGGTACAAGTACAAGAGAAATGTGATGACCCATCTGATCATGTCTTATTATCCTAAATTGAAAGTCCATTAATTCAATTCACTAGAGAAGATAATTGAACTCCAGCTCCAAATGAGCTTGCCGAGTGAAAAACGAGCAGCTTGTTAGAGGCTTATTACTCTGAACTCGCAAGTTCGACACAGTCGTGCCAACGTTTGTTAGTCTAAATTCATAATATACGCAAACTGACCTATAATCACAGAATATACCTTCATTACTAAAATAATAACAATAATTGAAGTCTAAATTGATTAGATGATCAGGCTCAACTATCTAAGACAGAATTAGACTGTGAGTCCAAATCAAAACATTGCACCCCACAACACATGGCACCTTTTTATATATCTATCAATTTTTCTCAATTTATTCACAGTATTAGCTCAACAAAAGGTTGATTATTCATTATTTCGGGTAGAGTCCCCCTAAATCAAATGCACCAAAAACTTATTTAATTTCACACTTTTACTTCAAATTGATTATTTGGAATGCGAAGAAGAAAAGGATTACTTGAGTTGTGTTGAATTCCTTTGAATATGTATGTGACATAAAGTATACTATAACATATACTTGAATGTTAAAAGTTAAAACTCACCTATTTTGATTCAAAAATAAAAAAATAAAAAAAAAATCGATTGATTTGACTTTAATTTTAATATCTAATTTATTTTTAAAAAGAATTATAAGAAAGTGTTGGATATGACTGGTGGCAACCAAAATCACGACTAACACTCGTAATTGTAGCAACACTACTCAAAGCTCTGTTACCAAAATCACGGGCTACACCTGTGATCTTGCTTGTCCCGCTCATCAAACAGGGGCTAAGTCACTCACATCCATGAACTGCCGAAGTATGAAATCTGGGACCCACTTTAAAGGATCGTACTTGTACATTGATAGATTCACCAGCAACCGTAGATCATCCGTTTTCTCTGGCAAAAGCAATTCCAATACATTCCGTCGTATCTTCCTTAGATGCTTCCCTTTCTGCTCCTCCGTACACCCAATCCCACTACTCACAATCACAACCTTCTCCACCAAATCCGGATAAATCCCAGCCATCCAATACGCCACATACCCACCGTAGCTGATTCCATACACCGAGAATCTCTCGACGCCCAATCTCTTCAACCCTTCACGAACGCACGTCGCTTGAAATGCATCGGTCCGGTCCAACCGGTTCGTAAATGACTTCCCAAAGAACAACAGATCCGGAACGTACAAATTAAAGCTTTTGGGATAGTGGACCCACCTGACGGTAGAACTGCCACCGTGAATTGCCACCGTAGCCGTGGATTATCACCAGACCGGGTTTGTTGAACCGCCTATGATTGGCGGTCCAAAAGTGCATGGTGGTTTGGTCATCTAGATCAACGGTGCATGGCGATAGATCACAGAATCGGAAGTACAGAGACAAGATCACATCGGTGAGGGTAATGAAAACTGGGAAGCCTTTGATTTTGGGTGAGATGGAGAGAACAAATTGTAATATTGCAAATGTGATAGAGAAATAGAATGAAAGGAAATGATAAAGCCAAGGTGAGTCCATGGAAAATTTTGAATTTAAATTGAAAAATAAGTTCAATTTGTGGAAGATATATATAGAAGTTGGTCAGGAAGAATTTGATATATTTATTAATGTACTGATGAGAAAAAATAGATATTTTTATCATGATAAGAAAACTTTCTCGTCTTCCAAATCAATAAAAAAAAAATTAATTAGGGTAGCTTCAAGAAAATGTAAATGATGTAATGATGAGGATGACAATTGTTGCATTTGATTTGATAATCTCATACAATTATCATTTTCAGAAAGAAAAAAAAAACACAAAATGAAAGGAATAAAAAAAAGATCACTACTCAAGTAAAAATCAAGAAAAATATGAGAATGTGCTTATTTGGATGAATCGAAAAAAAATACAGTTTGAACTAAGTTATAACACTAGTAATGAACCACAAAATGACAGACCAACTTCTGTGTGGCACGTGTACAGATAGTGCATCCATGCACACGGAACAGTTGAAGCTCACCCACCCAAAACAGACTTATATATAGGGTTCAGAACTTACTTGCTCCGAGTCCTGCACGACCTCAAGCCTCACCTTTAGAGCAGAAGATATTGAGCACACGCACTGAAAGGGTCCCGAACTGGTCACCGCCTTAGATGCCTTACCGACCTAAGAAAAAGGAAACAATGCGCAACAGGAAAACTGTCATTCCTAGATATCATTCACTTCCTATTCTTATGGAGCGCATAGATCAACATGATAACTGCCATTATCGGATAATAATCAAATCTCTATTATTGCGACTCCAAATCCTACTCAGTTCGGGAATATCCGCAACCTATAAATTGAACTCTAAGATGAGCCTTTCAATGACCCTTTCTAAATTTCTTTCAATTACAATCTTTTCATTCCAAGTTTATTAACTTTATCATCAGAGCGGTTATCGCCGGAGTCCAATGCGGTGGCTCTCTAATCTTCTTCTTTAAGTCTGATCTTCTTCGGTCAATCCGGTGACTCTCTTATCTTCTTCTTTAAGTGATGGATAGGAGACAAAGAAGCGAAACCCTACTAATCAGAAAATGCAACATCAACTAGTAAACTGAGAACAAGTCTCAAGCTAAGCCCGAGTCTTTTAATAACAGGGTAATACTATTTTTTTCAAAATATTTTATCAAAAGTAAAATTTAAATTAATGACAAACAGTTTGTTCTTTCGAAGTATTACTTGAAGAAGAAAAAAATATTAAATATTAGATATGCGTGTAACAATTCGTATCAAAAAGTTGTATGTATAAGAGATAGATCTTTCATTCCGGATATACCAACTTGTTTTCTTTTGAAGCATTTCTAGAACTCTAATAGAAAGAAAATAAAGAAAAAGAAATGTAAAGTTATATATTATTAGCTATATATTACATGGGTTCTTGATATATTACTCAACCTAAGGCTTAATGCCGTGCTCGAAGTTGTTGGCAAAACTAATATTGCCTGATTAAGTGTCATAGGTAATCTCTTTCCGGAAATTTTGGAAGCCGCAGAAGGAATTAGCTAATTATAAATGATTTAAACATGTTAAGAATAAGTCTAAAATCTGAATCAGCTAATAAATGTTTTAAACATGTTAAAGAAACCTCTTTTCTAAAGCTTGGAAATGGAATAAGTCTGAATCAGCAAATAAATGATTTAAATGTGTCAGGCAATTAACCTCTTTTCATGAACATTAGCCAACATCATGCATGCAAAAGGTTAATATATATATATATATATATATATTGTCAAGTGACAAAATATTATTAATTTTTGAATAATATATATGATAAAATATTATTAAAAAATATATTATTAATAATATTTTTGAATAATATATATAATAAAATATTATTAAAAAAATATATTATTATTTGATACTTCTGATAGAGTGATTATTCGGTGGTCCGCACCATGTCAATGGGCTTTGGACTATTCAATATTTTCTCCATCACATGGATGAACTTTCTTTAGCTGACCAACTCATGATCATATGATAACTTGGACGGCCAATACAAGCTTTGCTGGGTGGAGAAATTATTCTTTCTAGGTGCAGGTAAGATTTATAAGACTAAAATCATAAAATCCCATAAATTAATCCTGAAAACCCTAATAAAAAATTTAAAAAAAAAACTCACATTGATGAACTCCTGAAGGACGAAATCCGGGACAAATCTCAAATGATCGTATTTATACATCGATAAATTCACAAGGACCCTTAGATCCTCCGGTGAAAGGATCTCCACAGCGTTCCTCCCAAACCTCTACTGCTGCTCCGCCTTCTGATCTTCAGTACAACATAACCCGCAACTCATGATCATCACCTTCTCCACCTCCTTTGGATACATATCAGCCGTCTGATACGCCACACACCCTCCGTAACTGATCCCAAATGCACTGAACTTGTCCTCACCCAATTTCTTCACCGCTTCCCCTACTCAGCTCGCCTGAAACACGTTGGACCGGTGATGCCAGTTCGTATAAGACTCGCCGAAGAACAAAAGGTCAGGCGTGTACAGATTAAAGCTGCGAGAAAGCGGCTGAACTTGGCGGTGGAACTGCGCCCGTGAGTTGCCGCCGAAGCCATGAACTAACACTAAACTGTGTTTATTGAACTGTCTGCAGTTGGGTGTCCAGAAATGCACGACGGTTTTGTCATCTAGATCAACTGTACGTGGAGACATATTGCAGAACCGATAATACATGGACAAGCCCATATCAGTGAGTTTCACTATCCCTGGAAATGCCATTAAATTCCAAGCAGTAAAAAACAAATATGTTTAAGAATTGTGGGACTGGGAGACTATATATATATATATAGAGAGAGAGAGAGAGAGAGAGAGAAGCAAAGACGTAGACGTAGTAGTTTTTGATTTTGAGTTCATGTTAACCGTGTGTCTGACGGCCTAACTGCATGCCAAAGTGGTTTTTGATTAAATTTTCCAAACTCTTAGCTGAAAATTTGCATGGGGATTGATTTACCATGCCGTGCAAACTTTTCCTGCATCCATAATCTGCTGCTGCAATGCTAGCTTGATCTTCTCCCTGTTTTCTGTTTGGGATTTCTTACTCCGTTTCCACTACTATAGGCTTGATGCAAAGTCTGCCTCTTGATTCTTGTTTTGGTCCTACCTGGGCCTGTTACGGAAAATGAAAAAAAAATTGTAGTCATAGAAATCAAATTTAAATATGTGGAATGAATAATGTTATGATAATGCTCAAATTTAAAATGTGTTACGTGTTAGAATTTGATTTGCATGACTACTCAGTTTCCATAATACCTTAGATTGGATTTTTTTCTGTGTTGTATAGCTTTTTGTTTTTGGGATAATTATGTACCTTTGGTGTTTTTTTTGGTGCAACCTCAGAAGTTAAGTAGGTTCTTTTGCACAGGTTTTGTGCTATGCGCTGTTTTGTCTGCTGATCATAGCTTGATCTTAGATTTTTTGGCTTTGCTATTATTTGTTTTGCAATCCTGGAATATGTGTATAGTTTGTGTTTTGTTTATAAAATTTAACTGGAAAAAAAAACAGATCTTTAACATAGAATTATAAATTCTTCTGCTATTGTAATTATATATATATCATTAGTAAAAAAGAAACAGAGCAAATATGCTTAGAAATAGGGAATCAGTGTTTATGGCTAGAAAGTATGAGAGAGAGAGCAAGTGTGAAAACACCATTGATAAAGACAAAGATACCTTACTTGCAATCTTTAAAATCACCACTCTTTCCCAGCATTTCTCCAATTCGACAACTTTTCTTCACTAATGAATCCTTTTTCAATCATCTTTCTCTCTTTATTGCTTTTTGGACGGCCAGGTCTGTCATTTTGTTATCCAACTACTGCCCTAATCATTCGTTGCTCCGGAAGCATGCCCATATTTCTAACAGCTGTTATTCACTAGTATCAGCTACACTTAAATTAATGAACATTTGTCACATATGTGGCTCATATATTCTACTGATGTTGTAGATATTATTGACTTTCATGTGCATTGCATCAAGAGTAATGAAGAATTTTTCATATTCCTTCCTAATGTTCGGCTCGAGTGAACCGCACCGGAAGTAATGAAGAATTTTTCATATTTTCGATAGTCAGATGATATGTCACATGAATGCACACATGATATATCATTTAATCGTTAAAAACACATAGCTCTCGGATCCATTCAATATTTCTCCACATTCCATAGTTTGAGAAATCATTCTATCACTCTCGGAAGTTCAATATTTCTCCACATTTCATAGTTTGAGAAATCATTTTGTTACTCTCGGAAATACGTACTCTAGGATTACTAGTAATATTTTAATGTCCATATTTTTCGATTCATTCCATGCTCATCCTTTCATAAGAGATAGGACCATCATTATGAGGCCTATTAACAGTCTCATTTCCTGTCATTTCCTGTGGGTACGACAAGAATACAATAACATGAGTATTAAAACATTACATCTTAGGATTACTGAAAAAAAAAAAAAAAAATCCCAAAAACTACCAAGTAATCTTCTTCCTTCTATAAATTCCCACTCTCAGCCTTAGCTTTCCTTTCAAGTTGGTTCTCTTGCGACAAGAAAACCAACCTCTGCCACTTCTTTCAGTCCCTCCATGGCGACCACCTATGCTTTTCCAAACCAAAACTCTTCTCAAAGAGCACTAGCCATGGTGCTAGCCTTAGCTTCTGCAGTGGTGCTTTCGCCATTGTACTTGAAGCGACAGAATGATCACCTTTACGAGACGAGATGGAGCTCTGGCTTTGTTCTACCTATGGTTCTTGCAGGATTAATTATAGCCATCAAAACCACTTCATCGTTGTCGATGCAGAGCGGGGCTAGAGCTACGCTGGCTTCCGTCTTCTGACCCTTCGTGGGTGCTTAGAATTGGGAGTTCGTCCTGGGGACTCGCTGGAGTTCTAATCATGCTGATCCTTGTGCTTTCATGGCAAGGTTCAGTTCAACACTTCTTCTGGAGATAGAACATGTTCCAATCAACCCTCTACCTATCTTCTTCTCCTTATGTGTTTAACCTTTCATTTTGATTATATTAGTTGATTAATGCAAGTGAGGGTAGTCCTTGAATTACTGTCTTTGAAATTGAAAGAAAGACATTCAGATTATTATGGACACGTTGAAAAGTGAGTGGAATATACCGATTGGAATACTAAACAACTCCATCTTTCAGTTAGATCTATTCTTAGAACAACACCAAGAGCGGCTTTCGAAGACTATTCACGTTTCAAGAGTGTTTATCCTAACACTTATTTTAAATCCAGTCATAAAAGTGAGGAAGTAGACGTAGATATAGATATTATAGAAAAAAGATCCAAAAATGAATCTTACTCTTTTGAAATTGCTCTTATGCAAGATGCTCCTGCACCAATTCCTGTGCATCTAAAAGGTTGTTTGCATCAACGGTTCAACCACACTTAGGCTTTGGATCACCGTTTGTTAAGCTCGCTTAAGCCCAAACTGCACTTAACCGTTTTGAAGCCCGTTTGGATCGCACGGCTAAACCGCGCTTAATGAACCAATTCTAGCCCAAAATGGGCAGAATTCAAAACCAGCCTCGGGGAACCCTTTTAAAATTGTGCCTAGCTCGTTGGTATCTCTTAACAATGTACTCTTGATTTTTGAGTTTATTATGGCCATGCCATTGCATAAAAATACCGTCTTCCCCTTTTCATTTTCACAAAATTCCTTCTATATCCTATATACACACACATTTAATGTTACATTACAAAACACACAATATAATATACAAAGGCAAGAAAGATAATTCATACTGAATCTGCACTTTTCCTCTGCTCAAACAAAATTATAATATTATTTAAACACTTATCAAATACATACATTTATTCAAACACTCCACAGCTTAACTTAAACTACACTTTTATATAGCTACTTAACTAAAATCATACTTTTCACATCTTATCCCAACGAGAACTTAATGCATTTTGAGGAACTCAACCCCACTTATTGGACCACAACATCCCATTTGATAATTGATAAGCACATTTTAACAGTTCACTCAAATACTTAACTATTTACTTAACTACTTAATCCCTTCAACTGTTAAACTCAAATAACACTTCTACACCGCTCAACCAAATGGGCACGCAAACTACAAAAATCCCAGGAAATTCAACGGGAATTTTGTGTTATAAAAATGAATGAGAAGAAGGTTCCTCTTGTTCGATGGATCAGATTTGCAAACCTATAGAAAACGAGTTAAGAGCAAATAAAGCCAAGTTAGTAAAACTCGGGTGGAGAATTAATTCAAACTGAATTTCAGCTTTGTAGGTGAAAATGTTGAAAAAGGTTATATCTTCGCAAGGCCAGGAATGTGGAAATATAAGAGAGAATGTGAATCATGTGATGTCTGAACGATTAAATATTAAATTGCACAGCCGCCCAGCTATTAGGTCAAATTAACTCAATCCTGACAAGCTTGCCATACAAATTTCTACTTCTTTTTATTTTGAAAGTCCTTTGAGAATGACAGGAAATACCACTTATGACTTAACCTAACAGCTGGGACCCATTGAACAATTCATCAATACAAAACAAACCCAAAACCAAATTGGAAAGCAGATGCATGAGAGGAGTACGCTGTCACCCATAGCAGTAAAATCACATTTTTTGCTCTTTGTTGAATACAGTTAAGTCATTGTTCTTATTACCAGAACCAATAAAGCTATTCTGTACAAGTATTTTTATCATGTATGCACAGGAACAATTGATTGTCACTCACCATGCATGGGTGGTTAACTTCTCCAGCCAATTATACTACTACTAGCAGCAGGCCCAGGGCTTGATACAGTAAGGCCTCGATCATACATGCGCTGGATCTCTTCTCTGCACTCTGTCAACGACTTGCCAGGAATGCCTGGAGCTAGCTCCACCAAATCCCCCATTTTCAGCTTGCAGCTGGGATCACTCACCGGTTCATGATTCAGCTTCGGTCTCAATTCCTTCAAAGGAAATCCAAAGGTAATCCACCTTGAACTTCCACGACCAGCTCTTTCCAGCAGATCCAGCATCGTCGAGTTTGCTGGCAACTCCTGAACTGACATCTACAAACACCAAATAACATAAATGCCACGAAACACAAACCTACAATTTGCACATAAACCATAGAAATTCTAGATCATTAATCATAGGCAATAGCCATATACCACCATGCCACCTTTATAAAGGGCACAAGGGATTTATGCCAAAATCACCAACTCCTCCATGACCAAATGTGAGCCCTAAAGTACAGTCAGAAAATAAGCTGCTCTATCTAACAGTGCTGGATAAGTAGACTTGGAACCACCCTAGCATCACCAATACCACATTTATAAGAGCGTAATCAAATAGCTAGGTGGTTCCACTTTGAAGCCACCAGGTCATCAAATTCTTCACTTTCAAACAGATTGAATGTATTCCAAAAAAAAAAAAAAAAAACCTAGCAGGATTGAATGTAGAAGTCAATACAGAATTTAAAAAATCTCAAATACAAACCTTATCATCATCAATCATGATGACAAAGACCGGTCCATCGTGGGCACATTGAGGTTTATAATAGTATGGGCAATCTTCAGAGTGAGAAGGGAATTTGCAGGGTGGCTTGATGGAGTTGTCGTAGACAATGGATGATCGGTCTTTGTTCATTGTCTCACACTGCCAGGTGACAACCCACCGGGCCCACTCAACCATCTGAAGCACAAAGGAAGAGTGTTTACAATCACCTTCCTTGTATCTCCAATGAGCTGCAAATCCAAACTCAGCTTGTAAATGCATCTCCTTTGTTCGAATCTGAACTTCAAGCGGAACCATGCCCTCGTCCACCACTACTGTGTGTAGAGATTGATACCTACATATTGAGATTGGATTTAGAAGAAACATAATGATGTCCTCAATGATGAACCATAAGTTTGGGATATAACATACCCATTAAACTTGGGGTGATTTATGTAGTCCTTGAACTTCCCTGGTACTTCAGACCATAACTGATGAACAACTCTCAGTGCTTTGTAACAATCTTCCTCTTTCTCGACAATCAATCGTAGCCCATGAATATCATGGATTTCATCCATGGTCAACTTCTTTCTGCATAACATTAAATACCATTACCTTCTTAAAGTGATACAAGGAAATTTGATGATACGCCATAACATGAAGACTGACAATAATTCATTTCAAGATTCACACAACCATTATAAATTTATAAGGTGATGATGTTACTTCAATTTTTTTATAAGTAATAATGTTACTTCGATTAACTACTTCAAAACCCCGTGAATATGGAAATTACATACTCATGCAGGGCACCCAATAATTCATTCAAGTCCCACACCAAAGCTAGTAAGAAATTGAGTACATGCCTAGTTGAGTGCTTTAGCCATTCAGATAAGTAAAAACAGATCAACTTCATTAAGTCACCAGAGTTACCCCCTAAATGTGTTTCAACAACTTTCTTATAAAATTGTAACTTTTATGCACATGCATGTAGGTGAGAGAAAGAAAGAGAGGGAGCATACTTTAGCATTTTGCGGTAGATACTATACAAGCTTTTGTGCCGCCCTGATAAGAGATGGTAAGAAATGCCTCCATCCTTGAGAGCTCGCTCTAGTTTCTCCACAGCAGAAGTAATCATTGCCTCATTAAAGGACTCCACAAGTTTGGAAGAGAGTTCTTTGTGCTGATCTGGGTTGAGATGTTTGAAACATAGGTTCTCTAGCTGCTCTTTCCAACTAGAGATCCCCAAACGATTGGCCAAAGGAGCAAATATCTCCAAAGTTTCTTTAGCAAATCTTTGTTGCTTGGCCAGAGGTAATGCATCTAAAGTCATCATATTATGCAATCGATCAGCCAGTTTTATGAGGACAGCCCTTGCATCTGCCATTGCGAGGAACATAGTGTGCAGGCGATCTGACTCAACAGTTTTACTTGCTGTATTGTTTTTGCGTGCAAGCTTGCTCAATTCACTTAGCTTAGACACCTGCAGAAATGCCATCTCATATTAGAAACTTATGATCAAATCTTTTCATTGGAGCTGTTATTAAGATATTGCTACCCAATTTACTTATACAAAGAAGCCTTAAAAAATCTGGATAAAGATTAAAGTACAAATTAATCAGTACACGGTACAACAGTTCTCGCAGAAAGCAGTAGAAGGATCACACTTTCTAGCTTAAATAATTGCTTAGTGTAGATTAAAATTTTCGATAACCAGATTTAGTGTAAGGTAAAATGAGGATAAGATATTTGAAAAAACATCACCTGTTTTTTTTCCATTTATACAATAGAAATTGCAAAGAACTAATATGAATTAACAATATTAGGGCACTAGTGATGCATTTTCCTAGTTTTGTTAGTCTCTTGATATGTTATGCTTGTTGCCCCTTGAGGTTCTAATCCTTTACATATGGATTTAATCCATGAAAACGAGCAAGAAAGACTAAAGAGCTCTTCGAACAACAACTTTGTTGTTTTTGTGATGCATGCATATCCTGTTTCAAATCACACAATCCACATCAAGATCACTAAAATATTACTGGATTATGAGGGGAAAAAATGAAAAATATTGTTGAAACTAGAGACCAGCCAAGCCTTCATTTTTGTTATTCCACTAGTAACAACGGTTGGAAAAAATAACAATTAGTTACATATCCGTAACTTAAGCCTTCAACTAAAAAGTTAAGAACCGTGCATCCAAATTAAAATTAAATCAGAAAAAAGAAATCAATTCCAAAAAGACCCAATTTTGTTTGCAAACCATGCATAGCACACCCCATGCCAAATGCACAAGAAATTGAAAAGATAAACAAGAACAGAAGAAAACAGTCCAAGCTGAACAATTAGAAACCATTTTAGTGTTTCTATGTCTTTGACTGGTTCATTCCTAAGTCAATTGAAAACAGCATCTATAACTTCATGTCCGTGAATATTTGCGGAAGCATGCTTTAGAAAAATAAAGCTAAATTTTGATGGTAGATTATATATTTACAGATAATAGCCAGAGTTCATTAATAATTTCTTTCATGCAATGAACAAAGATAAAAGATACAGCAATCATGAACTGTCAAACGACAGTGAATAATGTTAAGAATTTCATAACAAATCCTTTATCAAATTAACGCTTCATACCCCTTCAACCAAATCAGCAACCCCAGCTCCAAATGTGCGGAAAATATAGTCATAACTCATAAAAGAATCATCAAGTGTGTCATGTAAAAGCCCCGCAGCAACTACTGTGGAATTGGCACCAATCATTGCGAGCAAAACGGCTGTTTCCACACAATGCTGTAAATAAGGATCCCCACTTGCTCGCATCTGAAAAAATAATACAAAACTGCTCAATCCAAAGTGCCCATATTACAAATTAACAATTTCTCCACACACACGGTCACACACAAATCCAAAAATAAATATACCTGCCCTCTGTGAGCTTTCTCAGCTTCATAAAAAGCCTTGACAACTAAATCTTCATAGAATATTTTGTGTCTCAATTGTGCACCCAAAAGCAAATCTTTAGCATACGGTTCGCAACTCGACTCCGTGAAATTATCCTCCATAGTAAATGTAAGTTCATCTACCAGAACAGATGATGAAACTGCATCGAGCGAACTACCGTGCGCTTGAAAACTTGGGGAATCGTAATCAATACAAGATCCCAACGCGTGCCGAACAAACCCTTTAAACAATCCACTTGTCCCCGCACGAAACGAGCCCTGAAGATTTATCTCCCCACCATTCCTTTCGCCTGCAACTCTCATCGGTGGACTTCTCGACGAACCAAGCCCACTACTACTACATGAAACTGGGCCTTGAAACACCGACACCGGGCTCTGATCTCTTTTCATAGAGGAACCCAACGAAGGATACGGCGAGTAGCAAAAAGAACTACCCAATTCCTCGCTTCTATCGTGCCGCCGTGATCCCGACTCTTCTCCGCCGCCGGAATAGCTCGATGATGAGGCGTGTTTTACCGATGACGATGAAAATAGGCAAGAGAGGCCGCCGACGATGGGCTTTTGGGACGGGGAAGCAGAGGAAGATGGCGAAGACGAAGATCTACCATTCATATCGAAGTCGAATGTGGCATGTGAATTGATCTGGCAAGGGTATGGCGTCGAGCACACAGTACTCGGCGGGCTTGCATATAGCGCTATTGTCGGTACCGCCATGATCTCCGAAACAGACCTAGGATTTCAATTTTACAACAAAACTAGCAGCACAGCTAATCTAGAATTCACTGATTGTATCAATTTTTGGGCGAACCCTAGATTCTGATTTATATACACAATGAATCATCAATTAAGCAAAGAATGTTAAGTAAAAAGTACACGAGAGGAGTGATGATTTGTCCATTTCTGTAAAGCAAATTTGTAGGGATCTGAATGAAAGCTCTGATCTTTATAAAAAAAAAATTGAAGAAAGGGCCTTAATTTTAAGAAAAAGAAATGTGAACTTCTTGAAGGAAATTTACAAACCCAAACCCTAGCTTGTCAAAGAAAAGTCGAAGACGCTTTGAATTTCTGGAGAGAGAGAAAGATGAGAGAGAGTTTCAGGATTTCTGCTTTCTTCTTCTTCGACTTTGGTGATTTTCTTCTGAGAATTTCTCTCTTCTTAATATTGCTTACCGGCCAGGCAAAAGGAATATTTGAGATTACGGGAATGTCCTCGCGATGTACCTGAAATAACGGAAAGTGTGCCCGTGAGCGCTTGTTTCTCTTGTTTAGCGTTAATTAATTATTAATCTTGTTAACACAATGAATTTGAACCAATCTAAATAGGATTAATGTTTAATAAATGTGTAATTAAAATCGGATTAAACTAATCCATCAGTCTTAAGATAAGAATGTAAAAATGTTTTTGGTGTAACATCTTCGTATAGTTTAATGCTGCAAGCGAGTGAAGATGACCGGGAAACAGTCATGATAGAAAGGGTTGCTAACGTGTCTCGTTATCAAGGGTTACGTATATTTCAATCTGTATCGCTATTCTTCCATTGTATTTTTAATTTAACCCATGTTTGGATTCACTTTTTAAAGACACTTAGATGTGTTTTGAGTTAAGATTGTAAATAAGTGGAATCGAATTTATTTGAATTAGTTATTAAAATTTGATTTATTAAAATAAATACGTTGTAAATTGTATTCATGTTCGACTTATTAATTTTTTAAATCGATCGCTTATTAAATTTGAATAACTTGATTTTGTATAAAATATTTAAATTATTTTTGGCTTAATTAACCGAGCGCAAATTTAGCTTAACAAATTAACAAGTTTCAAAATATGTCTTATGAGTCGATATCGAACGAGCCGAGCTCAAATAGCTCGACTTGTTTTACAATTCTATTTTGAATCCTTCAATCGCACTTAATTGAGACTGTTTGGTATGAAATTTCAACTGTGTGCCACAACTTTCTCATTAAATGAGAGCCGATTTTGAATGAAACTCTAATCGAACCGATCATGAGTTGAGCTTAAATAACTTGACTCGTTTTACAACCCTATTTTGAACATGTTTCGGATGAAATTGATTTTGAAACTATTTTTTACGAAATTACAAACTGCACTTATTAATTATAACATTTTCATTAAATGCAGTTTGGAATTAAATTGGTAAATTTAATTTTTTTTTATTAAATTGGTCAATTCTATTATGAATGACCCATTTGATAATTAAACATTTTTTAACAGTTCACCAAAAATACTCAATTGCTTATCAAACAACACTTTTAATACAGATGTTTAACTCAAAACAACATTTTACATTATTCAACCAATTATACAACGTAGTACTTCAACAATGTGCGTTAGTTGTATCAAAATTTTAATAAATTAATAATATATAAATATAAAAAAAAAAAATAAGTCATACTAATCTCTATGTGACTTTAATTTTTTTTTATTGATTAGTAAATAAAGTTCATAGCTGCATAATATTATTTGATTTTATAATTTTTATGCCATTTTGAAATGAATTATGATAGATGACGTTAGAGGAACGGCATCAGAAAGATCTGTGCAAAGTTTAAAAAATAAATAAAAGATAAAAGGTAAAGCATGAACTCCAATAAGGACTCCCTACAAAACTAGTACAAGTAGTACAAGTTGGAGTACCGTACCAAACCTTCTTAATATCCTTCTTTAAGATAAATTATTAAGTAATTCTTTTTTTAACATTTCCATGGCAGATTGCATAATGGCATGGGATTGCTATCTTTAGTTAACTAATATTATATATATATATATATATGTATGCTACAGTGTTATAATAATTGTTGGGATGATGATTATTTAGTACATCGTCTCTTTTGTAAAAAAATGAAAAATAAAAATTGAATGCTTGTATTAATTACGTGTGTCCATATTTGAGATTTGATGGGTGTGTGTATTACATAAGTTTATTTTACGTATGATCACAGTGCACGTATAATACACGTATTAATTAAATTATGAATGACTGACACTAACATTTTTCAAAATTAAGACTAAAGAACACGGATTAAACAATTTTATATTTTTAACTATTTAATAAGTATTTTTTAGTAATATAATTGTTCAAATGTATTTAAAAAATATTAAAATTCAAGCGAAATTATATTGGTTGAGAATTAGTTTACTTGAAAATCAAATAACTTAGAACTTATTTAGAGTTTTTTAAATTGAATTCAATTAGAATTATTTTTATTAAGTTATCTGATTTTCAAAAAAGTGAAATCTAATTAGTTTATATTTTAAATACATTTTAAGAATAAATGTAAAATAATATATTACTGAAAATTAGTTAATAAAAAGTAAAAAAAATCAAAACTAATTCATCTCTATCAATTTTGGCTTACTTAAATAAGCATTTAACAAAAATGATCTAACCTAATGGTTTAAAGAATTATCAACTAGCCTATGATAATTATCTTAGAGTCTGTTTGTTTCAACTTAATAATCTCAATTTATTGCCTTTGAGTGAGAAATTAAACGTTTAATTTAAAAATAGTCGCTATGTTGAATTAAGTTGGAATCAACTTATATAGTGACCCCACATTTTTTAAGTTAAATTCAATTTATTTCAATAAGTTATTATTATGTACTTCATTGATTAAGTTTGTGAAAAATAATGTAATATTACCCAATTATCATTTCTTCTTCTCTTTGTTTTTTTAACATTTTTTCATTTCATATTTTATAATAACTTAAAAAAAAAAACTTTACCAAACACTTAAATACTCATGTATGTATCGGATGTCTAATTTCAACAAATTGCTTAGTCTCAATCACTGCTTATCTCTAACAATACTTTTTAGATTGCTCAACCAAATGAACACTTTTAACTACTTTGTTTATGTAATCAATCGGCCTAGCCTGGTTGACCACCCAAAATTCCTCCTAATGAAATGTACGATTAGCATGTTCCTCCTAATTATGGTATAGGATTCAGATTGTTTGTCACATGGGCCATATTAAATTGGCCTCTGTGTTAGTGTGTATATATAAATGGATTATTTGATATTATTGTACGTCAAAAGTTTATAATTATGATATCATTGTTGTAATAACAAAATAGATAATTATATTTGACTTTCTGTGTGATATCTAATAATTACAGGATTATTTTTTATATTATATTAATCTCTCTTGTTAGAATTCTCGAGCAACATATATTAAAAAAAATTATAAATTTATAATTTTATCATTTATATAATTATACTAATATCTCATATAATATTTGATAATTACATAAATTCTTTATAATATTTTAAAAAATAACGGTATTACATATAAAATTATTTAGTTGAAAATCTAATAAATTTGGTAGGTAGGTGA
Source organism: Nyssa sinensis (assembly GCA_008638375.1). NCBI lineage: Eukaryota > Viridiplantae > Streptophyta > Magnoliopsida > Cornales > Nyssaceae > Nyssa > Nyssa sinensis. The sequence continues at coordinate 1,721,860 of CM018035.1, read as the reverse complement.
GAATTTATATATTATTATTACAACATAGTGAAAGTAAGTATATTTTTTAATATATATATATATATATATATATATATTGACATACCACAAACTGACAGACCAATCTTCTTGAGACACGTGTGCCTACAGATCCGATTACGCTCGATCATCCAGAGCAGGATAAGCCTACAGAGCATACTCATACACATAAACTCCAGAACTCATGCTCAGAGTGAAACTCCTCCGGGGGCACCCTTTATATTCCAGATTTCATCACCGCCTTGAGTCCCTACCGAACAGGGAATAAGGAAGCAGTCTTCTACAAGGAAACTGTCATTTATGGTGATGTAGAACAGGTTACAACAAAAGAATTCAATTCCTAACACGGAACTGCGTGCGACGCCAGAATGGTCGGAATTGTGTGAAATTTGGTGGGCGACTTGGAATCGACGTGCTGATCAATAGTCATCGCTTTGTCATGACGCATGCCGTTTTTCGAGCGAATTCATTCGTTTTGGCCTGCAAAAGTGCGTTTTTACTACTTTTAGTAAAAAATGTGCTGCTTGATTTATTACGGCTACGGTTGACGTTTGGAGTTGATTTTTAACCAGATTGCTGCTTAAGGTTAGGACTTTTGATTTATTATTTTTTTAGAATTTTTCTATTTTTTGGACTTTTTGGTCTTTTTCCTTATTTTAATTATTGATTTCCTAGTCCTAGTTGAATTAGGGTTTGTTGCCTATATAAAGACTTTTTTTTCATTGTAAGGGTAACTTTCATATAATAAAGAATTTTATTTTCGAGATCTTATTCTCTGTGCTCGTGGATTCGGGTATGTTACTTTTGTTCGTGGATTCGGACGATTCTCCAAGAGATAGGCGGTGCCCTGTTTCTTTACAAGCTTCCACTACGTCAATGGTTATCTCTGAATCCTAATCAACTTGGGAGAGCCATTGCCTATAAATTAAACCTTAGAGGTATGCATTATTTGCTATGCTCATTTTTTAACTTTTATTATAGTCTTTTCAATTCAGTTTATTAACTTAAGCATCAGGAACGGTTACTGTTGGAACCAATTCGATGGTCCTTTGATCCCTTTTTGAGTGTTCTTCAAGTCGTAGAGCCCAGATTCATTGTGAGTCAAAAAGTGCAGCATCATATATATATATATATATATTTATATAAGTGAATTTTTTGTAATTCTTAATTGTAAAAGAAAAACAGGGAAAAGAAAGGGAAGTGATCGCCTTGGGCTTACAGCCAGTTGAAGCGGGGCCCACAATTTGATACTTGTTTTGATCGCGCACATAGGAATCCGATCCGAGATCACCAATGCACTGAATCTAATAAAAATCCTGATTTGGAGATTTAGATACAAATCCATGTTGCTTTTGCGAGATGCTTATCAGAGCCGTCCAATTGATCTTTGCCGCACCATCATTTCGCAAGTGCGGCAAAATGGGTCCCACTTGAAAGTTCTATTTTTATTTATTTTTTGATATCGAAAGTTCCATTTAACATAAGTAAAAGCAGGTGGAAGATGGAGATAGATCTCCAATTTTTTACCAAAAATTAATTTTTAAGTATTTTACCATTATTATTAAATTCGATCTGATCTTGTGAGTTAATTAGTGAATCAGAGATTTAATTGATCTGATTTCAGCATTAAATTATTTAAAATAGCTGGATTGTAAATAATTACACAAAAATTATCAAAAAACCAAATTTTTAAATAATTTATTTCCATAAATAATATTATAATATCTTAAAAATAAATTTAATAAATATTTTAGGTGCTTTATTTTTTTATTACTTTTCACATGTTAAACTTTAATTATGATAATACATTTTGATACTTGAACAGTAATTTAAAAATTGAAATAAAGAATAATAATGTAATAATTTATATAATATTATAACTTTTTATTCATTATTAATTTAATAAATAAGAAAATAAAATAGCACGTTATTTAACACGTTATATTTATATTTTATTATTATTTATTTTTAAATATATTTTAATAATAGTGAATTAGAGGAGGCCCGATCTCTTTACATGTCAAATAATATTTTAATAATATCAAATAATAATATTTTAATTTGATAACTATGGTATTGAGGTCAGATTTAGAAATTAGAAGTTTCAACCAATTTGCAGGGGTAATAAGGACAATCTGCCCATGTTGAGCAATTCAATGAATCTCTTCTCGATTCCTTTCCAGGGAAGTTCTCTAGAATACGCCCGTGGAATCACTAATTTTGATTCGGGTTTTTTTTGTAATTTAGTACCGAATTCTATTTCGTCATAGGCGGAAAGAGCACGTGGCTTGTTAAATCAGCGACCACGCCACGTGGTCAATAGTTACGGCTTACGCATGTACATTGGACGGCTAATACGTTACGGTAGGTTTTGTTTGTATACGGTCATAGTCGAAGCTGTCTTACTCTGTGCATGTGTTCTCTAGAGTGCCGACTCAGTCTTTCATCATGTCCGCAAATTGAGGCGTTGTAATTTGCATCTGACGGTAGCCATAAGCCCTTGACTTGTCTTGGTCTTTAAATACATGCATGTATATGAAGTCAGAAAGTAGGTTATAGTTGCTGGGTCAAAACTAGTAGCACACCGTATGCTGATCAGAATTTCAGCTTCATTCGTTTATAGTCTATACACATTTTTCATACCATTCCACACAAATTCTTATATATACACGCATACACACTTAGCCAATGATTAAGACAGTAAATAAGTCGCTTGATTTTTTTTTTTTTAATGTAGTATTAAAATTTTTTTAATTTAATAAGATAAATTCAAATCTAGTTTAATAAATTAACGGATCTTGAAATATATTCAAGTTTGATTTGTTTATTTAATTGAACTGAATTCAAATAACTCGACTTATTTTATAATCTTACTAATGCACGGGCATATAAAATTTTCTACTATTCTTACAATTTCACATGAAATAAAAAATTGAATGAGAAAAGAGATAGGAATTTATAAATATTCATTTCTTAATTTTTTTTTTGTCCCGTGTCACATATAAAATGAAAACTCTTAAGATATAGGAGCTTTAAAAACCTCCTTCTTATGTGAATTTGATTCTGTAGTTATACTGAACTCGTCGGTTTGATAACTTGTTGGTCAATGATAATTTTACAATAAATTTTATAAATAATTCACGACAAATATCTCAACAATTTAAGATAAAATAGTAAATTAAAACAAATAAGCATGTATTATAAGTAATAATTATATATACACTATAATATTTATGAACGGAAATTTATTAATCATGAATTTTTCAGAAGTGTGAATTTGTGATAGTAAACTCTAAAGACATATTACACTCTTAAGTTCAATGCATTAGGTGAGACTCATAATCCCTCTATAGATTTTGAAGACACTAACGTTGTAAGGGAACATTTCAACGTTATAGAGAAGTAGAAAGCACAAGGAGGTTCGATAATAGTCAATCAGATGCTATTTTTACAATGAATAGATCGTCATATTATGTCATTGTATTAACAATTTTTCATAAAAATATCATTTTCATATATTTTAAAAATCTCAACTTTTTCTGAATTTTCTAAACTTTGAAGTCATACTCGCAGTGTTTGGAGTCCCATTTGGAGAGCAAAATTCAAAGGTGCATGTCTTGATTTTGTCAATAAAATTATTTGAAATTTTAAAAAATTTACGACCTAAGGTTTGTGATTTTGGTCAGAAAGTGAGGCCAAATGAGGTCTAACATCAAATTTTAAAATTTTCAGATTTTTTGCTTTTTCAGATTCTTGAGAATTTTGGATTAAGTTAGATTTTTGAGAATTAAACCAATTTTTAAGTTAAATATTTGAGAATTAAACCAATTTTAAGTATAATTGCAATATAATATATATACTAAAGACGGCGGTAAGAAAAAAAGAAGCTTCTTTAAAAAATAAAAAAAGAAATTGGTAAAAGTTGAATGATGCATGGATGTGCGTGAAATGAAGCACAATAACATGGGAATGCGTGTGTAAAGCGGGTAGTGTTGCGTAGCATGAGTGTTTCTCAAACGTGCAAGCCAATTGTTAGCACGAGTCGAAAGGTGGCATGTTTGCCACTCCATTGCTTAAAAATGACAAAGCTGTGGCCATGTCTCTGTCTTGATGTTAACAGGATGGACCTACCAACCCAACTTAGAAATTCAATTAAATGATACAATATTCCATTTATAAGCAATACAAATCAATATTTAAGTTGCTTAAATAAGGGATACCACAAGTCAAATTGTCCTATTTGAAATGACAAGATATTTTATTTTTTTTAAATAATATTTTTATTCTTAATCCTTAATTGTTACACACATATAATATTTAAGATTTTTTCTTTTTTTTATATCACTTGTATCAAAATAATAATAATAATAATAATAATAAAAGAAATCGTAGGCTAATTTCCTTAATTTATCATATTTAAACTAATATAAAGATTATTGTTAGTAGTGTGAATTCTGATAAGTAATTGGTAAATTTTTTTAAGGGTATATTTTGTATTTCGTATTATTTTATTGTTGTCATAATACTATATATTTATAGTTAAAAAGTCGCATCTCTTTGTATTAAAATTTGTAATTCTTTTAGATAATAGTGAAACTGCAACAACCATAGATGTAGTCTTGTTCTGTGGTGAAGCACATAAATTTTTGTATTTTTATGTACGCGTTTGATTTTAAATTCATCTTTATTTTTTTATTTGCTTTTGTATTTCATTTAAGTGATTATATTTCTAACAACTAGAATGATATTTACTTGGTGTGTGTTTGTGCGTGTAATATTGGAAAAATTATTGTCATTGATTGAAGTTAAAGCTGCTATTCAATAATGAATGTGAATAAGTTAACGAGTAAGGGTGGAATTAGGAAAATTATTAAAAGGGGTTATAAATGTTTTTGACAAAATTTTAGTGAAATTTTTGGGTTGGGTTAAAATTTTTAAGAGTGAGTTAAAATTTAGGATGAGAAATGAGAAAAATAATAAATAAAAATTAGATTGAGCTAAAATTTTGAAATTGACTAATTTTTAAAAAATCAAAATTTTACATATATAAATAAAAAATCTATAGTTTGAGAAGGCTTGTAGTCTGGCCCAACTCCCATAGACTTCTGCCCTTGTTAATAAGTAAATAGGAAATTGATAGATATTATGAAGAATTAAAAATGATAGAAATTCATTAAAATTAAAATAAGTTAGTAAATCAGCAGTGATTTTATTGTTATAATTAGTATTGCTGTCAAGGAAACATATAAATTGTGACATTTCAATGGTATTATTAATTTTATTTTTATTCTTTGGAATATTTTTTGGAGAGACAAGTTATCCTTGTAATATAATTATTCCTCTCACTATTTTAAGTGTGTGCGCAGTAAGAGATTCGAACTTTGACTTATCGTATGATTAAAGAAATTTTAATCGACTTATCTCGATATATTTTTACCTTTCACTAGTTACTTGTTTACTTTGCATTATTGCATTTTTAAAGGACTCACAAAATGGACTACTTTTAAGATTTTTTTTTTTTTCAGCCACTTCTCTTTTCTCTTTTGATCTAACAGTCATTGGCACTTTCCTTACTCCCTCCTAAAAACCAATCTCTTTCTCTCTCAAAGTAGTTATCCAGTAAATTTAAATTTAACATAAAATTAAATACTATAATTTGAAATTTCACAAATATGTGTGTGTTTAACAAAAGGATGAGAAATAATTTTATATAAAATAGTTGTTTTATTTCTGTAATGTGCGAAACGATTTTGAAAGTCAAAATAGGCAGTGGTCCAATAACATTATTTACTCTTTTCAAAATGTAGAATAGGGTTCAAGTACTTTTTTTGGCATGCAAGAGCCTGACTAATCTCTCTTAAATACTTTTTGGTATCCAAGAGTCTGATTAAACTCTCTTTTTTTATGCAAATCATTGTCTTACAAGATTGTATAATATCTGAGTTATTTAGTATTGATCGGTGACTAGTTACAAGAATATAGAAAATAAGAATTGAACTTACAAACTCGAAAAGATAAATTACTTACAAACGACCCTTCCTCCGTTCGCACAACCCCGTGATATTGGTTCAAGTACATAAGGATAATAAGAGGGATTTAGCATGGGGGTCATTTGGATGAGTGGCCAATCAGATCCAAATTCGACATCTGTAAAACTGACATTAGAACAAAAGTTAAGTAGAGGCCGTTTGATGGGCCGGTTGAACATCAAAGTTCGGAGTTTTTGCGGGCTGTGATGTGAATTGGCCCAGAGCAGGGTGTTTGCAGGCCGTTTGGCTGAGAAGGGACTCTGGGTGCGTTTGGACAAACGTAAAAATCGGTAAGCAGGCTGAGATCAAGGCGGGATCCACAACTTTGTTTTCTTAAAGTTAAACCACAAATTTAAAAATTATTATTAATTAACAATATTTTTTATAAGTAGCTTTTTTAAATAAGAAAAAAGTAACTTTTATAAATTTTGTTTTTACTTGAAAAAAAAAAGTAAAAATACATTTAATAACTATTTTTTTTAGCAGTAAAGAAAATAACTATTTCCCAAAATTTATTTTTTAATATATTTATTAAAACATTATTTAAAAATAAATTAAATATTTAAGATCGTTATATCAGATTTACTTAGGCTGTTCAAAAAAAATCGATTTCAATTGGATTACAGCAGGTTGGACGAAGATTTGATGTGCTAATAAAATAATATTTAAAGATAAATATTTAATATAAATTAATGGTCAAGATTTGATATGTTAATCTAGTAGTTTCTAAATAACATGACATAAATAAAATATAAAAATATACAATAATATAAGCATACATATGTACGTATATAGTTGGTACTACACTCAAGTTGTATTGGATTACCTGAGACCAGTTCTAACAGTTGAGTAATTAGATTGTTATATTTTAATGACTCAGTTAAAAAATAGTATTTTAATAATTAGATATTTATGTTCCCAAAATTTGATCAGATCAAATATTATTTTAAGTATGACATTTGTTTTAGTAATTATCATTTGTTTTAATGATTTAGATTGTTCCAAATGTTCGATTGACTTTTTTTTCTTTCTGTTTCATTGCTCAAATTGTAATGGCAATTAAAAAGATGAATGATAAAAATTCGTGTTAATCCCACCAACTTACAGCCTTATTTATGAAATGTCGGAGCACAATTAACTAAGTCACATCTTTAATAAAAGGGCTGATTATATTTGTATATATATATATATATATATACTAATTTTGTAGAAAATATATAAACATAAACAAAGTTTTTGTTCCTCTAGCACTTTGTTACCCCTTATATTTTTGATTAGTAGGTTTTATATGTGCATAGAGACATAGAGATTTTAGTCTATACTTGAAAACAATGTAAAAAAATATAAAATAAAGAAGTATTTTGTTAAAAATGTAAATGTGAAATATAGGAATCTTTGAGAATTGAATGATATAAGTGTCTACTTTCAATACCGTTAGAATATGTGGTGCAAATGTTTTTGTCTTATGTAATTAGTATGAGTTTAATTCTTTACTCCACACACATTGATAATTCAAAAAATTTATACTTAACATAAACCGTTATGGTTTATTTACAAGTGAATTGGATAGTTTGAAGAAATTGTCGCTATATTTTACTAGCAGAACTATTTGTAACAGATCTAGAGCATGTATTTAAGGGTGCAAAAATAAAATTTAAATAGTCTCTTATAAAATTATGAATTTTTTTTGAGGGTGCAACTCCTATTGTTTTGTTTAAAAAAGTTCTATAAAAAAGAAGTATACAACCCTTGATAGATCTGCCATTGAGAACTGTTATTAGCATATAATGAACTACTGGTAACACATAATGTGTTAATATATAATGAGTTATTGACAGCATATTAATTTAAATGTAATTTATTTATTTTTTTCATGTTAAATTAAGTATAAATTGTCGAAACTATTGAGTTTAATTAGAATATCTCTAATAATTATTTATTTATTTTTATTCAAATTTAAGTAAAAATTAAATTGAGTTTGAAAATTTTTAATAGTCACTCAATTTTTACTTAAATCTTTTAAATTTTTTTTTTTATTTTACTCTAAAAAGTTTCTCACCGTATTCCAAAAAAATTTAATTTGATTTTGAATAGCCATTTGAGTCTTTGATTAATATTTTATTGATTTGATTTGAATTTCAAATAAAAATGAATTTAATATAAATTTAATTTGAAGAGAATTTAACCCATTTAAATTTGGGTCACCACCGCCCTATAAATTGATCATCAAAATTCATGTTATATAGATAAGGAGTTTTTGGTAATTCGATCCTATATAAGATCACCTCTTGAAAAAGCCTCTGTCCTCTCCTTCCTCGTCCAAACCCTGTTAGCGACTACTTAAGACCATGGTCATTCCCTTTCTTCAATAAAATAACGTTAAAATCTACAAAAACCACCGAACACAAACCCTAGGGTTTCTTCAATTGTTCTACCCAAGACCCTACCTTTAATAAACATTAAAGATTGCTCTAATCAAATTTTCATTGTTCCTTCCCTCGATCGAAGGTAAGCCTTTACAGATCTCTTCATTCAATCGATTTGCGTGCTGTTAATCTTCTTATCAATTAGTTTATTACGTCTTAATCTAATCAATTTGTGTCAAGAACATAAAAGGGACAGTTTTAATCTGCCATTAAGTTTTTCTTTCACGCTTCTGTCAGTTTTTAAGGGAGTAAACAACCGAAGTGAGGTTTATTAGGGGTTTGTGTTTGTTATTTAGGGTTTAATAATCTTAGAACCACCATGGACGATCTCGAGAAGGCAATAATCATCAGTTTTGATGAATCTGGGACTGTTGATTCAGTATTGAAATCACAAGCAGTTGCTTTCTGTCAACAAATTAAAGAGAATCCGTCAATATGTAGTATCTGTATTGAACGTTTGTGCTTTTGCAAGCTAGTGCAAGTACAGTTCTGGTGCCTCCAGTGTCTACACGAAGTGCTCCGTGTTCGGTACACATCAATGAGTCCTGAAGAGAAGTCTTTCATAAGGAGGTCGGTGTTTTCAATGGCTTGTTTTGAGGCTATGGATGATAAAGGCTCTGTTAGGGTTTTGGAGGGTCCTGCATTTATCAAGAATAAGCTTGCTCAGGTTTTGGTTACTTTAATTTACTTCGAGTACCCGTTAATTTGGTCGTCCGTGTTCATTGATTACCTCCCACACCTGAGCAAAGGTGTGCTGGTTATTGATATGTTTTGTCGGGTTTTCAATGCCTTGGATGATGAATTGATCAGTTTGGACTACCCACGAAATGCTGAAGAAGTGGCTGTTGCAGCGCGAGTTAAGGATGCAATGAGGCAGCAGTGTGTGGGCCAGATTGTTAGAGTGTGGTATGACATTGTTTCAATGAATAGAAATTGTGATCCAGAATTATGTACTAGTGTTTTAGATTCTATGAGGAGATATATTTCTTGGATTGACATTGGGTTAATTGCAAATGATGCTTTTATCCCATTATTGTTTGAGCTAATTTTGGTTGATGGAACCCTGGATCAACTCCGGGGTGCTGCTGCTGGTTGTATCCTTGCAGTAGTTTCTAAGCGGATGGATCCACAATCCAAGCTCACACTTCTGCAGAGCCTTCAAATAAGTAGGGTTTTTGGTTTGGTAGTGGATAGTGATTCTGAGTTAGTTTCGAAAGTAGCTGCTTTGCTTACTGGGTATGCTGCTGAAGTGCTTGATTGTTCTAAGCGTTTGAATTCTGAAGATGGTAAGGTGGTTGCGATGGAGCTATTAGATGAGGTTTTGCCCTCAGTTTTTTATGTAATGCAAAACTGTGAGGTTGATACCACATTTAGTATAGTGCAATTTCTTTCAGGCTATGTTGGCACAATGAAGAGCTTGTCTGGATTGAGGGAAAAACAGTTGGTTCATGTGGGTCAGATATTGGAGGTGATTCGTGCACAAATTCGTTATGATCCTGTATATCGTGATCATCTTGATACACTAGATAAAATTGGGAGAGAAGAGGAAGATAGGATGACAGAATTTCGGAAAGATTTATTCGTGTTGCTGCGTAATGTGGGACGTGTAGCACCTGATGTCACTCAGATTTTTATCCGAAATTCATTGGTGGGAGGTGTTGCATCTTCTGTTGATAGGAATGTTGAAGAGGTAGAAGCTGCCCTTTCTCTTCTGTATGCACTCGGAGAGTCCATCAGTGATGAAGCCATGAGAACTGGAAGTGGTCTCTTGAGAGAATTGGTGCCAATGCTCTTATCGACAAGGTTTCCTTGCCATTCTAGTAGGCTTGTTGCACTGGTGTATTTGGATACAGTAACAAGATATATGAAGTTTGTTCTGGAGAATACCCAATATATACCCATGGTTCTGGCAGCCTTTCTTGACGAAAGAGGTATACACCATCCAAATGTTAATGTGAGTCGAAGGGCGAGTTATCTTTTCATGAGGGTTGTGAAATTACTCAAAGCAAAGCTTGTGCCTTTCATAGAGACAATTTTGCAGGTATTAAACTAATATCTACATGTTTGTAATAAAATTTCAGTCCTCACTATTTCTTCTGTCTTTGTTTCTCTTTCCCCTTAATTTTCTTTTCTTTTCCTTTTCCCCCTTCAATGTATTCTCAGAGTTTGCAAGATACAATTGTGCAATTTACAAGTATGGATTGCACATCAAAAGAGCTTTTGGGATCTGAAGACGGTAGTCACATTTTTGAGGTAATTGCCTACTTTCATGCATGTTATTAAATATATTTGAAGAGTATTTGTCATTTTTTTTGATCGGTTGGATTAGTTGTCATTTGGTTTATTGCTGCTCGTTTCCATCTTATTTTCACACCAACTCTTCACAGGCAATTGGTTTGTTAATTGGGATGGAAGATGTACCACCAGAAAAGCAATCTGATTACCTTTCAGCATTGCTTACTCCTCTTTGTCAGCAGGTTAGTATTGAAATTGCAGTTGTGAAATTTGAAATTATTTAGTCTTGTAAAAGCGCATTCCTTGATCTCTTGTTTATGATATTGTACATACACACACACATTCCATTTTTTGCATGCATGCATTTGTTTCATCTGCTATGCAAGTGAAACTATATAGGTCTGATCTTCAATTTTCTAATATTTGACCAATGTGAACTGAAATTGTCGCACTTCAATCAGGTTGAGTCATTGCTCTCAAATGCCAAAGTACAGAATCCAGAAGAGTCTGCTGCAAAGATATCTAATATCCAGCAAAACGTCATGGCCATTAATGCTCTCAGCAAGGTTCTTGTTCTTTCCCATTTAATGTAGCACTAGTTGACCTTTTATATTCCATATTATAGTTTAGTTTACAACTTTACCATCGCTCCCTCCGCCCACAGGAAAAAAAAAAACAAGAAAGTGTAAGAGAAGAGAACATCTTGCTGTTCATTTTTTTTGCGTGACATCTCCATAGTTCGAGAGCCAAATCTTTTTTTTTTTTCAAAATTCGTTAAAAGAGAGAGATATTGACTAAAGAAATCAAATATACCAGGGTATGTAGTTTATTTGGCATCATTAACAAGTCACATTTTAGTTGTGGGGATATGCATGCATGCCAATGCCTATCAAGATGAATATTGTGTTTGTATCAGCTAGAGAATCTGCAATCTATTCACTTCCTTATATGCATGTCTTCGGTTACTTAGCAAGGGGATTCCAATAGAAGTTTATGTCCTGAACCAAAGTCTATGTATTCCATGGACGCGTTGCTAAGCATCAACCATAATTTAAGAGTGCTCTTCTGGGGCAATGTCTTTAGTTATGTGGTTCTTAAATAATCATTGCCCAGTCTAGTTACCCTACATTCCATCCTTAAACCATTGTGATTGAGGTCTCTTTAAATCTTGAAAGTGTTCACAACATGTTTCAGCCCATGATAATGTCTTGGAAACAAGGATCAAAATATCATTTCGATGTATAGTTTCGGTCTGTCCAGAAACGGAAATGTTTCGGAAACATAATGGAAACGGAGAAAAAAATTAGAAACATGTGGAAACATAACTTAAAATTTATTTATTTATACAAATAAACCTATTTATTGAATATTTGTGCATGTTTAAGGTATATACATCATATTCATGATAGATGACACTAATTCATGATTAATGACATAATAGATATATACTATGTAATATTCACACAAATTAGATAATTTGACAAAAGTTACATATAAAATAAAAAGTAAAACAAATAGCGATTTAAACCTATTATAATTAGTAACTTAGTATTAAAATAGTTATTTCTCTACACTTTATTTTTTCTCATACTTTTCTATTATTTTATGAAAAATAATAGAAATATCTTCTTGTAATTTTGAGTCTTAATCCTTGAAAAATAAATGGATATTATTTTTTACTAACTTCTAAAATTATTGTTGATACAAAAAAAATGTTTCCTCTGATTCAGTATGTTTCCACTAGTTTCGGTATGTTTCCACGGAAACAATTTTGTTTCCATGGAAACATGTGAATTTCGATATTCTACTAGTGTTTCGTTTCGGTTCCCTGAGGAACGGAAACGTTTCGGCCGTTTCGATGGAAAAGAAACGAAATTTTGATCCTTGCTTAGAAAGTGTCCATTTTCTGTTGGAATTTGAAAAGAATCAGGAATTTTTTTTGGCATTTTTTTTTCTTATATGCTTAGAGGGTGGGCCTTAGCCTTAGCGCAACAATAGGGTTGCTACATTGTGATTTGCGATCTATTGATTATGGGTTTGAGTTGCAGAAACATTAATTTTGCTTGCGGGTTAAGAATGTGTACTAACCCTCCCCAAACTTTGCAGTGGCAAGAGTCTCGTGTATTGAGACTTTTTTTTTTTGGTTATGTGCTTGTTCAAATTTTTTATATATCTAACCCTCCCCAAATCTTGCAGTCGCAAGAGTCTCATGTATTGAGAGTCTGAGACTGCCTTTTTTGTTGCTAATGTACTTGTTCAAATTTATTATAGTGATTCCGTTGTGCTGTGACCTACTACTTTTCATCTTGGAAGGATGGAAGCTTTCCATATTACAATATGGAACTAGTCTTCTTCACACTAAAAGTAAAGATGGAATTGAATTTCTTAGTCAAACTAATTAGTCACATTGAGATAAGAAATATTGTGAAATTATTTAACAATACTATACTTCAAAAGAATATTTTTTTAAACCGTATAATAAGGTCAAGATCCACAGGTCCACTCCTTTTTTAATTTTTTTACAATTCTTCATGAACTTCCGACTTTTTATTAACTCTTTTGTCTCATACTTTCTTTTGCTTGTTTTCGTTCTTTATATATGAGGGATACCAAAAGGAAAAAGCTAGCAGTGTCATCCCTGATGGAATAGCCCGGCCACTTTTCCTTTGTTTGACTTTACACAAATTTCAACTCAATCGCCCATCAGTTGAAAAGAAGATTGTACTAGGTTCCTGCAATCAAAATTTTATAGCGAAAACTAGTTGATTTAGATCATTGGTTAGATGGTAATTTTGTCTATGCTTTAAATGTGGTCGATTTGTGTCGTTAATTTTCTCGGGAGTTGGACTTATTTTGTACCAATAAGAGTGACCTAAAGAGGGCAAAATGCTAACATAGCATGTGTATGAGTGTATCATTTGTTATGACCTTAGTTTGCTTAATAAGAAATGACTCATGGCAAAAACAATGAAATGAGTAAATTTTGATCTACCAAAAAAATCATAATTGTATCAGTACAAACACAGAAACAGTGTTACTGATGGTTGTGCTTTTGTCTGATCATGGGCCTTACCTTTGTACTTTTAGTGAATTCCAAAAGGTAAATCACCAGTTGTAAACTCGAGGGAAAAACTATTTGGATAGGTGGGCTTGGTTGGACAAGTAATAGGAGGTGAGGGAGGTGCAGGAAGTTGAGTGGCAAATCACTTCCAAATTAAGCAGTGTTTGAAGTAATAGAAGAGTTACCGGAGGTGGTGTTTTTGTAAGCTACCCATATGAGATAATTTTTGTTTCTCAGATTAAGAAATGGCATTCTGAAAATTTTTGCAAAAGCTGAAGGGCATGTTTGTGAAGGGGGCTTCACTTTCCTATCTCTGACCAATTATTCTCTTTATACATAAGGTAATTAGTTATGCATTATCTACTTGGTGCAATTTTTTTGTCTTTCCTTGTGGAGTTTGTTCATTTGCTTCTCTAGTGAAGTCAAAATGGGGAAAATGAGTTATTTTGGTGTGAGAGCTATATTATCATCTTAGGATTGAGTATTGTTAACCTGCATGTCTAACTAAGCATTGTGGTTTCAAGTTTGAGGTAGTGCTCTGGTTTTTTTTTCTTTTTCTTTTTCTTCTTCTTCTTTTTTTTTTTTTTCCAGTGAAACGTTTTAAATCTTGTTACTTGAAATCTTGGCTGTAATTTTGTATATCATTGATTTATCTATTTGTGTGGTTTACACTTAGTTCCTTACAATGTCTATGTACTTCAGGGCTTCAGTGAGCGTCTTGCAACAGCCAGTCGCCCTGCAATTGGTCTCATGTTCAAGCAGGTTGGTATTCCTGATCTATCTGTTATTCAGGTTACTTGAAATTACATGTACTAGCTGAATGTTGTGAATCGTTCATTTTTCATTTTTCATTTTAAAATTCTATCTAGGAGTTCTTAAAGTTTTTATTATTTGATTTATTACATCAACTGACTCATTAGTTTTTATGATAAACAGAAGTTTTGTTAGAGATGAGAGCTTAATGATGCGATGCACTAGTAGTATATAAAAATTTTCATCCATGTTCCACTGCCATCCATCCATTGCACATTTGTTTATTTCAGATTTATCTTCTTAATCTATGGTGTATGATTGATCAGTTTTTTTTTTTGGGTTATGTATTGTGAGATAAGCTTGAATGGAAGTATTATTTATTTTATGCTATGAAGGAGTTTTTTTTTCTTTGTGGTTAGGGGATTGCTTTGTGCAATGGTAAAATGTTTGGGCTATCAAGCGTAAGAATGCAAGTTCGACTCTGCGAGCAGTCACTTTGTGCAGTATAATGCCAAAATTGAGTCTGTCTTAGTCTATCCTTGTTAGCACCCCGCATTGGTGGGACCAACACTGATAATGACATTGTAGAAGGAGATGGGGAAATTGGAGTAATTCTTGAAATTTGATGCTGCATCATGATGGATGATCTCTTTATTGCACGTCTCATTCATTAATGATGGTAAATGGTTAGAACCCTTGGGGTTGGATGAGTTGGAAGAGGCTTGGGTGATAGTCCCAAGGTCCCCAATTCAACTATCATCTCAAGTCCTTCCTTTACCTATATAAAAAAAAAATGATAGTAAACGGGTGGGAGCAGATTTTACTCTAGAAATGCGGGTAGAGTTACTTGTCATTACTTCATTTCTTTGTGCTAATTTTCGTTTCTTTTTTATTTAGACATTGGATATTCTGCTCCACATCCTTGTTGTGTTTCCCGAGATTGGGCCCTTGCGGTGTAAGGTAAGAGTTGTACCGCTTCATTCTGGTGTTATATTGAATAAATTTTAACTAATGCTAGCTTATTTACTGCTCAGGTGACATCATTTATTCATCGCATGGTGGACACTTTAGGAGCATCTGTATTTCCTTATCTCCCAAAGGCATTGGAGCAGTTGCTTGCAGAAAGCGAGGTAGAAAATAGTTTCATTTGAATTCATGTATTTTCTTTTTCTTATTTTTACATTGATGAACACTTCATCTGCTTGCCGTTGCAGCCTTTGATTTGGTAAATACACTTACTTTCTCTCAATATATTTTGACAGTTCTTGATGGCTGAGAATAGGAGCTCTGGAAAACTGATAATATCTATGAATATGTTTACCAGTTTCAGTTTGCATCCTCCCTAAACTTGGCGTAGTCATCTTCCCTAAACTTGGCGTATTATCTCTATTCAAAGCTTAACAGCTTTGTGGGCAGGATTTTTTTAGCAGCTTTGTGGGCAAATTTATTTTTTATTTTTGGTTATTGCTTCTTTAATTATTTGTTGCCCTCTCATTATTAGATGTAAGTTTTATTTCAGTTCAGTAATTGGTTACCACAATTCGCTCCTCCCCTAGCTAATTGGGATTGCGCGATCCAAAACATGGATCATTAGCGATTTGGAACGCAAGATTTAGCGTTTCGATCTAAAATATCAAAAGTCCCAAAAAAATCATACAAAATACACGCACATCATTTGAATTTTATTTTACAATGGCTTGGATTCATTGAAATCATTTTAGTGTATATATACACATACCAATATTATTATAAATACACTCAAAAAGCATATCACGTTCCAAATAAATGTATTTTGTTTTAACAAAGTGATCCAAAGAAGCCTATCCCTAATTTATCATGTTCTATAACAAGTGACGATCTACCTTCCCGTTTCCTGTATCATAACGATCCACATTCTAGGTAACATCTGTAAAACATAGAGAGAAAACTCAGGAGCGGAGCATTTTTACCATGTACTGAATATTTAGATAAGGGGGATACATGGATCTGCTTCTGACTAGTTATCTTACACCTGGTGAAATCGATTTCGCTTCATCTGAATTTGTTTTCCAAAAATATATAGGAAAATAAAAGAAACCTGGATTTAGAAAGGCTGCAATTATATTTTGAAATTCCCTTTCTTTTTTGTCTTCCTGACAATCAAATGGAGCCATATTTATTTGTGGCCTTATGGGATATAAATCTCTCCCTCCCCTCCCACAACCGAAAAAATGGGGGCGGGGGGACCTTTTGTAATGCTAGCTTTTCTAGGAACCCTTTTTTTTCCTGGATAAATAATGAATGTTTCATGGATTTATTGGTTGAAGTATGACAGTTTGTTTCGTGGATTTATCGGTTGAAGTATGACAGTTTTGCTCTTTCTAAGTAGGGGGTGATGTTTTATTCCCCTAGTACTTTGTTTTTTATATTTTCTTTTGTGATATTAACACTTGTTTCTTCATCTTGTTCTTGTTGTAGCCAAAGGAAATGGTGGGTTTTCTGATATTAATTAATCAGCTTATCTGCAAATTTAACACTGCGGTTCATGACATATTGGAGGAAGTATACCCTACCATTGCCGGTACGATATTTAATATTCTTCCAAAGGATGCATTTCCTTCAGGACCTGGAAGCAATACCGAGGTACGCTAACTTTTTAATTAGTGAGGTGGCAGTGCGTACGGGTGTTTGAAATCTTCTTGTTTCATGCACTCGGGAGCACTGGTTTGTTGTATTATTTTTGCAGCCTTAATGCATGTATGTCTTTGTAGTACCTAGAGCTTCTAAAAACTATTGGCCACAAGCACTTAATTACAATCTGTTGTGGGCCTAAAGTCTCACCGAACTAGAAAATCTTGTTTGTGTCACAAATGTTATCCTATCATATCGAATGCACTGGCAAGAAATCTTGTTGTATCTCACACTTTGTTGTCCTATCACGTGGAATGCACTGTTATAGTGGTCAATGAATGCTGTACAAGTCATGCACAGATTATCGGTTGCTGTCTCACCATTCTTGTTATGAAGAAAAAGAAAAAAGACATTTACTTGCTGGTTTCAAATTCAGCTCAGCTCCCCCCACCCCCCCAACCCAAGCCACAAAAAAAGTCAAAAACTTGAGTTTCTCATGTATGATGGTCCTTTTTTTTTTTCTTTCCTTCTCCCCAGACTTCTTCACAGCTGTGAAAAATGATTGTAGACCTTCACATTGAACATTGATCACAACACCTATGAAATTGGGGCTCTGGTTGAAGCATTGATTTCCCATTCTAAGTTGTAATTTTGAATACTTTTTCACTGTAGGGGTAAGATTATGGGTTACCTCATGTGTATCTTATTCTATTGTAGGAAATCCGGGAACTACAAGAGCTTCAACGAACAGTATACACATTTCTTCATGTGATAGCAACACACGATCTGTCTTCTGTGTTCCTTTCCCCCAAAAGTAGGGCTTACTTGGATCCAACAATGCAGTTGCTATTGAACACGTCTTGTAAACATAAGGATATCCTTATAAGAAAGGTGTGTGTAATGGTTATGAGCTCTAACTTTTTCATACCATTTGGATTTCCTATTACTTTGATTTCCAATGTATGGACTTGCAAAATATTTATGTAGTGAAAAATAGAAATCTAATATCTTTTCTTTCTGTTAGGCATGTGTACAGATATTTATTAGACTAATTAAAGATTGGTGCACCAGGCCTTATGGTGAAGAGAAGGTAATCTTCCCCTTCAAATTCTTCACTGAAGGATGTTGCAGTGAGAATTATTTCATTGTGCTAAATTGGTGAAAGCTTTTCAGGTACCTGGTTTCCAGAATTTTGTAATTGAGGCCTTCGCAATGAACTGTTGTTTGTACAGTGTGCTTGACAAGTCCTTTGAGTTTCGTGATGCAAATACTGTAAGTTTTAGTTTTCCTGAGATTTAAACAATGGTTAGATTAATAGATGGGTGTACCAGGTTGCTAGCGTGTCATATAATTCTTCTCTCTCTTCTTCCAATCCATGTTTTAATTAATGCTAGATTTCTCATTTTGAGATTTGAAAGATGCACAATTTTATGCAAAGAAATTGATGTATTATTCATTATCTTTTTAGGCATGGGCATATGTTCCGAAGCATTGTTTTACATGTTAGATTGCAGAATTGAAAGAGCTAGAGCCCTTTTTTCTTCTAGGTTAACTGGTTAAATTTTAATATTAGTAAAAGCTAATGGGCTTTAGGTAGCCATTTTCTTTTCCTTTTTCTGTTTTTTGTTTTTTTTTTTTGGGGTGGGGGGAGCACCTTTATATATGAGGTGAATTTAGTCCAGCAGAATACTAATTATGGTTTGTATTTGTTAAGCAATTAGATGCTTTGGCGATCATTTAGTCATCCATTTCATCATGAGCTGTAATTCAAACATGTATTGCAGAATACAATGGTAATTTGCTGGTGTTATTCTTATAAAAAAGAAAAAAATTTGATAATTTTCTGTTGTTATATTCAGAGAAACATATTTAACTATTTGAGGCACTGTTTACTTGAGCTTGGAATCATTATCTTATCCCATGTAAAATATATGTTTACATATGTAATGTGAGAATGGCTTATGAAATTGTCTTGGATAAAGGAAGACGTTGCGTTCAAAATGTAATTTTGACAAAAAATATTTTAACTTAAATGTTGTGAAACAAAATGTAGAATGGGGAAAGGTGAATGTACTTGTGTGACTGTATTGGTTATTGATGTTGGATTATTCAAGAGGGAGTGATTTGAATGGATGTTGCTCATAGAATAGCTTCCAGAGGGGGTGTGATGGATGCTTGGGTAGATCAAAGCCACTGGACTTAGATTTGGATGGATCTGTGAGAAATTAGGGGTAACACTAATTGGGAAACAGAAAGCTGGCTGTAGTTTTATTGGCTAAGAAGACACTAGCACCATTGAGGAGCCATCCAGTTCAAATTGAAGGCCTTTAAAGGTTGATGAAGTTCAAAAAATGGCGAGGGGTTGAGGTAAAAAAATATTATGCCTGAGAATAGTTCCGCTATCAGAGTACATCTGAGGTCATCTTGACAGGAGTAGATCCGAGGTCATCTTGAGAATAGTTACTCTACCAGAGTCGACTCTTTTTCTCTTCGAGCTATGCCTCCCCGAGTTGAGCATATCTTTGGTTCCTCAATCTAGCTCACATTCTCCTAGTCTTCCATTGCATACTTAACCCCTTGGGCTCTCACCTTGTCATTTAATGACTACTTGGAGTTAGGGGGGCAGACTCTGAGGAGCTATAAGAGCTCAGTGTTCAACTAAGATATGATTCAAGTACTGTGCCATAGTCCCTCCGACATGATTCTTAGGGTTATGTAGCTTGGTGACTAAAGTTGTGGTTTAGCCAGGGTTTGCCTTATACTGGCTCTGTTACAATCCTTAGCCTTTTTAGAGAAAGAGAGATCCTTCTTATATTTTCTTGGACATGTAGAGTAACCGTGGTGATTGTTGCTTAACCCGTGTGCACCTATTATGTCCCATTCGAGCTAATCATATGCACCAACTACTATAAATAGCAGTGCCTCACACTTTTGTGACATGGCATTCGATATCGGGTATTGTGTAGTGACATGACATTCGATATTGGGTAATGTGTACCGGAGGGACACTTGTATGGTTTTCTTTATATTTCCTGAACCAGACCTATACTTCTGTCCTATTCTCTCTCTCTCTCTCTAGATTGCCTTAACTCTCATGGTTTCACCTTCCTACATCACATCGAGAATTCCAGTCATCATACGTTAATTGTCACATGCACGGGCCACTCCCTTACTTTACCTTTCATCAACAATTGGATTCAGTTAATGCACATTGTATTTAAATAATTTATCTAAAAATAAAATTTATATAATTATTAGATTAAAAAATGTGACATCTTATGGAGTGCCTTGTCTTCAATGCCTCATAGTCTTGTACCGTTCAATATGCCAGTTGGGTAGACTTAAGGTAGTCCAGCCTGCCAGATTAACTTTCTTTCTGACATAATGACATGTTCAGATTCAGTTTCCTCTGTGTCTCAATCTTTTTCGCTTGATCATAAATTGACGAACCACAGTGAACCCGGGGGGGGGGGTTGCATTGAGCAACTACGAGAAATTAGCCCCGCCCCACTGCAGGAGGAAAAACCAAGGACCTATGCTGCACATTAAGCAGTATTACCTTTTATGTTGTATTCTTTATCATTACGATGTCTCATTATATAGGCCAAACCTCTGAGTGCCGTGACAGCAACTCCTTTTTTGATGCATCAATACTTCAATTTGTTCATTTTTAATGATGTAAAAGCAACATCCATTCCAATGTGGAAAACTGCCCTTTTTTTTGTTTGGGGGGGGGGGGGGGGGGAGCAAAATGAATGGTTCGCACATGTTTATTTGATATTTGCTGATTGAATAAATAGTATTTAGCCTGTGTTTGTCAAGAAAATAAAAAATAGTTGACCTGTAGAATTGGGTTTTTATATAGTTCTGTAGAAGAATTCGCTGATACTGTTGTTGCTGACCAACTAATTTTCCTATTGTGTTTCTTGATTTGCATAGCAGCTTGTTTTGTTTGGAGAAATAGTGCTAGCTCAGAAGGTCATGTATGAGAAGTTTGGGAATGAGTTTCTTGTTCATTTTGTATCAAAAGGTTTTCCAACTGCACATTGCCCCCAAGATTTGGCAGAGCAATATTGTCAAAAGTTGCAGGTACTACAATTAGCACTGGCAATTTCAATTTAGAATAGAAAATAATTCCCATGGAGGCCCCGGAAAAGTTTATTTTGTTAGTGATAATTGATTTTGATTGTGTTCACTTAACTGATATGGATTACTCAGCTGTTTAATTGGACCTCAACCTCTTTTTAAATCACTTAAGATTATATACATGACAAAAGACCTTCTATAACTGTTAGAAGAATTTAAATTTTTAGGATAAATTTAGTCAAATGATTTTCCTCATGGTCAGCTGGGTTGAGCCCGTTCAAGGCCTCCTAGAGCCCAGCTTGGATAGTAATGATCGCATAAGGTTGGTCACTGGCCAAGCTAGGGTCTCTTTTTGACAAACTGGAATTATGTCCAAACTTAGGAAAGGCTCAAATTTTTTTGGCAGCTGAAATTTTTGGTTCTAACTGTTCCTGTTCAAGTTCAGTCAGATCTCAGCTTGGATAGTCAAGCCCGAGCCTTTGCTTGGCCCCCTGTCATGGTCAACCTAGGACCAGCCCATAACAGACTAGTTTTGTGCCTAATCATTGGAAAGACCCAAAAATATTTGGCAGCTGAACGAAGTGGTGTTAACTGCTCTATAATGCTCTGTGTCTCTGATGTTTTGGTTGTCAGGGTAATGATATCAAGGCGTTGAAATCATTCTACCAATCACTCATTGAAAATTTGAGACTCCAACAAAATGGAAGCCTTGTTTTCCAGATAGCACTGTCACTATATACAAGGCTGATCATTATCATTGGTGAAGGCTCCATGTTTTCCTACTGTAACAAGTTGTGCTGTCCATTTTTGTTCCCGACAGGTGGGTTCTTGCATCTTCTATGAAACTCCACTGTCTCTATTCAGTATTCATAATATTTCGTGTGATGCACTTATATTCGTAAATATTGCAGGGTAATTTTCTCTCTGTAAATAACATGTGTGTCTATTCCATGGACAGCGAGGTATGGGCAAACACTCCTTTTAAATTGACTCAAATGCAAATTATGCAATGATTTTTATCTCCTGAATAAATATATTCTTCCTTCAGTGAGTAATTTATTTTCATTGATTTGTCAACAGGTGTAAATTTGCGGAAGCAATTTCTTTGAATATGAAATCTTGGAAATTTCAATTGGTTTTTTGGATGCCGAGTATAAGATCAAGGTTTCAGCAACAATTACTGTGTATATCAATTTTTTTGATCCTGTTTGATTTATGGGCAAAAATTGTCCTCATTGTTTTTAACTAGTGTGAGGCCAACTAAATTATTGCCTTGTAGTCTTTAGGGAAATAGATGGCTATGGTTCTTTTTTAAATTTATTTATTTTATATTGTGCCATACAAACGGAAAAAAATATGAGGAATTTTTTTGTCAAAGCAAGTTCAATTGTTCTGTTAAACCATTTTCAGGCTCGGATTCTGGATATTCCATGGGAATGCAGGTTGGTTTAAAATATCATGAAAGCATTTGGTTTGCCACAAGCATTGAAATGATTCTAATATGAAGCTTGTTAGCAATGTCATGACAGGCTTTTATGGATTGTTTGAATTCAAACAAGTCTCGATTTTGTAATATCTGTACCATTTATGTTTGTTATCAAGTCTTTGACACCTATATGCTTTGGTGTTGATAAATGTCACTGGTTTTTGGAATTGGGAAAGGGACTGGTCAGGGGGAGGGTTGTCTTTGTCAATGTCATAATATTAACAATTTGGAATCTTAGATTTTAGTCACACTAATAGATTTTAGAAGGTGTTTGGCGGGATGGGGGAGGGGTAAATGGGCGGATAACACTCAGTAATTTTAGAATGCAGGTATAAGAAACGGGACTTGGCTCGCGATTTTGACTGAAAAATGTTCGGCCAAACAAACGGGCCCTTGAAGGGATGGCATGGGTTTCTCTCCGGTTCCAGTTTAATGCTTGTTGTTTGGGTTCACCGGCACTGGTGTGAGTCTAAAATGGCAGGGTATTGTGTCCTTTATTTCTCAAGCTTATGCAAAGCAATCATGTGAACCATGTTATCTATAATCAATGTCTGGTTAGGGGATATTGGTGTACCCATATTGGGAGTTGGAAAATCAAGTTCTTTCACCTTATTGGAGAGGTGATATTATGTTGCCATCTGTTGGGGTTGTATATGTTGTCTCTTTGGCTAGGAAAAGGGGAAAAACAAAATCTGTCCTTGCGAACACCATGCTACCTCCACTAGTAATTTCATTGACATATCGAAGTTTGTTTCCCACCCAAAAGAAACACATCAAATAATGGTTGAAAATCTCTCTCTCTCTCTCTCTGTCTCTCAGTCCCTCTCACACGCACAAACACACACACAAGCATGTCTCAACAGTGGCGGACCTAGACTTTGAAAAAATGAAAAATGTTGGGGGAGCCAAATGTTGATAAACACGAGATGCCTTTGGAAGTGGGGCGAATTACAATCACAGCATGGTCTTGAAGGGAAGTGTGAGCATAAATAGGAATTGAACCCAGTTTTAGAATTTTTTATTTATTTTTAATACAATGATAAAAGAGATGAAAGACTGTTTTAGTTGTCGAGGGTAGAAACTCAAAATTATGATAACTAATTCATCCTTGTTCTATATTTTTTTTATAGACTGATTTTTTTGATTTCCAGTCATAATATTATTTGAATTTTTATTTGAGGCTTTCTAAATAATTATTGTTTCCTATTACACATTGGCAGGACCAACCAACACATTTGACTAATGTTTTGTTTTCATTGTTGGAACTTTACACACACACACACACTATGTATTTATCTGCAACCAAGAATATACTCTTTCATTTTTTTAAAAAAATAATAATTAATGATTGGAATATTTTGACAAGTGATGCCTCTTTTCCAAATTAAAAAATTATTTTGTGAATAATCTTCATTCCATTTTTCCTGATCGACGACATGCTAAATAAAGACTAATGAATTTATTTTAAAAAATGGGCAAAAAGGAACTCTAAATCCTTTTTTTTTTCTTTTATAACTTTTCCTGGGTTAATCATGGTTTTCTAATTTGATGTTTCATGCCTTTTCCAATGCTAAGTTGAAATAACAAGCTCAGACAGGGGAACAAAAGAGAAGCAAAAATGGAATCTATATATATATATATATATATATATAAAATTTTATTTTCATTTTCAAAAAATGGTTATTTTATTACCTCAGGTGAGGTTGAGGACATGATTGAGCATCAGCAGTGGGTGATGGATCCAAACAAAACTGAGACTTTGATTAGAATGGAAATTTAGAAAAGCAAGGGAGGTCATTTGTTTTAGATTCTTGGTTCATAGGCCCGTCAAACAAGGCAATTTGAAATCTTGCCAGCCAAAAATGCCTTTGACTCACACCCTTATTTCTGTCCCTAACACTCCCAAACAAGGTCCATTCACAAGTGTGCCAAAACAAGGGATAAAACTTACAAGTGTGTCAAAACAAGGGATAAAACTTAAGACAAGAAGATTCTAATTTTACGAATTATTTGTCTTTTTTGTTTTCACAATTCCCAATTACTTTAAATTCTAAATAGATGATAGAAAATATGAAAAAAGAGGACGAGTCTTTGCTCAACATTAAAATTACTCGATTGTAATATAAAGATTACATATTTGAGTCGCAAAAACAACTTCTTCTTAAGCATTGGGTTTGCCCTTAAAAAAATGAAAAAAATAACAGTTTTTTCTTTATTTCTATCTGTGTTCCTTTTACGGTTTTCCCTCACTAAATTTTCAAATTAAGGAGAATTTAAAAGTTGCATCCAAAGGGTCTTGAAAAAGAAAGGACATGCTTTTGAATATGAGTAATGTAACACTTCCTAAATTTGTATATCAAATTTTGATCCTGTCTCATTGATGCGACACTTTATTATTTTATAATATTTTAATTATATAATTAATGTGATTGTACCAAACTATTTGAGAGAGATTTTTAGAAAATGCAATATTATTGTTTCAATATTTGTCATTGAAAGAAGCTCTCTGTATGTACATCACTTTGCTTCCAAAGTCGCAACAACTCAATTACATGAAATTACCAAGAAATTTCGTGTTGGCATATGAAAGAAAGCAAGTCCTTGAGATGAAAATTTGTAATCCAATTCAAAGTCAAGGCAAGGCAGATGTCATTTTACTTTTTAATCATTCATGAGAGACTTTAGATTCAATATGAAAAAGAAGAGCAGTACAGTATTCTCCTTCTAGAACTAGAAGATTACCCTGTTGAATGACAAACGAATATTGGCAAGCAAAGACCAAAAAGTCATTTCTCCGTGATCAACAACCCTCACTTATTATATATTCTCTCTTACATTTCTCATCAATTTGCTTCAGCCTTAAGTGTCCAAAGACCATAGCTGTTTCACCAACTTGAGCCACAACAATCTTTCAGTACAATATGGTTCTCAAGATCACATGTATAACCATTCTACAAAGTTATTTCAAGCGTAAAAGCCCACCCACAGAGCCCAAAAATCAAGTTTGTGTACAAAATTCTTTCCAGAGGATCTCACTTTCAGATTTAAGTAACCCAGGCTCTCCTCTTTCAGTCAGTGACCTCTCAAATTCACTTATTGGATCAAACCTTCATAGCTTTACACTCAGTGAGCTAAAACTGATCACACACAACTTCTCTTTGAGTAATTATCTGGGCAAAGGTGGGTTTGGACCAGTGCATAAGGGGTTCATTGATGACAAAATTAGACCTGGGTTGGAGGCTCAACCTGTTGCTGTAAAGTTACTGGATTTGGAAGGCACTCAAGGCCACCGGGAATGGCTGGTAAGCACTTACAATAATGCCCATATATATATATATATATGAATGTGTGTGTGTGTGTGTGTACTCACAATCATATTGATTTATAGGCTGAAGTGATATTTCTTGGGCAATTGAGACATCCCCATATTGTGAAGTTGATTGGGTATTGTTGCGAGGAGGAGCACAGGCTTCTGGTGTATGAATATATGGCACGAGGCAACCTAGAGAACCAACTATTTAGAAGTATTTATGCCCTTTTCTTACTCATATTCCATCATCTATAATGTAATCTCAGAGACTTGAAATGCTACTGAGAAGTTAAAATAGAAAAAAAGAAAAGAATTGTCATTGGAATTGTGTTACATATCATTCTGATTAATGCAGGACATTCTCTCTCCTTGCCATGGTCAACCAGAATAAAAATTGCAGTTGGTGCTGCAAAAGGCCTTGCTTTCCTCCATGCAGAAGAGAAACCAGTGATTTATAGGGATTTCAAAGCTTCTAACGTCTTATTAGACTCTGTAATCTCCTCTGTTCTCGACCTTCTTATTATATATTTACCAATAAATATGGTGTCCATTGTGCAATAAATATATACATACAGACACACATTCATATCTATTTTCTTTGCAGGATTACACTGCCAAGCTATCCGACTTTGGGCTAGCGACAGACGGTCCAGAAGGAGATGACACGCATGTCACAACACGAGTCATGGGCACGCCAGGATACGCTGCACCTGAATACATCATGACAGGTAATATGCCTTATTCTAATTTCCTTGATGAATGGCACTAAAATAATCAAAATTCATTTTTTTCTTTCCACTTTCAGGTCATTTGACCACAATGAGCGATGTATACAGCTTTGGGGTAGTTTTGTTAGAAATTTTGACAGGAAGAGGAGCCATGGACAAGAGTCGTCCCAGTAGAGAGAAGAACCTGGTAGAATGGGTGAGGCCTCTTTTGAAGGATCCCCAGAAAATTGACAGAATAATTGACCCAAGACTGGAAGGCCAGTACTCAATTGAAGGGGCTAAGAAGGCGGCCTTATTGGCTTATCAGTGCGTGAGCCATCAGGCCAAGTTCAGACCCACCATGAGTGATGTGGTCAAGACTTTGGAGCCCTTAATAGACTTAGATGACATCCCACCTGAGTCCTTTGTATATACTGTTCCTACTGAAGGAAATGAAAATGAAGTAAAGGATGAACTAAGGAACAACAACAGAAATGCAGGTGAAGAAAAGGAAGAGAATGGTCGCCGGCCGGAAGGAAAAGGTCATAGGCATAGGCATAGGCATGGAATAAGGTCACTGAGATCTCGCGCTGTTTACTCCGACACTGCTCTATATAGGACTCTCAGGAATGGTTTAGATTCTCCTAACTAACAAAACTGTTATATCATATGGTTAAACTGCACTCAACTCAACTTAATAAAGTTTATATGAAATTAGTAATTGGGACTATAAGTCTATAATCAAAGGCCCAATTTTCTAATTTTTCTTTTTATGTTTGGAAAAAGGTGTTCTACAGAAATTTGTATCCGAGTAAGGCCTTGGGATTACTCCTCAAGGTCACTCCATCGAGTCCCCCACCCGACACTAGCGGGAATGTGTGGGACTGGGACTGTTACACTCCCCCAACTTTATGCCTAACAACACATGATGCCATTTAGTATCATAAAGCTTCACCAATTATTTACCATCATGAATTTGAATAACGGCCGTTACAAGCTGTTACATATTGTATCGACTAATACATATTGATTTGTTAAACTTGTAACATCGATACAAATCGATATTATTGGACTTGCGAACTAGCATCCTGTCACGTCGTGGCATAATCAACACGTGGTGCTAGCCACTGAAAAAGTTAAGGATATAAAGTTGCGCTCTACTAACAACATAAGCTTTTTACATAACGGTAAGCGCTTGGTCTTACAATTGGTATCAAAGCTTGATCAAGGGTTTGACATCTTGGGAGAGCATGCTATTTGCGGACAGGTGCTGGGGGAGGAATTGTTGGGCTTGCAGGCCAGTATCCTATCGCATTACAACGTAGTCAACACGTGGTGCTAGCCGCGAAAAAAATTAGGGAAATAAAGTTACGCTCTCACTAATCGATACCATTATGTATTGACCAATACAATCGTTACAGGGCCACTAGTTTCTAACAAACAAATGGTGAAGCTAGCTACTCTTATCATTTTAATCTGTACTCTTATTTTAGTACTTATCACTTAAATATAGGCTGACTATGCACTTCACAATCTGATTGGTGTGTTTACACACGCGATTACTTACAACTTAAATATCGGCTTGCTATGCACTTCACAATCTAATTGGCATGTTTACACACACGCGATTACTTACAATTGACGCTAGCATTCCTATGTAAAACAAAATAATCAAAGCAGAATCTTGATATAAGCATGGAGATAACAACTCAACAAACTCTAGCTGACCTTATAATTGTATATTCTAATTGCAAAGTTCCTGATTTCTTACGTCTAAACACACAAGGTACCTAACTAAAATCAATAAGCCTCTGAATGTGAACAAACACCCGACAACAAGAGTATAATGAAAGCAGAATTTTGATGCAAGCATGACGATTACAACAACTTAACAAACTCTAGCTGACCTTAGGATTGCAAATTCTTACTGGAAACTTCTTGATTTCTTGTGGACATAAAGGTCTTTCTAGAAGATTTATGATGTAGAGAGCATTGGCGCATATAGCCCTAAAGTTTTACAAATTTGATATTTTACCCTTATTTTTTATAAAAATAAAAATTGTCCTCATAAAAATTTTCAATTTTTGTAAGAAACCCTTCTAAATTTTTTTTCCCCTGCAATGGTTGAAAGACAGCAAATCCCTATCTTGCCATGAAAACAAAATGGGGACAGCTTTGATTGAATTCCTTCAAATAACTTGAACACACAGTTGGTGACTTAAATAATACTGTAGAAAAAAAAACTGAATTTTTAACCATGCAAGTTCTCTTCGATTATTTAGTAAAGCTTCAAACCTTCTTAAAGAAAACTAGAGAGGGTAAAAACCAAACAGGGCTTGAAAATGGTGAAAAAAAGGGCATTACACGAGCCATTAGCTGGAATTAGGCTTGGTGATGTAGAAGGGATAGTTGAAGCATTTTGGGGAGGTTCAAATGGTGTTTTTGATGGGAAGAAAATGATATGCCCAAAGGCATAATTGGGTTGATGAACAAGATTGTGCTCGGCCCAATCTACACAAACCAGGCACAGACCAAGCCAACAACTAGTTTGCAAATTAGTATATGATCTGAAATTATTGATCTCGACTAATTATGATGAGTTATTTGTGTAATATATTATGTGTTTAAGAAATAAAAAAGTAATATCAATGTAAAGTCGAGCTTATATGAGGACATATTTTTATTCTCCAAGTAGATAAAACTTACTTCTCGAATAATTTAATGATCAAAACATATTCACTTATTAATAATGATAGTCTTATCTTTATATTTTATTTAAAATATTTGGTTTCATGAATTGACAGTATTTTATTTATCAAATATTACATCAAATTATTAATGGTGGTGGCATGTCAAAATCTAACCAGATAATATTAGTTTATTAAAAGCAAAGACAAGCTTTCTAATTCTATCCACACCCACAAAAGAAACCAAGAAACCAAAAAACCAAAAAAGAAAAGACAAAAAAGTGGGGGAAAGAAAGAGAGGTTCGATTGGCCAAATCCCCACATTATCTTTACCAAGATTACAACATACAACAAAACAAAACAATGCAACAAGCAAACTTACAAATTGCACAACTAATTAGCCCCTCCAATACCGCTAATTACTAACAACACCGGAAGGGTGGAAAGGAAAAATTATTCAATGATTTCAATTTATTTAGATAATATGTCACATATGCATTTACTTTATATGCAACTGTGCATTTGATATTTGAAATCCGTTGAATAATTGCTTTTCAGAGAGAGTACAAATGAAGCGAAAGGCGAGGCTCAACGATAGCCACGAGCGGGATCTTTTTAGGCGTTGAAAGCCCAAATATTTCCATCATATCCAAATCCTCAGGCTTCATATTTCCAGGCAATTTCCAAGTGAATCCATGTAAAAGATTAGCCAAACTTGATTGAATCTCCTTTATTCCAAGACTATAACCAGGGCACATCCTCCTTCCTGATCCAAACGGCAGCAGCTCAAAGTCCTGTCCTTTGACATCAATAACTTTCCCAATGAACCTCTCAGGACAAAACTCATTGGGCTTTTCCCACACTGCAGGGTCTCTACCAATGCTCCATGTGTTCACTAGCACTTGGGTTCCTTTCAGAACATCATATCCTGCAACCTTACAGTCTTCACGTGCCAGGCGAGGCACCAGCATTGGTGCCACCGGGTGCAGCCGCATTGCCTCTTTGGCAATGGCGTCAATGAATGGAAGATGTGCCATGTCTTTCTCTTCTACCCATCTTTCCCTTCCGATTACCTGATCCAGTTCTTTTGTTGCCATTTCAAATATCTCTGGCTTCTTCAGAAGTTCTGCGATTGCCCATTCTACCGTCACGGCAGGAGCTCTCAGTTCCACCGGCGAGCAGGTCCTATAGAGATCAATTAACAGAAACACAAGGGCTTTGTTATTAGGAAAACTTCAGAAAAATTATAACTTTAAATATCAACCTTTTTCCAGCAATCAAACGAATCAAGCATCTAATATAACCTTAATGTTGATGTTATGTAACAACAATTTTTACCGACATTTTTTTGGGGTGGAGCTTAGTGAAGACTAAGGGGCTACAGCCTACAGTCTACATTTTTTTGACAACAGACTAGGTTAAAAGAAAATTAGCAGAAGAGGATATCCAAAGAGAAATTGTACTTCTTTTTGGTAGGCCATTTTAACCATCAAATGTCCCTAAGTTTTTTTGTTTTTTTCCAATAAGAGAAGGGGATAGCCCCACCTAATTTTTAAGTATAAATAATACAATAATTTATACCAAAACTTTACATTTTTTTTTTTATAAAGACGTTTGTCGATTTGTGCATACATAGAATAGTGTGGTCTAATCATGGAGACATATAATAGTGTAGCCCAATCAGAAGTCAATCATTGTACTTTTTTGGGTAGGACAATTTCTTCTTTTGTAAAATGGTAGGCCATTTAAACATATTGTATGCATCTTTCTCTAACAAAAGCATTCTCTCTCTCTCTCTCTCTCTATGTTGTAAAATGATAGGCCAATCAAATAATTTAATAAACTTTAACACTTATTTTATTAGAAGATTTAATTAGAGTTAGAATTGTTAATCCACATGTTATGATTACCATAATCATGTAAATACTCATACTTTAATCTCTACAAATTTTTATTTTTATTTTTCTAGATTTGTTATAGATGAAATATTTAACTGGATTAAACTATAATTTTTCCACTGCAAATTATAAAGATAAAGTAATTAACCCTAAAACTCCAATTTAAAAAAAGATACAGTAAAATTTGTTAAAAACTTTCTAACATGTTGTACGGATACACCCTTTTAAATTTAATCTTAGAAGAAAACAGAAAATTAAAATCTGAATCATGCTATATACCTTCATGATGGTTACAATTTCACTTATTTATCATTTTATGTATTTCATGGTAAATGTGTGAGACAACTTAAAATATGAAAAATTATTCAATGATCATAATACTTGGATGATAAGTTACATGTATTGATGATTAATCTGATCTTTGGGTCATAGTCCAAGAAATGATTGAATAATTATATTGCTCGTATAATATACAAATAATCAGATGGACGAAATTTAAACTGTGAAAAATGTGAAATAATTATTCGATAAGTCGTCACACTACGTTATTGTAAATTTGTGAGTTCGTATTTCACAAACTTTCAAAATATCATAATTGAGAGAAGTTAACTCCTATAAGACTATAAATTGAGAAAATATTTAATATCTAATTTTAATAATTAAATGATACATCATATATTTATATATAATAAATTATTACAGATGTAACGCTTAATTTGATTATTGCGACTTCTTAGAGGCTACCGAATAATTGCACCTATAAATTAAGAAATTTTTAAAATTTATGAAATAACGTGGTTCGTATGATAACGTGGGTAACATTCCTCTTAAAAGCTAGTGAGCTACTATACCTGGGTAAAAGCCTTGATTCCTTTTCTTTCAAGCTTGACCTCCAGATTTGGATCATCAGCCAGTTGCAACAGCACGTCCACCATGTCCTTGGCAACATAGTTCTCCACTGCCTTCCTCTTGGCGTTGTGTTCATCAACCACATGTTCCAAAAATATATCTAACTTTTTGCTCAAAACCTTCATTCTCTTGACATAACCCTGCAAATCCAAGAAAC
This sequence comes from Nyssa sinensis, assembly GCA_008638375.1. Classification (NCBI taxonomy): domain Eukaryota; kingdom Viridiplantae; phylum Streptophyta; class Magnoliopsida; order Cornales; family Nyssaceae; genus Nyssa; species Nyssa sinensis. The sequence continues at coordinate 1,689,488 of CM018035.1, read as the reverse complement.
TCAACCAAGGAATCAAATCACCAATGTTGAAAACACCGTTCAGCAAGAACAGCTCGTCAAGCATCTTCTTGAACTCATCTGGTTTCACGATCGAATCCGCCACCTCATCCAAGTACCTTTTCCCGAGCACCATCCGACTGATTACGTTCAGACTGAGAGTTGAGAGATGATATTTCAACGTGATCGGCTCGCCGGAGGATTCAAAAAGGCCTTTAAGAAGTGTTTTCATTTCTTCTTTTCTTATGTACTCGAATTCTTCGAGACGCTTTGCGCTAAAAAGCTCCATGAGGCAGATTTTACGTGCTTGTCGCCAGTATGGTCCGTAAGGGGACCAGGTGATATCGGAGTAGTTGTAAGTGGTGTATTTTCCGGCGGCGGTTTTGGGGCGGGAGGCGAAGGTGACGTCGTTGGTTTTGAGGAAGAGTTTGGCGAACTCGGTGGAGGAGCCGACGACAACAGGGGATGAGCCGAAGTGGAGTTGCATGATGGGGCCATATTTTTGGGAGAGTTGATGGATTGAACGGTGGGGAAGGGAACCAATGTGGTTGAGGTTTCCGATGATCGGCCATGGCTTTGGACCCGGTGGTAAATTGAGTTTCCGGCAGCGAAGATGTCTTGACAGGAGCAGGAGAGCTAGTGTTGCTACCCATGCAGCTGCAAAAGCTACCAAAGAAGTTCCCTCCATGGATGACTAATTGGGGGTGGAAAAAGAGGATAGGATGGTGGTGATGGACTGAAGCTAGCGGAGGAAGCGATACTTATACTTGAAGCATGTAAAAAAGGGCAAGTTTTTCTGTGATTTTTTATAATTATAATATTTTTTTTAAAGTTTTTTAAAATTACACTAATTTTTTATTTTATACGATAATATACAAATACTATTCCTCTCAATATTTTTAATCAAAATAATAAAACTGATCTTTTATTTTATTTTATTTTACAATTTTTTATTTTTGACAAATTTTTTTCTTGCTTTTTAAAAGAATTTTTTTTTTATTTTATATAAGAATAATTTTAAGGTAAAATAATTTACTATTATTTTATATAAAAATAAATTTAAGATTTTAATTAATATTTATTTAGAAAAGGAAAAAAATCAAAAATTAAAAAAATATATATAAGGGATAATTTTGTCATTTTAAAGAAAAATATTGACCGGAAGGGATATTTGTATATTGTCAAGTAAAATATGAAAAATTAATATAATTTTATAAATCTTAAAAGATGCTAGATAATTGTCAGAGACTTCAGAGGATGCGAGTGTAATTTGTTCAAAAAAATTTTCATAATTTTTGTGAGTATATCTTAATTGAGTGTCTCTTTATTTATTATTTATTTATTTAATAAAATAATACTTAGTTTCAAATTAGAATTGAAAAACTTATTCTTACTTAAATACGTGTCTTAATTATAATATATATATGTGGTATTTTATTTTTTAACTAAAACTAAATAACTAAATAATCATACAAATGATATTCATGTAATTTCCACGTTTCTCTTATATAATTTAGAATTAAGTATTATTTTATTTAATAACAGATGCATGATGCACTATACATCCAAGGCCATACTGCCAAAAAAAATATAAAAAAATTATTAGTATAATAGAGAGACTTTTGTTGAAAAAAAGTGTAATGAAAACGATATTAGTCCATAAAAAATTTTAGATTTTGATATAATATGTTGTATCATTATTTATGATTTGTGACGTAAGCATGCTTCTTTCACTATGGTGACGCAAAATCTTCCCTTGAATGATTTTTTCTTAAATATCTTGGAACAATTTTAGTATTAAACGCCCCTTTAAAAAAGGTACTTACAGGAAGTGCAAACAACAATCATAGATAAGATGAATCCACAGCTAAGAAATTGTTGTATTGTTCTATGAAGGATAGTGGAAAATGAAATTTGTGGGCCCATGTCAAATGAGATTACCATGAGAATCACATGAATTTAAATAATAAACAAATTCCATTTACGATAATTTTTAAAATAAGAAATTATTATAACATTATTTATAACATATGTCAGAAATTTATTATATATAGATTTTCTTTATTAGTCTTTCGCCTTCTACTTAAGATCCATTTGTCGGCACAAGTGTCGAAGAAAATCGTGAATTATAGTTACATTTTTAGAGATAAAATTATTTGTAATGGACTCAAAATTTTAGATATGACCTGTAATTTTTATCTTATTAGTGAAAGTGTGGGGACACCAAAAGAAAGGTCTAATAAAGGCTACCTTATATGTAAGAGCATTTAACATTCTTTTTTATTCTATATTCCTTTTCACAAGTGTTTTAGTAAAACAAAATGTGTGGTGTCAAATAGTTTTTTTTTTTGATAATTAATAAATATGTTTTTGACTTTTTATTATAATTTTTTTAAAAAATTATAATAAATAATATTTGATAAATCAAATTAGTATATTTAATATTACTCTTAAAACTTAACTACTTTTACGAAAAAGATTTTAAAACCTCGATACATGAAATGACGGTCTATCTGCATCCTCAAAAAGAAGATGTCATGATGCTACCTTTTGCAAATGACGACAGTAGGGTGATTTCGGCTTTTCAAAAGGGTGACATTGTAGGTTAGATACCTACTTGTTGAAGGTCTATCGTGATGTTATGTTATAATGACAATCAAGTAGTTACTGTAGTCTACTAAGCAATCTCCTTCCATAGTTTGACATTATCAGTCCTTTAATCTCAATCTTTTTCAGAAGAGGCAGCGGTGTGTCACGCCCCGCATGTTCTACAATTTATACAAATCTGAAGGAAGGAATTAGAAATCTCAGGAGGTTTATGGAAGAGCCTAGAACCTTATGGAACGTTACGGAAGATTCTAGAGATTCCTAGGTTATTCCTTGACCTTCCTAGAATTGTATAGATTATTCTAGATTCATAGATTTGCTTTGTAAATAGTAGAATATTCTAGAAGTTCTAAAATAATCCCTCCTAGCCTATAAAAGGGTGAGGGACTCTCATTTGTAAAATACAACGATACAACAACAGACAACAACACAATACAACACACAAGTGTTAGAGAGCAATACAAGAGCAAGCATTCTTTCAATAGTGTGATATCTCTCTAAGTGTTCTACTTGTTGCCAAGTGAGTATCTTCTTTGTGAGGGTTCAGGCTGACTTAGTACCTACAAGGAGTGGTGGTGAGCTAAGGCCGCACGGTTGGCTTAGATCGAGTTTAAGGCCGTGACAAGTGGTATCAGAGCCTGGTTTGTTGAAGACTACTCACAGTTGGGAAAGGCATCATGTCAGGCACTACTGAGGATGTCCCTATTGCTGTTGTTGCTGAAGCTCCTAGGGGGAGGGAGCAAGGCCGTGGAGGCAAGAAGACTCGCGAACAGAGTAGGGTTCGTGAGGAGCAGGCCGTGTTGGAAGGCCGAGTGTCCATGATGGAGGACGTTGTAGGCGAGATTGGGGAACGCCTAGACCGACACGAGCACAACTTTGAGGCGCTGGAGGGCTATATGATGGGCGAGATGGAGCAGGTCAAGGCCACCTTCCAAGAGACTCAAGTGCTGCAGGCGAAGGATTCTCAAAGGCTTGATAAAGTCCTAGAGACTCTTGCCAACATTCAGGCTCAATTTGAAGAGTTTAAAGAGAGCTTGGATGCGACCAATCGTGATTGGGCCATCTATAAGAAGGCCATGGCTAGTGGAGGGGTGGTTGCTCCGCCTAGCACTCCAAGGGTGGAAGTCCCTAAGCCAAAGGAGTTCACGGGCAAGCGGGATGCCCAAGAAGTGGAGAACTACCTGTGGCAAATAGGAGCGCTATTTTGAGGGCGTAAGAATAGAAGAGGAAGCAGCTAAGGTACGGACTGCTACTCTTTTCTTAGTTGACATTGCTGCTTTATGGTGGAGGCGCAAGCATACCGACATCGAGAAAGGGGTATGCCATATTGACACATGGGAAGAGTTCAAGAGGGAGCTCAAGCGCCAATTCTACCCCCGAGAATGTAATCTATGAAGCACGGAAGAAGATGAGGGAGTTGAAGCAAAAGACCTCTATTCGTGATTATGTGCGGAATTTCACAACTCTTATGCTTCAAATTCCCAACATGGCCAGTGATGATCTTCTCTTTTACTTCATTGATGGCTTGCAAAATTGGGCCAAAAATGAGTTGCAGAGAAGGGGTGTAAAGGATATTGATGAGGCCTATCACTGTTGTCGAATCTCTCAATGATTACTCAAGGGGAGAACCATCCAAACCAATTGCTATTGCAAAGGGTAGTCATAGCAAGGGTGGGGGAGACAAGAGTTCCAAGCCACAACAGCACAAGAAAGAGGAGACTAAGGAGCACAAGGCTTTTGCAGGCAAGAAGGCCTATGAGGAGAAGAAGAATAGCTTTGTGCCGAAGTCAGGGTGCTATGTGTGCAAGGGACCCCATCCTATGCGGGAATGCCCAAAGCTTGGTTCGCTGTCAGCCTTAGTGCAGGAGAGGAAAGAAACAGCAAGCCAAGAACCCACCAGCAGCATGGGATCATTGCAGGTGTTAACAGCTTTGAAGGCCAAACCATTGCCCTAAGCTGACAGGAAGCAAAGGGTTAATGTATGTGGAGGCCTCAATCAACGGGAGGACGGCACAAGCTATGGTGGACACTGGGGGCCACCCATAACTTTGTGACCGAGGAGGAAGCCAAGAGACTTGGCCTACGGACGACACAAGGGGAAGGTTGGTTGAAGAGTGTCAACACCAATGCCAAACCCCTTCTAGGCGTGGCTCGAGGGGTGGAGCTATGCCTTGGTACATGGAGAGGCACGGTAGACTTTTTTGTGGCACCCATGGATGACTTCAAGATGGTGCTCGGGATGGACTTCTTTCACAAGGTAAATGCTATCCCTATGCTTTGTTACAATTCAGTGTGCATATTAGAGAAGGAAGCTCCTTGCATGGTTCCTGCCACTACAAAAGTCCACCCAGCCAACACTTTGTCAGCAATGCAAGTTGCTAAGGGTCTCAAGAAGGGAGAGACCACGTATCTCGCAGTTTTGAAGGTGGATGACGTCAAAGAGGCAAAGGAGGAAGTTTTGCCACCAGCTATTCAAGAGTTGCTGGATGAGAATCAGGATGTCATGCCACCCGAGTTGCCTAAAGAGCTTCCACCAAGGAGGGAGGTGGATCATGCTATAGAGTTGGAGCCGGGCAAAGCCAACGTGGTGGCTGATGCGTTGAGCCACAAGGCTGAATTTGTTGGGAGTATTAGTCAGGTCAAGGGGGATATCTTGGACAGCATAAGGGAAGGTATGCAAGCATGACCCCTTGGCCCAGCAGCTCATAAGTCTTGCCAAGGAGGGCAAGACCAAGAAATTTTGGTGGGAAGACTGGACTCCTATACACTCAAGGAAGGAGAGTGTATATGCCGAGGTGGGGCAACCTGTGGCGCAATCTTATGAAGGAGTGTCATGACACCAAGTGGGCAGGACATCCAGGGCAACGGCGAACATGCGCTTTGTTGGAAGCAGCATATTACTGGCCACAGATGAAGGCGGAAGTGGAGCTTTATGTCAAGACTTGTCTTGTGTGCCAGCAAGATAAAGTGAACAATCAGCTACCAACAGGCTTGTTAGAGCCCCTACCAGTACCCGAGCGCCCATGGGAGAGTGTCAGTTTGGACTTCATTGCAGCTTTGCCACAAGTAGGGGGATTTGGTTCTATCTTTGTGGTAGTAGACCGATTCTCCAAGTACGGAACGTTCGTGCCAGCCTCAAAGGATTGTACGGCAGAAGAAGCAGCGCGGCTGTTCTTCAAGAATGTGGTTAAGTATTGGGGGCTGCCACGGAACATCATAAGCGACAGAGATCCGCGTTTTACTGGCAAGCTGTGGACGGAGTTGTTTAAGTTTCTTGGGACGGAGTTATGCTTTTCCACCAGCTTTCACCCTTAGACAGATGGACAGACTGAACAGGGTGAATGCATTGTTGGAGTTATATTTGAGGCACTTTGTGGCTGCCAATCAGAAGGATTGGCCCCAGCTGCTTGATGTGGCGCAGTTATCATACAACTTGCAGCGTAAGTGAAGCCACACACAAGAGCCCGTTTGAGATTGTGACGGGACAACAACCCCTTACACCTCACACTATCGTGGTTAGTGAGGACAAAAGTCCAGGCGCGGCTAGGATGGCGACGTCTTGGAAGCAACAAGGCCGACATGGCCCGCGCATACCTAGACAAGGCCGCCAAGAGGATGAAGAAATTTGCCGACCGGAAGAGGCGACCGGCAGAATATAGGGTAGGAGATATGGTGATGATGAAACTCCTCCCTCAACAGTTTAAGGTCTTCCGGAAGGTACACAAGGGCCTCATCCGCAAGTATGAAGGCCCCTTTGCAGTCATTGCCAGAGTAGGCAAGGTGTCCTACAAGCTAGACATCCCACCGGCATTAAAAATCCATCCAGTCTTTCATGTAAGTATGTTGAAGCCTTATTATGGAGACAAGGAAGACTTGGAGCGGTGTATTTCAAAGAGGGCACCCCCAGCAATGACTGTGAGTTATGACAAGGACGTGGATCGCATACTTGGGCACAAAATGGTTCGACTTCGAAGTACCCAGCCCGGTGTGCACTTTTTGGTCAAGTGGAAAGGACTGCTCGAGAGCGAGGCTACATGGGAAGATGCTGAAGATCTTTGGCAGTTTCCAATGGAAGTGCGACAGTACGTGGAGCATGCGACGAGGATGCCGCCAGATTAGGTGGGGGAGAATGTCACGCCCCGCATGTTCTACAATTTATACAAATCTGAAGGAAGGAATTAGAAATCTCAGGAGGTTTATGGAAGAGCCTAGAACCTTATGGAACGTTACGGAAGATTCTAGAGATTCCTAGGTTATTCCTTGACCTTCCTAGAATTGTATAGATTATTCTAGATTCATAGATTTGCTTTGTAAATAGTAGAATATTCTAGAAGTTCTAGAATAATCCCTCCTAGCCTATAAAAGGGTGAGGGACTCTCATTTGTAAAATACAACGATACAACAACAGACAACAACACAATACAACACACAAGTGTTAGAGAGCAATACAAGAGCAAGCATTCTTTCAATAGTGTGATATCTCTCTAAGTGTTCTACTTGTTGCCAAGTGAGTATCTTCTTTGTGAGGGTTCAGGCTGACTTAGTTCCTACAAGGCGTGGTGGTGAGCTAAAGCCGCACGGTTGGCTTAGATCGAGTCTAAGGCCGTGACAGGTGACTGTTTGCTTGCACTCCCAATCTCACTAGATAAATTTTTCAGAGAGAGAGAGAGAGAGTAATAAATAACAATATAAATATGATACAACAATATGCATACAATTATCACCTATAAACTCTTATCTCTATGCATATACATATATATTTCCTAAATACAAATATTATGCAAAACGATGTATCATTTGAAGCGTTAGGCATTAATAGCTAGTTATCCTCCAGTGGGTCATGAAGAGGATCATATGGGCTTTCTTTTAATTTCAAGCTCATATCATATGGACACGCTGTTGGGAACGCCTCTGCATGTCACCCCTGGGTCGGAAGTGGGTGCAAGAAGCTCGTACGGCAACACCCCCGCTCCACATCTATTCCTCATTCTTGGATTACCGTTCCTTTTGTCAATCTCCTTTTCTATCTGTCTGATCTCTGCTGAGAATTCGTAGAATGCTTCAACGATCTCTGCATCTCCAGACCATGTCGATGGCTGTTGTCGCTCGCCTATATACTCCTCGTCCGGTGAGTGAGTCGAGAGAGTGTCAACTACCGCCATGAACTTTGTTGCTTGTAACAAACCCGGCAATGCTGAGAGGAAGTATTTCTGTGGATCAGCTAGGAACACAGCGTACTCCACATCGTTTTCCTCTGGAATTAATCGCCGCATTAGAGGTGGCCTGTTCGGGACGTACCCACCGTAGGGATACTGACCAAAGTTGAGAGCGGCGTGTTGCGCGGATGCAAGCCAGATGATGGTGGTGAGGATGGAACTGAGATCATCAGCTGTGGCTAAAGTAGGCCACCACGTTGCATGGCGGAGATCAGCATGGCCCACATTGATGGACTCGGTGTACCAGGCTTGGAGCTCTTTGTCATTACAGATCAAGCTCGAATCCGGGTAGTAACGTTTCACGTAGGTCCGAACCCAGTCCTGAATGGCGGACCATATTAGAAGCCCATCTGCAGCATATGGGTAGTCCTCAATTACGAGCTTCAGCCCATGTGGCTGTGTGGGGTCCGGTACTGCCATACCCCTGCATACAAAAAGAGCCGTCGATTTGATTAGATTAGATCAGACGAAGGAAAAAATAACTTGCATCTCATAGTACAATTTGGCAAGCATTGATTGTTACCTTCGGATGAGATCAGCAGGGAGGCCCTCCAAATCAAAGCGCCAGAAATTCTTATATGCAGCGGCACTGATCTCCATGCAGTAGCGACCAGGAGTGAAGCAAGATTCAATGACACCATCAGCGTTGATTAATCCCTGGCGGGCCAGGGCATTGATCTCCAACGTGTATCTCATGTGGGGGTCTAGAAGCTTAAATATGGGGTGCATCGCACTCAATTGCCTGTGTGCTGACAATATAAAAGGTTCCAAGCAGGCATGTGTCCGTAGCCTGTGACCAAAAGGGCAATTTAGTAAACACAAATCTAAACTTAACATTGTAATCTAAGAGAAGTTATTGAGTGCAACGGTCATTCTATATCATTATTCGATACGAAATGACAGTCTCAAAAAAGTTTAAAATTTTTGTAATTTTTGAAATATTTAGACTACATCGAATAATGAGAAGTGATCATTTCATCGAATAATTCTAGAACCTAGGAGGGTCAACTATGCTTACCAGTGATTAACGAGTTGATGAACACCAGCATCATTGGAGCACACATGGGCTTTGGCTAGCTGCCACATCCAATTGGTGGTGGCATCGACTGGGGGAGTGACCACACGCTTTGATGAAGAATTGGGTCCAGCCGGTGGAAGGCTGAGTTCTATAGCGATCGGCTTGAGAGTGCCTAATGGGGTCAAGAAAAAGATGGTGCGAGTGGCATATGCTTTACGACCATCGAGCGAGTTAATGCGGTCCAGGAATGGAATGTATGCATCATGGTGATCCACAATAAACAGCTTACTTTCCTCCAAGGCCTGTTAGAATTACCAAAAAGGACAATGAAATTCAATCATTGAGGAAGCAAATATCTTTGTAGATTCATTTAGGACCACAGTGGTCCTGTTGAATAATATTTTCTTAAAAGTCATAGCTGTGATGATCACCTGTTGTACGGTCATGCCATTGAGATGTCCCGCAATGTGTTCCTCTTTCAAAGCAGACTCTTGTGTACCATAGATTTCAGGATCTAGCTTGCTCACCGGTGGAAACACTTCGAGCCTCTGGATGTTGACGGGGTTAACTCCGGCAATGGCTTGGCGGGCAAACTCATCATCTCGCTGCCACGCGAACTTGTCCTCTGCAATTGCAGATCATATATATGTTAGTTTTGCCAAATTACCATCAACCTCATATGTAAACCATATACAATATCAATCTAAATGCATGTCAAGTTCAAGTAAGCTTCTTTAAAGAGCCAAATTGAGGAGAACTTATTCCATTTCGATGAGCCCGTCATTGACTCAATAATTTTGGTTGGGTGTTACGTGAATCGCACAAAAAAATGAAATTATAGAACTGCCACATAAGGTAACCGGTTCATGAAATAATTTTTCGAAATTGTGGGTGTGCGGACTAGAAAAACACATGAAAAGTAAGAATTGTGGAGGAGAGTGCTTACTAGAGACTATCTTGGGGGTGTCATATTTAAGAAGACCACCCTGGCTAGTTTCTTGGATTTTGCTGACAGCCCGGGGTAATGGGAGTTTTTTCAAGAGCTCATCCTGCAACCCTAGTTTGAGGAGTACACCTTCACTGTAAAGACTGTCAATGTGTGAGAACCCCTTAATATCGTGATTATTTGCTGAAATACTGGCCATCAAGGATGGTATTAGGTTATGAAGCACTGCTTTAAGCCTCCCGGCAGAAAATGTGTCTTGTTTGGACTCCTCAAATTGTTCATCCCTTGGCACATACATTGGCAATGGCTTCTCCACCCTGCTCTCTGCATGCATATCTGCAGCACAAACAAGTTCAATGGCTAATTTAGTTAATTCATACTTTTTCGTGGGCATTTAAGTCATTATACAATTGTGTAAAAAAATTCAAAATACATTACAAATAATTTTCGTTATCCTATTAATATCAAAACTACTTTTAGTGGCATTTTATTAAAAACCTTATGCATATTAAACATGCAAGCTATGTCCATGGACGGAAATGGAGAAATCAGACTAACCAGAATCAGTTGGAAGACGTCCGGTACGACACCGTCTTGGGTATGGGATTTTTTCACCTCCCAGTATTGGCCGAGCAAACTCAATTCCCCTATCTGGATTTCCCAAATCGTTGTAAATATCAAAATCATATATCCTGTCAGATAATTTTCTGACCCCTTTGCCATCACCCCTCAAATTTTGCAGCTCCTTCTCTCTGAGTGCTTTCAGCCCTGCAGGTGTCTCGCCGGGCAAATATGGCTGTTCAAGTAAAAATATTTCAATTAGTCATTGTTTAGACTTTGAAAGAAAAAAGATCAGTCTACAAATTATAAAAATTTATTTCTATGGCTTACTGCTCTGTTAGATATATGTTTAATTCATGTTATACTTCTATTATATTGCTTTTAAGAGCTGGAAAATAACAAAAAGATCAAATGTCATGGCAGCTGAAGACTATTAGAAGTAGGTAGAGGCATTTAAAGCCATGGCAGCTTGAGAGGTGAGGCCCATCGAGTGGTCCACAGAGTAAGGCTGCATGTGGTTATGATTCACCAAGAACCATTTCAAGCTTGTCTGAACTAAATGATCACACAAAAATTAGAAAAATTGACACTCAAGTGTATATTTACTAGTCTGATAGTCATAAGTTAGCCAATGATACACCTTATCGATTCATAATAAAAAAGAAAAAGAAAAAGAAAACTGTATATTTAATAGCCTTAATTATTGTGTAGTAGTTACCAAATGAGTGAATAATTGCCACAAACCAAACACATCCCTACAAAAATAGTAATAATAATAATATTTTGAATCTAATGAAAAGTCCAAATAGGGTGCCATGAATTGTTCAACTTGAAGTTCGCCTTTGCCCAAATTCAACGTTAGAAAAAAACAAGGTTTGACCTTAGTATGTCTTAAGTTTTTTTTTTCCTAATGGCAAGAAAAGTTATAGGTTTATTAGAAAAGTCAATAAACTGATACAATCACATCTCACTGGCAATGTCTTGAAAAGAAAGGGAATAAATATTTACCTGGTTGAAGAAGAATATCCTTTTATCAGGATGATCTTTCTTAGATTGCACCCACTGAGTTGCAGGGGAAATGAACTGGTCCACATGCAAATCCTTCAATTGTTATACTCTCCAAGAAGAACTCTTTCTGGTGCTTGTTCATCACTGTGATCGCTCCAGGTGTCCCAAAATTCGAGTCCACAATGAATTCAGCGATGTAATTAACCCTCTCGGCTTTCACATTTGATTTCTTTGCCCAGTCCTTTAACACAGCTTGCTTGCTTTTCTTTGGGGCTTTGGTTTCTTCATCATACAAAAATAACCAATTCAATACACCTCTCAATATATATATATGTGTGTGTGTGTGTGTGTGTGTGATTCAAAAACACATAAATCTTATAAACCCAGAAAAGAACACTGCCCTAATTATTTTTTTTTCACATTTGCATAAATCAATTTTGAGAACCCAAAAGAGAAAAACTGGACACTGGATTGAAAATTTGATTGCTCAGGTCAAAATTGGCAATGAAAAACAGAAAAAGGGTAAGTATTTTATGATAAATTAGAAACATCCATAAGACCCACAGGAGGAGGAAAATGGCTTACTTGGATCAATTTCGGTGCTGACAAGCTCCAAGACAACATTCCTTCCAATTTTTTCGGTGAAAGCATCCAAATGCTTCACAATTGTTTCCTTGATATCTTCCTTGTGCTTATTCCTCACTGTCACCACAGCCCTCACCTTAAATTTCACTGCCTTTTCAGGCACAATTTTCACCAAATTCTGACTTACAGCAGCCACGGGACCCCTCACAACGTTCCTCGATTGTAGCCTTCTTCTTTGCAGAGGAATCGGAGCTGGGTCAACCCATAACTGGTGCCTCTGGTTCAAATGATGAGTCAAAAGAACTTTTGATGATGCAATAAATGACGATCTTTCCATCAGAGAAGAACCCATAATTTCGTTAGCAAGAGCCATCTTTACTCACTATTTACTTTCTCTCTCTAAAATTATTTTCTCTCTCCTCTAAAAAGTCAAGTGTGCTTGTTATTGCAGAGAGAGGAGGGAATTGGAGGCTGCTGATGATGAAGAACTTTAGGATGTGTTTGTTGGGTTGGACGAGGTGGAGTTCATTTTATATAGGAAGCGAGAGAAAAGGTGCGATGACACACGATCGCACCGTCCGTCCACACGTTTTAATTTTGGCGCTGCGAGTCACGACTTTTTTTTTACTCTGTTTAAAAAAATATGTTGTATTAATTAGGGGCTGGTGAGTGGTGAGTCAAAACCGAGTTTCCGAGTAAAAACACGCGGTTTGAGAAGCCAAACAGAAAGTGGGTGATATTTCATCATTATTTTTGTTAGTGGACCTATTGTCTCCTTGTCCTCAACTAGAATGGCAATCAAGTCCCTGTCCAAGTAAAAGTTTCGCAAACTTATGCACTTTCATTCTTACTCTAGAATTACAAAAAATAAATTAATGCATACTGATTTTTTATTTTGTGGATGGAGAACATTCCGATGTACTGGCAAATCAATGATTGATGAGCTCTCTTAATCCTTGTATGAATATGGTACATGAATCAGATTAATTACGTTCAATCATTTAGATAAATTATCTATTCTCTTGTTGTCTGTTTATTTAAAAAATTATGATTACGTATTTGATTCAATGGATTAAAAAAAATGATTTGAGTTAAATAGTAATTTAAATAAATAGTTATAAAAAATATTATTTAAATTAAATTATTGAATTTTGAATAGATATAGTTGATAAATACTTAAATGATAATGTAATGTTTGGATCAATTATAAACAAGTGTTATTAAACTATTTTTTTTAAAAATCTATTTTGAGTTAAGTACAAATTTATTAAGTGCTGTTAATAAGTAAAATCATACACTTAATAAAACAAAAAAATCATTAAGTACTGTCAATAAGTTGAGCCAAACATAATCCCAATTTGGTCTATTATGAATTTAACCACAAGCGGACAATCATGCACTTTTAAATTTTCTATAAATCAAAATTAAAAAAAAAAAATTATCCGTATTAAAAAATAAAAAATTGAATTGCATAACTTTTGTTTGAGTAAAAGAGCAATTGAGTTGCATCATACCACTTTAAAGTTTAAGTAATTATCGAAATTTTGATTTAAAAATTTATTAAAATATTTTTGAATATAAGTTAAAAATTAACATCTAGATTTAACAAACATTGTTATATAGCTCAATAAATAAATAATCAATCGGAGTAGTCTTTTTTTTTTTTTATATTACTTAAGCAAGGGTATTCGAAACAAGATTTTCGTCTTGCGATAAATGATTTCAAATTTCTACTGGTAATGAAAGTCAAACCCGAGAGCTTAAAGGAGTGAGTCCCTTATTAGGGACTAACCCTTTAGGGTTTAAAGTAGTTCAATTGGTTATTCATGTTTTTCTTTTTTTTTAAAAGAGAGGTCATAGATATGATCTTTCTCTTTTTATTTGAAAGATATAAATATTTATTTTTATTCAGATTGATATGGAGTATACTGTAATATTCCATTACTTGTATCTTTAGGCCAATAAATGTAAGTGGGACAAAGAAGCATATAAGTGAAGGGAACAGAATTCCACTGACTGACTCAATGGAGACCATAATTTGGAATAAGCTTCTGTGTGTCCCCTTTTCTATCAATTAATGCAACGAGGATAAGGCTTCTCTCCCACCACATTATATATCTAGGGCAAAAATAGGGCAGTGGGGGAACTTCTTGCTTCGTATTTCATACAATTGAAGCTATTTGAAGGTCATAGTGCATTAAACGGAAGTGCCACTTCTGAATCAAAATTGACTAGCCGTTTGGTTGCCATAAGCTGGAATCGGCTAATTTAACAAGGCATAGGCATACACTTTTTAAGCTTTTATTTCAATAAGTTATTATTTATTAAAGAATATAATAATAAAGTTATACTAGTTTAAATTTTTAGACGAGTTGATGTAAGACAGATTTGATACTCTAAAAATAAAGATATTAGTTTAGAGTTGTATTAGAATTGTTTAGTTTTCTATTTTAATTTATTCATAATTTCTCTAGTTTTCTAGTTTTATTATGATTAATATAGGAATTAGTAGTTTCCTATTCAAATTAATAGTCTTTATTGTAATAAGATTAGTATAAAAACATGAGTTTTGGTTTCCTAATAAAAATAGTAGTGTTTTAGCACTATAAATATGATGTAATAAGTCTTTATGGTTAACTTTTTTTTCAATATTAATTCAATTACGAATTTTGGAGAATTATTTTCTCTTGTTTGGGTGAGTAGTCCCCATGTTACTTGTTTTATAAGGAATTTGACATGTTCAATTCTCCTTTCATGTTTTTGTTCCACATTATGAGTAAAAGTCTTGAGTTCAAATTTCACTGTAGCCCTTGTAATATGAATTAATACATGTATAATAAAGTTACACTTACTCTAATAACTTAAATTTTTAGAAGAGCTGATAATCACTTTTAAATAAATTTTTATCAAATACTCAAATAGTATTTTTTTTTTCTCGTAAACTGTTTATATTTATCAGCTGTTTAATCTCCTATTCATCTAGTTAATTATCTCTAACAATTGTTTATTTTAACTGTTGTGTGAAAGCGATTAAACAAACAATAAATCAATCTCAAACGAGCAAAAACAAAACAAAATGAACAGAGAAAACACAAGACTTACGTGGTTCGACAAGATGCTTACGTTCACGGGTAACGATGATCAGTTTACTATATAGCAAAGAGATTACAAAGAGAAAAAACCTTCAAAACTCTTTATTCCCCAATGACGGCTCTCCTTTGTCTTCTTCAAAAGCCTAAAAGATAATACCTTTATATAAGTGGGTTACAGTATAAGAAAAAAAAGGGGCTCAAAAACAAAACTCACACATTGTTCATTTTTCGATCAGTCTTGAATCGCAAATAAATTATTAAAAATATGAAAAATTCATGACAATTACCTAATACTAACAACATTCAGTAAACAATTCAACCAAACAAATACTACCGTGAAAAAACCCAACTTCTTAAAGTGACTATGTTTGGACTCTAATTCCCATGAAATAGAGGGATGGGGACATAGTTGCCAATAGAGATAAAGATGAGGGCATAGTGGCAGTCTTAATTGGTGATGGCAATCTAAAAGAATTTGCGTGCAAGAATTCTCCCGCGGGCTGCAGCTGAAAGGAGAAGTCTTCCCGTTTGACTGCGTATCTCACGTGCCGCCGCTTTGGAAACTTTAAATTTCCTCTTAATCTCCTGCCTAGATTCAAATGTAGTACTCATCAAATCCAATATCTATGATATGCATCTTATGATTTAAAACAAAGTTAATCTTCTCAAAAGTTTGGTGCATCCATCAATGGGTTTTTGAAAATTAATGAATTTTACAGCAAGAAAATCAAACTCCATTGTTACTTTTTGAAGTTTTTACCCTTCACCTGCATAATTATTAACACTAGTCTGTCTTCTCATAAAATTGTTTTATTTTTTGTGCTCCTCTTGAATGAGGCAGAAGAAATAGGTTGCTTGTTTGCCAGAAATTAAGCTGGTTTCATTCCGACCTTAGGATGTTATGTCAGAAACCATGTTTTTTTTTATTTTTTTTCTCAAATGTCAAGTTTGACCATCATTTCTATTCTTAATTGAGTGTCTTAATTAACCATTGAGTATTGAACACTTGTACCATGGAAATAGATGTGTTGACCCAACAACACCACATACTCTTGCCATACACGACTTTTACTAATAGATTTCTTTGTCAAAACTCATTCATAAACAACCAAAGTCCTATTCATGTAGGATGGTAAAATATTTCGTTAAGTTTCTAATAGGAGAGTTTGGAGAGGAAATAAATGAGATACATCGGAGTTGAGAGAAGATACTAAAACTTAACACAAATTCTGAGTGAGGTAAAAAAATATTTTGGGTGATAAGATAGTAAATGAGAGACATAATATATGAAGCAGGACAGAGACAAAATATTATTTTTAAATTGGGTCGGGATGGGAGAGGGAAACATGATTAAAAACTAACACACATGAAAATGTATCGAGATAAGGTGATTAAAACCTCCTTTTTTTATATGACAATTCAAAATTTAAATCTCATGTTTCATCCCAAACACAATTAGATTAGTTCCCCTTTCCTCTCCATGTACTTCAAAAAAAAAAAAACAAAAAAAACAAACACCCCCATAATTTTTCTTACACGTGGACCTGATGCATCTTCGATCACCATGATGCTGCTAATGCAGAATTATTGGTACAAGTGCGGAGCACTAGATCATAAAAACCAAGGGGCTATATTACAAAGGGTTTGTCCATGGACTAATCGATCAATTCAATATCCAAGTTTTTTCTTCTCCGACTATTCCGAAACTGACCAGAAAGTCATTTTCCACCAGTCAATTAGAACAATGACCATTTCAGCTATGGTTGCCATCACCGAGCAAGAAATGTCAAACATCTACCGAACCCGAACACAGCACCGTCCGTGAGAACACGGGCGCCACAGTTTAAGTGCCGGATCGGTCCACCGTCCTAACGCTGCGCCTACAAAGAGACTTTGATATGGTCCGTATGGAAAATGGGCCTACGGAGATTTGATGGTACTCATTTCTCTTTGCTGGATTGTTCACTAGATCAGTAAACCGTCTACAAGTCGGAGCATATGCCAACAATATGAAAAATCATCGGCTAGGACCCACCAATTGACATTAACAGGTAGGGTCCATTTTTGAGTGATGGAGGGCTTGTGATCACAATCTACATGAACATGTTTCAGCAGAGAGGCTCCCATCTCTGGTTAAAAAGAAAATTTTGTGAACAGCATTTCTCTGGAATCTATTCAAACTGTTCATTAAAGTTCTCATCATAATATAATGTGCCTCTCTCTCTCTCTCTCTATATATATATATATATATATATCCCACAAGGTGACTTCTCAAGAACTAAGAATGTGCAGCCTTCTCAATGATTGTTTATCATCACAGTAGAGCTGGGACAGCTGAATTGTGTAGCATATAGGTTCTGTTTGGGGAGGGTCTCATATATATCCCACCAATATATCAAAAGTCTCGTACTGATAAATTGCGTATCATCAAGTCTTTCAATTATTTCATAATAATTCATTCTATTGATATTGACCTGTTGATAACTCTTTCTCTTTTGAAAAGTCTATTCAACTCTTTCTAATTTGCTCATTTCTTGACTCGAATTCGTGACATGGGACTTACTTTGATACTGAATGAAATGGACTTGACTAATACGCCAAAAGCTTCAAGAACTAATGGAACACGTGAGATTAAGTCTTTTTAATTATTTAAAAAGGTGATAGTGTACTAGACGCTCAAAATAGCTTTTGTCCCGAACACTATTTAGAAAGTGTCCGGGACACTTGGCCAAACACCCTCCTACAAGACCAGGGCAAGAATCACATGTTCTTGTGAAATATTATATGGCCACGAGATGGCTTAGCTTTGCCTTAATTATTGCAATGCAATCTATTTAGAAAGTGCCCGGGACACTTGGCCAAACACCCTCCTACAAGACTAGGGCAAGAATCATGTGTTCTTGTGAATAATTATATGGCCACGAGATGGCTTAGCTTTGCCTTAATTATTGCAATGCAATTTTGTATGGGTATGAATAGGCGTATGAAATGGAAGGATGATTGAATGTCATGCGAATCCAACCTAAATTAATGTGTGGAAGAAAATGCTTCACAAAAAGGTACTATTGAAATTGATGGAATAATCGTGGCATGTTGTGTATCATGTTGTCAAGCATAGGTAATTAAATTCATTGGTCATAGGCTTAAGTAAGTCTATTTGCACCTTAGTTTGACATAGAACCAACATTATTTTCTTAGCTCTGCATAGAAAATGTGACTCATGAGTAGCAGCAATTTGTGTTCCATCTTTGGACAACCTGGTTCACTCAAAGTTGAATACATTTCAACTATAGACCGTTGCATAGTTGCAAGATACTCAAAACAATATGAAATTTATTTGTGGTTGGGGGTAGGGTGTGTGGGTATATATATGTGTGTGTGTGTGTGTGTGTGTGATGTGCGATATGACTATTGTTGGATTATTTTTATTTTAGAATAAATTATGAGATAGAGGAATCTTTAAGAAATAAAATATGAAATTTTGTCTAGATAAAGATTAGCAAAAATTAGATAGGCACAAAAGCAAGGCTTTCATACTTATAGATAACATGTGAAAAGTATCTCGAGATTTTGCTGGGGTGGGGTTGGTGGTGGGGGTGGGGATAGGTGCAAAAATAAGGTTTCATAAAAAACATGTGAAAAGTATCTCGAGATTTCGCGCGAAGAGGGGTGTATAGGGATGTGTGTATATGTGTGCGTGGGTGGGTGTGTCATGTGTGATGTGGCTATTAATGTATTATTTTTATTTTAGAATAAACTACGAGATGAAAGAACCTTTAAGAAATAAACTATAAAAAATTTTGCCGAGATAAAGACTAGTAAAAGTTAAATAGTTGCATAAGTATGGTTTTATACTCGTAGAAAACAGGTGAAAAGTATTTTCAAAGTTTTGCCATGGAAATTTTGCGAGAGTTTTCGTCGCTTTGAAACATTTTCAAAATCTCTCAAAATTTTGCAATATATATACACCCACACACACACACACACACATATATAAAATGGCAGGCAAGTTTCCCAACCTGGCCTTTTGTTTCAATTTTCTAGATTTCAAGGGAATTGCATAGCAAAATGTTTGTAAGTACTAATATTACCATAAACTTCTATGACAGTAACCAAATTAAAACTTTTATGACAGTAACTAAATTAAAACAAACATGCATGACTGTTGTCATGCGTTTTAGATCACAGATATGGACAAACCAACTAAATTTATTTTTTGAAAAAAATCACATTTATACATAATTTGTTTCAACTTTATCGATTCATGGGTCCACAGATGTTCACCTGTCTAAAAACAATTGATCCAACTTTATCGATTCATAGGTTCATAGATGTTCACCTGTCTAAAAACAATCGATCCATCTAACTTTTGACAAAAAATTATTGAGTGGTCCTGAACTAGGTGTTGAGCCCAGACTACATTGGGACCTCATTTGATCATTAAAGTCATTAAACTAATAATAGGCCTTATTTCTAGGTTGTCATATGTCTATTTTACATTAGTATGAGAGGAACCACATTTTTCTCGTTTGATTCCTGTATAATTTATGTGAAAAATCCTTTATCCTACCCAGTTAGTGGCATATATATATATATATATATATATTCCACTTTTTTGAATAAAGTTTTGGCTGTGCAATTAAACAAAGTGCACTGGTTTTGGAGGAGAAGGTTAAACAGTCTCATTTCGCTATTCTTCCAATAATATTTTCTAGAGTGGTTAATCATTAAGGTCTGGCCAATTTTGATTTTAAAAAAATGGAGACTGGGCCACTGGCACATGGGTACTGAGAGTGTTGATCTGTGAACGAATTTGAGAAGCCATGGGCTGAGCACTGGCTTAGGCCTAAGGAAACCCAAAAGGCCAGTTCTAACAAAATTCTAGTTGTTTGGTCAGCTTCTGAAAAAAAAACAATTGCCTAAATTTTGCTAGTATAAACATGGAAAAAGAAACTCAAAACTCTTATAAAATGGTGCAGTTCTGAAATTTTTTTTCCTGTGACTGTTAGTTTGGTTTGTTGTCAAGTTAGCGAGAGAAGAGATGACAGTGGTTTAACAAGGGATATGGCCCTCTTTGGAATTTGAGGTTGGTTATGTATATTGGCAACTAGTTCAAGGGTCAGCTCCATGTTTCTGTAATTCAATTATCTTATACTGTTTGAGTATCAGAGCATTGTAGCATAGTGTTGGTTGTCTAGCCTTGTAAACATAAGTTCTGTTAAAAGGCTTCTTGTCATGGCTATTGTTACCTCTTCTCATGCTTTCTCCATATCAATACATTTTCACATACTTTTACAAGGCTTCTCTCTCTCAGTTACAATCAGATGTATTAATTTAATATAAGGTCTGTCCTTTACAATAGATATTTGAGGATTCGTGGTAATGCTTTTACACAAAAGAACCCATTGCTTCATTGGTTGTGTTTGAGAGTTGTCTTGTTGATGGAGTGGACCATGATTATTATCTCTTACTAATTTACTCTAAATTTGGTCAGGGTACCTAGTTTAATTTTTACGTTTTGAGTACAAATTTTTGAGGATTTAGAAAATTGATGATATATAGACATTTATAAACACCAAGTTCTCTAGAAAAATGTTACACAATGTAAAATTTTATGATTTCATACCCCAATTTTTGACACCACCATGAAAACACTGAAAACCAAAGCTCCAATTATTGGGAAAACCACTCGGAGCAAACATTTATAGTCTGTTTGGTAGGAGGGAAGAGTAGGAGGATGGAAAGGGAAGGAAAAAGAAAAAGGAGGATGGAGTTTTCATAGTTCAGAAGTAAAAAAGGGATTGAAAGGAAGAGAAGGATGGGGTTTCCTTTCTACCTTCCTTTTTTTTTCTGATTTCTCATTGCTTGTACCAAACGGAACATTATTTTATATTCAAACTTTTGATATTGGTTTCATCTAATGAGATTGGATTGGTTGTGGTCAAACCGAATGTACAATAATTATCAGAACTGATTTCCAATTATACTATGTTAATTCTTCCAAGTGGCGTCAAATCCTGAATTTCCTGGTTTATAGTGTGCAGCTCGCATTGTGGCTATGGTTCTAGCAGTGTCAATTTAGGGATAGGTTTCTGTGCCTACCCTTACAAGGACACGATTTTTTTGGAAGATATGAGTTGTCATCTTGAGACTGATAGGCTAAGGTTGATCTTTTGCGTGGTGTGAGTATTGTAGGATGAGTGTCAGTGTTTGGGGATAGGTTTTTGTGGCTAACCTTTCATGGACGGAGGATTTTTTTTTTTTTGGGAAGATTTGAATTGTCATCTTGAGAATGATAGGCTAAGGTTGATCTTTTGCATGATGTGGGTGATGTAGGACGAGTGTGGGGATATCATTCTCCTGCAAGCTATGCTACCAAAATGGATGTAGGTGAAAATGTTGGTGAGAATATTTGATTAACACGAGAGCAAGACTCATATGTCTAGTCCTCCCCAAACCCCACTGTTGGCAGCCTTGTGCAATGGGTTTGCCCTTTAAAAGGTGGAGCAAAAAGGTAATGGTTTAAGGCTTGAAATAGGTAAGAGGAAAAAAATTGTGGCTATTAAAGGTGCCATAAACAATACTAGTAAACAATAATTTTGTATTGATTTGAGAGACTTGATTGTTAGGATTGACTCTTCGTTTGAAGGATGGTTTGGGCTTGCTAGTAAAAGGGTGTAGAAAAAAAATAAAGAAAAGAAAAGAGAGAAAGAAGACGAAGAAGAAGAATGATAGGATAGACATCATACCTAGGGTTAGAATTGCATTACAATCCCAAACAAAGCTTGAAAAATTCTAATAAATTCTCTAAACATGTTCTCTATTAAACTGAAGGTATTACAAGCACACATAAAGATCAATTATCATCCATGTCCAACAAAAATGAAAATTACCAAAATACCATTGGCTTCAAAATATAGGATTACGTTAGAAAATTTGACAAACAACATTCTAACCTAAAATTAATTATAGAAGAGGGCTTGACTAAGACTAAACTTCAATATGAGAGCTCCTAGGAGGGTCCACTCCACTATAAAATCCATCCCGTTAATGAAGTTTCCCTGTTAAATCAGTGGGTGATTTACATTTCGTACTTGAAGTATTATCCTTATTTGAAAGGAATTGATGTAGGAATTTCAACGAAGAGGATTGCCAAGTTACAAGAAGGGGGAATGGGATGGGTTATGGGAATGGCCTGTTGATGAATGTGAGTAAGGTTGCACCAAAAACACTTTTTACATTTATGATGGCACATGGTTCTTATATATATATGTGTGTGTGTGTGTGTGTGTGTGTGTGTTATAATGGGGGGTGGTGGAATTGATTTTTTGCTCTCTCCGTGAGGCAGGGTTGATTGACATTGTATTGGACCTCTTCATCCCAATGTCCTATAGAATGCTTGCATGTCTCTGTCTCTTTGTCTCTGTAACTAACTTTTTTTTGCCCCATGAAAATGATGTGTTGTTTAGATGACGCCTACGAGTTTAAAACAATGTAGGTTTAGAAAATTTGATTAAAAATGGCATGGGTTGGATCAAAAACTCCCTTACTCTTTGTTCTGAAGTTTGACCCTTTTTCCTGATAAAAAAGAAGTTGTCTAAAGTCTTAACCGTTTTTTGAATAACTAGGGTCTGATTACTTTTTCTTGACATGTTGGTTTGATTGCTACATACATTGTTTTGTTCTTATGGTAGGATATCTTTTTATGACCTTAACCAAGCTTGACTTTTATTCCTACAGGTGTATGCAATCATGCCTTCCATTTCCACCACATCAGCCGATGGCTCAAAACCCGTCAAGTGTGCCCACTAGGTATTGTAGTATTACACTCCTTTGGTGTCTTAATTGTGACTATTGCACGGCATGTCTAAGTTCAGACTTTCTGTTTTGTCGTCTTCAGATAACAGAGTGGGATTTCCAGAAGTATGGTCACTAGTGTGTGCAGTAGCAGGCAGTGTATTGTTCAAGACCTTGCATATTTCCTTTTAAGTGGCAGTTGGAAGTGGAAAAACCTGAAGTCACAAACACCTTTATTCTTGCTTTCTTGAAGTTTCTAAACAGCGTTATCTTTGTGAGACTATTATAGGACGGCCACGTAACAATTAAAAACAAAATGTTCAGTTTTCTAATTCAATCAGTGGGATTAGTGAATTGCATGGTAGGGATTGTTTGCCCATTGCTGCTTTTCATTATCAAACTGTTATATTTGGTCTGTAGTAGTATGTTACCAGGGTTATTATGTCGTGTAAATCATTGTTTCATTTTTTATTTATATTGATATTGTCATGGAATAGTGGGAATGTTACCAATGGTTTGCCTGTTCTGGGTATGGGACTTGATCCTCTGTTGAATGTCAATTTAGCATCTTTGTCAAAATTTAGACGTTTGTTAGTTGCCAAAGCAGATCCAAAAATCAGCTTCTTGATGATCCTGATGAACTGGGAAAATCTCAAATTGTTGGGGGGAGAGCACAAAATATGACTTGATCTTGTCCAATTTGGAAAGTTGGTATACGCAAAATTGGATGTAGGTCTTTTCTGAAACCAAAAGCCGCAAAACAGTCACTAGGCAGCCGAGGGTTCTCCCCTCCCCCAGGGCCCCATCCCTAGTATCACTTGACCAGGAGAAATTCCTTGTTTACATGTGATGGGTGCTGATATACCATAAAGGACCGATCAATCCACACTTGATACGTATGATTGCAGACCAGTCCATGCTTGGCCATTCATAACACACATACAGAACTTATAGGTCCGAACATAGACCTCCAGAGCAGATCCACGTTCCTACAGAACTTACAGGTCTGAGTGCCGACCTTTAGAATACTCTTTTTTAGTGCAGAGCTTATCACCGCCTTAATATCTACTGAGTAGAGAATAAGAAAATAGCCTTCTACAAAGAAACTGCCACACATGGTTATCTCTATTGATGCAATATCCAACAAGGTAACTGCCTTACTCCGGTGATCAAATCTTTACTTTCATGACTCTAAATCCTAATCAACTTAGGAGTCGTCACCTATAAATTAAACCTTAAAGGTACGCTTTATTTTTCATGTTCATTCTTTGGCTTACATTACAATCTTTTCAATTCAGCTTATTAACTTAAGCATCGAAACGGCTACCGCCAGAGTCAATCCGGTGATCCTCTGATCTTCTTCTTTGAGTGTTCTTTATGGAGCCGAACTTGAAATATATGTGGGTCAAAAAGTGCAGCATTAGGTGCTAACAAGTTGTAGTATTTATATGATTTAAACTACCAGCATATGCATCTTATCGCCCTTCTTGAATTCAAACAAAATATTTTCATGAACATTGATCGGAATCAAAGTAATTAATCAAGGGAAATAGACTTCTTTTTTTCTTTTTCTTTGTTTTCCAATGACTGTACAACAGGATGGTGGTTTTGAAATGCAGAAAAAAGGTTAAAATCCTCCTATATGATGACATATAAATAGCCAAACCATTTCTAACACCCATCGTCTCAAATCCTCTTTTCCTTGCTAACACACAAGTTAAACCCTCTTGTCCGGGGTAAAGACTAGAGATCATTCTCAAGCCCATAGGCGATCACCAACCCATGACTCATATTGAAACCCCCGAACCCTGATTCCACATAGACGGCAATTGGGCTCCTGACAAGGTGGGTCCCAGTCACTCCACTCTATCGACCCAAATTCCTTTGAGGCAACAGCAAGATGATGATCTGATGCTGCAACACTACTGAATGTGATCTCATACGACAGCATTCTGATTTTCTGCACTGAACGCAAGCTTATTTGGGGAAACGCTGATCTCAACGAACGCTGGAGCACTCACTTTCACCTCATAAACTGCAAGCAACCGAACTCCCTACGTTTTTAACCACCCTTCTGTATTTAACCACTTTTTTGCTATCATCAAACACAACCGAGAAAGATGGATAGTTCAGATCGCCCGGACTAGCCAATTTCTGTGCATCGCAATCCACTGTAGCAGGCTCTTTCACAAAAACTGATATTCGTTTGGCATCATATCCAATGGCACAAAGGAATGCCACGTAATCACCAGCAGCAACATCGTAGACCAACCCCGGATCAAGAGCTCTGTTGGGGTCCACGTGTCCTGCTCCGTGAATGAACGGTGTTGATTCCTCTCCAGTGGCAAGGTCCGTAATATTGCTGCCAGAGTTGTCCAGATTGTAAGAGGTTGTCATTAGGGCAGATTTAATTGCGGCTGGGGTCCAATTAGGGTAGGCCTTACGAAGCAAGGCAGCCAATCCGCTCACATGCGGGCACGACATGGACGTGCCCGAAATAATATTAAAATCGACTCGTCTCGGGTCAATGTCCAAATCGGTCGGACTTGTGAAACCGGTCCAACCAGCTAAGATATTTACGCCAGGAGCAATGACGTCCGGTTTGAGAATCTCCG
The DNA here is from genome assembly GCA_008638375.1 of Nyssa sinensis. Taxonomy (NCBI): domain Eukaryota; kingdom Viridiplantae; phylum Streptophyta; class Magnoliopsida; order Cornales; family Nyssaceae; genus Nyssa; species Nyssa sinensis. Next base: position 1,664,046 of record CM018035.1, on the reverse strand, counting down.
CCGTCAGATGGTTCGGACCGCGACTTGAGAACGCTGCAACCTTCGGCGCCGGTGGAGAAGTTCCGATCACCGTTCCTCTGAAGGCAATAGTGGCCGTCGGAGACGGATCGGAACTCACGTACTCTTTGATCTTATCGGCGGCGGCCTGACCCACCATCGTCCCAGGGATCAGATGTGAATCGGCGATAAGCTCTTCGCCACTCTCGGCCGTGTTCGCCATTATCATTCCAACACCTCCAGCAAGTTTCACGGCGCTTCCCTTCGCGACTCTCGCATTGCCTCCACGATCGCAGACAACAATCTTTCCGGTGACTTTCGAAGAATCAAGCTTCCCTGAGTAGCAGTATTTGTTTCCACAGTCTCCGGCATACACCAAAGGAAGCTTGGAGTCGCCGAGAGGATCACCGGAGTACAGCGAAACGCCACCGTAGATCCTCCCGTCTCCGAGCACCACATCCGCCGGAAACTCCCTATCGATCGTCGAAGCACCAACGGTGAGAATCCAAGGCGCAATATTCACCGGCAGTGTATGGATCGGGACCAGAATTCCCTGCCGAGCAAGACACGAGAACACCGTGTTCAGCTGCTCCAAACGCTCCGATCGCGATAGAGTCATGATCGTACTGCGGAGCGAAGCCAGTGGCTCCAACCGAAAGAGAGATCACATGAACGCCGTCGGAAATCGCTTGATCCATCGCAGCGAGAATGTCCGAATCGAAGCAACCAAAGCTCCAACAGATCTTATAAGCGGCAATTCTCGCCTTTATCGCCATACCTCTGGCTTCGCCTCTCGCGTATTGATAGAAGCTCGCATTTGCAACGACCGATCCAGCAGCTGTTGAAGCCGTGTGCGTTCCATGACCTTCTGTATCTCTGGGGGATTTGGATTCCGCCGTTTCATCCATTAGGCCTTCCGAGTCTATTTTCATAACCCATAAAGAAGGCCCTCGCACCGATAATTTTCCGATTACACGCCGAGGAGGGAAAGTCTGGTCCGCTCTCGCAAGTACCTTTCCAACCAGCGGGAACAGGGGAGAGGCCATCATCGGAAAAACTTGGGCGCTCCGGCCAGATACCGGTGTCCAGAACTCCGACGATTACGTCGTCTGCGTAATCGGAGTTAGGCCACAGTCCGAAGGTGTCAGCAAGACCGAGGAAGTGAGGGGTGTGGGTGGTGTGGATTTGATGGACGCGGTCGGGAAGGACGGATAGGATACCGGGGATACGGCGGATCTCAGCGGCTTGAGCGGAGGTGAGGCTGGCAGAAAAGCCGTTGGCTGCACGATCGTAGGTGTAGAGGATTTTGGAAGGGTGATGAGTGGAAGAGGAGAGCGATCGGAGGATGGAGGAGTACCAGTGGCGGTGGGTGGTGAAGAGAGTAGGGCTTGTCTGATTTAGATACATGGATGATGAAAGTTTGAGGACGATCGAAGGGTTGAGATGGAGTTGAGATTGTTTCAGGCACAAAACAGAAAAGGAGGAGTAGGGAAAAGAAGGAGACAAAGGGAATCGCCATTGAATCAGGAGGAAACAATTTTGTTCATAAGATGGGGTAGGCCAACGGGAAGAAGGAAAGAAGGGGTATCCACTAGTATCTAGTATCTAGGACTGAATGGGACCACGTGGACGTGGTTGATTGGACGGGTTTATAGATGCTGTTTTTATAATTTATACTTTTATACTCGCTTGTCATGTTTCGGCCCCGTATGGACACTCGACACCGATTGAAAAAGACAAATGAACCCATGTTTTTGATTGGTCACCAACGTTCAACGAACCCATAATTGAAGCAGAACCATCAAACTGCTACTGATAATATTGGTTCTGAAAACTTCCATTTGGGACAGTTTATTATGGGAGCCCCTGCAGTACACCCTAAAAAAATCCATGCATATTCTATTTCAATAGAGTAATGTTTATGTTTCTGTAACTGTCTGGTGACCATTTTTTCACTGGGGGCAGAACATGTTTATGAATTTCGAATAATATCTGAATGTTTATAGTTTTGTTTCATTCATGCATTTACATGTAAGTGAGATTCTGTTAATGGTAGAGTTTATAATGATGAATCTTGTTTTATGTGAATAATGAATAGGTGATGCTCAGGAAAATGGATATTAAGACGTTAGTCTTATTTTTAATGTTATCAAAACCAAATTGGCGAAAATGAGATACTATTCATGTAATACTGAGATTCAAATTTTGATATGTCGTGTGAAAGTAGAAATTTAATCACTTCATTTCAATAAATTTTTGTAACAAATTCAAACTCAACTATCCCAAAATAAAAAAATAGCCTGTGCCAATCGTTCAAACCAGAGGAGCCACATAACCCAGTTCATATAAGAGGGACCAAATTACTCAATTTTTTATGGTTATGCTTGGCATGTATTTTTTTTAATAACACTCTATCATATATATATATATATTATATTTCATTAAAAAAATGAATCTTATTACACATGTCAAAATATTATTAAAAAAATACATTGTTACGTTATTATATCAGACTCATTCAAAAAAATTTAAAAATAATTGACTTTAAGATTTGCATAGTTGCAATGATAGGTTCATGAATCAGGTTAATAATATCTTGTTATTTGAACAACATATTTAACTTGAGAAATAAAAAGTAACACACTACTACTATATGATAAAAATTCTATTGATTAGGTTTGTGAATTAAGTCAATAAACAAAATTCTTGGCAATAAGTTCAAGATGAAAAGCAACAAAATGATGTAGTACTTTGTTAGGTCATATAAAATTTTTATTTACAAAAAAAAAAAATTAAATAAAATTGTCACAGGATTAAATATATTTTAGTACCGTAAACTTACATGCAAATTTAAAATAAAATTCAGTAATTTTAATTTAAATATTTGAGTCACGATTTATAATATTACTTCAATTTAAGTCAATTACTGCCAATTGACAAAAAGAACGAGGACTGAAACAAACAAAACTAACTTTGTCTTTTAAAATTGAGTAATGATTTATGACTCTTGTATTTTTTATTCATATATTCTCACTTCATGTAATGTGTTCACTGAATGAGTGAAAAGTGAAAAAAAAAAAAACGAGAAAAATGAGACCATAAAAACTTCCCTTTATCTAAAGACACATCACATAAATAAAAATACATAATAAAAATACAAAAATCATAAATCATTACTTATCAAAATCAGCAATTAATGATAGAAAAGAAGACAAAAAATGAGAATGGATAGAGATTAATTAATGGGTGTATGCTTTATGAGGAAAACTTATTCTTGTAGGAAATTATCAATTATGTAATATGGATACGTTGCTTTCTTTTTCCTGATAAACAAACAGAGTGTGAATACTGATTTTGATTATAAACCAAGTTCAACTTATTCTTGTAGGAAATTATCAATTATGCAATATGTATACGTTGCTTTCTTTTTCCTGATAAACAAACAGAAAAGTGATTTTGATTATAAACCAAGTTCGTACAATTATTCAAACGGAATTATGGAACATGGGCCCGTCAGTAACATCATTTGTAGTAGCTCACAGTTCAATGTCATATGCCCCAAAGAGCATTCACAACCTTAGTCACGGTTGTTAAAAATGTCGTGATGTAATTAGGGCATATATTTCACGTCATCATGTCATCACATCAGTATTATTTATTAATTTATATTTTTAAATTTTTTGATAAAATTACTTATTATAATAAATAAAAAGTATCTTTACTCTCACTCCTCTATTCAATACTTGAGTTCCAATAAAAAATAATTTTAATAACTAAAAAATTGATATTTTAGAGCTCTAAGTGATGATATGATAATATGAATAACATTTCTCCAAAATAAATACATACCTATATAAATATATATATATATATATATATAAATATATTTTCTACTTTAATAATACAAGTGATTTTAGTATATTATACTTGAATTAATGAATTTTTATTTGAAATAAAAAAAAATGTTTTTAAAATAAATAATAATTATTGGAAATGTTAGGAAAGTACCGGAGAGGATATGAACCAGGTAAGCAAATAACGTTACGTCTCTGCTTATGTTGTCTTCAATGATACGACTCTTCCTTTCGACTTCGCTCTAAGCTCCATTTCAGTCTCTCCTCACTATTGCTCTCCAATTCGAAGTTCGTATTACCATTTTTCTTCTTAAATCTACTGAACTCTTACAGTGTGTGTGTATATATATGTATTATGCCACTGTTTATACATATATACAACATTTCATCTTAAATAATTTGGACGTGTGCAGGGATGAGTTTCGCCAAGTATGAAATTCTGAAGGAGATCGGCCTTGGCCCCCGCAATCTGGGGTGTTACGTGAATGGCGTGTGGAAGGGAAATGGTCCAGTTGTTTCATCTGTTAATCCTGCTAACAATCAGGTTTCTGATTACTCAACTCACTTGATTTGATTTATTTATACTCTCAGCTGGGAATACATGACAGTTTGATTCTTAATGAGACGATCCTAATTTTAATTGAGCCACTTATACGATAGTTTGTAGGAGAATCATGTCATTGTGCAGATTATCAGTTCCAGGTGCCGCATGCCAATCAGTATTGCCATCATCTCGGTCTGAATTACCTTGATCGATCGTATATTGATCGCTTGCGTTTTTTTATTTTTGTTTTTCCTCTTAATTTTTGTTATGATCAAGTTTAATTAAGATGAAAAATGTAAGTGTCTCAAATTGTTTGCTAATTTAACTTATATTTAACTGTGTCTTGGTTTAGAAGAGTCATGTAGGTTGTCAAACGCAATCAAAAATAAGTTTGAGGCCACAAAACAGTTAATTATGTCGAAATTGTTCACATTAGAGTGTGCCCACCATGCGATTGAACTGGCACCAATTTACCATTACCAAGAAACATTGAAGTGGGAGTGGGGTGAATGAATTAGCTGATCGATTAGGGGTTTTTTTTATTGTGGAAATTGAAATAGATTCACCTTTGTTCAATGGAGATTGTCCAAAAAAATGGTTTCCTTAAATAGATAGTTCATATATGCATGTACGGCCATGTTGGCTCTAGCAACACCAAATATTGTGATGGGAAGAATGATGGCTATTGTAGACATTTTCTATTTATGTGCTATGAAACACTTGTAGTGAAAGTTGTCCAGGGTGGCATACATTGGATTTGTTTAGCAAAGAAGAATTGCAAAAGAGCTTTATAATGACTGATTACATTGTATGAGTAGAGAGGTTGGAATCTGACACATGATTTGGACTGCTAATTGTCAGATTAGAGAACTTCCAAAACTTAGGATCTAGGACATGGTTGTATATACAAAGAATATCATTGAAAAAGTGATAAAATATTTTAGGAATAGCAATGTTACCTTTCATGACAATAATATATATTCAGAAGTAGAGGCTCAGTGAGCTCAATGGAAACTTCATATAGATGCATAGCCTGAATCTTTAGATAGTTGCTTTGTAAGTGAAGAAAAAGGAACTCTGATTTGTAGTACAAGGATTTGTGGCAACTAGTACTCCCCTCGTTTAAGATGCCCTTGAGCACTCCACTCATGCTTGCCTATTTTCTGGTGAGGCATGGGTGATATTTCTTTTAATCAATGAAGATTGATAAAGAGATGCTCCCTCATGCATCTACATAAAATTTGCTTATTTTTGGGGTCTTGGGACATCTTTATGTTTCATGACATTATTTTCTTATGCTGATGCATTCTGATCTTTGCATATAATTTCTATTGAGATTTTGGAGGCCCAACTCCCAATTAGCTCATCCTTAAAACCCAGGTGTTAAGGAGAGGTAGAGAGGGCCCTTATATACAAACCGGAGGAGCTAGAGACGGGCGATGTGGGACACTCCAACACGCCTCCTGGATTATATCGCGTGTCTCAGCGAATTCCAGATGGGCGCGCCCCGACTCCTCTAGCCCAAAGTTAGGCTCTGATACCATATTGAAAATTTGGAGGCCCAACTCCCAATTAGCTCATCCTTAAAACCCAGGTGTTAAGAAGAGGTAGAGAGGACTCTTATATATTATGCAGGTAGGCTGTGCAAAGGCGATGTGGGATTAATACTGAGGACAATCCAACACACCCCCTTGACCTCAGCAGCCTACAAGACTGGTTGCGGCAACGTCCAACAGAATTGGCTGTTGGGATAAGCTGAGGTAAAAGCCCAACCTGGCTCTGATACCATATTGAGATTTTGGAGGCCCAACTCCCAATTAGCTCATCTGGAATATAGGCTTTCTTTTTCTGCTTTTTGGTAGTGAATATTATGCTAGTTTTATCTTGTTCCTAGTGGCACAAGGATCGTTAATAATTTCCTTTGACTTACATATGAACATATAGTTATGTATGGATTAACAATGTATCTTGCATGTTGGTGGTTGAATATTCATTTTTTTTCTTTTTGAAAAAGATGCAGGTACAGACTGCAAAATTTGTTGCATATACTTTTTCTTCTATAACATGGTAAATTTCTTTTTTAAAATTAATTTTCACAGCCAAAAAAAAAGATTTTGAATTGAAGGAATTTAATTTTGAATTTTTAACTTCAAATGATTTTTTTTTTTTTGGGGGGGGGGGGGGGGGGGTGGCGTTTGCAATAAGAAGGGATTCTCTGTGTTCTGCCCTATATTCTAATTTCAATTCAAGTTGATCTTAATCTCTCTTGCGCACTCAGACAATTGCTGATGTTTTGGAAGCATCAACTCAAGATTATGAGGAAGGCATGCAAGCATGCTTCGCAGCTGCAAAGATATGGATGCAGGTGGGTAAATCATTTACCACAATTGGAATTAAGAATATTTGTTTGCCCCTTTGAAATTCTATGCATCCTAGGATTTGCTAATCTTAAACTTTGGAAATATATTTACATAGTAGTACAGTATCCAATGGAAAAACTGTAAGATTGATTCTTTTTGCTCCGCATTTGGTTTTTCTTTTTCTTCTTTTCTTCCCATCATAGATTCCCACACCAAAGATAGGTGAGATTATTAGACAGATTTGCTATCTTAATCTTGAAAATATAACATAGTATTACAGTATCCAATGGAAAAACTGCAAGATTGATTCTTTTTTCACTGTATTTGGTTTTTTTTTTTTTTCCATCATAGATTCCTGCACCAAAGAGAGGTGAGATTGTTAGACAGATTGGTGATGCTCTGAAAGTCAAACTCCTGCAACTTGGTCGGCTTGTGTCACTTGAGATGGGAAAAATACTTGCTGAAGGAATAGGAGAGGTTCAGGTACACTATGTTATTTCTAATTGAATGTGAAATTGTTTATTGCCACCTGGTGGTTAGCTAAATTATACAAGTTAAATGCTGGCCTATACATATAGAAAATTTGTTACTGTCGTCCTTTTAATGATGCCATGCGTTGGTTGCTATTTTACCAGAGACTTATGGTGCACTTGCACACTAACACGGGAACTGTCAACCTGTTGACTATCACATTATGAACTGGTGCTATATACCTTCCAGCATGTGGACTGATCTGGTATTTTATTTTTCCCACATAATTATGCTATGGTTTAATTTGGTTGAGCCCATGGTAAGGGTAGGGAGTGGGATTCTCAAAAAGGATCTAACTCAAAGTCTCCTGTCTATGGGTCATCATTGGTTAAAAGTGAACTTTACTAGATGGCACTCCTCTTCAGCATCCAACATATGTTTCCTTTGACATCTGAATATCAATATATTATCCATGTACGTCAGAAAGTTATCACAACTATCCTCTACGTGGTATCCATAGTCTTGTATTGGAGATGGCACCCGACCAATCATGGATCCAAATTACATGATTGCCACGTGTCACAAATCACGATATACTGTTTATGTTAAAATTAAAATAAAATTTTTCTACTCCAATTAACGAATCTCACACTCAGATCTTATTAATAAGACATAAAATTGACAGTCTTAGAAATAATGCAATGTTGGTGGTAGTTTCCAAAACTGCCTCTTTGTCTGTTGGTAGGAAATACTTGTAAGATTTGTGAGCGAGATTAGCACTACTCTAGTAAATAGCTGTTTCTTGCTTTTAAAATAGCAGCTTTTACTATGCATTTATGTGATGTATCATGTCTTTTTCTTGGGAGTTCCTACTACTGGTTTGAATAAAGAATGGAGATTCCACACCTATAATTCTTAATTTTAGAAGTACTCTTATTGCAGGAAATTATTGATATGTGTGACTTTGCTGTGGGATTAAGCCGGCAACTTAATGGATCAATTATACCTTCAGAGCGTGAGTTCGAACATTAGTATTCCTCGTATAAGCATTTGCCATTTTTCTTTTGGAGGTTGTGCATGCGTGTGTGTGTGTGTGCATGTGTGTGTGTGTATATATATATGTTTGGGTTCAACCAAGTGTGAAACTTTGCTAGAGCAAGTGGTAGCCGTTGGCTGTTTTCTGCAGCCAAGATCGTTCTTTTGAAGAATGAACAGATGATATTTAAATTTCTTTTCCACTTCTGTAAAGGTTTGTCCTAAAATAATTATGATTCATTTTTTAACAGGTTCAAATCACGTGATGTTGGAGGTGTGCTGATTGTTTGTGCTAGAATTTGGAAAATAAATATTGGCCCATTACTATTATTAACGTTTTGCACCTACTCTCTTGCACAGATGTGGAATCCTCTTGGAATAGTTGGTGTTATTACTGCTTTCAACTTCCCATGTGCTGTTCTTGGTGAGATTTATCTCCTTTCTCAAATGTGGTAACTTTCTATTTCCTTCTAGAATATGCAGTTCATTATTTTATGGGTCATTATATATTGATGTGGAAGGACACATCTTCTGTAATTTATTATTTTAGCTTGACTATTGACAAGAACCATCCATGATCCTCCAACAAAAAAATGCACTCATGAACACACAAAACAGATATATTATATGGATACATATATATAGTCATGTCCTTTGTTTAGATTTTTTGGTGCTGTGATTGGAAAACCATTTCTGTGTTGACATGTCACACTTATGTTTGTCTCCGCTAACTGTAGAAACCTGCATTTCTTCAAACTTGTTGCTGTTTTCTGATAAAACTTTTAAGTAATTTGACATTGGTCTTAATATATATATTCTAACTTTATGTTTAATGTTGTTCTTTAGGATGGAATGCTTGCATTGCGCTAGTCTGTGGCAATTGTGTTGTTTGGTAAGTCCACAACTATACAATTCTGTCCTCTTATATATGGTTCCATCAAAGTATTGCTTGGAAACAAATCAAATATAGTAAATATCAATTATGTGTGAAAAATGAAATCAATCACACATAGAAAAGAAGCTCTAAGACTTACATGGCAAAAGCTCTAATCTAGGGAGAGAAAAAAACCGCGGTAACGAACTATATCCACTAGTAAGCAAATCAAAGTTTGCAAGATAGAAGATAGAGAGCTATAATTCACCTACCCAAGCCCTCAAATACTGCCAGCAGTTCACCTGGCCTGTTCATGATTTTCACTTGGAAACTTCTTCTCAATTTGCTCTCCACTAGCCAAACTTCATGGATGACAAACATATCACAGTTAGCACTATTTTCCAGGTGTCAATCCAATCCACATCAAACCAACCATGAGCAAATCTATGTAGTGATTATGTGTGCTATATGCAATTTAGAGCCTCACTAGGAACCTATGCCTACTCTCACCACGATATAGATTTGTACCCACACAAAACTGTCCAAGAGTTCTACAGGGAATGATTATATTCTTCTTAGTCCCTCAAGAATAATCCTAAAGTCATTAGAGAAATATAACAACCACAAAGGCCACTATATATAGGAAAACTGAATACCTAGACACTTCAGGAAATCAATTCATGAAGCAGTTCACAAAACGAAGACAATGCATGTTCAAAAGTTAGACGTTCTAGCACTCACGTGTTCAAACAGTAAACCAATCGGAATTAAAAGTCGTCAAATAATCTCTGTTTCATGGGAACGGGCCAATGCTGTCATCAAACCAAAATACCAGCTAGACTAGAAAGTTAAAATATTCTCAAAACATAAAAACACACATGCATGAATATTATCCTTCACAACCAATTCCTACTATGAATCTTCAAAGAATACCATCTTCCATAATACACTTATTAATCAAATTTCTCTGAGTCTTCATCTTGATAGACCAACTAACTCACAGCCACTCCAATGGTGAGCTAAATGGAGCTACTAAAGCTAAAATTTTGTAGGTTAGCAAAAAAGTAATGCTCCAATGGTAGTTTTCACTTTTCACCCCTCTCAAAATTTGACTAAAGTCAAATACTCTACCAAATATAGCTTTTGTTTTGGTAGGCTACTATCCACGTCAACTGCTTCAGATTGCAAGATATCAATGGTTTAGATTTGATGGTACTTTTTTTTTTTCAATAGCTGAGAATGGTAGTTGAGAAGAAGAATGTTAGTTTTACCAAAAAATAGCATTTTACCATTGGAGCAGAAATGTCAAAAAAATTGTTTTTTGGTACTGTAGCATTACTAAAATTTAGCTTTAATAGGACTAAAATGACTTTTACCATTGGAGTTCGGTCTCATAGAGCCAATCTTAGCCTAACGAATACTTGAAATATTTTGGAATGTATTACCAACCTAAAAATGATAGATCCATTTTTCTTCGCGCTAAGGTGCTTTTCTTGTTAACTATATTACATCCAGTGTACAATCACAATTGTGACACTGTCACTTTTCCTTGTACACATTTAGTGATACCTTATATTCAAGCAAGATTTTATTGTTTTCTTTACTGGGAATTGGATGTTCACTGCTTGAACTCTTTTATGATATGAATCAGGAAAGGTGCTCCAACTACATCTTTGGTTACCATTGCAATGACAAAGCTAGTGGCTGGGGTTCTAGAAAAGAACAATTTACCAGGTGCTATTTTTACCTCCTTTTGTGGTGGTGCTGAAATTGGTCAAGCTATTGCAAAAGATACTCGCATACCTCTGGTTTCATTTACTGGAAGTTCAAAGGTACTTTTATTCTCGTACTTTGGAACTGGGTTTTGGATAAAGAAGAAGAATTATTTGTCACATCCTTGGTAATATTTGATCTTCCTGGCAAACTCTATATTTACTACCCTACTTGTTTCTGCTTCCATTTTATGTTAAGTTATTATCAATTTGTTTGTTCTTTCCCACAAAATGTCTTATTTTTATATGTCTATACAACCTTTGTCATTTACCACCTCTGATTTCTGTTTCTGTACAAATGTGTTTCAATCTTGATATATAAATCATACCTCTATTACTGTTAGAATCTCATGACTGATAATATTATATTCTGAGCCATTCCCTCTATAATTAACCTTTTATGCTTGCATTTAATATTAAGCTGTTAAGGGATACATAGATTCCTTTCCATAAATTAGTAGTGGAATTTGCTCCCCCCCCCCCCCCCCCCCCCCTTTTCTGTTTCTGTGGCACTTGTATAGTGATAAATGTTTTTTTTTTTCCTTTACTTCCATCTAATTGGATATATGTCCTGAGACTGCTTTGGGGTTATATCTTGTGCATATTAAATCCTTATGTTAATATATGCATTGTTGTCTATTCCTAAAATTAAGCCAGTGTTGAAACTGTTTTTCAATAAATATATCATTTGCTGCAGTTTATTTACGAGGATTATTTTGCTTTCTAAATGGTGTATAATGACATAATTTCTCGTCTTGATTTTTTATAGCTTTTTTTTTTCAGTTGACTCTGTCTCTATAATCAATTTGTCAGAATATTGTTAATCTATCTTGCACATTCCTAACTGTAGGTTGGTCTAATGGTTCAACAAGCAGTAAATGAGAGATATGGTAAATGCTTGCTGGAATTAAGTGGTAACAATGCTATAATTGTCATGGATGATGCCGACATCCGACTTGCTGTTCGCTCTGTCTTGTTTGCTGCTGTTAGCACAGCTGGTCAGCGCTGCACAACATGCCGTAGACTGGTAATATAAAACATATTATATTTTTCACTGCACTTTGATTTGGTGGTAGTATTTTGAAGTCTAAGATCATAAATTAATTAACGTACTTTTTCTCCCCTTGAAATGAAGCTGCTCCATGAAAGTATATATCAAAGAGTACTTGACCAACTACTAGATGTATACAAGCAACTAAAAATAGGAGATCCTTTAGAGAAATGTACCTTGCTCGGACCACTGCACACTCGTGCTTCAAGGGAGAAGTTTGAGAAGCGAATAGAAATCATCAAGTCTCAGGCATGTATTTTATCTTTTACCTAGGCTCTTCTTTTTTAAACCATTAACAGTCAGCCATATACTAAGGTTCCGTGTAGTTAGCATCTCAGGAGTGTATTTTTTTTCTTTGATTGGTTTGTTGATTGAAAGAAAAGGTAAGAAAGTTTCATTTGTTCAAACAGCAAAAAATAAAATTTACTTTCAAGTCAGAGCAAAAAATTATCGCCTCAAGATTCAAGAAGCAATTTTTCCCCTCCTCTCACTACCATTACCTTAACCAGAGGAGCTGTGTTGCCACCACCTCCAGAACCTCCAAAAATTCCATGAAATCCTTAAAATTTAATAATTATATATATAGATAAATATATATTATGCAATAAAATTGACTGAAACATACTATTGGTTTCTGCTAAGGAGAAAAAATTAGAAAAGCTTTTCAACTTTTTCCCTTTTCGTTTACTTTGTCCAAAGTACTTTCACAGAGCCCAACCCAAAAGTGCATAAATATTTTTAAATTTAATGTGATATTAACAGTACTGGAGACAAGTAGATTTGCTTTTCTTAAAATCACTTGGAAAATATGTTGAAAATCAACATTGGAAAATGTTTATTCAATAACTCATGAGAAAACATTCAATAAGCAGGTCACTTTTGAGGTCTTAAAATCCATTTATTATCCTAAGGGAAACAACAATAAACTTTGTTGGCTTAGAACCCGTTTGGCAGGTCGTTTTGAGGCTTCGAAAATGGGTTTGGGCTTGAAACGGATTTCCTCAAGTGTTTGGTAGGCCATTCATGTCCATGGTCCGCAAATCTCACTCGGTGAAACCCTGTTTTGCCAAAGTCACAGGGAGCTGCTTCTTGGTTTTACATCCTTGGGCGGCACCATTCTGCTACGAAACAAGTCCCGAAGTTATTATTTTTTTATGGAAAAACCAGCCACAACATGCCCATTAGATCCTCAGCCTTTTTCTCTATTTACATTCTTGTTCCCTATGGCCCTATCTGTTTCACTGTGGATGGATACCAACGCATTCCATTGTATTCTCGTTTTATTAAAACATATATTGTAATATCTAATGTTATAATGTATTATAACACTTGTTATAATACCTATATAATATTATAATATATATGTAATATCTATATTATGATTTTAATAATATAATATATAGAAGATAGTAAGGAAAGTATTATTTAATTTATAGATATTAATTTTTTTCCTTTTGATTATATCATATATCAAACATAGTAAAAAATTAGATATTATTTTATATATTTAATATTTATATAAGGTATTTGTAATTATATAATTATTTATTTTAGTTTATATAATTTCATTGATTGAATATATTTTTAATTTAATTTTATATGATGTGCTCAAACACACCCAATACTATCTAATAAACAACAAAGGGAAAAAAGGACATTAATAGACTAGAATCACTTCTGAATAATTGTTACCAAACATCCAACAGTCACTTCTACCATCATAATCAATTTTGAAATATATACATCCAAACAGCTAAAATCAATTCTCTAGAATCAATTTTACTAGAATCAATTTTCCAACAGCTTCAGCTTTCCCAAATGGCCACTTACTATTGTTCTGATTACCAGTTACTTGAATATAGTTATGATAGTTTTGAAGCTATCTCAATTGCATCTTGAAGCTTCAAGTATGTCCTGAAACTATTTCAGAAGAACTTTATCATTCTTACTTTTGGTTGTCCTTTTTCCTTCGTTTTAATATTTGTGATTTTAAAAGTTTGCTTCCTTAATTCAGGGAGGGAAGATTCCTTATTGGTGGTTCAGTTATAGAGTCTGAAGGAAACTTTGTGCAGCCCACAGTTGTTGAGATTTCTGCAACTGCTGATGTTGTAAAAGAAGAATTGTTTGGTCCAGTGCTTTATGTTATGAAATTTCAGGTATCTCGTCAAGATGCAGGTTTCTGTCCCTTAATTACAAAAATGTGTTATGCATGCCTGTATCAGTTTCCCATTTTTGAAAACCAGACTCTTCTACAGACTCTGAACGAAGCGATTGAAATAAACAACTCGGTACCTCAAGGATTAAGTAGTTCTATCTTCACTCGCAAACCTGAAGTTATTTTCAAATGGATTGGGTGAGTGTTTCTACCCAGTGGTCATTGGGTTTAGTTTGTTCCTGTTTTAATCCTAAAAAAAAAAGGTTTATTGTGGAAGCTAGTTTTTCCAAATTGTAATTTCTTCTGTTTTTAAACCAAGGAGTTTTCATTGAATCTCTTATTCTTAACTTGGGCTTTTATTTTAAAAACTCTCTAGAAATATTGATAAGCTGTGAAATTGTGTATAGATAGTTATTCTATCTTGTAAAAAAAATCAAGGTCTTTTACAGAGTCTAATGTTTTAGACTTATATTTGACTTCTGAATTTTGTCAGATGTAGTAACTTCTCACTTGCTTACAATTGATGCAGGCCTCAAGGAAGTGACTGTGGTATTGTAAATGTAAATATACCAACAAGTGGTGCTGAAATTGGTGGTGCTTTTGGTGGTGAAAAGGCTACAGGGGGTGGCCGTGAAGGAGGAAGTGACTCTTGGAAACAGTACATGAGACGGTCAACTTGGTAACTTCAATTAGCCCTTAAGATGTAGTTGCCTTGATTATTATTTATTATAGCTGACTTAATACCATTGTTAGGTAAAATAACAACAAAAATCTTAATTATTGTTTAAATTCTTACCATCTCAGTTAGGTGTCTTTTTGTGTTTGGATGTTCAAACTTTCTCAAATTTTAAATATACCCCCTGTAATGTCCATGGCAGTACAATCAATTATGGGAATGATTTACCACTGGCACAAGGAATCAACTTCGGCTAGCGGATTTGAGTTTTGGTGAAGTACATTAATCGTTATGGATGATATCTTACATCTAATGTTTTTATGTTTATTTTTCTTTTGTGGCGCTTGTGATTGATTTCTGTTTTTGCATGTAGTAAAATCAAATAGCCTGCTTTGGTGATCTCAATTATTCTCAAGAGATATTTGGTTGGGGATTTCTTATGTCGGACTGGGTTTGTTTCTGATTCCGGTTCCCTGCAACAAAATAAAAGGCACACTGAATTAAGGAATTCATATCTCTTCTGCATTTTGCATGCTGTACTTCTTGGCTCTAGTTCGGATTTCTAAGGTAATTTTCAGTATTCTACTAGTCTTAATGGTTAGCCCTTGTTTCTTATTGCACGTTCTGTACCAAGTCGACTGGGAAACTGCTTAATCACTGTTTCTTAGGCGAATTAAAAAATTGTAATGTCATGTTTTCATAATGATGGTAGGCAATCCCAGCCCCATAATGCATAACGCATGTAATTGTGCCTCTGAATGTGTACATATAGCCAACATTTGGTAGCAGATGTGGATGCTGATCCTTTCTGCGTAGAAATGCAGAACAAATCAACCACAATGGTTAAGGCACTAGTGAACCATGTATGTGGTAAATGGTTCTATTTAAAATGATGAATTTTACATTCAAGTGTTATGTATATATTGTGATCCATATGTATGTATATTCCCATTGACACATGATCCAAGAAGTTCACTTCGGATGTCAAATAGTAAACCCCAAAAATGAGTCAATCTAAAAGGTAGAAATTCTAAGAAAATACTCGGGTCTAGTCATTTTCTCCTCCTGTCATACCTATTGCAAGGGTATTGTCAGGAATTGTTGAGCATCAGTGTGATAGTGAGAGATGCTTTTTCAATAGAGAATGCTAACCAGTTTATGCAGAGGCACAAATCATGTTTTGTTGTTTCTAAGAGCTGGATTTTCTAATTATTCATTTCAATCTGTTATTTTTTTACTAGATTTTATATCTTAGGTCTTCCAAATTGACATGATCACCACCCATTCATTTCACTATATTTTCGGGTCCCACTCCATGTGAGAAATGGATGTCTCCATTTCACCTAATTCATCATTAGACACTACAGCTTGGCTGACATTTTAATATTATAAAATTAACATTCTCGTCTTTGAGAATAATGATTGCTCATTCTAAATAAATATAATCTAGCCACCCTTGTGGAAGCATTTAGGCTCACTTCACCAATTAGATGAATTGTAATTTAGAAATAAATTAAAGTGTAAATTCTAAATTTCACTAAGCTCTATGCTATTTTTTTCAAGTTACTTACACTTATTTTGTGGTTTTTACATTCTTTTCTTTCTTTTTTTACTGTATGTATAATAGCTTCACTTTATACGACTCTGTAACATTGACAATTTAAATGTCAATTCTGCCATTATATATTGATAAAGATACACATCTTCTTTCTACAGAGTAGGTATGGATGTCACGGTGCATTACAATGAAGTGCCTTTCTCATATTTATAAACAGAAAGTTTCATATTATTAGTTAGGGCAACAGGGCGGGGTTCCATCCCTATTCCGGGCCGTTAAAAAATAGCCTCTCGTGTACCTATTCTTGTTTCATTTATTATGTTTCTCATTCTCATCTCACAAGTTTACGCCCTTTAAAAAATAGCTTCTTTTGTACCTGGTCATACTTCTTTTATTATGTCTCTCATTTTCATCCCACAAGTGTACGCCTTTGAAAAATAGCCTTTCTTGTACCTGTCGTTTATTATGTCTTTTATTCAGATCTCATAAGTCTACGCCCTCGTTCTTGTCTAAAAATTAATTTTTTAATTTTCAAAAATTGAAACTAATCAACTAATTTTATTAAAAAAAATCATATTTATATATATATATATATATACACACAAATAATATATACATAAAATATATGAAAATATTATTCATATGTACATCTTTAGATTTATATATGTGAGTATTTAATGAAATATAAAAATATTAAAAGGTATTTATATAATTGGGGTGGGGTATATTCTCCCATCTCCATTCTGAATTCGTTTCAGGTTTTACAATTTTCCCTTATCTCTATCCCATCCGTCCTGTTTATCCTCTCCAAATATTTCTCATTAAGAGTGAGACGGGATAAATTGTAATCTCAGGCATATTATACAATATTTAAGAAAAAAATTTCTTTGAAAAAAAAAAAAAACTCCAAAATCATGATCAATTCCTTTTTCAAATCTTGTTGCAGCTGCACGAGCCCTTTCCCGTTAAAGGAGATTCAAAGAAAGATGAAAAAGGAAAACGTGTTTTCAAAACAAACAAGATACCGGATTTTAAAATTAGAATTACATTTGTTTTTTTGGGCTGCTACAAAAGAAGATATTATTATTATCAAAGCCGGTTAAGCTGCTTCTAGGCGTATATTGCAATTCATGCCAAGTTTTCATTCATTACCTCTAAGCTATTCTTAGTTTTCATTTACTTATTTATTTTTTTTTTTGCAGTGGCCCGGGCCAAACCCAATAGTTTTCAAGCAATAATTGACACATTTAATATCAGTGTTAATTTTAAATATTTAAGTCAAACCTTTTTTCGATAGCACTATATAACGCATTCTGGGTTACCAGATACCTTATTATAATAATCATTAACCTCACATATTTCAATCTTTTTAAAGGCCCATCCATTGTTTTTGGTAGTTATGCTGTGGACCATATTCCGGCTGTCTAAACTGCGGCGCCAATTAATTGTTTGGCCACTGCCAGAGAAGAAAATTCAAAAGTGAGGTTAGCAAGATGATGATGTGGGGTGTGGGCCCACAAGCTGAGTCATCATTCAAGTGATCTGTCAGTGGACAAGCCAAGCAGATTCTCTCAGGCTGACTCGGTGGTTGAGGAAAATTAGTCCAGTGGGACGGTAGCGTAATCCTACCATCCTGACTTTTTTCCATGTCTGAGACCTCTCATGAGTCATGGGCATCCATGCACTGAGAACCCTTTTCAGAAGCTTCTGTCCAACAGAGCTGTGATACTGTCAAGCATCGATTCTAAGTGTACTTATCCATTCTTTGTACTCAGAGTCACATACACTTGCATCGTGCCAGAAAAGATTTAAGGGAACCTCAAAACTTGCCGTCCAGGACCTGAGAGTGAAGAAAGAGGAGGCTCGTATAAAATATCACCCTCTCACCATGAATAATTTATCAACCCAACTCAAAATAATTTCCTAACTATTTAGTAGCCTGTTTCTTCATTCTAATATCGTTAACTCTGGAAAATCAAGGCATAAATGATCCAAATAAATCAGTCAGGCCCCAATTATAATATGAAAGAGCAATAAACGATTCCTACGGTTCATGATCTTACCATTGGGATTATTGAGTAATTTTTCACAATTAGAGGTCCAGAAGATTGGGCCTAAGTCAAGTGGAACACTAAAAGTCACCACAGTGTCCATTCAACTAATGCAATTGGTCAAAAATCTCAAATTACAATCAAAATTCTCTCGTCCGTTCATCCAAAATTAATAGCAAATTGATTGTTTAATACGATGAAGCAATTATATGATGGTTGAATTTTTGTTTTATTTTTTCATTGCAGCATTTGAAATGATACTTACAATTTGTTCTTTCATTTGCATTCATTACCCTTTTTCATGCAATTATATGACGATGAATCAACCAAAGACACAGTGGGAATACAACTTTCGGATCGAGTAAGTAACGCACGATTAATCTCTCCGTTCTTCTTCGTCGGCGACCTCAACGATCTTGGAGAATCAAGACTTCGCCTGAGAATCTGCCTCATGGCAGAGATCAAATGAACCGTTGGATTCGAAGGCGGGCCTGCTAATTTAAATTTCTTGCAAAAGTTCATGTGCTGAGTTAACGCCTCTTCGGTGCCGATCAGCCTTTCACATCTCACAATTTCGTCTTTCACGGCTTCGGCACAGAGGCCACAGATCCATTTACCCTGATATCGTTCGCGAATTCGGTCTATGTATTCCAGCGTACACTCCTCTGTTAATCCGCAACAATCACATTTCACGAACTCCACTTCGATTTGAGCTGCCAGTTTGGATACAACAGATTGTGATTCTGTCGCAGACATCACCATTGGATCACTCATAACTGTTGTAGACCGCCGAAATCCTAGAAAGTATTTAAAACATCATACAAAAAACTCATCAGTAATTTGAAAAATCAAATAAAACAAAATTAAGATGTAATTCACGAATTTATAAGAAATCGGAAAACAATTCATGAGAATTACCAGCAAATCACATCAAAATGAATCAATTTGTTCTTTTAATCTCTCCGCTTCAGCTATTTTGGTCCGCTATATAATCTTCTTTATCTCTCTTTTTCCCACTCTCCTTCTTCAACCTTGGCTTCTTCAGAGATAGAAAATTTATACATCAAAGACATTTCAGAAGACCTTGGAGAACTGAGAACACTTCTCTCTCTCTCTCTTATAAAATTCAATTCAAAACTTTGTAGGATGCTTTAAAGAGAGAATCACTCTGATATCAATTTCAGAAGTGATAGAACAGAGAGCGATTGATTTTTCTTTCTCGTCCACAAAATTCTCGACTCTGTTTAGCAGAGACTTTGTAGAGAGAGAAGGTGCGAAGGGTTTTGGAGGAGGATGACAGACAGAGAGTGGTAATGTGTTTTGTAAGGTGGCAGAGGCAAAGAGAGAGAGAGACAGAGAGAGAAACCTCAATGATTAGCGGTTACTGGGGTGGACTGTCAAATAATCCACGTCAGCAATCAACGCTGTCAAAGAATTCTGGCCGTAGATTGATGGATTGCCAGCTGTGCATTATCATGTTTGGAGACTGAATTTTTCCAAAATGTGCTGTTTGGAAGATATCCTTTCTTTTGTGCTTTTCTAACCAATCTTTTATACGCACCGACGTGTACATACAAAGCTCCAGCTCGTCTGTTGCAAGGATTTGAGATTAGTGCTTCTATTGTCGTACTTTAAGCTGTTAATTATTTACTAATTGCCAATTACCAATCGCTAATCATGGCTACATCTTTCGCCATCCAAGCCATATTTTGAGTAATTCATTGGTGGATTCGATGATGGATCCTACATCTGTGAGGGTGACCTCTGGAACATAGATGTATTATGAAAGGTGATGAAGAGTAATTTTATTTTTATTCTTTTTGTTTAAGTTTTTTATTTTTTGGGGTAAGTTTTATAACTTTCTTAGTTAATCTAATTATTGTTATTATAATTGAATAATTTTGATTAACAATATTTCTCTAAAATAATAGAAAAATGGTATTAGAAATCAGAATATAAGAAACTTGTATGGAATTTCTCAAAAGTTAACCTGGTATTTCTCAACTTTTAAGGTCAATAACTAGGATTCTGGATGTTAAAATGTCTAAAACTTAAAAATTTCCACCAACTAGGAATATTCTCCTAACAATTTTTAGGTTCAAGTAATTAGAAGATTCATGGGTTTCATTTGGTAGTATAAAATCTATTTCTTGAAATTGGAATTAAAAGTCAAATTAATTGAGACTTTAAACTAGTTTTTTTTTTTTTTTTTTGTTTCAATTTTAATTTTTTTTTTCAATTTTAACTTTAAGGTACAAAGGCTTAGGGATGGAAAAATTATTCACTCGTACCCCAGCAACTGTCACAATGATTAGATGATAGATTACTTGTACATGTAATTTTTTTTTTATTTCATTGTCAAAACTATGGTCCCGAGAAATTATTATTGAATAATTGTTCGGATTTGGGACCACTGAATAATTGATCGAAAAGATTACCCAACAATACTAAAACCATCACACTACTCCTAAGATGCATGGTCAAATGTTGTTTTCTCCTTTAATTCTCAATAAAACTCATTACTATTTTCTTCCCCTTACCCAAAAAGAATAAAATTAAATTAAAGTTATACTTATGGTTCCATACTGTAAAATGTATATATATATATAGCCATAAAAGAAAGAGAGGCATTGTTACCCTCACAAGACATCCAATTATCTAAAGTAGTGTTTGATTGAGAGGTTATACCATTCCCACCAAGAGTGAAAATCACATCTATGAAACAGTATAGGTTCATTACAATGCTAAGGAAAGTAGGATTTTTTGTATTTTAATGATTGCTGAAAGGCTATTTAGTATTAAATAATAATAAAATAAAAAAAGCACTTGAAGATGAGCATTTTTTGTTGTGGCCAGCTTGTTTAAATAAGAACAGTGATTCTAGATTGCTAACTAAATGATAAAGCAACTGGTTATATATACACACACACACACACATATATATATGTGTGTGTGTGTGTATTGTAATCTGACAAATTGCAAATTGCTTAGAGGAACCCACTTTGAAAGAAGTCATTGTCTTATGTTTGATACGTGTGTACACGTACCAAAACACACGTACCAAATCAGAATGCAATGCGGTCCCATACCAAATAATAGTACTGATTCACTATAACTTACTAGCAGCCTTATGTAACATGAAACACTATAGCAATCATGTGTAGTTTTTGGCTTGTAACAGAGTCTCTGGAATAAATTTATAAATTAAATTAATCACATATTATCAACTGAATTAAAAAAAAAATTATCCTCTTAATGTCAAGAACTCATTCATATGATTAAGTGTGATTAATCTGATTCATGGAAACAGGTTGATACAAGAATTTATCAGGTATTCATTAATATATCATGAAACCATCTACAATGGCGAAGGCTTTATTTGATAGTAAGTACGATTTTTAAATTCATTTCCTATTTCAAAATTGATGTAAAACAAATAGTCTTTAATTTCATAAATTAATATAGACGAAGGTTTATATGGATGATGAGTAAACTTTAACCTAAAAATGAGAAAAATTTTGACCCTTTGACTCGTTTTATTTTTAAAATTTTAATATTAGTAATTTCTTGTTTTGCAAATAAAAAATTAAGATTAGCAGTTTTTAGTTTTATAAATATGATATATTCAACTCTTATTATTCATTTTATTAATAATATTTTAATTTTGAAATTAGAGAATTCTTCTTTTATTGGATGAGTAATTTAGTTCATTACCGAAGAATTCGATGTACTCAATTCTTATTCATGTTTTGATACTATTTTCAAAAATGAAAATGACAAAAACAAAAAAACATATTTCACAATGTGTTTTGAGAATCATAATATTATTTTTCAGAAAAAAAACTATTAAAAAGGTTTTTTTTCCCCTATTTTCAAAAACTTGGATTTATTCAAAAAGAAAAAAAAAATTAAAGACAACATGTTTTCAACATTTTCATGCTCTTCATTTAAAAACAAAAACAATAAATAAATGAGAACAATAATGCTACCAGGAAAAAAAAATGTTCTAAATTCTCTAGAGGAATCAACTCATCATGAAAAAAGACTAGGCATAAGTGTTTTTTTTTTTTATAAAAAAAAAAAAAAAAAAACAAATAAATCCCTTTTTCAAGGGATAATTTAAGGGTGCACGCAAGCCATACGTGGCCCCAGTCCATTATTTACTTAGGTACGGCGGACATAGGATAGCAACCATTCAATCTGCCGTCATTAACCGGTCTCCTTGATGAATGACCCACCAACTCCATTCATTGAGTCATTTTTGGGAGGTTAATAATGGATATGGTCCATGCACTAAAGAGAAAGGATCAAATTATTACTGAAAGTGATCCTCCACTCATGAATTGAGTAACCACACACCCCCAACTAGGCATTTATTATCACTTATGTCCCAAATATCTACTAAGGTTTGTTTGTTTGTTTTAGCCTTGTCAATTTATAATTACTCTACTTTTATCAAATTTAGTTAGAAATTAATGTAATTTTTAAAAATATTAAAAGAGATCAATGTAATTTATTCTTAGTTAAATTGATGAAAGTAATGTAATATTTTTTTTGATGGGTAAATAAATGCATTAAAAGGGAAAAAAATGTACAAGATCAAGTGAGCAAGCCCCCGAAGCAAGCCTAGGGGAGGGGAGGACTTCTACAAAGAAGGACACCCATCCCAAGGCTACAAAAGAAGAACCAATTAACAGACAGTTAGGGAACAAAACAGAGTCAAACTAGGAAAAAATGCTACTAGGGAGCAAACATATACAATTGAGATGCCTATTTGAGTCAGTAGGTTTAAAGCCTCTAATAGTGGACAGTCGCTCACGGATCAAATCTTGAATTTGGACAATAAGCGCTTGATGGTAATATAATTAATTAGAAAAGTTAATTTTTTTCCTTCCAAATAACATTCATAGATAGATTAAGTGATATTCATGTTCACCAACTATCAATGACCTTGCACACTTAGAAGGATGTGTTGCAACTTGAGTCTAATCAGGGTCGACTTAAGAACATTTGAGGCCTAAAGTGATAATTATAGATAATCTTTTTTTCACTTTTTGAGACACTAGAAAGAATTAGTTTTTAATAAAAACGGACTTTAAGAATTAAACTTTTATTATCTTAAGCTTCTGGTTTGAATTATAATAAATACACAAAATTTAGGACTAGAATTCTATTGACTTTACACTTCTAGTTTGAATTAACTTATAAAAAAATAAAATTTGATATTTATTTTTGTAATTAAATTTTATTGACCTATACTCCTAATTTGGATTGTATTAATATACAAAGATATAAAGTTTTGATATTTTTTATAATTAACTTTCTATTAATCTTATACTTGTTATTTAAACTAATTTACAAAGACATCAAATTTAGAATCTTCCTTCGTAAATATGACGTAAAGTCGTTACTTTATTAACCATATGCTTGGTCCAGCTATGAGTCTAACTAAACTAACCCACTAGCTTAAATGACAAAAGAAAATGGCTAAGCCCACGGTATTTTCTGAGTCTTTTTTCTCACTCAAAAGTCACAATGAATTATGGCCCACCTCATACTATACAGTAGGACCCACCCCATGGGCCTTTGCGTACATAAAGTGCGAAATTACAGTGAGTTTTGGATCACTCGTGATAAAATAAATGGGATAGGATAGAGGCGAGGTTGTATTAGTTAAATGGGCTGGAGATGGGAACCTCTAATATTTTGGAGCGGGGTGAGTTTTTTATTATTTATGAATGGAGTCAGAGATATTCTGCATCAATTTATAGTATATTAGATTAAGTTTTTTATTTTTATTTTTGGTGATAGTTAGGTCTAATTTTTTAATTTTTAGTTGTTAATAATTAACGAAAAAAAACTCGAACTAGAGATGTTTAAAATTTATTCTCAACGTCTTTATCATTTCTCGAATGATAAACGTGATAAGTTTTTCTTAAGTTAGGCAAGTTTGAAAAATGGACCCCTTGTCGCAAAATTCAAACTCGAGATGTTTGAATTTTATTCTCAACGTCTTTATCATTTCTCGAATAATAAGTTTTTCTTAAGTTAGGCAGGTTTGGAAAATGGACCTCTTGTCGCAATATTACAACCATATCATTTATTTTTATGCAATTTTTTGCTTTGGTTTCCTAATTGTTAGTGTGGAAGAATAAATAAGTTCACATGGCAAACTTACATTTGGCAACCAAAAAAAAAAGAAAATAAAAGGGACCACAAATAAGCTTTCATGCATGGATTGGGATAAAGAAAGCTTCACCTTTGGATGTTCTTTCAAGTAAATCGGATCAAATCATCTATTTTGAACATAGTTATAATGTGATGACACCATGTCACATCATATATACTAAATTTATATATATATATATATATATATATGAAATTCTCCATATTTCATTAAATTGACAAGTAATGAATGCTGGCGTGGTTGTTACAACAACTACATTTATACATGTGATGACTATTATAATTATGTTGAAGTATGCATCTCTTCAAAGAATATGCTTCAAGGATGCTTGTGTTGCAAAGGGTTCAAATCAAAGATCTCCTCAAAGACCAAGTAGATTCATCATATTTCATATCTTTTAGTATAATACCATGATTAACAAAACTCATGGTCCCCAGTAGCCTCATTTAAGAACTGCATGACCTAACATATATATATATATATATATATATATATCAGCTCACTACAGAATTTAGTTGCTCCAGCTGCAGTTATGTGGAGATTCTGGCATCATGTCTTTTCTTTTAGCTTTGGCATTGGCCTTGTATGCATGCATCACCTACCCCAAATTTTGTGATTCTCTACAGGAGACTAGAAAACGATACAGCTCAATTGGTAAGGTATTGAAGATTAAAAAATTGTATGTTCTCAAGAAGATATCCATTCAAATCACACCAAAAGTATGCTTCGTATTACCCAATATGTAATTATTAAAGTTGAATGAGAAAGGCTAATTTCATTTTTTTTATCTTTTGTTTTGAGTTTACACCGATCTTTTTTAATATTCTTTCTCTAATATTATATAACATAATGTCTTTTAAAATAATTGAAAAATTATCAAACCAATTAATATTATGCATTTTCATATGAGTTTTATTTGCTAACCAATCAATATCACAGTTTGTCTCTTTGTATACATGTTTAAAACTAACCTAAAGACCTTTTTCTTAATAATATTTATACAATCTATCAAAATATTATAAAGCTTCAAAAGCCATCTTTCTTTTCTTAATAAGCAATTAATAATAGTTTTGGAGTCTCCTTTAATCACAATTTTTTTACCATTTTGTACATCAATTCGTTGCAAACTTTCTCGAAGAAGCTAGAGCCTCTAACTGAAGAACCAAATAATTACCATTATACCAATTAGATAATGCCCAACAAATTTCACCTGTCTCGTTCTAGAGAATAGCATCAATTCCTCCTGATTATTATTTTTTTTTCGAGATCCGTCAAAGTTTAACTTTTTTATTTCTATTGATGGAATTCATCTAACAAATCTCACTTATTTATTTCTCGTCCTAGCATACAAATGGGAGCTTATCTACTCCCTAATAATAAAATAATCCTTAAACATATTGGTTGCTTTGAACATGATTAAATTTATATTTTTTAAAAATTTTGTTATTCCTTTGGCACCAAATTTGCCACAGAATATTAATCACTTTTTCCCTATCTCTCTCATTTTTACGCTTAAGTTCATGAATTTTCTTTAACCACTCAACAATATTATCATCTCTCATAATCTGACTCTCACGTGCTCCCCAAATTAAATTCCAAAGATATCTAGCACCTTGACATTAAAGGAATAAATGATCTTGAGTCTATCTTATTTGGACATAGATCATAATAAATATCTACATTGGTACCTCTTTTGCGAAAGTAATTCTTTCATAGGCAACCTATTTCTAAGAACTAACCATAAAAAAAATCTAATTTTAGGAGCACGTCGTAATTTCCATATCCAAGCGAAATAAGTTTTCTTTTGTCCGTAAACTTTGAATTCTATCTCCACATCTTAAATCCCTAGCCAGTCTCGTAGCTGAATTTTGGGAGAACAATTCACTGGGCTCTAATGCCCATCACAAAGTATCTTCAACATTTGAAATAGGAATAGGAATTTGTTTAATAATATTAGTTAGAGTATGTCCCACCAACTGTTCTAATTTTTCTAAGTTCCACTGCTTGTTCTCTAAAATAGCAATCACAAACTTTTAAATCCTAGTTAATTGCATCACCCCTGTAATTTTGTGTGTACTCGTAAAAATCGATGCTCAGTAATCTATTTATTAACCCAAAATAGAATATTCCTTCCATTACTAAGTGACCATCTAATTCCTTCAATAAGAACACTTTTTACCTTTTTAAAATATTTTTCCTATGCTTAAGAATCATTAGATTTAGACTTATTACTAAAGAAATTACTCTGCCATAGCTACGATATTTATATCATTAACATTACGTATGCCCAAACTTCCTTTATTCTTTTTCAGACATATATATTCTCATTTAACCCAATTAATACTATTACGTTTTGCATTACAGCCCCCATTAAAAATTCCCTTTCCACACGATTAATTTCATCTCTAATTGAATTATGCAGAACCTCACTGGCCAAGGCCATAGACCAACCAAAAAATAAATTAAAATTAGGGGGGCTAGAATTATTTATTTTTCATTTCAAATTAGAGAAAACAATTTCTTAAAATATGGTTGAGTCTTTGAGGGTTTATAGTTCAATTGGGTAAGGTTAGATTAGAATTAAAGTTGGGCAAAAAAAAAATAAAAAATTTGAGGTTAGTTAAGTTCAAATAGGTTAAATTTTTCAAAATTTTGGGGTGGCTATAGCCAACGCAGTTTATCCTTACGTCCGCCTTGCCATTGGTTACATTATCGAGGATAAGAGCTCTTAATCTACTCATAACCTAGTCAGAATCAAATGATATAAATGAACTAGATTTATTGACCAAGTCAATAGACTCTGCTAATTTTTTTTGTCATCTAGACAAAAGTAAATTTTTAAGTATTATAATTTGT
This sequence comes from Nyssa sinensis, assembly GCA_008638375.1. Taxonomy (NCBI): domain Eukaryota; kingdom Viridiplantae; phylum Streptophyta; class Magnoliopsida; order Cornales; family Nyssaceae; genus Nyssa; species Nyssa sinensis. Next base: position 1,636,605 of record CM018035.1, on the reverse strand, counting down.
TATTTTAGTGAAATTCATGTGAGTCTCTCAGTTATATTCAAATCACAGTAGTAAGAATAACATTATATTATCGTCCTAATAGACATTTTTACCCTTAAATATAAACAAAACGTGCCGATGGCATAATCGAAACATCCTAATTCATGCACCCGATTCATCAAAAAAAATTCTCTGATTTAAGGGCATGCTTCGAGCAGTTGATCATAAATTTTGGTGACCCACAGCTATGAAATTGATGTGAGCATAGGATGTGACACAACTTGTTATTGGTTAATATTAGTCAAACTAAAAAAATCTGATTTTGTGTTCCATGAATATTTTATGCATACAACAGAATTAGAACTTGTATTGGTTGTATAAAACATTTACAAAATAATTGAAAGTTATAGTCAACTAGTACAAATCATGATTTTCATTGTCATTAATTAGTTGATTGAGCAGCAAAACTAGATACATTGAATTCATAAAATGGGCTGGCATGGAAGTACGTGTTTGAGCATAACACACCTATTGAAGATGATAGTGAATGGTTTAAAACTTGTCATGGATGTGCTGTTGTGTTGTTCTCTCAACCTCAGGCTATTTCTAAAACCTGTTTACTCAAACTCTGTCTTTGGAAATTAAAAATTAAAAATTAAAATTTTTAGGGTCTCATGAAAAATTTTGAGGGTAATTTTTATTTTTTTACAAAAAAAAATAATTATAAAAACTAATAAAAAATTAATTTTTATTTTTAAATTTTAGGAGGCTATAGTCCCTAGTCCCATATAGATCTGTCACCGTCCAGATACTCTTTCTGAATCGATCATATCTTAACGGGTCTACCCAAACTTGACCCTGTTGACATGCCTACTCTCAATGGATCTCTTTTGTCGTTTCCTCTTGAGTCATTATGTGCTATCACTCAGTTGTGAGAAACATATTTTTGTGCGTTTGAAGATAAGTCTCTAAACACCTCACTTGCAAATTTTATTTCTCTTTGATATGATAATATTAATAAAAGATGCAGATAAGACCTAAGGGAAGGAATTATGTACAAGGCAGCACAATAACACACAAAGTTGTTTGTATGAAAAGCAAGGACTTTCTGCATATTCACTTTGTGTTTTTCATCACTTTAAATATACACTACTATATTGCAATTTGTAGCCTTACTGTGGAATTTTTCTTCAACTCAATTTGAAAATTTCTATATGGGTTTCTTGATTTTCACTTCATCACCATAATTTGAAGATCATAAAATTTTAAATTCTTTACGACTTTGAAATTTTCATTTATCATCATGACCTATGTCAGCAGGATATTCCTATATATTCTTTCTCAACAGTTTCTCACGACCCACATGTTTAAAACTTGAGTAAATAACAAGTGATCATTAATGAAGAAAATATTTTAATGTTGGGTCTAAGATTCTTAATTTTTTATTTAAAAAAAAAAAGGAACATCAATTGATTTAAACTTGTGTTCCGACATATCATGCAGGCATTAACAGGAACCACTTGGATTGAAATGTAAATCATAATCAATGAGTTGGTGGACCATATTATTTTATTTATCATGTATGGCATAATGTTTCTATTAATCAATGAGTCATAGTCAATGAGTCCAAATCAAAGATTACATTGTGATTTTCCTTGAGCAGCCATTCAAGCTATATTATATATAACAATAAACAAGTGGATTGGAACAACTCCACCTCTCTATGTACTGTGGTGAAAGTCCAGGGAAAGGGGGGAAATTGTGAAAAATAGTAGGAAAAAGAAGCACACAATGGCCATTGGCCACACCCACATATAAAAATGATAGACATCCCATCTCAATGATACAGAATATGCTCTAGAGAATGTTACCTGAGTTCAATGAATTTGATATGTAAAAGAAGCCGGTCATAATTTTTATATAAAAAAGATAATAATGTTCTCAATTTAACAAAAACTATACCCAGACATCTTATGGGATAAGACTCGGTTCAGTAGCTGTTTTTCTTTTCTTTTCTTGAACGTATTAAGCAAGCAAACCAAAGGTACAAGGGGCATACCCCAGGGGCCTCCAAAAAATAACTCAACACCACAAAGGCCAATGCAACCAATAAAGGCTAAAGACAGCAAATCACAGATGCAACAGGGAGAAGCTTCCCACAAACTAACCGAGAATAACACCGGAAAACTGAAGCTGAAAGGCACAATAACCCAAACCATCCAAAGTAGCAGAAAACCTTAACAGAGGGATCTTGCAGCATCAAAAGGAATTCAACTGAACTCTGCAAAATAGTCTGTTAAAACAAAACTCATGGAGACCTCCCAGTTTTGATAGGTGTTGACAATACCATTCCATTTAGTAGCTCTAGACCTTGTAGCAAAGGTCACATCTTTAATAATTTGCACCGGCAGCCTGCTCTGTCGCCTCATTACCCTCTGTGTTTCACTCATGCCAAAGATGACTAAATGGTAGAGGAAAGTGCAAGCTTCCTGATATTCTTAACAAATGACTCCTTTTTGAGGTTATGAATAGCTCAGTCAAGCTCTAATTGCCATCTCTCAGGGGTTCTATTCAAAAGGCACAACCTCATAATCTTTCTCCATATTGCAGCAGTGTAAGGACAAGAAAAGAATAGATGGTCAATAGATTTGCTGTCCCTTTTACACAACACACAAGAATAATCGACCTAGACACCCCATTCTCTGAGTCTATTTTTAGTAGGTAATCTGCCTTGACAAGCCAATCATTGAATGAAGCCATATTTGGGAAAATGATTTTTTAAACCAGACTATGTGGAACCAGTCAATTGAAGGTAAGGACCCTGTAATGGCTTCCCAAGCTGAGAAAGAAGATTAGGAACCACTTGTTTGTTAGACTCCAGATGGCCTTATCAGGACTAAGGACGTCTGGAAGGGTTAGTCTCTTTATTTCACCAATGATGTGAGAGGAGCATGGAGGCCCTTTCTAAGAAAAACCTCTAAAGATTGAACTGACCTTCGCATTATCTGAACTAGAGCAATCATAGACGAGGTTGTTGCCAAATCTGAAGCTGAGAGTTCCAAGTGGGCGCCAACCGTCATGCAAGAGAAAGGTGCCTTCACCATTCCCAAGTTTCATTCTAATGAAGTCTCTAGTTATGTTCCTTAGCTCGAGGAGTTTTCACCAGGCCTAGCTGCATTCATCAGAAATACGAAGACTCCAACAACACCAGCCTGAGATAGGTATGGGCCTGTATGGCACCATTCAATCCAAAGGTTATCTTTTTTGTCGTGTATGTTCCAAATGTGCTCATCATGGCTGCATTGTTCCAGTCAACAAGTCTCTTTATACCCAGCCCAACCTCATTTTTAGGATCACAGATAGCTTGCCAGTGCTCTTTGGCCCGGATGACTGAGATCTTTACCAGTCCAAAGGAAATTTCTGAAAACTCTCTGTATCTCCTGAAGGATCCACTTAGGCAGAATAAAGATACTGGTCCAGTAAGACTGCATACTGTGCAGAACAGAGAGAACAAGCTGGAGTCTTCCAGCGTAGGAGAGATGTCTTGTAATCCAGCTTTTAACTCTGTAAGTAATCTTTTCAATTAGCCCTTGGCAGTAGCTAGCCTTCAGTCTGGTAGAAAACAAAGGCACCCCAAGATACTTTACACAGAGGCTACCCTCCTCTATCCCCATTATGTCACTGATGTCAAATTTGAGAGCTTCACTACTGCCAGCAGAACAGATGCTTCTCTTGTTGAGGTTAGGCTTTAGGCCAACCATCTGCCCAAACAAGTCCAGAGCCTGCTTAAGGAGACCAATAAAGCCTTTGTGCTCAATTCAATGCACATTGATAATAAGGAAGCTCACAGTACCCGTGTTTGTATAAATTTAGAAATATATATAGGAGTTATAGTGAAAAAAAAAGCAGTTTTGTTCATAAAGTACCATATAATCAAATAAGTGCAGAAGATTTTATCTCAGGAGACATCATGGGTGGTTGATTAGATGAAAATCCAAATCCCATACAAATTTATGGCCGAGAGACTCTGGTAACCTTCCCTCCTTTTTAGTGATACACATGGATCCTATTGAATCGCACCCATTCTAACTAGGAAATCTACTTGAGGACACCTTTTTTCTGGTTAGATATACTACTCAAACATTCATTCACAATAACATTGTCACCAAAGGAAGCATTTCAAAGACTCACATAATGGTGGAGATAGATGGCTTGAGGAGTTAGTATTTTTATCACGGCAGCAAAATGGTGGTTTCCAGTGGGATGGACAAGCCTCCAAATCAACTGGAATAGGAGGAGGAAACAACATGATGACATAAGTTAAATCAATGTTAAAGGTGTAACCGTTTAACAAGAAAAAAGAAAGAAAAAATGTGGGGCCTCTCAGCCGGAAAATGTAAAAGCTACTACTTAAGGCGCACGCCCGCATGCAAAAAAAGGATGCAATTTCCTTGTAACACACACACACATATAAATATAAGAAAAGAGGAACATTAAGGACACTCCCTCTGGTAAACAATCCAAGAGATTATAACTTCTATTGCAGGTAGGAGATTGGAGAGAGGAAAATGAAACTGCTAACCAAGCAAAAAAAAATTATAAGTCCATATAATAAATGACACCATATCACGATGTTTATGGCCATAGCAGCACAGTATGTCTCTGTTGTGAACCAGTGCAACTGATATGAAATCAATCTCTACCATTTATGTTTACATTTACAACAACAGCTGAATGATGTCTGTTTTAGGAATCAAACACAGAATTATTTACCTCAATCTTCTTCAGCAGAGCCTCCACAGATGCTTCTTTACTGTTCTCCCATGCTCCAATTGTGGACAGATGTATGTTCTCCCGTGCCCCTGATTGCCGGTGGTCGGTATTGAAGAACCGACAGAGAGAGAACAAAGATATTGAACTTGAGAGATCTGCTCTTCTAAGGGAAGTAACTGGCAAAGAGAAGTATTCAACAACAGAGTCTTGGATGGGAGAGAAGAATGTGTCTTGGAGATCAGAGAGAAGCCTTCGACAACAGAGCCTCAGAGTCTCAGAGATCAGAGAGAAGATCATAATCTCACATCTCTGCAGCTGGAGCAAAATGAACAACAGAATCTCAGCTCAACTGTCATAAATTCATAAAAAACTAGATAAAGAGAAGTATTTATGCCCTACTTACACAAGCTGAGCTAATTCAAGAATGTTTGCACTTTTACAAGCTGAACTGAGCTCAAACAAGGCTCGGTTCATTTAATAAAAGAGCTATAATCACATAGCTCGAGCTTGGCTTGTTTATTAAATGAACTGAGCTTGAATAGCTCGTGAACGGCTTGGCTCATTTGCACTCCTACCTATAGCATTACCTTTCCAGGCTTTTGCTACAAAGATGACCATTAGAAGAGTTCCGTAATCAGCTTATCAATCTGTCTTCTAAAGCTGGCATGAGTGACTGCTGATCATGGCCTGTGAAAGCATTAGGTGTTTTGCAGTGGCTTTGGGGTGAAAAAAATCCAAGCTGACTGGAGGCAGTGTTATGGCATTCATGCTTTTCTGCAACCAAAAAAAAGCATAATAATACGCATCTTTCTTGGAGGGAAAAGTTTGCGGCAGCTCCATTTTAACGTAGTTGGAGTAGTCAAATTGTGAATCCTGTACCTGTGGAAAAAGAGTTGGTGTTATTTTAACAGCCTTGTAAAGGTTTATGCAATTTATCCTTGACAGTGTCTTCTATGGGCCTTTGGCCTTACAGTGATCTTGCAGTTATGGGATGGAAAGTGGAAAAGGCTTGGCTTTGTTTCACATAAAAAGGACTAAGGAAATTTTGTTTTCATAGTGGTGAAGTTGGCGTCAGTTTGACCTGGTTGATATATATTATTTATATGCAAGATAAGTCTTACTTCACCACTGGAATTGAGGAAATTGGAACTTTGACAATCATGAAGTGCAGTGCTCAAGAATTGCACTAATAGAGGAAAAAAAAGTAATCATGGATTATATGTGTAATTCATGATTAAATGGAAAAAATTTAAGAACAGCCATGATTTCATGATCTAACCCATCATAATAACATCAATAGGATAAAAAGAAGTAGAAGTTACCAGAAAAGCATAGTAAATTTGCAGCTTCAGCTCATGCAATTGGAGGTACAAGTATTGGCATGGACAAACAAATGACAAAAATTCCAGTAAAAATGGTGGACATAAGAATTCATATATTAGTGGGACAGATAACTCGGGAAATGGCTGGTCTGATGGGGTTGCAGGGCCAGAGCAGTCATGAACAATCCCAGTTGTGATTTCAGGAACTTGCTATTTCCACTTTATGAAATGTGGACTTTGCGGATGTGAGATATCTGGCTCCAGTCCTCTCCTTTTCCTTTTTTGTATCGCTCCTGCAAAAAAGCACAGGTGTGGATGCGCAATTTTTTTACTGGTGCCATCTGGAGGAGGCAGTGTGGCAGTGCCTCTAGCTTATCACAATTAGAAAGTTTCAAGCAACGGAGACATGGCATTATCTTGATATCTTCTCGCCTAGTATTAATAACGTTCCACTCTTCCCAACCTCTCATGGAGACAAATTTGAGTTTATTCAGTTTTGGGAATGCCATAACTACTGATGATGATGCTCCGGTTCCAGAATTTGTGCTATCATTTGTCATTTCACTATTATCACCACCATCATTACAGTTCCCTATTCCCAGAAATTCAAGACTAATGGATTTCAAACTATCCATCTCCTCTATATGTAGAGATTCAAGGGACGGCAGTCTCCCCAGAGGTGGCAAACGCTCACAGTTTTGGCATTTTTGAAGTTGAAGCTTTCTCAGATTGATTAAGGACAGCATCCAATTAGGGAACTTAGTGCCCCCATAGCCCTTTATCTGCAAATAATGCAAGTTTGGGTGCAATTGCAGAGCTTCGAAAACACCCGTGATCCCCTCCACTTGCACTAAAGGGCAGAAGTCTAAGCACAAATCAAGCAGGTGCTGTTTATTCTTCAATTCTGCTTCCTCAGCCTCAATTGCATCTGCCACATAACCCAACCCTTCTATTTTAAGTTTCCCTCGAAGGTAGTTCAAGTTTTTCAGATCTCCCAGTTTACATGCTGCTGCTACACTATCACCACTACTACCAGCAAAGAACTTGCTCAATGTCCGAAGAGCGCTTAATCCTCCAATTCCTTTAGGCAACATTTTTAGACGCTCAGTGCGTTCAATCTCAAGATGTCTCAAGTTTATTAGTTTTCCCATCCCTTCAGGTAGTTTACTAAGATGATCACACGCAACAAGCTTCAAGGTCTGCAAATTAAATAAATCACACACCGTTTCAGGCAACTCCCGTAATGGATTATGGGATAAGTTAAGGTACTTTAGGATTATCAATTTCCCTACCTCTCTTGGAAGTTCATCTAACCTGTTACGACTCAAATCTAATGCCCTTAGACATGTCAAGCGATGGAACAAATCAGAAGGGACTATATCTCTTTCACTAACAATTGGTGGACAATCATAAAAAGACTGCACCCAAAATGTGTGGAGTTTATCTGTATAGTCGGTGGGAACAGGAAATGGAGCTTCTTCTGCACGTATTAGGGTCAAATGACGGATCGTTTCAGAGTCCAACCTTGGCTCTATTCCACTGTCAACCTTCACAATGAAGCATTCCTTCTTTGTGAGAAATTGTGCAAAATCATGAACCATGTCATGCATCTTGAATCTAACTATATTACCACCCTCCTTATCTTTTTCTATGTCTTGGAAGAAAGACCGCATCACTAAATTTTCCAAGTATTCCCGACCTTTAATTTCAACATGTTCTTCGATCACGGGTCTCCCTGAGCTAAGATAACCTTGGGCCATCCAGAGTTTGATCAAATTGTCGGCCTCTATCTTGTGGTCTTTTGGAAACACAGCACAGTATGAGAAGCACCTTTTCATTGCAGAGGGCAAATCGTAATAGCTCAACAGTAAAAAATGGAAGAGAGAGACCAATTCACTATCCAAAACATTCTGCCAATCTTCTGTGGTTTTCTTGAGGCGCATGAGACTGCCTAATATCTTTGCAGCAAGAGGTAAACCCTTGCACTTGTCTGCTATTCTCCTACCTATATCTCCCAATCTTCCAGTGTCCTCCCTGCTTCTTTCATAAAATGCTATATGACTGAACAAAGTCCAACAATCTTCGTTCGACAATAGCCCCAGCCCGATCGTGTACTTGGTTCCCATCACCACCGCAACTCTTTCATTGCGTGTGGTCACCAAAATTTTGCTCCCACGTGCACCAGTGGTGAGAGAGTTTTTCAGTGGTTCCCACTCATAGGGATCTTCAGACCACACATCATCTAGTACTAGCAGGAACTTCTTTTCTGAAATTAAGTTCCTAACACGCCGCAGTACAGGTTCCAATTCAACATTATTTGGGGCATTACCGTCCACGTCTTCAACTATTGCTTTGGCAATCCGTATCTGATCAAAAGGCGTCGATACGCACACCCACATTGTTATATCGAAATGGGCTTTGATTTCAGCACAATTGTACGCCAGCTGGGCGAGAGTCGTCTTTCCAATACCACCCATACCCACTACAGAGATGATATGGGGGCTGCCATCGGCTTGATTAGTCTCCTCGCACAACAACTTGTTTACTAAATTATTCAAATCCTGATCTCGACCTCGTACCTGGGAGACAACAACAAAAGAGACCGTACCTTTATATCGCTCAGAATCTTCACCGGCGGCTGGATTCGTAATAAAATTGTACCTATCTTTCTCTGTTGCAATCTCATCTAGTCTTTCGTTTATGGCCTGGATCTTGTGGGCAATATCGTGACGATGAATGACTTCACGATCGACTCCACGATTGAAACAAAGGCAAGAGAAGATGTAGAAGCATACCTTCTGCTTAGGAACGGCAGTGCTTTCAATTTGACGTTTTAGGATTACTGTGGTCCACTCAGCAAACAAGTCGTCGGCGTCGTAGGATATGTCTTTGACCTTTTCTAGCCAGAGTCTCACCGGTTCCTCCTTGATTTGTCTTTTCTCTGCATCATTGAGCACGGCGAGGATGGTCTGGAGTGTGCTTTCAAGCTTTTTGATTTCTTTCTTGACACCCACAACCAGGCGCACCTTTTGCTCAATATATCGTTCCGCGATCCAAGCCAATTCCACTCCAAGGTTGATGAGTGCATCCGCCATGATTGGAGATCGGCAATTGATTGAAGAAGGAGAAATTGAAGTCAGAGATGATGCTGAATCGGTGATTGACCTAGACTCAGACTGGAGGTGTGTGAATGTATTCATTCTATATAATGTTTTTTGAGTCCAAATACTAGCGACGGTGGACCCTGTTTGGTTCACCAAAAGTTCCGCGTGATTCCAGCAATCAATAATTTCCTCACCAATCAACAGTAGGCTAGTCTGGCTAGACGAGGTAAATGATATAGTGCAATCCAACCTCTTCTCAGATTTTTATTTTAATTAATGTGTAAAGTAGAGAAATTCCATCGAAAACACATGAATCTGCCTATGACATGCTGTTATTTGGTAAAATGCTTTACTTTTAGTTAACATAAAAGTCAAATTTATTTACATAATAATAGGATTTATGAACAAGTTAATGAATTCGATTCCCCCTAAAATTTTTGGTGTTACATTTTTTTTTTTTTTTTAGAGCATGTGTAATACCCCGACCCGAGTGAGCCGGTACCCGACCCGGTAAACCCGGGCCATGGCATAAAAACCCGAACTATAATAAATTAAAAATAAAAATAAAAATAATCATAATCATAATAATAATAAATATAATAATAATAATAATAATGATAATAATAATAATAATAAATAATGAGATATAAATATATATATATATATATGTCAAGTGTATGTGTGTGGAGATATATATTATATATATATATATATATAAGATACAAATATCTTGCCCCATTGAATGCAAAGCTGCATTCTTAGAAGAAGAGAAAGGTAAAAATTAAATGGGGCAGAGAGTTGGGTCAAGGAAGGCTGCAAGTAGATAGAGATAGGGGGAGAGAGAGAGAGAGAGAGAAAAGTAGAGAGAGTTAAGTCGGTTGTGGGTCTATGTATGCATATGTATACATCCGTGGGTTATGAAGATAGAAATCAGAAAGAAGAAGCTCATTGGAGGGCCAAGTTAGAACAGAAGAAGGAGAAGAGGAACCTGCACAAAGAGAAAATCAGAAATCTTAAAGGTAAGTGGGTTTCTGTTTTCAAATTTATAGCATGATTTATTTAGTTTAAAGAATAGGGTTTTATGAAGCATGAAATAAGGAATCTAATGCAAGAAAAATCAAAGAAAATGGTTGAGAATTTAAAGAGAAAAATGGAGTTACAGGTTTTGGAGAAATAATCGGATTCTTGATATTTTATGTAAGAAACCATGTTTAAATGACTTAGATTTAATCCCATATAGTGCAGAAAATGAAGTGAAAAAGAAATAAGTTAAAATAGTCAAGAACCGAGTGTAAAAACATGAAAGTTCAGGTCACCGGAGTTGCGGTTTTGGTCAAATTCGTGAAGATCTGATGCTTCAAGTTGAAAACTAATAGTTGGGATGAGATCCCCATGAAAAATGGTAGAAGACAGCGTTTAAAAAGGGTCAAAAAATGGTGAAAATCCGATGGCCGTCACTGGAGAAGGCGACTGTTACCACCGGAACCCTACCGGAGAAATGGAAGGGACGATCGGATAGTCGTGGGTCTATTCGGGTTAAAAGGAAACGGGTCCGGGTTTGGATCGGGTCGGGCCCAACCAAATTAAAAGGGTTATCAAAACGGTACAGTTTTGATTTAGGTTTTAAATGTTTTAAAATTACATTCGGAGTGTTTGGCAACATGGTTAAGAAATTGGAATTGAAATTGGTTTGGGGATGGGAATATCCTATTCCGATTTTAAGGGATAGCCACTGTTTGGCTATCCATAGTGAGAATAAGAGTTTTCTGAAATTACGAATTGACCCAGAAGTTTATGAAAATTTCAAACTGACCCCCCAACTGTTAATAATTGTGATTTGACCCCCAGAATAAAATATTAATATATTTAATTAATTTAAAATAATATAAAATTACAAAAATACCCTTAGTTCAAATATAGGTCAAACGAAGTCCAAACGATGCAAATGAATAGTCAATTTTTATTATCTCGGACATTCTAAGATCAATGGTGGGGTCTATTTCACCATACGGGACCCCGAAAGATAAAATACACATAAAAGTGCAAAATGACCATTTTGCCCTTTTGACACAAAAGTCCAAGTTGAGTAAACCAATAGTGCATTTTGACTATTTTGGGCGTTCTGAACCCAATGGTGGGGTCTGTTTCACGAGACGAAACTTCAAAAAAATAAGACACGTTAGAGTATAAATTACCAAATTACCCTTAATGTCCCTAAAACCAAATGGAAGTCAGAGGGAGTCCAAATTGACTTTCTTCGACGTTCCGGACTCAATAGTGAGGTCCGTATTACGAAATAAGGTACAGAAAAATATGACACGTAAAAATGTAAGGTAATGGAATCAAACTTTAAAACTTAAAGAAGCTATCCAACAAATGTAACTAAAATAGGAAAAAGAATTAATGATAATTAAATCAGAGTAATATTATGGAATGTGACCGGACTTTGAAATGTGATTTTAGGGAACTTCAAAGGAAGGATTTTTGGAGATTAGTCTTTGGAATTCAGGTGAGTATTTCATACCATATTGAGGTAGACAATTTCAGTATAGATATAAATATTGAACTCTTTTATGATTTATCGAACTATACTGTATACGTTTGAATGATCTATTGACAACTATATTGTCTTCTTTGACTTCAGAAAATGTGTTCGAAAGATACTCAAATGTTTTACGATATTCTTACAAATGTTTGAACTGTTTGAACTAAATGTCAAATAAAGAACCTTGATTTGAATTAATTGAACTGTTATTGATGATTATTGATTTTGGATACGATTTGGATATGATTTTGATGCTTTGAATAGAACACTCTTCTATGATTGGTCACTATCGAATAGGTTGTGATTTATCGAACCCATCCCACAGGGTATATTGTGGTGAGCCGGTGTTGATACGGCATATCGAACTAGCTAGCCCATCGATCTCAGTCAGCGAGGTTCTAATTTGCTGGCCATAGAAGTGGAATATATCATTGAATATGAATATGGAAAATCGAACCATGAATCTGAATTATTGAACTATGAATTTGAGATATTGAACTATTAATTATTGAACTATGAATTTGAGATATTGAACTATTATTTACTGAACTATGAATTTGGGTTATTGAACCATGAATCTGAATTATTGAACTATGAAATTGAGATATTGAACTATTATTTACTGAACTATGAATTTGGGAATTGAACCATGATATTGAACTGTGATTTTGATTTATTGAATTATATTATTGATTATCGATTTACCATTATCTTTGAATTGAGATATATTGGAACTAAATTTGATACCGTTATCTTTTACTATAATTAAGATAACATATGATATATGATCATCGACATTTCAGTATTGAATTACATAGTAGTTTTGAAACCCTTGGGTATGTTATGGAATGCTTACGAGCTGTGATACTCACGAGCTGTTGAGCTCATAGGATATTCTTATCCTATTTCAGGTGATGATATCGGACAAGAAATAGCAGGTTCAGTCGGACTAGTGGAAAGCTTGTAAAGCTATGGACCCTTTTTGTAATAGGATTTTGCTAGTCATGATATAGTTGCTTTTGGAAACTTTGGACTCTATATTGAATATGACATCAGCAGGCTTTGAAAAAATTACATCATGTACTTTTGTAATTGCCATAGAATATAGAAATAGATGACTTATGTTGACTTGTGTATTGATTAGCGCTTCCGCAATAGAAAAAGTAAATTTATTCCGCTGCATTTGATTAAAGGTAGTTATGATCATTGGAAAAAAGGCCTCGGTGGCCGATCACGGACCCTCGATCCGCATAGACCGGATTTGGGGTCGTGACAGCATGACTTTTTTAATATTATCATAATTACGTTATACTCATTTCATCTCATTTTAAGAGTCCTTTATTTCATTTTAGAATGTCTCATTTTAAGAATCTCATTTGAAAAGTTAACGTACTTTTAACTTATGAATTTTCAAAACTATTCTTTATTACATTTCATGTGAACATGATTCAATTAAATAATGGTAATATGAGAAATTTAAATAATTTCAAAATAATAAAATAATATTTCTTAAAAAATTAAAATTTCCAAATGGGTCTTTTATTTTGGGACAGAGAGAGTATGTGTTATACTTTATTTTTTTCAATGAATCATTATAAATAATATAATATTATTATAAAATTTAAGCGTCTCGAATTTGAATTTTTTCTTCATCGATTATTGATAATTAAAACTTAAAAGATTAATTTACATGCCACATAAAAAATAACTTAATTTAATACGCATAAATTTACATAAAATATCTCCTAACAAATTTTTAAAATATATATATATATATATATATATAATATTGTTAAAAAAATACATTATCACCTAATGCCACCGACAAACACCTCCGTCAGATAACATATAACTTTCAACCACCATTAAATAAATTTTCTAATCTCAATAAAAAAAAAATTATGCTAGAAGACAGATAGCTCCGTGACAATATTGGAAGAGAGGATGAATGAAAAAATAGTGGGTGCTACTAAATGATTGTCACTTTGTACAGGGGGTGTCAGAACTCAATAGGAGTTAAACACATGGGACGTTAGTTGTAACTTTTAATTATTTTTTTTACAACCATTATACAAACCAACAAAAAAAACTAAAGGTTAAAAAAGTATTACAATTCTTGCACGTGTCCAACTCTTAATGGTTAATAAAGGGTTAACTTCACTCAAATTTTATCTCTTAATTTATTTTTTTTTGTTCTCCATCATAGAAATTTTTTTGTTCTCCGCAGATCTTTCCATTCAAAGGAACTGAATTTGACACATGACATTTTAAGTTTGTAAATAATTATTTTTTATAAAAATAATAAATATTTTAATGTTTCAATCAATCAACTCAACAATATAATTACATGGCCACAAACTAACCAAATCTAACAAATAACACAACTCAAAGTATAAATCAAATCAATCCAAGTAAAGAGCTTCTCAAATATAAATCTTAGACAAATAAACCAATATCCCTAATGCTCAAATCTCCAAATAAGAGAATTAAGACTTAAACTCACAATCGTCCCTAACGTCTAGATTGCAATGGCTTAGTGTTAGACCCTTTTTCTACTTAACACGGCGGCATGGCATAGGAAGGCAGCATGGGCATGGGGAGGCATGCCATGCCTTGATGGCTTGACATGGGGGAGGCATGCGATGCCACTAGAATAACATTCAAGAGTTGGAATGGGATTTAGGAGCGGAATGATATTCCGAAGTTGGCCAAGTTGGTGAGCCTCAACCAATAACAAGGCCAAGATAAGGGTGGCCTGTCAGGGGCATCCTTGTGGATATGTTGAAGATGGTCTAAGTGTTGGAGGAACACTTAGACAATTCAGAGTTGGTGCAGCTGATGTGCATATGCCTTTGACAGCAAGGGTCAAGGCAATGCCTGTCACGACCCCAAATCCGGTCCATGCGGATCGAGGGTTCGTGATCGGCCACCGAGGCCTTTTTGCCAATGATCATAATTCCCTTTAATCAAATGCAGCGGAATAAATTTTCTTTTTCTATTGCGGAAGCGCTAATCAATACACAAGTCAACATCAGTCATCTATTCCATAACAATTACAAAAGTACATGATGTAATTTTTTCAAAGCCTGTTGATGTCATATTCGATATACAGTCCAAAGTTTCCAAAAGCAACTACATCATGACTAGCAAAATCCTATTACAAAAAAGGGCCATAGCTTTACAAGCTTCCAACTAGTCTGACTGAACCTGCTATTTCTTGTCTGATATCATTACCTGAAATAGGATAAAAATATCCTATGAGCTCAACAGCTCGTGAGTATCCCAGCTCGTGAGCATTCCATAATATATCAAGGGTTTTAAAACTACTATGTAATTCAATACTGAAATGTCGATGATCATATATCATATGTTATCTTAATTATATTACAAGATAACGGTATCAAATTCAGTTCCAATATATCTCAATTCAAAGATAATCGTAAATCGATAATCAATAACATAGTTTAATAAATCAAAATCACAGTTCAATATCATGGTTCAATTCCCAAATTCATAGTTCAATAATTCGATAATTCAGATTCATAGTTCAATAACCCAAATTCATAGTTCAATAATTCAAAATCATAGTTCGATAATTCAGATTCATGGTTCGATTTTCAATATTCATATTCAAAATGATATATTCCACTTCTATGGCCAGCAAATTAGAACCTCGCTGACTGAGATCGATGGGCTAGCTAGTTCGATATGCCGTATCAACACCGGCTCACCACAATATACCCTGTGGGAAGGGTTCGATAAATCACAACTTATTCGATAGTGACCAATCATAGAAAAGTGTTCTATTCAAAGCATCAAAATCATATCCAAAATCAATAATTATCAATAGTAGTTCGATTATTTCAAATCAAGGTTCTTTATTTAATATTCAGTTAAAACAGTTCAAACATTTGTCAGAAAATCATATAACATTTGAGTATTTTACAAACACCTTTTCTTAAGTCAAAGAAGACAATATAGTTGTCAATAGATCATTCAAAACGTATACAGTATAACTGTTAAACAAAGGCTATAAAGAAAAACGATTTCATATGTCGATATATCATAACAGAGTTCAATATTTATATCTATACTGAAAATGTCTACATCAATATGGTTTGAAATACTCATCTGAATTTCAAAGATTTAACTCCAAAAATCCTTCCTTTGAAGTTCCCTAAAATCACATTTCAAAGTCCGGTCACATTCCATAATATTACTCTGATTTAATTATCATTAATTATTTTTCCTATTTTAGTTACATTTCTTGGGTAGCTTCTTTAAGTTTTAAAGTTTGATTCTATTACCTTACATATTTACACGTCATATTTTTTCTGTACCTTATTTCATACTACGGACCTCACCATTGAGTCCGGAACGTCGAAGAAAGTCGGTTTAGGCTTTCGTGGAATTCCATTTGGACTTTTGTACCAAAAGGGCAAAATGGTCATTTTGCACTTTTATGTGTATTTTATTTTTTGGGGTCCCGTATAGTGAAATAAACCCCACCATTGATCTTAGAATGTCCGAGATAATAAAAATTGACTATTCATTTGCATCGTTTGGACTTCGTTTGACCTATATTTGAACTAGGGGCATTTTTGTAAAACTTAATATTTTATTAATTTTTCTATTTGGGCCACAATGACATTTCCTAAAACATTTGGGGTCGGTTCACAATTTCTCAGAGTTGCGGTCTGAACCAGTGGGTTCATCAGTCAAAACCCTAAACCGGTCTGACCCTTCACTGAACCAACCGGTTCAGTTAAATTCAGAGAACCAGAATTCAATAACCACTCTGTCTACCTTATCCACGGTTTGGATAACCCCAAACCTAATTTCAATTTACTATCCCTGTTACCAAACAACCCAAATCCATTTAAAATCCAAACATAAAACGACACAGTTTCACTGCCCGTTTTATTTCTGGTCGGGTCCCGACCCTATCCGAACCCAAACCCGGTTTCGTCTTAACCCGAAATGCCCCCGACATTCCGGTCATCTTCCCTGACTGTTTTTTTCGGCCACAGTCGCCGGAACAGTAAACCCTAGCTACAAATCTTCACTGTTTCACGTCCATTTTTGTTGCTTTTTAAATCTTCTTATTCCAAACTACTCCCACCATTTTAATCTTCTATTTGGATGGTTTTTAAACCCAAGAACTTGCAGTTTTCCCCATTTCTTTTCCCAGTTTCCGGCGACTGAAACTTCTCTGTTTCCATGCATATTCTTTGACTGTTTTAACCCAGATTTCTCTCTAAATTATTCCTGTATAATAGAGGATCAGTTCCTCATCACTTAAATATATTTTTAAGACACAAAACCATGGAACCCGAATTATCACAAGACCTGCAACTCCGTTTTCCTACCTGGTTTCTTAACCGTTTTAAATGATTCTTTTTGTATTTTACTCTATATTCCATGCTGATTTAGACTATATCATTCAAACAATCTATCATGTTCTAAAAATTAAAAACAGAATAAACCCACTTACCTTTTAATTTCTGATTTTCTCTTTGTGCAGGTTCCTCCTCTCTCTTCTATTCCTCTTGGTTCACTTCTGCTTCTTCCCTCTTCAATTCCTTCCTTCTGTTTTCTTCCCTAACTCAACATACACACGTATATATACATACACCCACTAACCGACTTCACTTCTCTCTCCCCTCTCTCTCTCTCTCTCTCTCTCTACAATCTGATTCCATAGCCTTACCTTAGCCCTCACAGCTTATCAACTTCATTTAATTTTGCTCTTCCCAAGTTCTACTTTACATTAATTGGTTCTTGATATTTTGTATATATATGTATATTATATATACACACACACTACACATTTGAGACACACACACACCACTGTTCATACATATACATATATATTTAACTATTTTTTTTTTATTTTTAATTTATTATAGTTCGGGTTTATATACCATGGCCCGGTTTTACCAGGTCGGGTACCGGCTAACTAGGGTCGATCCCACCTAACTCGGATCGGGGTATTACAATGCCTTTGTAAACAGTTTAGCGCATGGATGGCCTTTGGCAAGACAAATGCGCACAGGGCAAAGAACTGGTTCTGCAAGCTGTTGTATCCACTTCTGTCATGTGGACAAATCTTCATAAAACATATATAGGAGGGAGTACCTCCTTGAGGCGCCCATGGGCGAGTGACCCATGCGGCTAAGGAAGACCAAGACATGTAGGGGCATGGTTTGGCAATGAGGGCTGACACGGAAGCATTGGTTGGATCAAGTGGTGCGCTGATTCAAGGCCTAGTACACTTAGCCATGTCCGTGAGTGAGGGCTTGGAGTGGCATTAGCGCTGGCAACAGTTGGCAGCACATGTGGTAGCAGTTGCTGGGCTAGCAGAAGACAAGGCTGGCTAAGCGCAAGCAAGGGTAACTGCCTGCTGTGTTGGCGCATTGATCCAATGGCTCACATTGTGTGCAGCAATGAGATGAACTGCTGCTCATAGGTGGCGCAAATCCAAGGCTTCAGATAGCCCTAGTAGTTAGGGGGTGTCAAATGCAAGTCACAGGTGGCAGACTGTGACAAAACCCTAGCAGTTGGGGTGTAACTGCAGGCCATATGTGTGTCACACACACACATAGGCGGTTGTAACATTCTATCAATATATATGTGCGTGTGTATGTTTTGCAGGGTATGTGACAATGGCTGGTTGGTGCCAGCAAGCCTTTTGGCACTTGGGGGTGTCAACTGCCAGGCAATTGTGCACGGCTACCTATATAAACATGCTAGGGTTGCGAGATAGAGACGCAGAAGTGTATACACAAAAGGATATACACAGAGGTGTGGCGAAGACGAATCTAAGTGAGAGAGAGAGTATTCTTTTGTAACCCTTGGCCGAGTGTCTTTTGTATTCATATGAAATTATAGTGAATAAAAGGTTGGGAAAGTGTTTCCTGTAATGGCTGTGTTCTATGTGTGCCTTAGTTCCTATTTGTAATTGAATTGTGCAGACTCTACGGTGTTGGAATCCTATTCTAGGGATTCAGCCTTTCTTTGGAGGTTGTGTGGTTGGCTGGTCAAGGCAGCAGTGTTGACGCCGCACAGGCAGAAAAAATTTGGTTCGGATTTTGACCCTGTGACACTTAGTGCTTGTTTAGCTGGGCGATGAAAAAGGACGTTTCGAAAAAAATTGTTTACTGACACTTTTTCAAGACGTCCGTTTTGATATTGAAAATGTTCAAATGAACCTTTTAAGAAATCCAAATAAATATCTAATTATCTCAAAAGCCGATTTAAAACATGAAAAATTTAAAACAAACGGTAAAATTGCCCATCCAAATGCAGCCTTAATTAGGTACAAATATAATTAAAACCCAAGTTTCACAAGATGCCATTAAAAGTACCATTTTGCCGAACACACAAAATATTGCTATAGAAGAAGCATATGCCATAAAACACACTTCTAGTATTATACAAACAGAGACACAGATCATCCCTATTAAACACAAAAAAAATGAAAATTTGGAGAAAAAAAAAACAAACAAACTTGAATTGTCATTCACTGCTTCACTGAGATCTCAAAGTGCTGCTATATGGGTGTTCTCGAACAAGCTGGAGACCAGAGTTTCAAGGTCCTCAACTGAGTACTTAATGTATTGTTTTCCCTTGCTTTTGTGGCTGTCCAACAGTTGGAGAAAGGAGCTGTAAGCTGGAACCAACTCTTTTAAAATGGAAAGACTAATCGCCTTTCGAAGCTGCAAGTCTTCCACCAACCATGTTGCTTGAGTCCGATGGACCTCTTCAAACATACCATTAAAGCTCTTAACCCTCTCTCCCAATGCTCTCTTCGACACCTTTCCTTCCTCTCTCAAACAATGGAAGATCCTGTCCCAAGTTAATCTCTTGTACCCAATCACGGCTTGCCTGGCATTTTCTTTTAACTCCTCTACATTACTGTCCCCAATCATCTCTCGCAAAACTGGGGACTTTTCAATTTTCTGAACAATAGAGTGAACATTGTTTATCATGAACAATTGAGCCAAAGAGGGGTTTTCGTAGTGCTCGGATTTACGCTGCAACTTGAATCGTAATATAAAGATGATCCATACCAAACGGGCCGCCAATGGAGTTAGCCTCTCAAGTTCAGCAAATTCCATATCCTGATTTATCACAACATTCAAACTTCTCATATATTCCTCCTTCAACGGCTTCATTAATTCAGCCAGGGTTTCCTTGTAGCTACAGATCTGAGTGATGTATTTCATAACTTCAGTTGTCAAGGGGTTAATTCCACCACCGCGATCCAGAGCAGTTGGCAGTGCATGAAGCACGGCATTCTCAAATTCTGAAAAACTCCTCCTTGCTGCCTCTGCAAGCTGTGGTGGTATCGCCGCAGCTTTAATAAAGATAGATTCCAATGATTTGGAATGAAAAACAGCCTCAATATTTGGAAGAAGCTCCAACAATGTATTGTGGAGGTCTAAAATCTTGAAGAGCCTCTTCTGCGCTGGGCGACATTTTGCTACGGCTTCTGCAAAGTTAAACAATTGAATTGCACGATCTCTTACCATGTCCATAAAACAAGCATCGGCTGTGGCAGTTCCGAGACCTTCAAAGATTTTCTCACATAGCCGCTTCTCGCTCTCAAAGAGAATGATAACACAAATCTTAGCTGCTCGGGTCCAGAGTATGATCTTGGCCTCCAACTCTTCCCAATCCAGTTTACGGACTTCGTCAGCGCTCAATTTGTCCATGCGTAGTCTTCGAAAATTAGTGTCCAGGAAAGACTTCCGTACGCTCTTGTACACCCTAACGCACACATCTAGATGTCCGGTGGAGTTCATCATCTCAGCAATTCTCAGAAGATCATCCATCGCATTCTTAATCTTTGCACCGTACTCTGAATAATTACTAAAATCCTCATTACGAAAATCCTCATAGCCAGTGGTACTATCGGTTATTGAAGTTGTACCAGTTGAAGACCTTGGATCGCTGCGTGAATTGCTGCCAACTGGATTGGTGAGGCTGTTCAAAATGATTCGAAATTCATTCTCAAGACCCCGTCTGTTCTGATCGTCTGAGGTGATTGCAGAATCTGGCAATTGCTGATTCTCGTCAACGGCTTGCAAGTACGGATGAATTTTGAAGCCACTGCCATGGAAGATTACCTCCTCGGATGAATCAGATGAGCCAACGTTTTCTGCTGGCTCAATTGTTGGAGATGAAGCTTCCACTTTGGTGGAACCTTTATTTCTGTTGAGTCTTAAGAACTCGAAAACCATTTGATCGGAAGTAAAATTAACACGAAACTGAATTGAAAGATAATATAACAAAATTTGATTCAAGTTTCGAGAAATTGAAAGATGAACTGATAACAAAATAAGAACTCGATACTGTATGTATATATATAAATGGAATGCAGGTTGCAGAGAAGACTTTGAAGTAGACTTTCTGGAAGTGACACTCCGTGTTCTCTATTAACATACTCATTTCGTATGAACTTGCCAGGAAATTGGGTGGGAAAGAAGAGAGAAAGAGTTAAGAAAATTCAGAAGTATAATTGGTAATTTCTCCGCGTAAATCAACACCGAAAGGCTACTCATTAGCAATCTCTTTATTTCTTCTTCCCTTTTCCTTTCTGTTTCAATTTTTCAAGAAACTTCTTTGCACACTTCGCATTATTCTTTTACTTGACATTCTTGATTCATCAGGCTTATCGGTTTTCGAAATAGTTACTTTTAGTAGAAACTTTTAACTTTTCCTCTCTCTTTCCGTGTTTTCTATCCTTTAATTTTCCTTCTTTGCTATTTTCCTTACCAGTGGATCTTTCAGGAAAAACATTATCTTTCCTTCTAGTAATTTGCTAGAGCCAATGAGTTATATTTTAAACATAAAATGTAAAAATAGTTTTCAATAACATCCAATCAGCTTTTTCATTTCCTTTTTTTCCTCTTCTCTTTTTTTTTTGTCTTTGTGCTGCCTTTTTAATCCAATCTATTCCAAAACATTTGGGATATTATGCAAGGTATTTAATGCTAATCAATCTGTGCAATACATAGAAAATAAATTTCAAAATCCTTCAAACCTTAAGAGAAAGGTTGCTCCAGCCCATGATCATTATACAAGGACTGGTTCTTGTGGCCATTTAATCATACCACATCAAATCTCATTGCAGCAGGCCACTTCCAGCATTGCCCAAAGTAATATGATGGGTCAAGCACCAATCATAGAGACACTTGGAGCCCCAAGTTTCAACCTGCCAAACTGGGCCTAGAGCCCAGGCCTATCACATATTGATACAAACTAGGCCCAGGGCCACCCCCGCCCATTACCAACCTTACTTGATTTTAAAATTAAAACCAATCTCACCAGATCTAAGAGTGCTATTTTCAACCCAATCCCTTGTCAAAAAACTGATAATTTTGATGACAGTAGATGATTACAAGGACAAAAAAATAGGACGTAGAGAGACCGGGAACCCTTTCCCCAATTAAATCTCGGGCAGTCTCTTTTAAAAACACATTTGATGATTAAAGTAAACAGTTGAACAAATCAGGATATTTGGAATTTATCGGTTAAGACTTGACTCTATTTCAGATTCTACTTGATACCTAATCACGCTCACTTATGGCGGTCAAATGCTCATCAATTTCCTCAGTGGACAACACCCTGAAGACAGGATTCTCCTTCCTCACAACTCCAACCTGCAAAGCATATGAATGTTCAAAACGACAGTGATGAAAACATATATACATATGAAAATTCATACAACTCGATTCTTAAAGCCTTCTCCCAAACGTGGATTATCCATTCAGCCCAATCTAGGGCCATTTCTTGTTGAATTGAATTAATATAATTGTCAACATATAAAGTTCTGCTGCAATCACAGCAATGTCTTCTCCTAACCACCAAAATTAAAAACAGAGAATATGGCGACAATAAGTTATGAAATCAGTATCAAAACCAGAGGAAATACAGTTCTTCCAATGCCTCTTTCTGTATCTTGACTAACTTGAAGAACGTAATTAATGAAATAGTAGGAACAGCAACTCAATTCTATCCAGAATCAACGAAGATCTTTCAGTGAAGATGTATTCCAACTCTAGAGGATTTAGACTAGCCCATTATCAGATACCACAGTAATATATGCCAGTCCACAGACCCAATCGAGGGTTGAAAAAAAAAAACTCCCAAAGGGAGATGAAGAAATCCAATGGTCATGATGGGAAACGAGTCCAACACATGAGAGAGAGAGACCCGGGGGGGGGGGGGGGGGGGGGAGAGTCTGCATAGGAGTTATCTAACATGCCCTCTCACTGCACATAAGACTGAAGAAAAAATACTACAGAAGTTCTAACAAGAGTAACTGTTGACTTGGACTCCTAAAGACAAATCCTTTTCTTTCACTCCACCTTACGCAGGGCAATGGTTAGTGGAAATGAAACACGAAGTCCATGGAGGAAGATAGCTTTTGTTATGCCAAAACACCAACAACATTGCCTTGTTACAAAGTTTATTTCACAAAATCATAGAAAGAATATTAATTTGATAGAGGAGTTTGCATACACTGCCATACAGAGCCAAGTTATACAGCAAATGTATCTGCTGCCATGTCATCTCATCAATTCAAAAAATTGCAAAACTCTTTAGCAGTTTAAATAGGTTCTGCACAACAATGCAGGCAGAGATCCCCCTTCCAATTTTAACCGAAAAAAAAAAAGAACTAAATAATTTAACCAAGATGGGCATCTTTAGTACCTCAATCTCATTCGCCTTAAAGTCCTCTTGTAGAACAGATTGAAGAGCAGAAATTGCAGTCTATACAATGGAAATAACACAATATTAAACTTCAGAAAAAAGAATTAAACTAAAAATTATTTCCATTTTTCAGGTCTTTACTGGGATCTTCAGACCACACATCATCTAGTACTAGCAGGAACTTCTTTTCTGAAATTAAGTTCCCAACACGCCGCAGTACAGGTTCCAATTCAACATTATTTGGGGCATTACCGTCCACGTCTTCAACTATTGCTTTGGCAATCCGTATCTGATCAAAAGGCGTCGATACGCACACCCACATTGTTATATCGAAATGGGCTTTGATTTCAGCACAATTGTACGCCAGCTGGGCGAGAGTCGTCTTTCCAATACCACCCATACCCACTACAGAGATGATATGGGGGCTGCCATCGGCTTGATTAGTCTCCTCGCACAACAACTTGTTTACTAAATTATTCAAATCCTGATCTCGACCTCGTACCTGGGAGACAACAACAAAAGAGACCGTACCTTTATATCGCTCAGAATCTTCACCGGCGGCCGGATTCGTAATAAAATTGTACCTATCTTTCTCTGTTGCAATCTCATCTAGTCTTTCGTTTATGGCCTGGATCTTGTGGGCAATATCGTGACGATAAATGACTCCACGATTGAAACAAAGGCAAGGGAAAGTGGTGATGTAGAAGCATACCTTCTTCTTAGGAACGGCAGTGCTTTCAAATTGTAGTTTTAGGATCTCTGTGCTCCACTCAGCCAACAAGTCGTCGGCGTCGTAGGATATGTTTTTGACCTTTTCTAGCCACAGTTTCACCGGTTTCTCCTTGATTTGTCTTTTCTCTGCATCATTGAGCACTGCGAGGATGGTCTGGAGTGTGACTAGAGAAATTCTATCAAAAAATACATATATCTAAGCCTATGACATGATGTTATTTGGTAAAATGTTTTATTTTTAGTTAACATAAAAGTCAAATTTATTTACATAATAATAGGATTTATGAACGAGTTAATGAATCCGATTGATAGTAAAACTTTTGGTGTTACATTTTTGTAGAGCATGACCTTTTAATATTTTCATAATTGTTATGTGTTATACTTTCATTTTTTTCGGTGAATCTTTATACATGATATAATATATTGACGATAAAATTTAAGTATTTAAAATTTAAATTTTTTTATTGACAGTTAAAATTTAAAAAATAAATTTACATGTCACTTAAAAAATGACTTAATTTAGTAAACTTATACAAAATATCTCTTAACAAATTTGTAATATATATATATATATATATATATATATATAATATTGTTAAAAAAATACATTATCAGCCGATGCCACCAACAAACACCTCAACCAGATAACATATAACTTTCAATCACCACTCAATAAAAAAAAAAATTATGCTAGAAGACAGATAGCTCCATGACAATATTGGAAGAGAGGATGAATGAAGAATGAAAAAATATTGGGTGCTACTAAATGATTGTCACTTTGCATAGGGGGGTGTCATAAACTCAATAAGAGTTAAAACACATGGGACATTAGTTGTAATTTTTATTATATTTTTTACAACCTATTATACAAACCAACAAAAAAACCTAAAAGTTATAAAAGTATTACAATTCTCATGCGTGTCCAACTCTTAATGGTTAATAAAGGATGAACTTCACTCAAATTTTATCTCCTAATTTTTTTTTTATGAAAATAATAAATATTATAATATTTCAATCAATCAACTCAACAATATAATTACATAATCACAAACTAATCAAATCTAACAAATAACACAACTCAAAGTACAAATCAAATCGATCCAAGCAAAGAATTTCTTAAATATTAATCTTAGACAAACAAACAAATTCGACTAATGCTCAAATCTCCAAGTAAGAGAATTAAGACTTGAGCTCACAATCTTCCCTAACGTCTAAATCATGATGGCTTAGTGCTTGTTTGGATGGGTGGCAAAGACGAGCGTTTCAAAAAAAGTTATTTACTGACACTTTTCTAAAACGTCTGTTTTGGCCTTGAAAATGTTCAAAAAAATTTTAAAAACTAATAAAAAAATCAATTTTTATTTTTATATTTTAGGAAGCCATAGTCCCCTAGCTCCATATAGATCTGCCACCGTTCTTATATTCTTTCTAAATCGATCATAGCTTAATGGATCTGCTCATACCCGACTCGACATGCCTACTCTCAATGAATCTCTTTTGTCATTTCCTCTTGAATCATTATGTGCTATCACTCAATTGCGAGAAACATACTTTTGTGCGTTTGAAGATAACTCTCTAAACACCCACTTGCAAATTTTATTTCTCTTTGATATGATAATATTAATAAAAAGATGCAGATGAGACCTAAAGGAAGGAATTATGTACAAGGCAGCACAATAACACACAAAGTTGTTTGTATGAAAAGCAAGGACTTTCTGCATATTCAGTTTGTGTTTTTCATCACTTTAAATATACACTACTATATTGCAATTTGTAGCCTTCTGTGGAATTTTTCTTCAACTCAATTTGAAAATTTCTATATGGGTTTCTTGATTTTCACTTCATCACCATAATTTGAAGATCATAAAATTTTAAATTCTTTACGACTTTGAAATTTTCATTTATCATCATGACCTATGTCAGCAGGATATTCCTATATATTCTTTCTCAACAGTTTCTCATGACCCACATGTTTAAAACTTGAGTAAATAACAAGTGATCATTAATGAAGAAAATATTTTAATGTTGGGTCTAACATTCTTAATTTTTTATTTAAAAAAAGAAAAAGAAATCAATTGATTTAAACTTGTGTTCCGATATATCATGCAGGCATTAACAGGAACCACTTGGATTGAAATGTAAATCATAATCAATGAGCAGGTGGACCATATTATTTTATTTATCATGTATGGAATAATGTTTCTATTAATCAATGAGTCATAGTCAATGAGTCCAAATCAAAGATTACATTGTGATTTTCCTTGAGCAGCCATTCAAACTATATTATATATAACAATAAACAAGTGGATTGTAACACCTCCACCTCTCTATGTACTGTGGTGAAAGTCCAGTGAAAGGGGGGAAATTGTGAAAAATAGTAGGAAAAAGAAGCACACAATGGCCATTGGCCACACCCACATATAAAAATGACAGACATCCCATCTCAATGATACAGAATATGCTCTAGAGAAAGTTACCTGAGTTCAATGAATTTGATATGTAAAAGAAGCCGGTCATAATTTTTATATAAAAAAGATAATAATGTTCTCAATTTAACAAAAACTATACCCAGACATCTTATGGTATAAGACTCGGTTCAGTAGCTGTTTTTCTTTTCTTTTCTTGAACGTATTAAGCAAGCAAACCAAAGGTACAAGGGGCATACCCCAGGGGCCTCCAAAGAATAACACAACACCACAAAGGCCAATGCAACCAATAAAGGCTAAAGACAGCAAATCACAGATGCAACAGGGAGAAGCTTCCCACAAACTAACCGAGAATAACACCAGAAAACTGATGCTGAAAGGCACAATAACCCAAACCATCCAAAGTAGCAGAAAACCTTAACAGAGCGATCTTGCAGCGTCAAAAGGAATTCAACTGAACTCTGAAAATAGTCTGTTAAAACACAACTCATGGAGACCTCCCAGTTTTGATAGGTGTTGACAATACCATTCCATTTAGTAGCTCTAGACCTTATAGCAAAGGTCACATCTTTAATAATTTGCACCGGCAGCATGCTCTGTCGCCTCATTACCCTCTGTGTTTCACTCATGCCAAAGATGACAAATGGTAGAGGAAAGGGCAAGCTTCCTGATATTCTTAACAAATGACTCCTTTTTGAGGTTATCAATAGCTCAGTCAAGCTCTAATTGCCATCTCTCAGGGGTTCTATTCAAAAGGCACAACCTCATAATCTTTCTCCATATTGCAGCAGTGTAAGGACAAGAAAAGAATAGATGGTCAATAGATTCACTGTCCCTTTTACACAACACACAAGAATAATCGACCTAGACGCCCCATTCTCTGAGTCTATTTTTAATAGGTAATCTGCCTTGACAAGCCAATCATTGAATGAAGCCATATTTGGGAATATGATTTTTTAAACCAGACTATGTGGAACCAGTCAATTGAAGGTAAGGACCCTGTAATGGCTTCCCAAGCTGAGAAAGAAGAATAAGAACCATTGTTTGTTAGACTCCAGATGGCCTTATCAGGACTAAGGACGTCTGGAAGGGTTAGTCTCTTTATTTCACCAATGATGTGAGAGGAGCATGGAGGCCATTTCTAAGAAAAACCTCTAAAGATTGAACTGACCTTCGCATTATCTGAACTAGAGCAATCATAGACGAGGTTGTTGCCAAATCTGAAGCTGAGAGTTCCAAGTGGGCGCCAACTGTCATGCAAGAGAAAGGTACCTTCACCATTCCCAACTTTCATTCTAATGAAGTCTCTAGTTATGTTCATTAGCTCAAGGAGTTTTCACCTGGCCTAGCTGCATTCATCAGAAATACGAAGACTCCAAAAACACCAGCCTGAGATAGGTATGGGCCTGTATAGCACCATTCGATCCAAAAGTTGTCTTTTTTGTTGTGTATGTTCCAAATGTGCTCATCATGGCTGCATTGTTCCAGTCAACAAGTCTGTTTATACCCAGCCCAACTTCATTTTTAGGATCACAGATAGCTTGCCAGTGCTCTTTGGCCCGGATGACTGAGATCTTGACCAGTCCAAAGGAAATTTCTGAAAACTCTCTCTATCTCCTGAAGGATCCACTTAGGCAGAATAAAGATACTGGTCCAGTAAGACTGCATACTGTGCAGAACAGAGAGAACAAGCTGGAGTCTTCCAGCGTAGGAGAGGTGTCTTGTAATCCAGCGTTTAACTCTGTAAGTAATCTTTTCAATTAGCCCTTGGCAGTAGCTAGCCTTCAGTCTCGTAGAAAACAAAGGCACTCCAAGACACTTTACACAGATGCTACCCTCCTCTATCCATTATGTCAGTGATGTCAAATTTGAGAGCTTCACTACTGCCAGCAGAATAGATACTTCTCTTGTTGAGGTTAGGCTTTAGGCCAACCATCTGCCCAAACAAGTCCAGAGCCTGCTCAAGGATACCAATAAAGCCTTTGTGCTCAATTCGATGCACATTGATAATAAGGAAGCTCACAGTACAAGTGTTTGTAGAAATTTAGAAATATATATAGGAGTTATAGTGAAAAATAAAGCAGTTTTGTTCATAAAGTACCATATAATCAAATAAGTGCAGAATATTTTATCTCAGGAGACATCATGGGTGGTTGATTAGATGAAAATCCAAATCCCATAAAAATTTATGGCCGAGAGACTCTGGTAACCTTCCCACCTTTTTAGTGATACACATGGATCCTATTGAATCGCACCCATTCTAACTAGGAAATCTGCTTGAGGACACCTTTTTTCTGGTTAGATAAACTACTAAAACATTCATTCACAATAACATCGTCACCACAGGAAGCATTTCAAAGACTCACATAATGGTGGAGATAGATGGCTTGAGGAGTTAGTATTTTTATCACGGCAGCAAAATGGTGGTTTCCAGTAGGATGGACAAGCCTCCAAATCAACTGGAATAGGAGGAGGAAACAAAATGATGACATAAGTTAAATCAATGTTAAAGGTGTAACTGTTTAACAAGAAAAAAGAAAGAAAAACCTCTCAGCCGGAAAGTGTAGAAGATACTACTTAATTTAATTGACATGGGCCACAGGCGCGTGCTCGCGCACACTCGGACGCAAAAAAAGGATGCAATTTCTTTGTAACACACACACACATATAAATATAAGAAAAGAGGAACATTAAGGACACTCCCTCTGGTAAACAATCCAAGAAATTATAACTTCTATTGCAGGTAGGAGATTGGAGAGGGAGGAAAATGAAACTGCTAACCAAGCAAAAAAAATTTATAGTCCATATAATAAATGACACCATATCATGATGTTTTTGGCTATAGCAGCACAGTATGTCTCTGTTGTGAACCAGTGCAACTGATATGAAATCAATCTCTGCCATTTATGTTTACATTTACAACAACAGCTGAATGATGTCTGTTTTAGGAATCAAACACAGAATTGTTTACCTCAATCTTCTTCAGCAGAGCCTCCACAGATGCTTCTTTACTGTTCTCCCATGCTCCAATTGTGGACAGATGTATGTTCTCCCATGCCCCCGATTGCCGATGGTCGGCGTTGAAGAACCGACAGAGAGAGAACAAAGATAATTGAACTTGAGAGATCTGCTCTTCTAAGGGAAGTAACTGGCAAAGAGAAGTATTCAACAACAGAGTCTTGGACGGGAGAGAAGAATGTGTCTTGGAGATCAGAGAGAAGCTTTTGGACAACAAAGCCTCAGAGTCTCGGAGATCAGAGAGAAGATCATAATCTCGCATCTCTGCAGCTGGAGCAAAATGAACAACAGAATCTCAGCTCAACTCTCATAAATTCATAAAAAACTAGATAAAGAGAAGTATTTATGCCCTACTTACACAAGCTGAGCTAATTCAAGAGTGTTTGCACTTTTACAAGCTGAACTGAGCTCAAACAAGGTTCGGTTCATTTAATAAACGAGCTATAATCACAAAGCTCGAGCTTAGCTCGTTTATTAAATGAACTGAGGTTGAATAGCTCGTGAATTAGAAATGGCAACGGGGCAGGTTCAGGGCGGGGTGACCCTTCCCCAACCCCAACCCCGACCCCGTTTATATTTTCTTCCCCTGACCCCGCCCCGCCCCATTTAGAGGTCTACCCCCACCCCATTTATATTCCCCGACTTCACCCCGTCCCGCCCCAAACCCCGATATATATATTTTTTTAAGTAAGTTAAAACTTTTATTGTAATAAGTAAATTAATTTTTTTTCCAAAATAACTAATATAAAAAAATATATTTGAGTGTAATATAAAAAACCTTAAAACTAATTTTATATAGTGTTATTTATTAGTAAATATAATATATATAAAAATAAATAAATAAACTTAATATATAAACGGGGTGGGGTGACCATCCCCCGACTCCGCCCCAAACCCGACGGGGTTTTAAAAGCCCTCCCCCGACCCCGCCCCAACCCCGTTTATGAGCACCCCATACCCGCCCCATTAGGGTAGGGGCGGGGCGGGGCAAATTGCCATCCCTGTCGTGAATGGCTTGGTTCATTTGCACTCCTACCTATAGCATTACCTTTCCAGGCTTTTGCTACAATGATGACCATTAGAAGAGTTCGGTAATCAGCTTATCACTCTGTCTTCTAAAGCTGGCATGAGTGACTGCTGATCATGGCCTGTGAAAGCATTAGGTGTTTTACAGTGGCTTTGGGGTGAAAAATCCAACCTGACTGGAGGCAGTGTTATGGCATTCATGCTTTTCTGCAACCAAAAAAAAGCATAATAATACGCATCTTTCTTGGAGGGAAAAGTTTGCGGCAGCTCCATTTTAACGTAGTTGGAGTAGTCAAATTGTGAATCCTGTACCTGTGGAAAAAGAGTTGGTGTTATTTTAACAGCCTTGTAAAGGTTTATGCAATTTATCCTTGACAGTGTCTTCTATGGGCCTTTGGCCTTACAGTGATCTTGCAGTTACGGGATGGAAGGTGGAAAAGGCTTGGCTTTGTTTCACATAAAAAGGACCAAGGAAATTTTGTTTTCATAGTGGTGAAGTTGGCGTCAGTTTGACCTGGTTGATATATATTATTTATATGCAAGACAACTCTTACTTCACCACTGGAATTGAGGAAATTGGATCTTTGACAATCATGAAGTGCAGTGCTCAAGAATTGCACTAATAGGGGAAAAAAAAGTAATCATGGAGTATATGTGTAATTCATGATTAAATGGAAAAAATTTAAGAACAGCCATAATTTCATGATCTAACCCATCATAATAACATCAATAGGATAAAAAGAAGTAGAAGTTACCAGAAAAGCATAGTAAATTTGCAGCTTCAGCTCATGCAATTGGAGGGACAAGTATTGGCATGGACAAACAAATGGCAGCAACAAAAATTCCAGTAAAAATGGTGGACATAAGAATTCATATATTAGTGGGACAGATAACTCGGGAAATGGCTGGTCAGATGGGGTTGCAGGGCCAGAGCAGTCATGAACAATCCCCAGTTGTGATTTCAGGAACTTGCTATTTCCACTTTATGAAATGTGGACTTTGGGGATGTGAGATATCTGGCTCCAGTCCTTTCCTTTTCCTTTTTTGTATCGCTCCTGCAAAAAAGTACAGGTGTGGATGCGCAATTTTTTTACTGGTGCCATCTGGAAGAGGCAGTGTGGCAATACCTCTAGCTTATCACAATTAGAAAGTTTCAAGCAACGGAGACATGGCATTATCTTGATATCTTCTCCCCTTGTATTAAAAACGTTCCACTCTTCCCAACCTCTCATGGAGACAAATTTGAGTTTCTTCAGTTTTGGGAATGCCATAACTACTGATGATGATGCTCTGGTTCCAGAATTTGTGCTATCATTTGTCAATGCACTATTATCACCACCATCATTACAGTTCCCTATTCCAAGAAATTCAAGACTTACGGATTTCAATCTATCCATATCCTCTATATGTAGAGATTCAAGGGACGGCAGTCTCCCCAGAGGTGGCAAACGCTCACAGTTTTGGCATTTTTGAAGTTGAAGCTTTCTCAGATTGATTAAGGACAACATCCAATTAGGGAACTTAGTGCCCCCATAGCCCTTTATCTGCAAATAATGCAAGTTTGGGTGCAATTGCAGAACTTCGAAAACACTCGTGACCCCCTCCACTTGCACTAAAGAGCAGAAATCTAAGCACAAATCAAGCAGGTGCTGTTTATTCTTCAATTCTGCTTCCTCAGCCTCAATTGCATCTGCCACATAACCCAACCCTTCTATTTTAAGTTTCCCTCGAAGGTAGTTCAAGTTTTTCAGATCTCCCAGTTTACATGCTGTTGCTTCACTATCACCACTACTACCTGCAAAGAACTTGCTCAATGTCCGAAGAGCGCTTAATCTTCCAATTCCTTTAGGCAACATTTTTAGACGCTCAGTGCGATCAATCTCAAGATGTCTCAAGTTTATTAGTTTTCCCATCCCTTCAGGCAGTTTACTAAGATGATCACACGCAACAAGCTTCAAGGTCTGCAAATTAAATAAATCACACACCGTTTCAGGCAACTCCCATAATGGATTATGCGATAAGTTAAGGTACTTTAGGATTATCAATTTCCCTACCTCTCTTGGAAGTTCATATAACCTGTTACGACTCAAATCTAATGCCCTTAGACATGTCAAGTGATGGAACAAATCAGAAGGGACTCCACCTCTTTCACTAACAATTGGTGGACAATCATAAAAAGACTGCACCCAAAATGTGTGGAGTTTATCTGTATTGGCGATGGGAACAGGAAATGGAGCTTCTTCTGCACGTATTAGGGTCAAATGACGGATTGTTTCAGAGTCCAACCTTGGCTCTATTCCACTGTCAACCTTCAAAATGAAGCATTCCTTCTTTGTGAGAAATTGTGCAAAATCATGAACTATGTCATGCATCTTGAATCTAACTATATTACCACCCTCCTTATCTTTTTCTATGTCTTGGAAGAAAGACCGCATCACTAAATTTTCCAAGTATTCCCGACCTTTAATTTCAACATGTTCTTCGATCTTGGGTCTCCCTGAGCTAAGATAACCTTGGGCCATCCAGAGTTTGATCAAATTGTCGGCCTCTATCTTGTGGTCTTTTGGAAACACAGCACAGTATGAGAAGCACCTTTTCATTGCAGAGGGCAAATCGTAATAGCTCAACAGTAAAAAATGGAAGACAGAGAACTCATTCTCTGGTTCTCCCAATTCCCAGGTTTCACTATCCAAAACATTCTGCCAATCTTCTATGGTTTTCTTGAGGCGCATGAGACTGCCTATAGTCTTTGCAGCAAGAGGTAAACCCTTGCACTTGTCTGCTATTCTCCTACCTATATCTCCCAATCTTTCAGTGTCCTCCCTGCTTCTTTCATGAAATGCTATATGACTGAACAAAGTCCAACAATCTTCGTTCGACAATAGCCCCAGCCCGAGCGTGTACTTGGTTCCCATCCCCACCGCAACTGTTCCATTGCGTGTGGTCACCAAAATTTTGCTCCCACTTGCACCAGTTGTGAGAGAGTTTTTCAGTGGTTCCCACTTATTGGGATCATCAGACCACACATCATCTAGGACTAGCAGGAACTTCTTTTCTGAAATTAAGTTCCTAACACGCCGCAGTACAGGTTCCAATTCAACATTATTTGGGGCATTACCGTCCACATCTTCAACTATTGCTTTGGCAATCCGTATCTCATCAAAAGGCTTCGATACACACACCCATATTGTTATCTGGAAATGGGCTTTGATTTCAGCACAATTGTACGCCAGCCGGGCAAGAGTCGTCTTTCCAATACCACCCATACCCACTATAGAGATGATATGGGGGCTGCCATCGGCTTGATGAGTCTCCGCGCACAACAACCTGTTTACTAAATTATTCAAATCCTGATCTCGACCTCGTACCTGGGAGACAACAACATAAGAGTCCGTACCTCTATATCGCTCAGAATCTTCACCGGCGGCCGGATTCGTAATAAAATGGTACCTATCTTTCTCTGTTGCAATCTCATCTAGTCTTTGGTTTATGGCCTGGATCTTGCCGGCAATATCGCGACGATAAATGACTCCACGATTGAAACAAAGGCAAGGGAAAGTGGTGATGTAGAAGCATACCTTCTGCTTAGGAACGGCAGTGCTTTCAAATTGTAGTTTTAGGATTTCTGTGCTCCAGTCAGCCAACAAGTCGTCGGCGTCGTAGGATATGTCTTTGACCTTTTCTAGCCAGAGTTTCACCAGTTTCTCCTTGATTTGTCTTTTTTCTGCATCATCGAGCACGGCGCGGATGGTCTCGAGTGTGCTTTCAAGCTTTTTGATTTCTTCCTTGACACCCACAACCAGGCCCACCTGTTGCTCAATATATCGTTCCGCGATCCAAGCCAATTCCACTCCCAGGTTGATGAGTGCATCCGTCATGATTGGAGATCGGCAATTGATTGAAGAAGGAGAAATTGAAGTAGGAGATGATGCTGGATCGGTGATTGACCTAGACTCAGACTGGAGGTGTGTGAAATGCATTAATTCTATAATGTTTTTTGAGTCCAAATACTAGCAACTGTTCACCAACTAGATGCCACCAACAAACACCTCAACCAGATAACATATAACTTTCAATCACCACTCAATAAAAAAAAAAAATTTATGCTAGAAGACAGATAGCTCCATGACAATATTGGAAGAGAGGATGAATGGAGAATGAAAAAATATTGGGTGCTACTAAATGAGTGTCACTTTGCATAAGGGGGTGTCATAATAACTTATTAAACACATGGGACATTAGTTTTAAATTTTATTATTTTTTTTTACAACTTATTATACAAACCAACAAAAAAAAAAAACTAAAAGTTATAAAAGTATTACCATTCTTATGCGTGTCCAACTCTTAATGGTTAATAAAGAATGAACTTTATTCAAATTTTATCTCCTAATTTTTTTTTTTGGGTTCATTATAGAAATTTTTTTTTTCTTCTTCAAATCATTCCATCCAAAGGAACTGAATTTGACACATGACATATTGAGTTAATAAAGAATTTTATTTATGAAAATAATAAATATTATAATATTTCAATCAATCAACTCAACAATATAATTACATAACCACAAACTAATCAAATCTAACAAATAACACAACTCAAAGTACAAATCAAATCGATCCAAGCGAAAAATTTCTTAAATATTAATCTTAGACAAACAAATAAATTCAACTAATGCTCAAATCTCTAAGTAAAAGAATTAAGACTTGAGCTCACAATCTTCCCTAACATTTAGATCGTGATGGCTTAGTGCTTGTTTAGATAGGTGACGAAAACAAGCGTTTCAAAAAATGTTATTTATTGACACTTTTTTAAAATGTCTATTTTAGTCTTAAAAATGTTCAAAGAGACTTTTCAAAAAATTTAAACAAACATCTAATTATCTCAAAAATATATTACTATATTTCAAACGTGAAAAATCCAAAATTTAGTTAAAACCCATGTTTCACAAGATGCCATTCAAAGTACCATTTTGCTGAACACACAAAATATAGAAGAAGCATATGCCATTAAACACACTTCTACCATTATAAAAACAGAGATACAGATCATCCCTATTAAACACATAAAACAAAAAAGTGAAAATTTGGAAAAAATAAAAATAAAAAAAAATAAAAACAAACTTGAATTGTCATTCACTGCTTCACTGAGATCTCAAAGTGCTGCTATATGGGTGTTCTCGAACAAGCTGGCGACCGCAGTTCCAAGGTCCTCAACTGAGTACTTAATGTATTGTTTTCCCTTGCTTTTGTGGCTGTCCAACAGTTGGAGAAAGGAGCTGTAAGCTGGAAGCAACTCTTCTAAAATGGAAAGACGAATCTCCTCTCGAAGCTGCAAGTCTTCCACCAACCATGTAGCTTGAGTCCGATGGACCTCTTCAAACATACCATTAAACCTCTTAATCCTCTCTCCCAATGCTCTCTTCGACACCTTTCCTTCCTCTCTCAAACAATGGAAGATCCTGTCCCAAGTTAATCTCTGGTACCCAATCACCGCTTGCCTGACATTTTCCGTTAACTTCTCTACATAACTGTCCCCAATCATCTCTCGCAAAACTGGGGACTCTTCAATTTTCTGAACAATAGAGTGAACATTGTTTATCATGAACAATTGAGCCAAAGAGGGGTTTTCGTAGTGCTCGGATTTACGCTGCAACTTGAATCGTAATATAAAGATGATCCATACCAAACGGGCCGCCAATGGAGTTGGCCTCTCAAGTTCAGCAAATTCCACATCCTGATTTGTCACAACACTCAAATTTCTCATATCTTCCTCCTTCAACGGCTTCATTAATTCAGCCAGGGTTTCCTTGTAGCTACAGATCTGAGTGATGTATTTCATAACATCAGTTGTCGACGGGTAAATTCCACCACCGCGATCCAGAGCATTTGGCAGTTCATGAAGCACGGCATTCTCAAATTCTGAAAAAATCCCTCTTGCCGCCTCTGCAAGCTGTGGTGGTATCGCCGCAGCTTTAATAAAAATAGATTCCAATGATTTGGAATGAAAAACAGCATCAATAACTGGAAGAAGCTCCAACAATGTATTGTGGAGGTCTAAAATCTTGAAGAGACTCTTCAGCGATCGGCGACTGTTTGCTACGGCTTCTGCAAAGTTAAACAATTGAATTGCACGATCTCTTACCATGTCCATAAAACAAGCATCGGCTGTGGCAGTTCCGAGACCTTCAAAGATTTGCTCACATAGCCGCTTCTCGCTCTCAAAGAGAATGCGAACACAAATCTTAGCTGCTCGGGTCCAGAGTCTGATCTTGGCCTCCAACTCTTCCCAATCCAGTTTACGGACTTCGTCAGCGCTCAATTTGTCCATGCCTAGTCTTCGAAAACTAGCGTCCAGGAAAGACTTCCGTTCGCTCTTGTACACCCTAACGCACACATTTAGATGTCCGGTAGAGTTCATCATCTCAGCAATTCTCCGAAGATCACCCATCGCATTCTTAATCTTTGCACCGTACTCTGAATAATTACGAAAATCCTCATAGCCAGTAGTACTATCGGTTATTGAAGTTGTACCAGTTGAAGACCTTGGATCGCTGCGTGAATTGCTTCCAACTGGATTGGTGAGGCTGTTCAAAATGATTCGAAATTCATCCTCAGGACGCCGTCTGTTCTGATCCTCTGAGGTGATTGCAGAATCTGGCAATTGCTGATTCTCGTCAACGGCTTGCAAGTACGGATGAATTTTGAAGCCACTGCTATGGAAGATTACCTCCTCGGATGAATCAGATGAGTCAACGTTTCCTGCTGGCTCAATTGTTGGAGATGAAGCTTCCACTTTGGGGGAACTTTTATTTCTGTTGAATCTTAAGAACTCGAAAACCATTTGATCGGAAGTAAAATTAACACGAAACTGAATTTAAAGATAATATAACAAAATTTGATTCAAGTTTGGAGAAATTGAAAGATGAACTGATAAAAAAATGAGAACGGGATACTGTATGTATATATATAAATGGAATGCAAGTTGCAGAGAAGACTTTGAAGTAGACTTTTCTGGACGTGACATTCCGTGTTCTCTATTAACATACTAATTTCGTATGAACTTGCCAGGAAATAGTTACTTTTAGTAGAAACTTTTCCTCCTCTCTTTCCCTGTTTTCTCTCCTTTAATTTTCCTTCTTTGCTATTTTTCCTTACCAATGGATCTTTCAAGAAAAACATCATCTTTCCTTCTAGTAATTTGCTAGAGCCACTGAGTTATATTTAAAACATAAAATGTAAAAATAGTTTTCAATAACATCCAATCAGCTTTTTCATTTCCTTTTTTTCCTCTTCTTTTTTTTTGTCTTTGTGCTGCCTTTCTAATCCAATCTATTCCAAAACTTTTGGGATATTATGCAAGGTATTTAATGCTAATCAAACTGTGCAATACATAGAAAACAAATTTCAAAATCCTTCAAACCTTAAGAAAAAGGTTGCTCCAGCCCATGATCATTATACAAGGACTGGTTCTTGTGGCCATTTAATCATACCACATCAAATCTCATTGCAACAGGCCACTTCCAGCATTGCCTAAAGTAATATGATGGGTCAAGCACCAATCATAGAGATACTTGGAGACTCAAGTTTCAACCTGCCAAACTGGGCCTAGAGCCCAGGCCTATCACATATTGATACAAACTAGGCCCAGGCCACCCCCGCCCATTACCAAACTTACTTGATTTTAAAATTAAAACCAATCTCACCAGATCTAAGAGTGCTATTTTCAACCCAATCCCTTGTCAAAAAACTGATAATTTTGATGACAGTAGATGATTACAAGGAAGAAAAAAAAATAGAACGTAGAGAGACCCGGAACCCTTTCCCCAACTAAATCTCGGGCAGTCTGTTTTCAAAACACATTTGATGATTAAAGTAAACAGTTGAACAAATCAGGATATTTGAAATTTATAGGATAAGACTTGACTCTGTTCCAGTCAGTTTCAGATTCTACTTGATACCTAATCACGTTCACTTATGGCGGTCAAATGCTCATCAATCTCCTCAGTGGACAACACCCTGAAGACAGGATTCTCCTTCCTCACAACTCCAACCTGCAAAGCATATGAATGTTCAAAACGACAGTGATGAAAACATATACACAAACGAAAATTCATACAACTCGATTCTTAAAGCCTTCTCCCAACATTGGATTAGCCATTCAGCCCAATCTAGGGCCATTTCTTATTGAATTGAATTAATATAATTGTCAACATATAAAGTTCTGCGGCAATCACAGCAATGTCTTCTCCTAGCCACCAAAATTAAAAACAGAGAATATGGCGACAAGAAGTTATGAAATCAGTATCAAAACCAGAGGAAATACAGTTCTTCCACTTGCCTCTTTCTGTATCTTAACTTGAAGAACGTAATTAATGAAATAGTAGGAACAGCAACTCAATTCTATCCAGGATCAACGAAGATCCTTCAGTGAGGATATATTCCAACTCTAGAGGATTTAGACTAGCCCATTATCAGATACCACAGTAATATATGCCAGTCCACAGACCCAATTGAGGGAAGACAAAAAAAAACTCCCAAAGGGAGATGAAGAATCCAATGGTCATGATGGGAAACAAGTCCAACACATGACACAGAGAGAGAGACCGCGGGGGGAGGGGGGGGGTCTGCATAGGAGTTATCTAACATGCCCTCTCACTACACGTAAGACTGAAGAAAAAATACTACAGAAGTTCTAACAAAAGTAACTGTTGACTTGGACTCTGATATACAAATCCTGTTCTTTCACTCCACCTTACACAGGGCAATGGTTGGTGGAAATGCAACATGAAGTCCACGGAAGAAGATAGCTTTTGTTATGCCAAAACACCAACTACATTGCCTTGTTACAAAGTTTATTTCACAAAAATCATAGAAAGAATATTAATTTGATAGAGGAGTTTGCATACACTGCCATACAGAGCCAAGTTATAAAGCAAATGTATCTGCTGCCATGTCATCGCATCAATTCAAAAAATTGCAAAATTCTTTAGCAGTTTAAATAGGTTCTGCACAACAATGCAGGCAGAGATCCCCCTTCCAATTTTAACCCAAAAAAAAAAAAAAGAACTAAATAATTTAACCAAGATGGGCATCTTTAGTACCTCAATCTCATTCGCCTTAAAGTCCTCTTGTAGAACAGATTGAAGAGCAGAAATTGCAGTCTGTACAATGGAAATAATACGTATTAAACTTCAGAAAAAAGAATTAAACTAAAATGCCAGTCTTTACAAAAGTATCAAACAATTGCAAATCATTGGTTAACATCCTACATCTATCTCAAGAAAGAAAACTCAACTGACTCAATAAAGCCTCATCCAAACTATTTGTAGTTAGCTATATAAATCTTGTTCCATTGTTATGCTCTTCTAAGGCCATCCCCTCAAATAATCTCAAGAAAAAAAAAATCACCCTAGACAATTGAAGTAGAGCATTTATTATTAACCATGTTAATTATATGAAGCATAACATTATTTAACTAAAGGTGTTTATATATCTTTGGAAAGGGAAGGAGGTTCAAAAGCTAATTCAGAGCCAAAATATATAGGGACAAACTATGAAACAATTGGACTGAAGAAGCTTTAATGCAGAAAACATGGTACAAAACAGTACATAAGCGACTTCCTGAAAATAAAATCAAATGATGAAACTCATGGGGTGAAAATCATGCAATGTATTCAATATTTATTCTACATCTAAAAGCACTTCATTCAATCCAAACATTATCTATTGCAATTGCACAATTTATTCTGTGGGAATGGGCTACATGAATCACTTCTCTTGTAAATTTATCAACCCAAAACAAGATGCAATAATTAGCAACAGTGCAACACTAGTCCAATCCAGTGGAAACTATAAATTCTTGACTACATAGCAGAAATTCTAACTGGTCTCCTTGTATCTCTCCTCTTGCAACAGGATCAAGGGTGAAAACTCAAACATGGATGCCAATTTCAACGGTTCGATTTCATTTCTATAGGTATAAATAGTATAAATGCCCTCCATACTTTAACAATACACTGCAAAAGAAATCAAGGAGAAAAAAAGAACTAAAAGAAGCTCAAATTATATGAAAGAAAATGATTTAGCTAATGAGTTAAAGATGACAATCTCAAACAATGTAATAGTTGTGCATGGTATTATGAAATATCATATTGAATCGACAGAAAATAGCAATCAATGCCAACACAATTCTTATTTCTTTAGTCATGCTCTCTTGTAGATTTCAAAAAAGAAATCCATATTATCGAGAAACTTAAATAACATACAAACAGACAGTGTACACCTTCATATAAAGAGGAGAAAATAAAAGTTCTTGTGTTACTGCATGCACATTGCCATCATCAAACGGGGCGATCATTTGAAAGTAACAGGGAATTTGAAAACAATCCAACTAACTGCAGTATTCCTTGAGCACGAGAGAGAGAAAGAGAGATTAAAAAATATATATCTAATTTACCTGCACTGTCTCCTCATAGGAAAATGCAGGATCATTTTTCATTTTCTTCTCTAGGAAATTAATCGCCTCCTGCTCTTTTAATCCAGCACTTGTTGCCTGGAACATATCAGAATGAGTCCCCAAGCTTCATACTTAGTCACCATTTTTTGTGGGTAAGCCATACTTAGTTACTATTAGATAATAAAAAAAATCATAACAAACTTTAATAACAATAATAACAACTTGGGTTCTAATGTTCTATGGAATCAGATGAGAACCAGGCAACCAGCCATTTACATTGTTGCCTTAATGAAGCCAGAACTAGCACCAGATATTTCAAGTTATACATACATACATAAATATATATATATATATATGAAAAGGCATTTCATTAACAGCTCTAAAACATGGGTGTTGCCATGTACACATGAGGTACACATATAGACAAATGTCAATCCTTTACACACATATCCCCCAAAACAATCAACAAAATACTCGATCTCAATCATACACGACCCTGTAACCCAAGAAAAATAGAAAAGACACCATAATTTTTTTCAAAATGCAACAAAAGATCTCCTGACAATTAATGCCCTATTTCTGTCCCTTTAGAAATACCACATAAGACATGAGGAGCTGCATCCCACACCTTCCTCACTCTACTATGCCTACATTCATCCCTCCAACATCCAAACAAATCAAGGACAGTACCACAGTTCATTGAACACCAAACAATGAAAATAAAAGCACCACCTCTCTAGCCACTGAGCAAAATAATAGAAGGTGACTTCTTGTTTCCTCTTCCACTTTACACATACAACATCATTTAGCCAATCTATATCCCTTCTTCTTTAAGTTAACTAATGTGAAAATTGCTTCCAACACCACTTCCTAACCAGAAAAAGCAAGTTTAAGGGGGTCTTTGCAACTTAATCAAAATGTCCCCAATCGGAACCACCTCTAGCTTCATCAAAACTTCTCCCATCCATCACCAGGCTGTAGTTACATCTCTGCAACTTTCCCTTGCCTCTTCCTTTTCAATTGAATGGATATAGAAATCCTTGAAAGCTCCAAATCTGTCAGTCCATATTCCATCAGTACATTATTCATTATAGAATTGAATAAGGCCCTAGCAAAATGTCTCGCGAGATATTTCCCCTCCCACAAAATTTTCTATGACATCCCAAGGGAACAATCCATGGTGGTCCCCCCTATGTTGAGATCACAGTCCACCACCCACTTCCATATTTGAAGATTTTTTTTTTTTCTGATTGGTATATTTGAAGAAAAGTTTTGTTCAAACTAATGTACTGTAAGGAGTTTCTAGATCTTGACCAAGATTAGGGATAACCAGACAAGTACAGACATGGATGCGTGGTGAATATTAATATACATGTATATTTCATTTATAA
This sequence comes from Nyssa sinensis, assembly GCA_008638375.1. Lineage (NCBI taxonomy): Eukaryota > Viridiplantae > Streptophyta > Magnoliopsida > Cornales > Nyssaceae > Nyssa > Nyssa sinensis. Next base: position 1,594,115 of record CM018035.1, on the reverse strand, counting down.
TGTCGTGTCATCTGAATATAGAAAATGTTAAAGTACTGGGACAAAGTTAATTCCAAGAATACAAAAATTTACTTATCAGGAAAAAAGGTCCCAAGATTACAAATATATTATTATTATTATTATTGGAAAGGCATGATGTAGGAGTCTAGGAGTTAATTACGTGTAAACAAGGGCCAAAGGTGGTAGCTGGTTTAAAAGGAATGCAAACATGTACATCAAAAGTAGACATTGACCTACTTGTGGAGTTAGATAAATTTCATGTCATTCTATTCATTTCAGGCATAATTTGCTCTCTTCTCATGTTAAGTAACCCACAAACAGACATTCAACATATCTGAGTGAAGAAAACAGTTTGCGCATACCTTATGACCAAAAAAATGACCAGCTGGATCACATTTGAAAAGTCGAGGCCCAAATTCATCATCAATACCCAAAACCATAGCAACTGCCAAAAGCAAAGGAAATAAGTTAACTAAAAAATCTAATGAACCAAGGAAATTTAAATAAAAACAACTAAGTTTGATACAAGATTGCATCATATTGAACTCGACAATATTAAGTACAACTCAAATCAATTCAACAAAGCCTTATCCCAATTACTTGGGATCGGCTACATGAATTTTATATCGTCATTCTTTTCTATTTAATGAATATCAAGTAAAGACAACTAATTCTGAAATATGATTGCACAAAAACAGACTTTCATACTTGCAGGAGAGGCCAAAAAAAAACAAACCTACTCCAAGAGGTCTCATATAAGCATGTTGAGTATAAATTTGTGATTTGTCTGCAATCCTACAGATACCAAAAAAAATTCAATGTGGTAGATTACATGAAATGGCGATAAAATTATGTCAAATGAAAGGGAAAAAAAATTGACAGCAAATATCATCAAATTAAGCATTCCTTATGAAAATGGTGAGAGGCAGGCAATCAGAGAAAAGCATTCAACTGCTAAGAAAATCTTTTGCTAGTTTATGAACCAATAATTAATAGTAAAATGTTTAAAGAACAAATATATACATTAAGTGGTGGCAACCATAATATAGGGAAGTTAAATGTTCTGGCATTACTTATGACTGTGAGAGGCAAGCAAATAACATATACTTGATGCTTAGGGAATGCCTTGGCTAATTTATAAATGGATAAACAATAGTGTGTTTTATAATAAACAAAGGTGTATGTTGTTTGTTAGCCTCCATAATATAACTGATTGGGTGTTTTTGGCATTACTTATGATGACATGTCAGACATTTTTAGACATAATGCCAATGCTCACCCACATCCAACATTGACTTGGACTCTTATAAAAGGGTCCATGCTCCATATTCATCGCCAACCTCATTATTAAGTTTTCTGCTAGCAATAAATGAAATTTCAACCTAAATGGGCATAGTCCAAGCTAAACCAACAATAAACAACAGACTAAATCATATCAAACAAACAAAAGGAAAAACTTCACTTGCGTATGCCACTCACATAATCTATGTACATATCCACAAAAAAATATCATGAAGACTGTCGATGTAGGAATAAATCAAATAACTAGGTCAAAAGAATTCCTCAACAACCTTGCTGCATGATAAACTTCAATTTTAGTGGACTTCATTAAACTAGCAATTTATTTGAAAAAAAATAAAAAGAGGGAAAAATGGCATTTCATAATAAGTACCACCCACCCCCCAAAAAAGGGTAACTCATGAAAAGAGAGAGAACAACAATTTCTAACTCAAGTCATATCAGCAGAAACAATTGAGCAGCACATTGACAAAAAATTAACTGCATGATTAACAATCAAAAAGCAGCATCAATTAATTGTTTTGTGAAAAAATCATTGTACCATCTAGCCAATACGTCGACGGGCATCTCATATCCATATCTGAAGCGAAACTCTGCTGCTTCATTTCGTGCTTGTTGAACCAAGGTCCTTGCATCAGCTGGAATGACATGTGCAAACATTACTCAACTTCACCTAATCCAAAATAGTCTCGAACTCAATCACATTTGAACCATGCAATTAAGGAGAGCAACCAAAACAGACTTTGGGATGACAACAGCTTAAGGGATGCCACCAAACATGCTTTCTAAGCAACCAAATGTTAGCAACAGGTTTACATGCAATTAATTTTACCCTATCAAGGACTGTACAGAAAACTATATCAAGGAATGATCCCAAAAAAAAATATCATATTAAGGAATGGCTTATTAGACATCCCAAATCATGTATTATTTCCCTCTACAATTTTTTATATAGGTAAATGCACTAAAGGGCACCAAAATATGGGGGTGCAACCCATGTACACGCTAGGAATACAAAACAATCATACTTATTGGTATCGTATCATTATATTAATACTTGCAATACAGTTGGCACAATATATATCCCGTATGGTTTCAATTCATTATTCACTGGTCAGTGAAAAATAATAAATTTCATATTATATCTTATAATAAGTTAAAATGCACTTTATATTATTAAATCAGAACAAATTTTATACCAGTACATGACACCTAACCAATCATATCAACGATCAAATTTTCAACTTACACCATAGCATGTGAGGCCCAACAAATTATATTAGCAAATTGAAATTTAACTAAAAGGGTTAGCACATTGCTCAAGACTCCCAACACTGCAGGGTCTAGAGAGGATCATATGTACGCAACCTTACGCGTGAGCGGAGAGGCAACATGACCTCCAAGTCACAATGGAGCAACCTTACGATTCTCAAACTTATACCATCTATATTTAATGTTTTGAGCTAGTCATTGTTACTGACATTAAAATTTATCATGCTAACAGAGCAATTAAAATGAACCTGTCATGCCAGTCGCTAACAATCCAAGGTACTTTGTGATGGGGACAAGATGCGTGACACTGGTCTGATCCAAAAGCTTGTCCTGTATCAGAATTCATAATTTAATAAGCATATTTGAGCTTCGAAATAAAACATAATTTCATTATCATCAACCACAGGTACATAACACTCACCGGCACCTTCTTCTGGGTTACAACACAAACTGAGTCTTTGCCTCGGACACCAATAGAGGTGATCCCAGCCGCTTTAACAGCTTTGAAAGCATACTCTGTACGTTCATTTGAGAAACCCAAATTCTTCAGATTTTCAAAGGACTACAATTTAGAATATATGTTTCGTTCGATTACTGGGGAAAATGTTCGAAATGGAAAATTCACTCTTTGGGACTCGACAAAACAAAAAACCCGGCACTCGGCTAAGATAGAAACAATTACATAGTGTAGTTGAGTTGAGTTTCCCTTTTCTGACAACTTAATCAAAATAGAACGCAAGATTTAACTTTATATTTCATTTTTTTCTAAATTTTCTCGGACAGCTAAATCGGAAATTTTCGTAAATCGAGAGCAGTAACAGTCCTCAGAGGCGGACAGAAAATTCATACCTACTTGGAAGAGACGGCCTTCCGGTGAAAAGATCGTAATGTGACGATCATATCCACCTCCGCTTCCACGACTCATCCTTCAATCCTCCGATCTGTCGTTAGGGTTTTGTTCTTTTGTAACAGATTCAAAAAATTTCCAGGCAACCTTTCTTCGTTTCCAAGGATGTCGAAACACTGTACTATAATAAATAAAAATTAGTTTAATTACATTTTATTTCAGCGCTCCGTTATCAATTTTAAAAATTGAGCCTATCAATTTATAATTTTACTTTAATTAAAATTAATTCTAAACAGCTAAATAGTCTATTAATTTATAATTTTATTTTAATTAAAATTAATTATAAACAGTTATTGTTTTAAATTATTAACTAATTATACAATAATTTTATATAAGTTTCAAATAGCATTTATATAATTTTATAATTTAAATTTAAATAATTAAATATACCACACAAGAAGGATACACTCTTAACAATTTAAAACAGCGATTTCCAACTATTCTCAAGTTGAAATCAAATTATAAAATAATTCAATTGATAATTTATGTTATTATTTAAAAATGGATTCAAATTACAAGATATCAAAATATAATTAAGTCATACTGTACTGCAGACTACGTCATTGGCTACTTTTTTTTACTTATCACTTCAGTAGTTAACTTTGTGGAGTCGTGACAATATAATAAGAATTTAGTTCAGTACAACTGCACGGAGCTCCAAATTTTTTATAATTATAAATATTTTTTTAAAATTTGTAAAATTACATTATCTTATTTTATATTTATTGACAAATTATCTATATCTCAATTTTTAATTAATTTTCTTTTAAAATGACAAAAATATTATTTTCATGTTTTTTTTTTTTTTACTTTTTTGAATTTTGGTTATATTTTTCTAACTTTTTATTAAAAAAAATCATTTTGTATATAGAAATTTTAAAGTACATAACTTATATTTTATTTTTGATAAAAATATTTTAATCAATATTTATTTGGAACAAAATTTTTAAAAAAATTGTCAAAACTGAAAAATGTAAAAAATAAATAAAACAAAAGGCTCACTTTTATTATTTTGAAAAAAATAGAACCGATGGGAGGTATATGTAATTTGTCAATAAAAATATGAAAAGAGCAGTGTAATTTCAAAAATTCTAGAAGAGTTTTATTGTAATTGTCAGAAATATATGAAAATTTCAATATAATTTACCCTTATATATAACAATTGAAAACCCAAGTGTAACATAATAATACTAATAAGAAATTCAATAGAAAATAGATAATTATATTGACTTTTATTGTGATAGTTGACAATTATAAAGACTTTTTTTTTGCGTTTTACGTTATTACACTAACGTCTCCTGTTATAATTGTTGAACAAGTAACCATTAACGAAAAGCAAAAATTTATAAATTATAACATCGACCTCTCGTGTAATATTTGATAATTAAAATTATCTCACTTGTGATTCTGGAAAGGCATAGAAGATTAGTAGTAATATATAATAATATTTTAATCATATAAAATAAATTAAATAATAATTTTTGTACGAAAAGTTAAATTATAACAAACATTATGACTGCGTTTGAATAGTGATTCAGATATGATTTTCTGAAAAATGTTTTTGAAATGTATTTCAGAATTTTGTAATTTATTTTTTGAAAACTGTGAAAATGCATTTGGTTATGCAAATTAGAATTCAGTTTCTGAGTTAAAAACTGTGAAAATGCATTTTGATATAATAATATTTGAATTTATATACACAAAAAAGTTTAAATATTATTTACCTCTATTCAATCTCTAGCTTATAATAATACACAATATTAAAAAGATTACAATAAACCCTAGTATCATGTTGTAAGTGCAATATACATAAACCACCCCCCAACATAGTGATGTTGATGCCACAGTCTGATTTGATATGCATTGTAGTGTTTTCCTCTAATTCAAACTATAGACTAAAATAATACATAATTACTTCATGAAAATATTTTTAAATTTATTAATTAATTTAATTTAATTTAATTTAATAAATAAATAAATAATTTAATATTACATAAAAATATTAAATTACTTAAGTTTAACTCTTAATCGGTTTATTCAAAATTAATTTAAGAAATAAATAAATCAAGTTTGATCACAATTTAAGACTTATTTATTTTAACGAATTAAATTTAAACTAACCCACTTCTCAATTTGACTTGACTTATTTATATTCCTACACGAATAGTAATTTTATTAAATACTACTTTAATTTAAAGAACTAAATTATACTGATATCTTTTAATTTTTCGATAATTATAAAAATTTTTAGTGAGATTTATGAAATATTACTAATATATCATATTTTTACTGATAAACTACAATAACTTCTCCGTTAACTTATTTTTTTTCTAAATTGACCAAAATACTCATTTCATTTATTTCTTTAGATTTTTAAAATTATGACCTTTTTCTAAATTATTCTAAAGATTTTTTTTTATTTTATATAAAAAATAAAATTACGATAAATAACTTATATTTTTTTAGTCAAAAGAGATTTTAATTAATATTTATTTGAACATAAAAAAGTTAAAAAAATTGGTCAAAATTAAAAAAATACAAAAAATTAAATAAAAGAAATATTTGTCATTTTGAAAAAAAAGTAAGACTGGAAATAAAGTTTTGAAAATTATTTTTGAGTTTTAGAGAAGTATTTTGAATTCAATCAAGGATGGGTTCAGAAACAAACAAGTTTTCAGTTTTTTGGATTACAAAAATTTATTTTATATATTTATTTTGACCCCTATTGCCAATCTTAGAAGATTAAAGATAGGTGTTGGTTCCATGGTACTTGAACTAGATGTTCCATTACAGGTACATCTTACTTGTCATCTGAAGAATGATAGTTAGAGAAAATAAATGGCATTTCAGTTTAAAAAATAATATTTTAGTATTAAGATAAAAAAATTAAAATATAATTTTTTAAAAAAATTAAAATATAATTTTTTAAAAAAATTAAAATATAATTTTTTAAAAAAATTAAAATATAATTTTTTAATAAAATTAAAATTTGATTTCAATATGAATAAAATAATTTTTAACATTAGAATTGATCTAATAAATAAACCCGGACATGATTTGTGGTAACCGAACAGACGAACCATGCCATTCAGTGCACATGCCCGGCCGGCCTCCACTCCAACTAAACTGCCCGCCGCGACCTTTTGATACAGAGCACGTGGACCCACTTGTGCTCACATTTCACGTAGTTTTTGTCCCAACGGTCAAATTTGTTAGGTAGACAAATTAGTAAGGTATCAGCTCAGCCTTTATCAAGAAGAAGAGAGAGCGAACTATCGAAAAGCATCCTTTCCTTTTTGTCTGCATTACAATAATTCATTTTTTCGGTCCACGTTCTCCTCAAATTTTCGCCATTGATTTGTTGATTCTCTTTGATAATCCAACGGTCAAGACGGCGGAAAGTATCTCTTAACGATAAAAAAATTATTGAATGGACGAGTTCCATAAATTTAGAGTGTCTCTATTGACGAGAGAAGATAATTTTTTCTTTCTCTTCTCTTATAAACAGAGAATCTTCATTTCACAAACTGAATCTCATGGTCACAATAATTAGATAATAGGTCATATATATATATATATAATATATTATTTTGATATAATTTTTAATCTGATTATTAAAATTATCGAATTATATTTCATAATAAGCATCACACTCTAGAGTCTACTTGATTATATATATATATATATTTTGAAATTATTACAATTATCTTTCTTAAATTATCTTACAATTATAAAAAAAAATTATGTATTTTTAAATTATACTGACATTTCTTATATTAAAATTTATCTTTAGCGATATCAGGATTTTAATTTAATTGGCTAAAATACCGTAAAGATTTTCATAATTATTGAAATCTTTAAGAATACAATAAAGATTTTCATAATTATTGAATATCATATAAAATCTCAATATAATTATTTATAAAAGAAAAATAATAAATTAATATTTTAAATTAACATTTGTGTTTCAATCATGCTGACCAATAAAATTAATATAATATAAAAAAATTATAATTATCAAATTTTATAAGAAAAATTAGTGTAATTATTATTATTATTATTATTTTTAATTTTTTAAGTCTAGTCAGTAGGTCCATTGATATTAAATTTATAGTGCTACTGACTCTCCCTTCGTCCCTTATTTTAAACAGATAAAGCCTTCGCCAGTTTACTCACACACCAATCATGTCCGCCCCTCTATTAGTGCTATTGCTACCCTCAGAGTATGCTTAACACGGAGTTGTTACATAATCGGCCTCCTTAATTAAATAAACATGCTTAACCTGTCTCTTCATTATTCGATTTTGTGACTAGTGTGCAACCGGAAACTCCACGCGTCGAACAATAATTGGCTGTTAAGTATTAAAATAGTATTAATTTCGCTAGGTACTCCTCAAGAGCTCTTTCACTCCTCGTCTTCAATTTGCGTTTCAAAAAGCGAAGTGACAGTAAATGGCATTCCTGTACAGTTTCGTCTTCGCCAATTCCTGTTCGTCTCCGTCTAACAAACATTCACATTTCACTTCTATTTCAACCCCTAGCCATAACACCTACTCTCTTTCACCTGTACGGACGACATTCCCGCCGGAAAATATATTGCGAGAATCTCCGATCAAATGGCCGACGAGTTCTCAAACTCTGTCGAATCCGGTCTCAAGCTTTCGAAACGGATTTATTACGGAAAAGGCCTGTCGGCGTCTCCGCCGAAGTCGGCGACAATGGAAAAGTCATCTCCGTTGCCGGAGACGTATCTTCCGACGGCGCCGATGGTTTATGCATGTGATAACGGACCCGTCGATTGTTGATAATCCAGACATTGCGAGTTACCAGCCGTATGTGCATGGCCGCTGTGATTCCCCGGCGTTGATTCCGCTACATATGCATGGAATTTCAATGGAGGTTAACTGTTATTTGGATACTGCGTTTGTTACAGTTAGCGGAACGTGGCGTGTTCATTGTGTTATGGCGAGCAAAAGCTGCGATTGTCGCATTGCGATACCGATGGGCGAGCAGGTAGTGACTTCGTTTTATTTTTTTGGGTTGCACTCGTAGTTTCATCTTCGAAATATGTGTTTGGAAATTGGGGATTAGTTTGTTTATTATTGCGTAAATTTATGAATTTGGCATAAATGGTACTAGCAATGACACAAGGAAAGGAAAGCTAGAGCCTAGATGCATGTGAATAGATATAATTAATTAACTAATACATGAAGAAATGAACTTGAATGAAAGTATATTGTTAACATTATCGAAAATAATGCAAAAACTTCATTATTAATTTTTATTCAATCGACTTACATTTCTATTGGAATTTTTTATTATGACTTTGAGGGGGCCTTATTCTTTTGATGTTTCTTCTTGAGAGCATCCTTACTTATTACTAAGAAACAGTTACTGCCTTCCAAGTTACCTTCACCTGTTACAGTTCATAACTGCAACATGATAGTGGAGTCACTGGAGTGGAAGCCATGGAACAAGTTCTTGACTACTTTAATGGTCATACGTTGATGGCTTTTTATGTCACACTGTAACATATTTGTGCTACTTCTACCTGTTACCTGTAGACTGGTTTCTTTCTCGAATGCTTGAAGTTTCTTATTTTAAGTTCTCAAGAAAAACATGATTTGGCTAACAGGGTTCAGTTCTAGGCGTCGAGGTTGATAGTACTAGAAGATCATATTACACTCAACTGATCACAATGGTAAGATACAAACAATACAGAAAATGCAGCCAAAGCTAAAGATGGATTTCTTTTGAAAGGACAGATATACACATTAAAAGTTCCTCAGGTTCTTACTAAGTCTATCTGATAGTTATTTCACTAATAGTTATTATTGGCACCTGTTTACTTTTTTGTTTCTTCTAATTTTCACTCTTAACTTATATTTATGTTTTTGACCTTCTAAGGTTGACGGAGGTTCCAAACTTTCTATCAAAGTCACTTGGTCTCAGAAATTACAATATCAAGATGGTCATTTCTGCCTCAGTGTCCCATTTAGATTTCCAGCACATGTCATCCCTGTCGGGAAGAAAGTTTCTAAAAGAGAAAAGATACTGTTGAATGTGAACTCTGGTACCGGGACCGAAGTTTTATGCAAAACTACTAGCCATCCTCTACAGGTATGTCAGGGTTTGAAGTTTTAATCCAGGCATGGATTTAAATCAAATGACATGTTCTTTCATTATTTTTCAGGAACTATGACGTCAGGTTGGGAAATTAAGCTTTTTATATGAAGCAGAAGTTTTGACATGGTCTCTTACCGACTTCAGTTTTTCATATGCCGTAAGATGTCAACTTTGGTTGTTTTTTCCCTTTGCATCTCTTAGGCTCTTACTAGGCCTCATCATTGATTCAAAGTAGTTCTCTGGATTGTAGACTGTCATAAAATGATAACAACCGTTGTGCATTGACCTGCTTTGCAGAAGTAATTTCTTTATTTTCCATTTATTGCTTATTCTCTTCGGTTGGCTACTACATTTTCAGGCTTCTTCAAGCAATATATTTGGTGGTCTGCTCTTGCAATCTCCATCTCTGCATGATTTTGATCAGAGAGAGATGTTTTGCTTTTATCTTTTCCCTGGACATAACCAGAGTACGAAGGTAGGTTAACATTCATGTACGACTTGCCTTATTCTAAGTTCTCCAATAACTAATCTCCCCTTATATCATGTGGTCAGATTCCTCAGATGTACTTGCTGTTGAATGCCTTGTTTGTAAGAATGCATTTTGGTTCATGTATTATGAGTGTTTGTTATTTCAAAAATTTTGGACCAATCAATTTTATTTCTAGAAATAGGGTCAAACCAGCCCTCTAAAAAACCTTTTTGAGCCACAGGCCCGACTCCTAAGCCTGAAATAGAGATTGGATACAGCTAAATATTGTTACATATCAAATTGTATCATGTTACATTTGCCACAGTTGGATTATTCCACTCAATGCATGTCAAATACCTCTCCTGCTAACTGAAGACACAATATGTCTGCAAATGTCAGCTATTTAATCAACAGTGATAACTTAGGCTTACTGTCAGCCATAAACAATACAGGTTTGCACTGATCAAGAAAAGCTAATTATTATTATTATTTTTCCGTTTCCCATTGAAAGAGGTCATCCTAGCTAGGAAGTTGAGTTGGGATAAGGCCTAGTTGAGTTTAGTTGAGTTGAGATGAAAGAAGTCACCTAGCTAGGGAGCCTGCTGTGTGGAATGAATAACTAATAATCAGTTATCCTGGATGAAACAAGTGCAAAAGACAGGTAGAAATAGCCTGTAAGGGAATACAAATCTACCAAAGTTGACGAAGTCATCTAGTAAGCTCGTCAACCAATACATAAGTTACAACTTTCAAGTAATGTTACATTGGTGAACCATTTTCCTTTTCCAATTTATGAACTCCCAGGTTTTAAGTACCTCCTGTTTCCTACCTTATTATTATTCACACATGGCAAGCGTACCTTGTGAGCTCATGGGCTACATGCCTGATGATTTGAGCTTAACAAACTTGATCTTTGACTTGAATTCTAAGCTAGAACATTTAACATGCTCTTGTAGTTGCTATCCTTTCTTCACTAAAAAGCATGGACATGCATGACATGACATGAAACATGTTTGACTCGAAAATTACAAAAATAGTAGGACATGGACATAGTAAGAACTCGGTAACAGAGAAATACATTTCTTATATATTAAAAAAAGTGTGTACAACTTATATATTACAAAATAGTGCATACGGCGAACATTTCTGTATGATAATTAAATTAAATATTCTACAATTGTAATTAGAAAATTTTCACTCACTATATAGTAATTTTTTTTCCCTTTTTTGTTTCCCACTTATTAGTTAGCAATTACTAATCATACTAAACAAATAATCATAAAAACAAATTACAAAATAGTAGGACACAAACACGGTAACAAAGAAATACATTTCTTTTATATTAAAAAATAGTGTATACGACAAACAATGTAATATGAAATTCGTCACTCACTAGTTAATAGTTTATTTATTTATATTTTTTTGTTTTTCACTTATTACTTAGTAGTTACTAATCATAATATGAAAATAATTGCGCATTTTACGTAAACAAATGCATGGCAAGGACAAGGTCACACGACATAAATGCATGTGTTAGGTGTACATGCATGATTTTTATATGCAAATGCATAATTATGATTTTTTCTCTCTCTTCTTTTTTGCCATTAAGTATGTATACACATAATTATGATGACTCTTCTCCTCTCATGCCCACTCCTTTGATGAAACCTTCTTGTTGTACTTTGTTTGACACATTGTTAATCTAATTTTTTTTTTATAATCCTTTAATTTGATTTCTCTCAGCAATTGCACTTTTTTTAAAAAAAATTAAAAATAAAAAGCACTAAAAGCAATTCATATATCATCTTCCAAGATTTTCCTGTCACATGTTGGCAACGGTGGGGATATATATGGGGGCAGGCCCCCTAAAATTTTTAAAATTTGATTTTTTAACCATTCTTTTATTTTTTTAAAAATTAAGAATTTCCCCCAACAATTTTCAAAGTTTTATAAGAGGCCTCTTAAGATTTTAGTTTTTTAAATTTTGCCCCCCTTTACTTTTGGTCTAGATCTGTCACTGCATGTGTTTAAATTATGAAATGTCTAAGATGTGTTGAAAACTTGAACAGGTGTTCAGAAGTGTCACGTTCTGGTAAGTTTCCATGCTTCTTAGTTCTTTTGTACAGTGTTACATTTGCATGCTTTAAAACTTCCAGATTTACAGTTTTGTGTGAGAGAGTGCCTGCAGGCTGCAATGATTGTTTATTAATTAGCAAGTCTTGAGATTGTTGTCTATATTTACAATTTATGCCATGATTTTTATTATTTCCAGAACCATTCTTCTCTCGATCTTATTTTTTACTTGTAATTGTACCATACTACCACTTCTATTCTCACTTTATTTTAGTGATCAATAGGTAGTCAGAAAGGAGGTGGTATTTATAGTTGATGTAAGTGGAAGCATGCAGGGAGACCCTCTTGAGAATGTAAAAAATGCATTATCGGCGGCTCTCTATAAGCTCAATGCAGAAGATTCTTTCAACATAATTGCATTTAATGGGAACACTCAGTTATTCTCATCATCAATGGAGCTGGCAGCCAAGGAAACAATTGAAAAAGCAATGCAATGGATTAAGTTTAAGTTAATTGCTGAGGGCGGTACAAACATTTTGCTTCCCCTAAATCAGGTATCAAATTCTTGACATGTTACAAGTGACCCATAAATTATTCTCCAGTTATAATTTGGTTCCTGTTTGATATTGGCTTCTGATGATGAGTTTTGATGTTGTAATAGTGGTCATGCAAGCAATGTCATGAGAAATTAGTGGGAGTGATTGATTATAACAAGGAAATATAGCAGGGAGAACAGAAATATTGTTAACTTCTCTGTGTACCCTGTTCACTGTGATATCGGATTAATACAATTTAATAAGGGAATGACTGCTGTATCTTCTTCCCCCCCTCCCCGCGCTAAATCTGTGGACTCATGCATGTCACAATTATTAGCAGAACCAAATTGACATGGCATTTTGGAGTCTTTTTGTGACTGCTGTGTTATATATGTAACGTGCATATTACTGATTATAAAAAAAAAAACTAATGTGCATATTGTACACTGATGTCTGTCCTGGTGTTTTTTAGACATAGAGACTGTATGGTAAATATCATGAGGAAAGTGTCCTACTCCTTTTTGTGTCCTCCGCAAGATGTTGTTCAGGAGTTAGATGGCTTGGATGACTGGAATGTGAACTATATTGACCAACTCTTCATGATTGTTAACAACTCTTCATCATTATGTATCCTTATTTAATAACTTATTAGCTCACTCTCATTTCATACACCTCTCTAAATGATGCAATGTTGATGCCCATATCTTTACCTTTCAATATCATTGGACTTTTATTTGTTTTTGGCTCATGTTCTTCTATATCTCAGGCAATAGACATGGTTGCCAAAACTGGTGATGCAATTCCTCTCATTTTCCTCATTACTGATGGGGCTGTTGAAGATGAAAGACACATCTGTAATGTTATGAAAGGTCACCTCATGAATAAAGGATTAACTTGTCCTCGAATTTGTACTTTCGGCATAGGTAAGGCCTTTTGGGTTGTGGGTCCACTTTAGCTGTTGAGTGTAGTCATCTTTGACGTTGTCATACTCAAAAGTTTTTTGCGTGTGTGACCATGAGTGCACAAGCACATGTGTGTATAAATATATATTCTCATGCATAGTTGTTAGTATCTTACGATAAAAGATACATATCTTATGATATAGTACGATAAGTACATAAAATGATACGTATCTTATAGTTGTATTTTTTTGTACTGGATCTTATGATATGCGATATATATCTTACGATACATTTTGATATGTACGATATATGCGATACGCACAATCAGACTAAACGGCATCGTTTTGATCTCTTTTTTGTCATTTTGTTTTATACATCGAAATATTTTTTATTTTGTTTGGTTTTGTATTACTTCTTTATAACGTCTAGAGAATTTTTCCTCAAACAAGAAAGAATGAAAGTAAATATTTTGTAAATATGAAGATAAAGAGTGAGCAACATACAAGAAGTTGAAGAAGAAAAAAGAAGTGTAAACTTGTTGGCACCTGATTATATCAATGTCATTAAAATTGGATATTAAGATGAACATGGTATAGTTTATAAAAAATGAATAATTTTGGATTTTGTCTTTAAATTTTGATATTGATGAATTATGTTAAAAACTTTGATTATTAGATTTTGGTTTGAAACTAGTTTTATTTATAAATCTTGAGTTTTGTATTGTATGGAATCTAAGTTGATTTTTAATAAGTGAGTTGAAATGTTATTTTTATTATTTATACGTTGTATATATATATATATATATATATATATAAACATGATATATAATACAAAACAATATATTCAAAAAACGAGACAATTATACTTGGTACCGCTTTGATTTTAATTGTTAGATAAATAATCATAATTTATATATCTAGTTTTTATAACAAGTGAATTGAGATATTATTTATATCATTTTAAACATTATATATACATATATTCACGCTTATATATTTATATAAATGCATTTTTAAAAAAATTATAGGTATCTTACGGCACACGATACGATAAGTATTTTTTGGAAAACGTTTTCAATACACTTTTCAACAACTATGTTCTCATTTATGAGGGTACAAAAACATTTTTGATAGATATGTATGTCATAAGTTGTCTCACCATATGTTGTTGACCTTTCTATCAATTCTCCGTCCTTCATAATCTGTGCCTGGAGAAGGAAGAGAAAGAGGGTGATATGGACAATATTGGTAGAACCCTTTATAACATATTACAAAATGACGAGGGCTGTAACCCTTAATGAACAAGATAACCACAGCAGAATCGTTTCTCTAAGCATGACAAAAATATGATATAAATGAAGAGGATTCGATTTCCTTGGTTTAAAATAGCTTCAAGATCGAAGGAAAATTCTCAAACTCTATATGAATGCACCCAGTGAATTTTTGTATTTCACACACTTGAGTATTGAGAGAATATATCCAAAATTTAACCATTCCCATTATTTTATAAACTTAAGCACAAAAATGATGAATATTGAGTTAGAACATCAAATGAAATTTAAATTAAGAGTAATCAATTGATTTAAAAATTTGTGAGTTCTATTTTCTATATTGAGTTAGACATAACAAGTTCAGCAAATCATTCCAATGACGTGCTAATATATCTGCTTTTATTACACCTACTATTCTGCAAAAGTGATTTCTTCAACTTGATTCACATAAGTTTTTGTTTCAACCATTTAGGTTCAGCTATTTATATTATTTTTCTTAAATCACGCGCCAACAAGTCTTTCCTTATTACCTCAACCATTTTAATCTTGGTCTTACCCTTGTCCTTATTTCAACCTGGACCATGCTTTTCCTTGTGAGCTATATGGTTACTGTTCTTCAATGCATGTGGCCAAATCATTTTAATTCATTTTCTGATCTTGTCCCAATTTGATTCTACAAAAATTTCTATTGAACTTATTTACATGAATTTTTGTTTTGCCATTCATTCATGTTAACCTCTGCATTTGTTTCTTTCTTTATTTTCTTGCTCTTTATTTGAATTTTCTATTGATTTAATTGTTTGGGCAACTTTTTCAGGTCTGTACTGCAATCATTACTTCTTGCAAATGCTAGCCCAAATTGGGAGGGGTTATTACGATGCTGCATATGACGTAGGTCAGTTGTGACTTGTGATATTAAGAATAGTACTAATTTCACTTTTATATATTCCTTCTGAACTATTGTAGTTATCGTGGCCTTTAAGAAGCCATGTTAGTATTCCGAGATGTTGAAAGAAACAGATAATTATTAGTTTGGAGCTTAACTGCGACAATGAACTCTTTCATCACCCTGCTATTTTGCACTTCCTTGTAAGAAGCTCATAAGGGATGCTCTTTAGGGAACCCATGACTGGCTGGTGCAGGAGGCATCGTGAGAGGGTCTGATGGTGCTTTGATTTCAGGGTTACCTTTAATATAGGTAACTGCAATAATGACCTTGCAGAATTGTCGGTGATGTATCACAGTCTGATGCTAGCCTGGTCAAAGGGTTGTGAACAAGTGGCAATTAAGTCAGATTTTGAGAGTACCATATGCATGGTGAGGGAAGGAGTCCTTGAATTACATCCTTACTGGAGTCTTGTCCTGGCCTGTAAAGATTTTGTTACTAGTGGCTGGAGGTGTAGACTGTAGAGTTATTCATACTTATAGGCAGGGTAATTTTGGAATGGACTGGATGGAAGATGTAGAGTCATTCATATGTATAGGCAGGGTGATTTTGGAGTGGACTGGATGGCTAATTATAGTTTAGTGCAGGATCATGGCTGCCTGGTGTATGATTCTCCTCCCTCGGGGCTGTAGGACATTTTGTAGCTGATGTCTCAGGAGTGGCTTGGCCACGTTTTGTTTCTTCTTAGTTTGCTGGGACTTGTCTCAAAAAACAAAAAAAAAAAAAAAAAATTCATTTATGAGTAGTTTCAAACTAACTAGTTTCTATTCTAGTAAATGAAAAACAAAGGGGCAATATATTTGTGAATTTACAAAGAAAAAAAATAAGAACAAAATATTTCATACTTTGTCTATTTTTTTAATAAAAAGGATTGATTTTCTATTTATTCTTTTTCATAGAAGTTATATCCACTGAGGATCACCATCTACGTCACCGGCATCGTTGTAGCACAGTGGATGAATCCTGGCATGACATCAAATTGAATGGGGTTGGGGGGTAGGGGAGTTAAGGGTTTGATTCTCATCACTAACATTCAGTATATATAGATATTCACCTTCCACCTCAGGTGCCTATGGGCCACCATATTTGTCAAATCCATATGATATTTTTCCCTCACTAAAACAAGGAAGACTTACCAATTAAATACTGATTTTTTTCTTTATGAGAATCCTAATCAAATTGGTTTTAGAAAAACAATCGATAGAAAGTTGGTCCATTGATTCTGTCAATATCTTGTCATAACACATGCATTTGGATTACTCTGTGTGTGTGTGTGGCAGGGTGGGGGGCATTGCTTGGTACATTGGTAAAATGTTTGGGCTGTCAAACATGAGAATGCGAGTTTGAGTCTAAGAGCAGCTACTTTGTACAAAAATAACCTCAAGGGTTAGGTTTATTTCCAGTCTACCCTTCTCAGTACCTTGCGTAATCGGGACCAACACTAGGACCATTTTAGGGATTATTGCCTAGTGCAATCTTAAAATGATTGACCTTTCAAGTGTGAGAAAGTAGATTTGAGTCTTAAGAGCAGCCACTTTTTGCAAATACCTGTAAAGGTTAGTTTTGACTCTAATTTACCCTTCTCATCACCCTGCATTTGGCAGGAGTCCAGAACCAAGACTGAGTAATGCTCTTTTGCTTTTCCAAAAGAGACTTCTATTTTAAGCTTAATTTTTTGTTGATACATTCTAGGAGACCTTTAAATTCCAAAGCATGAATTAATGGACCAGGGGATTTAATGGACAAATAAAGAATCTGATTCAGTTTTTTTTTTGGCCAGACTCAAGTAACTTTCGAATGCAAAGGCTATTGAATACTGCTTCATCAGTCATTCTAGCAAATATAACAATTGATGCTTTGGAACATCTTGATTCAGTTGAGGTATTTTGATCTTTATCCACGCTTCTTTGTTTATGCTCAGCATTGTTTGATTTATCTACTTAAACTATGAGACTCATCCTGCAGCTTGAAATCATCGTGGTTATAAACAATTTTCGGGTTGTTCTGTACGTGATGTTGCTTGTATTCTTGTTATATAGTTCTCATCTATTTGTTATCTCTGCATGTTGACTCCATTTAAAATAAAGAATCAACTAATTTTAGGGTGAACTTTTCAATCAGAAATTATGTGATATTATTAGAATATGGTGCTAATATTTTTCATCATAGTTGTAATTTCTTTAGAATAAGTTGAAAGATGGGAACAGCCTGAACTTTTACGAATAGGTTGACCATTAGCCTAACTGGGTCTATGTCTGAAAATATATTTTTCCCTATAATTAGGCCATTGCTTGGTGCAATGATAAAAGCTTGACTTGGAAAGTGTGAGATTTAAAGTCCGAGTTTGGGGGCAGTCACTTCGTTAAATAATGCTGAGGTTAGGTCTATACCTAGTCTAGCCCTTCTCTACATCCTTCATTAGTAGGAGCACTAGATAGTGGCCTTCTTTTCCTCAAAATACAACTGAGATGTTTGCTGGTGGATAATTGAAACTAGATAGCTGATTAGGATCTCTCTCTCTCTCTCTCTCTCTCTCTCTCTCCCCCCCCCAAACAAAAAAAAAAGGGAAAAGAAAACCTATGGTGTCTCCATTAGGTGGTAAATAGAGGAGATTCAATTAAGTTGTTGATTGGGCCATGTAGAAAGAAGGCCAATATAATTGCGAGTCGAAGGTGAGCCAAGTGGAACATGGATAAGTTAGGAAATCAATACAACAAAAAATATTAGTTTAGTGTAATCTAGACTGCTGGACCACTGCTTGTTCATTTTGAAGACATTGGTGGCATGAGAGGAATTTTGGATAAAGATCAGTATTGTTAACCACATATAATTGTCAAGAGGCAGAGAGCATTATGATGATTATATGCTCCTGTTGTGTCCATGCAATAATTCTGTACACATAATTGTTCTTGTCTGATTCATGTGTAGAGTTGTACAGTTTTTTATTTAATTTTTTTATCACCACTTCAACTACTTAATGCAACATCAGCCGATTCAGAATTTACTCAAACAGTACCTAAATGTACTTTAGCTGCATCTTTAACACTTTAAT
Source organism: Nyssa sinensis (assembly GCA_008638375.1). Lineage (NCBI taxonomy): Eukaryota > Viridiplantae > Streptophyta > Magnoliopsida > Cornales > Nyssaceae > Nyssa > Nyssa sinensis. The sequence continues at coordinate 1,575,263 of CM018035.1, read as the reverse complement.
CTCCGTATTTCTCATTGCAGTTGTACCCATTTCATATCCCAGATCTTATGTCAGGAAGTCCATTGATTGTATCAGGCAGATACCACAGGGACTTTCCTGACTTTATTAAAGCCAGCGGTACCATGGCAGATATGAGCAACTTTGCAGTAAATGTGAAAGTGAAAAAGCAAAGGACATACCTCTTGACAGAGTAATGTTTCTACTTCTAGTATAATAACTGTGATATAAGTTTTTCAAATCATAATTATTTTATATCATTATAAGTGGTATTTATTGAGGATACCACCAACTGTTAGCTTGAGTAGCCCTTGGCCTTCCAAAGAGGAGGTTGAGGGTTTGGGCCCCAAATGCAATGAAGTGGGTTTGTGTCTCTTACTTATTATTATTATTATTTTTTTAAAGTTATATTTATCAAGGATATATCCACAGTTACCATTTACAAAAAACAGAGTCCCCTGTTATTTCCCCCACAATCTATTTACACTGCATGTTAAGTTCTCACTTTCATATCCACTCTTATGGTCTATCCAGATTGTGCAATCCACTTTGAAACCATTTTTTATTTTGATCGGTAAGAGACCCACCCACCCACTATGTCCCAGTTGAGACTTAAACCCTCACCTCGTTTTGGGGATGTGGAGGCGATACCATTCAAGCTAACACTTGATGGTCAATTGATATCAAATTGTTCAAACCAGATCAATTTTCCTGGCTTTCACGTCTGCGGAATTTAAAAATCCCAGAAAAATGAGATCTTCCAGTTGAGTTTTACGAGGAATTTGAAGCCTCTAATTCATCTTCAAGAATTGATCCATGCTGTGAATATAGCTCCATTCTTCTAAAAGGAGCCTTATATTGAGCCGATAATTACAATAAAATGCACAAGTAGAAGCTTTGATACTAATGCACATTTTCTTCTCTGATTGTGGCCTTTCTCAACAGGTATTTGCAAGGAGACAAATTGATATACTCACATCGCATGCATGGTTGATGGAAAGTAAAGAACTAGAGGCAAAGGTTTGTTTATTGACATTGCTGATAATTGGATAAAGCATGATACATCAGAGCTCATTTGATATTGGATCACTTGGTTTATACATAATCACTTCTGACTGTTGTAAAGTTTAAAATGTTAAAAAATAACAAAATTAAATGGTTATTGAGGATTGATGTGAATAAAGTCAAGGTAGCTTCGATGATTGACGATCTCCACTAAGGAATTCATACAGCAGTACAGGCAATCATTCTGTTGCAATGATATCAACACTATGATTTATTTTTTTTCTTCCCTGAATGTTTGCCATAGTTTTTGGATCATCCAAGATTGTTCATGTTGCATTGTATGGTCATTATTATGTCTTGGATACATATCTCAAGTATAGTGAAAGATATCTGTCTTGCCCCTTTCTTCTTTTCTTATTTTTGTATTCATCTTACATTATATACAGTTGCTTGAGCTCTTTCCTGTACTTTTAGGTTGCAAAAATGAGCATACATACAGGGACTCCTTCAGAGTATACCCGCATGATTTTAGTTGAGACTGATAATGCGAAGGAAGCCTCGGAATCAATTCTAGTAGAAGAGGTATGCTTTTGCCTGAAGTACTAAAATGTTTCTAGATACTCATCCATCTTAAATTATACAATTATAGCCATGACTTCAATACTCGCCAATTCTTTGTGACTGGCAAGCAGAAAGCTAATAATCATCTATTGTGAACTGAGAGAATATGCATACCCAAATTGACAAAATTCCTAAATCTTATAAAATCTCTTAATAAAATTTGCATTACTTTTTCATCAAGTGTACGCATCCCATATTTACCATGTTATTGTGTGTTCAGAATACTGTGTGAGCATTAAGTGTTGAATATGGACATTTACAATAATCCGTGTAAACTGTTTATTTATTCCTTGTAGGCTTGTATTAAGAAAAAAAAAAAAGGTACACATAATATATATATATATATATATATATATTAGAATATAATACATCAGAATGTAATTTGAATTTTTTTTTTGTTACATCTGGAATAAATTTAGAATTTAAATCTTGCATTACCACTGCTTAATCATTAGAAAACTCTTTTGCAAGTATTCTTGTAATGTGCCACATGCACATTGACTACTTTCTCAAATTTTCTTTAAAACTGACATGCAACCAAATTGACTGGCAGAAAACGGCCAACTCCAAGGGCAAGAAAATCATTTTCCTGCAAAACCCGGCGTTGGCTTCGGTAACTTGATTGCGACAGCTGAGAATCGTTCTCCAGCAATGGAAGAAACAAAGTTGCACGAGACTGCAGAAACCATTGTAAAGGCAGCTTCCGATTGTTGCAGCGGACTGCTTGATCGCTGCTGTTGCATGTGCTTCATCCAAGCTTGTTCACGCTTGAATGATCAATGTGCTATTGCTCTCACACAGCTTTGCACTGCCCTTGCTTGTTTTGGGTGCCTTAATTGTTGTTGTGATCTATTTATGTCATGTGACTAATGCCAGATCATGGTTTACATGTATACATATATATATATATATATATATATGTGTGTGTGTGTGGAGTTGCACTGTATATTGTGTTAATAGCCGATAACTTATCCCAAAGAAAAAAGAGAAGTGTTAATAGCTGATACTGATGGTCCAAAAAAGCTGTGTCTCCCTCTTTTTCTTCTCTTCTGTCAATGTTTATTGTGGTTCAAGAAGCACGGATACAAACACGATACGACACGAATACAGAGACATGTTATTTATAAAATAAGTAAGACATGGATATATTGAATATATATAAAAAAATTTATGAGTATATAATAAAAATTTAATGGTAAGTCATTAAATAAAAATTTAAGATTTTTTTTCATTTAATCATCGACATTCATAATTAAAATTTCAAAATAATTTTGAAAGTTATTACATAAAACATATACATATAACTAAAAAAACACACATAGGAGGAGAAGAAAAAAAGAGAAAACAATAATAATAATAAAACTGTGTTTTTAATGTGTTTGAAATTTAGAAAAAAAAAATTAGACATTTTTTTTTGTATCCAACATTGGTCCGAGAAGTATCCGAGAGTTTCGGTGTTCAATACGAACACGTAAATAAACATAGTGTCTGTATTTTATGAGTTACAGTCACTCCTCTCCCAAATGAGGGAGGGGAGGGAAGGGGAGGAGGATATAGAGAAGCAAAACAAAAAGAAAGGTAAGACAAATGCAACCATTATTTGAACCGGCTCTGTCATCAAGTAAGTGAGAGACTGACGGAGTGAATGGATCATTGGTTCAAAAAAAAAATTATTAAAAATTAGAAAACAACGTTAAAATATTGCAAGATTAAACATTTGCTTAACACCAAAGGCAACTCAACACTTGTTTATATACCAAAGATCCAATGAAATAAGAGCTAGTCAAACTAGCTGTGATGGCTTTCTCTATTTTAACTTTTAAGCAAGGTGTAAAACTAAAACTTTCCAGATATGGCAAGTCTCCTCCACATTAATCGCCAAGTTTTGGTTAGATTCCTAAACCCTAGACATCTACTAGTACTCACTCACATGGTTTCTTGTCTTCTTGTTGAAAAAAAAAATGTTAAATCTTGGTGGCAGTGATTCTTTTAGTACTGGACTCCCTTTCCCCTGCTTCTTACATGTGCATGCACTGTGTTATCTTCTTCTCTTTTATCTGTTCATCTCTCTTTCTTTGCATAAATTCAACTCACAAATATAGCCTAATTTTCTTAATTACTTGTTGCTAGAAACAATAATTTTTTAGTCATTATGCTCTTTTTATGGCCATATGTATGTACTTTTTCTATTCTCTGTTCCTCTTGTTTTTACCACCCTACATTCTTACTTGTATAAATTATTTATATATCTTTGTATTTTCACTTATTTTTATATTTTAACATATCTTTTCTCCGGTTTCTTATCTTCTAAACATAAGGTATGAGACTCATAATAAATGTATATGAATCTTATTACTTTATCTCTAACAGTTCTTTTGGATAGATATGAGGAGAGAAAATAAAAAGAGAGAACATTAGTTACTGAGAAAAATAATATGAGAAAAGTAATCATCCATTCATTCACATTTGATTAACTAATGAAGTAAAAAGAAAGGAGAACGTAAGTATAATTTTCTCATCTTTTTTGAAAAAGATAAATGAAAGAGAATAAAATGTTAAATTATGTTAATAAAAAATAAAATAAAAATTCAATTATTTTTTTTGAAAAAACTGAATGAGAAGATCTCATATTCAAAATTTTCTCCCTTCATTCTATTTTTTTGATTGCTAATTTAACAACCCCAAAAAAATAAAAAATTCCATAAAAGAAATAAGCTAGAGGTTTGAAACCACCCCCAAACCTATGTGCCAAGTGCCAAATGGCAATAATAAAATGAATTTATGGGAAATATTTTCACCATTAGAGGTAATTGAAGCACTCCAGGCAACAGTATCTACAGGAACTCCTCGTGTCACCTCTCTTTACCGTTGGATTGCAAAAGTTATTGAGATTGATTCTGACTTTTTGCACTCAAACTTTGCCTTCGGATTAGCAGCATTTTATAATCTAACTAATCTAATCGGTGCCCCTAAAATCCTCAACAGTGCATTATATATATATATATATATATATTAATTATTGTATAAACATTTATTAATAGAAAAAAAGAATGTCTTCATGCTATTGGGGTATGGGTATATTAAATAGTATAATTATTGGCTGTACATTGGATAGGAGTAATTTTCTTTATTTAGGTATATGTCTTAACTATAATATGTTACATATGTAATGCATATATGCTTTTTAAATTTATTTTTTTGTTCAAACTAAATAATTACAATATATACATGTAATTGGATTTTTTTTTTGATAACTCGGTGTTCGATTTTTTAGGGTGATTAATTCGGGAGACCAATCTCATCGTTTACTAGCAGGATCCGATTAAACTTGGGGCAAAGCTCCGTATAGACTAATCTCAAGAGAAAGTGGCATACGATGAGTTTCGACTTGATGATCTCATAGACAAGTCCCTTAATTGGTTTCTACCACCCACTTGACCACCCCCTTAGAATTATATACATGTAATTGGTGTCTTATTAAATATGAATTGAAATTAACCCAAATGGTAACAGAATAGAGTACTTGAAATAGTTCAAATGTAGTTTGTATTTGATTCAATTTAATAGATTTCAAATTGAATATTTTCAAGTTTAAAACAGTTTTTTTTTTTTTTTTTTGTGTGCGGATAAATCAGGTATTTAGTTCAACTTATAAATTATATTTTTCAAGATTATAATAAAGTCAAAATAAACGTTTTGATTAAATTATTAGAAGATATCGTAATTTGTGTTTGATTTAGTTTAATAAATTTCAAACTAAACATTTTTAAGCTCAAAATAGATTTTTTTTGTGTGGATAAATTAGGTATTTAGTTTAACTTATAAATTATATTTTTTAAGACGGCAATAAATTCAAAACAAATGTTTTGATTAAATTATTAAAATATATATATTTTTAAATCATATTTTTTCACTGCTAATCTAAATAAGCATGTAAGAATGAGTAAATATTTAGTCATCCCTTAAGACCAGGATCACTTAGATCAAATTAAGAACCACATTAGCAGTACTATATTATACATATACATGTCACCTCACTGTTGAGAACATTGATACATACCGTTGAATAATTTCTCTGTAAGAAGAGTTGGATTGTCAAAAGGCCGTGTTTAGGAGCTTGAACCAATAAGAAGCTTGGCCATAGTTTTTCTCGCATCTCCATTTACTACTTCCAAAGCTCAACTTTCATTGGCTTCTAGGATCTGCTTCTCAACATACCTGACTTTTCTAATCACTCCTCCGTAGTTATTTTAGCAAACCTCCGCCACCACACCACCATACCACCACCTTTCTATACGTTAGTTTTGAAGAGGTCCCAATTCTTATTCTGCAAAATGAAGGTGAGGGAAAGAGAGAGATTGATGGAGATGTGGTTGTTTTGTTTTTCAGTTCTGGTGTTTCAAATTTGAATGTTGGTTCATTTGGTTGCAGTTCTTTAATTGGATGCAAAACAAATTTAGTGGGGCACAAGGAAACAGACGATCATCAACTGCAGTTTCTGCTACCCGTAAATATATATATATATATATATATATATATTTGATTGACTTTTAATTCTACATATAGTCAATTACATGTGTTTTTCTCCAACTAATGTAACTCGCATGCATTCTTAAGAGAGAACTTCTCTAATGAAGCTTTCATTACTCAATGGCAATGGAATCTTTTCTCTTAATTAAGGCTTAGTGTCTTGTTTGGCTGCTCGTTAGTGTTCTACTTAATGTTGTGACAAGGCCAAAATTTGGCCTTGTGACTGTAATGCATGTTTAGTGCTATTAGTTTCATTCATACATAAAGTAGTTATTATATGAAACTGGTTTTGAAATAATTACTTTATGTGAAATTCATTGCGCCGGATAGAATCCCAATCTGAGAAGAATGAGAATACAAATCAAGATGAGTTGTGCCAAGGTCCAAATTCGGATTAAAAGATATATCATTTACAATGCAGCAATCTCTCACTTTTAACATGACTAAAAAAAATTGAGGATTGGAAAGTATTTTGGTAGAGCGAAAAAAGTAGAGAAAAAGGATTGGGGGAGACTTAAATAAGGATATACAATATATATTAACAGATTTAATTTATATTTTCATTTTGTAGATCATATAAAACAAGAACCTAGCAGAGAAGAATTCAGTGACTGGCCTCACGGATTGCTAGCAATTGGAACTTTTGGAAACAATGATCTACAAGAAAATCCAGAAACTCAACAAAGTTTTCGGGAAAACTCACCTTCATCTGATCAAGATATATCAGATTTCACACCTGAAGAAGTTGGGAAGTTGCAGGAGGAGTTGACAAAGCTCTTATCTCGAAAGCCCGCTGCCAACACCAAAGGAGAAATTGCAGATCTCCCATTGGATAGGTTCCTCAATTGCCCATCAAGCTTGGAGGTTGATCGTAGAAATTCTAATACAGTTTGCAGTGATTCGGATGATATAGATGAAGAAGATATTGAAAGAACTATTAGAGTGATACTTGGCAGATGCAAAGATGTTCGCTTGGAAAATAGTAAGAAATCAATTGGAAAAAAATCAATTTCTTTTCTTCTCAAGAAGATGTTTGTTTGCAGAAGTGGGTTTGCACCAGCCCCTAGTTTGAGAGATACACTTCCAGAGTCTAGAATGGAGAAGGTATTTTCACCTTTTAATATATATATATATACATACATAAATACATGAATGCATATATATGCACAAGTTCATGTTATGATTAAAAGGGCAGTCCAGTCCATGAAACTCCCGTCCGTTCACACTGTAAAGTTGAGTAAGATTAGATGTGCACAGCCTTATATCTTTTAATCCGACATGTTGTTTCTGAACTTATCAGGCCAATCTAAGCTAAGCCCACCTAAAATTTGATGATCAAGAAAAAAATGGAACCATATGTGAATCAAGATCCAGATGGATCCCTGTTTTATCTGTGTTTGATTGAGAACTTTTAAATATATATTTTTGGGATTAATCCTTTCTTTCTGATAATTATATTTGCCAACAGCTTTTGAGAACAATGCTTTCCAAAAAGATATACCCTAAAAATTCATCTAGAGCATCATCAATGAAGAAATATATAGAGGACAAACAAATGCCAAAGAAAGGAAAAGAAGAGGAAATACAGGAGAAAACCAACCATGGATGTAAGTGGGTGAAGACAGATTCTGAATGTAAGTTTATTTTTGAGTTTATACGGAGTTACTTACATAGCTTGGTAACATATTTAACATGAATAGCATGCATGGATGCACTGGTTTAATTTTTTTAATCTGGTGTTAATAGGATCTAATTTGTTATTTGCAGATATTGTTCTAGAGATTTAGATCTTCCTCCATTTTCCTTTGCACTTGATTGGAAGGAAAGAAAACCTTTTTTTTATTTTAATTGAGCTACCCCAAAATATAGAGAGGTTTGGGAATTCTTATAGTTGGGCAAGAGACATGAATAAATCCATTTCTGGTGGCTCATGAAGTGACCATATATTTGTACAGCAGGATCAGCTTCTCTCTTTCTTTCTTTTTGTGGGATGCTACCTCCTCTCTTTTTTCCATGGCTGTATCTATGATGGATACAACACATGTTATATATGAGTAATGTAATGTTAATATCTAGGGATTTCTGTAGTCTGTACTGGCAAAGCTAGACATCCTCCACATTTTTCATCCTAGTTTTACTACACTCTTCTTTAATTATTCTCTCATTAATATAGTTTGAGGCCAATATGTTAGATTGACATGAAATATTATTGAATTGTTTGGTCATGCCATGTATGATGCGGCCATAAAAATGGTGGATTTCTCAAGTTGCGGATAAAAAAGAAAACTTGAAAATAAAGTTCCGTTGCACCGGAATTTATTCATTATTCAATGATCAACTCGTCACATGCATGTGACAACTTCTGTAATTTTAGTTTTACAGCGAATTTCACGTAAATTTCATAAAATATTAAAATTATAAAAGCTTATCACATCGATCATGGAATAATTTCTCAACAGGAACCATTGCTTTGAAACTTCTGATAGTGTTCAGCCATTCCTCAATTGTTTGGCAACTTGGGAATCCATTTTTCCATCATCAATGGCTATATAAATAAATCATATCCTAGAATGAGTGGAGAAGTTCCTCTCTTGATGCCTGAAAATAGAGTAGTTTTGGAAGTACAAAAAAAAAAGTTCTCGTGGTTTGACAAAAAGTTAAAAACACCCCCCACTCCACTGATATATATGTTTGAGCCTACCTTTAAATAATGATTCCCTTCTAATCTATACTCCGGAATCTGGGAGAGAAAGGGAAAGGAAGAAAGGGAGTGTTACACTGTTACTTTATTTTTATATATTATGTACACAAAGGTGCTGTTTAAAGCAAAAATATAATAGATATGGTTTATTTATTTCCTTCCTACTTTTTTTTAAAAAAAAAATGAGATCAAGGGAAAACTCTTATCATTTCACTTTTCCTTTTCCTTTTCTTTTTAACAAATGATAGACTCTCTATTCCCTTATATATATATATATATATATATAGAGAGAGAGAGAGAGAGAGAGAGAGAGAGAGAGAGAGAGAGATTTTATAAATTGGCGAAAACTAATTTCTTATCTTTTTTTTTTTTTTGGTAATTAAACTAATTTCTTATCTGAGACACACACAACACAAATAGAACACAGTTTTGCCCTCTTTTTCTTTTCCTTGTTTTGTTAGGTATACTCAATCAACAGGCTTTTGTATTTGGGGTTGACTTTTGGAGATTAAAAAGTAATTATGGGACTATAGAAGTGCTTTTTTGTTCTGTAATAACTTAAAGTACTTATTTGACTCTTAAGTAGGTGTTTGATTCCTTTGATTACAGGAAAACCAACTCAAATTTGCTGTTTTTTTTCTTTCCTTTTTCTTTTGTGTTTTGTACATTTTGAAAAGTAAATTTCATACAAAAACACTTTTAAAATTTTATCCAAATAATTAAACATGTTTTTCGAAACTATTTTTATAAGCACAAATGTGTAGGAATACAAAAATTATCTCAATCATAGTTGTGATTTAACATTTCACTCATTTAAAAGACAACTTTACCCCTCTTTTTAACTTTTGTTTAGAAAGGATGAATTTGCCTTTTTTTCAGTTAACATCTTATATATATATATATATATATCATAATTTGAGACATTTTTACATAAACTTTTCAACATTATATATTTATTTAAAAGAAAGTGAACAAAATAGCTCCACTCAATATCAATCACACAACATCATTATGCACTTTTTGGACATTTCCATTTTGAAATTCATTTTCTAAAATATTTAATAATGCCAAACAAATCTTTTCAAACCTTGTGAGGTCAAAATAAAGTGAAAGTAATAATTGGCACAACATTAAAGTGACAATTTTTGTGTGTTGGGGTATTTTCAATATATTTTAAATTTTTGTACTTGGACATTAAGTTATTGTAGCAATTTAATAATTAGTTTCTCCAAAACTTATAAGATCAATTGAATTAGTTCCTTTTAAAAAGACAAATAATTAAATAAAAAATGAAAGAAAAGATGGGATAAAGTAAGTAATATAAATATAAACATTAACTTTTTAGGAATAAAAATTATGGAATTTATTTTTCAACATAAAAACATGGATTTTTCAAAAAAGAAAAGCTCATCAAATTTTGCAAATCTATATGCACATTCAATTTTAATACTAAAAATCATATAATTGTAAAAAAAACTATTTTAAAAAGTCTAGTAAATAATATTTTTATTAATTAAGAGATTTTTAATCTTTTAATATTATTAAGGGTAAATTACAGTGACTTCCTTTAAGATTTAAGACAATTACACTAACTTTTCATGAAGTTTCTAAAATTATACTAACATTTCTTACTTTATAAAATAATATACAGATACCTCTCTCTAGCCAATTCATTTTCTTTAAAATGATAAAATTATTCCTTTTATTTATTTATTTTTTGTATATTTTTAATTTTTACTAATTTATTCTAACTTTTTTATTTAAAAACAAATTTAAGATAAAGAACTTATTTTTATTTTATATAAAAATAAATTTAAAATTTTTATCAATATTTATTTAAAAAATAAAAAAAGTTAAGATTTAAAAAATTAAAAATATATATAAAATAGTTAATTTTATCAGTTTTTTAAAAAAATTAATTAAAAAAAATCTATATATTATTTTATAAAATAAAAAAATCAGAATAATTTTAAAAAATTAGTACAATTATCATAAATCTTAAAAAATATAAATATAATTTATTTTATTATTAATTGTCAAGTAGGCGACACAAGCAATGGAAGGTTGATCATCAAAGATCTTTTGCCGATCTCTGACTTTCTGCATTTCGATCCAATAAAAACGTGGCACGTCTCTAGACTCATTGAACTGTAACACGCCTAATGACCACTCATTATTTTTCCTCCAATTCACCGCCCAAACTGCATCTAATGAATACGACCCTTTTTATTCGATCAATCAAAAGAATAATAATAGATATTAGAGAGTCGATGGCGGAGGCGAGAGAGCAAATATCTTTCCATATAAGAAATTGCAGGCGCAAGCTCATGGGAAGGTTCAAACCCTAGAGATCTCCCAGCCAACTCCTTAGAATTTTCCCGCATTTTCTCTCGCTTACCTATAATTTTCCTTTCAGTTTTCTCTTGAATTGTTCCGGTGCGATTGGATCTGAGTGTTTATTTCAAAACCATTTAGTTCCATCAATCCGGAGTAATCTAAGTCGAAATTTTAAATCTTAATTCTAAATTTTCCGAATTAGTCAGGTTACGGGTTTTTAGATCCGAAGAACAGAACAAAGTGTGGAACTTTGGTGTTCTATCAGGTTTTTTTTTTCAAGGAATTTTATTGGTTGGTAGTGTTTGAAAGTAGGTTTTGAGTTTGAGATTTTCCGTTATTGTGAATTTTTAGGGTATTTGTTTTCGGAGCGATTTGTATTTAGGGTAGTGTTGGTGAGGCATCAGAGAGACTCTGAGCTGCCAATGCCATTTGTTTCGTTTTTGGAGGATTTTTCGGTGATTTTTCAGATACCGAAAAAGTTTGAGCTCAATGTCTTGGGCAGGACCGGAAGATATCCATCTATCTACTTCTCTTGCAAGCTATCTTGACAGTAAGCTCTCTCTAGCCTTTTCTTCTCTTATTCATCGTTTCTTATCTTTGTATTGCTGACTTGCAGTATTGGGTTTTTGTGGTTTTCAATATGTAATTTCTCTCCAAATCTTATCGTAGTATGTCAAAAAGTTCTTAGATTTGTTGTTGATGTTGTGAGAGTTATTAGCTGAAACTCACCATCGACTGGGGATGCTTTTGAGGGTGATACAAATATTTTGTGCATATTGGTTTTGTGGTAGATATTGCTTGAAAACTTTTAAGCTGCTAATGTTTCTTATATTTAATTACGAGCAATGCTTAGTGTGCGAACAGAATTGTGCTTCTAGATCCCCTTATTACCTAATGGTATGGTGTGCTTGAAATTCATGGATTAATGAGTGTCCATGAATTACCCCCCCACCAAACGACCCACATCTTCTTTGTCTAAAGAAGCCAATATCATAATTCAGTGAAGTGAACTTTTTTTGTAAACATCTTATGTTTCTCTAGCGACCATGATCCACCAGAACCACCACTAATACCTACTTATGAAAGAGAAGAAATGGACTATACCAGAAAATTGGCATTAGATTATTTTTTTGGATTTATTTTGCAAAATAAATCCTACCTACTTGTCAAAGGAAGGGATATATATGGAGAGGAGTTGCGATCATGAATTGAAATTTTACTTTGGAAGATATGACAGTGACAGATATACTACCCTAATGTTCCTTTTTTTAGTCACACCTTTAATGGGTTATTCATTTTTTTGCTTAAATGGATTGTAGAGGTACTAGTGATGACTATAGTGTCTTAGAGTACCAAATGTCCATGAAAGGAAAAATATGGATTAGAGTATGAAATGGCATTTTCTTAAAGGAATATAATATAGTGTATATAGTTTAATTAATTTTATCTGTGTATGAAGTGAAAAGGATTTTTTGGCCGTTACCTCTGATAGAGATTGAAAATAACTTGGAAATCAATAATGATTAATATATTGGACACCAAAAGATGCCTAAATATACCAAATAACTTTGAGAATATGCAAAATAATTTCTTTGTTTTGCAAAGTGCTGCAATTTTGCTACCAAATATGAGAAAGGAAAATGTGTGTCACCTTATTCCACATATTCTAATTTGTACAACTTTCAAATGTGTACGCTTTCATCTTTATTTTTATGAATTACAAAGTGTAATAACTGATACTGAAAGTTAGAGTTAAATGAAAAATAAATAAAATTCAGTTCCAAAAAAATAATTTATTAAATGACTTGTATAGTTACCAATGCTAGTGCATTGACTTATTTTCTTTTCAGATGAACCTACACAGTATTAATCTCATTTCCATGAAATTAGAAATTTTATGCTATTAAAAGAAACAAATTTTAGTTAATGGTTAAACATGGCCAAGAAAGTACTGAATGTTCCTTTGGTAGCGTGTCTCTGTATCTGTCTATATATGCATAAATGTGCATGTGTTATATAAAATGTGGAGTTTTTACAAGGAATTTGTATAAAAACTGTAGGTGTCATTAGCCCTTTCAGTTGCTATTAGTTAGAGTTTATCTCTCCTGTAATGGTCATGCTTCTCTATCCTGGTGTTTCTTTCCAGTTGTAGTTTCTGTGTTCATTGCAAATGCCTCATGCTTTGTATTTGTTTCCATCAACAAGTTGGATGGGTCTAGTAGTGTATACACTTTGTGCATAGAAGGTCAATTTTTTATGTTTTGGGATCTCACATTTTGATTCAAAGTTTAACCTGGAGCTTTTGTGCACACAAATCTATATTGATAAGATCTGTGAAATTTACAATCGAGTAGTATTCTGTAAATATTAGATAGATCAAGTTGGATGTAGTTGTTACAGATTGGCACCAAAATTTGAAGTGCTACAGTTTCTTCCTCCATTCTTTGGGCTCTAATGCTTATTTTTATATATCAAATATTTGCTTTTTTCTCTAGAGAAACTTCTTGTATTGCTGCGAGATGGTCGAAAGCTGTTGGGGATACTTCGTTCTTTTGATCAATTTGGTATTGTTTTCCCCTTTTCTTAACCTAAGTTTGACCTAATAATTTTAAAAACTCGATCAATTGACAAGATTTGTGTATTTCATATGCAGCCAACGCTGTTCTTGAAGGTGCATGTGAGCGAGTTATTGTTGGTGAACTTTACTGTGACATCCCATTAGGTCTATATGTAATCCGTGGGGAAAATGTCGTTTTAATTGGCGAGCTGGTAGGAAGTCATATTTGTTGCATTCTATTCCTGCAAAAATTTTGCTTTAATAGCCTTACCTCTTAATTTCTGAAAATTTTCATGTGATTCATTAGGACTTGGAGAAGGAGGAACTTCCCCCACATATGACTCGTGTTTCAGCAGCAGAGATAAAAAGGGTAGGTGACTACTATTATTGTGCAAATGCATATCTTAATGAATAATTATACACTGTCATGGCCTTTGACTGAACGGCTGACCTTGCCTTTCCTTTTTGCGTAATTTCTTATATAAGGCTTTGTTAAGTTGAGTTGAATTTCTTCAACCAATTGATAAAGTATATCCAGGAACATTTATATATCCTTTAGGTCAGAGTTTATTTAGTATCAGAGTGTGAATTTGTGGCTCTGTTGCAAGGTGGATCAGAGAGATCTCAGTTTGTCTCCATAATTTTATAGAAATTCTCTTTCGAGGGGGAAAAATAATAAAGAACTCGAAAAAATACTTGGTGTAATTGGTTTAATGGCCATTGGATTGGCTAATTGACTTGGTCGGGTACTCAGATCTTGGAGTCATCCAGTCTGTTGAAGAGTATAGTTTTTGGGTCAAAGGAGACCAACTGGTAAGCCTGAACTTTGTTTAGTTTCTCTTTGGGAGTATGTGGGAGTAATGGATCAGTTATTAGGAAGTTCTTTGGCAAGTACAATAAGATGGGTTTTAATGACCTTAGATCCATCATTCACTATAGATATTGACAAAATTACACAGCTGTGCAATCTAGTTGGCTGACCATATTTCTTTAGACGGGCAGGGAGGAGATTTTGGTGTGATTTTTGGTGTTGGAATGATGATAGGGGATGTAGCATCAATCAATTGATGGAGTTGGAATTTCTCCATTACTGAGATGTGACAAATTCACATGATTCCTTTTCGGACCTGTAAATCCATATTCATCTATTTAACATGGAATCATAAGTAGTTCTCTGGTTGAATAGGTTATCAAATATTATGTGGGTCATAACTTATGACTTGGTTTGGATATGTTCATCTATTAAAAATGGAAACATGTGAAGTTTTCTGGTTGAATAGGTTATCAAACTTTCTGTGGGTCATAACTTATGACTTGGTTTGGATGGATTATGCAACCTAAATTACAATTATTAAAACAGGTCTGGATTATGGGTAGTAGGGAAATTCTGGGAAATCTTATCATTTTCGTCATCATGACACCAAATGCACATGAAGTTTCTTTTATGATGTTATGAGTACCTCAAAGGCAGTCATGCTCATTAGTGCACCCCCCACCCCTTTCTTTTCCCACTCCTGGCAGAAAAAATGGTATAGTCAGTGTTGATTTTGGCTGATTTTTTAAAGCATATTTAGTTTAGTAACTAACATTTTGTTGAACATCCTGAGAGAAACTACTTCTTGAACATCTAAAGTTACTATATTATTATCATTACCCTACTAACTTTATCTTGAAGGAGATTGAAGTGTGGATTTTAAGGGTCTAAAAGTTTAGGATTTGAATTTTCTAGGATTAGGCATTTGTGGGGGGTGCTTGAGCTTTTGTGTGTGTATGTTTAATTTATGAAGCACAAATACTCTATTTTAGCTCACATATTTGTATCAGACACATCAGGGATACGTTAGGATGCAGTTTTTTTAATATTTTTTTCTTGGATTTTCTCTCAACTATTCCTCTTTTCTTTTGGGTTATAGTATGTGTTTTATGTAGTAGTTAGCAAATTTGTTTAGAAATTTTTTTTTGACAACTAGAAGTATATTAAATAGAACCGCCGTGTGGGAGGGTGGAAGAAACCCATTTACACTGGACATGCTACAAAAATTATTGCTTACAAGTCCTCAAAAAATCAAGGCTTCTTTAGCACAAAAAACAATAACTTCAAAAACTGTCTTTGAATTTTTTTTTTGGGGGGGGGGGGGGGGGGGTGGGGTTCATCCCCTTCAAAAACTCTTCTATTCCTTTCTTTCCCAAAACTCCACATCAAGCGTAGGAGAGCCCTTTTCCACACTTTGTTTCTTTTCCCTCTATTACCCCTGCCCCCAGAAACAAGAGCTCCTTGATTGAAGCTGGGAGAACCCCAAGCAACACCAAAAATAGAAAAAAAAATTATTCTAGCAGTCTCAAGCCATCCCAAAGTGGATGAGCAAGTGATCCACCAATTCTAGATCACACTTGCACATACAGCATCTGTTAGCCATTCGGAAACCTCTTTTCTGGAGGTTATCTTCTGTTAATATGGCCCCTTAAGATGCCTCCCGAACAAAAAATGCAGCCTTTGCCGGAACATTATATCACCATACGAACTTCTATAGAAAACCTGCTTCATTCCAACCCCCTAACAAAATATAGAATGACTTAACCATGAAGAAACCAGAGCTGGTGGCAGCCCAGTAAAGAAAATCAACCTGTCCTTCATGCTGCAACTGTTCAGGGTCTCCAACAGATTTTTCACTTCTCCTATTTCCCAGTCAAAAAATTGCTCTTGAAACAAGGGACCAAACAACCTCCCTCCCTACTTAAGAAAAACAATCTACAACCCACTCCTCTTTGTTCAAGTGATTGACTGAACGGCAATGGAAACTTCTCCTTAAAAGACCCAACACCGCACCAATCATCTTCCCAAAATTTTGCCCTAGCCCCCTCCCCAACTTGCATACTTAGTGCATTCTTAAAATCTGCCATCCCCTCTTGAATTGATCTCCATAAGATGCATCCCAAAGGACCCACCACGTTTCTGGTAAACCCCCCCACCCCAAAACACACACTGTTGCTTCCTTCTTAGTAATCAGTTGCTTTGTTTTTCTGACTAAGTTAAGGATTATGCAAGCATTTGTTTTCATTAAAACTAACAAGTTAGTGATGGCATGGTGGGTAGAAAAAAAAAAGTGATTCTAGATCACCTCTTTGTGTGACATCCCCATTGCCATGCATATTTTTTTTCTGTTCCTTTTCCTTTTGCTCTTCTTTTACCAAGTTCTATTGACTGCAGATTTTTTTATTTCATTCTCTCCCTTTTCTTCCTTGCCCGGATGTTCCTCTTCTCTCTAGATGTCTTTTATGCTTTCTACTTCCATCCTAACAGCTGTATACTATCATACTTTCAACAGGCACAAAAAGCAGAAAGGGAGGCTACAGATCTTAAAGGTTCCATGAGAAAGAGGATGGAGTTCCTTGATATGGACTGATGTGTTTCTCTTTGACATGCAGTCCTGCATTTTGCATTGGGCTCATGCCATTTCTTCCGCAAATATTATCGCGGTTGGTGGATGTTGGGTGATATAATCAGGGTTGGGTGGTCATTTTACTCTCTCTCTCTCTCTCCATACACAATTTTCTGTAACATTTACAAAAAGTCTATTTCACAAGGTTGAGAACATGATGTTTGAGTTCTTTGTTTGGTGTTTCAATTACGACCTTGTTGCTTATCCTCATCTTAGTGGCAGCCGAAGGCGGTAGAGATGGAAGGATAACAAGGACGACTGGCAGATCTTTGGTTCCTTCTATATTCTGTATCCTTGATATCTTTGGCCTTTTCCATTCTCTTCTTTTGTTCTGCAAGGGCTTGTTTCCCCATTGATGGCAAATTGTAGAGATTTGTAGGCACTTCAGTCCTGGACTAACACGGTAGAACATGTCTATTCATTTGTAGGTTGCTACACGCATGCTGGAATGGTGTGGTCCAGTGTTGAAATTTAGTCTTGCCAGGGCCCTTTATGTTGTCTTAGTCTAGGACCTGTACGTTCGTAATGCATTGATGTCCTTGCATATTTGAATTATGAGGAGATCAGTTACATATTTTTGGATTTTTTGGGAATTAATGGCCTTTTGTTGTGGATTTTGTACTGAAATGCCTCCTCAAACTAGTGAGGTATCAAGAGCCATGTTTTATGCAGGAATCCTGAAATGCTTGAAAGAAATCTTTAGGCCACTTGCATTCTCCCATGGTGATTTGAAATCATCTGCATTGCAATTATTACAATTGTTTCAAATTAATGTACTGTCAATAATTGTAAACAGAGTTACCATTGTTTTTTTTTTTTGGGGGGGGGGGGGGGTGGTTTTCTCACAGCTCACAAGGTATTTCCTAGATCATTTGAAACTTTTTTAAGTCGTCTCCATTTGACGGGTCGTGATAGTCCATCTGATTCTAGTCAACTTCCTTTTTTGCTTCAATTCTTTTATATTTTTTGGCAATTATAATCTGTGAAATCCACTCTAAAAGCAGAATCTACTTGAAGCGAATTATGGCTAATTGAACAAAAAAGTTGCAACTTTTAATGTTTATTTGAAAATGTATTGTGGTGTAAGGCATTAGATTCTACTGTTTCTCCATTTGACGGGTCATGATTGTGTATCTTTCAGTGAGTGTTGAATGAGAGGATGGTGTTGATATGTTTATTTCGAAGCATAAATTGTTTTAATAAAAAAGAAAATCGTACAAATCTTTCCAAACAAAATTCAATCTGAATATAAGTTACTTCTTAAATTTTTCTCTTTTTTAAAAAAATTCTTTCTATGCCTGTTTTGAAGCCCTTGTTTACCAACTGAAACGGGCAAAAATAATGAGGACTAAATTGAGACAGAAGGATTGGAGGAAAATGATTCTAAAATGACTATATTGTTCATAAAAGCCCTCGTTTACCAACTGGAACAGGCAAAAATAAAGAGGATTAAATTGAGAGAGAAGGATTGGAGGAAAATGATTCTAAAATGACTATATTGTTCATAAATAATGCATGATGTGATTCTTCTGGGACAATGAAAAGGTTCACATTGTAACTAAAGTGAAAACGAAGGTGATATGAGTTAAAAGTATAATTTATCTAAAATCTATCTGTTTTTATATTCCTTTTTGTAAATCTTTTTATTTTTCTCCTCAAACTAGCCGCTGCCCCACCATGGATTATCTGGGGCTGTAAATAACTTGTATGCGGATCATCCGACGGCAACCACGTTTTTCCATCAAGGATTAGGGGTTCAACTGGCCCCATCTAATCCATTTTACCATATAATTTCGCAATCCACAAGCATATGAAAAACTTAACCATATAACGACACTGTACTTTGGACTTTTAGTTTGAGACGATATCTCTCCACTCTCACGCTTAGTTCCTCAGACAACTCCCCGCGTAAGGAGATACACCCACTTTCTCGTTCTCTGTCTCTCTAAAAGCTTAAACTCTGTGACAGCAATGTCGGCGCTTAAGTCATTCACACCTATAACTCTTCTATCGGTTTGGTTTCTCTGCATTGAAGCCTCTGCACATCACTACGCAGGAGAAAGATTCGTGAGCAGGGCAATGCTTGAGGGGACCTACTCTTCTCTCCCTAACTACAACGATTGTGCCCGACGGTGAATTTGACTACTCTCTCGTTGTTGTTCATAATCCCTATTGTTTTCTTTGTGATCCTTTGCATTGTGGAGTATTCGCATGTTGAATGCAAAAATTGGGGGTAAATTAAGATGTTCTTCTAATCGATCAGTTGTGATTTGTGGAGATTTGAGTGAAAAAGTAATAGTAGCGTGGCAGTTTATAAAAAAATATCTAGGTACCCTTTGAGTAGCTTACTGAAAGTACTTTAACGTCTACTGAGAACAATTGTTGAAGTACATTTGACTCTCAGAGAGTAGTTTAAGATTGCTAATGAAAGAAGTCTTATTATTCTTGTTTATTAGCTGTATAGCTTTCACATATACCACTTAGTGATTTATCTTTATATTAATTTGTTGTTTCATTTGGATTCACCTATTTTATGACAGAAAGTTATCCCCCCCAACAAAAAAACTTATTTTATGACAGAATGAATATTTTTCTTGAATTTACAACATTATGAAGGCTGTTTTACCCCCCCCCCCCCCCCAAAAAAAAAAAAGCATACTATTTATATATTAATACTTATATTTGGATTTCCAATTGCTACGACCTAAGCGTTGTGACGATGAAAAAATGTAGTGTACATCTTGCCCTGAATATTAAAAAATATGAGGGGGAAAATGAAAAGCAAGCAAGGGAACATGCAGCAAAAAAAGTACCTGGATATACCGGGAAACAAATCTGAAGTGTCTTACTTAGGCTGCCACATTGATCCATCAAACTAAAGACTATAACTAATATGAAAATTAAATATTTTTTTTATCTCTGAAAGTATTGTATTCATATAAGGCGTCAGAGCGAGGTGAACCTATAATTACAAAAAAAAAAAAAATGGAGTAGGCCACAAAAATTAAGTTCTACACTCACCCAAAAACTCTATAAAAGAATCTAGATACAAAAGAATTGCCTCCTTAACCCAAAAAAGGAGTGACCGAAATTTTTTTCCCTTAAGTTAGACGTGAACTGTTCTATCCCGTCAAAAATCCTCCTATTCGCCTCCTTACATAAGCACCACACAAGACATAAGAGAGTCATCCTCCAAACAAATCTCACCTCTTTTCTAATTTAGATACTTCTCCAACTCAAAAACACTTCCCTTATGGTGACTGGGATGACCAGCTATAACCAAAAAGGGCAAAAATCGAAACTCACTCGTCTCTTGCTATTGTGCAATAAATAAGAAGATAATCCACCGACTCCTCACCCTTGCTATTGTCACTTTCAAAGGAACCCGGGATTTCCACGCCATCTTCTAAGGAAAAGACTCATCATTTCTAACAACTAATTTCTTGTAAAATGAATTGACTCTGAATTTTTTATAATTACTCACCTTCCATGTCATCGCATCATTCCTTCCCTCCAACACCTTAAATCTACGACGAATCTCCATAAGTGATTTGGAAATCCCTTCAGACACAAGGACCCCACACATGGTTACCACCTATAATATCTACATAACCAGAAATCAGGCATTCTTATTTATTGTAATGCTGAAAAGAGCATGGAATCCTCCCTTCAAAGTCTCATTACGACACCAAGCATCCTTTCAAAATCTAACCCTCAATCCATCCTCTATCTCCAAACGAATATGAGGAAGAAACTCATAACACCCTATTGCCACAAGGCTCGACAACTTCCTTCGAGACTTTGTGGGATGCGTAGTCATGATTCTGTGTTTTCAATCCCAGTCAACACCACAAGGGATCAAAACTTTGTGGCATTTGCCTTCTTCTTCTGTCTCTCTCTCAACTCAAGATTTGGGTGGGTAAGCTTGTGCTATAAATACAAGTTATACTGCATTATGAAATGATGCCTTCTCCTTGATGTGTGTTAATTTTAAGCAGTGCTGCCTAATGTTTTACAAGAAGACTAAACCGATAACTTTTGTTTACTGATTGGATGTGACAGTCTAGACAGTTGACGGCCAAACTAGATATGTACAGGAAATTCACAAATGCTTTGGCAGTAGCTGTTATCGTGTCCGTTGGTTGGATATGCTATGAGGTAATATTTTTCAGTGCAGAGAATAAGGCACATTTATCTTATCTTCCATCACTATTCATGTCAATTGATTTGTGAAAATTTTGTTAAGAGAGTAGTAAATTTAATTTTTTTTTTTTTTTAATTTTCAAGATATTGTTTTTGTATTGGAAAGTCACAATCAATTGCAAGTAGGAGTGGGAATTATGGGTAATATTTCCTAGGTCTTAGGTTCAACTCTCACCCTAAGAGCCACTCATCAAAAAAAAGTAGTGGTGGCATTTAGGCCTGGTTAGGTTGGGTAGTGGTTGTGAATGTTTCAAAGTTGAGGTATGGGTGCCGGATTAAATGGGTCAAGCCGAACACAGCAACAAATACATACAAATGTTGTTTAAGTGGGACTTAGAAAAAAGATAGGAGGATACAAAATGTAGATAGGAGTGTAAAATGTAAATACACAACTGCTGTCCGATCACATGGAAACTAAAAATGAAAAGAAAGGAGAAAATAACTGCTTTGCAATTTCAAGTAGCGGTGGCAATTGGGTCAGGCTTGTGTTGTGTTGAGGTTAACTAACTGGCTCAACCAAAACACAACAGATATATACAAATATTTGTATAAGTGAGAATTCAAGAAAAGACAGAGCATGCAAGATGAAGATGAACTGAGTGTAAATACACAACTACATCAGATCACATGGAAGATAAAATGAAAAGAAATGGAGCAAATGTGTAACTGCTTGAAGTTCCGAGTGTAGATGAAGTAGAGCTTGAATTGCTTTAGGCAAAGCCTTGAAGCATACAAGCATTCAAATGGAAAAGCTTCTTTTTGAGGCATTCCTTGGGTTGAGAATTCAGCTAAGGTTGTCCTTTTAGAGTTTCTACTAGATGTAACTTAAGTTAAACAGGTCTTGAGTTTGGGTTATTTGGTTGAAAGAACACGTTTAATTAAATGGGTCAAATGGCAAGCAAAAGTAAAATAAAGTAAGACGTTGGTCAAATCATGTCTACCAAACATGACCTCTTTATTGTGTCAGTTAAATGTGTCGATTTGTCTAGGGCATGAACATGTATGATGTCAATGTAACCTCTAATTCTGTCCCCGATTTTACTTAAGTTTGTGGGTTGTATTGAGAATTGCCACCTCTACTTGCAAGTCAGGTTAAATCAACATTGTTAGGTAATGATGGGTTGGAAGTATTTCACAAAGAACACTAATTTGTCAAACCACTTGTTTCTCACCTCCTACTCAGGAAAATTTGAAAGATGCTTTTTTGCGCTCTTTCTTGCTTCTAATTTTGGTAATGCAATCACTTATTAGTTATTGCATAACTTTATTTTTGCAGCTCCATTTTAAGTCTACTGATGTGTACAATGAGCAATGGCAGAATGCATGGATCATTCCTGCCTTCTGGCAAGTCCTATCTTTCTCTCTCCTGTGTTATCTGTGCTCTTTGGGCGCCATCTCAGAACTCAATGCAGTAAAAACTGGCTCCTAGCTATAGAATGCATATATTTACATATGTGCTTGTATTAATTGTGTTACTGCAGCCAAGCACCTTAACATCCATTGCCAACCCACACCCCCACCCCCCAAAAAATAAAATAAAATAAAAATAAATAAAACACTCTCAAGGATCACCACTATAGAATACGTCGGAGCAGGTGGGTTGATTTTGTTGTTTTCCCCCCTAGTTACCTTTCTTTTTGATGGAAAATATGTAACTGATGGGTGTATCTAAAATTAGTATGTTGAGATGAATGTATGGAAAGATAAGAAAAGATAAAATTTGAAATGAACATTGTGAGACGGTAGAGGTAGCCCCTATTGAAGATAAAATGAGAGAAAATCACCTAAGATGGTTTAACATGAACAACAATGACTTATAATTGCTCTAGTGAGAAAACGCGACATGATACACATTGAAGATAATACTAGAGTAAGGATAAGACCAAATTAACATTGGTTGAGATAATAAGGAAACACATAGTAATTTGTGGTATAACTGAATCTATGACCCTAGAAAAAGTAAAATGACAAAACAAGATTCGTGTAACTGACTGCAATAGGTGGACTTTTTTAGGGATATTAGGCATTGAGTTGTAGCTGATCCCATTTTTTGTATAGCGGTTTGCCCCTTTGGGCACATTTTTTTATACTTTCTATTTACTGATTAAAAAAAAGGAGGGGTTAATGGTGTTGAGTTATTCTGGCTCAAAACTTTTGTGGCCATGACAAAGGGCGACACAATGCACGAATCTCTTGCCACTATGAGGTTCGAGAAGGTTAAGATGTACATAATCTTATCTCGCGAAAAAAAAACTATTTTCGCTACTCGAACTCTCATGTCACAATGGAGTAACCTTACTGTTGGGTCAAAGTCCACTCTCATTGAAGTATTAATTGACGTGAGCTTTAAAGAAGCCAGACTCGGGAGCTTGACTTGGTTGTTATTGGACAAATCTGCTAAATAGTTGTCAGCCAATCTTATGATAGCGGTCCGCAGAATTATTTAAATTGTCTTCCAAATCCTATCAGAGCTTTTCTTTAATGTTATTTAAAACAATCATCACTGATTTTCTTCATTCTGCTCTGATTATATTTTCATTTCATAGGTATGGTTACTCTGAAGATGGGAGTGAAGAGTTTGACAAGGATGATACTTTGAGATTCATAAAACCATCCCCAATGCCTTCAAAGGATGTCCAAAATCCCCCAGAAGTCAGATCATATGGCAGCAATGGGGCATCCAATGGTGATTTGGAAGAAGACAAGACAGAGTAATGTAAAACATGACCGTGGCAATTTGAACGTCTGTGGCCCCAACACGATCGAGTTGCTCACTGAGCCTGTATAGAATTTGTGAGCTGAGCTTGGAAAATTCCATTTAGGGAATGCGATACAAGTAAGTTCTTTGCTTTTCTTGCCCTCTTGTATATTTTGTTCTACATATTTGTTTCGTTAGATTTTACACTTGATGTTAACCCATCATGTGTATTATATTGTGATATTTGAAATTATACTTATTTTGCACAGTAGTAACAACATAGCATTACAAGTTGTACTGAAATTTAACTAAGCTTTGTTCCATCTTATTATTATATCATTTTGTTTGGCCGTATGAAATTTGGAGCATTAAAATTTAAATTAGATGCAATTGAAGGCTAATAACCTTTAATACCAAAAGACTGTTACCTCTTAGGACATCTCCAACAGACGCAAGTCTGTATCCATCCGCTTTATTAACTAGTCATGAAAGAAAACTTTTCTCCAACAGACTCTGTATTTTCGGTCCCCAAAATGCTGAGTTATCAAAAAGTAGCTTCCAGGCTGCTTCTTTTTTTTTTCGTCAACAGGAGTATTTATTTACCAAGTATAACTTACAAAAAAATTCAATTTATTGACATAACAGATGCTCAGTTCCTTCTCTTATCAGACATTCCAAATTGCACCATGCTTCCTAACTTTCTGAGTTTATCAAAGCTTATCTAGATTCTGTTTTCTGGTCTGAAAATCATAATTTCAAGTGACATATCAGAGAGTAAAACAGGCACAACAATGTGAACAAATGAAACAAAAAAATCTAAAATGCAGTAATAAATCAAACAACAACATGCTTACAAGAGCTGAAGCATTTAGGCGGAGGAAATTCTGCTATTCCAGAGAGAGTCGCACAACCATTCTATCCCTTCCAGTGTCCACAGACTATCAGCTGGCAGATCCTTAAAGAATTTGAGAGACCAGGAAAGCTCAGAATGATCAAAATTTCATCACCCAACCACTTCAAAAAAATTCAAAGAATGTTTTCCTTTCCCTAGGTTCTAACTATTAAAACTCATTCCAATGGGTGTTACTGCTTCACTGTGATCTCCTCCTCGGATGCTGCTGAAACAGGGTATCCTTCAAAGAACTCCAAGATCGCGGTCTCTAAATCCTCGACTGAGTACTTGATGTATGTCTCTGGGTGCTTTCCACTCTCTATGTGGATCCTGAAGCGGCCAAGGAATGACCGGTAAGCCGGAATCAACTTCTCCGATATCGATATACAAAGCTCCTCACGAAGCTGCATATCTGGTACCAACCATGTCAGCTTGAGTCCTGTGAACCTCCTCAAACATTGCATTGAAGTTCTTAAACCGCTCTCTCAAAGCACTCTTTGATACTCCAGATGATAAACTCCCACTCACGTGTAGCCCCTCATCTCTCAAACAATACAAGACCCTCACCCAAGTTGATCTCTGGTAGCTTGTCGCTGCCTGCCTGAATTTCCCCGTTAGCTTCCTCAGATAATAGTCACTGATCATCTCTCTCAATTCCGGATACCCTTTGATCTTCTGAACAATGTAATGAACATTGTTCATAATGAACAAATGAGCCAAAGATGCATCTTTGTAATGCTTGGACTTGCCCTCCAAATTGAATTGTAGAATCACAGTGATCCAAGTCAAATGGAGTGCCAAAGGAGTTCGCCCCTCTAATTCTGCAAAGTCCATATCCGGTGTGGTCGGATCACCGGAATATCTCGAACCGGTGGACGGCTTAGATACAATCAATTCAATCAAGGTTTGCTTGTAATCAGAGATCAGACTGATATAATTCATCACATACCTAGTCAAGGGGTGAATTGTCCCTCCGGGAACCAGGAATTTCTGATGGCTCGCGAAGCACTGCGTTCTCAAACTCTGACAAAATACCTCTCGCCGCCTCCGCTAGCCGAGACAATATCTCGGCTGCTTGAACTCGAATTGATTCCGACGATTTGGACTGAAAAACAACCTCAACATCCGGCAATAAATCTGATAGCGCATCATGGAGGTCTAAGATCTTGAACAACTTCTCAGGCGATCGACGACTATTACTCACAGCCTCCACAAAGTTAAACAACTGAATTGCTGGACCCTTAACAGTCTCCATGAAACACGCATCATCAGTGGCCGCCCCTAAACCCTTAAAGATTTGCTCAGAGAGTCTCTTTTCACTCGCAAACACAGTACGAACACAAACCTTGGCGGCTTGTGTCCACCGTCGGATCTTCCTCTCCAACGCCTCACGCTCCAGCTTCTGGATATCACCGATGCTCAAATTTTCAATCCCAAGTCGGCGAAAGGTCCCGTCCACAGCAGACTTCCGTACACTTCCGTAAACCTGAACGCACTCACGAAAATATCCGGCAGAGATCATCCTCTCCGCGATGCTCCGGAGATCATCAATAACTTCACATGGTATCAGATCGAGCTCACGAATACTATGAGTAGATCGATAACTAGAGCTGGTACTATTCTCGCCTGTTTGAAGTTCAGCTTCCCTAGTCATGGCATTGTCTTTCGCAAAATCTTCGTCCTCTAATTCACCATAACCAGTGTTATCAATCCTCGAAGACGAGCTGAGTCGAAGAACTTGGATCAACAAGCGAATCGGATTCAATCGGACTGGTGTGGGCAATCAATATGTTCCGAAACTCGTCTTCGAGGCGGGCCATGGCGATCTGAATTGCGCTGTTGGCCTGGTTGTGGTCGTCGGCCATCGTCGCCGATGCCAATAACCGTTGAATATCGTCCACGGCCTGCAAGTACCGATCAATCTCTTGGCGCTCGCCATCGAAGATCATTCGTTCCCTGGCCTCTTCCGACACCATCGAATCCCAACGCAAGATTATTTTTTCGGCTGATGCGAACCCAACGGTAACGTTTTCAGGCGGCTCCATTCTCGGAAATGAAGAGTTCAATCACCCCGGGAAAAGTTGAAAATGCAGAATGTGGAAAAGCAGGTGATTTGTGACGTGTGTTGGGGTCTTGAGTGAGATACCAGTCAGAGATGGCTTGCTCCCTAGATTTTAGGATATTTTTTCGTCCTGTAAGTTAGATTTACTCTACACTTCACTCTTCTTGATTCGAAAAGTTACATATATTGTTTAGAAACGTTTTAAACTGGATTGTGTCATCATCACTCTCGTTTAATTATATAATTTTTTCTAATTTTAAATATTTTTTAAAAATAAATATAAATTACTGATTAAAAAGTATTTATTAAATAAAAAATAAAAATAAAAATTTAATACTATCAAATCTCCCTCATGGGCAAAAGAAGGAAAGTTAGTCTGAATTTGATACCATTAATTAAAAACAATTACTTAGACTTTCATAAAAAAAATATATAAATAAAAATGCTTTTCATAATTTAGGGATTTGCTGTTATTTTTACATAAATTCAATTATTTATTTTTAAAATTCAGTTCATTTTCTGTCTTGATAATATTGTTCTATATTTTTATTAGACCATTTAAATAAACTAATAGAACTGAAATTGTGCTTATTGTTTAGTTAAGTAAATTTATATTATTCACTTTAGTCCTAATTTATAAAATGACACATTAAAACTTAGATTTTAATGTGAGATGCACTGTCAAACCTTTTATAATCTCCAATCACATTTGAATTAGTGCTCTGCAAGGAATTTAATCAATGGATGGAAAAGTTGATGGAGAATCATTCACGAAACGAGGTTGAGAAGAATTGTCGAGTGAGATATTTTCCTTCCCAACCCCAACCCCAACCCCAACTCATTTGCGAAAGAAATAGGACAGAACAGAACAATAGATGAGGGGAAGAAAAACGATGGAAAAATGGAGAGGAAAATAAACATCGAGCACAGATATACTTGTGTGTGTGTATACACATATATGTAACACTAACGCAATCAAAAATTGTCATGATGGGTCCGTTTCATCAACTACTATCATTTATTGTCACTAAAATAAGTAATTGATTCATGGCTCCATTCTATCACTTAATCTGTCATCCATGCCACTTTATCATTGTACCATCTCACCTTCAACCTTTCTTTTTCTTCCTCTTTTTATCTCTCTGTCCACCCCCACCAAATCTAAAATTCTCACCAAAACAAACGCCATGCTGTCTTCATGTCTTTATCAAAATCTCTCATACATACATATACATATATGATATATATATATATATATATAGTTGAAACTTTCCTCTGACTTTAAAGTGAATTACAAGACATGCCGAAGTGATCAACAAGTTAGAAGCTTTAACTTGAATGATACCTCTTTTACATCTCCGTGTGAGAAATTGAGGGTGCAAATCTCGTTAAAGAGCAAAATATATGTGATTTACCTCTCCCCTTATTTTGAAATTGTATAGTAATATGTAGACTAGAATCGGTTTCTAGAATGTGCCCACCTCTCTCATGACTAAAATTTTAGTGCCTGGCCACTGGATGCCATTTAAATTTGATATCATGGCATCAATTGACTTTGCTAGAAGAGAAAATAGATAACATTTGGAAAACATGGGAAAGGCTTGGCCCATTTGACATAATTCTTGTAATGGAGCTCACTGGATAGCACTGAACAAATTCTTTAGCCCAAGGATGCAAAAACAGGTGCTGATACTTTTGCATTTTTGAAGAGGGAGCTCATGGAAGTACATGACAATGTCCTCTTTGCTATCAATGATACCCGGTCAATGCGTGATCAACAGTTGGTATAGTTCATGTGATTGACAAAGTCATTGGAAAAGCCCCAGTAATGGATGCTTCAACAATTAAGTCGGAGAGGAAAGAACTAATAATCTTGTCAAGAACTTAATAGGTGAATTGGACTTAGATTTTAGTACATACCTTGCCTCCCTTAGCAATTTAGTTGTCATTTTTTTTAAAGAATTTCTCATCGAGTAAATTAGCGGATCTTTGTATCAAAGTGATAGTTTTCTTGTTGGAAGTATATAGCAAGAATTTCATATATGTATCCATAGTTGTGCCTGATTAGTTTGTTCGCGTATACTAATGTTACAGGCAACCAATTCAGGAGAAAGAGCTTATTGTGTGATTATCGAGTTGAATCAGAAATCAATTTTTCAAACTTGCAGGTTTGTAACTTAACAATTGTAAATCTGTTTCTGGGATAGTATGTGACTTAATGTCCACTTGTCTTGATCTTAACGATGGTAAGACTTTTGATCATATCAATTTTTATACGTAGGATCCATATATCATGTTAGCAGGAAATAAAAAAAAAAAAAAACTACAGTACATTAGAGAGAATTTCTGTCCAATATTTAGGTTTGCCCATTTAACATGTTAGTTTAATCAATAATTAAATGAAGTCAACGTATTTACTGCCAAAATAGGCCGACATTTGCATACATTAAGGAATTGCATAAAAGAATAATTGGACACAGCAGATGAGCAGAATCTTTTAAACCTGGTTTTTTCGGGGTGGGGGGGTTTGTAATTTTAGGAATCTTGTGTCTGGTCGGTGCCTATGGTGGCCTGCTTAAACATATAATTACTTGATTAGTGCTAAACAATTTAGTTAAGAAGCCAAAATATGTCTAAATCAGAGTCGCGCGTGCGAGGTACAGTGAGCTAATGACAGTGAGGATTTTTCATTAGGCTATATTAGTTTTGGAGGTTAGTTTTAATATCTATTTGGTATAGGTTAGGACTTGTTCACTAAAACAAATTAAATTGATTTAGAATTTTTAAACTTTTGTTTGGTCCACCATAAAATGTAATGTATAATTTCATTATTTTACAAACCTATAAGAATCTCTTAATTATGTCCCTAAATTTTTTTTGATAGATTGGTAAAAGGTATTCTGATCAGATTACACACACTAAATTAAGTCTTATTTCTCGTGATAATCAAGTCCAAACTTTTAACTCTAGCTGCAATGATTGGCATAGAGGAAATTCGAACTCGAAACGTTTGAATTTTATCTTCAACGTTTTTACCGTTTGATCATACCTTCAAGTGGTCTGAAAATCTTAACGAACTGTAATTTTTAAGAGAGACGCCATAAGTTACCCACCAAGCCCCGAAACTTGCTGGCAAAATTTTTAAGGGTTGTTCAATTAGAAGTGTATGAAAATTATACAAATTATTATTAGGTCTCAGTCCAAACTTAGTGACCAACAGGGTCTTTCAAACTTTCAATGACTAAAATACCCTTGTATTCCTAAAATCAGTGCACAAAACAAACTTTTAATTATGTATTAAAAATTTGTTGATGTCAACTTATTAAAATAAACTCACGGATGGGCCTTCATTAAATTGGAAACATGTGAGTATCTTACAATCATTTATAATTTTTTTTGATGGATTTTACACTAATCAATGCCAATTTTTAATATTTGATTAGTACCTTTTATAATATTAAAATTTGTATTTGCTTTTAAAAGAAATTTAAACAAAATTATATCACGAGAGAGTTGATTATTTTAAAAATCAAATAATTGATTATTTCAAAAATCAAATAACCTCAACCTAACAAATAACATCTTAAGCTTAGGATTGAAATTGGATAGTTCAAATTTTGATGAATATCATGAATGTACTATATATTGAAGCGTTTTTAAGAGTTGTTCAATCATCCGTTTATAATTTCTTTGGAGTTTACAGTTCCTCCTAATTAAATTTTTAGCATAAATTCAAGGTGCTAAAATACAAAAACTTATTTAAAAAATAAATAAATATTAAAATCTTTTCAAATAAAATTTTAAATGAAAATACATAAATCCCAATATTTAAAAAAAAAAACATACAATGCACTTCTTTGAAATTTTAAATATATATACACATATATATAATATGGTTTCTTAAATTGCGAACGTCCTTTTTTTTTTTTGGAAAAACTTTGGTTATTCCAAAAAATAATAATCCTAATCCCGGATGGCACAACCTTGAATTGCAAATCTGGTCGAAATAAAAAATTGGACCTAGAATTTATATTTTATAGCTAGTAAGCATAGAGCGCCGAAAGCAGTCGCCGCCGTCCGGATTCGCTGTGCCAGTATAGGTAAAATGCTAATTGGAATAAGCATTAATTTGAAACGTTTTTTTTATGGGACTTTGAACTTTCAAAGAGCAGAGGCAGGTTATATTTATCATAACCAGCTGTAATGAGTCAGATAATGACATAGAAGAGGAGAAGGGTTGACTAATGAATGTTTAAACCGCCGATGACTTGGAAGTCTCAATGGGCTTGAGGTTCATCTCCAAGAATCCAACTAATAAATTAAATTGGCTTCATTCATGACTCGGTATGGTCAATCGAGCAGCCGGTAATCCAGATTTTATAGCTAAAGAGAAGTCAAAATGTAGATACTCAAATTGAAAAATGATTTATATGAATATATAAAATTATTTGAGAAATCAAGTCTTAAATTTTTCTAAAATTTTAACAAAATAGATGATAAAAAATATAATTTTAAAATTTTGAGAGAGAGTTGTGGCTCCCATCAGCCCGGTTGCATTTGTCAGTGCAACCAAGGTAACAAAGTAGGATTGTGACTTTGAGCAAATGAGTTCATCTCAATTTCATCGTTTCAGAATAGGCTTAGAAAACTTACAGTCCGACTACACCGCTAAATTTACGGTTGGTGGAGCCAGTTTTGACTATTGGTGTGCCACTTTGAGTTTCACATCGGTCAGGAGTCGAGTACTGGTGTCGCTTATAAACTACAATCGTCATCTCTCTTACATCAGGCTTTTTTCTAGACAAAAGTTCAAGAGGAACAAATTCGTGCGAGACAAGCCATAAGACTTACGGGCAAGCCCAATAACCAAAACGGACAATATAATACACGCAGAGTTTACGGTAGATCATGGCTAAAAAGTGCAGCATCAAAGTGCAGCATCAAGTATTAAAAAAAAAATGAAGTATAACTTCATCTCCACTTCTTGACCATATTGTGATGAACTTGAACTTGTCTCGTGCTTAATTGCCGTGGGTTAGGATGAATTTAAGTGAAAACACACACAGGCTTACATATTGGGCTGAGCTCATGCCATTAAGGTCCCTCAACTTGTTTAGAAAACAAAACTGAGTACAGTGAGGTCCGGTTATTGCCTTCATCACCTAGTGTAGCTGTCTGTGTTTGACAGGGTGGCCGTACCTTAAAACTGCGGGCGAATCTTGCAATTTTGTAAACGCGGCTTAAAACAGTCTTGGAAATTCAGCAGGACCTCCCCCCCTGGGGAACCTGCAAACTTCGACACAAGAATAATGGGATTGAGCATGGCGTTAGCAAAATCTAAAGAAGGACAGGGCATGCTCTGGAAGATTCGCTGGACTTGTGTTGTGTCACCATCACAAGGAAACAACAATCTGCTGGAAAAATAAATTATTGAATAAGAATTTTTTATCATTTAAAATTAAAATAAATTTTGTACATTATTTGAGATGAATTTATATAAAAACATGTTTTTTTGTGTGAGTAAATTAAATATATATATATATATTGAGTTGCTCAAAACTATTAAGAAATGAATGAGAAATTAATTCTAAATATCACTACTTAGAAACAGTAATAAAGTTTGTGTCTCACATAGGTTAAAAACAAAATTTTTAAAGAATATATATACAATTACATTAGGTTGGACTTGAGCCTTTACCAACAGTGTGTGTGTATATATATATATATATATATATATATATATATATTTTTTTTTGAAAAAAAATTATTTAAAAAAATTTATGTATTTAAATTATATTTTCAAAATGTTACTCTTTAATTTGGACTGAACAGACACCATAAATAGGTGCGTCCCTTTGAATTCAAATAATAATGGCGTCCCTTCAAATTGGTTCTTCAATAGATGCATGTATTCAAATTGAAACATTATATTTGTTTGTGTGAACAGATGCACCATTTAGGTTCGTGTCTGTTTGAGTAGTTATCAAGTCTCCTATATAAACACAGTCCGCCCTCATCATCGTTGATTCAATTCACAAGTTTTAGAATTAAGTTCATGCATACTATGAGTCTGCATAATTTGAGAGAGTTCAAATACAAGTTCTGGTTCGTTGTATACAGAAAATTGAAGTACTCATCTACTGTGCGTGACTATTGTATCATGAAAGACAATCGTCATTTAAAAATTTAAAAGCACCAGTGCGAGAATGATACTGTTTTAAGGACATAGTGTAAAACACTAGTCTCGGTCAATTATCATTGTTGTACTTTTGATATTTTAGTGAAATGTAAGTTTTAATTTATGTTTGTTTTCATTTAATTCCGGTTTCTGTATTTATAATATTTTAAAAATTTTATTTTTGTTCTATATGATTTTGAAATTATTTTAAACTATTTTTATAATATAATATTTATTACAGTACTGTAAATTTTTTTAAATATAATGTTTTGATAAAATATAATTTTCTCTAACACAATCTACTTCTATCTCCACGCCCAATTTTTTTTTTAGCATGATGTTATGAATTCCGTGAGTTTATCACCGATGTTTGGGTACTGTTTTTTCACTTAATCTGAGGTTCGTCTTATCAGAAAGGCTCATTAATGTCATGAAAATTGGCAAAGTTCTGCATAATTTGAGAGAGTTCAAATACAAGTTCTGGTTCATTGTGTACAGAAAATTGAAGTACTCATCTACTGTGCGTGACTATTGTATCATGAAAGACAATCGTCATTTAAAAATTTAAAAGCACCAGTGCGAGAATGATACTGTTTTAAGGACATAATGTAAAACACTAGTCTCGGTCAACTATCATTGTTGTACTTTTGATATTTTAGTCAAATGTAAGTTTTAATTTATGTTTGTTTTCATTTAATTCCGGTTTCTGTATTTATAATATTTTAAAAACTTTGTTTCTGTTCTATATGATTCTGAAATTATTTTAAACTATTTTTATAATATAATATTTATTACAGTACTGTAAATTTTTTTAAATATAATGTTTTGATAAAATATAATTTTCTCTAACACAATCTACTTCTATCTCCACGCCCAATTTTTTTTTTAGCATGATGTTATGAATTTCGTGAGTTTATCACCGATGTTTGGGTACTGTTTTTTCACTTAATCTGAGGTTCGTTTTATCAGAAAGGCTCATTAATGTCATAAAAATTGGCAAAGTAATGCATCATATGAATTGAATGTCATTAAGTTGATGAAGGTGAAACTAGGGCAAGAGATCTCAATTCTGCCATGGAAAACAACAAGCTTCTTTGATCGAAGAATATTAAAATCAACAAAATTAGGTATGAGATTTTATATAATTGACGTGAGTTCGATTTATCCTCTTTGTTGTTGTATAAAAAAAATCAACAAAATTAACATTAAAATTCTTGTAGAACGTACACAATAGAAAAACTGCATGCATTCAAAGACTGAATTTTTAGCTTGAGTTCAAAATGATGTGAACCCAACAAATGTGTGACCTCTCAGCCTGTATCAAGTTCACCTTTGCATTCATCCAACACAAATCAACAATGAGATGTACATGATTTGTATAACTAGTCACGTGTTTTTATGGGGATTCAACTTCTGAGCTATACATGATGTGTTTTGGATCATAGCTAGTTCCCCACAAGCACAGAGTTATACCCCAAGAAACCGAGTACATATTTCTCAACTTGTTATTTAGAGCAGGAGATGATTAAGCATTTTAACTTTATTTGTGTTGAGTTTAGTGTTATATCATTACACAATCAATTTTAAAGCCGAATAAATAATGAGAGTTGCGTTAGATAACTGACAGTCAACATAAAATCTTGTCAAAACAAGTAAGTGAAAGGCCATGGTGAACGGGAAACAATATTTTTAATCTACATATACACATTGGAGATTCATCCTTGGCTTCTAAACAAACACTTCCTTTCAGAGGACTCACCATAAATTTCTTCCACATTTGCTGCATGGGATAGTGGTCGAATCAGCATGTTCATCTCTCAGTTTTGGTATCACTTGAAATGTTTTGGTCAATTGACCTCCCTCAGTTTTTATCTCTTCTATCTTTCTAATGACCTCCCTAATGTCCAACCACCGCTCATAATTACTTGCAATTGGCACCACTGTGAAGGAGTCACTCGATCTTGTTAGAGGATTCAGTTACATTTTCTCTAACAATTCAAGGAGTTGGTTGTTAACATATCTCGCCAAAGAATTTCTAAAGCTTGCAATCTCTAAATCAAACGGTTCGGCACAAAACAATACTTTGTATGATTCTAGTTATAAGAATGGAACTCAAAACATTGGAAATCACGGTTCATTCCTAACTTCAACCCTTCAACCATGGGCTACTGGTTTGAGTTAGCTTCGACAAACGTGTAGGTAAATAGTTCTTGTTATAGTTTGTGGTGAAAACCCCTCAAATTCTTTAAGTTTCAAAACTTTAATTTTCTTTTGTCTTTATTTTCTAGCCATTTGAGCTTTTATGTTACTAAAATTGTTATGGGGTCTTTTTATCTATATAAACACAACTCTAGTTTTTGGAGTTCTACATCTACAAATTTCTGTTCCTCTCTTCTCTTCTTCTGCTATTTTTCTTATTATGATTTCTCTGTTATTCATATATTTTTTTTATACTTGCTGGCGATTAATTTAGGACAACTTTGGTCAAATTTGTTCATCCCACCTCGTGGTATACATGAATCTCGGGGAGGATTGCATGTAGTGTTGGGTTGGATCTTAGAATCATTTTTTTTTTTGTTAAAACCTTCACGTGTAGAGGTACGACCGTTTTAGGACAACGATCTTTGGCACCTCACAAGACTGCAAGCTAAATTAATCCAATTCTCCACTTCTCATTTCTAGCCTTATTAATTAGCATGATTTGTTAGTTATACTGATTTAAATCCAACACATTAATTGCCAGTGCTATTTATAAGCTTTACATATTCATCACTAATCTGCTGCACTTACGATCAATCATACAGTCTGATGTCAATACAATTTTAATCTCCGACAGTTCTTGTGTGGTTTAATTGGTGTTGATCAGTGGATTAAATCTATAATCTGCAACAAAATGGCTCATAATCAGAGCAGAGAAGAACATTGCTTGATTTGAGATAGCCATGGGCTAGTCAAGGAAGCAAGGTCATTGTTGCAGGTATGTATATTTCAAAAACAATTTCATTTTTTACTTTCAAAATTTTATACTCCTCCTTGACTGTTTTTTCCTAATTCCGCGGTTGCACCTGACTAACCCTGATTTTCAAATTCTAGACATGTAGAATGTGTTTAGAATGCATGTACACTACAAACAAAACAAGTCAAAGTTGCAATTATGGACCACCTTATATTACCATTAAATTATTGTGTCAAAAGAGACCAACTTGAGAGTAGGTGATTGTCATTGTCATTGCGAGGACTTCAACACAAGTGGTTTCAATGTAGTTTTCAATAAAGCTAAAACCCCCACTTCTCTCTCTCTCTCTTCTCTCTCTCGTTAAAGCTACAACGCCATTCACATATTGGATAGTGGGTTAGAAACTTAGAATAAGTCATTCACCGACTGATTTGGCAGCGAGAAAAGCACTCTACCATCAAGTCAAAAAGAGAAGCCGCTCAAAGGATAACGATTGAAGGGGTTGTTTGGTGAACATTCAATCACATTTAATTAATTTTAAAATTGTTTGAACAAGATTTAAATCATAATTATTACTCACATTTGTATTGCGAGTTGTATTTTTATTGAAGGTGATAAGTTTAATTTTTTTATTAATCTGATTAAGTTTATTATGAAAATTAATAAATGTTACTGTTTGATTGTTATTAATCATTTTTTAACAACTCTTCCTAATATCCAATTACTTTAATTTAAATAGCACTTTTATACTACAATTTAATCTTCTCAACTGCTTTAGTTCAAATGATAATTTTATGCCGCTCAACCAACTTATGATATATTTTTTAAAAAAAAAAACTTAGCTAATTGTTTGGGTTATTTTATATCTCTACTAATCTTCTTTCTCTTATTCTTAGAGCAATTCCAACAACTTCGGAAGACCAGTCGAGGCCCCACTTTAACGTTCCACATAGCAAATGCTCCAAGAGACTCAACAACTTGCTAGGCAAGTTTTGTTCTTCTCCTTTTACTTGGTTATTATGCGGATTGAGACTCGCTTAGTAAAATAATAAACTCAATTGAAATATTAATTACAATAGTACTATTGGAGCTCTTGTAACTTTTGACTTGGATTAATTATAGATATTATCCTCTTTTTTTTCAAACGGTAATATTTATAATGGATATTTTTTATAAATATATTGGGCAATTTTTTTTAGACAATAAAAGTTATCCCAACCTAATTATCATATATAAATATTATTATAAATGTTGTTTAACTATTAATTATTTAGAAAAGAAATGTCTCTCTCTGATAACTATTAATTATTTTTTAACGACTCTTTTAAATATTGAATTACTTTAATTTAAGTAGTATTTTTATATGATTATTTAATCTTTTCAACGGCTTAATTCAAATAATATTTTACTAATCTTCTTTCTCTTATTCTTAAAGCAATTCCAACAACTTCGAAAAACCAGTCGAGACCCCACTTTGACATTCCACATAGAAAATGCTCCAAGAGACTCAACAACTTGCTAGGCAAGCTTTGTTCTTCTTCTTTTACTCGGTTATTATGCTGACTGAGACTCGCTTAATAAAATAATAAACTCAATTAAAATATTAATTACAGATATTATCTTCTTTTTTTTCAAACGGTAATATTTATAATGGATATTTTAAAAAAAATATATTGTGAATTTATTTTTTTTTACCATTCTCATTCTCAACATTCATAAAAAAAAATAACAATTATTCATATTTTATGCATTATTTTCATTCCTCAATTCTTTCATCTAAATGAATTAATTATTTTTTACAACTTAATTTGTAAAATCACCTGAATTCTCCACTCAACTGTCTCCATCCTCCATTCAAATTGTCCAAACTCTAGACAATAAAAGTTATCCCAACCTAATTATCATTTATAAAATATAATTCCATATCCATGAGAATTATAAAATAAAAATTTCAAATTTGGAGCCATAACATTCAATCAAAAAGAATATCTACTAAGTACCTATTTGGAATTGTTTATTATGAAAATTAATTCAGATTATTGGATATTTGATAAAAAAAAATTATTCAAAAATCATTATGTATTTTGAATTCTCTATATATATAAAATATAAATACTTTATGAAGTATATATTATATAAATTAATTAATATTTAACAAAATAATATATAATATATATATGACATTTAATATAATGTGTGTGTGTGTGTGTGTGTATATATATAATGGCAAATTTAGACCTTGTAGTTAAGGGGGCAAGAATTA
Source organism: Nyssa sinensis (assembly GCA_008638375.1). NCBI lineage: Eukaryota > Viridiplantae > Streptophyta > Magnoliopsida > Cornales > Nyssaceae > Nyssa > Nyssa sinensis. The sequence goes on along the minus strand of CM018035.1, from coordinate 1,536,823 downwards.
AAAAATATATATATTAAGGAGGTATTTTGTGAAAGAAGATTTGGAGAGAATTCCTAATCTTTAAATAAAATCTTATAAAAAGTAGGGATAAAACATTAAATTTTAAAAAGTTGGAAGGCCATTGTCTCCTAACTCTAATGTGTGTGTGTGTGTGTGTGTGTGTATTGAGAGAGAGAGAGAGAGAGAGAGATAGAGAGAGATAATTATGCAACCATAGAAGTAGTTCCGTAATGAATTAAAAATTTAGAATATAAATTTAAAAAGTGTAATATTATTTTATAAAAAAATATTTTAAATTGTCTAATTAAATTAATAAGACACTTTGGAAAAATAAGGTAGTTTTGCCTTTTGTCCAAAGAAGTGATAAGTGAGTGCATAATGCCTCCTTCCAAACTGGGCAAAATTGCTAAGTAGTGAAAATGCAATCAAACCAATAGAACCGCCAAGTCATAAAACCAGCAAATCATACTTAAATCAAGGAAGAGGTCATAAAACCACCAAACATGACAGATAAAAGAAACATAAGAAGCTCATTTAAAATGAGCTTCATTGGGAAATGGAAAGAAATAATAATTACGATAAGAACAAGTCACTAGTGTTTTCAAGTGCAAGCTCTTTCTTTTCTGTAATTAAAATATTATTATACCCAAATCAAACTTAGAGAGACTCTTATGAAAATAAAAAAAAAACTCCAGAGGCTAACTCTTAAATTTAAAAGGAAAAATTTACAAAATATGCAGTAAAAATGTAATTCATAAATTGTTGGAGCCCCCTCCCTCCAAAACTAAAATTTATACTCAGAGAGGAAAAATATAAATATTAAAATTTTGAAACATGATTGTAAAAATACAAAAAGAATGGGGACTAACTCTTGAAGTCTTTATTCTTAATTGTTTTTAAAAAATAAATATATAATAAACTTGATTTATATGCATCATTGATGCATAATATGCCGTAAGCTTCATCCCTCTAAAACTAAAATTTAAGGGAGATTCTTGAGACTATATAAAAAAACATGTATTGGGTTAACTCTTAATTTTTAAAAAAATTTAAAAAATACAACTTTAAAATTGGTCGGGGCAGCATTTAGCTTTTTTAAGTGACAGATAACAAATCCTCTATTTCTATTTTTCACAATTTCGAGATCAATATCTATTATCATTTATTTAGATACGACTGTGAAACAAATTTTAAACAGATGCACCGGCTCCACAACACACGTGTCATTTAATTATGAAAAACATAACAATAAAAATTTAAACTCACATTAAATACTTATACTTGATATGTCAAGCCTGTCGGGATACTCATGAGTAGGAATATTTAATTCTTTGACTCTAAAACTAAAATTTATACCTAGTTTGCGAAAATAAAAATATAAAAATTTTAAGGTATGATTGTAAAAACACAAGAAAAGTCGGTACAACCCTTAATTTTTAATTTTTGTATTAAAAGAATAATAGTGAATAATATATAAGAAACGTGTTTTATATGCATGATTGATGCCGTAAGCTTGGGGTTAGCTGCTCTTCTAATGATCCCAATATGTGCTGGCAAGCACTGACCAACAAAACAAAGTACAGAATTTCATTTCACGTGTTATATATATAAGAAGATGCCTATAGGTGCTAGAAACGTGAACAAGTAGCTGTTCACTTTGATTGAGGCTGTGGGACCAAACCTCCGAGTTAGACGTGTCGGCACGAAAAATATTGTCCTCTGGCTTTTTTTTCTGTTTTCTTTAAATATAAAACCACTGGCATTAATAGGGTGGTTTTCCGGACAAATTCACAAGCTTCCACCTTCGGGCCCAGCCCCAATATAATATTGTTTTCATGCCGACTTGGTCAGAGCCTCAGCTAAAATGAAGTAGACACCAAATCGACGTTATTTACAATGTAACCAACACCTCAAAGGGTGTTGAAAATTCGAGATTTAATTCACACGTGTAACTCATGTGTTAATGTTACATACAATAAAGTGTGTGCGTATTATACGTATTAATTATGATTTAATTTATACATATATTTCATGTGTTAATTTTACGTACAATTATATGTGTGCGTATGTTATATTTATTAATCAGATTACAAATTTCTATCATTTATGATTGCACGTAATATTTCTCATCCTCCAATCTAACTATTATTTTTCTTTTTCTTTAACTTTTTTTTTTCAAACAGATAAGATGGTAATTAAAAACTTTAATTACAACTTGCCAAATGAATTAATTATTTTGAATAATTTTTTTAAAGCTTAATTAATTACGAGAATAGATGATATTAGATCTCTGTTGATTTTTCTCTTTTTAGTCTAGTCAATTATTATAATCAATAGTATTAAATTTCTATTCATGTCATTGGTTTACGTTATATCTAAGTGGCAATGCCTCCCATCCCAAGTTTTGATATTTTTATTTTTTTTGACCCTTTTCTATATAAAGTTTAAAAAAAAATTCAGAATTTCCTTCAAAGTTTATTATAGTTTCACAAAAATAATTTCTTAAATTTTTTTTTTAGATCTGCCATTGACCGGGTCATCTCTCACTTTGACTTTCTGTAATTCAATGCATTATTTTACTATATATATATTTTTTTTATTTTTAAATATATGAGTGAGTACCTTAAATTGTGAGTCATTCATTGTATCTAGAAGTAAAAAACATAAAGTGGGAAATTTCATTATATGTAAAAAATATTTTATCATATAAAAAACGTTTCACATAGCAGCTCATTTTAACTCAACTCTCATGGAGTATTTGGAGGAAAAAAACTTGGGATTTGTTGGTGGAGAATGTATCAACTGGAATTTTAGTAAGTGGTTTTGAAGAAAATAACTGAAAAGAAATAAGAAGAAAGAACAAAACATCACTACAAGCATCACTCTCAAGCTTGATGGTTGAATTGGCCAACCATAGCTGCCATTAAGTTAGTTCTAAAATAATAGTCAAGTCATCACCTATGAACTATTTTTGAAGAATTTAACTTATATTTGCGGTCACTTTCTCTCACAAAAATTGCGGGACCAATTCTTAAAAATTTTCAAACTATTCGGATCTCCATGTGCAAAATTGCGTAATTGGACCGCACTTTTAAGTTTCGGCCGCCCGACCAAACTATCTTTAGTGTTTTACTCAATGAAAGCTCTATTTACCAAATTTAAAAATTTTTTTAAAAAAAGAATAAATTTATTTCTTATTTTATATAAAAAAAATTCAAGTAAATAACTTATTTTTATTTTATAAAAAAATAAATTTAAGATAAATAATTTATTTTTATTTTATATCAAAATAAATTTAAGATTTTAATTAATATTTATTTAAAAATAAAAAAAATTTAAAATTTTAGTTAAAATTTAAAAAAATGTTTAAAAAATATGAAATTGACAATTGACATGAAGCTCGTGTTCAAAGTGAAAGGTCATTATTGTAAATCTATAGAACGTGTAAGAGAATCTTTGAATTTTGAAGCTCGTGTTCCCGGGCCTTGAATTCTCTTCTCTGGGGTCCAGCTTTTTTTTCTTCTGAAATTAATAATCTTTCTCTCTGCTTCTATTTTTTTTCAGTGCAATTAACACGTGCTCCAAATCAATAATACTTTTCTAAGAAAAAGAAAGGCATGCCAAAGTCACCTCACATAGCTGATCAGATTCAGACCTCTGTCTTCCATATATATGATCCTCATAACCAGTTATCCCAAAGTAGACCAAGATAAACATTTCTCTTTCCAACTTCAAAGATTTAGAGCTCCAATTGATCAATTCTGCTGAAGAACTGTGAGTTTTGATTTGAAAAACCATGTCAAGTTTGCAAGATTTCTCTCACGGCCAGAAGTCCGGCAAAGGCGCCGGAGAAATCAAATTTTGTTCAGACTTGCAACCTCTTGAGTCAGTATCTCAAAGAGAGACGGAGTTTAACCGATATAAACCTTGAAATTGCTGGGAAACTAGAAACCAAAGGTACAATTCTCTCTTGAATTTTTTTCAATTTTTGTTTCCAATCCTTCTCTAAAACAAATTTCTTCAGTTCAACTTTGATTTTTGAGTTCTGATTGGTAAATTTCGTTGCAAGATGTAGTATTTCTTCATATACGCGATATAATAATTTCTGTTAAGAGAATTTTTTGTTCTACTTTGAAAGTTAAATTTGTAGAATTGTGTGTTCTTGTTGATACTTCTATACGATTTTATTTATATACGTTGGCCATGTATTGTTCAAAGAGATCTAATAACTTTCAAGTCGAAACTAAATCCTTCATTTATCACTTGGTAATGTTTTTTAGGGAAACCTGAAATGCTCAATTTGGCAACACCAAGACGGAATTTGTTAACGAACATGGAAAAATCAGTTGAGATATCAACACAACACGGGAAATCCATGGATTTCTTACCTCAGTACGTCGAGATCGGTTCCTCCGGCGCCATGGAAGATGCCATTTATAAGGCCACTTCAAGGTTTGTTGCCTTTCTTCAGCTCTGCGTGTATTTGTATTTAGTATATGCATCACCACAAGCATGAATCTCAACTTAAAATCATCTGTATTGATTTTTTTTTTCTTTCTGTTATCAGCAAGCCAACGGCGAAGGAGCCTGCATCCGCCCAAATGACTATATTTTACGCCGGACAAGTATTTGTATTTGATGATTTTCCGGCCAACAAGGCGCGGGAAGTGATGCTATTAGCCGGCAAGGGAAGCTCTCCTAATTCCACCGACTTTTCTTCAACCTCTTCTGTTGCATCTGGTTCAAGCACTCTTCCTAATTCCGGATCTAATCCTGCTCAAGAACGTCTTCAACCTCAAACTCAAGCTACCAATTCTGGTAATTTTTTATTATTATTATTCACAGAATACTTTCAAGAAATTTAAATGAATGTTCTTGATAACTTTGTTTAGTTATTAATTATTTGTTTTGGGGAATTTTCTGCTACAGATCTGCCAATTGCAAGAAGAGCATCGCTCCACCGGTTCTTTGAGAAGAGGAAAGATAGGGTAACAGCCAGAGCACCATACCAATTATACAACTCATCTCCAGCATCTCCCGGAGCACCAGTACCAATTACACAACCCATCTCCAGCAGCTCCCAAACTTGAGGAACAGCTTGAGCTCAAATTATAGTTGCTATTAATTACTCACTTTTATGATGTAGTCACCATTTGCCTGAATGGTTGATTTCTGTTCTGGGTTTGGATTAAAATCTAACTATTCTTCTAGGATCTTTTATATTTTGTTATGAATTTCGTAAATTATATGAACATCGCATTGGATCATTGCACAGATCCAACTTCTGGCACTGTATTTAACAAAATTCAATTTATATTTATCAAATCATTCAGATCGGAAGATTTCAACAGTTATTGCTGCTTGATTATGTGTGGAAAAGGCTATTAGGTTACATTCATAATATATTTTAAGACATTCATACACTGCAAAATTTTTGAATTTAATAATTCACAAGGCATATTATTAAAGATATGTTTAACTACGATTCATTGAAGCTATGTTGGAGAAATTGATTAGACCATACACCAAAAAAGCGAATGCAATAGTCAAAGGAATTTGGGCGGCTTGTCATGATGGGATTTCTCATGCCGCTCTTCTTTTCTTCGAAAAAAAGTGGGACAGCATGTATATGTTTTTAATGCCGTCCCCTCAAACATACATTAAAGAATAATTGATTAGGTGGTGGTGAAAAAAAGACTAATGCATGATTGATGTAACTTATTTCGTCTTAAATTAATTTTTAAGCAATACTTTATAAAGTCATCAAAAAAAGAGTATACTTTAAAAAATTAGTACTTAAAAAAATAAAGAAAATGCGTCTGGGCAAATGGTACTACATAGAAAAAGTAAATAAATGTAATGACTTTATCAATGTGATATTGAAGTCTAAAACCTACCCATCAAATATCATAGTACAACTTTTGATTTGTGTTTGACAAGACTCTTTCCAATAATTGAAAGATAATTATTTACTTCATATTTTTCTCTTTGCGTCTCATGTACTTAAATCTCTGTGTTCTAATTTTTTTTTTTTAAATGTGTGTGTGTATATATATATATATATATATATATCCTTATTTGTTTACTATACATAACGGAAAAGGTAAAATAAAATATTAGGGAAATGCGCAAACTTTTATAATTTTACATGTTACTTGTTTTTATTTTCCTACTTCTTACATAATGTTTTGAAAATTATAATTTTACGAAGCCACGAATGGTTGTGGTTGACTCTATAGAAGGCCACCTTGATTGAACTATTTAGTGTTCATTGATTGGTCTAGATTTAAGCTGGAGAAACACCAAAATTCCATACAAATGATTCCTTGAATGAGAAAATTGAGATTGTGTTGTATCAAACTTCTGCACTATGTTCACTTACCACCATTCTTTTTTTCCCTAATATAATGATGGGGGAAGGAAAAATCAAACTCGTGTAAATAACATAAAGAGTGAACATTTACAACACTTGAATAAGATTTCGGTCCTCACTTACCATTATTCTAGGCTTGGACTTTTAAGATAAGTACTGTTGAGTCAAGTCACTTGATAGAAGGAAATGAGCATCATGAGCATAAAATGACCAGCAATAGTAGATTAATAGTTGTACCTCTTAATAGTTTTTTTGGGAAATATAAATCAATGATCTTTTGACTTGGTTATTTTGTTAGTAAAAAAAATCATAAAAATAAAGAGTTTTGGATTGAGCTTTCAAAATTAACAACACCGAAGCTATTTATAGTAAGAGTGCACGAGTCGGATTAGGGCAAAACCATAATCGAATGAACATTGATCCTAAATAAGGTAGAGTTAGTTATATGTTCCAATACTTTTTTCTAAGATCATGTTTGAATGAAATTATCGTAAATTATGAGATTTTACTATCTTAATCATAACCAAACAGATAAACTATGTTCTACAAAAATCAAAACCTGAATCGAACCAACCTAAACAATGGAGGTTCAATTGGCTCATGTTGGGTTGGTTTGAATCTTTAGTTACTCTAAATAAATGTGAAACCTTATATATAATTTAATGGGTGTGCAAAATAAAACTTTGCCTTTTTATATGGCAAAAACTATCATAACACATGTGACATCTGTAGATAGTGGAAATTCTAAAATGTCATGAAGCGTCACATGACACCTTAGAGAGGAGAATTATCCAGCAATCATCCTTTGGAGTTGCAACGCACTCATAACTTAAAAGGCAGAAGCTCCACAAGAAAAGCATCACACTCTCATAAGAACATGCACAAAAAGTGAGTCCTATGGAGAAGACTAAGTCTTGACCCATAGATAAAACTTGATATGAGATCCTTGAATTAGGATGATCCATTCTCCACAACAATAGTCGTTATACAATCAATAGAAACTACATCAAATATGAGTTCTCCAAGGAACCTCACCGATCAAGAGTTTCACGCAGAACTACTCAAATTGTCCTTCCCCCAGTTGGATGCCCAAAGACTTAAGGACAAGTTTCGGGAGACTCTCGGAGTCTAGCATACACCCATGGTACAAATGTTGTGTCGTGGAGCCACACTCAAGACACTTGAGGTCTTGTCGCATAATAGCTTAGGTATAAGAAGTAATAAACGGTAGAAATTTGCATTGTCTTATCAATCATAAAACATAACTCGTGGCGTCAAGACAACCCTTGATATGTGTCCCTTTGGTTATAAATACAAGGCAAGATTCCTAAGACAATAATAACAAGAGACAAGCAAGTAATAAGCTTCGAACTCTCATTAAAGAGGTTATCATTAATATCCTATGAAATATATTTTGAATCTCTCTTGGATCCTTTTGCATTCAATGCATCGGTGACAAGATAGATTCAATTTGTCCCTATTCTTCCTTATTAGCTCACATTTTTATTCCGAATCACTTCACCTTACAATGCTATTAACAGTGTACTTACTACTTTTTGACACACTTATATAATCTTCTTACAAAATACTGTGAAATCCTTGTTGCTCCTTTGTATCTTCACTCCAATAGAGGTGGACCGTGTCCATCGTCCATCTCACCGATGGGTTGTCCCTACTACCAACGACATCTTAAAGGAATAATGGAATTAAAAGGTTTCATTACAAGTATATTGCTAGTGAATGCTTACAATATATTTTTACGGGAACTGATAATAATCTCACATTGTCACTATGAAAAGTGAGATTTGAACCAATGATCACATTTTTTAAAAGAGCCATGATTGGTCAACTAGGTAATATTAATAAATATGAAAAACGAATTTATATTTTATTGTAGAGTTGTTACGTGGTATAACAACAAAATATTTGGACTATTAGAGTTTAACAACAATTAATTTGTATAAATAATAATAAGTTTTGGTCTTTTAACATTTTGAATGAACTTTACATAATTATCAAATTTAAAAAAAAAAATCATATATAGATAAATAACGGGGGTTCATGTTAAACCACTCATTCCGAGAGTTCAAAAGCGGTTACGCGTTTGGGCTGCTAGTCCACCAACATTTTAGATATTTGGGCCAATGTGCCATTGGGCTGCGTCATGCATAGGCAAGCTTGGCCGGCCTTCTTATTGTTCAACACAGACGAGAGCGGTTTGGGCTGCATTTTTCTTTTCAAAATTGCCCTTAATCTTTTCAAACAATACCGATTATGTCACGGCATGTAAAAACTAGACATGGAGACTCGAATCTGGCGTTAGGTGAAGTACATTAGTCTCAAACCACTTTTTCATTCATCCATGTATATTCTTTTACTAAATTTAATATATATTCTAGATTATATGGTTTTTTACATATAATATATAAGATATATTTAGTATTTGTTTTATTGGATAAGTAGTTATTTATGTATATAATATTATAATATATTATTATTTATTTTACTTATATGTATATTATTTTTATTTATATAGATAATATAATTTTAGAAAAAAAACTAAAAAATCCTTAAAATAATTTTTTACAATTCAAAAAGTTTATGATATTTTTTTATTTAAAATATCAAAAAAAAAAACTTTTAATATAAAAAAGTTCAATTGTTAATTTTCATTTTAATTCCGTTAAAAAATATTATTAATTAGACTAAAATAATCTTCAAGATACATTTTAAAAAATATTAAATAATAGATACAACAAATTTTTCAATTCAAAAAAATAACATTTTTTTATTTATCTAGAATACCCTAAAAATAAATTTTTACTTTATTAAATGTTATGATTTTTTTAGATTGAAAATTTTATTTTATATATATTTTTTTCTAAAATATATCTTGAAGACTATTTAAGTATAATCAGTAATATTTTTTAACGGTGTTAAGATGAAAGTTAACAATTAGGACATTTTGTATTAAAAGTTTTTTTTGAACTTTTTAAATAGAAAAAATGTATCGTAGATTTTTAAAACTGAAAACTTTATTTTAGAAAATTTTTAATATTTTTTTCCATAATTTTATTTTTATATCATATAGCAAAGGAAACATACTTAAAATTATCTAACATATTTTAAAAGGCAAGAAGGACATTGTATGCCCATAAGTTCTTATGAACTATGTTTTTCTCAAAACATCAAATATCACTTTTAATATTATAATAATATCAAGGGTACTATTATTCAGACTCTCCATTTATACACCTAAACTCAAAAAAATATATACTTTTAATATTTAAAAAATATTTACTTAGATTGCAAGTATATAAATGAGAGTGTGAATAGCTTTTTCTATTTCTAAAAATACATCTATTCAAATATCTAACTATAAGCTATTATTATCTCAAAGCACTTTTTCTAAAACACCCAAAATGGAAAATACTAATTTTTTAATGTGTTAAATAAAAACATGCTAATATATTTTAATATATCTAATCACTATCGTCTAAATACTATGCTTAAGAAGAATGGAAAAAAGATAAAAATATTAATTATGAAAGAGAAAGAGGAAGAGAATAGTGGATTATAAAATTTTTTTTCATATTTAAATAGTCAACGAGAGAAGATAAAAAAATAAATAATATAATTTTCTCATATTGCGTGAAAGTGATGGAGAAAAGAAATGAAAAAATAAAAAATATTTTATTATTTAAAAATTAAAGACAAATCAGATAATCACTCACTCTTTAATCATTTATTTATGTTTGCTCTTATTTTTAAGAGAGTAGAATAGAATTAAATAGGACTGCCTCTCACTGATTCTCCTTTATTTTCCTTTCCTATTTTCAAATCAAAGCATAAATAAAATTTCTTTAGTTTTCCTTTCCTCTCTTTTTCTTCCAACTCCCTCCCAAGCATGGAAAAAGAATTCCGGAAACTTTTACTTCTCTACAACGCAGTAAAAACAACCTCCTCTATAAATACCTTCGCTAGAGACGTGATTTTTCTTTTCTAGAGGCCTCTCTTTTATTCTTCTGTTATTTCGCTTCTTCCAGGGCCTTCCGTTCTATCACTCAAGCACGAAACCCTTAACCCTAATCTCCAATTTTTGCTTGTATCAATTTCGAAGAAACACAAAATTGTAAAGAAATGCATCATCAGAGGCTAAAGCAACAGCAACACCAGGCCTTGATGCAACAAGCAGCTCTCCTTCAGCAGCAGTCTATGTACCATCCTGGCCTCTTAGCTCCTCCTCAGGTTCGACTTTTTCATCTTCGTATATACTTATACGTGTGTGTCTACTGATCTTTGACCGTTATTCATTTACGATTTAGGAGTTGTTTTGTTGTTTGTTTGATCATATTAGTGGAGTTTTGAGCTTTCTGAGAGTTAGGGTTTTGGATTTTTTTGTTTTATCATCACATATAGGTTTTCGTGTTTTTGTTGTATTTTGTTCAGATGTTGAGTTTTTGTAGGAAAGCTAGTGGTTGGATTGTTTTTTTTTTTTTTTTTGCAGAGTTTTGGATTTTTTTTATAACTAGGGTTTTGAGTTACTTTGATTGCGTAGGAATTGAGTTTTTGTTTATCTGGGCTTGTTTTGAAATCAGAAATATTATGGTATTTGAGGTTCGGATAATTTGGAAATGGATTATTGTTTCCTTGTGACTAATTTTTCTAGTTTTAACTATTTAGCTAAGTTCCAATTCGTGCTTATATTTTGAACGAAATGGGCAATGTATTGTTGTTTTCCTGCACTAGTTTTCTAGTTTTAATTATGTTCTCTTTTAGCTAAGTTCCAATTTTTGCTTATATTTTGAACGAAATGGGCTTTCGCTTGCTACTTGGTGTCAGCTTTGGTCATTTGCTTCTAACCCTAGGTATTTTGACACCTCTTTTTTCCTAGACAGCTGCATTTTTTATATTTGGGCGTCATCCTTGTGTTCTCTTGAAGGCTGTATAGTTTTGGACTTTGCAAGTTCTTTTAGACTGACTAACAGAGACCATAAACTGTAAAGACCATAAACTGTAAATTTCATGTGATGTGACATTTTTCAATGTTTGAATAGGATTAACTTGCTCAGCTCATGAACGTGTAAGCTTACTAAGGCCTTTTTTCCAGAAACTATTAACACACTAAAAAATTCCCAATGTTTGAATAGCAATTATATATTTAAATTCTTTTAGGCAGGGGCCTGTATCAGTAGGAATAAGAGGAAAGTGTGGAAGTTAGCCCTTCTATGCCTTTTTTGGTTGTTATGGTGGGAAAGAAATAGAAGAATTTTCGAACGAAACGTTATGTCCTTTTATAGAATTGAGGATTTTTTTTTCTAAGTTTTTTTAACTTTTGCGGTAAAGAAACATACCCATCATATGAAGATTCTTTTGTAGAGTTTTCAGGATATTTGAGAATCTAATTTCTGCAAGTCCTTTACTTTTTTATATATGGGAGGGTTCACTCCCCTTCAGGCACATTTTTTAATACAATTTACTTATTAAAAAAATACCCATCTCAAAAAAATAAATAAATGATATATATATGTGATGACTGGCCTTTCTTCTGACCTAGAAAAGTTTCCCTAACTAACAGTGGAAATTTTTAGTCATGTCCTAGCTCACCTGTAAATCTATTGTACAAGTTCGCTCCTATTTGATTTCTAATTCTGGCCAAATTTTAATCTTATTTATCTTTGCAGTAATTTGACTTTGAACTCAAATTAAAATCAAATTCTGGATTCCCAAAATTTATTGAAAATTAAGGGTCCTTTTGGTAACTTTGAAGTTTTTTTTAGTAAGTGTGATGTTGCTGTTTTCAATTTTCTGTTATTGTTTTTACTTTTCTGAAAACAGGAGGAGAAAACGTGTTTGGTGTCTCATTTATTTTTTCATTTCTTACTAGAACCTAGAAACTAAAACAGTTGTTTTCAAAAAATTTATAAACAAAAAACAAGAAATGCGCCGAGGTTAGGTTCAATGAAATTAGAATTTTGAATCCCATTAGTTTTAAAATCCCCAACACTATCACCACTTCTTCTAACACTTTACAAAATTCTCAAATTTTCTCACGTTTCTGCACTCAGCCCTAGGCTGACAACACAAGTAACATTATCTTCTCAGATCATCTTTGCCATCTCCCTTTCTCTCTCTCTCTCTCTCTCTCTCTCTCTCTCTCTCTCTCTCTCTCTCTCTCTCTCTTATGCCAATTCTCTCATAGTGTTTTTCTCTCTACACATTCTATCTCTCAACAACTTTGCCTATGTTGTTGGGAAGGCTATGAACGTCGGTGCGGTCTCGGAGGGCTATATCGCCGAGGGTGAAGGCGTGTGCTACAGCTGGTGCTGGGCAAAGTCAGGAACCCCTATGGTTTCATCTGGCTGATTTGCTCTCCCACTGAGAAGACCCTTGACGTGGAGGCCTAAAAGTCCTCAAACCATGATTAATCCAAAGCAATGTCACAGGCTCCTATTTATATTTGGATATAATATGGATTGTTCGCTTATTCTCATTTGTATAAATTTGACAATGTCTCAAGGTAATCAATATCTCATCATTCGTAGGACTTGGTGACCAAATCATTAGATGTTAGATGATATAACTCTCTATCAGAATCAAATTTGAATTCATATTTTGTGCTAGTTGTCGTCATTCGTTTCTAGTTGTTAGATGTACTTTGATATTTATGTTAAACAAATACTCAAACTTAAGTAGATGTATTTTCAATGTGCTTCTTTGTTTACGAAATCTTATTAGGCACGTTAATGGATGATATTTGAATTGTTAGCTTTTTAGTAACAGGATTGTGTTGGGAATAAATTCTGGGAATATATACCACAGAATTTAGGTTTGACTCTAATTTGGTTATCAAATGCATTCTCATGTTACTGTTTATATTTAAAAAAAAAAAACAATGTTGTTGTACCAAATGTGTTTTTTGTTTTTGTTTTTATAAACAAAAAATAGAAACTAGTTTCTGTTTTTCAAAAAACTGGAAACAAGAAACAAGAAACTGTTTCCATATGCCACCTAAGATTTGATTTTCTTAACATAAAAGCGACCAATTTAAAATCTAAATATATATTACTAGAAGTATAGATTAATTAGAAAAGTTTGTCAATATGATATAACACAACTTTGAAATTCTTTTGATGGATGATAGAAGATCTCCATTCATAAAAAATTTAAGAGAGAGGGGAATGGGAGACCATCCTGTGATAGTTAACACATGGCATTTCAAATGGTCTCAACATGGTAACAATGTTGCAGTTATTAATATGACTCTCCATTCCACATGCTGTAATCTCTTTCTTATTCACATATTGGAATCTATTAATTAAGTTAGTTCAATTCACTTGTATATATTCATACAAATATTATCTTACATATGTATATTAAATTTTGTTTCTTTACAAATAGTTTGAGTAATTCAAATGATAAATTTTTAGGACAAGAAATTTTAGAATATTGTATGATTTTAATTGATTGTTTAAATGTTTTTTAGTAGAATTATGAACCAAAGTTCAATAAAATTTACATTTTAGTCGTGGGATATCAATCATTTGGCAATTTTAAAACTCATATATTGATTGGCTACTCCGAGGAGAAATTCCCAGATCTGCCACTGATTTAGGCCAATATTTGAACTGATTTTTGGCGTGTAGGAAATTTTTCACCTTGTAGGTTCAGTGTAAGGTAAAAAAAATTCCAATAATTTTTATTGCGTTGTTTAGTTTGGGTTTATTTCTTTGCTATGGGTGTCAGTTTCTGTATCTGGCTGGTTTAGTTGTTGTTATACTTCTTGAGATTAGTTTAGCTTCTTCTTCTTCCCCCCCCCCCCCCCCCCTCTTTTTTTTTCCCTTCTTGGAATTAGAATTACTGTGGATGTGGGCAGATGAGGTTGGGATATTTTTCTTTTATTTTCTTTTGTTCCTTTTCCTTTATTTTCTTTTCTTTTCTTTTTTACTTTTTTATTTTGCAGATTGAGCCAATCCCAAGTGGAAATCTGCCTCCTGGGTTTGATCCAAGTACATGCCGCAGTGTGTGAGTGTTGTCCAGGCATTTTGTTCCTTCTCTTTTTTTTGTTTCTTGTCTTTTTTTTTTTTGCATGTTTTCTGTTTTATCCGCTTGCTTCTGCAATGCGCAGGTCACAATCTTTGCCACTTCTAGAACGTCATGGCAGTCTTGTTTAAATTTCTTTACCTTAAAAAAATGTTTCTTCTCTTTATTGTTCCCCTTTCTTTGTCTAGAAATTTCCAAAACTTAAATTATTCTTCACTTTTTCTGACTTATATGATACTTGCTCTTTTCTTATAGCTTTCACTTTTTCTGAATTGTGTGATTACTTGCTCTTTTTCTATCTCATGCTTTGACAACTGGGAGAGATTCTTATAGCTCAATTTATCTTCTTTTTTTTTTCTTCTTTTTTAAAACTTCTAGCTTCTTTATTTTTGAGAAAATGCAGGTATGTGGGAAACATTCATACACAGGTGACAGAACCGCTTCTTCAAGAGGTTTTTTCAAGTACTGGTCCCGTTGAAGGTTGCAAGCTTATTAGAAAGGAAAAGGTATGGTTTTATGTGCTTAGTTTGTAACATTAATGTATCATGGTTGTCTAAGAAGCACGGATATTGACACGTGACACAAGTATGACACGACATAGACACGCAGACACGTTATTTTTCTAAAAAGTAGGACACAGACACGTTGAATATATATAAATTTTTATATTTTTTATATGATCATGTAATAAAAATCTAATGTTATTTCAATTAAAATTAGCATGAAAACACACAAATTTTAAAAACATTAAAATAATAAAATCATTAAATAAAAATTAAAGAATTTCTTCATTTAATCATTAATATTCATGATTCAAGTGTTAGGATACTGTGTCCGGGAAGTGTCCGAGAGTGTTGTTGTCCGATATGTGTCTGACACAGGACACGTGAGCCAAAATAGAGTGTCTGTGCTTCATAAATGGTAGTATACTTCGTGGAAAGATTTAAGTAGGTCCACTTTAGTGAGCTTTATCTTGCTCAGTTTGACCTTTTCTTCAATTTGCTTGTACTTTGATCACGTTATTGACATTTCTGCTGTCTCTTTTTCTATGCAGTCGTCTTTTGGATTCATTCACTATTTCGATCGCAGATCTGCTGCGCTGGCTATAGTGTCTCTTAATGGAAGGCACCTGTAAGTAGAATTCTTAGTGATTTTTTGTGTTACATTCTTATTTGGTTCTGCTCCTTGTATCTCATTATGTAGTATGCAGGTTTGGGCAGCCTATCAAAGTTAATTGGGCCTATCAAAGCGGTCAAAGGGAGGACACATCAAGTGGGTCCACTTTTTCCTTTTTTGGCATACTTATTATTCTAATTGATTCTTAATTGCTTTGGCATTTATTCGTTGGGGTGTTTGAAGATATTGCCACCTTGGTTTGCAGGTCATTTCAACATTTTTGTTGGGGATCTCAGCCCTGAGGTTACTGATGCAATGTTGTTTGCTTGCTTCTCTGTTTATCCCAGTTGTTCGTAAGCTTCTCTCCCTCCACCAATTGTCTTTCCCTTTTTTCCTTTAAAATTATCAAACTCGCACTGTCTCAACTTTATGAAATGTCACATCCAGTAGTTAGCAATATTGCATGATGCTTACAACTTACCAGATTGGTATCAAACTATGGGCATAACTTGATCTATCTGGTTTCAGTGATGCAAGGGTTATGTGGGACCAGAAGACTGGGCGTTCAAGAGGGTTTGGTTTTGTTTCTTTCCGGAATCAACAGGTTCTGTTTTCTTATTTAATTTATGTTGCTATCATTTGAGTTTTGTTTGCATATTGACATTGTTTCTCATTTTAATTTTTACCCTTTAACCATTTTGTCCAGGATGCTCAAAGTGCAATAAATGACTTAACTGGTAAGGATGATGCGCCATCACTTTAAATACTATTCTTTGCTGCTAAATAATTTAAACACGTGAGCATGTTAGATGAAGCTGCAATAAATTCTAGGATGTTTACTTTGATTCTTTTATGCCTTTAAGAATTTCTTACAGGGATCTAGCTTTTTTCCCTGTCATACGACCGAAGACTCTTGTAATTTTCCCAATTTTTGACATAAATGTATGAACATTTATTCTTGTTCAAAGGCATCGTAATAATTTGCAACTTTTCAAAAGGATTGGCATCTAATTGGTAGTTGATGGATCATCCACAAATATGTGATCACCGTTCGTGGATGTGAATTATTCTATTTGATGCACATAAGTTTCTATATTGTTGCTGTTCTATGTGATAACAATTTCTACTTGCTCTAACGTTTTTGTTCAGGAAAGTGGCTTGGCAGTAGACAGATACGTTGTAACTGGGCTACAAAAGGAGCTAGTGCTAATGATGACAAGCAGAGCTCAGATGCCAAAAGTGTGGTGGAGCTAACAAATGGTTCTTCAGGTGTGTCAGGATTAACCTGTAATTAATTATTAGTAGTAGAAAATAATTAAGTGTTTCTGTTTTGAATTTCGTTTTCAAATGTGTGAGGAACACTATTATCTTGTTCCAGATTCTGGGATAAATATCGTTGCAGTCATCATTACACGAAGTCTAGTCATTCTGTGATGTTAAAATGTTTTCAATTTTCCTACGACTAATGAGAATACGAGCTTTTTTTTAAAGGTCCAAGTGTCTACTTTTTTGAAGTTCTGATGGTAGCCATATTCATCGGTTCTTTTGTCAGATTTGTTTGTGTTTTTTAATTTTATTAAAAAACTGATGACCAACATACTTACATTTATCGTCTTTGTTTTTGCAGAAGATGGTAAGGAGACAGCAAACAATGATGCTCCCGAGAATAACCCCCAATACACAACTGTTTATGTGGGGAATCTTGCTCCAGAGGCAATATACTATCTATTGCTGCTGCTAATATTATTATTTTGCGTATTTTTCTCTATTTTGTATGGGTGTGCAATTCTAGAATTTTTACTTTTATAAATGCATTTCCTCATTTCTTCTTTCAAATGAGTATAATATGCATTTTTTCTACAAACTTCATCCATGTGTAAATAAAATTTTGTGAGAGCGTAGAGAATCCGGCAACCATAAAATTTCTTGAAATTCTTTTATGTTTGTCTGGTTTGCAGGTCAGTCAACTCGATCTCCATCGCCATTTCCATGCACTTGGTGCTGGAGTAATTGAGGAAGTTAGGGTCCAACGTGATAAAGGTTTTGGTTTTGTGAGATACAGTACCCATGCAGAGGCAGCTCTCGCCATTCAGATGGGAAACACCCAGTCGATTCTCTTTGGCAAACAAATTAAGGTGTGTCCTTGTGGTTACTGGATAAAGCTATCCACACACTATTATAAGATTTTTTGAATTTGTCCCAGATTGAATGGGTCCTTGGCCTTCTACTGTATGCAATGCAAAGTCTGCCTAATAAATAAATACTTAACTATCTTAATAGGCGAAGAGAGTACACAAGTATCTCAGGACTGGTAGGGGAGGTTTGGGATTTGTAATTTTGTACCTTTTTTGTCCTCCTTTTGTATCGAGTCACTGGCTTTCTGGAAAATGATATCGATCTGACAACTTGATGGGAAAAATAAATTCAAAAGAATTCAGTAGTTGTCTAACTAAGGAGATGTTCATGGGGAGGCAGGATTCATGTAGCTGCTTCGAATAGTTGGGATAAGACTTTGCTCAGATGACTGAAATAGCAATTTACTTTTTTATATTGAACAATAGCTAGCCGGAATGAGGATGCTGAGATGAATGTGCGGTAAGACAAAAAAAAAAAACTAAAATTAAAAATAAATACATTCTTGAGATGGTAGGAGTAACCTATAGGAGATGAAATGAAAGCACCGGTCAAAGTGGTATGGTTATGTACAACGAAGATTATTAAATGCACTAGTAAGAAAGAGTGACATGATTTATATTGAGGATTATGTTAGAAGGTGGGGGGCAACTAAAATTAACTTTAGTAGTGAATAGTAAAAAAATGAGATGAGAATATGTGGTATAAGTATAACTAAGGATATGATCTTAAATTAGGTAGAATGGTGAAACATGATTCATGTAGCCGACCCTAAATAGTTGGGATAAAGCTTAGTGAATTGAATTGAGTTGAGTATTGAGCAATAGCTAAAAATGTAGTTATGGCAACCTATGGTGCAGTTCAGGTATACTGCTACTGAGAATTGTTGCTTATTTTTCTTCCACTTGGTGCTTCTATTTACCTAGTAATGCATGATTGAAGTTTAATGTTCGGTTTTTTATTTTTTATTTTTATTTTTTTTATTTTTATTTTTATTTTTTTTTATGTTTGTAGTGCTCATGGGGTAGCAAGCCCACTCCACCAGGAACTACTTCAAACCCAGTTCCCCCACCTACAGCCGCGCCTTTACCCGGTCTTTCAGCTACTGACCTTTTGGCCTATGAGCGGCATATAGCAATGAGCAAGATGGGTGGTGTTCACGCTCTTATGCATCCCCAAGGGCAGCATCCTCTTAAGCAGGCAGCTATGGGAATGGGGGCCGCGGGAGCTAGCCAAGCTATCTATGATGGTGGTTTCCAGAGTGTTGCTGCTGCCCAGCAGCTCATGTATTATCAGTAATGTATTAGAGTACCATTGTGTGGAAAAACTTTGATTTCATTGCATTTTCAGATTTGAGTTTTTTAGATTTCTAGGAAGCTTTCTGATATTTCTCGTCATCAATTGAGAGATTACCCAGCCTTTACACTTGCTCTATGTATGGATGCATATGATGTATGTTTTCTTGTTTTCTATAAGTAAGGGATGAGTGGCTATGAGTATTTAGAGGAAGTTTCAGTTTAGTTCTTTTGACATTGTCTCTCTCGAATGGTACTTTTAGCTTGAGAGTTGGTTATCCCTGCTTGTGGTTGATCAAATCTTTCAAATTCCAAGAAGATGGTATACCCATATGAAGAGCTACTATGTTGAGCATGTCAGGAAAAAAAAAATTAACAAGAACAAAAATGCGGCATCTGTCAAGTATGATTCTAGTCACTGCAGCGAGTACAAGTTTTGATTCTAGTAACAGTTGGGTGGCGTATGATAGCGATTGTACATGATCTATAAAAGTTGGGCTGTTTTAACCCTTAGCCTTGAGCCTTTAGCCTTTAGGCTTTAGGGTGAGCTTTTCGTTTTCCCCAATATTCGAATGCACTGTGTTTGCCAGGAAGGTAAGATTACTAAAAAGTGAAGCAATCGAAAGGAAAATGTACAATTCAAAAAAAAAAAAAAAAGAACTATACGTCGCTTTCAGAACTTTAATTGTGTTTTTCAAAGGAAAAATAACAATTACTTTTTAGAAAATTCAGCAATATTTTTCCACTTATTTTTTTCTCTCTCTAACCAAAAAGAAAATGAATAATTTTCTTTTTCCTACACTTTGCATTAAACGTAGATCAAATGAAATCAACAGCGCCATTATTTCAATATTTCATTTGTGAATACCATTAACCTGTTTCATGGAATTCAGGCAATCAGTGCTGATCAACCTGGCAGTATTTTAATCGGTTGATCAAATGCCAGTGCCATGTTTGCTCGTTGAGAATTTAAAAAATCCAACAGCACGTTTACATTAAATTTTGGTGCTCATCAGAGGCCTTTTTTACTGCAGCAGCAAATCAGGGCAGCCATGGGATGGTCTTAGGTCTACAAGCTCCAGAAGTAAACAACTAAGAAGATCTCAAAAGTGACTTAAAAAGATACCCTGAAAGAAGCTAATACGAAATCCAGATACAAAAAGGGAGTATTTGCAGCGTAGGTCCCCCGCAAGCCAGTACAAGCTCTGATACATTCCAATCTCAATACATTATTAGTGAAGAAAAACTACTGAAAATAAGGATCAATCTGTTTCCAACCTCGCAATATAGTTGTCGTAGAATTTTGCCGCTCGCTCGAGGTCTCCAAGTTCAGTATAACAATCAGCAATGGCACCATAAGCTTCCTGTGTTTCCAGAATCCTCTCCTTCTCTTTCCGAGATGGCCAGAACCATAGAATGGTATTTAATGGCTTCCCGGTATTTACCCTGCCTTTGCAGTGAGGCTCCTGCAAGGTACAGATTCAAGAAAAAAAAATTACCTTTTAAGGTGGTCTGGAAATGGTTTTGGAAGTGGATAGAATTAAAAACGTTTCATCAGGGAGATTTCTGTATAAAATATTTAAAAATCAAGAGCAACTAAACCTCAATTCTATTTTATTTAGGTCGGTTACACGAATTCTATTTTGCATTCCACTTTCTAGAAGAACGTAAATCAGTTAAAGTAAAAGCTTTTATGTCTTGTCCTTAAAAATCTCAATCCATGTTAAGTTTGATCTTCCTCTTTTCCTAGCATTACTCTCAATGTCAAGCATGTCATTCTTCTTCATTGATATAGTATTGTTTTTAGACACATGGCAAAACCACCTTAATTGATTTTTTCTTATTTTTTGTCTTACCTCAAAATCTCAACCCATATTAAGTTTGATCGTTCCCCTTTCCGTAGCATTAGTCTCAATGTCAACCTTACTGGTGCAATTATTGTTTTCAGCTGCACATGATCAAACTATCTCGTCTTCCTAACATCATATTCCATCCCAACATCCTAATTTTAGCCACGTTCATTTTGTGAGCATATTGTTTCATAACAGGCCAACATCCACATCCCACAGAACACAGTCTAATAGTTGTTCTATAAAATTTTCTTTTCAGCACTTTCGTGCCAGTCAAATATTAGAGGTCATCCAATACAAAAGTTTTGGTGGTTCTTTTTATTTTTCTTTAGTAGGTATTTACTGTGTTCTACAAACAAAAAATGGGAGGGAGGAAATGCAATAGGAGCCAAAGTGAGTAATTTAATTAGCACCAGGTCAAACTGTTCAAACATGCGAGCACAAACAAAAAAAAAAAACTGGTGAGGATGTCTACAAGAAGTTGGCTGTTCATCTTAAGCTGAGAATGTGGGAAAAGTATAGGAACGCTAACAATGTCTATGGATAGATAAGAATTGGATTCATCTACCAAGTTTAAGAATACACCGGAGCCTAGAATGGGATTTAACTTTCCAAGTTTAATTAATCGAAAGAGGAGCTTAAAATAACATAATTAACATTCAACACCCCATACCATACTGCTGCTTCCTCACATATGTAGTAGACTAACAATCTTGAGATAGAAACATGAGGTGAGCTCAAGATATAGAATTCCATCATATGTTCGCACAAAAAAGAAACTCGTCAAAACAATACTACAACAATATAAGGAAATTAACTGATAATAGCATATGTTGCTAAGTGATGATAAAACAGTTGGCACTAGGAGATCTCTCATGTGTGAATATATATATGGGATACATTTGTTAATTGTGATTGAATCAAATTTCAATAACAAAGGAAACAACAATACTCGATTTATAACTTCCAATCTAAGTACCATGGACATCCATGGATGAATCTACAAAAGAGTCAACTCTGTATGAGGTATGTGTCAGATGTTGAATGTTGATACTACTTTGATGCTCCTCGTCATCACGTATATATTGTGTTCTAGACATGTCTATAATTTGAAATTTTTTAAAAAAAAATTTGGACACACAGTTGACACTTATAAGACTCCCAGGCACGCATCCAGCAGGCCTTAGATGTTGGGGTACAGTTCCTTTAAGTATGCATAAACAGTACAATTATGAAAGAAAAAGCATATGCTTATATGAAATCAATTGAACCAGTTTTACAAGCTTAAGTGGAAATATGAGGGTTTCAGAAAGGAGGAAGAGAAGTTGCAGGGCGGATGAGTAGTATATTTATGCATTCTATTTTTCAATTAGTTTCATGTTTCCACCAAACATAGAAAGGAGGCAAAATATAGAGACAGGAGAGAGAAAACAAACCTAAGCCTCTAGCAGCCTTCTTTTCCTCAGTTGGATCCTTTAGGTTCTGAGCAAGCTCAAGAGCTGTCTTAAACTCCACAAATGCCTTCTCTGTGTCTTGATTCCTCAGAAAGTTCTTTCCGGCTTTCAAACGAGAAATTAACTCATGCTTCCTTGGATCAACAATTACTTCATTCTCTAGTATTCTACCACTGACAGGAGCATAACTCAAAGTGGGGGCATAAGACTCGATCTTAGCTTGCCTTCTAAGAGCTGCATTGATCTGGCGCAGCTGTTCATTCAGCCGCCCCAACTCTCCTCTTCTCTGACGTGCAAGATGTCCTGTATTACAAGCATCGAAATACCAGGGAAGTACAGTGAGGTGAAAGAACATGGCTAAAACCATCAATATCTTTTTTTTTTAAGGAGTGAAGAAAATCCCTTAAAGAACTATATTAAGATACCAAGCACGAAAGACTGAGAAGACTTTATATTCTCCAGACTCCCGTGATTTACACCACCACTTCTGAACTTAAACTTCTTTTATGAGCTTAAAAAAAAAAGGAAATATAAGAAGAGTGAATTTTGCTCCAAAATGATTGGTTTTAACTCTCAAATACTCCTCAACTGAGTCACGAAACTAGGGTAGTGGCTTCGATAAACATGTTCATGCCCACAAAATGAGCATTTAGGATCAACTAAACAAAGCCTTATCCCAACTATTTGGGGTTGGCTACATGAATCTTGTCTCGCCATTCTACTCTATTTAAGACCAATTCTTTAGTTAGACCATACATTATTATGTTATTTTTACTATCTCTACTAAAAATTAGTTTTGGCTGTCCCCACCTCCTAGCACAACCCACGATATGAACCACTAGTGCATTTACTAGTCTCCATTGTACCTAGTCATATACCACCTTAACCGATTTTCTCTCATTTTATCTCTTATAGGTACTACTTTTACCATCTCACGAATATGTTCATTTTTAATCTTATCTTTTCTAGTCTTACTGCACATCCATCTCAACATCTTCAATTCCTAAACCTTGAACTCTTGGGTCATTTTAAATGTGGCACCTTCTAGAAACTTCTTCAAAGGGTTAAATAAATGGTAGAACATCAAATCATTTGGTCAACTAGTGAAATGTGGGGGTTTTTTTTTTTTTTTTTTTTTTTTTGGGGGGGGGGGGGGGGGATCAAGCATCCTGACACTATAACCAGTTATATATTCCAAGTTCATATGCACCAATTGCAGCGCACTAATCATTGAAAGGTAACCATGAATTGAAAGTGCATTACCTCCAACTGTGGCCCCTATAAGGGCTACGAATAGCAGTAAGGGCATGTTAAAAACAGAATTATCTGACTCGCATGTTTCTGCCAGAGCTTCAAAAGGAGCAGTCAACATCAACGCATTAGTGACGATAAAAGCTATTGCTGGGAATCTAATGAGCACCATTCCCTGCCAAAGTGATGACTATCAATCAGATGGCAGCATTCATGACACTGAGAAAACTAATCAGTAACAAAGAAGGCCTTGAATTGTAATAAATCGATCAAATCTGAAACATATGGGAGTGATTCAAAGCACATGCACATTTCTTGGTATTCAAACAATTCAATATTTCCATTAAACTTGTTACATCCCTCAATCACATTGTTAGCCATATAATGTGATCCACAATCTGATAATTTTAAACCATGTTACAGAGTTTGAGACTATAAATTAAATCACAAGAACTCCCTCGTAATAGCTCTCATGCTATAAAAATTGCCAAACTTGGCAACAGAATGTGCATGTTCACTAGACTTGACACAAAGAATGAACAATATGCAACAAATTCTATGTTGAAATAGAAGCTTACGAGCAGAAATATAGGAGATTTTCATATATACATGGAGGTAATGGATATCTCTAATTTTTTATGTAGGATTTATTGCCACTTCTAAGCAAGCAAACAATAAAAAAAAAAATTTAATCTAAAACTTAATATCACGTCAGAACAATAAAATTTTAACAACTGACATAGGATGACTCACCATCATACCTCATGAGCAGCAAAGCTTTCCACAATGGTGTCATCAACTGGACTGCATATGACCAATATCACAATTTCCTTTTGACAAAGAGAACTTAGTATCATCTGGCCTGAGATGCATGGATTGGCTGACTAGCAATGCTTTGTGGGTCTGATATGCTCCATTAGAAGCGCCTCCAAAGGATGATATGAATCTTTTTACCTTGAATGGAAGAGAAGCCAACTTCCCTGATTTTAAAAATGTATTTTCAATTTCAGCCATATGCCATGATATCTTAGGTATAATGATAATAGAGACATAATCAACAACTGGATTTGCAACACATATAGCATGTTTGTTAATTTCGTCATCGTACCACCACCAAAACCATACTAATTCAATAAGGTGATTGCTCTTCTGCCATTCTAGTTGTCAAAAACCTTAACTTGATGTGGAGATGATTTTGAATATCTTCGTAGAAGAGTTGGCTTGCACACAATTGCCTCTTTTCATTAGCCTTGGATTACGTTTTCTTCATTGCATGTTAAAACATCACATTTGGTGCTACTTTATCTAATTCCTTAGAGAGCAAAATTTAAGTTGTATCATAAGTATAATATATATGTATCTGGTCAAGGAGATCTGCTAGAAAGCAACTGTCCATGCAAAGAACATTTGTCGAACAAAGAAAAAATCACCAGTAAGATTCAAGATGAAAGTGTTAGTGTTGAGGGGCAGTGTTACGAATGATCAACACGTAACTCTTTCTCTCAGTAGCTAGAAACCTCTCCATCTCTCTAGATTTCTCTCTCGGAGTTAGTGTTGAGGGGCAGTGTTACGAATGATCAACACGTAACCCTTTCTCTCAATGGCTAGAAACCTCTCCATCTCTCTAGATTTCTCTCTCTCGCCGCCTTACGTTCTCTGCTTCTCTCCAGAAGCCTCACTTGACTGCTATTGAATGTGTGGTAGCAAAGCTTTACTATGGCTAGGGGAACCAACATCACCTAGTCTAAAAGGAGACTATGTCTCCCTTATGTTCAGTAGAGTAGAAAGTGCCTGTATGATGAAACAAGCTAGTAAGTGAGAGAATAGGTAGAGGCTAGCCATAGGTCTTTGTTGTAGGAGTGCAGTGGCTTTTCATAGAGTGGCATTGTTTGTGTGTAGTCCATGTAAAAGATAGTGGTTGTCTGAGTGAGTGACATTAGAGCATCTCCGGTGATGACCCAAATTTAAGTCAAAATTTGAGTAAAAGTTGAATTTAAGTATTGTGCTCTCCAATGGTCACTTAAATTTGGATTTATGAACAATTGTGCACTAGTTTATGTCTGGATTCGAGTAAAACTCTATTGAAGTCTGAGTTTGAGTGGAGAAGATTTTTGTAAATTTTGACTCAATTTTAAATTTGAGTCAGGGTTTGAGTCACCACTGGAGCTGCGAGATGCTCTCAGTATTGTGTGGTCTGGAGGTGCTCGTGTATTTGTCACATACCTTTGTTTGTGTGCCAGTGTTTATCTTGTAATAAAAGTTTGTAATTTTACTCAACATAACCCTTACTAATAGTTGTTGTAAAAAGTGTTAGTGACATGGCATTGGATTTAATATGATGGAGTTTTGATGATTTTGTGATCTGAATAGTGAATTATTATAGTGCTTCGATCAAAAGTTATACCTAAGACATCAAAAGACGATGAATTGCTTTGTGGAAATGCTTATTCTAAAATAATTGGTTTATAGGAAACCAGCCATACCCCAAGTCAGCATCAGAATTGTGATACTTTTCTTTTGGCTGAGTTATCCTTTTGAACCAAACTGCGGAAAATATAAAACTTGTAGTTTCAATCCTTTTATTTTTCTCAGCTTGACATAAAGAAGGTACTTCTCAGAAAATTGCGAAAAATGCAGAGTTTTCGTTTATGTACAACATTATTAACTTGAAGAACTGAAAATCAACAGAAATTATGAGCAGAGAAGTTAAATTCTTCTGCTCGGGAATTATTTCATTCGAAGGTAAAGTTCGATTGCTTAAATTAGAGACTGGAATATAAATTCTATCACATTGAAGTAGAGAGAGAGTGCCTGACCGGAAACATAAAATTTGCTGGAAAATTGGTCGGACGTCCATGATCGCGGGGCAAAGCTGCCGGAGTTTGAGCTGGGGAAAACGCAAGAGCAATCGACGACCACCGCCATTGCTTCGGATAAGTGCTGATGTTGTAGTTGCTTTTATCCAACGGAAATGTTTTAACTCGCGTTTGCCTGCGGGGACAATACTATCCCACCTCAGTGTGGTTTATGCTAAGCTGGGTTTCTCTCTTTCTCTTACAGCTCGTTTGGATAAAATAACTTGGAAAAAACAAATAAAAGGATTAAAAAATTATGTGAATTAATTATACTTTAAATTTTTTTGACAGACGAAAAATAAAATATTAGGTGAGTAAATTTGAGTGATTAGGCACACTTTTCAATCTCTCCAAACTTGGATATATTTATAGAAAAAAATATTTAATAAACAAATTAAAAATACCAAAAATGTCCCTGTAAATTGCATGAGTTAAAAATTATAGTAAATTACACTATTTTTTCTTAAGATTTCTGACAATTATACTGATTTCTTTTAAGATTTTTGAAATTACACCGATTTCCTCTACTTTATCCGATAATATACAGATACTTCATTCAGTCAATTTTTTCTTCAAAATAACAAACTTATCCATTTTATTTATTTATTTTTGCTTTTTCTTTTTTAAATTTGACCAATTTTGTCTAAATTTTTTATATATTTTTTATTATTTTATTTTAAAATAAATTTAAGATTTTTATCAATATTTATTTGAAAATTAAAAAAAATGAAAAAAATATATGTGAAATGGATGGTTTTATCATTTTGAATAAAAAAGTTTGATTAGAGGGGATATCTTTGTATATTATCATATAGAGTATGAAAAGTTAGTGTAATTTCATAAACCTTAAAAGAAAGTCAGTATAATTATCAAAAATCTCGTAAGGAATTTAGTATAATTTACTCTAAAAAATATAACAATTGTTACGCAAATGTAAAGCATACTTATCAAATAATTTATATAAGTTTTTTTGTCTTTTATTTACTGTTAACTATTTAAATAAAATATAATAATTCTCATATCATTTTACTTCTTGACATTCAATTAAGATTAATACTTTTTTTCTTTACTCTCTCTTTTTTATTTTTAAATTATCTTTTATTTCAAAAAACTTGCAATTAAGTATGACAAAATGTCTTATTCCCCCCAATCCTCGCCCCACCTCACTTCTAATGGGATAGATTTAAGTACCCTACCCCCCATTTTATATTTAAATTATAAAAATAGCATTCAATGTTCTCATATTTTTAAAATACCTCCATATATACATATATATATATATGTATGTGTATCTATTTATTCTATTATAGCAATGTGTATCCAAACTATCACTCACTTCTTTTCTCTTCAACTCTAAATCCTAAGTGGCACAACCATTCAAGCCATTTGTACTTGTCATCTTTTTTTTTTTATTGATTCAGATTTATATTTAATAAAAATACAAAATATTAACATGTCTCGTGTTTCACAAATACATAAATATTTCACTGTATGTTCCTTTGTATTTTGATTACATCCATGTTCACATTCTCGTTAACTTTGGTTACATTCAACTTATCTCTTTTGTTTCACATTAACGATTTCGCTAAACAAATCTATGTCGAAAGCTTTGTCTATCACCATCATACCATTTCCTACATCGACAAAACAAATACTTGCCAATTGTTCCCATTCGTTCCCCTTCGATTCTAAATCACACACTGGCACAAACTATTTAAACCATCTGTACTTGTCATCCTCTCTTAGTTATTATAATTTATATTTAATAAAAATAAAGATATTAACATATTTCACGTTCCGCAAACACAAAAAGACCTCACATACGTTCCCTTGTATTTCAATTACACCCCTATTCACGTTTTATCAACTTCGGTTACATTCAACAACCCTATCCCTTTCGCTTTTCATTAACGATTTCACTAAACAAATCTATGTCTAAAGCTTCATTCATTACTATCACATCACTTCTTATATTGACAAACAGAGATACCGTCAACTGGTAATCTTTGTAACTACATTATCGACATAACAAACATCATCTTCATTAGTTATTGATATCATCATTGGATGCAAAACCAAACTTTACTATCGAGCAACCTTGCATTGTTGTCTCTGAAAAAGTACCACTCAACATCATTTATAATGTTTTGTTTGAAATACGTTAATAAAATTAAATTTAATGAAATAAACAAACAACAAAAATTTTAATACTTAAATAGGTACTCCAGTTGAAACATATTCCATTTCATTACGAGGTTTAAATGGGTTTGAGAGAGATTTTTTTTTCGGGGCGTAAGATTGGAGCAGGGATATCAGTCTCGTATCCATTCTATTGCCGTCCTTAGAGTTTAGTTCGTTTATTAATTTATAATACCATCTTATATTATTTTTGATAATTGTAGATAATACATTTATTGTTTGACTAAAATCCCATGTGATGTAACATTTGCTACAAAAATATGCTTAAAATGATATATCATTATTAACTGATAAATTTTTGCTAATATCAATCATTCATTTATTTTTTAAATGACAATATGTTATATATATTTTTTGATTACTAACAATATGTTAATTATTACTTTAACACCTTGACAAAATTTAATTAACAAACGAGGACAAATTTATAAATATCACTCTTAACAATATAAGGTTGACATATTTAACAAAAGAGGACAATATGATTAAATGAAATAAAGTTTGGAATTGTTAAAAAAAATTAAAAGAAATTCATAATAAATTAACCTAATTTTTTAAAATAAAGGGGATAATTGTCATATTGGATTATACCTTATTAGCATCGGCTGGTCACGCTCGACAAAAACCCCACTCAAACCCCTCGCCCCTGCCGAACCAGTAATACCCAGAGTCCCAAGTCATTGTTCGAGCCTTTCTCTTGATCTTCTTCAACAAGAACTTCAAGGGTTAAGAACTTGGACACTTATGAAATAAAACCTTCCCGCGCTTAAAGCACAGATGTTCTAGGGTTTTGGAGACTGTTGTTTCAGCTTTCAGGTAACTTTGAACTTCCGGTTTGTGTTGAAATGGACGTTGATATGGAGACTTCTCCGAGCTATTTCGACCCCGAAGATAACAGTACCAGAGAGCGCTATCGTCGATACGGGTACGCATCTACTTCTACACTTTTCTTGGATACTCCTTTTTATTTTTAGTTTTGCTGCGTTAATTGTGTCTTATATTGAGCATTTCTTTAAAATGATAAATTTCTATTCTATTATTATTTTTTGTTTCAATTGTACGTAATCACAGGGGATTAATTAGTAAAACTTCAATTGATAGCATATATGTATATGTATATGCATATGTAATTGAACAAGAACAATACATGGCTCCAAACTAACCAACGTCCATTCGTCAAGTACCTCTGGGTTGGTTTTTTGTATTTATGCTGCGACAGTTTGTCATGTTAGAACCATTGTAAGATTCATATATTAATCCAAATGTTTCAAAGCTGCATCATGTATGAGCTTGATCACATTGATTCTGATGCTTGCACACAAGTGACACCCCCCAAACCCACCCAAACAACAACAACACACACAAGAGAGAGAGGCATACTTCACAGTTGCAATATAGGGTCGGGGCTAAAAGGGGGAGAGAGAAAAGAGAGTAGTTCAATGTGAGCAAAAAAATAATAATTAAGAGTTACACATACCCCTCAATACATTTCAGCTATCCCAAAAAATCCACCCATTGTGATTGACTTGTTGATGGGAATTAGCCAAACGATGAAGGAACTTTGTATTCCTGTTTCCTTTCTTTAACTTTAGATCCATTAATTTTTGTCTCCGACTAATTTCTTCTATGAGAATTATTCTCCCAAGCTCAGCTTTAGCGTTGTTCTAGTTCTATTCAAACCCTCCTTGGATTCAAAGCCTAATAACCTCCATGGCGTGCGTCTTCTTCCACCAGAGATTGCCAAAGATCTCCTTTTTTATTTCTTCAAATCTTCCTTGAGCAGCTTTTGCTTTTGGGCTTTTCCTTTTTTGGGTGTTAGAAAAATTTCATACTTGTTGAATTTTTGGGTGAGCTGAATTGAAAAGAGGGGGCCTCACAGGTCTCCATGGTGCTTGTACATGGGTTGCATCCCCTTTGGCGCCTTTGTTTATAATACTTTGTTACTTATCACAAAAAAATGCTTATGGGCTTACATAAAACTAAGCGAGTTAGATGCCCTATACGGCTATACCCCTCTCGCCACCCTCTAACTAGATCCAGAAAGCCTTCATGCTAACCACATATTCTCAAATCTAAATGCCTTTTACACCTCCAAATACCCCACTATCCAGGAGAATGGGAACACATGGTCTGAGATTGTCCTTGTCAATACTTATTGGGTCAAATTTGAAAAATTCTTTCCCAAATTGTACCATCTAGAGAGAGTCCATAAGCTCATGATAGTCTTTGAAAGCTGGGGACTTAATACCTCCCCTTTTTACCTTTCACTGGGAAATCGGACAACATTAGAATCTCTCTCAACGCACCAAGGATAACCCCGTTGTCACATTCTCAGCTCTGTCAATTCCCCCACAACTTGAGCTTGTTTGAGTCCTCTGTTGGTCATAGACACACCCAAAAGAACCGAACGAGAACCATTCTCCACAAAAGAGAGTAGGTAGGAAATGACGAACACTCCATTTACCACCTCTTCCTCTCGAACCACCTTTTATCCCACAAAACAATAATTCCACAAGCAGTAGTTGTAGTTCCTATACTCACTTTGAAAATTACCTCTTAAAACGTCCAAAACAATAAAATCAGATGCACACCTTTTTGTTTCCTTGTTAACATACTACACTAGCTTTCCACTTTTTAAAGAATACTTCACCGCCGCTCTCTTTTATGGGTCATTGAAACCTTGAACAATCCAAGACGACAAAATTACCTTCATTGGTGTAACACAAATTATCTATTGCCCATTTGATTCATTTACTCTTACTTGTAATTACCACAACTTCGCTCTCCCCTTAGCAAATAGCGAATTATAAATTGGATCAAATGATCCAAAACGTGGGTCAGTCGCGATTTGGAACTCAAGATTTAACGTTTTAATATAAAAATATCAAAAGCCCCAAAAAATTATACAATAAACAAAAAAAGACATACACACATCGTTGGAATCTTTATTTTATAATTGCTTAGATTCGTTGGAATGTTTCTAGTGCATGTATATATATATATATATATTTATGAATATTATTAAAATATAATAAAAAATATCATCACGTTCCAAATAAACGTATTTTGTTCCAACAAAGTGATCCGAAAAAGCCTACCCTTAACGTACTATGTTTAATAACAAGTTACAATCTACGTTCCTGTTCCCATTCCACATACCATAACGATCCACGTTCTAGGTAACGTTGCAGTCCTACTCCTTTATGTCTCACCTTTGCCTTTGTAATTCACATAAAAGATTTAAAATTTTCAATTTTCTCTTCCCCTGCCAACACTGTCCCTTTCTTCTCTTCTTAATTTCCTTAGCCTTTTTGGTTTTCCAGCTAAGTTCAATTTCCTTAAAAGGGTGAATTACATTGTTCTCATACCCATCATAAGAAACTCCCAACCATCTACTGACCTTTGTAATGTTATCATTAACCCACATTAACATATCTGTGATGTGGCATCTTCCTTTACAAAATCATGAAATTCGAGAAAATTATGAGGAGTAACCATAGCAAGTGGTTGGTACTCCAGCGTGTTATCAACCTCGTTGTCCTACTGACATCAACATCCTCACTTGCCATCCCATACACAACAATCCCTGAACCTTCTTTGCTAACATGAAGAATTTCATACACAACACTCTTTTGGTAACCTGCATCCGGATCGTTTTCCTAAAAAACAGTTGAAATTTTTGTAGACCCATCCTGCAGTATCCAACAGTGTGCGCATCTACCCCTCAGTTTAAACCCTCTGCCACCGATAGACCAAAATCCTAAAAAAACAGAACTGAACCTCCGTTTCTCAACATATTAACTGATTCAACCTAGCTCCAGCCAAAGCTGAATCAATGGTGGCACAGGTCCGCTCAATCCCCATCTCATCTTCCATATCGACTAGGAGAGAAGCACCATCATGGCTCATGATTACTGCCGCTGACTTTTCCCAGTTGTCACTTCATTTCAAACAGTACTCCTGCGCAAGGATCAAAATTTCGTTTCGTAGTGTTGTTTCGGTCACCTAGAAAATAGAAATATTTCGGAAACGTTTCGAAGATGTTTCGGAAATAGAGTAGAAACGATGAAAAAAAAATGTATAGAAACACTTGAAAATATAAAGTAAAATATATGAATGTGTGAAGATAAATATTATAATTAATTGAAAATGTTTTAGGGTACATGTCCATCCACACAAGAAGATACTAAGGTGAAATTAAAAAAATAAATGTAAAGTAAATTAGTCATTGATTCCAAATAACTCTTTATTTATTAAAAACTAGTATAAAAGATTTAGAGCTAATTTGTTTATGTAATATGAATTTGTTATATATTTGCTATAAAATATGTAAAATTATTATAAACCATAAAATAATAAATATATATTGTGTAATATTTACGGATTAGACAATTTGACACAAGTTACATATAATATAATAAATAAAAATATAGTAATTTAAATCTATTATAATTAGTAACTAAGTATTAAAATAAATTATTTATTTACATTTTATTTCCATTACTTTTACTTTTCATTTTCTATTATTTTTTAGAAAAAATAGAAATATCTTCTTATAATTTTGGGTTTTAATATTTTAATCTCCTTCATTTAAAAAACAAATTGATATTATCTTTTACCAACTTCTAGAAGTATTGTTGATACCAAAGAAATGTTTTCACTAGTTTTGGTATGTTTCTACGGAAACAAATTTGTTTCCATGGAAACATGTGAAGTTTTGGTATTCTACTAGTGTTTCGTTTCGGTTCACTAGGAAACAGAAACGTTTAGACCGTTTCGATGGAAACGAAACAAAATTTTGATCCCTGCTCCTGCGATGGTTGAATATCTTCTAGGCTTTCATACTCATCACCTCTCTTCTTATTTATTGGCCAACACATAACATACCCTTGATCGCCCTCCTTGGTCAGCATCTGTGAGGCATCGTCATGCAGACTCTGATCCTGCTCAAGCTTTTGCACTGATCTAGTATTCATTGAACCAATGCCATCGCCTCCCAACGGGTTTGGCCTGCTTCCTTTAAATTGATCCCCCAAATGGTTGGGCTTGGTCATTGCATTTGCACCTCCTTTGGGTTGGGTAAAGACGTTAGCGACATGAGAGCTTGACCCAGAAAAAGACAAATGGCCTTCTGCTCCTCCTGAGCCCCCAATGGGAAATTTCCCGTTATCGGCCCTACTAAACTGCCTCTGCCCCAGAGGAAAAGGGTCCAATGCTCCTCTTTCCAACTTTTAATAGTACAATAAGAATGGGCTTACGACCCACCTGGTTTAATTTCCTCTGATACTCAACTTGGTGTTTGGGCTGTGACCTTCAACTGCATTAAACAAACTTCTTCTTGGCCCACTGTGAATTTGGGAACTATTAAAATTGGAGTCCAGCTGCCCTCTAGAATGCCCCTCCATTAAGCTGTCAGGTGACTCTCCAGTTTTAAAATTCAAATCAGAGCCAGCTGTAGACCCACCTACCCTCTACCCTTTGACAAGTTGGTGATCATGTGTACCCCTCAGTTGGCGTATACCACTTTTATGATGTGCATCCCTATCACACACCCAATGTCTTCCCTTCACCCTATGTACCAAAAGGCTTTGCCGACCACATCCTTTCCTCAGAAAGATTGAGATCTGCCCCACTGCAGTCTCTCGCAACCCAATTTGAGGCCTCAATTGCTTGCTAGAGACGACCTCCCAGCTCTGGATTGTAACTATTGACCTTCTACTCCTTTGTGCCCTACTCACCGAGGCTGTAACAGTACACATGGATACTCCTTCACAAGCAGCGCCACCCTGTAGCTGACCATTTTGTCTGCTGCAAAAACATATCTCGGTGCATTTCCACCTTCTCGAATCCTAATCTTAACACTTTGCATTGAATTGCTAGTCAGCTTCTGTAGCTAGGTAACCTCCACATGCTTCTTTGATGGCTTGAAAAGTTGTGGAACACCAAAGATGAAGAGAAATCCTGTAAACCACCATTTTTTTCTCCTTCTTCCTCCTCAAAATGCCCAAACACCCAACTCAAAAAGGCCATGTTCAGCCCTTATTTATAAAAGCACTTTCCTCCTCTAATACTCTATTTATCTTAAAGCATATTTGGTGGAAGGTCTGTAATGGTCATATGGTCTGATTTTGGACTGACATCTGGTGCGACACAGTGCCTCTTCACGTGGAATTCCCCCACTTATATTACAATGCATTAAGGGGGCAAATTTTAGTTGTGGAATATTGCAGGAGGATTGAAGGGGAGTTGGTGTGGGATATCAATTTCATTAGGCATCTTCAGGATTAGGAGATGGCCGAGTTGCTTGCGCTCTATAGCATGCTTGATGGTCAGATCATTAATGAGGAGGAGGAAGACAAGATATGTTGGGCAGGGACCAAGCATGAGATTTTTGGGGTAAGGTCATATTATGGCATCTTGAAAAAAGAAAGCAGTCAGGAGTTCTCCTAGAAAGCGATTTGGAAAGCCAAAGTACCTCTCAAAGTTGCTTTTTTTGGGAGGTGTGTTACCTTAGGGAGAATATTGATTATAAGCAATTTAAGGAGCGAAATAATTGTCAATTGGTGTTGCATGTGTAAAGCCGATAAAGAGATGGTGGATCATCTTCTAATCCATTATCCAATCACAAGAGCAGTTTAGATTTTACTTATCGATCTCTTTGGGGTAAGTTAGGTTATGCCGCGGTTTGTGATTGAAGTGTTCCTTCGTGGCAGGGTAGTTGATGGGCAGAAGGTCAAGTGGGGCTTGGGAAATGGCCGATTTACGTTTATGGTGGATTATTTGGAGGGAGAGAAATTGTAGAGTTTTTGAAGGTATTGAGTCCCCTTTGTGGAATGTAAAAGCTAAATTGTTGAGCACCCTTTATTTTGGGCTTTCAGGGGGCTACACCTTGTTTGTAGATAGTTTTTCTTCTTTTTTGGTTCCTTGAGAATGTAGGTGTAAACTTTTTGTACATGGAAGCACCCTCTTGGTGTGCCTATGGTAATATTCCTTTTTTTTTTTTGATAGGTGCCTATAGTAATATACATACACATTACTTATTTTATTTTAGTTCACTTATTTTATTTTAGTACTGTCACAGAGTTTCAGTCGCATTAGAGGCTTGCGTAATATTCCCAAGGTCCTAGGTTCAACTCCCATTGAAAAAAGAGAGTTTCAATCACATTAATTAGATGTTGGTATAATCAAAATCCTTTTTAGACTTCTTGTCCTCATTAGGAAAAAAGGCACAGAGCCCATTTTTTGCTCCCTTTTCCCTGGGTCATTTAGGTTGAAATCATTTGCTTTTCGCTCTACATTGGCTTATCTAGTATTTTTATGTGCAATAGTTGTGATTTATGTGTTCACAATTTCAGACATTCTTGTGCATAATGAATGCATGTGACTCCTGCAGGAAGAGGCACTCAGCTTCAAGCAAATCACCATACCAAGAAACTTCAGTTTCAAAGTTCAGTGAAACTAGGCTCTTGTTTGATGGCCAGAGTATTGAAAGACGGCCCAATGCGGCTCTCTTTCTTGAAGATATCAAACAAGAGGTTGAGAGCTTTGATGTTGATCATTCAGAAGGGACACCTGCAAAGACACAATATGCTTCCAAGAGAAGATCATCCATTGATAGTCATGGTATGTCTGAGGTGGATGGTGTGGCTGATTCAATTTGTCGAGTTGGAAGTTATGCACTTAAAGCATGCAAGCATGAGGATGATGCATTGGTGGATGGTGGAGATACAACCTTTACTTTATTTGCATCCCTTCTTGATTCCACTCTTCAAGGTACTTGAAGTAAATTTCTTTTAATTGGAAACTTAAAATTTCCCACTTCCTTCTGTATGAAATGGTTTCACATTTCTGGGCCCGGTTTTGATTATGTGTTTAAGTTACATGGGTCAGTTTAAGCTATGTCATTCTTCGGGAGTCTTGGTCTTGTCTGTCTAACAAGAAGCCTTGTAGTGTGAGATAAGTAGAGTGGTGTTCTATTTGAATAAAAAATTTCTCATTACCTTCGGACTTCAAAGCCTAGAGAATCATGTTGTTTGCATTTCTTCTTGATTTTCTATTTAAGATGCTTGATGCAGAAATGCTTTTATTTGAAAACATCAGATTCCTGCTCTCTTTTTGTGAAATTGTTTCACAATGCTGTCTTTATATATTGTGATTAGTTTTTTATTATGTTCTTAAGTTCCATTGGTCCATTTAAGCTATGTCACACTTGGGAGTATTGGTCCGATTTGTCTAACCAGCAGCCTTGTGGCGTGAGATAAAAAGATTAGTGGAATGGCGCTTCAAGCATTAACATTAGGAGTTTTTAAGAACTTCTCATTTCACTTATACTAATGTGCACTAACATGTAACTAGGTCTTCTAGTTTCTTAACTTTTTTCATGCCAGTTCAGCCTTGTTTAATTTTATGGAGGTCACGTGTCTATATTTTAATCGTGGTAAAGATCATATTACCGGTGCATAATGATATGAATAAGTGAACTTATAAAGAAAAATTGATATGAATAAGTGAAGTGGTACTTCATCATGTTCTTTTTTCAAATCATGGATTAGACATATTCTATTATTTTCTAGACTTGGTCATGAAAATTTGTACATTTATTTGGTTTTTCAAATCGTTGCATCAACTTCTTGGTGCTTTGAAGAATGGACAAGGGTTCTCATGTTGCTCTGGATGAGCATGGGTAAAAGGCTGATTCATGATAGTAGGCTTAGATTAGCAACTTGGAATATAAAAACATTAACAAGTAAAGGGATGGAGCTATCATATACTATGATTAGGAGGATGGTTAGGTATGCTTATAAGATACTGTGAGTAGGAGAGAAAGTGCAATTGAAAAGATTGGATATCAACTCTACTATAATAGGAAAGGTATGTAGAAATGGGGCAGGGATAATAGCAGATAAGAATCTTAGAGAAGAAATTGTAACTATTTCCAGAAAAGGGATATTGTGTTGGGAGAGAATATTATTAATCTTATTAGTGCTTATGTACCATCAAGTGTTAGCTTGAATGGTATTACCACCTCCCAAAGAGGAGGTTGATGGTTCAACTTCAAGTCGCAGTTGGGACATAATGGGTATGTGTGTCTTCCTGTCAAAAAAATTAGTGCTTATGGACCTCCCTAGAAGAACACAATTTTGTTCCAAAAGCCTTGTGATATGGTCTCACCTCAAATTTCTCGTGCCTCTTGATCCTCCCCCTCTAAGCATCATTCTTATCAACCGATATTAATATTGTTTCATAAAGCACCTCTAAAACCTTCACTAACTCCATCTCTCTTTCTTGCACTGTTCCATAATAGTTGGATGTGGTACATTACCTCTACAACTTGTATAAAAGTGAAAGTTTGGTCATACGTCTTCATTTGACACTTTTATTTTGTTTTCAATTTATTTTATAAGTACGTTTATGACACTATTTCAAATTTATTTATTAATTATTCCTTCAATCCATAAAGGGACATTGCTTGGTGAAATGATTAAAGCTCGGACTAACAAGTGTGAGAATGGTGGTTTGAATTTGAGAGTAGCTATTTTTGTGCAGCAAGTATCCCAAATGTTAGGTTTGTCTCCAATTTATACCTCTCAAAACCCTGTGTAAGTGGGACCAATAGTAATGACCTTTGGCCCTCAATATATTTTGTAATTATGTTTGTGTTATTATATAGGTCAAAAAAGGTTTACTTCTACGTGCTATAATTTTTTTCCTTAATGCCAATTTATAATCACAACAATACCCTTTACACATTAGTTGTAACAAAATTTTGTTTCAATTTACCTTTTTACTTAACAACTTTTTAGATATGTTCCTATGTACCTTTTACATTTTTACTAATTCAAAATTCTTATAAATTATTATTTTTCAACCTAGTAATGGCCTGTAAGTAGAGTGACATGAAAATAGCTCTACTATTGCATGTTTTTGTTGATGCCCATTATTTTACTGATAACATTAATGGTATTGTGTAATACCAATGACATAGGTCAGAGAGAGAGAGAGAGAGAGAGAGAGAGAGTTTGTATGGAGAAAAAAAAACCAATAATTTCAATTATTCTCGAAATCAAGCTTAATTGTTCTATTATATCTAGCCCTATATTTATAAGCAATCTGAAAAATGAAGAAATTACCAAAATAAAATCCCTAAAAATAAGAATAATAAAATTCATAAGATAAATAAAAATGGCGAAATTAAGTCTTAAGGTCCTGCAGTCTTGCAACTATGCCTAAAATAGGTGCTATTTAGGCCCCATCAATTCTTTCCGGTTGAGAACTTGTCTCAAGAGAGTTATGGGGCTGGTATAGCTATAGAAGATGAGGATCTATGTGGCAGAATTCGTCCTCTAATAGGCCATGTATCAACTGTATCTGGACAGTCTTTTCATTGGACAAGATACCCTGGTAGCTGCTCGATGAGTTATGGAACTGATTGGAAGGACCTTTTTAGAATGAGCATAAACTTATTCGTGACTTGATGATTTCATCATTGTCTTTGTTTTAAGTGGTGATTGTCGATAGAGTTGGTACATGTCAAAAGAAAAAAAGAAAATTCTTTTTTCAATAAGAAAAAATAAGAATTTTCAGTTCAACAAAGTTAGTGGACACTGGACAATGTATTTTTTTTTTTAAAAAGTACAATTTGTTTTCCTTGAAGATTCTTAGAAAGATAACTAATTCAATTTGTACATTATTTCTTTGTCAAGGCCTAGTATTTGGTTTCAATGTCATCTTTGGGGGTTAGGGGGCCCAAAATGGCCAATTAAATGGAATTGTTAAGCTTGTCAATTCGTTATTCTTATACTTTTCTTACAATTTTTCTTTCTATGTTCTAGTTTTGTGAAGTTTCTTCCCACACAGATCCTGGTATGAATACAGTTACAATTATAAAGGCTCTGTGGTTTGACTATCTTCCTTGGGGGGTTAGGAGGCGCAAAATAGTCAAATTGCACCATGGACTTATTAAGCTCTTTAACACATGTTTTATAGTTATTATCCTGTTTCTCACTGATATTCTTTCTTTTAAAGTTTAGTAATGTTTCTTCCTGCACAACCCTGGAATGGGCAATAGTTGTAACTATTCAATTGTGTATCTGACAATTAATAGTTTGTTTATTGCAGGATTGATGCCTATCCCTGATTTGATATTACAGTTTGAGAGATCTTGCCGTAACGTTTCAGAGTCAATTAGGTGTGTCTCAAACTTCGAGAATATTTGTACCTTGGTGGAAACATGTCTGAAGAGAAAGAGAATGGAAATTAAAATCTATTCATTCTAGAAAAATTGTATATTATTCTTTACATACATGGTCCTATTTAATATGTACAAAGAGAATCAAATATGGAAACATAAAGGTCAACCCACAAAATCAGTCTAAAGATCAGATTTTATTATGGCCTCAATCTCCTCTAAATCTTCTTCAAATCATTCGGGATTTCCACACTCCCCCTCAAGTTGGATCATAGATGTTGATCATGTCCAACTTGCAGATAAACTCTTCAAAGCTGGTTCTCTGTAATCCCTTAGTAAATATATCTGCTAATTGTTCTCTTGTAGGAATATAGGTCATGCAGATTGTCCCTTTTTCAATTTTCTCCTTTATGAAGTGCCTGTCAACTTCTATATGTTTAGTCCTGTCGTGTTGGACAGGGTTATGGGAAATGCTGATAGCAGCTTTGTTGTCACAATAGAGTTTGATGGGAAGCTCTACTATGACATGTAGTTCCTCCAAAAGCTTTTGTAACCATAGTCCTTCACACATTCCTTGTGCAACTGCTCTGAATTCAGCCTCGGCACTACTTCTGGCTACCACACTTTGCTTCTTACTCCTCCATGTTACTAGATTTCCCCAAATGTAGGTACAGTAGGCGGTGGTAGACCTTCTGTCTTCTGCTGATCTTGCTCAATCTGCATCGGTATAGATCTCTATCTTCTTACTGTCTCCTTTCTTAAAGAATAGACCTCGCCCTGGAGAACCTTTCAAATATCTGAGAATCTTATATACCGCTTCTAGGTGACTCTCCTTTGGTGAATGCATGTGCTGACTGACCACACTAACAGCAAAAGCAATGTCAGGTCTAGTGTGAGATAGGTAGATCAATTTACCTACTAGTCTCTGATATCTTTCTCTATCAATAGGTTTTCCAACGTCTCCCATTCTTTTTCTTGCTTTGATTGGAGTATCGCTTGGTTTGCAACCAAGCATACCGGTCTCAGTCAAAAGGTCAAGAACATACTTTCTCTGGGAGACACTGATTCCTTTTCTTGATCTGGCAATTTCCATTCCTAGAAAGTATCGCATTTGGCCTAGGTTTTTTACCTCAAATTCTGTGGCTAAGACCTCCTTCAATCTTTCCACCTCTCCTGTGTTATCTCCAGTGAGAATGATGTCGTCGACATACACGATCAGGATGGTCCTCCTTCCATCATCAGATTGTTTGAAGAACATAGTGTGATCTGACTGTCTCTGTTGGTATCCTTGATTCTTCATCACCTTTGCAAATCTATCAAACCACGCTTTCGGTGATTGTTTGAGTCCATACAGAGATTTCTTCAATTTACATACTCTAGTTTCCTCCCCCTTGTAAAATCCTGGTGGTAGCGTCATGAACACTTCTTCCTCTGGCTCACCATTCAGAAAAGCATTCTTGATGTCAAACTGATGGAGTGGCCAGTCCAGGTTTGCTGCCAAGGACAAGAGAACCCGTATAGTATTTAGCTTTGCAACTGGTGCGAATGTCTCAGTATAGTCAATACCGTATGTCTGAGTGAACCCCTTTGCAATTAGGCGGGCTTTATACCGGTCTACTGTCTCATCTGCCTTGTACTTCACCGTGAATACCCACTTACA
The DNA here is from genome assembly GCA_008638375.1 of Nyssa sinensis. Taxonomy (NCBI): domain Eukaryota; kingdom Viridiplantae; phylum Streptophyta; class Magnoliopsida; order Cornales; family Nyssaceae; genus Nyssa; species Nyssa sinensis. Next base: position 1,495,406 of record CM018035.1, on the reverse strand, counting down.
GCCTACTGGTTTTTTTCCTTTTGGCAAAGTCATCACCTCCCAAGTTCCATTTTTTTCCAATGCCCTTATTTCTTCCATCACTGCTTCTCTCCATTCTGGAACCTCCAAGGCTTCTTGAATATTCTTAGGAATCTGAATTCTGTCAAGGTTAGACGTAAAAGCACGACACTTGGCAGAAAGAGAATTGTATGATACAAATTTTGAAATAGGATGGAGAGTACATGTACGAGGTTGTTTTCTAAGAGCAATGGGTAAGTCATCAAGCTTTTTTACCTGATCAAGATTGAGTTTTGGCTCATGAGTAGTCGGAGCTATCACTGGTTCTGACTCTTTTGGTGCTTCGGATGCGAGAGTCTTATCAGGCTTTGATTTAGGTCTCCTTGAGTAAACAAGTGTCTCCCTGTCTGTTTGTTTTTCCACATCTCCCCCGGAAATCAAGATTCCCTCTGTGTTGGACAAAGAAGGAGATGGTGCATTGCATGGGGTAGATTCAAAGATGGCAACATTGAAGTCTGTGTCTGAGGATCGAGCTTCATTCAAGGACTCCCCCTGAAGCGAGTAGTAGGGAGTATGCTCAAAAAATGTGACATCCATAGTAACATATAATTTCTGGGAGAGAGGGTCATAACATTTGTAACCTTTCTGAGTGGGAGAGTAGCCAAGGAAGACACACTTGAGGGCCCTATGACTCAACTTACTACGTCGGGAGGCATGGATGTGAACAAACACCGTGGACCCGAAAATACGAAGTGGGAGAGATGAACTAATCCGAGAAGCACGGGCTACCTCAAGAACGTGTCGATTTTTCCGTTCAGCAATCTCATTTTGTTGAGGGGTTTGAACGCAAGAGCTTTGGTGAATAATACCTTTGTCTTAAAAATAAGGACCCAAAGAATGGTTGAAGTACTTGGTGCCGTTATCAGTACGAAGAATTTGGATTTTTGTGTGAAATTGGGTGTAAACCATATTGTAGAAATTCATGAATACAGAACTAACCTCAGATTTATCATTCAGTAAAAACACCCAACAGAGGCAAGAGTGGTCATCAATAAAGGTAACAAACCATTTTTTGTGGGTCCGATTGGGAACTCGTGAAGGCCCCCAAAGGTTACTGTGAATCAGGGTAAAAGGTAGTGATGGTTTATAAGCAAATATGGGAAAAGTAGAGCGATGATGTTTTGCAAGTTCACAGGCTTCACATTGTAAATCCAAGGGAGTTTTGTTCGAACAAAGTGATGGAAACAAATGTTTTAAATATTGAAAACTAGGATGACCCATTCGTTTATGCCATAACAAAAGGTCACTATCCCTATGACTAAATGCAGAATTACAAATAGGAGGAAGACATTGTTTATTCATGTGAGTATCATCAAAGTAATGGAGTCCCTCGCATTCCTTAGCACTGCCAATAGTCTTCCCCGATGATAGATCCTGAAAAACACAATGAGAAGACAAAAAAATAGCTGAGCAATGAGATTGTTTGGTTAGCTGACTAATGGACAACAGATTGCAAGAGAGATTAGGAACATGAAGGACAGACTACAAAGTAATAAATTCAAAAATAAAAATACTCCCTTTGCCAGTTACTGGGGATAAAGTACCATCTGCAATTTTTACTTTCAAGTTACCAGCACAAGGTGAATAAGTAGAAAATAAATGATGGGAATTAGTCATATGGTCGGATGCTCCAGAGTCAATAATCCAGGGGTGACGCGCGAAGTGGTACTAAGAGCAATCAAAAAGGTACCTTTGTGGGCTAATGAACTTGATGGCATTGAAGTAGAGGATTGACCCGAGGCTTGAAAGGTTGAAAAAAGGGCATATAGTTTCTCAAGCTGCTCGGGGTTAAAACCCCCACTAAAGGTGGACTGAGTGTGTTGGGCTGGGGTGCCTATCATTGTCTGCTGTTCAGTAGAGGCCTGGTACCCGTGAGATTTGTTGGATTGTCTGGGCTTCCAGTCAACAGGCTTGCCATGTAAGGCCCAACAAGTATCTTTGGAATGGCCCAATTTTTTGCAATGATCACAAAAAGGGCCTTTTATTTGGTTTTGGGCTAGATCCAATATGAGGCCCACGAGACATAACAAAGGCTTCAAGCCCAGTCGCTGCTTCAAACCCTGGCGTTATGTTTTTCCTCGGTCCAGTTCCTGTGAGAGACCCTCGAGTTATCAGTGCAGAGGTGTTGACTGCTTCACTCCCGGCCACTGGTCTCTCCTTCAACATCACTTTCCTTCTACTTTCTTCATGCCGAACCTCAGAGAAGACTTCTCGGATGGACGGTAACGGTCGGCAACCCAAGACTCGACTTCTCACATCGTCGAGCTCTCTGTTGAGCCCAGCCAGAAACTCGTACACTCTCTCGTTCTCCATTCTCTTCTTGAATCGCAACCTGTTACCAGTGCACTCCCACGATTCTTCACTGCTAAGGTCCAATTCCTGCCATAAGCTTAGCATCTCTGTGTAGTATTCCGTTACTTCTCTGTCTCCCTGCTTCATTTGCCATAAACGAGTTTTGATATCGAAGATTTGAGAGGCATTCTCGGCGTCAGAATAGGTTTCGCGAACAGCATCCCACACATCCTTCGCCGTCGGCAGAAACATGTACGTCCTGTCGATTGTTGGTCGCATGGAGTTGATCAAGCAGGAGGTTATGAAGGAGTTCTCAGAACGCCATTTCTGGAAGGCTGCAACATCACTGGAAGGTGGCTGTTTGATCTCGCCTGTAAGGAAACCTAGTTTCCCTCTGCCGTCGATGGATTGGGCCCATTCTCGGTAATTCTTACTATTCAATTTTTCTACGGTGAGATGGAATGAGGAATTCTCAATTCTGACAGTCGAACTCATGGAGGAGATTGTTTCTGATTCTCTTTCCTGAGTTACCGACTGGGTAGACTCATGGCTGGCGGCCATATTTTGCTAGGGTTTTCAGAATCCCTGCTCTGATACCAAATCTATTCATTCCAGAAAAATTGTATATTATTCTTTACATACATGGTCCTATTTAATATGTACAAAGAGAATCAAATATGGAAACATAAAGGTCAACCCACAAAATCAGCCTAAAGATCAGATTTTATTATGGCCTCAATCTCCTCTAAATCTTCTTCAAATCATTCGGGATTTCCACAATGTCTTTTTATCTACACACAGGCACCCACATAGTACTGTGGCTACTGTGAATACCATCTTAATATTTTTTTAGCCAGTGAAAAAGAGAGAAATTCTTCCATGGGATTCTTAATGGTTCCAAGTTAATCTCATTTGTATGTGCAATATCCACATCTCCTCATATCCCGTTGCCCATTTTGTCTTCGATTGTAACTCCCTGAGAACTATGACAGTGAGAGCTTCGACAAGGTTTTCACAGCGGGTAGGTAAGACATTAGAGGTGGAGGAAGTCGGAGAATGTCAGAAGAAGTTGTTACAGATCACTGAAAGGGGTCCGGGATACATTGATGGTTAAGAACTAATGGTGAGGGCTTTTGGTGGCTCTGTCAGCAATTGGAAGACATGTACAGACGAAATGAAAGTTGACAATCAGAGAGAGTCTTCCGTGGCCGGCTGAGGAGTCTTTGGGTGATGCGCAGGTCGAACAAAGGAGGCATCTATGTCAAAGTGGATGAATCACATGGCAAAGTCAGATTCAGTGTCTATATACCGGAATTTGACATTGGGCGCGGGTGGAAAGGGGCAGTGAAGGTGGGAGGGGAGAAGAAAGCAATTCAAGAACCCTTTAAAGAAGCAGCTATGGTGGAGCAATGGCCGGAAAACATAGTGGAGGCTGTAAAGGGAGGCAATGGTGCTTGAAGAGAGATGTGGTGATTGAGTATGAATCTTGTTCGTCAAATCTGATACACTGTCAAAGGTGCCTAGTAGGGAGAGTAGGACCGTTGGGATATATGAAGCTGGCGATTGGCACTGCTTAAAGATGGACATAAGAAATGGGAGGTTCCGATGGGAGTTAAAGCAACTGAGCTCCATGGGGCTTGGTTTCTGTTTGAGTTTCCCTTGGTAGAGGAAGCATCCCGGATATGGAGGCATAGAGATTGGGTCTTTGAGGGCCAACCTCTATTCCTGTATTGGTGGGTGGCGCTGGGATGTTGTCGGAGAGAAGACATGTCTTCGATAGAGAAGACTTGTCTTCGAAAGAGGCATGGATCAGGCTGATAAGTTTCCCAATTTTCTTGTGGAATCAAGCAGTCTTCATAGTATTGGGGAAAGGTGTGGAGGTTTTTTGGGAGCAAATCAAGATACGAAGGCCAAAGAACATTGCCGATGGGCTCGTCTGTTGGTGATGACGACAACTTCATCATTACCAGCGATGGTGAGGTTGGAAGTGGGACTATGGAGGTACGAGACTCCTATCTAGGTACAATAGGGGCTGCGTTTTAAAGTTATAGACAATGGAAGACAAAACAATGTAATTGCCAACACCGTAGAAGAACAAGAAACAACAATGACGACGGGGTACACGAGAGCGTGAGGGCAGCAGGGATTTCTAGGATAAGGGGAAATCAAGGGGGCCAATGATGCTGCGACATGTGGAAGATAATATCAGAGATTTGAAATCCAATTCTCAGCGGCCCGAATTGGGACTGAGTTTGGGTGAGGGAAATGCAAGAGGGCTATGCGGTGTGGGCTGCAGAAGGAAAAGGAAGAAATGGGACGGGGCCGGGATGAAAAAATGGGATGGGTCCAATCTAGAATGAGGATGAGTGATTTAAGGCACGAGCGGAAGGGCCCAATGGGGGTTTCTGAAACCCAGAATTGATATACTATGTTGGGTAAGGGGATGGACTTGGGCAAAGGGAAAAGAAGGGCTGAGGCCCACTCGCTCACTCGGAATGAGGTACCAGTGGGCCGAACTGAGGAAGAATATCCGAATGGGCAGGCCTATTTCAAGGAAAGGGGCCAATATGTTTGTTATTCAGGGAGACGAAAGGGGTGCGAGAAAGACAACATCGACCTCTGAAGCTTGCATTAGTTTGAAGGCTGTGCGTGGTGAGGAGCTTGGCTGGGCAAATCTATTGGGGGAGATGGGCCTGGGGGGGGGGGGGGGCTGCGAGGGGTTAAGTAGGGGTGATCAAGGTTGAATTGCTTTGTTGGGGGGATAATAATGATGGGTCAGAGGAGTTCAACTTGGATTCTGAGGTTGGTAACTTGGTACTAAGATATCACAATCAGAAGAAGACAAAGAAAGCTTCAAGGGACTCAAAATAGGGATGATGGGAGTGGAACAAGGAGTGGCGATGAATTGGGGGAGAGGGGGACAAATATGGGGATACAGCGGCCTTTGCAGGTTTTATCTTTGAATGCTATGAAACTGGCAGAGGACTTAGAAGTGGAGGGAGAATGTGGTGGACAACTGGTGGAGTATAGGGGCAATGGAAAAGGGGAAGAGCCCTTGCATTGTGAACCTCTAGCGATTATCTCTCCAAATCCTGGGTAAGCATTGAGGTTACGACAAAAAGAAAACAAGCGGATGGAGGTGTCAGATTAAGTCATGCGGAAAATTAAAGGCACAAACAAGTTTTTAGGGGTGTCTTGTCATGGATTCGAGGACAATTTGATGTGGTTGTTTGGGGACATTGAATGGAGGAAATGACAAGGGAGACTCAAAGCGAAGTAAGAGGATAAATCCGAGAAAGAAGCATCTGCAAGAAAATTGATGAGGGAGCTAAAGAAGTTGAAATCTAAAGTGAGTTATGAAGAGAAAGGAGTGGGAGATGGGGTGCAGGAAGGGGTGAGAAATCTGGTCCAGAGAAGTAGTTAGTGATGTTGAAGTTTTTGTCATGGAATGTTAGGTGTCTTATTGACCTGGATAAAAGAACGGTAGTAAAGGGGGCTTTAATGGAATGGAGGCCAGGATTGGTGTGTTTACAAGAGACCATAATGCAAGTCATGTCGATGAGTGTTGTAAAATGTTTGTAGGACAACACGTGGGTGGATTGGAGGTTCTTGGCAGCTAGGGGTACGACTAGCAGAATTCTAACGATATGGGATACAAGGAAGATGGTTGGTGTGGATCATTGGGAGGGTAACTATTTTTACTCTTGTAAATTGAGGATGGTGGAGGAGAACTTTGAGTGGGTATATACTGGGGTGTATGGGCCAAAGGGTGAGGTGGATAGGGGCATGTTTTGGGTGGAACTTCAGTCAGATGCTAGTAGAGGTATGGAGCATTGGGTGATTGGGGTGACTTTAATATAGATATCCTTCGGAGAGGGAGGGTGGACGACTCTCAAGAAGCATCCTGGATTTTTCGTCTTTCATTGATAGTCAGCATTTGGTGGCTTTGCCATTAGAGAGGGAGAAGAAGGGGGGGCGGGGATATACTTGGGTTAGTGGATGGGATAACCCAACCATGTCTAGGTTGGACCGTTTCCTAATCTCTTTGTGGTGGGAGCTAAAGTTTCCTAATTCTACACAGTTGTATTTCCCTATCATGTGCTGATTATGCTGGATGGAGGTGGGTAGGATTCTTTTCAAGTTTGAAAATATGTGGTTGAAGGCTCTAGGGTGTTCAGGGAAAAGGTGGCTCATTGGTGGTAGGGATACAATGTATAAGGGGGGATCTGAGATTTGTTATGGTTAGAAAGTTGAAGATTTTGAAGGCAAATTTGAGGCGCTAGAATAAGGAGGAGTTTGGTAATGTGAAGGCAAGGAAGGAAAGTTTGGTATTGAAGATTCAACAATTAGATAGGAAGGAGCAGTCAAACTTGTTGGTGGAGGAGGAAACAATGGTTGAAAGGAGAGTTGACAAAAGTTTAGAGTTCTTTAGCTGAAAGAAGGGGGACAAGAACACTAGATTCTTCTATAGGGTTGCTAATGCCCATAAAAGAACAACATCAACATGGTGAAGATTAGAGAGAGGGTTTTACGGAAGTAGAAGAAGTCAGGGAAGAGGAGGAAATTTATCAAGATTTGCATTCGGAGACTTGTGCGTGGAGGCCTGATTTGGATTTTAGTTCCATCTCAAAGGAGGATGCCAAGAGATTAGAGAAACCGTTTGAAGAGGAGGAAATTGTCACAACTTTAAAGAGTTGTGATGGTGATAAGGCGCTAGGTCCAGAAGGTTTCACTTAGGCTTTTTTCAAGCATTGCTAGAGGTTGGTTAGGGATGTGATGGTAGTGTTGTGTGCTTTTATGAGACTTGTGGGTTTGAGAGAAGCTTAAATGCCTCGTTCATTGCTTTAATTCCTAAGAAGGAGGGGGTGGGGAACTTTTGGGAATTTAGACCCATTAGTTTCGTGGGGAGTAGGTACAAGCTAATGGCTAAGGTTCTATCTTTGAGACTCAAATAAGTGATGGGTAAGATTATCTCTCATAGCCAGAATGCTTTTGTTGGAGGTAGACAGTTCTTAGATGCTGTCTTGGTAGCGAATGAATGCGTTGATTCGAAGAAAAGAAGGAAAAAAAGAGGTTTAGTGTGCAAGCTGGATATAGAGAAAGCCTAGGACCACATAAATTGGGTATTTCAACTAATTTTATTATCCAAGATGGATTTTGGGAGAGATAGAGGGAATGGATTTGATGATGTATTTCTTTAGTGACGTTCTCTGTTCTGGTGACTGGGTTGCCTACAAGCTTTTCTTTTTTTACAGTCTTTGCTTCTGATCTCTCTCTAAGTCTCTAGTTCATTACCCTCTACTATTGATCTTCTCATGTTGCTTGCTTCACGGGTTTGTGGCAAAGGGGTCCTCTATCCCCTCTGTTATTTGTGATAGTGATGGGGCTTTTAGCAGGTTACTTGATAGAGCAATGTTGGGGGGGCTTTCTTTAAGGCTTTGTGGTTGATGGTGGTAGAGGAAGGAAGGTGGAAATTGCTCATTTTTTGTTTGCCGATGACACTATTATTTTTTGTGGAGTGGATGAAATGCAACTTGGGGCGGTGAAGGAAAGCTAAAGGATAGATTACTTCCTAACCTCTACAATATAGCCTCAAAGGAGGCTTTGATAGTGGATTGTGTTGAGATGGTGGGAGGATGTAGAATATGGAGCCCTTGTTTTAGAAGATTTTGTTTTGAGTCGGAATTGGAAAAGTGATGGAGTTCATGTTTCTTTTGAACAATGTCAGGCTTGGAGAAGGTGGAAAGGATGGGGTTCAGTGGGAGGGGAATGGATCTAAAAATTTCTCATGTTAGTTCATTCTATAAGAAATTAGTGGGAGGGGAGGACAATAACTTTCCTTGGAAGATAGTTTGGAAATCTTGGATTTCGGTAAAGGCTGTGTTTTTATGTTTGGTCGGCAGCAGGGTGCTATCCTTACGGCAGAGAATTTGCAAAAAAGAGGTTACCATCTTCTGAGTAGGTGTTGCATGTGTAAAGAGCAAACGGACTCAGTTGATCACTTGTGCATTGTAAGGTGGCAACGGACTTATGGAACTTGCTTCTATCTTTGTTTGGGGTTAATTTGGTCATGCCAATTACTCTTAATGATGTTTTTTTTGGGATGGAAGTGTAGTAGAATTAGAAAAGAGTTGTGTATTGTTTAGAGAATGACTCCTTTGTCTTTAATGGTGCATTTGGAAGGAAGAAATAGAAGAATTTTTGAAGGAGATGAGCTTCTGCAATGGAGATTCAAGGAGAATTTTTTGAAAACTGTTTTTTTTTTTTTGGATTAAGGAATAATATCCTATGTACTTTTGTAGATTTATAGATTTTTTGGGGGATCTTATGCTTTAATTTTTGAAGCTGTCCCTTGCTTTTTTACATGGGTTCGCCCCCTCAGGCGCCTTGTTTATATAGTTTGATACCTTTTACTCATCAATTTTTTTTTAAGCCAGGATGTTCACATTACAGTTTTTCCTGTGGAATTGATCAAGGTGTGCCGTGTGGGCTAAATTCCTTCAACTATTCTCTGTGGTAGATGTTCTGATATTCTAGCCGGACTAAATTCTTGTAGTTATACCGAGATTAACCTCTTTTCTTCTTGGCAAACTAGGTCACTATCATAGACCTCTGTCTCTCTCTTTCTCACATTTCCACAATTTGTTTTACTTGATTGTAGTGAAGTGTCCTTTCGAATATCTTGTCTAAATAGGGAAAACTTTATCAAATATAAGGTGTGCAAGAAACTTATACAGGAGAAATAATTAATACACAATGAAATTTGCGACATTTATGAGTGATGCCTTCCTTACCCTAGAAAACATGTCGGTTCCTTTATTTTCCAGTATTCAATAATTTTTTTTTATGGGGATTGAGTTTCCATAGGTATTTCTCCATGAATTCTCTGTATCTAGTCCCATATCTTTGAAGAAGACCGTGACTCTTGTTGGTTTAACCCATCAACATCAAACACAGATTAAATATAACTCCAAATTATAGAAGCAAACTGACTATGAAGAAGCTAGTATTACACACCCCCTGTACTTTTCTGCACTTATGCAACTATAGAAGCACTTGAAGGTGATCAATTGTCAGAGGACATCAGCTGCAGTTGCATGATATTGAAATCTTCACCGTCTAACCTAGCTAGAGTCTTCCAAGGAACAATTGTCAAGCACGTCCTTTGTTCTTTCATATTAAAATTGAAAAATATTGGCATATCTGGTTGGCTACGTGACTGCATTCCTCTGTGTTGCTTCTGTAGGTATGGGTCCAACGGAAGACACAGAATTGTAGAGGACAAATTGATGAGGCAGAAGGCTCGGCTCTTACTTGATGAGGCTGCTTCCTGGTCTCTTCTGTGGTTCTTATTTGGGAAAGGCAATAAATCTCTAACCTCTTTGTAGAATTGTTGAATTATGTAAATGGCTATAAGGACATTGCTACAACTCTATTGCAACTTCTTGTAGATGGGTACATTTAATTCTCGGGAGCTTCATATTCTAATGTTGAATTACTTGTATGATGTCCATTCTGTCCTGGTAGCAAGTGATTTTTTTTTTCTTTCTATATGGTCCAAAGGAATTAGTATCGTGATATTTGAAGAGTTTTCAATATTAAAACACAAGGAAAATTTTATTTTTGTTGCTAGTTACTTCCTTGCTGAATGTATCAGCATTTTGTGACCTTCCCATTCTCTTAGACATTGAAAATCAACTTTTGTGTGCTTTCCATCTGTGTGATATATGATAATTCCAGTCTGCACTTATCTTTTAACTTATATATATATATATAGGGATGATATGATGGTTGTATTCAGTTTTTTTTTTCCACAGTCGTGGGAGCTTTGGAAGAAGTTTAAATGCTTCTTTTATTTCTCTAATTCCTAAAAAGGAGGGGGTTGGAAAGCGTTAGGGATTTGGGGCCTATTAGTTTGGGGGAGTGTCTACAAGCTAATAGCCAAAATTCTATCCATGAAATGGAGGAAGATTCTGGGTAGGCGTCATTTCTAGGAGTCAAAATGATTTCATGGGCGGTTGGCAAATCCTAAATGCGGTCTTAATCGCCAATGAGTGCACCGACTCTCAGAGGAAGGGCAAAAAGAATGGTCTAGTGTGCAAGTTGTACATTGAGAAGGCTTATGACCACATCAATTGGATTTTTTTGTTGGCATTAGTGAGGAAGATGGGCTTTGGGGTAAGGTGGAGGGAATGGATGGGGGCTTGTATTTTTACGACATCTCTTTCAGTTTTGATGAATGGTACTCCTTGTGGTTTTTTTTTTCAAACATCCCCGGGGTATCAGACAGAGGGATCCCTTATCCCCTCTCTCGTTTGCCATTGTTTTGGATGCTTTTAGTCATCTTATGGTTAAACCAAAAGAAGGGGGGCCTATTGAAGGGTTTTAGGGTGGTTGGTTGATAAGAGTGGTAGATGTGTGGATGTTTCCCTTATTCTGTTTGCGGATGACACTATTTTTTTTTGTGAGCCGCCAATTCGTCAGTTGAGATTTATTCACTGCATTTTGTTGTATTTTGAGTCAGTCTCAAGACTACGGGTCAATCTTTCTAAAAGTGACATAATGCTAGTGGGGGAAGTGAGGAGGATAGAGAAGCTGGCAAGCACTTTGGGGTCTAGGGTAGGGGCTCTCCTTTCTTATTTGGGTTTGCCCCTAGGTGTTTCAACTAGATCTTGTGGAGTTTGGTAAGGTTTAAGGATTTGAAATTGTTCGACGTGGCGTTGTTGGGCAAGTGGCTTTGGAGGTTTGGAGTGGATGATGATGCTTTGTGGAGCAAGGAAATTTCTACGAAGTATGGGTGTGAGGGAGGGAGTTGGTTTTTTGGGATAATGGAGGGGTTTGAGGTTGTGGGCTATGGAGAGCGATTCATAAAAGGTTGATTGACTTCCAAAAATGTGTTTGGTTTAAAGAGGGGAAGGAAGTCGAGGGTGAGGTTTTTTTTTTTGGGTGGGTGGGTGGGTGGGTGGGGGGGGGGGATGCTTGGTGTGGGGAAGTGGTGTTGAAGGACATATTCCTCTTTTGTTTGGCTTGGCTAGAGACAAAGATCCTTGGGTTATTGAGTGTTGTGATCGGGTCGGGGTGGGGGGTGAGTTGGTGTGGAGTCCTAAATTGTGAAAGGATTCTTTTGACTGGGAGATGGAGGATGTTGGGAGCTTCTTAAAGCATCTTTAGCAATTCCATGTGATTGAGGATGCTTGTGTGGAAGTTGGCTCCCGGGTTATTCCTCGTGCAATCCTTTTATAAGGAATTGGTGGGCAGGGATGACACGGATTTCCCATGGCAGTTAATTTGGCAATCTCGGGTTCCCTCTAAAGCAACTTTCTTTGCTTGGGAGGCTTTTTAGGATGCCATCTAGACAATGGACAATCTTCAACGAAGGGGCTTCCGGATGACTAACTGGTGCTGTTTGTTCAAGGAAGCAGAGGATGGCGAGGGATTGTTGGTGTTTTGTGCCTGCTATTTTTGGGTGCACATGGATGATGCCGGCTATTGTTAAGCAACTTCTTATTACGTGGTTAGGTGGTGGAATCAGGAAGGATGGTAAGAAGGTGTGAAGAATTGCTCCAATTTGTTTGATTTGGAGCATTTGGAAAGTAAGGAATAGGCGCATTTTTAGGTGGTAGAATCAGGAAGGACTGGTAAGAAGGTGTCAAAATTTAGTGTTGAACCATTAAATAACTAGCCAGTTTGGGTGATTTTTTTGTCCAACAACTGGAAACGATCCTAGTACGTTCCTGTACGATCCTATAACAAACCTGTACAATCCTACTACCGATGTGATTTTTATATAATCCAGATCAATTTAGCCAGGATTGGATTGTAATTTTGACAACTATGTTCTATAGTTGAGTTTTTGGGGTCTTTGAGTCCTTTGTAAAGTTATTAGTAGGTTGTATTCATGGGTTTGCTCTCCTTGGGCACCTTTAATATACATACAATCTTACCTATAAAAAAGAAAAGAAAAAAATAATCGAGGCCAATTGCGTGGTCGTTTTACTCTCCTATTGGCACATGGTGTGTAAGGATCTTGACGAGTGAACATGGATATATATTGGGATCTCATAAATAGCAACCAAGTAGTATTGGAAATCTAGTTTTTTGAAAGAAAATTTAATTCTTATTAAAAATAATTCTGCAAATGGTAGGCTCATATTGTACCTCATGCCATGTCTACTTGAATAATTAGAAAGCTGTAGGGAAGTGTACAAAATTTTGTTATATGCATTTGACTTGTTAAAAGAATTTCAGTATCATGAATTCACTCAATTAAGGATTAAACAAAAATGAAAAATGTATGAACTTTGCTGTCTGAAAACTTATCCTTGTTATTAATGTGATTCCCTCCATCCCAATTTGAGAGTCATTCTTTCCTTTTTGGGATATCCCAAAGTAAAGAGTCCAGTTTGAAAAGTCAATATAAAATTTCAAATTATCCTTTCTTCTCAATTTAATGCGACCATTCTAATTAATATGAAAGGAGATTAGTTGTGTAAGTTTATACTTTCAATCAAGTGTGAAAGTATTTATTCCCCTTAAAAAGTTGGATTCCCCAAATGGGACTCTTAATAGGGGATAGGAGTTTTTTTCCCCCTGATTGGACCATTGTATATTTCTTCTAATCATTAAGTGTAAAAATGATTTTTAATTTTTTTAACATAAAATTTTGGGCATTGCTTGGTATAATGGTAAAATGTTCGGGGCTGTCAAGCATAAGAACACTAGTTCAAGTCTGCAATCAGTCACTTTGTGTAAAAAATAATGCCAAATATTAGGTCTATTTCCGATTTACCCTCCTAGCACCTTGCGTAAGTTACCGTCCTAGCACCTTGCTTATAGTGCATTCAACACTGGGTAATGACCTTTATGTTGAAATAGATGTTGATTATGAACTTAGATGTGGCTCCCATCTCATGGTATTTTCTTCTCCTCACCCCGGAAGGAACAAATTAGGTAGAGGATCAAAGGTGTCTTGACTCTGTAATTGCAGGATTAAATCCTTTCATTTTTCCTTTTCTCAAGGACCTCAATGTCAGTGCATTGTAACTATTGTATTTGCAACTTTTTTTGGATAAGTAATTGTTGCATTTGCAATTTCAAAGGAATCTAGCAAACTGATTGGATGAAGTGGGATATGGGGTTATCTACCGTAATCGAAGTAAAAAAACAAACAAATAAATAAATTACATAATCTTTTACTGCAAAAATCACATCATTATTAGGCTTAGTGGTTCTACCATGATGCAAATGTTGTAGTTTTGCTTTCCTGGTTTTATCCTTACTTTTGTAAAATTATTATTCATGCTAAGTTGACTAAGTTGACCTTTTAAGCTTGCACGACATGGAATCCCTGTTTGCTCTTTCAGTTTTTTCAGTTTGCTTTAAATTCTATCCTTTAGATTTGGATATGAAAGAACTTTGATCTTTCTGCAGGAAATGAAGAACTCCCTGAAGATCTAATCCTGGTGATGCATCTCATTGTTAAACCACAGATTTTCTATAATACTATTATTAACGTTAAAAATACAATTCTGAGTACTTTCTTTCATTATGTATTAATATATTTGAGTTACACTAGTAAAAAAATATTAATATATTTCAGTTACATATAATGACTATGACAGTTCCCAATGACTTCACATTTGGAGGCTTGCCAATTTGTGGCAGAAGATCATATGGCACAACTATGCTTACGCATTGTTCAGTGGCTTGAAGGATTAGCATCCAAAGCTCTTGATTTGGATAACAAGGTGATGAGTCTAATCCTTTTCTGAGTGTGTAATCCATATTCTTGGTTCCCCCCCCCCAGCGGGGGCGTTTTGTTAATATAGTTACTCTTAACTGCCTCTCCCCCACCCACCAACTCCTCCTAAGAAAGATTAGAATGTGAACCTCTTAGGACAATAAAGAGTCCACACAAGGGAGTCCACAATCATTCCTTTCTGTTTGATACCTCCACAACGACTTCTCTGGTAAAGTTCAACTGGAAGCACGTAGTTTCCAAATGGCATCAACCTGCTTTATGGCTCAATTACACATTTCAAATATCACATTAGCATATGTATTAAATAAATATGTTGTACGTGATCCATGAAAAAAATATAATGGAGTTCTAAAGTAGTTTGGTGATCAGTAAAGGAATAACAAGTAAATTTTCTATCACAATAGGTTTATGTTAAGGTTGGCATTGAGCTCATCTCCTATAGCATTGATTATGTTGAATTGGCAACAAATGTTTAGGAAGAAATTCTATAGTTCATGCATTGATCACTACTTTGAGTTGATGGGATTATTGTAGTTGTAGACACCAGAGTTTAACTTGATGTGAAAATGGATTTATTTATTTATTTTTGATAAAAACGATGCACACACCCAACATCCCAACTAGGACCTGGATCTTTTCACACAAGGAGACCATTCAAGCTAGAAGGATAATAATATATCAATTGGGTATATGTCATGAGATTTTGTAGGAACTAGGTGTATCAATGAGGAAATGGTGATTATTTGTAACCTATGAAGCACAAACACTCTATTTGACCTCACATATCCGTCTTCGACATGGACACGTTCGGACACGTGTCGATCCATGCTTCTTAGTTTGTAACTAGTGGCAAGAGATGTCAAGAGTGATAATTTTCGTGCAACATCTAGAAAGGGAGATTGAGAGGAAATGTCCTGTTGCATCATTTCAGGATGAAATGATTGGAGAATTGTGTTTGCTGAGCTGTGGTATCTAGCATGTGTACCAAGTTGAAGGGAAAATCTTATAGTATGAGGTTGGCTGTGCTTATTTATTGATAAAATGGGCAGTGACAGAACAAGATGCCCATAAAATAAATGTGGAGAGAGCCTTAGAGGCAGTGTAACGGGGATAAGGCTCCAGGCTCAAACAGGGTTTACTATGGCCTTTTTGAAAAAATGCTGGACTATGCTGAAAGTGGATGTGATGGCAGGTGTTTGGGAGCTTCCATAGGGAAGGGGGTTTTGAACTAAGCCTAAATGCTTCTTTCATTGCCATCATCCCTAAAAAGGAGGGAGCGGCTTGCATTAAGGATTTTCGCCCCATTAGCCTGGTAAGCAGTGTTTATAAGCTGATCGCGAAGGTTCTCTCCTTAAGGTTAAAGAAGGTTATAGGGCAGTATCATCTCTCCTAGCCAATCGGAGTTTTTGGAAGGGAGACAGATTCTGGAAGCGGCTCTCATTGCTAATGAATGCATCGACTCTAGGCTAAAGCAGAAAAGGAAAGGGCTGGTTTGCAAGTTGGATATTGAGAAGGCCTTTGATCATGTTAACTGGAGCTTCTTGTTGGGTATGATGACAAGGATGGGTTTTGGAATAATCAAGTGGAGGAAGTGGATCCAGTCGTGCATTTCACTTGTTTCTTTCTCGGTTCTTCATCAACGGATCTCCTGCAGGCTTCTTCCGTTCGTCTAGAGGATTGAGAATGGGGGACCCCCTATCCCCCTTTCTCTTTGTGATTGCTATGGAGGCTTTGAGCTGCTTCATGTGCCGGGCTGAGGAGGTTGGCCTTATCAAAGGCTTTCAAGGGGGGCAAGAAGGGGTGAAAGCGCTGTCGTCTCCCACCTTTTATTTGCTTGACTGATACCATCATCTTTTGTGATCCCACAGTGCGCCAGCTTCGCATTATTCGCTGCATTCTCGTGTGTTTTGAAGCAGTGTCTGGCCCTAAGGATCAATTTGGCTAAGAGTAGCATTTCTCCGGTGGGGGCGATTCAGGGGATGGACCTCCTGGCCAGCACTTTGGGCTATAAAGTGGGCCACTTCCCCTCAACTTACTTAGGTCTTCCGCTGGGAGCTAATGTGAGATTCATTGGGGTTTGGGATCCGGTGGTTGAGAGGTTTCACAGCAAGCTTTAAGGTTGGAAAGGCCAATTCCTTTCTAAAGGAGGCAGGCTCACTCTTATTAAAAGTTCCTTGGCCAATCTCCCCACCTACTTCATGTCCCTCTTCCCGATTCCGAAAATAGTGAGCAGAAGATTGGAGAAGATTCAAAGGGACTTTCTTTGAGGCCACGAGGGAGATTGCAGAAAACTTCACCTTGTGGCGTGGGATAAAATCAAGAAGCCTCAGTCTCTAGGGGGCTTAGGGGTGAAGGATTTGAGAATCTTCCATACAGCTCTTCTAGGAAAGTGGTTATGGAAGTTTAGGGAGAGTGACAAGGATCTCTGGAAGGAGATCATTGTGTCTAAGTATGGGTGTGATACAGGGGGATGGTTTTCGGGTAGCGTAGATGGGCCAATGGGTTGTGGTCTCTGGGGTTACATCAGAAGAGAGTGGAGACCTTTTAAGGAAAGATGTAGGTTTGTCATAGGCAAGGGGGACCGGGTGAAATTTTGGGATGATGTGTGGAGTGGGGCTATGCCGCTGAAGGTGAAATTCCCCAGGCTATACATTGTGGCTACCAACAAGTCGGCTTGGGTTAGCGAGTATGTGGTGAGCGTTGCGAATACGTTTGTTTGGACTCCATCTTTTAGAAGAGATTTCTATGATTGGGAGCTTGAGGAGGTAGACTCTTTTCTTGGTCACATCTACAATTTCCGGGCAGTGGAAGGAAGAGAAGATAAGAGGATTTGGATTCCGGATAAGTCATCCTTTTCTGTGAGTTCTTTTTACAAGAGTTTGTTTGCTTCCGCATGCACTCTCTTTCCTTGGAAGCTCACTTGGTTTTCAAAAGCCCCTCTCAAAGCTTCCTTCTTTGCTTGGGAAACTTCTTGGAAGGCCAATTTTTTTTTTTTGATAAGTAACAGTTGTATATATAATGGTGCCCAAGAAGGGCAACAAGGGCAAAAACCCCAAAAGCTTACATATGATTAAGAGAATTTAAAAAGTCTACAAAAGAAGAGACATTTATAGGAAAGGCCTCTTTGGTCCAAAAAAATAATAAACGCAAAAAAGCATCCTTAAGGAGAGGAGTAGAGAGCTCCAAGTCTTCAAAAATACGGTTGTTCCTTTCAGTCCAGATGCTCCACATGAGACAAATAGGGGCCATTCTCCAAACTCTCTTAACCTCCTTTGGAAGACTGCAACCTTCCCAAACCAACAAAGATCTTTTACTGAGCCTTGACATTACCCATGAGAAGCCAAACAGGGCAAAAATCATATTCCAATAGCTCCATGAGACATGACAGTGGATGAGCAAGTGATCCATCCTTTCCTCCTCATTCTTACAAAGGTAGCATCTGCTAGCCAAAAGAAAACCTCTATTCTTCAGATTATCCGCCGTTAAAATAGCTTTCCAAGAAACTTCCCAAGCAAAAAAAGAAGCTTTAAGGGGGACTTTTGAATGCCAAATGAGCTTCCAAGGAAAGGGAGAGATGTCCGAGTCGACCATACTTTTATAGAAAGAACGGATAGAAAAGGATTTCTTGTCCGGTCTCCAATCTCTCTTATCCTCTCTGTCTTCTATAGCCTGGAAATCATTGAGGTAACGAAGAAAAGAGTCCGCCTCTTCAAGCTCCCAATCAAAGAAAGCTCTCCTTAAACAGGGAGTCCAAACAAGCTTGTTCTCGACTTTCTCCAAGCACTCACTAGCCCAAGCCTCTTTATTGCTAGCTAGGCTATATAATCTAGGGAATTTCGCCCTCAAAGACTCGCCCCTAGTCCAGGTATCATCCCAAAATTTCAGCCTACCAGCATTACCGAGGACAAAGCGGCATTGTGCCATGAACGTCGACCATCCGTCTCTAATGTAACCCCAAAGACCACATCCTCTAGGCCCCTCTACACTGCCCGAGCACCATCCTCTAGAATCGAACCCATACTTAGCAGCAATGATCTCTTGCCAGAGCTCCCCATTTCTTTCCCCAAATCTCCAAAGCCACTTTCCTAAAAGGGCTGTATTGAAAGTACCCAAATCTTTAACCCTTAATCCCCCGTGAGTCACTGACTTCTTGATTTTATCCCAAGCAACAAGGTGAATCTTTTTGCTCTCCCTTCCATGGCCCCATAAGAAGTCCCTCTGAATCTTCTCAAGCCTTCTGCTCACAGTCTTCGGAATAGGGAAAAGGGACATGAAATAGGTTGGAAGATTAGCCATGGTGCTTTTGACTAGGGTGAGTCTGCCTCCCTTAGACAGAAGTTAGGCTTTCCAGCCTGACAGCTTGCTGAGGAATCTTTCAATCAACAGGGTCCCAAATTCCTAACTGAACGCGGAGTAGCACCCAGCGGAAGACCCAGATAAACTGAGGGAAAACTACCTATTCTGCAACCGAGAGTGCTGCCTAGCAAATCCAGCTCATTGATCGACCCAACGGGAGTAATGCTGCTTTTTGCAAGGTTGATCCGCAAACCTGACACAGCTTCAAAACAAACAAGAATGCATCAGACAAATCTAAGCTGACAGACTGAAGAGTCACAGAAAATGATGGTATTGTCTGCAAACAAAAGATGGGAGATGTCAACTCCACCGCCTTTGCTATCACCCAACTGAAAACCTTTGACGAGACCAATCTCCTCCGCACGAAATAGAAAGTGACTCAAGGCCTCCATAGCAGTCACGAAAAGATAGGGGGAAAGGGGATCTCCCTATCTTAACCCTCTCGAAGAACGGAAAAAGCCAGTAGGAGAGCCATTAACAAGGACCGAAAAGGAGACTGTGGAAATGCATGACTGAATCCACTTCCTCCATTTGGGCCCCAAATCCCATCTTTGTCAACATACTCATCAAAAAGCTCCAACTAACATGATCAAAAGCCTTCTCAATATCCAGCTTGCACACAAGACCTTTTCTTTTTTGCTTTCTCTTAGAATCGATGCATTCATTTGCGGTGAGAGCCGCATCCAAAATTTGTCAATCCCGCCACAAAAGCATGTTGGATGGAAGAGATGATACTGCCCATGATCTTCTTCATCCTTAAGGAAAGGACCTTTGCAATCAGCTTGTAGACACTGCTCACAAGGCTTATAGGACGAAAATCCTTAATGCTAATAGCTCCTTCCTTCTTAGGAATGAGGGCAATGAAAGTGGCATTGAGGCTACGCTCAAAGCCCCCTTCCTTGTGAAACTCCTCAAAAATCTCCATAATATCCCTTTTCAGAACACCCCAACATTTTAAAAAAAAAGCCATAGTGAATCTATCAGGACCTGGGGCTTTATCCCCATTGCAAGCCTCTAAAGCTCGCACCACTTCCTCTTCCAAAAATGGGAGCTCCAAATTAGAGGAATCATCCCCATTCAGTCTTTCCAAGCACAGGTCATCCACCCCAGGTCTCCAGCTGTGTGGCTCCAAGTAGAGGCTAGAAAAGAAATCAACAATGCCTTTTCTAATGGAATCTTTCTCATTAAGAACATGATGATCAACAGCAATGGAGGACCTATGCTTGGAAGGCCATTTTAACCGCGGAAAACATGTTGAAGAGAGGTTTTCAGATAGGCCAGTAGATGCTTACTTTTGTAAGAATGACGAAGAAAGAGTGGATCGCGCTCTCATTCACTGTCATGTCCCCTGGAGTTGCTGGAACCTAGTTCTCACCTATGTTTGGATTCTCATGGGTCATGTCAGGCTCCATCAAAGACCTTTTGTTAGCATGGGAAGGGTGCTTCCTTCCTAAAGAAATTAAGAGAATCTGGAGACTGGCCCCCATCTACCTCTTGTGGTGCCTCTAGAAAGAAAGAAACAATCATTTCTTTGAAGATAGGGAGTTTTCCATTCCCTATTTTAAAGATGCTTTTTTGCGTTTATTATTTTTTTGGGCCAAAGAGGCTTTTCTTGTAAACGTTTCTTCTTTTGTTGACTTTTTGGGGTCTTTAAGACCGATGTAAATCTTCTTGGGGTTTTTGCCCTTTGCCCTTCTTGGGTTTCTTAATATATACTTTTTACTTATCAAAAAAAGAAAGAAAAGTAATTGAAATGAGGAAATATAAAATGGATGAGTAATTAAGTGGCAAGGCAAGAGAGAATGGGATTAGAAGTGAGTGCGTTCTTGAATTGTTAGTATCCCACTGATTGTAGGTTAGATAAGAAATGTTGAATAAGCTCTTCTGGTGATGTGCAATGGTATTGACAATGGAAGCAGAACAAATAACATTATTTGAGCTTAAATTGCAACAAGGACATGGGAAGCTAGAAAAGAATGTGGCAAAGGTTGTTACAAAAGAATTGGTTAATTTTATATTTAGAGTAGATGTTACTTGAGATAGTGTGGACTGGCAAAGAAAATTGATGTAGCCAACCTAAGTAATAAGGCTTTGTTGAGTTGAGTTAAAGACTTGAGTAATTGGGATGAAAACTTTGTTGAGTTTATTGGGTCTAATGTTCACTTATGACCACATATCCGAATAATGTAGTTTGATGCAAACTAGTTTCAAATGTTTGAGAGATCTGCATGGAACAAAAATACCTGGCTGATGTCGTGTTCCTGGATTTTCTGATAGGTTCAGTGTCATATTAGTTGAAAATATGTATTTTACAAGATGAATGTTAATGGCATTTCTCTGTACTGTTTAAATTTGCTAACCTTAGCTACCATGTTTTGTCCTCGTGATTGGACTTATGTGCTTCCCCCATGGAGCAGAGATCACAAGATTTTGTTGAGATACATTGGGTTGTATTCTTAAAATTTACACAAAAATATCAGAGTTGTTTTAGCAGAAGTTTACCTTTTTAAAACCCATCTCTTACTTATCAAAAAAAAAAAAAAACCCATCTCATCTTTTCTAAAGAAGTTTTAGTTTGAAAATGTTAGCTAGATTTTCTTTTGTTCTTCCCTTAACCAACTATATCTTTTTGTTACCATTGTCTTATTCTGACCTGTATTGTTCCCCTTTCTGTAAAGAGCTTTCTTTGAGACTTCACAAAAATATTAAGATTTTGATGGCTTTGTTTAATACATGTGATTATTACTTCAGGTGCGAGGCTCTCATGTGGGTACTTATCTCCCAAGCTCTGGCAGTTTGGCATCACACTCAGCGGTCTCTAAAGAAAGGTTTCTCAAATCCAAACATTGTTCATCACTTGGATTTTGATGCTCCAACACGTGAACATGCTCAACAACTACCCGACGACAAAGTACTTTCTTGCAAACAGCTGTCATATAATTTTTTATTAAGCTCTTCCTTATCATCATCTCCAAATGGAATGCTTGTGGTTTTGTTGGAGTTCAATAAATTTAGAAATAATTTTGATTACATTTCATTATGTCAAATTCTATATGGAATAAGATAGATCAATACATAGTAATTGTTCTGAAGAGTTTAACCATGGAAAATTTCCTCTAGATTTGGAATATTTGTTGAAATATACCATCATTATCATCATCATGATTGGTTAAAGCATGTTAACTGTTCTTTTATTGACAGAAACAAGACGAATCTCTTCTGGAAGATGTCTGGACATTATTAAGGTCTGGGAGACTGGAAGAGGCATGCAAACTTTGTCGGTCTGCTGGACAGGTATGCAAATTTTAGAAGTGTGAGGTTGTGGACTTCTTTTGCCTTGCTGATTTTACCTTATGTTTGGACAGCCATGGAGAGCTGCAACTCTTTGCCCATTTGGTGGGTTGGACCAGTTTCCATCCGTTGAAGCTCTGGTGAAAAATGGAAAGAATAGAACTCTACAAGCCATTGAACTAGAAAGTGGCATTGGTCACCAATGGCGACTTTGGAAATGGGCTTCCTATTGTGCATCAGAGGTAGGGCCAAAAGAATTAAATTAAATAAATTTCTAGCATGGTTTCAATGAGCTTTATACATGTTCCATTCATATTTCTCTCGTCTTCCCTTTTTCTTATATTTTACATATGTTGCTCTGGTTTCTCTCTTCAACAACTTTTCCCGAACTTCTTCTTTTAAGTTTAGAATCAAATTATATGCACTTTGTTTTATATGCTGTGGTAAACATATTGAGTTTGTACAAAGGGGTGTTTGGAGATTCCCAATGTTCTTGGCATAATAAGATTAGGTGTTTGAAGTTTTCCATTTGATGAATGGATGATTAATGCACAAAGGAGGTTTTGTTTTTTTGAACTAATGGAGTTTCTTTGAACTGAAGAAAATTGCAGAGCAAGATGGTGGGAAATATGAAACAGCAGTATATGCAGCCCAATGTAGTAACTTAAAGCGCATTCTTCCAATTTGTACAGACTGGGAGGTATCCTTTTGCCCCTTAATGATGCATACACTTGAGAATGCCTTTTAATCAGTTTTTAGATTCACGTAAGATTTGCTAAGATATATAATTTAACTTCTTGTGAAAATATTCAACTGCTTGCTGATTCGTACTATTTTGTGCAAAATGAAAATCCTCTGAGGTTTTGGTGCTTCTAACCGTGATATGGCAGTGTAGTTGCTAGAACATGAATTATAACATCGATATGTGTAACTGCGGAAACCTTTGCGTTAACTATCAACAATTTTTAGTAAATTTTCCTTGGGAAGGTGTCTTCACCTGAACTATATGGTTATGTTTTCTGTAAAAAATATTTGACTCGTAAATATTTATTTTTCCCAACTGCCTGGAAGTGTGGTTTCCTTAGCTCGCTATTTGATCAGTGAAGTGAAAGTGTAATAGCTAGAGGAGGAGGGTTATAGCTATAATTTGCAGTATTAAGAGTAGGGGCTGGGATGCAGTGGATACTTCTAGCTCCTATTGTTGTGCATTTTAGAAAAGTTTATCCTGATTTGCAAGATTCTTTGAAACTTAAAAGGCCATTACCCAATGTTGATCCTACCAATGTGAGGGTATTGGGAGGGGTAGATTAGAAATGGATCTAACCTTCGACATTATTTGACAAAGTAGCTGCTTCAAGATTCGATCCCGCATTCTCACTCTTTACAGCCTGATCATTTTACCATTTCATCAGGCAATGACTCTTAAAATATCATAACTGAATGGGTAAGTAGCAGTGGTGTCCCTGTCTTGGCAATCTAAGTCGTTCTGATATAAGATGCCAAAGGACAATGTACATCTTCTGCATAGGAGATTATCAATTGTTAGTATCTCTTCCAGGTTGCCTAGCATAGAAATAGCTACCTTGGAACTTTGGAGTACTCTCATCGACTGTGAAGCCTTTCTGGGAAAAACGGAGCGCAGGTTGACTTTACATGAGGGGCTTCACCCAAATGTGTGCCAAATTAGCTAGGATTTACGATCTCTATCTGGATTCCCCGATTCTAATTTGTATCACAAAATGAAGCAAGTATTTCTTTGCTAAACTGAGTTCTGTGTCTTGGAGTTTTCTTTAATAGGTAAAAGGCCACTCCCTCCTTCGTTACTTCTTTTACACCTGTTAATAGTAACTTGAGCCGATCAATCTTCTGCCAACACAAAAATACATGAGAATCAACGATTGTTTCCTTGATCCTCTCTAGTTTCCTTAAGAGTCTTGATATGGATTGAAATATATTGGATTTAGTTTTTCTTCATTTCCTTCTACTGCTATTTATAATGTTCTTAATTTATCATCAAAATCTAAATCCCAGTACTTTTGCAGTCAGCATGCTGGGCAATGGCCAAGTCATGGCTTGATGTTCAGGTGGACTTAGAATTAGCTCGTTTGCAACCAGGAGGAATAGACCAGTTTAAAAGTTATGAGGATTTAATTGACAGAAGTCCTGGACAAGATGGTGTTGCTCATGCCCATTATTGGACCAGAAAATTGGCCGCTCCAAGTTCTGAACCAGCAACCTAGGCACTTGTCAGCTCTTCTTCAGAAACTCCATTCAAGGTAAAGATATGGTGCCAGTTCATTTAGGTTTTTTTACCTGGTGATATTATTTGTTATTTCATAATTTTAATCTTGAACATGATTTAGTGACACGGTACATGAAACTGTTGCTCGCGGATGCAAGGAGCAGCAGCGACAAATTGAGGTGAGAGTCTCTTCTTAGGTAAATGTTTTAGTGTATTTAGCTTGTAAAGGCCATTTCTCATTCATAAATGGTTCCATCCTCTGAAATGACATGTTACTGGCCAAAAGCACATGGGTATTCCATGCTTAGGGGGGGTGGTCAGTGGGCCTATTGCACTAAACATGCGAAATTCAGAGGAACAAGCCAGCTGCTTTGCTGGTTCCATCAAAGTTTGTTTTAGGGAAAATAATCCTTCCCCTTCTTGCTGATCAAACACGGAATCAGCCACCTGCTGAAACTGGCTTAGAACTCTTCCTTCATGCATGAATTCTAACACGCACACAGAGCAAGGGATCTAAATAGCTGCTCTTGTACCAGTTCTGTAATGTGGGAACCATGTTTTTCCATGCCCATGGGTGGACAAGTAGTCCTGTGCATGTTATGCATATCAGCTATCAAGTTTATTGGCAATCAGATATTGCATGACCACGTGGCACTTGAAGTTCGAATTTTATAAATGCATAGAAATATGGGGACATGGAATGGTCCACTAGTTGTCTATCTAAAACTCTGATATTGGGCATGCATGGCATACAAAGTAATTGCATTTAAACATAGGGTGGCCATTTGGCCTTGGCAAAACACATGCTGAGACGACATTAGTGGCTGCATAAAGGATGCCAATTCCGACACCAGCTGGAATATGATCCTGCTTTGATGTTGTGGGGGTGTTTTGTAAATTGAACAAAATAAAATTAGGTCACCACTTCTTATGGGGACGAGTTTTTAAATGGGATTTCTACAGAAGTTACTTATCTAAAGAGGGGGTGTAATGGGGTCCTATAATAGTCAAAATTTCCTATCATGGTCTTGCACATAGTGCAACCTGATTGGATTGTCATGTGGCTAGCAGCTCATGTATATCTCACCTTCATAATATTTGTGCTGGTCGTGTGTTTCATGCAGCCACCATGCTTTTATTGGACATATTTAACATATCATTTCTTCCTGATCTTTGTGCCTATGATATAATTTATGTAACTTTTGTTGCTCACTCCATGTTGTGACATATATGTGCTCAATACATCTTTTATCATGGCATCTACATGATGTATTGATAGATTAGTTATTTATGTCTGGCTTGTTCAACTTGCAAAGAATCCAATCACCAAAGCTGTTGTAGCACAGTGGTGAAGTGCCAAATGGCATCCAGAAGCAAGGGTGGGGTCAGAAGCTCTATTCTTATTGCTAGCATGCTTCAACCCCCCCCCCTCCTTTTCCCTTCTTCCTTTTTCCCCTTATTTGTTTGAAGTTCTCTGTCCATGTGTTTAGTCTATTCATTTTGGAGATGCACAAAGGATTTTCCCCTGGCTGAATTTTCTGTTATTCTGTTTGTATGAGCAAATATGAAAGATGATGTAGTTTACACACATCTTGAATTGCACTTTATTGGCTGGTCCTCTCTAACTCATCATTTTTGGACAGATGAATCTTATGGTAGGGGATATACCAAATCTGCTGGACCTTTTATGGACATGGATATCACCATCAGAAGATAACCAAGATGTCTTCAGGTAAATTTATGCTACTTGTCCATTTGGGGGCTGGAATTCTGCGTCTAAAGAAAAGATATAAATAATCCCGTGCCTTGAATCTGATATGAACCTTCACCTTCCTTGCCAATTTTGTATGTCTAATAACAAAAGTGTTTTTGGTGTTATAATTCTCTTGCCCTAGAGGGCTTACTGTATGAATCTATACAAGGAGGTGCAGAATTTACATATTTAGTCTTTCATTCAGTGCACCATTTAAATACAATAAGGATACAAAGGCTAAAACTACAAAGAAGAATTATTGGAAAGCAAAGAGTTTGACATGTTTAGCCTATGTTTAAGTGATTGTATCATGCACCGATGTGCTGTTATCCTATAGCCTAGTTGTCATAACAAAGGAGTCTTGTAGCTGTCCATTCAAAATCCAGATTAACAGAGCTAGTTGGCCAAAATACATGCCAAATGGTTATAGGTTAATCCATTTAAAGGAAACTTGGTGTTAGTTTTTAGGTCTTGCCAAGTAAAATTTTATTGTTTAACATTTTTGATGGCCCATATGAGAAACAGGGTTTTACAAACAGAAAGAACAGTACATGCACCCACACTTTTTTTAGTTATAAACAACCCTTTTGTTGAGCATGCAAATTCCTGTGTCTTTGAGCTTGATGTCATTTTACTTTCTGCCAGGCCTCATGGTGATCCTCAGATGATTCGTTTTGGTGCACATTTAGTGCTTGTGCTTAGATATTTACTTGCGGATCAAATGAAGGATGCTTTTAGAGAGAAGATCATGACTGTCGGCGACCTCATTCTTCACATGTAAGTAGTTTTGAGCAATGTTCCTACCTCATTTTCATAGATCAATCTTCTGCAGGTCACCTATAATATTTCATTGTAGTGGATCTTTTTAAATAAATGTTGGAGAATATTATCTGGAACAGCGTCAACCCCCCCACCACCAAAAAAAAAAAAACGGAAAAAAAAGAAAAAGAAAAAGAAAAAGAAAAAGAAAATAAGAAGGTATCAGTCCTTCATGGTGCATCTATCACATTTTGTGATGTAAATTCTTAATTGAAACATTTAAGCAAATTATTTTGCTTGTGTTTCTTCAATTATGGTTTTGTAAATTCCAATATTCAGAAGTGGGCATTTTGGTTTACATACAACTATGTATCAACGTTTGAAATAATATTTTGATGAATATGTGTGCATTTTGATCATTTCTACTTTTGTTTATTTATACAAAAAATGTATTTTTGTTATTCTCGAGAGCTTGATAGACATCGTTGGCCCATTCTCTGACATGTTAAGCTTTTGGAGCAATTGGTTACTTAACATGGTATCGGAGCCTTAGTTATGCGAGGTCTTGGGTTCAAGTCTCACCATTTTCCATTTATTCTCCCGTTTGTTTATTTGTGCAAAGTTGCACTCTGTTGTGCTCCGTGTTTGTTGTGGTTTGTTTGTCTTACCTTGTGCGAGTTCGGGGTCGCACGTGAGGGGGAGTGTCGAGAACTTGATATACATTGTTGGCCGATCAGCTTATGCTTTTGGACCAATTGGTTGTTTAACAGTTATGCTTAAGAGTGTGTAACAATGTCCTGAAAATATTTTTAACTACTAGATATGAAATACAATTAATTTCAAAGCTTGGGACAAAAATGGGTCCTTGAAAGAAAGGTAAAATATTAGAGGTTATTAGTGTAAAGAATATAAGTTACTAGGTGCCCAATTATATACAAAACTAATTCAAGATATCTATTGTTAAGGTCTTAAGACCTTGAATGTTTAATCTTTTGATCCCTACCAGTTATTTTCTGCCAATCCACTAGGATTAACTTTAATGGTAGCCACGTGGTCTGAGTTGCAATGTGATTTTCAACCTCTGAATGTGAGCTGTATGTAGAGAGGATGACTTCTGAACATTTGAAGAATCAGAGGCTGCATTTTTTAATTATATGATTTGATCATCTGTATAATTAAGTCAGGTTGCAATGGGTTAAAGTGTAAGGCTTAGTAGTTTCATATGTTGGGAGATATAACTTTTCATGTTTAATTGAGAAATGCAATTTCAGGTACGCGATGTTTCTATTTTCAAAGCAACATGAGGAGTTGGTTGGGATTTATGCTTCTCAGCTGGCACGTCATCGTTGCATTGATCTCTTTGTGCACATGATGGAATTAAGGCTGAATGGCAGGTCTTTTTCAATGCAGAATTCAGTTTTGTTTTAATCTTTTAATCTTTCAGCTTCTTCATTCTTTTTTACTTATGTGAAGTTGTTGAATATCAGTGACATATGCATATGTGGTGGGATATATTTGATTCTAAAGGATTTTTTTTCAGTAAGTGTTTACTGAAAATCCTTTTCTTTGTTGGAAATATTAGTATTATTATTATTATTTTTTTTTTTGGGGGGGGGGGGGTGTTGGGGCCTGGTGTGAAAAGGTGTGTTTTATTTCACCCTTTTGCACATGGCATTGCTAATAATATTTAAGCAGAAGCTCAGGGTTGTACAATTAGATTGATTCCTGTCTAGATGCTACACTTGCAGGTCATTTAGTTCTTTTTAGTTTTTCCCATGTGGGCAGGGGGTTAGCGTTTAAGTTGTGGCATATGTAAGTATATGCATGATATATTTGGTAACACAGTTGTGCTTCACTCCATTTCCTTTGCGAATGATATAAATTAAAATTGATGATGGTCACAAAAATCACTTGTCAGAGACTAATTTTGACCAAGTATCCAGTTTCCAAAATGTTAATGAAACAATAGATTCCTCGACATATGATTCTAGTTTATGTTACTGCATATTTTGGTAGACTCGGTAGATATTTACATGCAGTTACAAGATAATCAAAAAAAGTTTGCATGTCTGAAAATGCAGCGTGTAGCTTGACATGGTTGACTATCCTGAGTCTAAATGCACAATCTGGGATGTCTTTCTTATACATACTTCATGTGATAAATGTTTTACATGAGCTTGTAGAAAATTTTGTTACTAAACAAACTTATAACCTGTGCTAGAATACTATATCTAAAGAGGAGGAAACAATCTCTCATATTTTTCTTCATCATGATGGTTGGAGAATGCTTGGAGCCTTGTTTTTTTTCCCTCTTTGGCCTTGCTTGGGTTATGCCAAACTCTATCAAGGCCTCTTTTTTGTTGGGGTGGTTCTAAAGTTAGGAAAGACTTGAGGTAAGACTTGGCACATGGTTCCTCATTGTCTTCATTGATGCTTGTGGAAGGAAAGAAATTTGAGGGGGATGTTCCTAGTAGGTTTAAGGAATATTTTTTGAGCACAATCCACTTTTGGATCAAGGAAGCAACCCGCCTCACGCGGTGGCTTTTAATACAATTACACTTACCCATAAAAAAATACTATAAAGTTATTGTGAGCATTATTCATATAGTGTGAACTATGTAGAGTGGTGTATCAATTAAAAAGAATTTAAATTGCAATTTTTTTTTATAAGTAACATTTAAGGTGCAATATATGTCAAAATGTTCTTTAATAGGTGATTTTGGATTAGCTCCTGGGATTTCGGGTTGTTTTACTCTCTTTCAAACAGTAGACTTATTCCACTTGTTTTATTCAGTTAGTCATGTATGTATTTAATTCTTTTTTGAATGAATATATTTTGCAAATAGGAACAAGATACAATATAACTGTACCTCAGAAGGTTCCCTCCCTTGAAAACATTTATTGGTGATATAGTCAATAAAATCGTCAACTAATGATGGAGAGGTGTGTGCTTGAGCCCTCCCAAAAAGAGCTGCATGCAAGTTTCCTTGCTACATGAGGAGCCATTGCATCAACACTTTGTGGGAGTTAAAATACACTAGGAGTTCTGAGAATTCATTGATTAACCATTTGTCAGCAATGATCAAAATTTCGTTTCTTTTCTATCAAAACGGCCGAAAAGTTTCCTGTTTCTCAGGGAACCGAAACGAAACACTAGTAGAATATCGAAATTCACATGTTTCCATAGAAACAAAATTGTTTCCGTGAAAACATACCGAATCAGAGGAAACATACTGAATCAAAGGAAACATTTCTTTTGTATCAACAATAATTCTAAAAGTTAGTAAAAAATAATATCAATTTATTTTTCAAGGATTAAGACTCAAAATTACAAGATATTTCTATTATTTTTCCTAAAATAATAGAAAAGTAGTAGGATAAATAAAGTGTAGAGAAACAACTATTTTAATACTAATTTACTAATTATAATAGGTTTAAATCGCTATTTGTTTTACTTTTTATTTTATATGTAACTTATGTCAAATTATCTAATTCGTGGATATTACATAGTATATATCTATTATGTCATTTGTCATGAATTAGTGTCATTTATCATGAATATGATGTATATGCCTTAAACATGTACAAATATTCAATAAATAGGCTTATTTGTATAAATAAATAAATTTTAAGTTATGTTTCTACATGTTTCCAATTTTTTCTCCATTTCCATTATGTTTCGAAACATTTCCGAAACGTTTCCGTTTCCGGACAGACCGAAATTATACATCGAAACGATATTTTGATCCTTGTTTGTCAGTTCTGTTGCTGTAAAATGTGCCTAATTGCACTTTTTTTAAGGATTTTGATATGTTCAACTATATTTATAATAAATATGCTTGAAAAATTCACTTTTGGAGTATCATACACATTAGTTATACAAATGAAAGGGGGGATATATTCTACCGATACTTTTATTATGTTACAGCGTGACGATAAGCTTCGGGATTGGGAACTTGTGAGAAAGCATTCTCTTGTTTCCCTGTGCTATTGGTTGCTCTCTGATTTTGTTTCTAATGTTGTATTTTCATGTTTTCCACCCATTTTACAGTGTGCATGTCAGATATAAGATCTTCCTCTCTGCTATCGAGTACTTGCCATTTTCCCCTGAAGATGATTCAAAAGGCAGTTTTGAAGAAATCATTGAGAGGTTTTATCTATTTCTTTCATCAATTTTTTTTTTTTTTTTTAAATTTGAGACAAGATGAAGTCAATAATGGTACTTCCAAAACATACTTGGTGCATTGTTTTATGATCTATTTGAACAGGGTTCTTTCAAGATCCCGGGAAATCAAACTTGGAAAATATGACAAGTCATCCGACGTTGCAGAGCAGCACCGGTTGCAGAGTCTTCAAAAGCTATGGTTATTCAATGGCTTTGCTTTACGCCTCCCTCTACAATTAATGGTGCTGAGGTTGTTCGTGCCAAACTTCTTACTCCGAGCATTGATACATAGGTAATTCTTGTATTATATTTTGTTCATGGATAAATATTCTTGGTTGTTTGCTGTTTATTTTTCTTGGCAATTTTTTTTTTTTTGGTGAATAATGAGAACTATATAAAGTCGTGATTTTTATGTTTAGGTAGCTTTCATTTTTTTTTTGATCGGTAAAGTGAAATAGATATAGATGAATGGAATAGGGGCTGAGAAAGGCACCCCCATGAACAATAAAAGGGACCGGCTACATCAATTAAAGCCTAAGATCCCTCAAAAAATCCGTAAGCCTATCTAAATACATAGGTTATTCTTCCTTAATCCAAAAGAAAAAGGTTTTCAAAAAAATGTCTTTAAACTGTCAAGGAGAAGCTTCTACTCCTTCAAAAATTCTTCTATTTCTTTCTTTCAATAAACACCACAAAAGGCACATGGGTGCCATTTTCCAAGCAATTCTCACCTCCTTTCTGAACTTTTTACATCTCCAATTCAACAAGAGCTCTTTGACCTTAGCCGGCATCACCCATGAGAACCCAAAGATAATAAAAAGAAAACTCCAAATATCCCAAACATAATTTCAATGTAAAAGAGGATGATCAACCGTTTCTTCCTCCTCCTTGCATGAGGGGCATCGATTTGGAAGATGACAACCCTTCTTCTTCAAGTTGTCCACAGTTAAAATTGCACCCCAAGAAGCCTCCCAAGCAAAAAACGAGGCTTTTGTGGGCATTCTAGACCTCCAAATCACCCTCTAAGGGAAAAAATTATTTCTCCCTTCCATTAATTTCCAGTAAAAGGAACGGACTGTGAATCTACCGTCCCCTCCACCGCTCCAAGACATTCCATCTCTACCTCCATCTAATAACTCCGCCTTGCTCAAGGATAACATAAGCTCCTCTGCTTCTTGAAGCTCCCAATCAAAGAAACCCCTCCTAAATTTTGGACTCCACACCCTTCCATTCCCCACTCTATCAATATAATCCACCACAGGACACTCCTTATCCACCGCAATATTGAATAGGTCAGGGAACTTATCTTTCAAGACCTCCTTAATGTGCCATAAATCAGCCCAAAACTTCACTCTATCACCTTCCCCGACGTCAAATCTTACACATGAAGTGAAATGTCTTTGGCCTTTCTTTATAGCTTTCCACACACCACAATCGTAAGTCCAGATGGCGTTCCCAGAATACCATCCCCCTCTCACACAACCATACTTACAGTGCACTACATTGTGCCACATAAAATTCTCCTCGTTAGCAAATCTCCATATCTATTTACCAATCAAAGCTTGATTGAATAGATTCAAGTTCTTGATACCCAAACCTTCATCAGAAGTGGGGGCTTTAACTTTCTCCCATTTTACTAAATGCATCTTCTTTCTATCTTCCCTACCTCCCCATAGGAAATTCCTTTGAATCCTCTCAAACTTTTGCCTAACTGAAGCAGGCATCTAAAAAAGAGACATGAAGTTAGTGGGAAGATTCTCCAGTGTGCTCCTAATAAGAGTGATCTTACCTCCTTTGGATACGTGTTGACTTTTCCAACTTGTCAACCTCTTCTGAAAATGCTGAATCACTGCATCTCAAATCCCTACCGATCTCGAAGATGCACCCAGTGGAAGCCCGAGGTACAGAATAGGAAACCTACCCACCTGACATCCCCAAGCTTCTGCCATAACTTCTACATCCTCCACCTCACCCACAGGAATGATCTCTGTCTTTCTCGAATTAATCCTCAACCCTGAGACTGCCTCAAAGCAAATAAGAATACTATCTCAGGGCTAGCAATTGATCTTCTTCAACATCACAAAACACTATGGTGTCATCTGCAAAAAGAAGGTGAGAAATCTCTGCCCTCCTACCCTCATTGCCCTCAATCAAAAAACCCCTGAGCAAGCCACCCTCTCTAGATTTATTAATCATCTTGCTTAAAACCTCCATCATCATTACAAAGAGAAGCGGAGAAAGCGAGTCTCCTTGTCTCAATCCCCTAGAAGAACGGAAGAAGCCTGCTGGGAAACCATTTACCAACATCGAAAAAGAGGCAATGGAAACGCAAGATTGGATCCACCGCTTCCATCTAACACCAAAGCCTAACTTAGCCATGATAAAAATCGAAAGGTTCCAATTCACTATGGTCATAAGCTTTCTCAATGTCCAGTTTACACACAAGCCCCTTCTCTCTCCTCTTTCTTTTAGAATCCACACACTCATTGGCTATCAAAACCGCATCCATGATTTGGCGACCCCCCACTAAAGCATTCTGGCTTTGTGAGATGACACTATTCATAACCCCCTTTAAGCGAAGGCAAGCACCTTAGCCAACAATCTTGTACATACTCCCCACCAAGCTAATTGACCTATAATCTTTTATGTTCTCAGCTCCTTCCTTTTTGGGAATCACTGCAATGAATGACGCATTGATACTTCTTTCAAAAGAACACTGCTGATGGAATTCATTAAAAAAAGCCATAAGGTCACCCTTTAAGACCCCCTAACAGTGTTTTGAAAAATGCCATTGTGAACCCATCCGAACCCGGCGCTTTATCCCCATCGCAAGACTTCAGGGCTGCCATAATTTTTTCCTCTTCGAATGGCCTCTCCAAACTGGTTGCTGCGTAAGAAGAAATGGAAGAAAATTCCATCTCCTCTACACCCGACCTCCAGTCTCTCTACTCAGTGAACAGGTCCTTATAGTAGCCCACAATTCCCTCCTTCACTTACTCTATCCCTTGCAGCTCCCTTTCCCCCACTATTACTTTACTTATGTTATTCCTTCGCTTATGAGAGTTGGCCACCCGATGGAAAAACTGTGTGTTCCGGTCACCTTCCTTAAGCTAAAGAGCCCTAGACTTTTGTCTCCAAGAGATTTCCTCCAACTTCAGGACCCTACCTAACTCCCTTTTAGGCCCTCCCTATTAAATCTTTCTTCCTCAGTTAAAGAACCTATCTTGTTTCCTTTCTATCAATCATATGAATATCCCTTAAGAGTTTATCCTTCTAGCTCGAACGTTTCCGAACACTTCCCTGTTCCAGCACTTCAAATCACCCTTCAACATTTTGAGCATTTGGGCCACCACATAGCTTGGACTTCCCCCAATATTATACCCTTTCCACCATTCCTCCACCCTATCTTTAAACCCTGGATCCTGCAACCACATGTTCTTGAACTGGAAATGAGTCTTTCCCCACTTGAATCCTCCGCTATCTAAAACAATTAGAATATGATCTGACAACGGTTTAGGAAGACAAGCTTGTGTCGAATCAGAAAATTTGTCTTCCCCACCCCGCTGACACGAGGAATCTATCCAATCTGGACATTGCACTGGTCTCTTCTATCGCTTCCCCAAGTAAATCTACCACCCTCTAAAGGCAAATCCACTAATTGGTTTCTATCTATAAAGCACGAGAACAACCGCATGCTTCTCGTCATCCTCCCCTCTCCTCTGCGCTCATGAGGAAATCTGATTAAATTAAAATCGCCTCCAATAACCCACAGATCAGCCCCACGCTGGGCAGATATATGTAGTCCCTCCAAAAAATCCCTCGTCTGTCTCCTGAGTTGGCCCATACATCCCTGAAAAAACCCATTCACAACTATCATCTGTAAACATTATCTTACAAGAAATAAAGAACCTCCCATTCCAGTGATCTAAACTTTTGACTACCTGAGAGTCCCATATCACCAATATGCCCCCTGCAGTTCCATCAGCCACAAGAAATCTCCACTCCACCCATCTATCTCCCCACAAGCTTCTCACAAAACTATCTGATATATCCACAACCGCATGCTTCTCGTCATCCTCCCCTCTCCTCTGCGCTCATGAGGAAATCTGATTAAATTGAAATCGCCTCCAATAACCCACAAATCAGCCCCACGCTGGGTAGATATATCCAGTCCCTCCAAAAAATCCCTTTTGTCTGTCTCCTGAGTTTGCCCATACACCCCTGAAAAAACCCATTCACAAGTATCATCTGTAAACATTATCTTACAAGAAATAAAGAACCTCCCATTCCAGTGATCTAAACTTTTGACTACTTGAGAGTCCCACATCACCAATATGCCCCCTGCAGTTCCATCGGCCGCAAGAAATCTCCACTTCACCCATCTATCTCCCCACAAGCTTCTCACAAAACTATCTGACAAGGATCAAAATTTCGTTTCTTTTCCATCGAAACGGCCGAAACGTTTCTGTTTCTCAAGGAACCAAAACGAAACGAAACACTAGTGCAATATCGAAATTCACATGTTTCCAGGGAAACAAAGTTGTTTCCACGAAAACATACCGAAACTAGTGAAAATATACCGAATCAAAGGAAACATTTCTTTTGTATCAATAATAATTCTAGAAGTTAGTAAAAGATAATATCTATTTATTTTTCAAGGATTAAGACTCAAAATTACAAGAAGATATTTCAATTATTTTTCTTAAAATAATAGAAAAGTATTAGGGAAAATAAAATATAGAGAAACAACTATTTTAATACTAAGTTACTAATTATAATAGATTTAAATCGCTATTTGTTTTACTTTTTATTTTATATGTAACTTGTGTCAAATTATCTAATTCGTGGATATTACATAGTATATACCTATTATGTTATAGTATTGTATTTAATTATAATAATTTTATATATTTTAAAATATATAATTTTTTTTTTATAGGAAAACTGAGAATTTTATTAACAGCCAGAGAAGGACAGAAAACAAAAGGAGATATATTTTAAAAGATATAATAATTTTATATTATATAAAAAATAAATTCTAAATTTTTTTATCATTTTTAATTAATAAAGAGTTATTTGGTATTAATAACTAATTTGCATTTTTTTTTTCAATTTCATCCTATTAATTTGTATGGATGGACATGTTCCCTAAAATATTTACAATTAATTAATTATACTATTTATTTTTGCACATTCATATATTTTACTTTATGCTTCTAAAGTGTTTTTACACATTTTAATTTTTTTCATCGTTTCCACTGTATTTCCACGTTTCCGAAATGTTTCTATTTTTTGGGTAACCGAAACAACACTACGAAACGAAATTTTGATCCTTTCTATCTGATATATCCTGCATTTTGGTTTCCTGAAGACATACCAAAGTCGGTTTCCGACCTTTTAGAATGCCTTTGATTACTGCTCTTTTGCCTGGGTCATGTAAACCCTGCACATTCCATGAAATAATCTTCCACTTCATGATGAAACTACTGTTAATTCATTCCCTGAAGCCTGCTGAGCCTCCCCACCTTGCTTGCCTTCATAGTTTACTGTGGACTCCAGGTTCTTCAAAGCACGACTTAATCTTCTTGCCGACCTCTCCATATCCGTGTACTGGCTTCTATGCACAACATCCTGTCCTTGGCCATTGCTTTGAAAAGTTTTAGTGATCAATTCCAAGAATCAATCTTCAAACCCATAACAAGTCAGCCCCAAATACCTTCCCATCCCTTTAATTTGTCTGAGAAACCATTTAGGCAGAATAATCTGCCTTTGCTCCCTCCTTTCTACAACTGGATACTCTCTGTTCTCTAGGAGCACCGCTGTCAAAGGTTCACAGCACAAACTATCTTCATTCGCCCAAACTCATATGAGCCATAGCTTGGTCCTCAGTTACCCCTTCTAGCCTCAGTCCTTCCTGCACCAAGCAAAGTCCCTCGGCTAACTCCCTTCACATAATTATCCCATCCACACCCTGGTTCTCCTTCCCAACTAGTGGGTCTTCTCGACCCCCATCGCTCCCAACATCCCCGCTTTCTGGAGTTACCGTACCCAATTCTGTGCTTGCCTCTGTGTAATCCTCTGAATTGATCAGGAAGGAATCGTCATCTTCCCAACCAAAATCATCATCAGTGTTCGCTCCCCTTTCATCGTCATCAACTTCTGCATCATCTTCTGGACTTTGATCTCCCCACCCTAACCCAGTGACCTTTACTTGTTCCTGTACCTTCTTCTTTCCTCCTCTGCTCGACTGATATTTCAACAATCAGCCCCTTTCCCCTCTCTGCCTCTAGCGCTGCTTCGTTCAACTGCCCTATACCCTTTTTAATCTTTGCTGGGACGGAAACCTCAAGCGCCCCGACCTTGGGCTTTTCCTATTCCTTTGGGGTGCAGGTTGGAATTCAGTTTGGATTGACATTAGAAGTGGCCCGTTTTCCCTGAATGTTGTTCAAAGACTCACATCGGGCCTCCTTTTCTATAGCAAGCCTTCTATTCTTATATACCTGCTTTTCTCCTCTAATGGGTAAATATCATTTTGGCCCGAATAACGAACCCATCTCTTCCCTTTATCTTTCGAGTTACCTTTTATTGGGCCCAATCTCACGTTTATCCCTCCATTGGACTTGTTTCTATTGTAATTCCCATTAGGCCCATAATGATTCTCCCTATCATTTCCCCACCAAAAGCCCATGGAGCAGCCCACCTCACCTCTATCGAGATTCAAATTTTGAATCTCTGTCCCTTCCACCACGTGTCTGTGATCTATAGGACCCCCTGATTTCCCCTCATCCCTTTTATTCCCCTTACCTCCACGCGCCTTCCCTGTGTGAGTGTGATACGTTGCTGCATGAACTTCCGGTGACACCCCTGCCTTCAACACCTATTGTGGCCTGAACCGTTTGAAAATGAGCCCCCTTTTCCACCCAAATCGGAATCTCGAACTGCCCATTACCCACCTCAATCTTTACTGTAGCTGGCATCTTATTACCCGACGACCTTACAAGGACATGTGCCCATCTAAGTTGACGACGTTGTCTCGTATCATCATCGACGGCCATGAATCCTCCATAGGAATCTCCGACGAACTTGAAAATCTCCTAATTCCACAGAAACACCGGTAAGCCGACCAGCCTGATCCAAACTTCCAATGATTCAAGACCTTTCCTGCTGCAACATCCCCCAATTACCCACTGATCCAGCAGCACAGCCTGCCCCTCAAACACCCAGTTCTTCTTTTCCCTTATTCTCATAGCTTCCTCCAAAGATGGTAGTTCGAACAAAAACCAGTCACCATGCATCTCCACCACCCGAACCTTCCATGGGACTCCCCAATGTCTATCTACCCATCTCTATAGCGAAATCACATCTGATTTGATATTCCCCTTCGGGCCCACCCTTCCAACCAGATACCTTTGACAGAATTGTATCTTCTCCCTGCAAGATTCAGCATCCACCATCACATCTCCCCATGTACGCTCTGTGCCTCTACCGACCTTTAGAGGCCTCTCCGACCAATCTTCTACCTTCGCTACTTCAACAAATGATTTTTGTTTCTGAATTTCTATCCCACCGCACGCCTCTGCCAATCCCCTGAAGGCACGAGCCGCTTCCTTCCTGCAACCCTTAGTGTCGCTATCTGGAATGTAAACGCTATAGCGGGCTGCACCATTCAGCTCGTCCACCCTGATGAAGTTCCCTCTCTGATTAGACTTGCGCATGACTCTCCAACTTCTCCATCCGCTATGGAACTCCCGAATTGATTGTCTCCCTTCCTTTCTCTCTCCCATTGCTTCTAGCTGTCTGCAAATCCACCAGAATCCATCGTTTTCTACTCGTAACCTTAACACTCTCCCATTCCCTCTTTCTGTGATCTGAATGAGCAGCCTGTCCTTCACACTTAGAGTTTCGACTTCAAACGTCTTCCCCGACCATTGAGCATATCTCACAGGATGCCTCCAGGAAGGGGCCATAGACAGTTGAAAGATTGGGTAATTTCGGGTTGCTTAACTAACTTAGGGGCTGTAGGAATTTCAAGAAGTGGATCAAACCAGGCGCCTCCACATTTTATTATCTGGTTTATAGGAAACCCACATAGAGTTGGTCTGAAAAAGGGGCTTGTTTTCATGTGCATAGTTGAACCATTTCAGAAATAAGTGACTTCACCAAATAACAATCAACATGAAATCAGTTGGCCTCGTGGAAACTCTATCTTACAAACTCGAAGATAAGTTTTAACTCAAAATTTTATTCATGAAATGGTTTACCAATGCATCTCTTTTCCCTGTTCCTGGCATTGATTTTCCCTTTGTTGTTATCCTGCTCAGGATAGATGTGTTGTCCAGCTTTCATTTTCAATCCTGACTGTTTTGGGTCTTGTAGAGTCATAGTTTCAAAGATGGTGTTTTATTTAGGATCTGCTTGTGATGTATGATTTGATTTCATCTAGTTTTCTCACATTATCTTTTTTCGGTTGACGTTTCTCCCTGCACTGCCATTGTACATACTTGTTCTTCAAATAATACTAATTATTTTACTATTTCCTTTTTTTTTTTGGGTGCTTAGCTTTGCTTACTGAATCATTACCTTTGGTTCTTTTCTATAGCAACATACTATTTAGGGAGTTTGCTCTCATTTCTATGTGGAGGGTCCCCTGCAATGCCAATTGGGGCTCACACATTGCTTAGTTTACTTGCTGAGCCTTTGAAACAGCCAACCACTGTGGATCATGACGTTTCTGAGAATTTAAGAGAGTTTCAGGACTGGGTATGATTTTTATAAATTTCTGTTTTGTTCATTGTACTAAGCTGTCTCTGTTGTCGTTTTGGCCCTGATAAATAACCACTTCCTAACTACAATTGCGTAATGTGTTATATGATTAATTAGAGCGAGTATTACTCTTGTGATGCAACGTACCGCAACTGGCTAAAAATTGAATTAGAGAACACAAAAGTCTCTCCCCTTGAGCTGTCAGCTGAGGAAAAACAGAGGGCGGTTCTGGCAGCCAAAGAAATGCTAAATTCATCAGAGTCCCTGCTACTAAGTGAGTTGATTTTAGCCATATGAAAGAAGCATTGCATGTGTAGATATTTATGGATTGTTATTGTCTTCATTAGGAATAGTGAATTGGGCTCATCATCTTTTTTATCTTTCCATCTACTAGCTTTCAGGACTGTATTATTATGCTTAGCCATTAATCAATTTAATTCTTTTTGTAGGAAAAGAAAATCCTTGGTTGGTTCCCACTGAAGATCCTATTTATGAATCAAAGGAACCTGTATTCCTTGAATTGCATGCCACAGCAATGCTCTGTTTGCCTTCTGGTGAATGTATGTGTCCGGATGCTACCTTGTGCGCTACACTAATGAGTGCTCTTTATTCTTCAGTGAGCGAGGAAGTTGTTTTAGATCGCCAATTAATGGTATGTTTGTTTCCTTTGTCGTTTTTGCCAACTCAAAAGGGAAAATGAAAAGTAAATGAAAATGTCTAGTGTCTGGTGATTGGAAACAACTAGATACATGTTTCGTGTCATCTATGTGCATTTATTTATTTTGGGCTCAAAGTAGGGTCTTTGTGCATTTATGTGGTTCACTCGATTGAACTCCCTAATTTTGATCTTCCTGTAAACTATTTTCTGTAGCTTGTTACTATTTTTATCCAGGAATGCATCCATCGATTGGATGATTTGGTCATTTTAGTTGTGAGCATGAACCAGTGTTTTGTTCAGAAGTTTTCCCTTGTCATTGTGGAGGCATGCACCATAATGCAGGGCAATCCTTGATTTTGGAGAAAACATGGCTGCAGTATACCAATCAACGTGCAGGCTAGAGTAGAGAAATTGCATGTCTTGAATATGACTGAAACAGAATAAAGAAAAAGATAGAATTGTCTTAGAATTGAAACACAATAATTCAACTGAAGAAATGAAAGACCTTTAGAGATCCACCATTTTTAATGATGTCCACGTCTTGGCATGTAATCTTAACCAAATTATATGAAACTAAGGAATTCTATATATATTTTTTAAACTTTGTTATTCTAATTGCACCCATGTCTTGACACTGAAATGGGCTTATTTATAAGTTCTAAAGCTTGTGTTTACTTATCAAAAGAAAGGTTAAAGCTTACAAAGTTCTCTTAGATGTTATTTGATGAAACTAAAAATTTTAGTCTGAAAATCCTAGAGCTGAATTAGTAGTATTGAAGAATTAGAGAAGCTGAATTACTAATGTATTGTAAAACTTGATCAATTGATATGGTTTTATACCTCTTCATTGTCTAAGATTTTAAATCACCATCCTTTTCACCACTTATTTGTCTTTTTGTTAATCCAATGAGCTTAATTGGTTTGTGTGTATGCATGTGTGAGAGTAAGATGAGAGAGTGGGGGATTCATTCTTATAACTGATTTTAACTTCATCATGTACACTTAATTCTTTTTTTTTTTTCTTTTAATTTTTAGATGGTACAATGAATTACTATTCTGCATATGCATACTTTTTTCTACTGTTTTGATGCTCTATGTTCGTTACAAATTAGGCCAATATGTATATCGGGATCATGAAACATCAAAATGTTGTCCCATACTTGAGGTGAATAGTGACAAATTGATATTAACTTTTTTTTAATATATGCCATAATTCAAATCACACCTTCCTTTTCTGAGGCAATATCAATAAGTGATTTGTTTCTGAATTAGTTAGAAGCTTAAAGAATGCATTGGACTTAAGATTTGCAATTTGTCAATGGTGAAGTGGTACATGACAGAATTATATGGTACAGAGGATTTGCGTTTACCAAAATATTTTTCATTCCCATTAACTTCTGTCTCTGTCTCTCGCTCTCTCTCTCTCTCTCACACACACACTCACTCACTCACACTCACACACACACACACACAGGCACTCAAATTTAACTTCACTTGTCTCTGATATATATATATATATATATATATATATTATCCTTAATGGACAGGTGAACGTCTCTATCTCAGCAAGGGACAGTTACTGCATTGAGGTTGTGCTTCGCTGCTTGGCAACTGAGGGTGATGGACTTGGGCTGCATGAACTCAATGATGGTGGTGTCCTTGCTACTGTAATTGCAGCTGGCTTCAAAGGTAATAAAGAGTAGTGGCTAGAGTCTCTCTCACAAAATTACATTACTGGAATGTGTGCGCTTTGATTGCAGTAAAAATGGACATATATTGACTGTTTAGCCTAACCACGAGGAGAAAAGAAATTGATAGTTTAGTCAAAACAGGGCTTACTTAAGTTGGCACGAGTTGAGCTAGTTCAATGTATATGTATGTAGCTATACGTTAGGGACCCATTTGGATAGTTCAACTGAAATTAAAGAGCCCCATCTTCATTTCACATGCTGTTTCAATAAATCAATTATTTTGAATGGAGGCTTGTAGGAAAATGGCAGCCTTCTCACAGACAATGTTAACAATTTTGAATGTTTGTCATTTTAACATTTAGAAAAGATAACATAATAGGAAATACGATGAAATCGCCTATTTTCCTTGCTGGCCCTATTTCCGGTGAATTAAATAAAATTTTACTTCAGATGGCACAACATGTGTCACAGTTACATTTGTTTTCAAGGGGGCATTCAAAGGCACTCTAGAAAACTAATAATGCTATATGTGTATATGTGTGCACATTTTTCTTACATATAGACTTGTATTTTTAAATCTACGGGTCCTTTGTTTCCAATAAATAATGTCATAATAGCATGAATAACTTACCATATCATGGCTGCCACTTAGTTGGTTAAATGTACAAAACATCTGCTTGATTTGATGGTTTTTGAATTTAGATTTAATCAGATTCTTTTGGATTTATGTGTGGTAGAAAACTTTCAAGGTTATTTTGTGAAAAGGGTTGTTAAAATAAATTCTTATCATGTTTTTAGAATAACTTGTGAAACTCTGCACACGTTTATTAAGTTCGTCCTTAACCATATATTTTGCTTTCCCA
This sequence comes from Nyssa sinensis, assembly GCA_008638375.1. Taxonomy (NCBI): domain Eukaryota; kingdom Viridiplantae; phylum Streptophyta; class Magnoliopsida; order Cornales; family Nyssaceae; genus Nyssa; species Nyssa sinensis. The sequence goes on along the minus strand of CM018035.1, from coordinate 1,452,755 downwards.
TTTTCCACCTAGTTTGTTAAAATTTCTCACTTAATATTTCTATAAGCTTCCTCTTTCCAAAGCCTTCTCCTGTCTTTGTTTCCCATTTTGGTAAATATTTTTAAATCTTATTTTCAAAAGAAAAAAAAGGTTCAGGTATCATCTAATTGACCTGTTTTTACATAAGCTCGATGCCTTGACATATTGAACTAGACCTATTGACTAGTGAATCTCAATCCTTCAGACCCACCGAGTTGTAATGTTAGAAATTTATGGAAGTCAAGTAGTGTGCATGTGTCTGTCTATATATGCACATATGAACACATATATTGGCTGACTTATTTTGATACGATCAAGTATTTTTTCATTGAGAACATGACTGGTTTTGTGTCATATAAAGGGACTCGTGAACTCATTTTGGCTGTTTTTCCTTGTTCAATTGCCTTTTAAAGCTTGGGAAACTTGTTTGTAAGTTACATTAACATTTAAAGACCTAGACTAACCCTCGAATTTTGTATCAAGGCTTTTGGGATTCGCAAATTGAGTCTTTTTTGTCAAAAGCAACTGTCCCTATTACCTTTGTATTTTTGTTAATGTTTGCATTCATGATGTTTTAAACTTGATTTTATCGTAGACAAAATCTGTAAGGGTCTTCGATGTCTTTTGGTGTTGTGGAATTTTAGATTTTTCATTTAAGATGTTAAGCTTATTTAATTTTTGCATTGATTTACTTAGTTATTCATTTTTCTGGGTTTTTTTGGTGTGTGTTGTGGGGGGGAGATGTTCAGTTATTTGACTAATTTCAAGTTTTAATTTCCTTGATTTAGTGATTCTGAACAAAGTTTTCTTGTATTGAGGAGATAAGTCTTCTTGTATTTTGGTGATGAGATAATACCACAATGCAAATCCATGTAAATACACACACACATACATATATATATATATATATATATATTATAAAGTACACACAGCATAAGAATAATGTTTTTCTAGTTATGTGCTTTGATAACTTCTTGTGGGATTCATATTACTCCATGCCCATCATTGGATGAGGCGCCTTTATTTTAATTTGTCATATTCACCAAATATCTACTTGATCAGGTGTGTGTAAATGTTCTATCGAAAACTCAAAAGCTTCTTTTTAATTATTGTTTAACTGAAGTAGATGATCAACTCTCAGACTCCAGACAACTTGATTTTTGCCATGTGTGCATGGAAGGACTTTTAGTCCAACCACTAGCTTGACAAAAGATGGATGCTAAGAAGAATTATTGAGGGTCTAAGAATTGTAAATTTTACACCAAGTATAATTTGATTCTACCACCAATCTACAAGACATGCAGCTCTTTTCTTTGGAATTTTGGATGGAACAATTTGGATATTAGTGTATAGTTACACGTATTGGTATTGTTTTGACTTTTGAGCACCATTGATTGTTTTGTGGGTTATGGAATATATCAATGCAGGGGAGCTTGTTCGATTTCAAGATGGAGTAACAATGGAGATCTCCCGATTAGATGCTTGGTATTCAAGCAATGATGGTTCTTTGGAAGGCCCAGCAACATACATTGTGCGGGGCCTTTGTCGCCGGTGTTGTATTCCAGAAGTCATTCTTCGATGTATGCAGGTGAGGTTATTTTTGGGAAGCTGGAAATGCCTTTTTATCCATCCCTTTGTCCTGCAAAATTCAACCTCTTGCACAATTCTCTCAAAGTAAATCGTTTTACATTCTGATGAGAAATTCATTGGAGAAACAAAGAAGCTTAATGAGCAATTTTTTGTTTCTTGTCACATTTGTAGGTTTCTGTCTCACTCATGGAGTCAGGCGATCCACCTGCAAGCCACAACGAGTTGATTGAACTAGTTGCATCACCTGAAACTGGATTTTTCCATCTGTTTAGTCAGCATCAATTGCAGGTAAGCTAATTATTATGCATGTTTATTTGTAGATTGGGGTAACAAATAATGAGTCTTATCTATATGAGGCTTCTAGGTTCTATCCATAATGACACTTTTTTTCTCGTACTCCTCTATTTATCCTCCCTCATTGCAACTAACTAGGTTGTTTGAGTTTTCCATGCCCCTGCTTTTTGTTAGTCTGGCTTTGTGGATGTGGGATGGATTCTGTTAAAAAAGTAATGATGTTTCAGGGGAGCATTTTGACGATTGGATTTTGAGGGCCAGAATTTTCTTTCTAAAATCTGTTTTACAAACGACCTTATTTTAACAATAGAAATTGTCCCCCCTCATCACTCCATCATGAATTATATTGCACTTTGTAAGGAATGTCCTAATAAAGATTATGGCTGTCCTATAATTTTGTCAAATGTGGTGTTCTGTAGATCGTACATCACATTGCTTTGTGAAGCAAAAAGTAATTATTGTTTTCATCAGTAAAAGGATTTTGAGCTCTTATATTCTATTCAGTGTAATTATTACATGCAGCTGACATGGTCGAAAATTTGCTATCTTCTGCAGGAATTTTTATTATTTGAGAGAGAGTACTCTATATTCAAAATGGAGCTTCAGGAAAAATCTCTCTTTGTGATCTTGTATTGGCTGAAAATGAAGCTCTAGTCACTGCAGTTTTTAGAATTGATGTAGAGCTGAGTGCATCACTGTACCAGGGTATTTTTTGAATAGTTGTAGTGTGCGTGTGTTTGAGTGTGTGAACTGTGGAAGAGCCCAAGTGTGAGCTTATCCATTGGAATCAAAAGAGCAGGAACAAACAAGAGCATTGGAATGAAATTTCTGGAATGTGTTATTGCTAATTGTTACTGCATCCTTCATTTTTATTTTATTTTAAAGATTCAATATATGTTTATGTATACATTTTAGGGGAGCCACCTGACTTGACGAACCTTTACAATAGGTGCATTGTTTCGAGATTTTGGTGTTTCAAGAGAACTTCATATCATTTAGCAAAAGAGGAGAAATTCTGGATCATTAGCACAATAGGTGCATTGTTTTGAGATAACACCACTTTCTCGTACTCTAAAAGAAGTTCCCAATAGATACACACGAGAGGAAATAAAAAAGAAATGAGGAGGATTTCATCTATACAGGAACGTTAGAAAGAGAGATGATACGAAGAAAAGCACTAGAAAAGCAAAGGAAAATCAACTAGACAACACAGAGAAGACCTTCAGATAACTGACTGAAAACCACCACCAATTCTAATTGATTGGATCTACCCAGTTTTCCACATGCATGAAGTGGGATATAATCACCACGGTGAAGCCATTAAACACAAAACTACAATTGTCAAGTCACCCAATAGATTCATGTGATAAATATTACGAGAAATAATCAAATAGCATGATGTGAAGCAATAACCTAAGCGAAAAATCCTCAAGAATTGGTAAACCTACTAAAGGGCCCATTCCAAATTAACACCTGCAGTCGCCATCTAGTATAATATAATAGGGAGGAAAAAAAAAAAGGAAAGAGCATTGCAATGAGGAAAGAAGCAAATGTCGATTTTGAGACTCGGAGGAATCAGATGGTAGATTCTTACCACTGAATTAGATGCTCTTTAGGACTAATGAGTTAAGATTCTTACCACTGAAGAAGAAGTCATTCAACCTATAAATTAGATGTAAGTTAATTTGTAGGGGTAAATTTGAAATTGCACAATGAAAAAAAAAAAAGGCAAACTCAAAACAAAAATTCATTCTACCTACAGTTGAATTGAAATGAAACCCAAATTAGCCTTCAATGTAATATAATTAAAATGAAGCTCATCAGCATAGAAATTCAAAACATATAAACAAGTTTCCACTCGATCCTGTCCCAACTTTTTTTTCCCACTTGATCAACTTCAAACTCATGATGCAACAAGGACAACTAACTCCTAGGAGCTCTAAATTATGCTCTTCTTGCATACTTCACCACTAGTTTTTACCTCAAGTATACTGGAAAGCTCAGAGATCTGAGACTTGGAAGGCACAAAAAAAGGGATAAAAGACAGATGGCTGTTAAGCACACCTCTTTCAAAACAAAAAAAATCAGCAAGATGGCTGAAAACCATTTACAAGTATCAACCTGCAAATCTAATAACGTGGAGGATCACATGGCCCCCTCCTTTCTTCCTTCCTTTGACCATAATTTCGAGACTCTATATGTTCATGCAGATACTTGCAGTGATCTCCATAGTAACACCTTCCTTGAGCATAATATCGGCATAGCTGCCTCTGTTCATGACCGTACTTACTGGAGTGGACTCCTTGAAGGATTATTGTTCACGCTTTGTTCGTAACTGTGAGTTTGGAATAAACTCATTGAAGGATTACAGCTCACGCTTGTCAAAGGCCTTCTGAGTGGACTGTTTGAAGGATTAGAGTTCATGCTATGTTCATTTTTGTGGCCTCGGAAAGGACTCCTTGGAGGATAATACACACTAGTCAAAGGCTGCCTCTGAATATTTTCTGATGGCTTATTTGTATTTGGAAAAATACTAGGCTGTCTGTGCAAATCTACCAGTGGAACAGAAGAGTTCTCTGTGCAAAGTTTTAGGGTACCGACAATCCTTCTGCTGAAATTTTGGCTCTTCATGGTTCTTCATGTATGCTTTTCTGCTGCTCTTGAGGTTGTCTTCCCAGTTTTTCTGAACCAGTAGATATAGATAGAGATTGAAATGTACAGATTTGTTTCTCTTGTTTTTTACTCTGATCTTCTGTTCTTGATATCCTGGAATATAGAACTTCAGTGTCTTAAAACAACTGAGATTTTTTAAGCATTACACACAGCTTTTATATAAACTGAACCTGCTTTCAAGTTCTGTTTCATGTGAAATCAATTTAAATACCTAACGACGTTGAACATATTCCGCATTTCCTTCTCTTGTATACGTGCTTCCCTATTGGATCGGGCTAGAGAGCCTCTAGCATGCTTCTCTGACAAAATTTTCTGCCTTTGACCTTCATCTTCCCATCTCTGAGGTTGACAGTGAGGATTACTAATGTTATTGAATGATATAAAACAGATGACAGAGAAAAACAAAAACCTTTTATACGTGACATACCTGCCTCAATGTTTTTAAACGATAAAGGTTTCTACCCTTGATTAGGAGTGGATGAAGAGGAGGGAAAGGTTTCTCTCCCTTTGCTCCATAATACTTCAACCTGATCAGAGTAGTCAAGAAAACTAACATTTATGATGGAAGTATGAAGCCCATAAATAATATAAAAAAATAAGTACATCATGAAAATCCACACTTCGGTCATTTCAGTCATCATGAAAATCCACACTTCAGTCATTTCAGTCACGTTATTCTCATTTAATAAAAAATTCTATCCAGTAGTCCGGTATCATGGAGTCAGACAAGAAAGCAGCATCAAAGGTATGCCAACATTTTTGTAGAAAAGATTTCTGTTGAACCAAATAATCTAGACACAATGTAGTTATATGTTGGTATCATCCGAGAAAAAAAAATTTCAAGTAAAAATAGACTTTCCATGAAAATAATATAAACCAAAAATCCTTTGCAGATGCACCAAATATGAGATAAGCATATCATGATATTAATAATTGTGTGTATACTACTGCTACTATGCCATATCTGCAAGACCAACAGCTTGGAATGCTTATGCTTTGTCTTTAACCTTCTAATCTAAGTTAGGTGGCTTTTAGCTCATAGTAAATGCACAAGAATAGCATGATGCATTTACACCAAATGCCAAATGTAGAAGATAAGAATAGCATTGTACTCAATTGTCTCTATTAAGAGCATCTTTCTAATGCTAAATATGCCATTTCATCCATGCCAAATCTATATTTTGGCTTAGTACAAAAATGCCAGATTATGGCAACTCTTAGCATTGTACTAAATTGTCTCTGTTAACAGCATTTCTAATGCTAAATGCCATTTTCATCTATGCCAAAGGATCACTGTTGCTAGTTCCAGTGGCTAGTGCAAACATTTAAACCACATGTGATAGCTGGAAGGAAATAGTTGTGCTAAAAAATGTCATTTTTGCATTGGAGCAGCAGTTGCCATAATCTGACATTTTTGTACTGTAGCAATGCCAAAATATAGATTTGGTATGGATAAAATGACATTTAGCATTGGAGATGCTCTAATACTATGTATAATGTGCAAGAATAATAATTAGGTTTGTTTACACTTTGTCTTTGACATTCTAATATAAATTAGCTGGCATTTTAGCACACCGTAAATGTATGTTGTTGCTTCGCAGCACCATAGCTTTCTTTCACAATGCGGCCTGCAACTATCCTGGTTCCACATGGAGGACCACTGGCACTCCTAGATGCAATGTTGAACCTAACAAAAAAAAAATACTAATAAGAAAGAGAAAATCAATAAACCAGGATCAGAAATACTAGACTATAATAACCACATCATTGTTCACCATTCTGCACAAAAGACACTAGGACTCACACCAAAGAATTGATAGATAAGATGACTAAGAAGATCTCACACTCCAAGAAACTCAGCCCGCTTGATGGTGACATGTTACACTCTCTTGGGACACACACACACACATTCTGAGTGAGGGAGAGTGAGGCCAGCATTGGTCTTGTCCCTCAACACCAATATTCTTCTCAATCTAGTAGTTATGCCCAAGGTGTTCAGTCTAGCAATCATAATTAGTTAACTACTAAAGTGAGTGGAGTCAGGTGTTGAGGGAAATATTATGAACTTATGAATCAACACCTACTCTCCCCCCCCCCCCCCCCCCCCCTCTCATTGACTTCTTTATCTCTTTAATTTTTTCTCCCTATATTTCTCTCTCTTCCTCTCTCACACTTTCCACCCTTTAGTAACTACCTTAATGTGATGCTAGAACTTAGTCCACAAAAGTTAAAAACTGATCTCCAACAGCAACAAGTACATATAGGGGATGATATAAATAGGGGGGCTGGGCTTCAACTGTGTGTATCTGTCAAACAAGAGCTTGAGTCTTAATGTGACTGGCAAGTAAAAGGTTCAAGTTTTCCTAATTGTAAGGTGCCAATCATTCTATGGCTGCAAGATTTTCCAGTGTGCAAGTCTAGTAATGCTAAGTCTGTGTGAGTGAAATTTCTCTAGGAGTGTTTGATGTATTGTTTTTGAGAGTGCATGTCTTGTATGTTAATAAGTGGAGATCAGTTATTGTTTTGATGTGGTGATTGTGCTTGTGTATTGTATTGCATTATTGTATACTACTGTTTTGTTTCAATAATATAAATTCTTTATGTGTTGGAAATTAAAAACACTACTATATGATTATAATCTTTAAGATCCAATAATGATGCCTATAATGACTACGTAACAATCAACAATCCAATTTATAATGTCATAAAATTTAAGATTAAAAGATTTGCACTCAAAGTATCCAGTCTCCAAGTGCATAAAGAATTGTCAAAAACCTTACATTTCATAAACATTTTGCTCAAACATCACAACATCCCCCATGCACGAGTCACCTACATATAATCCAATTATTAGTCAGAAATAAACATCAACATAGAATTGAAAGCAATTAATTTTTACTTAAACAATCTATTCTGTAGAAGGATTTGAAAAATAAGAAATAAAATATAACTGAATGGAAATCCTGGTTATTGTTGTAACAGTGTGTGCTAAATTGTGAATAGAAACAACTCACAAATTGCACTGACCTACAGGTTATTAGATCCACTTACCAAATGCTGAGCGAGTCATCTACCACAACTTAATACTCTAGTGAGTATCTAAACTGCCTTAAGTGCTGTTATATAATTTAGTCTATATTTCAATGAGCTATAATTGTTCTAAAATATTTCAGCTCTGAAGGGTAAATAATGCATGTAATGCACACCTTTACAGTTCAATACAAAACTAGATACTGGGTACTTCTTCTCTCCACCACCATTGAGAATACTGAGATGCAAAATTAGTAAAATAATTAGGGGCTTCACAATTAATCTGAAAAAAGCCATATATTTGTCCAAAATTATTAAGCATAATAAGCCGAAAAAAGAAAAATAAATACTGTTGATGCTCCTTAATGCGCCCAATGAGGGTATCTTTGTTGCCTGTTAACCTCAATCCATGTTTCCTCAAATAAACCTTACATTGATCCACCTTTAGTTTCTCTACTTGTCCAACTGTCACCAAGGAATCACATAAGTACAAAAGTTTCAGAACATGTGTGTGTATATAAACAAACTCAAATCAAATCAACTAAGCCTTTATCCACAAACTATTTGAGTGGGCTGCATAAATCTGGTTCGCCACTAGGCTCGTACTAGGGCATGTATATAAACAGACATATTCACTACAAACCCTAAAAAATAAAGAAGTAAATGTATAAAGATTTTGGACTAACCTTCTATGATCTTTTGAACAATCTCAAAACTATTTTGGTCTTTTTCATCAAGCTCTGGCGCACACATTTCCAAAACATCTGGGTCTCCATCAGCACCCTCGTTCATTTCCTTTGGAATTCTGCAAATACAAAGATACGCATATTATCCGAATCCAACATTTAGAAATAGATTCTTAGTGCAATAAATCAACAGTAAACAACTCATTAACATATATAAATTAAAATACTGACAGCGACTTCGGAGTTCTTCTTGATGGAGAGCCTAGAAAAGCTAGATCGAGCCTCCTCAAGAGCGTCAAAAGTTGGATCTTCTTGTGAATCATCAGAATCGTATTCTTCAGAGTCCGATAAAGAATGGCATTCCTCAGAAACTTGTTTTTGCGCAGAAATCCCCATTGTTTAATTCTTTTTGGATTAAATTTCGAGAGCTTTGAGTTGATAGTGAACTCTATCTTTTGGACGTACTTCTAGACAAACTTTTTGTTTTGGGGTTTCTGCTTCACGGTGCGGGTTTTAAATAGGAAAATATGACCGTTGGAAAATGGAACAGAAGCATTCAAAAATTCAAATAATATTCAAATTTCATTAAAATGGTAGTAAGACGGATTAGAAAGTAGGGGCACACTCGGTCGGGCGGGTCAGGTTAATATAAGCTAAATTCAAGTTTTAAGATAGTTAATCTGATTGAATTTTAAATTCAAACAATTAATCAAATTTTAACTCAAATTAAAATTTATTAATATCGAGTTCAACTCGAACTAGATTATTAATTTTAATTTTTAAAATTTTATTCATAAATTTTTCAATAAATAATTTTTTTCTTTTTTTAATTATATACCAAAATTTTTAAGTATTTTTCCTTTTATAAGAAACTAACAACTATTAAAACAATTTATTTAACATAATTTAATTTAAAAAAATGCTAAAAGTCAACAATATTTAAAATTATAAATAGTTATACTTGTAATTTTTTTTTACTAATGTAATGACGACAAATAACTAAAGTGTAAAAAATATAATATATAAAATATTAAATTCAAATTCAAATTTTTAAAGTCTCAATTCAAGTCGAAGCTTAATTTATATAAAATTTGAATTTATTTTAACCAAATTCATTTCAAAATATAAAAAATTGAAACTACAAATCCTAAAAAATTCGAAATGAGTTCAAATTGGTCCTACCCAAACCACCCCCCTTAGTCCCCTATTAAAAAGGGAGTGGAGAGCAGCCTGTATTGCCTAGCCCATATATATAAATGGCATTGGATGTGAGCGTCGATGAATTAAAACTTAAAAGTAAGCCCAGCCCGGCCCAACTGTTACTAATTTTTCCTGGTGGCCCACTATTGGGCCCACTGTTCTTTATCCATTTAAGTCAACCATAAACTGTCCTATGTAAACGGTTAGCCAATTTTTTTTTGTCATAGCAAATGTCTATTTCTCTGAAATGATTAGCGAACACTTCAAGGGGATCCGAATACGAACAGTCCATACAGCCTACAGGGAATACTTCCCTGCTGCCGCCAAGCTTACTACCAATTTTTGGTCAGCCACTCTCCTCTAAGTTCTAATGATCACACTATTTCATGCAAGTTTTACTAGTACTGGTTTAAAATGACAATCATTTATCACTACTACTACCTCGCCTGAAAACGAATCAGATTTAAATCAAATTGGATTCAACAATCTATAAATTCTTAATTGATATATGAATTTGTTAATTATCGAAATTGATCGAATTTGATTGACCTGATCCTATAATAATATTAATATATATTATGTATATAAAATATATAAAATTTAAAAAATATAAATTCAACTCAATTTAATTTCAAAAAATCTTATATAATTTAATATATAACATATTATAAAATTTTGAAAATATATTCTTTAATTTATAATATAGAAAATTAATATATATGTTAAATGGATATGTTATCAAGAATATCAAATTTGGATCGGATTATCGAATCAAATTCTTGATAACATATCCAAATAAATAGATCGAATTCGAATTAGTTGAATTGACACCCTAATATTCTAATCTTTTTCATTTTCGGTGACAAGTATAGAATTGTCAATGATAATGTTAATTCTTTTGCAATTTTTTGGATAATTATATCAAACTTATGATGAAAAATTAGTTACCCAAAAAAGAAAATTATGATGAAAAATTAAATTCATTATTAATCTTCTATTTTGTTTTACTTCCCCCTCCCCCCCTCCCTTTTTTTTTTTTGTCTAATGATTAGGTTACATAATGCACAAGAAGAGTAGTCCTCCTCTGGCCAATTAAACCCCTAGCTCTAATTAAGGTATTATTCAATTCCAAATCTCGATATCCTTGATTAATCTTTTAATTCCCATTGGAATAGTAGTGTGGATGATGGCCGGTCATAACGTGCACTCAACCACAGGGAAGCCTTTCTCGCTGAGGAATCAGATGCCAAGCCAACAAAGCATATCTCATGGAAGTCTTTTTCAAACCATTAAAAAAGAATACCAAGCAAATGATTAATTGTCATGTACGCAAAAATCCGTTGTTCCATTATAGGGGAAAAAAAACCTGAAAACTACTATTTCTCTGTTGAATTTGAGCAAAAGATGAAGTCAGGAGCTCATGTAAGTATCTCTCTCTCTCACTCTCAGACACACACACCTTGTTAATACTTTTTCTTCTGTGTGTATGTATATATATTTATCTGTGTATGTGTATGTGTATGTGTATATATAACCATTTTTTATATTAATTTCTGAAAGTCATTCTGCAGCCGTAAAAATGGTTTAAGTTGGTCTATATATGGTTCAAACCTTGGCTGGCTGTTAACAATTTTTGTGTTCATACAGAGTCTATATAGCTTCCCTTGATTGCTTATAATTCTCCAGTGCGACTTTCCTCGCTGATTTTCACCCACACCTTCTGTTAGAAAGTTTTGTGGGAGCTAAAGACATTTTTTTCTTATCAAGACATGGTTTCTTCTTGGCATTTAGATTTTGGTTTTGATGTTGATACGAAGTGCAACAAAGATGCAAATACTAAATGAAAACAATGTCTCATAAATAACACTTCACTGGTTCAAATATCACAGAATGCAATTTGCTTTTACTCTTGTTTGTACAAAATAGTCATGGAAGGCATGGCTGGCGTAACACCATTTGAGGCCTAAATAAATGAGATTTTTTTTTTTCTTTTTGGAATATAAGAAGAATTAGTTTTTACAATTTAAGGAATTAAAATTTTATTTATCTTAAAATTCTGATTTGGATTATAATAAATACACAAAAATTAGATTTTTTTAAGTAAAATTCCGTTGGCTTTATACTTCTAATTTCTATAATTAAATTTTCTATTGGCCTTACACTTTTAATTTGTTAATAACTATGGAAGGCGAGACCGTAAGACCATTTGAAGCCTAAATTAATGAGCTTTTTTTATTTTTTGAAATATAAAAAGAATTAGTTTTTAATAAAAATACAATTTAAAGAATTAAATTTTTATTAATGTTAAATTTTTAATTTGAATTATAATAAATACATAAAATTTCAAATTTTTTTGGTAAGAAGAATTTTGTTAATTTTACACTTTTAATTTAAATTAACTTACAAAAACATAAAACTTAAATTTTCATTTTGTAATTAAACTTTATGCAAATGCCACCACCCAAGTAAACATTCGAATGAAATCTCCCTGTAAATGACGACCACTTTAAACTAATTGGTCTCCGTTAATGTAAAATTGTATTGAATTGTACAAACAGTCTTTTTGTATTTGAGAATCAAATTGTATACATCCACTTTTGTTAGAGCCGGTGATAATGCATCTTCAAGTTTTCTCATTATTTGGATCTTTCATGTAAAATAATATTATGATTGTGTAATATTCCTAATTTTTATATCTATTTGTATCTTTCTTGTGAAATATTATCATGCTCATATAATTTTACATTTTCGTTAAAAGTATCAATGAAGATAAAAATTGAAGATAATGGACTACCGGCCAACCATGCCCCGGCGAATCCGATCTCAGAAATTTTCTTGAATGAATGGGATTCATGAATCAAGTTTATCAATCAAATTAATTATTATTTTTGAATTGAAGAGATTTTTTTAATTTTTAATTTTTTGACCCTTGAAACAACCTATGCAGACAGCATATGCCAAACGCATGTTGGATTTGTGTCCATTGTTAAGCTCTCTCCGTTGTTTTGTCTCACACAGGACCAGGCGTCCCCACTCCCCGCTGCCAGAACAGTCGTCTCCAACTGCTTCACATCCATGACAGCTTCCTTACCTAATGCAAGTGCTCAATCTTCCTACGTTTTGATCACCCTCATTGCTGTGTTTTTCTGAGGGTCGTCAAGTTCTCCATCTGGGTCTCTTTGGTTTGGTTTGGTCGGGATTTGGGGTCTTTTTGGTGAATTTCTTGTTTCGCCAATGGTGGCTTCCTCTGTTGCCTCTCCTCTCTGTACATGGCTGGTCGAAGCTTGCATGTCGGTGGCATGTGAAAATGACCACCCTCCGAAGTCACCATCGCTGTTTCAGTCTCCAAAGAGGCCGAGTCGTTCTGCGAGACGAAGGAGGGTCATCACTCAAAGCGGCAATGGTGGTGGTGTAGATAATTTAACTGGTGGCTTGATTTCGTCCTTTTGTGCACCTGGTTTTCAAAACCTGATGAGTTCTTGTCTCGCTTTCGAGCCCTGTGAGGAGTATTACAGCTCGAAAGGGTTGTCTTCTTCTTTAGCATTCTTGGGCGACAACGGGTTCTCGTTTCTCGGTTCAAAGACGGTGCCAACGACTCTCAGTCAGAGGCGGATGAATCGAGCTGCCTCCTCTGGTAATAACCTTTTAGTTTTATGTTGGAATTGATTATATTGATCATTGTTATTATTAATTCTATTTTATGCATTTTTCCCCATAAACTTAATTACAGGGCCTTTTAAGTTTTACCATGGAATTTGAAAACAAAAAAAAACTACTCATTTGTATAATTCATTTTGTTTAGATTGCCGCAATTATGTTTGTGCAGCATACTTTGGTTAATGTTGCTTGAACCATCGTTTGGGTATATTTGTGTTAGTTGCAGTTTTAATTATGGGTTGTTTAGGTTTGCAGAGTTGAGGGAAGTTAGCTACTTGTGCAATTTACATTTATTTATATATTTTTGATTTCATATATGATGTTTGAGATGTGATAGATGCAAGGTTTGAGAATCACAAAAAAAAAAGATTGTTAATTTTTTTTAATATTATTGGGATTAATCATTAGTCAGTCAGTTGCAGGAAGGAGTTATGAGTTTAGCTGTGCTTTGTCTTTTTGCGCTCGAAGGGACGCTGATGGTTAGGTACCATGCCAGTAGTAGTGCAAGTGTGCAACAACTTAACCACTGGACTTGGTTGGAAATGAATTCAAGTTCTGATGATTAAGCTCTTAGACTTAATCAACTGGTGGTGATGTTGATGCCATATTACTATGTAGCCCAGAGAGTTACTTTTGCCCCATGAATGATCTGTTCTATATTTGCTGATGGAAGCTGTTGCTAAACGCTTGGTTGATATCATACCTACTACTGGACTTGGGTAGAGACTACTTTATGCTAATTTTTTATTTAATTCTACTGGGATTATTCATTAGTAGGAATTATTGGGATTTGGGAGGAATTATAATTTTAGGGTTAGGTACTTTCTCGTGTGTGCTTGAAGAGATGGTGATGGATGCAATGTTACTGTAATGATGCAACAAAGCAATGGGCAGGCTTTAAAATATTATCAATTAGTGGTGATGTAGGTGCCATATTACTAGGTGGCGTGTGACACATTTTTGACCCACTAATTATCTGTACTATATGTTGCTGATAGAAGCTGTCGATAAATGCTTAGCATAGATTATGCCTACCAAATGGTTTTGAAAGTAATTAATGGTATTCCAGGCAAAACCATGGATGTGACTGTGCAACCTGTAAAGGAAGCCACGAAAAAAAAGAAACCTCCTACAATGAAAAGGCGAGTTGTCGTGACAGGAGTTGGCGTCGTCACCCCAATTGGTCATGATGCAGATGTATTCTACAATAATCTTCTTGGAGGTGTTAGTGGCATAAGTGAGATTGAGGCTTTTGACTGTGCTCAGTTTCCCACGGTAATTTTTTGTTGACTTTCTTTTATTGTAGGGTTAAATATATTTTAGTACCCTCTAGTTTACTACCCGTTTCAAATAAGGCCCTCTGTTATAGATTGCTTCAAATAAGATCCTCAATTTATATTTTCGCTTCATTTAAGACAAATTGCTTCAAATCACATTTATTTCCCATTTAAATTGAGGGCATTATTTGAAGCAATTTAAAATAGAGAGCCTTATTTGAAACGAAAATATAAATTGAGGGCCTAATTTGAAGCAATTTATAATAGAGGGCCTTATTTGAAACGGGTAGTAAACTAGAGGGTACTAAAATGTATTTAACCCTTTATTGTACTAACTAGTTCTGTTGTGATGTTGATTTTAGCCTTCTGTATAATAGAGAATTGCGGGAGAAATCAAGTCTTTCTCGGCAGATGGATGGGTTGCACCTAAACTTTCTAAAAGGGCAGACAAGTTTATGCTTTACTTGCTCATTGCTGGCAAGAAAGCACTGGCAGATGGTGGGATTACAGAAGAAGTCATGGGGGAGTTAGACAAAGCTAAATGTGGGGTTATAATTGGCTCTGCTCTAGGGGGCATGAAGGTCAGTTTGAGGCTTAAGCTTACCTTATAAGATATGTGGATGTTTCAAACAACTAGTGATGATGAAACTTTAAAAGCTCTTCTCGTTAGTCATTGCTTGGGAGATTTCCTGGCACAAAATCAAATGGTCCGTTGGGGGTGGAATTATGAGATTCATTCCATACTCCAACATTAGTTAATATGAAGTTATCCGGGAAATGACATCCATTTTCATTGTCAAGTGCGTCTACTGCTTCTGTTCCTATAATACATTGGCTACACTTTGAACAGGTTTTTAACGATGCTATAGAAGCTCTACGGGTCTCTCACAAGAAGATGAATCCCTTCTGTGTACCTTTTGCTACTACCAATATGGGTTCTGCAATGCTTGCTATGGATTTGGTAAGTTCAGGGTCAATGCTACTGGAAAATTCAGACAAAACATGCCAGATTGTGAAATTGTTGATGCAACCTCATAGCTGTTTATTAATTGCAAATGTGCAGGGATGGATGGGCCCGAACTACTCAATCTCTACAGCTTGTGCAACAAGCAACTTCTGTATACTTAATGCAGCAAATCATATTTTCAGAAATGAAACTGTATGTGGCTAAATTTGCTCTAGCATCTAGCTACATTGTCTTAAGTTCAATTTTACAGTCGTCTGCTTTCTCAATTATGTCTACTTAATTTCTTCTATAAATGCATCTAGTACTTGTCATTGTTCTCAATGCATGGAAATTTGCAGGATATGATGCTTTGTGGTGGTTCTGATGCAGCAATTATTCCTATAGGTATAAGTTCTACTTCATCTTGGATGTGACCTAAAGTTATTTATCTTCATGAAGCATGAATTTAATGTGTTTCTATGATGACAAAAATTCCAGGATTGGGAGGTTTTTTAGCATGCGGAGCTCTTTCACAGAAGAATAGTGATCCAGTGAAAGCTTCACGCCCTTGGGATATTGTATTCCTTCAAACTTTCTTCTTCTTGGCTCAAGTTTAGTGTTATGAAAATTTGAATTGGACAACTTACTCTTGATATATCTTGTGCATCATTAGCAATATAACAAGTCCCTCCCAAATCAACAAAGAATTAGAGTAAAATCATGTTATGGCTTCGGTAACTATCTATACTTTATGTAAATAAAGCTATATCTACCCCAGTGAGAGTCAAAACCTAGTGCTTGATATAAACACGTGCTTTCCATAACTCAGTAAAGATCAGACGGGAAAAACATTAGCTGATGAAATATTATATTATTATCTGGATTGATTTGGAAAGTTTCAAATCTGTAGCAGGATTTTATTCGAATAATTGTGGGCGACACTGGCTGATGCTTCTGTAATTCTAGTTCAGGATTTTAGACTCTAGCCTACTGGACTTGATTTTATCCTTGGTTTTATCCCTTACATTAGATTTGAATTTGTAATTGAGCAGAATCGTGATGGATTTGTTATGGGTGAAGGAGCTGGTGTTCTGCTTTTAGAAGAATTAGAGCATGCTAAGGTATGTTTCAAGCATGGTTTAAAATTTTGTGAAAATTCAGGTAAACTTGGTGAATTTTAGTTCAGACTGGACAATTGGATTGACTTTATTTTTTATAAAAATTCTGAGTTGGAATTCAGTTAAAAAAAAAAACCGGATGTTATAATATTTTTATAAGTTTAGAGGAAATTTGGTCAGAAAATTGCAGAAACTCAGTTGAAGTTTGGGAAATTTCGGCCATATATTTAAAAAACAATTAAAAATTCCTCTTTTTCCAAATCAGCCCAAATATAAGAAAATTGAAAAATCACTTTCAAATTACAGTTGCAAATTGACCAAAAATTCCCAACTTCAAAGCCTTGGTTTCAAGTGAACTACTTTTGTGGAGATGACCATGCAGAGGGTTCTTCTGAGAACTGTTCATTTGGCTAAGTCCTTTCAGCTTATATTTCTGTTTCTTATTAATACGACAGCAAAGAGGGGCAAATATCTACGCAGAGTTTTTGGGAGGGAGCTTCACTTGTGATGCTTATCACATGACTGAGCCTCATCCCGATGGTAAGCTTTCCATCTTCGAAAAGTTCTATATTGACAGGTAATTTGAATTACCAGTTCACACTCGCATTAAAATCTTAGGACCTATTTGAGAATTGATTTTAGCATTCAAGAAAGAAAAAAAATGAAAATAACATAAAAAAGGAGTTCATGAAGCATATCTGGTGACTGTTTATGAAATATTTGTCTGAAATTGGGTCATTTTAGAAAACATTAATGAAAAGTTCTCCACATTTTAAGAAAACCAGGGTCTATGAAAAATTGAAAATCCTACAAAGAACACTGTTTTTAAAATTTTCATTGCTATTTTTGAGAGCCTTCAATTTTTTGTCCTATCTTTTTTTTTCCTTCTTTGTTGCTATTATTTATGCCTTTCATTGATCTGAGTTGTTCTTCTATGGAGTGTATGTGTATGAATTTATGTAATGTTACTGTTACAGGTTAGAGGATAGAATCAATCAAATGGCCAGCTTATACTTTTTATGGATAATTCATGCACCTTATAGTTAAGCAAAGAATTGATTAATGAGTGAATGCTTGAACTGATTCTGTTTATTTGCCTTTTTAAAATCAGGGATGGGAATAGCTCTTTGCATAGAGAAGGCCTTGAGTCAATCTGGGGTGGCCAGAGAAGATGTCAATTATGTAAATGCACATGCTACGTCAGCACCAGCTGGTGATCTGAAAGAGTACCAAGCTATAATTCGTTGTTTTGGGAAAAATCCCGTGGTAAAATGAATGCATGATATTCTCTCAAGCACCTAATTTTTATCACTACTACTTTCTGGCAATGCTTAATTAAGTTTTTTGTTCTTGCAGTTAAGAATGAACTCCACAAAATCCATGATCGGTCACCTGCTAGGGGCTGCTGGTGCTGTGGAAGCTGTTGCGACCATTAAGGTAATTAGCTTCTGGATTCTGCTATTCAAATTATTGAAAATCACTTAAGAATTTGAAGTTATACTTGCTTCAAGAGATTAATTGTTTATGAGAGTAATTTTCTATAAATGGATGGCTTTGTATTCTGCCATACAGATTGTCATAGGATTTTTAGATATCTATTTTTTATGATGGTTTGGGCTAGTGATGGATGGCAAGAAACTATTTGTGGATATCTTATAATGGATGGTAATTCTTTATATGACGTAAAAATTACCTAGCTGATATCACAAAGGATAAATATGGGCTTCTTGTAACATATCACTTGGTTATTTGCACTTTCGTGGTTCTCTACATTCAAACGTGTTTGAAAATTGGAATAAGTTACAAAATTGGCTGTAGAAGTTGTTACAGTGTCAATTTTTTTTTTGTACTCCTGTTTTTGTCAATCTTATTATAATCAACAACTTCTCTTCCAGTTTTGTAATGAATTAAAGGTGTGGGTTCTGGGTCATTGATAATGAAGTAGAGGTCTTTGTAGACTTTTGTTAGAAGTTGGTCTGAGAAAGTGAAAAAGGTCGGTAGATTGTTGAATGAGATTATGCTCGAGTTATTTTGGAAGAAAAATAATCATGTCCAACAAGACAGAAGAGGCTGTGCATTGATGAACATATACCTTTTTCTTTGTATGAAGAATGAGAATTTTCAGGAGAGAGAGGTAGAGAGAAAGGGAGGAGATCTCCTCTGAGGAGGGGATGCTGAAGCTGAAGTTGGACAGTGATGGTGGATCTTGAATAATTGCAATCAGGTCAACATGTTGTTCTTTTGAAACCTTATATATAAAACACACACACAAATATATATGTAAGAAGAAAAAAAATTGGGCTGTTTGGAAGCTAATGAAAATTGCTGAACCCACCAAGTTTCAAGATGTTGATTAAATATATTCAAATATGACATTGCACTAATTTATATTACCAAACATTTTACTATATTCTAAATCAATCCTATTGGATAGGCATACTTTGTTGCTGTTGCTATTGTTATACATCATTACATGTCAGATGAGTTATTTGCAGCTATCTTTGCAAATCAATCCTTTCTCGACAGCCTAGCAGGGGAGCATTTGGTTGTCTGCTGGAAATAAAACCATTCTATGTTTTTTAATCTATCATTTAAGTGACTCATGTTTTGTCCATTTTGCTTGTCATGATACATCATGTTCTTTTTTCCTTGCATAATGGAACATTTTTTCAATGTGATGAATCATTGTGACGAAGTTCATCTTATATGATGGGTTTGTCTTCAGGTGTATTAGGAAACAATGGATTCCAAATATGCCCCAAGCCTATGGGATGTTTAAATTCATACCCTATAAAGTTGCAGCAGAAAGTTTAGAATAATGAGAAAAAGTGTGGTCTTTCCAATGGTTCTTGGACAGCTTCTGACCTTGATCATATATTCTAGAAGTTGTAAGTTACTGTATAAAGAGGAGCGTCATAGGTTTGTTTGGCTGCATGAAATAGGCTAACATTTCCTTGCATGAGTTGAGGAAATCCTAGTTCAAGATTTAGTGGAGATGGCTGTTTATTTTCAATCACCTGAGTTTAGACAGTGATAGTTTATGATTTTGATGTTGAAAACAATAGTGGAGGGGACATGAGGCAGTGAACCCCGGATGGAATTTGTGAAAATCGATTGCCCTTCTAGGCTTTTCGCTTCTTGCTAGTATGCAATATTTTTTTTTATTAATAATTGATTTAGACAAACACACTTGTGGTGCCTGTAATTCTTCAGCTGGTGTGGACTACTGCATACAAACACTACCCACGAGTTTACTTACCAGGATAACGAATTTCATTTACTAGTGCCCTACCAAGAATTTATATTCTTACAGGATGGAATAGCATCATATCTTGTTTGGCTACTATGAACACTTTCATTTAAAAGATGTTTGGTGCCGGCGGATCCTGATGAGGGGATCATGTTTATCTTTTATTGTTTGGTGATAACACTCCTGATGAAAAAAATAATAATTTATTTCAGTCCTCTTTTGGTACTATTCAGTATATGATTTTGTTTATACTCGCTCTTGATTGTTGTTTTCTATATGTTATTGTCGATCCTGAATTGGGTTTTCCTTTAAAATGTAGGCTATACAGACAGGATGGCTCCATCCAAATATCAATCTTGAAAAACCTGACGAGGGCATGGTATGCTTCTAGTACTGCTTCTAATCACCAGTTTTACTTGTGCAGTATCCCTATATTTATTTTGAGACTACTTGTAACGCTGCTTTTATCTAGCCATTAGGGCATTTCCAATGGTGACTCAAACTTAAATTTGAGTCAAAATCCTCTCCAAATTTAAAAACTTTGGGACATGATGGGAATTTGTTGGGGACAAGGTGGTAATTTCTCTTCAAAAGATTTGCGTAAAAACTAAGTGACCATTGGAGAGTTTCAAAATCAAATGAGGCTTTTACTCAAATTTGAATAAAAAGTTTGGGTGACCATTGGAGAATTTCAAAATCAAATGAAGGCCATTGGAGATGACCTTAGTCTATGTTAGTTTACCTGGTATCTGAGTCTGCACTAAGATGGATCTAAAACTCTTGAATTTCAATATATTGTCAAAGTTTCATATAGTACATGTTTAATGATGAAAACATATCAAAATTAGGACATGGACGTACTTGTGGGACCCAAGAAGGAACGTTTGGACATAAAGGTGGCACTGTCTAACTC
Organism: Nyssa sinensis; assembly: GCA_008638375.1. Classification (NCBI taxonomy): domain Eukaryota; kingdom Viridiplantae; phylum Streptophyta; class Magnoliopsida; order Cornales; family Nyssaceae; genus Nyssa; species Nyssa sinensis. The sequence goes on along the minus strand of CM018035.1, from coordinate 1,432,103 downwards.
ATTTGGCTTCGGAGGGCACAACTCGTCTATTTTATTTGCCCCTTACATTGATGGGTAACGTCAACCAAGTTTGAAGTCATGATAATGTTATCTACATATGACAGTTGTACCTAATCATCTTTTACATATGATTAGGTGCTTTATCAGCTTTTGAAGTCATGATAATGTTATTTACGTATGACATTGGAAAGAGCTAAAATGCGAGTTATTCACTATTCATGTCTCTATATAGGACTTGGTCCCAAAAAAAAAAAAAGAATTCAATATAAAGGAAGAGTAGGATATATGTACAAAAATTCTCTCGTCCTTCTGGATGGTGAGAGTGATATGTAGCTTACCCACTGAAGAGTTATATCTCTTTGTATTGAACAATTCAAATGATGTTGCAATTGAATGGGAAAATGCTGAGTGTATCTGCTGGTTTCACCTTTGTACAAGATACCCTTACTTCTTGATGTAATTGGGCTATTTTGAAATTAATATGCACCCACGTAGTAGAGTTTGAACAGGTTGTAGGTTCAAAACTGCAGGCCGCAGTGCTGAGGGCGCTGGTGTGTTATGGGTAATTGTAGGCTAGTCCTTGTAAAATGAGGACTGTGTGTAATGAAGACAATAATCTCATCGAAATTAAACTTTTACCTTCTTGCAACAAAATGTATAGCAAAATTTTTTGTCGCAAAGGCAAATTTGATGCACATGTATACCTTCTTTTTGGCTTCTCAATTTTCCAGTGAACACCCTTTGTTGTGGCAACATAGAAAAGAAGCTGGCATGAGATCTAAAATGGAAAGGTGAGATCAGAGGCATGCAATAAGGGCATCATCTCTAACTCTCGACTTGAGATCCATCTCTAAAAATCCTTCAAATTTTCCTGTAATCCTTTACTCAAATTCATAAAAAATTGAGTTTTACCGAAATTATTACTCAATGCTACAAAATAAATAAATAATTGTTACTCAAACCCAAGTGATACATCATCATATTTCAGTATAAATCTCTCTCAAATAACGTGACGTGATATGTTCAATTAACTATCCAATATTAATTGACTTCTGAACTGTATTACTTGACTTCTAGACTGTACTGCAGTTCAGCCTGTTAATGCAACAATTAATATCCATCCATCCATCCATCTCTGTAAAGTAGTTACAGCAGTTGTCCAAAGCCTTCGCTGTAATCCATGCACACAACAGGTTGTCATTTACCATCTTACACTTAAAGATGCCACCAAAATACTGACTAGGTGTTCTTCACCGGATTTTTGCTTGATGTTCTCCTCTCTATGACTATTGCTTAAAGGTCTTTCTTTATTTCCGTTGTTTACTCTTTTATTTCATTTCTATCAAAATTATGTGATATGAGAGTCAAGCAACAACATTAAATAATATTTAGTATTTAAATCAAGAAAATCCTGTATATGCTGCAAGAGATAATTAAGTTTTCTCAGATTTGTTTAAAGTTCTTAGGCTGCTACACTGGTCTAATTGTAGGGGTGGATCTTTCAAATCTCCACGTGGACTTGGTCCGCATCCTTAAAAGGCACCAAGAAAGCCCGTCCTTACAGTTGAACTGTGCCATAAACAAAACCTCCAAGTCACCTTGGAAGATGATTGAAGGATTCATGAAGGATTCATCATGTGGGTCAATCACCTAATGTGAAGTCTGGTGTGGACAATTAAAACAATCGGCCCGGAGCAATAGGCAGAAACATGAAGAAACTGAAGCAAAGCTTGGAAACTGCAACTGGATGGTAGTATCACCAAATCTTCAAGCTTGGAAACTGCAACTGGATGGTAGTATCACCAAATCTTCTTTCTGACCCAGAAGAGAAGGATGACAACTCCTATGACAATAGCAACAGGGGCCCATTTCCGAATCAAAGCCTACAATGCAGATCAAAAAACCAAATGATAAGAGCATGCTGGAGCAAATACAAACACATGCACACGTATAAGGCAGGCTCTTCCAATATCAAACATTTCATGAGAAGCTTAACAGAAACAATTTCAACATGAACCCCCCTCGGTAGTTCAAGTGGGAGGGATTTACAGAAAGGGCTGGTGAGATTTCCCACTTGACCCTGGGCAAAAGCAATGTCTTGGGGGGCCAGTCACCACAAGACACAAGTCTTGTTTCAGAAGACTTGTGGAGACCAGAAAGTTTACCCGTCGACAAAACTGAAACAATGTTCGGTGCATGGGGTTCTCTTCGTACCACATACACACACAACACAACACAACTTCAACATGGTTAACCACAAGGCTAAAAATAGTGGGCTCATAGAGACATGCAAGAAAAATGGATCTCAAAAAAATGGATGGTAAGAAACCTTGGAATAGATTATACTTGCACTAACCTCAGAGAAAATAAAACAAGTCTACTGAATCGCTTTCCTTTTTATGTTAAGAAGGGAAAAATCAGCATTTAAAAATTTATTAAGAAGAAGTCAGGCAATTCTGTTTCGTCAACTGATGGTTGATTTTAACATAACAGGGAATCTCTTACAGAATGAGAGAGAGGAGAGGTTTGCATCACTTGTCAAAATAAGGGCACCACCAGGGGGAAGTTTGTGTCATTTACCCTTAAACACGATTCACAGGTGATTTCATTTTTTTGAAAGCAATTAACAACAAAGATTAGTTAATTTCTTTTAGTCATGTTAATTTTAATCTTCTCATTCTTGAACATATTTTCATGAGAAACAAATGTAGACATACAAATGTGTGTCTGCCAAGCAAATAGATAACTACAAAAGCACGAGTTAACTACAAAGTATGACATAAAACATGCATATACCAAGCAAAATTACCAACAAACCCAAGGTACAGTTACCCAAAAAATTGAGATAAAAGATTTTGAAGTTTCACCAAGAAAGCATGTGTATCATCTGATTATCTGGTTAAACTAACCTGTCGATTTAAATCTCTTGCCTTTTCAGCATATATGCGAGATTCTGATGTCAAGCGGCTAGACATTTGACTGACCTCTGCAAAAATTAATAAATGAACAATATTAAATCACCAAAATTACATAGGAAATATAATAAAATAATATGAACAAAGTAATGCATAAAAAATTTAAGAAAAAAACAGAGTGATCAACACAAAGAAAAAGACATGTATTAGCCCATATAAACTATGGTAGAACATTGAATCAGATCGTGGTGAATAAAGCATACACCATGTGGTACTTTCTGCCTCTCTTTTTTTGGGATAGGTTATATGGCGATTTTTGTAATTATCCAAAAAAAATCAACACAAAATCAGCTGAACGTCACTTGAGAATAAAATGATACAAGGACATTGCGCAATCACATCTGACTTAGTGTTGAACATTGAACAATTTGAATTATATTTCATTCATTTGCCATTTCCATGCTTCGAGAACATGGATTTTCCTATTCAATCTAACACTCCAAGATGTTCATGATACCTCAGACAATTATGTGTTGATATTCTCCATTATTAACATGCTTATAGACAAAGCACACTAACTGCTTGCTTTAACATATAATATTCCTACTATTTCTGGGCTGGTGTCGCACTGTATATTTCAAGTTACTACCTTCATTTTGACATAATTTCTCACTCAAGATCTGCATCCCTTCCATACTATATCCTTATAAAATCCATATTTTTCCAATTTTGTTCTCCACTTCCATTTCCATGTAACCTCATACCCATTTCCCACATATCCCCTAAAGGTAGCCTCATTGCTTTTTCAGTAAAAAATCTCTCAATAGCTCATGCTTTTCTTGGATGAGTATGATAATGTCAAACAACCTTTTATTTAGACGAATAGAAAATTTAGAAGAAAAAGTGGCTTAGAATTGATTTTTAACAAAATTTCACATGGAAAATGTTGGTCTTAATTCTGTAAATTCTTGGAATTTCGCCTTTATTAATTTTAGAACCATTACATTTTTAAGCTTCTTCAATTTTCTTTATTGCTGATGTTGAAACATTTGAGCTGGCTGTCTTCTATACGGCATGTTCGGAGTAAACACCCTTTTGTTTCCAACAAATGGCATTCATGTAGATGGAAGAACTAACATAAGTTGGCAATTCATTTCAAATTGTATGTAAATGAAAAATATGAAGACATACGAGGAACATGGGGTGCTTGGAGGATCACAAGAAAGGAATGAAGACTCAATGAAGCTTCATCAACTATTCAAGAAGCACTCAAGCAATGAAGGCCAAGGAAGCAAGCTTGATGACCAAGACAAAGTGTTTAGGACAGCTTTCGTTAAGATAAAAATCAAGTTATCCATTTAGAGTGGGTGATGCTAGCTTATGGAGGCTGTGGATCATCTTTTAGTTCATTGAGCAGTGGCTCAGGCAATGTTACCTGGAACATGGATCATAATGGTACGAGGAACGGGAATTGGAGCATAAACATCACTTGTTATAGAACACGGTACGTTAGGAGTAGGCTTCTTTGGATTGCTTTGTTGGAACGAAATACATTTATTTGGAACATGACATGTTTTTTTATTGTATTTGTAATAATATTGGTATGTGTATATATATATATATATATATATATATATACTCCAAAAAGATTTCAACCAATCTAAGCCATTATAAAATAAAATTCCAATAATGTGCGCATGTATTTTGTATGATTTGTTTGGGACTTTTGATATTTTAGATTGGAACGTTAAATCTTGTATTCCAAATCGCTAATGATCCATGTTTTGAATCGTGCGATCCCAATTCACAATTTGCTAGGAATGGAGCGAATTGTGGTAACTATGGGCTCGGGATTGTTGGAGCTTCGTTTTCTCTATCTTAGGTTGTTCATGGACGATGCCAGCTTCTTTGAGAGAGTTGGGGGTGGAGGCAGGGTAAGGAAGGAGGTTTGCTTGATTTGAAGAATGGCGTTTAATATGGAGCTTATAGAGGAAGAGAAATAATAGGATTTTTGAGGAGAGTCAAGGACCAAGAAAGCTCCCTTTTTATTGCAAGATAATTTGTTGGGTCAAAGAGACCTTTCCCTCGTCAATAGGTTCTTCAGTAGATTTTTTTGAGAATTTAAGGCTTTGTTGATGTTGTCGTCCCTTTATAAATATGGGTTTAAACCCCCCCCCCCCCCCCCGGGCGCAGGGCAGGGGGCATCACTTTTACCTGTCAAAAAATAAAAACCCATCAAACATTTGTTGTCCAAGGGATATGATGGTTAACCAATCTTGAACAGAAGTAACAAGAGGGATTGTCAACCATGGAATTGGATGATCAACTAAATGGTCGACCATAATATTGGATGGTCAACCAATGTAAACTGACTGATGCATCTTTGTCCACCACAATTTTGTTTGGCAGACGAAGCTTTCAAAAAAAAAAAAAAACTAGACGTTAATAACCGAGGGGAATTGTTTCTACAAATAGGGGAAGGTGTCTCAAGCCAAATTGATTGGGACATCGTGAGAGAAAAAAATATAGAGTTTATACGCATATTGAGAGAATATTGAAAGCATCCAAGGGAGCCAATCAAGGAAAATCTCACTAAATCAAAGGAGTGCCCATCTCTCACTCAAAGGAGACTTGAAGGAAGTACTCATCTCAGTAGATTAACAACCTTCAAGCCAATAAGATTTAAATTACTTCCGTGTGTGTGTGTATTTAGACACACACTTACCTTAAGCACCAAACCACTATTCAAGGAGTGTGGAGGACTCCCTTATCTTCCAAAGGAAGAAAGGAAAGGAGAAAGGCTCTGGGTGAGCAAAGGACTTAACTTGCACTATATTTGATGAAGACTTTGATCAAAATCATTTTCTTTTCTTTTTTTCTTTTTTTTTTTTTTTTTTTGGGGGGGGGGGGGGGGGGGTACTAGGAGGATTTGAGATTGAGATTGAATGATTGCTTGATGAGACAAGGGTAGAAAACCAACAATGGTTCTAAGTTAGAGAAAACTTAGGGAAATCCTAGATGAGTCTAGGTACATTGGTAGCATAGCCTACGAACAAAACCTCCATTGTAAAGGATTGTTGGGGTGATCTTGAAAACCCTCATACTGGAAATACCAGTGAACCGAGAGTGGATGTAGGCTTGGTTAGCCGAACCACTAAATCTTACGTCCATTTTGTGTTGCTAAATAGTTATGTTTATAATTGAATGGATAAATGAATGGCAATACAATCATAAGTTTTACTTATGTCAAATCATTTATATGTATTGTTTGACATTGAATTAATTAAGTGAATTGAATGTTTATTATGTCAACTTGATTCGAATGAACATCCTTGAATTGACAACTGATGAAATTGAGAAAGTGATTGAATCAACAAATTGGGATTTCTTGTACTAAAATAGTTTGATCATTTTTTGCTACGTAACCAATACTTAAACACGTTACTAAATAAAATGCAGGGGACTGGGACTAGATTAATGAACCATACGCATATTTGATCAAGGAAAAACTTGAGCAAAGCCTTGTACAAATTGTAAGTCCTATTCATCCACCCCCTTCTCTAGGACATCTACAATTCATACATTCAGCAGTTTATGCCTTACACAGTTTAACGATTAAGTGGTGGTGGGTGCTTTTGTAGAATAGAGTGAATCACTTCCACTATCTGTTGAGTTCCATTGCCTTACAATGAACTCCTCAGAATTATTTGCAACCTTCCTACAAATGACGCCATTTGGTGATGACATAAGCTTACTCTCATGATAAAATCCTTTTGCCCCACATCATAGGTCCAAAAAAAAGAATTTAAAGGGCTTATCATATGTGTCTATATCTATATATATATATATATATATATAGGTAGGTGGCCTTTGGGGTGGGAGTTGGACCGAGGACTATGGGAATAACACCCAAGCCTCTTCCCACTAAGAGCATCTCTAATGCTAAATACCATTTCATCTATGCCAATTCTATAATTTGACATGCTACCAAATTTTGGCAATTATGCTCCAATGCTAAAATGTCATTTTTTAGCATAACTATTTTTCCTTGACAAAGTAGCATAGACCCTACCTCTGTTCGGCATTTACTTGATAAAGTAGTGTAGACCTACCTTTGTTTAGCCTATGTAAGTAGTATTCCATGAATGTCATAAAATGGCACTAGCTACTTTCAATGCCAAATCTGGCATTGAAAATGGCATTGCCATTTTTTGGCAACCCAAATGGCACACCATTTTTTACATCAATGCCAAATTTTGGAATTAGCACATGCATTGGAGTGGCTCTAAGGGCTTATCATACATAACTGTGTTGTTTCTCCACTGGCAAACACATGAACGAGTCTTCCTGCCACATATTTGTATCAGTTGAGCACTAAATCAAAATTTGTAACAAAACTATTACCTCATTGGGTGTGGTGGACAGTCAAAACGAATCACGCCCCAACCCCCTTGAGGGTCAACTAAGATGGGCATTTCCTTGCCCCTATCCCAATCACTGATTAAAATAACGACCAATAAGTATCGAAAATTGAGGCTCACAATTCCGATACACCCCAATTTATCTGTGTCCAAAATTTACAGGCATACCGATCGATACACATCGATACCAATACGTATTGGCTGATACACGAGCTAATGTGCCAAGATTGGCAGACCCATTAATAAAATCTCGTTTTGAGCTTATTTTTCCAAATTTTCTCAAAAAATTGCTTCTCCCAATCTTACAAAAACACTTCCAAGCTAAGATTCAAGCATCATTTGTGTGATTTAAGGCTACAAACTCAAACTTTCTTTTCCCATTTCTTGATTTTCCAATAATTGGTATTTTATTAAGATCTACTAACTTTATTTGTAGATTTACTAGGTTTGAATGTGAATATACATATTTGGAACATAGATCTTGTGATTTGAGCTTTGAAAAGGGTTAGAAATTGCTACAACTTCAATTTTGAAGTAATTTTTCATTTTAAAAAATATATATTTTGTTAGATTTTGACATATTCATATTATTAGCATGATTCCATTAGGATTCATTATATTATGAGTTTTTTTTAAATCAAATTTTGCTTTTTTTCCTTTAATTGTATTTTAAGTTAATATTTATGAGTTTAAAGTTGATACAATTGATCCGTAAACATATAAATTTACAGCAGCACCTAATAAATACGTGACACATCATCGTTTTTTTAGAGTGAGGAAGCCAAAAGATTGCAGCCAAGCCACACTAATTTTTAATTAGATAATACAAGTATTTATCTAACTCAGGGATCTAATATTAATTCTAAAAACAACTTATAGACTCACAGTCCCACAAGGCCAAGTAGATGATGGCCTTGTTTTGGTCTTTTTAGTTAGGCCGCCTTTTTATTGGTTTGGCAGGGTAGGAGTCTCCCTGTTTGTTTTGTCCCCCCTCCCGTTTGTAGTTTCTGTTTTTTTTTTCAAATAAAATTTTGACTTACCCAAAAAATAAATAAAATGGATGGTAGAATTGCAGACTGAAAAATCTTAAATGTTGTAACCAATTTTCACATGAGATGATTTTTTAAGTTGTTTATTAAAACAAAAATGCTAATAAAATCAATTTCAAATAGGAGTCAATCTCTAGTATGAAAGGCCACGATTATAAAGCAACTAATTAATAATCTAAACAAAATAAATATTTGAAACTTTTTTTACAGTTAGTTGATAATTCACTTTTGATATAAATAATCCACTTAGTTTTAGTTTTGTACGAAAGAGCCATTGGTTCCACCGACTTAGAGGGATTCTTGGTCACTTGTCTTGTGGGAATCTACAAGGAGTACAACATACTTATCAGCTGCCTTGTGGGACTGTGACTCTAATATAAGTTGTTTGCTTTAGAATTAATATTAGATCCTTTGAGTTAGATAAATACTTGAATTATCTAATTAAAAAAAAAAAATTACTTGTTGATTAGGAAGTTTTTTTCGTGGGTGATGGTTGAAATCCGCTCAAAAATTAGCGTGGGTTAGTAGTTGCAATTTTTTGGCTTCCTCACTAAAAAAAAGGCTAATGTATCACCTATTTATTAGATGTTATAAATTTATATGTTTACGGATTAACCGTATCAACTTTAAACTCAATATTTATATTAGTTAGTGTAATGTCATTTATAAGAATCATAAGAAATAATATTTTCTTATTGTTTTATGAAGTAAAATAATATAACATCTTTATAGGTGTCATTTTTTTTACAAGTACTTTCTTACTAGGTGTCATAAAAATGAAACAAATAACAAAAACACTACAATATGAGAAATTGGGGTCAAAACATGCATATAAAGTTTGCCAGTGTGTGGAAAAAAAAAATTACGGTTGAGGTTTCTAATTTCGTTACAGATGGCCCAAAGTTCACCAAAGTTCACTTCCATTGCTGAAGTTTGGCCCAGTGCTCTTAAGCTCTTGATTATTATAATCACTTTAGAGCCCTTAGAGCATCTCCAACCTACATCCTTCATTTTGGCATCTTCTTCAAATTTGAAGTTAATAGGTCCCACCACATCTTTACAATTTCACTCCAATCATATTAATCTTCAAATCACTATGCATTCTTCAAATTTCTAATATTTTATTTTAATTGATAAGAAATCATATATCAATTTTCAAATTTATCTTCATTTTGGTATGAATAATAATTTGAAGACCATTTTCAATTTTTTTTTCCTACCTTCAAACTTGAAGATCACAAATGAAGGTCATTTTCATAACTCCAAATTTGAAGTTTTGAAGATGGGTTGGAGATGCTCTTAATAGGCTACTAAGAGTAGACCAAGAAGCAACAGATTGGTTGTGAGTAACTAAAAATTCCTTGGTACATAGAATCTTGTGACAAAAGTCTCTATCAACCCTGATATTTCATGCCACAACACAACATCGTCTAGAACATTATATCAGTGGATCTGTTTTTCTTCGTTCCCTTCTTTTTGTTTTTGATGGGGTTTGGGGTGGAATAGGAGGGATGTTTTAAAAACAAAGGTGAAAAAATAGAATGATGTTCCCTAGAAAGACCACCCCCCCCCCCCCCCCCCAAAAAAAAAAAAAAGAAAAAAGAAAAAGGAATATACAAAACATTAGGTGGTAAACCCACAGTTTCAGCTGTCTACTTCTGCATAATGACCTAGGATTCTAGGAACATTTTACCCAGCTAATAAAGAATTGGTATGACGACGACTTAGTAGAAAAGGCCAACCAGGGTAACTTTTGGCAGCAAATCACTTTGCACCAAGAATGCCAACAAGGTTTAAGTTGAGAATCATTTATGAGCACACTATCTCCAAATTGCCAAAGTTAGGTTAGTAATCTATTTCTAGTGTACCCCTCCCAACACCCTAGAGTAGCAAGTCCAACACTAAGTAATGGTCTCTAATTTAAGGTGAAAGATATAAATTTGTAGATAAGTTCAATATGATGATCCTAAGAATATATTTCTTATATCAATTGGACATCAATGTGTAAGCAAATATGCAACCATTTCTCTGTCCATCAAACCCACAAAAAAGCATGCTGATCAAATCTGCAATCCTAAGCTCACTATTGAAAGATTCTACTTTTCATCTCTTATGGATACCTTTTAACAAATTAGAACTGATTTCAAGGAAAAAAAAAAAAAAAGAGGAAAAACTTACGATCCAACTTTTCACCAACACCAAGAACTTCTTGTACATTGCGTGTCATTATTTGATGAACTTCATACAATTCATCATTCAACTTTGCAATATTCCGCTGAGTTCGTGTGTCCTGGTACAATTTCTTTGTTTTCTGTATGAATGTGTCTTTATAAATAAGGAAGGAAAAAAGGGGTCCATCAAAAGTTGGAAAATCAATGTTGACAAAATATAGCAATTACATGTAAAAACAGATAGAAGTAAAACCTACCAAATTTTATGAAAGCATAAGGTCTAGCGGCAGTTTCAATTTGACTCCCATTGACACGCTCAAATTCATTCTTAATGTCTTCCAGGTATTGAAAAGCAAGTTTCTTTGGATAAGAACGATCACACATTGTCAAATAACAAACACGTCCTTCAATAATATAACTGAGAAACTAGGTCAAGAAAACATTGAAATTCATAGATATCGTACTTTGGAAACAGAAAAGTAAGAAACTGCAGGAAAAGTAAGAGGGATATATGTATATAAAGGGATAACCCAGTGCACGAGATTCCCACCATTGTGGGGTCTAGATGTACGCAATCTTACCCCCTCAAACAGAGAGATTCTTTCCCCAACTCAACCCCGAGACATCCAGGTCACAATGGAGCATGTAGCAACCTTAACGTTGCACCAAGCCCGCCCTTATATATATTCAATTACAATAGGGTGCAAAGCACAACTTCAGAAAACAGCAAAGTACATAATGTATTTACAAACTTAAGGGTACATTGTGCATGTTGTGTGCTTGAGCTCACAGGCATCATCAAATGCATGCATGTGTACATATTGTAGACTATTAGTCATTAAATACTACTAAGAAGAAAGTACAAGTTCCCAAACTAGAGCTTCCACCCCTCTCTATATCTCATGCATGTAATGGAAGAACAAATTTCTTTTCGAGACAAACAAAACTTTTTTTTTTCAGGAATGGGAAAAGGGCCAATATTTGTTGTAATATTAGTGGGTAAAGATAGTGTTCAAGCACAGGCAAAGAATCAAACCCAAGAATCCGGTACAACCCTTAGCAGTTGAGCTGCAATTATCTTCCTTAAATTGAAGCTGCAATCATTATAACAGCAATAATCGCCATCTTATCACAATAACTTTGAAAAAATGCCAGATAAATTGCAAGTCTCTTATATTAAATCATGCATTTAGTGTGTTAAGTGAAGTGGTGAGCTAATATATATTATCCCTCAAAAAAATAAAAAGAAAATGAAGACTGCCATGGAAAATATTTCACCAAAATCTCATAATTGTCTGTTTGTAATGGAATGGCAAGCTTGTTGTTCATGGGTTAGAACACAGCTGATTGTAAACAAAATGTTCAGGACGCAAGCTCATTACCTAGTCTTAGTGAACAACAAAAAGGCAGCTCCTGAGTAGTACAACATGCTGGAAAAGATGTGGAAAACTAATAACAGTTCTGTCAACTTCATGCTTATAAAGAGGAGGTACAAGGAGGGGGGGAGCATTTCTCATAGCAAATTCAGAAAGGATACTGAAAAACATAAGGGCCAGTTTCAACTGACATTCTAGAAGCCTCATTCTGGCCTCTTGAGAGATTCTTGAACAAAGCCTTCACTTGCTGTTTGTAGAATTCAGCATCTTGCAAATCACGGCCGTCATCCAGTCCCTCTGCCAGTGGAAGGCCATCAGTAACACGAGCAATCATTGTCAGCTTCACCATCTTTGCTTCACAAGCTCTCAGCTATACAAGATGAAATGAAATACATTAGCCACTAAAAAAACTATCTTGAGAAGGGAGCACAAGATAAAGGTAATTAAACATAATAGGACCACTTAGATCAGAATAGCATTCACAAAAATGTTCTACCATAGAGTAGAATCAAAAATTGAAGAGATTAGTTGACAACAGTTGATTTCATATAAACTGCCCAGGGAAAGGCACAATACTTAACCCAAAAATAAAAAAATGGCAGCTTACAACAAAATGGCTTAACTCTCCAAAAACTCTACAAAAGTATACCAAAAGTAAAAGGGATTTCAACAACGTATCTTTTAATATGCTAAGGAAGAGTTATCTCCCCTTCAAAAGTCTTACTATTTCTCTCCCTCCAAATACAAAAAAAATAAAAATAAAAAATACAAAGAGGGGTTAATCTCCAAATTTTCCTAGCGCTGCCATTAACCCATGTCCCCTGCCTAATATTCAATAAATCCACCACCGACCAAGGAATCACCCATAGACAACAAAAAGAGAGAAAAGATTATTCCATAACTCCCTAGCAACCAAGCAAGGGATGAACAAATGATTTATGGATTCTTCTTCCTCATGGCACATGTAGCATCTATTAGCTAAGCAATAACAAGTTTTTTGAAGGTTATCTAATGTCAAAATAGTCCTCCAAGCCACGGTTCAAGAGAAGAAAGCCACCTTTGTAGAAGCTTTAGAATGCCAAATAACCTTCCAAGGAAAATCCTTCACCCCCCTTGGGGCTAGATTCATGCAGAAAGACTTAACCGAAAATTTCCCACCCTTGTCCACTCTCCAAAGAAGAGCATCTTCCTTATCCCTATCCACCTGAATGGGATAAAGAAGAGACATTAACCCCACAACTTCCTCCAACTATCAATCTTGAAAATCTCTTCTAAAGCAACGAGCCCAAACAATTCCATTATCATTGTACTTCACAGAATCCTCTACCGAAGCTTCCAAATTAGAAGTAATTTGGAAAGGGTGAGGGAACTGATGCTCCAAAGATGTATCCCTACACCATCTATCCCTCCAAAACCTAATCCTTCCCCCATTACCAACCACAAAGGTATTGGGCTTGAAGAAATCATTAGCACCTTTCCTTACAGACTTCTAAAAACCTACATCACAAGGACCCTCCACCTCTTTGGAACACTTCCTGCCATCCCCACAACCATTTCACAAGAACTTATTGTTCTATGCAATAAAAACCTAGTTGATTCTCCCAAATCCCCGTTGATAATCATCAAACAATAAACTAGGCCCTTAAACCACCCAACTCATAGCATTGTGTCAAGAAAGTACTGAACAATTGACGAATCAATCATGAAAGCAAAATATTGATACCTATCTCCCAAATCCCCGTTGATAATCATCAAACAATAAACTAGGCCCTTAAACCACCAACTCATAGCATTGTGTCAAGAAAGTACTGAACACTTGACGAATCAATCATGAAAGCAAAATAAATCAACAAATTCATAATAAATCCCAGAATTTAGAAATCACACGAAACTAAAACAATTAATTCGATTCTAGTCGAAACTAAAGTAAAAAAACCAAAATTAAACTTTGATTTGCAGATTCTAGGATACAATTAACAACACAATATGATGCCCGACAAGAAATACGTGAGTTCTATATATATGATTGAAGTACCTATCACGCGTATGTCTGCCTTTGTTATATGTATCGTACCTCAGATCTTCTCTTCAGTTTGTAATTCCGGCTGTAGCATTTGCCCTTTTCTTTCGATTTCAACGATCGGAAGACGAGATGGTTACGACAATGGTTGAATTTACAGGATTAGACGGAAGGCACACCGAAAGCTTATATAGGGTAGTTTGCAGAGACCACGAAGAAAAAAGAGTAAACGCCACATAGGGAAGTTGGATCGGATTAGAGTAGAATCGAATCGACCCGATTCAAATCGAACTCTAAAAATGTGGGATTGGGTCGGTTCGGTGTGGTAATTTTTTCGGGAACAAATTAAACTCAACAGGAATGTCAAATTATGAGTGAGTTTAATAATTTTATAAAAATTATACTTAAATTGATATAATAATAGATTAATTATAAATAAGTTAGAGTAGACAGTCAATGTGAGTAATGATGTTTTTCAAAATTCAATTAAAGTAAGTCAATCAGAAATTAATTTAAAAAAAGTAACAAATTTTTAATTAATATAATGCGTTAAAAGGTGTATTACAAAAAAGACGAAGAAATTTACATTTATACTATGCTTAAATAAGTAAGAAAAAAATGAGAAAATATTATAACATTAGTTATGAACTTATGAGAGGGTACGATCATAATAATACTAATGTACCGAATCTCATTAGAACTCGACAAATAAGTGTACTTGAGCGAGAGTAGTACTAAGATGGATAACCATCTTATGAAGTCTTCGTGTTGCACCTCCTCTTTAACTCCAACGGATTGGCCGAGTGGGAGTGAGACGCTTGTAAGAGACTTACTCTTCGAGCTTGCAGGTTCGACTTTCTTCGCTATCAAAAACTCTTGGGATAACCTCCTCGCATGCGCAAGTATGTGAAAATGACCATAATAGTGATTGTAAAAACTTAGTTTGATTTGCGCAAGCTGATAAAAAATATCCTGTATTACCAATAAAAAAATTAAAAATTAAAAACTAGTTATGACGAAGGGATGAGAAAAATAAAGGAGACTCTAATCCCTCTTTCATATTTAGATAACAAGTGAGAAAAAAAGAGCACAAAATTTTCTCATCTTACTTGAGAATCGACAAAAAAAAAATGATTATATTTTTAAATTATGCTATAGGATAGAGATATCTTTTTTAATTTTTTATTTTTTATAATTTTAAGAACAGAGTTTGTGTTATAAAAAATTCATTAAAACAGAGTTGGTGTTATAAGAAATTCATTAAAATGTTCTATTATTTTCCTCCTCTCAATAGAGTTGGTGTTATAAAAAATTTATTAAAATGTTCTATTATTTACCTCCTCTCCATCTATATTTAAGAAAAGAATAAATTAGATAAAATAAATGTTAAAAAATTCCACTATCTTTTTTTCTTTTTCTAATTTTAAATCAATTACGAAATAATATCTCATTTTTTTCTCATTTTCTTTATTTATTTCCAAATTCTTTAATCCAAACAAAGTGTCAGGGTATATTTTGTTATGTTTTTAAAATCAGATATTTAATTTTAAAATGCAGAATACGTGTTGAGTAAGATATTTATTTTAATTTTTTAAAATTTATATTATCATATTCAACTGTATTTTTACAATTTTTAAAAAATTAATTAAAATATTTTTAAAATATTTTTTGAAAAATTATATCTGAATCAGCGCACATGTTTTCTTTTCCTCCCCTTTCCCTCTGCTTATCCGAGGAACTGTGAGTCTGGGACAGTCTTCGTGGTGCTAGTAACGGTTTCAACATATCTTCGTGGCATTATAAAGACCATCAGTCTCTCTCTCTCTCTCTCTCTCTCTCTCTCATGTGAAAAAATGGGCAATGAAGGATGATATTTCAAACATTCAACTAGAGTGGCATGGCATGCAATTTCTTGATATCTTATATCACTTCCAGTTTCAAAATTCTTTCCAGTTACAACGATCTATATTATATATATACACGCTTCCATTATGAAATCAAATGGCCATAATAAGATGATATAATATGCTTGAAGAGTTGAATATCTTCGCCACAGAATTTGTCCTCTCTCTCGCATTGCATTCAGATACATCCAACAGACTTATGGGTCCATACTCCATACTGGAAACTCATTACCCCCAAAAACCCTCTCCTTTTCTTTCACTTCCCTATAAATTTCCATGCTATGAGCCTTTGATCGAAGTGGAAAACAAGAAGCTGAATCAGTAGTATCCAAACTTCAAGCTAGCAATGGCCATTCCATTTCCATCACCATTTCTGATCATCACTCTCCTCCTTTTCTCAGCTACTGCACCATCAGCTCACGCCATCATATTCAATGGCAAGTCCATTGCCATTGCAAACGTACTCTTAGGAGGCACCATTGTTTGTGCAGACACTTCAATAGCTACAGCCGGAACATATAAAGTGATCCCACAAGCACCATTTGAGCTGCGCTGTGGAAATAGCTCCACTGAAACAGTTGTCAAACAAGGCGTGACCGATCTTTCCGGCGTTTATTTCCTTCTTCTCACAGGGGCTGATACCTTGCTGATTGACAAAAATGTGTGCTATCTTCGCGTCACCATACCGCCTTACAGCTCTTGCACTCTCTCCGTCGCTAATGGCTTCCTTCGGATTCCTTTCGTCGTGCTTGATGTGCTTGATACCTTGCTCGGAAACCTTCTGGTTTTAGGTCAAGGTCCTTAGTAGCTACATCAGGCAGTGAGAGTCATGACTATGCTCTTTTAAGTGTCACTAATAAGTAAAATAAGTCCCTTTGCACCTTTACTTTGGCATGTTTTGAGTCTGCCAATTAATCATGTTTCCTGGCAGATTTTAAGTATGGTTATCTTTCTTCTCTATGATGTTCCTTTGCTTTCACAAATAAAGCTTTCTTTGGATGTGGATCATTTAGACAATATCCCATGAAAACTGAATCAGAAATTACATTAGCTTTCATGTTAAATATAGCTTTTGACACCAACACAAACCCAAGTGGGGTAGCTCACTGGCGGAATGAAGGCCTCGGTAAGCGCCTTTACCAACACAAGTCAGCACGTTCGAATTTCGCTGAATGTAAATTAATCTCTTTTGGGGCCACCTCAATATCAAAAAAGGCCGGACATAACCCGGCAACTGCTAGAAGGGTATCAGTGCAGTGCAGCGCTTTCAGTTTACTATCCTGGCCTCACGCTCGGGTTCAGTTAGTAAGGTCGGTTTCGGGTTATAAACAAAGATTGTTTGACACCACACCCATGCAAATGTGTGCTTGAGATCACAGGAACCCTAAAATTAAGGAAATAAAGATGATGAAGAAAAAAAAGAATTCTAGGGCAGCTTACCAGATTCAGAGTTTTCATGTCTTTCTCCATGTTGTCTTCCTGGCAGTTCAACAGAGCATTATAAGAAGTTTTGAAGGCGGCATTGGAAACTACTTCTAATAGAAAGGAAAGCAAACATGTTTCTTCTGAATATTGGTAGTCCTAGTAGGCTTGGTTCCATAAATGAAAACTCAATATCTAAATGATCCAATAGTTAAATGACTCTATCTCATATAAACTTGATTTTACGATGCATATAGGGTGTTTTGGAAAGGTAGCAGCAGCATTAATCAGCACTAGCAGACCCCAAAGATTTGGAAATTTAATTTTTTATTAAAATTCTTTAAAAATTAAGAGTTTGCCCTCTCAAAAATGTTCATATGTTGGTAAGAGCCCCTTTACATTCTAAGTGTTTATACTTTGTCCCCTTTTAAGTGTAAGTTCTGGATCGAACACTGTTAATCTGGAATGTCCAACTTAAAAAAATAGTTTGGTTACAACTTTCTGATTTAACAGTTCGATCTTTTGGACCTTCAATGGAAAGAAGCTTGTTTTTAAAAGTCTCCTAATTGCCATAGGTGGGTGGCCTGCCTTTATATTGCTTTAAGTTGCCATTGGTAGGTCTCAGTGTTCAATGAAATTACTAGCACTTCCACCGCTTCATTCTTTTTTCTTTTTTCTTTATGTTATAATTCAAAATCGAACATATCAATCACAATATTTAGTCACGTGACCGAATCATAAATCGGAGTTACTTTCCATGAATATTTCACACGAGTTTTGCTAGTGAAAAAAGTAATCTCGAAAATATCCGTATAGTATTGAATAAAAAATATTACACTCCTTAAATACTTATTTCTACTAACAGTCTCCAATCGCAACTAGTCCTTGGGATTACTTCCACCACTTCATTCACTTCCTTTTAGGCAGCCAAACCTCAACAGTCACTAAACCAAAACACATTCTGCTTTTAACATACCTTTGTGGTTCCTCGAGGAATTAAAGCATACTCACAAGATCAACCACTATCCAACCAACAAAATGGCCCCCAATCTCATCAGTGGGCTCCACTGGAATGACACATCAGAAACAATGTCAAATATAACTATATTTTACTCATTGCATAATGCTATATAAATGCTCACACACATATCCCCTCATATGACCTTGTATTGACAGAAAAAATGGAAAATATGAAAAGAGAACATAGGGAGCGGGTGATCCATGCTGGAGAAGCAGGGCACATGCTAGATAGCTCGGAGATTAATCCAAGAATTTTGCATGTGCTCTTGCTCTCCAGTTTGGGCCCTCTCCCATACTGGCACAAGCAAAGAAGAATCAAGCAAGCATACACCAACTCCAAGGCATTACAGGTAGTAAGTTTCTAATGAGTTTGTCTTAATATGAATGAGAATACAATGTGCTACCGTACTCCAACAATTTGTTAGGGAGTAATCTTATTAACTGTGACCTTGATATGGAATTAGAGCTAACTATGATAAATGCGCTAACCATGAATAGGATGCTAGAAATAGACCGATTTTATCACCCTTCAATTTGAATTAGCGAAAGCAATATCTCCTTACATAATATGAATACCAAACAATCATGATCTCAATATAAATGAGTGAAATTATTTATCGCTCGATCTATTAATGAACCACCATTCCAAGGATTTTCTTCTTTTTACTCAAAAATTAGTAATAATAATTAATAGAATTAAAATATACCAGTTATTTGGGCAATTATGAAAATTATTATATTAAAATAAAACTTATGAAAGTATTGAAGCAGCAAGTATCCATATTAACGTTGATTTCTTAATTTGCATTGATTCTTTCTAATTATTTTTCTTAAAAATAAAATAAAGGGAAAAAAAATTCATTGAATCACTAAATTTAGTATTCCAAAAAATACAAGTGTCCTTGTTTCAGAATGAAAATCGTTAGAGTATTGTCAACCCGTAGCATTTAAGGAGTGCCACGTAGGAATGGCAACATGCGGGAGGCCTCCCTATCCCCACCTTAAACCCACGTCAGATTTTAATATATTTTCTCACCCAACCCCACCCCATTCATTTCCTCTCAAAATCCTTTTCATTAGGGTAGGGGACTGGGACGGGACGAGACGGAGCAAATTGTCATCTTACCTTGTGCTAATCCCAATTCTACGAACCAAGAACATTATATTATAGTCCAAATCCGAGTTGCGCAAACCAAGAAAATTGTAGCAGCAGCAGACAGAAGAAGAAGAGTAAAGGAAGAGGAGGATAAGAGTAGCTATCCTTGATAAGCTATTACTCGGCATAATCGTATCACTCTTCTAACAGTCATCTTTTAATCTAACAAGAGTTCTATGATATACATCACACAGTTCTAGTACAAACTAAAGATGAGAAAAAGAATGCTTTGACTACCAAAAACACTGACATTCCACCAATTGGTGACTTTTTGCTCAAAGAAAATATACAACATTTTAACACAACTATCAGAAATAAATGACTTAAATTGGAGGAAGGTCTCAAATCCGTGAAGAGATATACATAAAGTTACTGTAGAACTTATATAGATGGCCGGCCGTATGGTGCCTACCTCAACCATTCTCTATTTTTATATATCATCCTTTACATCCTATCATTAAAGATTATCCCAAATACCTGATCTCTGGAACTTCCTCTCGGAAATAGTTATCTAGGCTTTGAATCGCTTCCCTTGCTTCGGAATGACGACAAAGAAAAGAATGATCGTGGGGCTGCAAAATATAGACCAAGTGTAAGCACAACAATAATATCATGTCAACTAATTCATATACAAATTAATATCCCTTCTTGCCCTTCTTAAGAGAAGCTGATAAAACACCAACACAATGATAAGAGGTAGCTTAATCAACATAGGTTGTCTCCCACATGATGCACAATACATTCAAAATCCATTACTGACACCCTTGAGATGGTACAGATGAATGCACTGGTAGTTGTTTCTGCTACAGTGACTTGTATCCATGAGTGAGAATATGTCCATAGCACCACAAGTCCCACAAGCCTATATCTGACTTAAATGACGGAACTAAAGTCTCTATGTGTAGCTTGTTTTCCAGTACTAGACTGTCCATAAACAGGGTACTCTCACGAGTTTGAGCCCCCATAGGCTTAAAGACTCAGTAACAGTGACCACAGAACCTCCTCAACTAGGAAAAAAAAATGCAAGCAACACTTCAAATGTTTGGAGCCCCCAACTGAAGTTGATGCTTGTGGCAACCATCAGACAGCAACTTTAGGCTCTGATGGATTTCTTGCAACCTCAGCCGGGGAAGGGAGGTAAAATAACAAGACAAAAGTCAGGCATTGAAAAATTTCTTCCGAATTAATAGTTTTCTGAGGCTTTGCCTCAATAAAGAACCTCAAAGGAGACCAAAAGCTGAGCTTCTTCTTACACATGAATTCTAAAGGGTGAGGACTGCGGAGAATGCTCATGATAATTTCACTGATGAGATTTTTCAAGAAGCATTCCTAAATAATTGTGTTTTGTTCTCTCTTTTGTCATTGTATGTTTTTATGTTCTTTGAGGTCATATGCGTGGCTTGATTTACACAACAGTTCCTTGTTTTCTGGTGGTATTTTGTTGTAAATTGCCTTGTTGACAGTTTTCAGTGTTGTCGGGTGGTGGTACATTTGGTAGTGAACTATCACAATTTTTCATGTTTTCATTCACTTATCAGTGGGTATTGAATTGTGGTTGTTTCATTGTGTGCTACTACATTTTCTATTGTTCTATGTTAGTATTGTTTTGTTTCCATATATTTCCTCTCTCTCTCTCTCTCTCTCTCTCTCTCTCTCTCTCTATATATATATATATATATATATTAATGCACACACACTGACAATGTCATTCCTGATCGAGTAGATTAAACAAGGACTAATTCACAATAATGTTTGGATTTTTCTCAAGAAACTTCATGAAAATTTAATGAGTTTTTTTCCAAAGCCTTCAGAAAGTCATGTAAGAACTGAGAAGTAACTTGGCTTTTGGCTCCCTGTATTGGGGCAAAGCTTGAGAAAACTCTCAAATCCATTCACATGAATGGAAAGCTCTTTCACCACTAGGTGTATGGTGTTATCAAGAGGTGTGTCAAAATTGAGAGGTCATATGAATTGTTAAGGATGCTGATAGAAAGAACGAGAAACATGAAGATGGGGGAGAAACAGAATGTGTTGAGTCATTATCCCAAAAAAGTCCTCTGATAGAGAGAGAGAGCGAGATAAGGCATGGGTGCTAGGTGAGGGCATGGTTGGCAAGGAGCATAATATATCATGGAGAGCAGTAACAATTTGTTTGTAAGCAAAATGTTAGAGAAATTCTAAAAAGAAAGCAATTGAACAGTCTCATATTGATATGGTTTATGTTACTAGCAAAGCAATTAGATGAAAATGTTAAGAAAGAACAAGTGTAACAGTATAAGCTCAATTCTTGAGTTCAAATGCCAGCAGATAATAACACTCCAACGCCACTATCCTTGTGTGGAACCCAATACTGGACTTGCTATGCACAGCCTTTTAACTTGCAACTAAAACCCAGATCATTAGGATCACAAGACCTGGTTTAAAAAAATGAAGCTGCTGCATCACTCCAAGTTTTAAGCGCCCAAGATCATATAAAATAAGATTAAAAAAATTATCAAATGGAAAAGCCAACTAGTCATGGTTAAAGCTACATCTTTATTGACTTATCAAAAAAAAAAAACTACATCTTTATTGATCAAGAAAAATGGTTAAAGCTATATGTCCATTATCAACTTGGTCTAAGGGAGGCAAAGAACAGACTAAATTTGGGACAAGTTGAGCACATATGTTTTTTTTTTTATAGGTAAAGGTAAATATATTCAAAAGGTGCAAGGGGGGCAAACCCATATACACTAGGACAAGCTTAAGCTAAAGCTTTAGAGTCCCCAAAAAATCAACTAAGGAGTCATCATACAGAATAAAGGCCTCTTTGGCCCAAAAATAAAAGGATTGTAAAAAAGTATTCTTCAAGTGTAAAGGGGACATCTCGTTACCCTAAAAAATCCTCACGTTTCTCTCTTTCCATATGCACCAAATCAGGCACAGAGAAGCCATGTGCCATAACTTTCTTTTCTCTCTGGTCATCCCCCACCTTTTCCAACTCAAAAGAAGCTCCCTTACCGACTTTGGCATTACCCAATGAATCTGAAACAGGGACAGCAGCAAACTCCACATGTCCCTCGCCACCTCACAATAAATAGGGAGATGGCCCGCCGACTCCTCCACACCTTTACACATAACACACCTATTAGCAAGCCAGAACCCTCTCCTTTGCAAATTGTCCATAGTGAAGATTGCTCCCCAAGAAGCCGTCCATGTAAAAAAAGCCACTTTTGTGGGCACATGGGAACGTCACACCTCCTTCCAAGGGAAACCTCCCTCACCAGTACCACCCAGCACCTTATAGAATGATCTGACGGTAAAACCTTTGGTGTTTGAACCATTCCAACCCATAGAGTCAAGCTTTCCTGGGCTATAGAAGCACCTACTCAAGGTATGCATAAATTCTCCCACAGTCTCCACTTCCCAGTCATGGAAGCTTCTTCTAAATAGAGGCTTCCACACTATAGCTCCTCCCACCATTCCGGCGCAGTCTACAACTAGCACCGTCTTGTCACTGGCAAGGCTGTAAAGCAGTGGAAATCACACTCGTAGAGCCTCCTTCCCGCACCAAATTTCATCCCAAAACCTCACCCTCCTCCCATTCCCTACCTCAAAACTGATCAGCCTCCAAATATCTGCCAATCCTCTCCAGAGACCACACCCATGAGCTGCCCTATTAGTTCTAGAGAACCAACTATTAACCTAAAGGTCCTATACCCAATCCATTTATCCCAACTTACTAAAAAAAACCTCAGCCCAAGCCCAATCCATCAATTCCATCATCACTTTTTATTTGCATTTTCCAAAGTACAGATGGATTTTTTAAAAACATAAATAGTAATATAAACAACTAATTCAATACTATCACAAAGCTAAGTGGCCACCAAGCAAGTGCAACAGCAGCAGTGTTTTAACAGACAAGAGGGGGGGGGGGAGGGGATCAATCAACAGTGCACCCACAGCGCTTGTGGATGTGCACATAGGTATCATATTTTATATTAAATGTACACTTATCAGTGTAACACAACTAAAAACACTTTTTCTATGGAAAGAAATGAGAATTTTATAAGATGCACGATTGTGTTAGGTGACCCAAGAAAACCGGTAATTTAACTCCTAATACTTGTGGTGTGCAAATAAATCAAGTATGAAAACATGGCCACCAGAGCATGGATTGAGGATGGGAATAACACCGATTTTTAGGAGATCCGGTTACAAAGGAAGTCCCTACATTATCAATTATGAGCTATGATGTAAATAATAAAATAAATAGTTATGACATTACTAGTAGTATTGCATTTGTGACTAGAGAGAAGTGTTGCGTTATGCGCCACAAGGTTTATAAAATCAACCTAAACCAACCTTGTTACTGGACAAGTCAAGAGGGGAAAACCATACACCATGTATCTATTAAAATGGGTTAATAAACCTGGAGTATACACAAGGTTGCCAAGTTGGATCAAAGAAGCCACTCCAACCTCGGTATCTCTTTGGTTTCCACTACATTGTGGGGAATGTCTGGCAGTGCAAGCATTTTTCAGATCACAGGATTTAACAAGTTACCGCTAAGATATGAAGCACGGACACTCTATTTTGGCTCACGTGTCCATGTCGGATACCAACACTCTTGGACACTACCCCATGTCGGATAAGCAAAAAAAGAGTATCCAATTTTTTTTTTTTTTTTCTGAATTTTGAACACGTTATGGACACGTTTTCTTTTCTTTTATTTGTTACCTCCTTTTCTCCTTGATTCTTTTTTTGGTTATACACCCACACACACACACACACACACATATATATATTTATGTTTTATGAAATAATTAATCTTTTATCATGGATGTTGATAATTAAATAAAATAAATCTCGAATTTTATTTAATGGCTTTGTTATTTTAATATTTTATTAATATTTTGGTGATTTGTGTGTTTTTATTCCAATTTTAATTGGAATAACTTAAGTTTTTATTATATGGTTGTATAAAAAATAAAATATATATATATATATATATTCAACGTGTCTTTGACGTATGTGTGTCCTACTTTTTTGAAACATGACGTGTTTGTGTGTCCGTCCGTGTCGTATCGTATCCGTGTCTCGTGTCCGTATATGTGCTTCTTAGCTAAGGGAAGCATGATAGGAAAAAACAACTTGGTAAGGGTTCATAAACAGTCACCTTTTATTGTGCTTCCAGACAAATGATCCTCCCTAAGTTTGAAATTAGCTGGAGGTGCTGGAATAGAACTATGCAAGGCTTGAACTGCAAGAAAAAGAAGCTGCTAGTTATTAACTTGAATCTACAGTACTTGACTTTGGGTTCTGTTACTTGGAATCCTTTTTCATTTACTTAAAACGTTGCATGTATTTTCAAAAGAGGGTAAAATCAATATTTCAGGGGAACGAGAAGTATTTCAAGTAAGAACAGGGTTTGATGGGTAAAATCTGTAGGAAAAACAATTGTTCACATATTCAGAGGACTCTCTTTGTTGGCCAATACTTTCCAAAATCGTATTTTTCCGGTGATTCCTTGTATAGGAATGTCCAAAATCCCTGTTAATGTGGGATGACCAAAAAATATACAATCGGTTGGCAGACAAATAACAGCAAACATTTCAACAAATATAAATCAAGAATCATAAAAATAAAAAAATAAAAAAAACTACACTGTTTATTAGAGTAAAACATGCGTTACAACAAAACCCACATGCATGATATGCAAATATGTCAATATAAATAAGTATTTTAGTTGGGAGTAAAAGGCATAAAGTTACATTGTATATTTATTGCATCAGATTTGAAAATTTAAGAAAACCGAAAGCCCAAAAGTAGGTAGAAATTTTGCACAGAATATTAACGACATTCAAAACTTGGTTTGATCTAGGTATGCAGTAAATAAAATTTCCAGACTAACATTAAGCATTATATATATATTGGGAAAAAAAAAAGAGGAAACACTTAGGTTACCTTGTTCACCAAAAAAATCGCTTTCATTGAAGCTATCATCAGAAGGATGACCCAGAGAAAATCCCATTCTTGATTTTCTCAGATCTTCTGATGATCTATTGGCAGGATCTCTTCCATCTTCAGTATCATCATCTCCTTCAGAAGTGGTAGCAGAAATCCAGTCAACCAAACTCTCTGTGCCACTAGTTTTCCTTCCAAATTTTAGTAAACGTTTGAATCCTTTTGTCACGTCCTTGTGGGACTGAATATGAGAAGAATTGGCAACAAGAATAGGTTTCTGAGCACTTCCCCATTTTTTCCTCATTCGAGCTTCATCAGCCTCTGTCTGATTAAGAGAATGTGAATTCCAAGATGTGGGACTCCCCATTGGAGAATCTGCAGAGGCATCAATATCAGAGGTCTCATGTGGATAAGAAAATGGATGACGCATGCATGAGTTCCATGACACAGGGCTTTCCCCTGGTGAATCCTGCACAGACCCAATAAGGTGGAAGGTTGAAGGCACAGCAGCAGGCAATGTAGCCTCCAAAGAATAGTCCATTTGAGAAAAAGATCTCAGGGCATTACCATTCTCTGACCTAGAATTGACCAACTTATCAGATTCCTGGCTCATTCTTGGTTTTCCATTATCTACATTAGCATGATCTTCAGTTGTCATGGTTTCAAACTCTCCCTCTTCTTCATCTTTGACCACATGTACTGAATCTTCTGGCCCGAAGGCCAACTCATCAGGCTCTTCTTCATGATTCATAGTGTCAGATGGCACTACAGCCTTCAGCTTAGCAATTCCAGCTCCACCATTAGGACCTATACCACTACCCTTCCTAAGGAAAGGCTTTGAGTCCACATTCTTCGAAAATTTGTTGGAGAGATTTTGTTCAGTCCGCTCTTTATCAAATTTTAATGGCGTCAAAATAATACCCTCAGACTTCAGAGGGGACATATCCCTAAACTCCTGCAGGACTCGCAGAGCTTTTTCTCAAGGACTGGGACCACCGTGTCTTCTCTTCCTTGATAAGGGTTACCTCTTCACTGGTGCTCTTGCCGCGGGCAAAGCTCCTCAATTTTGGGCGCACTGTCGTTTTGTTAACTCCAGAAGAAGGCTTGGTGTTTTCTTTTCTCAAATCAGAGAAATTGGCGACTGACAGTGCAAGGGGATTTTCATATTGCATTCTTCGCCTTCCAGAACTGGAGTTAGAAGCTTTGACTGCTGACCTCGGAACTGGTGTAGCTGAGATGTGAGGGGTGGATGAAAACAAATTTCTATTGGGTAAAAGCTTTCTATTTTGGGTGCTTCTAGAAGCACCATCCCCGGATGATGTCGCACTAAATGACCTATTATGACCTAAAGGTTTCTGTTCTGGAAATTCAGATAGATCGTCATCATCTTCGCTCTGAATAAAATCTAATGGCAGCTGTCAAAAAGAAAACCTTTGGATGGTCAGTAACATATTATAAAACAGGAAAAAATTTCAATTTTCAAAATAAACATTCAATTCTACCAGTCACTGGTTGTCTCTTGTTTCTAGGAAAAGAAAACTGAAATGCAAAATACCTGCTCTCTCTTCATACTGGACCGAAGTATTAAAGGATCTGAGTCTTTCTGCACGTCGACGTGCACTAAATACTGAATCATGGCTATCTGCAGACCCTGAAAACTTGGCCTTCATCTCAGCTCTACTCCACTCAAGGCTATCTTGCATGGCCTTCATCCTGGCTTCCTTCTCCGCTCTGTTAGAACACCATTGTTCCTTTAGTTTTGCATCTCTTCTCTGCATATACATGTCATAGAATTTTCCTCTAGAATCATCCAAAAAATTAAGCTCAGAGAAATTCTGCTTCAGAGCATCACCATAATCCCGGTTGTCTACCATTTTCATCCTGGGAACTACTACTGAACTTGAATGAATTGCTAGAATTCCCAGCAGGATCAACGATTGTATTCTTATCAGGGAATTGTGCAGAAGCAACCTCTGCCACAGGTTTTCTGTGTGGTAGACTTTCTGTTTGTCCAATCAACATGTCAGCAGTCTTGCTTCTCTGTGTAGAATTGGACTGATCTCCAGGAACCCGAAGCTTATGCTCCGCAAAAATCTTTTCAAGCTCATTTGCTTTCATTTTCAGCTCATCATTGAGTTCCTGGTTTCCTTTCGACTGCCTTACCCTCTGAACTTGTTCTACTTCTACGGGTGCCATTGGAGTTGAACCAATATTCTCCGGACTCTCCGAGACCATTTTAACAGAGAAAAGGGTCTTGCTACTTCCATAAACAGAAATGCTATCATTCCTCCTACCTTGTGACTTCTTGATCTGTTCAGGGTCAGAAATATGTTTCTGGAACTTCATTCTTTGGGGTCCAGAATTTTCCAATTTGGTTACAGAACTGTCAAGTTGCATCTCGGATGACACCAAATCTTTTTTCCCCACTTCCTCGATTTCTCCCAAGTATCTCCACTGGGGCTGAGAAGCCGCCAATTTACTGTCAGCCTCTTTATACTGAGCCACAGAAGTTTCACAAGTTTTCAGCCCAGAGAAACCTTCCAAGTGCCCAGAGTCCACTGTTGTCCTCAGAGGGGCCCTAAAACGTGATTGGGTAACTGACTCATTGCTCAATCTAACATCTTCCACCCTGTTAGGAATTTCACCTTGTGGAAGTTGATATGATTCACTGGCAAGTCTAACATCAGAACGCCTGCTTGCAAGAGCTCCAAACTGAGTCTGAGGAGAGGGGCTGTCTTTCAGTCCACCAATCTGCATCTCAGAAACTATTAGCTCCTTGGTTCCACCTCCTTCATCACCACCCAAAGAACTCCTGAACTTCCCTCGATCTGTCAGACTAAACTGCTCTGCTCTCCCACCAGAAAATGATCTGAATTGGGTTTGAGAAGTTGCTTCATCCTTCAAACAGTTATCCTCAGCCCCACTGAAAGATGACCTTGACTGAGCCTTGCCACGTGTTTGATCTTTCCAACCATCACCTTCAACTCTTCCCAAAGTGTAGACCAACTTGTTAGACTTAGAAGCACTGTCTGACCTGCCAGAAGAAACTGTCAATTGAGTTTCAGAACTTATTCCCACCTTTGTCCCAGCGACCTCATCTCTGCTAGAAATAAATCCAACACAAGCCTGAGAATCAGCATGATCTTTCAACCCACTATCACCAACTCTAATGGTAACATTTTTAAGCTCAGGCTTTGCAGAAGCTGCTGTATCATTTATTCCCTTTTGGTCATCAAAATTGGTCTGAGAAACTGAGGAAGCAGAGGGCGTGCAGAGAGGGCTCTCAATTTCCTTCTTTTCACCACTCAAATCAATACTCATGTCACTGGCACCACTCCATCTCCTCAATACAGCTTTTTCAAAGACAGCCGGGGCAGACGAGATATCCGATGACAGTCTCCGGAGCTCGGCAACCTTCCCAACTATGGGTTTGCCACCACTATCAGAACTCTTCTTCTGTTTGCTCTCAAACAAATTAATTCGATCCTGCACGCTTAGCCGCCTAGTAGACTGAGCATTCTGAGATGACTTTGTCCCCTCCATGCTCTCTTCTTTCTTCTCCTTCTCAACTGTCCCATTGCTTTCCTGACCGTTGTCTTGGTCGATGGTTGACTCCCTACTAAATTGCATAGGAAAGCTGACAAGGGAGGGCTTGGGTTGCTGCCATATGGAGAGTTTGGATTGCTCAACTTCTTGTTGGTTTGCATCCGACTCTTGGCCAGTCGGGTGCTTATATTCGGTGGTGGCGGCACAGCGGTGGGTTGGACTCGCTCTGCTGCAGTTCTTTGGTGGGGTCTTCATCGATGGCCATGTCTGACCCATATGAAGATCGGACGGCTCGATCATCTACTTCAGCCTTCCATGTATTGATCAGGTCTGGCCGCCTCGCACACAGCGATATGAACTTGCTGCATGCTTCACTGCACCAAAATATAAATAAATAATCATGAGATTGAATTGAAATTTAATTTTCTGCCTAGGGAAAAAAAACAGTAAAATAAGTGGAAAAAAATGGGTCAATTGTTATTCTTTTTTCCTTTATCAGTAAATGGGTAACTTCAAAAATGGAGAACACCACTGCAACTGCCAAGCCATATTGTGACAAAACTTGTTACTTTCTTAATGCTTTTTTTCCTTTAAATTGCTTCTTATAGTTTGTTTTAATGGTTCTTAATAAGAAAAACATTTTTATTTTCCTTACCTAAGATAATAATCGTGGACGAGAGAGATAGACCAATTTTTTTCGTAAAAAAAAAAAAAATAAGTGAGATTACCCGCTTAATCAAGTCCTATGTGTGGTCTTCATAACCAAAATCTGTTGGCATGTGATGTTGGGACACAATGTAGGGACATTTTTTTTTTAAATCATGCATCAAGCATATAATCACACGAACCCAACCATCTAAATCACGGGGCTGTCCCAGATGTCCTCACAGCCCCAATATTTCCAAATCCAACCAAAATAAACCCACTTGAGGGGATCCAATGCTGACAGAGATTTTATTTCCACCGAGACAAAATAAAATTATTGTTTCCATATGCAACATGATCTGGCAACGTCTGGCATTCCAGTGAAGCCTGGCCTCATCACCTTCTGATCTTACAACCTCATGAGAAAAGCAACTAGTGCCACATAAACACGATTCATGGCTCTCTTGGCATCAACCATTGGCCAATATCTTATATTTGTGAATTAAGAACAAATAAAAAGAGTAGAGCAGTAATATTTTCAAAAACCATCCCAAATGTGTAGAACTAGCCACTTGCCACTACAATGAATTGCAGGGGCTGCACCCAGAACTTATTATTTTTCTCCTTTTCTCCCCCTTAATAAAGCTTTAGGCAGGCACCAATTGAATGATACATCTCAAGCCTTTGACATGCCATCTCATAATGATGTCACATTGTAACATACACATGCTTTCAAGGTACACAATAAAATTCCATTTTCCGATTAACTCAGCAACCAGATGATGTTGTAATACTGGCGATACTGCATTCTCAACAATTTTTCCTTTTTTTTTCAAGCTATTCTTCTTTAAATGTTCTAGCAGCGAACAAGCTTAAGTAGTTTCTCATGTGGGGCTACAAGGTTCATTAATTATCAAACTACTTGGGCAGCACACTAAAATGAATTGATTCAATATTTAAATCTCAAAAAGCATTAAAATTTTGGAACCATAATAGTCAAAATCCATTTTAGCATGCAATTTAGTTTTTCAACAGAAACTGAACATTCTCCTGCAAATAAAAATAAAATAATATGGACAAAAAAATGGGCACGCATCTTCACAAGATATCAATCATAATCAATGTGGTAACCCAAAAGAAAGAAAATGCTTAAAACCTCATAGAAAAAGAGAGGACAGGGGCCAAACCAACATGACAAACACTCAAAGAGGCCCAAACCAAAATTATTGAAATGATAACCTGGGGAGGGATAGGAGCACGGGAGGGGAAAGACTTGATTAGTTGATTCAAGGTCAAAAATCAGCCCAGCAACAGGAGTAAAAATGGAAACCGAGGGGTGGATTAGGAGAAACACAATGGAAGAATTTCCATGTTGTGGTTTACCAAGGGCCCTCAACTGATCCAGTGCTTCCTAAACAAGTTGCTCAGATCAGTGTTTAAAAAACCGGACCGACCAATCCAACCGGAAAAACTCGGAGCCGGTCCGGCAATCCGGTTCAGTTGATATACAACAACTGTTGGAGATGAAAAACCATGAAATTTAAATAAAACTGCCCAAACCACTGGTTGAATCGGCGGTTCAATTGAACCGTTCGCGGTTTTAGACAACCGGCCAGGTCTTAACTATAAAAGGGACATCCTTTTTATGAAGGTCTTTAAATGAAAATCTCTCGACTTTCTCTGCATCCGTGATGGGCTTCACGACGTCAAGGCTGCAATGGCAACTTCATGATGAGGCATCGATGATGACTTCACGGTGAGCCATTGACAGAAACAAGAAGATTTCAACAGTGACAGTGAGTTTTTCCTTTTTCTATTTCTCTTTCTATTCTTGATTTACTCTATTTTCTTTCAATTTCTTTTCTCCCTAAACTAACACCACCCACCAATCAACTTTACTAAATCAATAGCAGAGGTAAAAGAAGAAGAAGAAGAAGAAAAAAGTGTTGATTTTTGGGAAGATTCTCTATGCAACCTGTAGTCTATCTTGGCTTCAACCTTTCCACTCATTCCATTTTGCTCATCTGTATTTTTTTCCAACTAAATAGAGATGAATCTAAAAAGTTTCTTTATGAGGTGTGCCAACTTAGACAATGATTGAAGTGGTAGCTTGTGATGTGTCCTCAGTTAGGATTGAATGTTCAATCTTAGTTAATATAGTTACAGTATGCAATCTCCTTACAATGTGAAATTGATATTAAAACTTTTGGCTCGGCAGAATCAATTTTTAGGCTTGGTGAAATATTCAGTTCAGTTGGACTCCAATGTTTTGGCTTCCAATTTTTTTTATAGAGTAATACCAAGGTAAGTAATTATTAGAAATTATGTAGTTTTTCTTATTACTTTTGTTATTTGATCTTTATATTTAAATTAATTGCTTTAAATTCTAAAGATCATAGTTCATATTTGAAATACTATTTCAATATAATTGAATATTGTTGTGTTTTTTTAATCTAAAGATCTTTAGGTTTAGTAAGGTGATAATAAAATATAGAAATTTTTTGGATTTTTTTCATATATCTAATAATTTATATATTATTAATATTAATGATAAATATATTTATGATGTAATTATGACATCACAGTTCGATTCCACTTGACCCGGTGACCCAATCTTTTTCTAGTTTGCCAAACGGTCTGGGTTTTATAACTTTGGCTCAGATGGATGGGTTGTGATCCAACAAAATTATGATCATGATACAAACAGCATTTCAGAAAAATGGTAATGTATCTATCAACGTCTAACCTGTACCAAGCAATGACTTTTCTGCACATAAAGTTTCCTAAATTTTTAATTCCTGTCGATTTAATTCTAAAAATTCATCTTCTTGCTTCTTAGCACAAGAGACTACTTGGAAGAATGAAATGGTGATGAGAAAACTGATACCCTGACTGTTAAATTGGAAATTTTTCCATGGAACCAAGACCAAGTGATCACTAGCTTAAGATAAGGATGACCTGTACCAACATTAACTTCTATGTTGTCTTTCCCCACATTTTTCTTTTCTTTTTTTCAAGAAAAATAAGTTCTCCCTGACCTGAACATCTTAGCACGAAGTATGATACCATCTGAAGTATTTTTTAACAAGCCCCTTTCTTTTGCTCTACATCATCACTGTATTTATTGGCCAAGAGAAACACTCTTTTCATTTCTCTTTTCTTTCTTCGCATGTCTTTCCCCTTCATTTGCTTCCTAGTTCCTACTCAACCAGACCAAACAAATATGGTATATCACAGCAAAAAAAGGCTTGCTTGATGCACCCCAACAAAAAGTTGAATAGTGAGCCTGCTAGTCCTATCTCATGGCCATTAGAACAATTTCACCACAATAGCCAACTTATAGCTTGATATCACTTTTTTTCTTTTCTGTTTTTTTGTTCTATTTTCCCTGTTTTGAGAAAAGAGTTTTTTTTTTCTATTTTTGGGGGGGGGGGGGGGGGGGGGGGACGTTCTAGAGTTCTTACTTCAGGTGGCCAGCCCCAAACTGCTCTGCAAACAGTTGAAGTTCTGAGACGGTGTCAGGGGTGAAACCAGCAGCTGCTGCACGGACACAAGCAGTGGTTAAGTCCTGCCGAACAGCAACAAGCCTTACATCAATAGCTCTCAGAAGTTCCTTCCTGTATAAATGGAAAAAAAATAAAAAAAGAAAGACGGGTCAGAGAGAGAGAGAGATAACGGTCATTCACCATATTGACCAGAGTGCACTAGATGGCCATTAGGGACATTAACCAGTTTCCCTTTGAGAATAAAAGGCACGACAATCTTCCACAAGCAATGATAATCAAAACATGGCTATTCCTACAATTCACTTGTGCACTCAAATCCAGTTGCAAGCATCAACTGTCCACTTTCATGTTCATGGGTTGATGTAAATATATATAAAGGGATTAATTGTTTTGGTGTAAATGCTCCATGTTCATGGGTTGAGTCCCCCTTTATGGTTCTTTTGAATGAACACATTTAGTCTTACTTGCCAAAAAAATTTATCCATTAAGCACGCTTTATATATCAGTAAAACTGGACTTATCAAAAATTATATATATAGACACACACACCATAAAATGGAATCCAACAAATTTGATGCATCCATATTCAACTAAATGATTTCTAGCTAACTGTCCACTCAATGGAATTCCAGCAGACCGACCCTTATTTTCCAAAAAATCCCAGACCAATCATTTAAACCACGGAGCTTCCACAACCCTCATCCCATTATTACGTCATTTGGACAAAGAGAGCCCCTCGTCCTAAATCATTTTACTTTCAATGATGAACTTTGACAACCTTACAAAGGTACGTCCAGCACAAGACAGTTATCAGCTAAAAGCCATCCACAACGCAATGAGGAACTAGCTTCACCAGTTTAGACAAACTACTACTGCCACAAGTGTGTAAAGAAATTAAAAGAACAGTAGAAGAGACAGGAGGGAGGGGGGGGGGGGGAGAGAGAGATTATTACTTTGTTGCATCAGCAGCAGCTTTGGACTCTGGCTCCATGACCACCTGAAGCAAATTAGAGATACAGTAATGTGTTGAAAGTACTAGTAATAACTCATACTCCATTAAGAATCTTGTAAATGTTGATAATCCCAATTTAAATATCATTATTGAGTTTCCAAACAGAATGAAGTTAAATGTGATTGTAGTCCTAGATAACAGAAATTATATTATTCATCATCAAGGTCTAAATAGTCAAGAAAACTGTACAAAGTTGGGAAAGAGGGAAAAAAAGGCCAACATAAAGCATCTGACCATTAAGGCATTAACAAAATTCTCAATATACCATGCTGCTGGAGGAACCAACGAGGAAATTTTTATTTTTATTTTTGCTAAGTAAACCAACCAGAAAATGTTAATGTGCCTGTCCTAATCCTTAAGAAACATATCACATGTAACTACAATTAAATATAATTTTTTACTACTTTCAAAAATCTTGTAAATGATTTGATTGTCAAAATACTATAATTGTCTGCTAACATACAGAAAATCCTAGAAATGACATGAGAACTTCATGAGGATAATTAATAGATAACTCTAAGATGGGACTGCAATTATGGTAAGGACGATGTTGGAGAAACAAGTGAATTTCCGATAATAGTAGGCCTACACCATGGTTCAACATCAAGTCCTTTCCTTTTTGTTTTAGTAATGGATGAGCTGACTAAGCATATATAAGATAGAGTTTCATGGCGCATGCTCTTTGCTGATGTTATTATTTTAATTGATGAAACTAAAAGAGGAATAAATGTTAAATTAGAAATTAAGAAAGAAGCTCTAGAATAAAAAAGGTTTGAGATAAGAATGACAAAAACTAAATATCTTGAGTGTAACTTTAGTAAAACTAGAAAAACAAATGACGTTGTAGTGAATATTGACAATCAAGAATTAATATCTAGGTTTACTTATTCATCAAAAGGGAGATGATGTTACTCATAGAATCAAAGCTAACATGAGTTAAGTGGAGAAGTGCGTCTAACGTACGACCGACATATACCTTTACCTTTAAAATTGAAAGATAAATTATATAGAACAACTATTGCACAAACAATTTGTATGGAACAAAATGTTGGACAGTTAAGAAACAACATGTTAATAAAATGAGTGTAGCCAAAATAAGGGTTTTGAGATGGACGCACAAAGTAAGACAAGAAAATATAGAATTAAAAATGAATACAAGACAAGAAAAGATAAATTAAAAACAAAAATATTCGTGAGAGGAATAATACCTATAAGAAATAAAATGAGAAAAAACCCATTAAGGTGATATGGCCATGTACAACAGAGACCAGTAAATGCACCAGAGGAGCGGCATGGTTCATATTGAGAGTCATGCTAGTAGACAGGGGTAACCAAAATTAATTTTGGTAGAGGTAGTTAAAAAAGATAGATATGCATGGTCTAATTGCGAAAATTGTCTTAAATAATTAGAATGGTAAGACATGATTCATATAACCAATTCCAAATAATTAGAATAAGACTTTACTGAGTTGAGTTATCCAGGATGTGCCTGGCATGTTTCTGGGCATATTAGAATCATGTTGTGTCCAACACAGACACAATGCCTCCAAGAGCTAGTGCTACTTAGCTCGAGACCAGTAATTTTCTATGTTAGATAAGATATAAAGAAATTTGAGTATAGGAATCCATACATTCTGGTACTCTATATTGTAAGGGATCCATACATTCTGGTACTCTTCAGAGGCACAAGATAATCGAATTTTAAGGGACCACATCTTGTGGGTCGGGTCCCAAAGTAGAATGTCTCACTCATTTGTGTGTGTACTATCCATGTCCGCTCAAGAGAGGGAGAGATTATCTGAACCTTTATATTTCAAATTCATTCTTCTCTTTGTGATCCTCTTCTTCCATAATGAAGCCAATTTACACTCTATGAAACCCTAATAGCTAAGTCAAAAGTTTATCCCACCAAAATCATAACGCGTCATGAATCATGATTCAAAGTATATAGCCAAAATCATTCCTAACATTGAGTAAAAAAAAAAAGCACTAACAAAATTTTTATAAAAAAAAAAAAACCGAAGGAGAATCAAAGTGCACATGACCACTTGAAAATTTAAATGCCACGCCATCCTCCTACAAGTCCCCTTTTTTCGATAGGTAAATCACACACGCACACTTTGCCCCTTTGGGGACTTAATAACTTCTGTATGGGAAGGAGGAGATACCAGTCAAGCCAGAGCATGTTGGTTTCTCATACAGGTCCCAGTATTAAGTTAGTCTACAAAGATTTGTTCACTTGGTAAATTGAATTCTAATTACACTTTCACAATACCAAAAAATTATAAAACTATCCATTTTAGGATATTTTAAATTGTTTTAAGACTACATGTTATTAGTGACCTCATACTCAACATTAAAGAGGAATAAAGACGAAAAGAATCTGCGACACCATGCTTCAGCTTTAGACAGGGGGAAATCTTTCTTTTTATATGCTATTTTTTCAGTAGGCTTTTTGTAACGAACCATGAAGAATGCAGTTACTGACATGATGCTGTCCTTCAACATAATGATGATGGGCATTTAAGAACGTTTTCAAGGTTTCCGTGAAAATGCTAAATGCCCGTATTATTTTGGTTAGATCTCACCATATTTTGCTCATGTTTCATCACATTTTACTTATCAGAGAATTATTGCTTTTATTGCTTTATAAATACACATATAATATGTGTATGTAATTGCTTTTATTTTTTGGCCTGTTCCATTGGTAATTATCAGAGAATTTTTATTAAAAATAGCTTTTTTCAACTATAAAGTATTTTTTTTTCATATTTTCATTTTATACATACATACACATAATGTGTGTGTCTGTGGGTGCAGTGACTAATTTAGAAATCATATCAGAGAACATGCTATGTATTAAAGGTTATATACAACGTAATGACATATTCACTGGACAACTAACACCTTTCCATCTAGGTAGGCCCAACTTCAGCTCACCTAGGCATTTGGCCAAACTGTAAGTTTTATCAGTGTAAAATTTAAAAAGTAAAAAGCAGCACTGGAATACCAGGTCACGCTGTGTCCCTACCCAAACCATGATGATACCTACCAATCACAAATCTCACCCCTTGGTGGGACCTGAGAAGATGCTGTTGTCTCAGTGACGTACAAACCAAGAACTAACATATGTTGTTAATTCATGCATGTCAGTAGGTATAACAGATATTATGGACCGTACAAAGTTTCAACACACAGAAGGAATGCTCCCATATAATTTGAACAAAGTACGGAGAAAAAAAGTCAGGGTGGGGGGACAAAGTCTATTGTGTTCAGTTATCTAAAGCTTGAGGCATGCACAATCAAAGACAAAGCTCCAAATTTTTTTATTGTTTCCAATCTTGCTCTCACAAATCAACTCGAATCAATAGAATAATAAGAGAACAAAAAATACAGAATGAAGCAGAAAGACCCATTACTAATGTAGTTAACTATCAATCACAAAAGCGAAGGTTTTTGCGCCATCTAATTCCATGTTACCAAAAAACAGCTAAGGGTAAAAACAAAAGGGCATCAAAATCTTCAACAAAGTGACTCCATGCAACCCACCAACTCTTAACCTAATCCAGGTTATTTAGGCTCAGGCACTAAACTTATGATTTTCACATCCACCGTACCCACAACCAGATCTTTTAGATATCATAAAAAGCGCATTTTTGCTCACTAGTCCAATTAACACCCTACTTGGCTTACCCTTTGACATTTTAAGGCCTTCAACTTAAAGCAAAGTTTACACTGAGAGTGATCATTCATAGCACATTACAATACAATTAATTAACGTTTCTATCTCAATGTGCATCAGTGCAAGGTATATATGTATATTAAGTTCCCAAATCAATGTCAAACAACTGCAAACATGCCTATGGTAATGATCAATTGTTGAGTAACTAATTATTAACAGGATAGACCTTACATACCAAGAGATTGGTAATGATAAATGGTTGAGTAACTAATTATTAACGGCACAGACCTTACATACCAAAAGATGAGAAAGATGGCCATTGGTATGATATTAATGTTTAAAGTAAGCGTTACTAATGGGGGTATAGTTGGAGTCAAAGGTATCTTACTTGTACTCTGACATTTGAAAGTAATCTGCTACTATTTTTAGACATGTACTTTTAAAGAAAACTTGACTCTAATACAGCATCTAACAATCATTTTTTCCTAATAAGTAATATCTAACAATCATTATGCTATGCACTAAGCCAAAAAAAATAGCTATCATTATGTTGTGAAAGCAATGTTACCTATCAAAAAAAAATGTTGTGAAAACAATTTTATCTTATTGGGCAATTTAGAAAGAATGTAGTTAACAGGCATCCATTTGCCATGCATAATATGGACATCCATAAAACATGTATCAAACCAACATTCTCATTAATTCATACCAAATTTTAATGAAATCCAATAATTTGATTCAATTAGTGGCATGTCATACCCTCATACCCTTTTTTTTTCTTTGGTAAAGCCTACAAGGACACTTTATACTTGTATCACGAACCGGTGATAACCCAAAGACCATGATCCAGTATCCTACATAATCCTACAAATGATCAATCCAAAAAGTGCAAACAGTGGCTACAGCTGTCACTTAACCAAAAAACCTGACTGTTCCCCATTTCTACTAGGCACTCCTATTCAAATATCCTCTTTTTTATAAGCACTCCTATCAAATATCCTTTAAAATAGAACTAACAATAAAAGGAAAAACTAGAAAAGGAAACTCTTCGGAGAAAACAAAGGGTAAAGAAATATAGGAAACTCAAGAAGTCAAGAGAACACCATATTTGCTTCTTTACTTAACAATTTGATTTACTAAAAAGTCAAGAGAAAGCCATATTTGCTTCTTTATTTAACAACTTAATGTAGTATAAATTACTTGGTTAGTGAAAACATGCCCCCTTTAAGAGCGAAACTAGCACTCTGTTTGGTAGGGGAGAGACTAACAACTTGATGTAGTATAAATTACTTGGTTAATGAAAACATGCCCCCTTTAAGAGTGCAAACAAGCAGTCTGTTTGGTAGGGGTGAGACTAAGAGGAAAGGAAGAGAAGAGTGAAAGGGAAAGCAATGAAGGCAGTTTCCTCATTTCGTACCAAGGGAGGGAAAGGAAAAATGAAGGGAGAGCAAATTCCTTAATTTCCACCATTTCCAATTTTGCTAAATGTACATGGAAAGGTACTTCAAAGTTTTGCCCTTCATTTCCATCCTAATCGGCCAAACCAATAGACAGAAAGACAAACTCTTCTCCCTCCCTTACCATTTCCATCCCCTCTTATCCTATCCTTTCTCTCAGTTCTTCATCCCTCCACCAAAAGAACCATGAGGCTTTGAGCCCCGCGCCAATCAATACACCCATTTACTCTAATAAAAAAATTCACATGGTAGTTATTTAACTTAATAGTTCCTAAGTTCCTTGAGTTTTTGTATGTCAAAGTATTTCAATCATGTTAAAGATTAGTGTTGGTTATCAAGTTTTTTTTTCTTTTTTCCTTTATAGATTTCTCTATTGTTGCTCTTGTTGGGAATTAGTTGAGTCTAATTTAGAGTCTAGAAAGTCTTCTTCGCTAGAAAAATCTTATTTGAGGAGTTTCCCGTTCTTTAGAAGTTCTATTTTTTAGCATGTTCTATATTTTTTAGTTCCTATTTTGGGTCCAACTAGGAGTGTTTTCTTTGTCTGATTTACCACTAAATTTACTAAGAAGCTTTCTCAAAAACTACTATCTAACGTCAGTCCGTTGATGTAGGGTACGGGGAGGAATACACTAGGTGCAAATCTGACCTTTGCATTAATGGCACAGAGTAGTTGCCCTTACAATTCAACTCTTGTTCTCACAATTGATAAGGCTGACTTTTTACCATTCACGAAGAAGACCCTAGTTAAAAGCTTTTTATTTTAAAAATAAAAATAAAATTTGATAAATCTATTTTCTAAAATTTGAGTCATGTTAGATACTATATTAGTAAATTATGTTTAAACAGCATTATTGAATTTGATGAATTTAATTCATAAAATTAATGATTGTCTTCTTTATCTCCTTTCTCTTGTTCTTCTTTTCTACTTGTGTCTGCCAAAATTCTAGCAAGCGTATTTCTAAAATGTTAGCCTCTTATAACCAAACCATCAAATCACAATTATTCTAATATAAACCCATCTACAAATCATCATGCATCCCATCTATCTTCACAAAACCTAAAACCATAAATAGTTCTAAGCAGTAGCCCACTAAATGACTGATTATAGACTTAATTATTCTAAATTGCTATGTCCCACACCACAATGGCATACAAGAAGTAGTACACCAAATATTGCAGTCCGTAAAGAAGCAATCTCCAGCTGTTAGCTTTATATATATATACCTTTACTTATCCCAAAAAAATCAAAACTATTCAAGGTGAAAGAGAAAAATTAACTACTTAAAGCCAGATGATAGACAGTGAAACATACCCCCTGTGGCGGAAAGCTGATCTCCTGCTCCCTGAAATAAAAAAATTCTCAACTTCAGGGAAGAAAGAATAAAGATTTTGGTACTCCCATCTATTATTTATCATGAATGTATACTTGTAAGTGCTACCGGAGCTACTACCTGTGAATAAATTCTCCGGGCTGCTTCTAATTGAGACATCTCTGCGTCAAATGTACTGACGAGTTCCAAAACCTCTGGCGTACTAACAAACCGAACAAACCTGGAGACAGCAAGTCCCAGTTACATCCAAGTTCATATGCATAGTCAAATAATACTTCAGTTGGCAGTGTGCATAACCTCTCAAGTGTTCCCTTTGTGAACCACGTTCCAGCATTCTTACGTCTTTCAACTTCAAGCTTAATTGACTGAACTGACAGTGCTACTTGTTCTTCAGCAACCTTCAAATGAGTCACAAATGGCTTCACCAATCCTGATGCGAGCTTTTCAGTGTTTCCAGCACTGGAAACAAACAGTTCACATCTGCCCAGAAGAAAGTAATAAATAATCTTTAAAAACAAAAGATAAAAATAAAGCTGAAAATATAAAACCCATAAAGAAATATCCTCACCTTGAGCGCTCTGGTGACAGCTGAAATACAGCATAATCAAGAGGCGTGTCAGATTTCATTTTCCTTCTACTATACTGACAATATCTCTGCTCTGACCTCTTTCATATAAACAGATTACCACTTAAGATTCCAGATCCTATAAAGTCCATGATTAATTCAGTCCCAGGACTTCAAAAGCACAATTCAGACATAATAATTTTCTGAAATGTACCAGAAAATGCAGATTCTTAAAAAAAAATTATGAAAAATGAGTTCAGAAAAAATTTGAAATTGGGAAGAGCTGGTGGAACACTCAATATGTAAATCAGAAAATAAAATCAATTCTTCACTGATCTATATTTGACACCAAAATGAGACCCTCAAACAAAGTGGTAATCCGGAAGAACATGCCTTGTAAAGCCAAAATCAGTAAACAAAAGTAGATTATAGATCTTAATTCTTAAAAAATTAAGCTTCCGAATAAAATGCAACTGAAATTGAACTACTCCACTAACACAAATCAGATAAGCTAAATTCAAATAATGTCGCAGATCTGATTCTACAATAACAAAATTCAAATGCCAAATGGAACATACACATACGAATATACATATATAAGAGTAAGCCTTTGGTAAGTTTGGAGTTCACTCAACTTAAATACAGCATAACCTAACGAAGTCCAAAGAGTCTCAAAAGCGACTTGCATGTAGAATCAGTCCCAATGACAGAGAACAGAGAACCGTAAATAAAGAACCCGAATAACCCTAGCAATTTTGGTACGAAATTTGAGAAATAAATGTGAGACGATCGTCGAAATCGAAACTTACCCAGGCGATGTCAATGTGGAAACCTTCGATTGTCGAAACGGATCGTTCGATTTGGGTTCATATCCGAACCAACATTCCGATTCTTTCTTGCTTTTATATTCTTCTTCTTCAATTTTTGTCTCCAATATAAAGAGTATAGATAGCTTTTTCGGAATTTTTTCCCCTTTTTTTGTTTTTTGTTTTTTGGTTTTCCCGGTTCTACGAAAACCCTACAACGGACTGACTCGTACCTATCGTCGATGGTTTTCGCTTTTTACTCCTTCCTCAAAATGATCCTCTCTCTCTCTATCTATTCGAGATACAGTAGAGAGAGAGTCAGGGACTCAACGGGCAGTGTGCTGTGCTTCAGGCAAACAAATTTAATTACTCCAACCTTAACCAGGATGAAAGGCAAGTCTTTGTTGTTTTTGTTTCAAATTTACAAAAACAACACTTGACAATTGTTGTTCTGGAATTACCACCCCACCCCACTTGTCATTTTGTTGTCCAACAAAAATCCAACCTTTATTGATATAG
Source organism: Nyssa sinensis (assembly GCA_008638375.1). Taxonomy (NCBI): domain Eukaryota; kingdom Viridiplantae; phylum Streptophyta; class Magnoliopsida; order Cornales; family Nyssaceae; genus Nyssa; species Nyssa sinensis. The sequence goes on along the minus strand of CM018035.1, from coordinate 1,389,634 downwards.
TTGCAACCTGCAAACAGTGCAGCTCAAGCAGTTATTTTAACGTAAAATTCTACTGATGATATTGATAGAGGTGGGTTAAAATTCAATTTTTATAACTTGCCCACCATTCTCCGAAAGGGTATAATTGACTCGTTGAAATTTGAATGATTCACTTTGCAGAGGGAAGGACATTTTAGAAATTTTACTGCACAAGGTCCGGTCAAGTGTCAACTCTAGATTCTGATTTTAACGGTTCTGTAAATTACGTGTGGAAGTGAGACCCTGACAGTGAGAATTGTCAAACAGTGCAGCTCAAGCAGTTATTTTAACGTAAAATTCTACTGATGATATTGATAGAGGTGGGTTAAAATTCAGATCTCTACTTTAGTGAATAAAGGTCTCTTTCGTATTACAACATTTTTCTCCAACAAAATTACCATTTGTTTTGAAGATATGTTTTATTAATTTCCATCATAGGTTGAAATGACATGTTCTTGTAAAATCCTAAGATTTCATTTCACTTTCCAACCAGATTATGCCTTTTAGCCTTTTTTTTTTTTTTTTTTCTATTAATTTGTCGAGTCATGTTACATTTGGTAAAATTTAAAAATAATTACACTGATTATTTTTATAATATTTAACAATTACAGCCACCTCTTATCTAATATTTGATATTACATTGACTTTTCAAGTCAAAATTATTTGGTAACGGATGTTAACAAAAATTATGAATTTATTATTTTATCCTTAAAGAGGGATTACTTTTATCAACATTCTTGAAAATATAGGAAATGTCAATGTAATATACAAAAATAGTCATTTAAAAAAATGTTGAAAATAGTGGCAAACTTTGTATGGATGGATAATTTATATATTATTAGAATAACAGATTGAAGATCGATGTAATTATTCTTCAATTTTATCAATAGAAACTATTTGGGGGTGTGACCGAACGGTAAAAACATTAAGAATAAAATTTAATTATCTCGAATTTGAATTTTTTTTTTACTAACCGTTAACAACTAAAGATTAAATAATGAACTTGACTGTCAAAAATTAATTCTATCATTTTCCATCCTGATAAAATAAAAAACTTACCATATATAGTTTGAAAACATGGATTCACCTAATGCTCAATTATCAAGTCTTTGTCTCCGACATGGATCATTGTCTCAAAAAATTGTCAAATTTTAGTTTTTGACAACAAAGAGGTGGTGCATCGTGAGCCATAAACGTCTTAAACATCCCATCCCTATAAGATAGCAAGCACATATCAATCCTCTCAACAATGCACAAATTAGTTCTTATTTTAAATTTGTGTGAGACTTGTCAAACTTCACTTACAGAAGAAATCCCAGACTTTATTTATGTATTTTTTGTCATTACATAAATTGTTAGAAAATGCATACATTTGTAGGTAAAGAGAGGACACGTTTCCAATTTCAGTTGTATTATACTTACCCATGAAAATGGGATAATTGAAAATAACTTCTACTAACCAAAATGCTTTCAAAAACTATTCAAACTCGTTTTCAAAACTACAAATAATTATATATAATGTAGGTCATACATATACACGGGCGTCTTATTATACTAGTGAGAACTCTACAAATATTCCCAAATCTAACTATGCATCAAATTAGTGCCTTAGTCACACTAGTTTTTTTTTTTTTTTTTTTTCCAGCAGGAGCGAGTTATTTTCCATCATCTAATTTATGTGTCATTGAGCATTTTAATTTCCCTCTTAACTAAAAAAGGGAGTTAAACATTTTGTTTAGATTTTAACTCAATGACTAATTTTATAACACTTGGGCCTTGTTTGGTGGAGTTTTAAATTTTGAATAATAAATTATAAAATAATATATTTAAACAAGTTTATTTATTATTCGGTTATTTGATAAAACTTATATAAAAGTAATTATATATTGTAAATTTTATTTTTATTATTTATATTATATACATTAGATAATATGTAAATAGTAGAGAAAGAGATAAGACGTATAAAAAGACAAAAATTATTTGAAAAACATAATTTTGTTACTTTTATAAAACATTAATTTGCAATTGTAATTCTTGAATGAATCTCATGATCCCTAGTACCTTTAAAATTTTCAAAATCATATTTTATATATTTCTACCGTCTATATTTATAAAACAAATTCCTTGCATGTCGTAGCGACTTGTGAAGTTTCATTTTTTCTAGTTGCATTATTTTCGTTATATTTTTTTTAAGTAAATGAGTATTGGAAAGCAACTCAATTAAGTTTATATTTAGATGAAAATAAAATTTGTATGTTTTTTAATAAGATAGTGAGATTCGAGTTCACGATTATCCTTTATAAAAGAGCATAAGTGATCAACTGAACTCATCCCGATTTATTGATAATATTAAACTTTCGTTTTCAAGGCACGTGACTTTGTTAGGATGAAGTTGACAAATTTGTCTCGCCATTTATATTTTGACACGTGTTAACTTAAAGTGACTCCATACAAAAATAATTATTATAAATAATGGCTAAGGTTTGTTTTTTTTCTTCTCTCAAGTGGTATAATTTCCACTACTTTTCTTTTTATGGGTTATTGTCACAACTTGAATTCTACTCTTTCTTATGTGAACTAACATAATACTATTTAATTACGGCCTACTTTGGCCTCCCAAACAATATATATATATACCCGTAAAAAATGAAGATTTAATACAAATATATTATTAAAAAATTTACATTTAACATGAATTTTGGAGGATAAATTATAAGTAAATTCAATAATTTCAAAAAATTACACTTAACTTGACATAGAAAAAAATAAGTTGCACTTATAATAATGTGCTACTGGCAGTTGATCATATGTTATCAATAGTTTATTATGTATTATTAATAATTTATTATGTGCTATTATTAATTTTGGTGGTAGAACGTAGTAAAATACGGATAATGTATAGTAATCTACTTATTCAGCTTAAGAGTAATTTACTATGTGCTATTGTTCTTATTATCGAGGGGAAGATACGATGATTTTTACTATTAGATGGTGTTGATGCTAATTTGAAAGTGTAAATCTTTCTCTAACTATAACAAAAGTAAATTGACGGTTGTGCGAGGTGCCACCACATGACGCTGCTGGGCGTGCAGCCCCCACAAGCCATCAATCTTGGTTGTCACGCTGGTTTTAGATCTGAGAATCTCGATTGCATGATGAGTAGACTTTGTTTTCCTCTTGACAATTAGCCCTTAGATCTGAATTCTAAGGTGGCCGGCTGCTTGAATGGTCAGTGGGGGCACATGTATCGGTGTTGTCTATTGACTTGTGTTGTTAGGCATGCCACATTGTCACCACAATGAATATGCTATCCTTTTTTTTTATTATTATTTATTTTAGTATATTGGATGAAATTATTTTAAGTATGTGCCTACCTGTCATATAAAATAAAATTAATTATCTTGTATCAATATGTTTTCACAAATGTGCAATCCTGTTAGTCCAATTAAACAAACGATGATACATAAATCTTGTCCTTAATTGAAAATAACTTTTTGATTATACAAAAATTATCAATGAAATTAATTTTCGATTATAATAGAACTAGGTTTACTTTTAACGGAAATTGAGGAATATGTATGATTTATATTCTTTATATCAGGATTGTGTCGGAACTGCTCCGTCCTGAATTGGTTATTGTTTTTATCAAAACCGAGTAATGCTATGCTGACTCAATAATTTTACTAAAAATATTTACACAACTAATATGACAGTATTGTATTAATTTCATATCACATCGAAACCGATTTAATAATATTAAATAATTTTGATAAAAATTTTAAGTAAGTATAACATTACTCAACGAAACCGATTTAGTAGTGGCCTTAACGGCTTTTGTTTGGACTTTTCAAGGCAGGGGCACTCCGTCATTTCTTCTTTAGACATACACATAACGTGAACTAATTTACTGTGTAGAATGACACTATCACAGGTAAATTTCACAATCACTTAAAATAAAAAATTATTTAATTTTAATGTACTGTCCTTATATGTTTCTCTGGATTCAAATTTTATATATTTATATCGGTAAATCAATGTCCCATTTTGTTTTTCATGAATACTCCATTGGAAGCACACCAACCAACCTGTGTAAACGCCAAATTACCCAACCAACTCTTTGATTCTTTTATGGTTAATCATCTTCTCTGCCTCGAAGGTCGTTCGCTTCCATATCCCCAAATTTTCTCTCTCTCAAATCATTCAATTTCCAGTCCAGGTACGTTGTTCTTCCCCATTCATTCCAACAATTCTGCTCTTGTTCTTGCCGCATTCATTTGATTCTGTTCATTTTTAGTTATGTAATCACACACGCACGCACGTACACATATACATGTATTATCAGTATGCGTTGTTTGGTAGCTAGGGTTTATACATATTTAATTCAGATCACCAGCAAAGTGAAGCAAATGCCAACCATAATATATATCTATGTATATGCTTGGGACTCATATTTTGGAATTTGCTCTTTCGTATGACCAAAAAACTTCATGAGTTGAATTTCTGTAAAGGTATCATGATTTGTTTAAAGTTTGAAATTCTGTGTACTTCAACTGGTGTTATTGTGGATCCCTACTGTGCTCTGTGCTGTTGCCTAGAGCTTTGCTAACGCTCGCATCAAGTTTCATCATCTCTTTATGATTTCTGTGTTTTTGGACCTCGGTTTTAGATTGCTTTATGGGAAACCTGGCACATCACGATGCTTTGGATTCACCCAAATCCACTACATATAATTGACGTGTGAATGAATTCTCTTTCAAGATATTAAAATGTAAGCTTTCTAAAAGTAAGAATAAAGAATTCTTAACCTTCCACCAAACTCATAATTTAGACTACATTTGACTATTTCACCATTAAATAATAATATTTTATCTTCATTGGGTTGAATTTGTTCCGTATCTAATTCAGTAAAAAGTTTACCAACGTCAAATTGAGCAAAGCCGACAAGATATCTTGTCACGAACTTTATATCTTAAACACTGGCTAAAGTATAGATTAGAAAACATCTCATCAACCAAAAAGATTCAAGTTCTTAAGCAAGATTTGAATTCCATAATTAATTATGTTTGTTGACCTATTTCATCAATATTCTCATTTTGGGCCCATCAAAATTTCTTTTTATTTGTAACATGGACAATTATTGTTATTTGCTATCTTTATCTCTTTTTTTTTATTAAGTAACTAGTTGGATGTTGTTGATTTTCTATCACATTTTTTTCTGCACACCTATGGCAATGCAATTAGGAAAAGTCAGTGACTTTTTACGAGAATACCCTAAAATTTACAAGCCATACTGAATAGACTAGAATAAAACAGCTATCTAGATGTATGGATTCTTGTGATTTGTGTCGGTGAAATGCCGCTAGCTTTATTTCCCTTTCACCAAAAATAAAAATAAAAATGCTGCTAGCTTAAGACCGATCCAAAAAAATAGAAATGATGCTAGCTTAAATTTCTTCATGGCTGTCAGATTTCTCATCCTACTAAAACCTTTGATAAGGTCACACCAACAAAATCAATTAACTTGATTTGGACTTTGCAAAAGATCTGAAATGTTATTGGCTTATTGGAGGAAGCAATGCTCAATTAATATCCTCCTTTTTCCTTCAGTATTTGTAAATGATGCGCCTTTGTGAAGCCATTTTCTGCTCTGTATAAAATATTTTTTTAAGCAAGAACACGGAAGAAAAAGAAAAAAAGAACACAAAGTAGTATCTGCCATCAGAATAATTATAAGTAAAGGAAACTGCATGTGTGCAGAAAAAGAAGTGATTTTGGCCGGTTTTTATTGTTTTTGGAAACTGTTTAATTTGTTTATTGAATACTAAGAAAAAATGACAACCGAAGTAGTGAACACATTTGGTGGAGCATTTTTGAAAACCAATTTTGAGGAATTTTCCTGGAAACTTCCTTTTTTTGATGAATATTTAGAACTTTTTTTTCTTCTTCAAAAAGTGGAATCCTTTAGAAAAGAAAAAGGACCAAAAAAATGACCGTTTTGTAAACTTTTTCATCATTTTCATGTCAAAAATTAAGAAAGTGATAAAAATGAAACCGATATGAAACAGGTCCTTGTTGTTTCAAATCGCGATACCAACTTTCAACTCAAATTAAAATTCAATTGCATTTAAAATTCAAAAATTGAAGCACAAGTTTGGTTTGAGAAAAATTCCGCATAAATTGAATGAGATGGTTTAGATAATAAACTGTAAACTTGCAGGATTTGTTCTCTGGTAAACAAAAGTGACTAATATTTCATGAAATTTTCACTCTTCTGTTTAATAATCAAGGTAGGATCTTTTCTCCAACACCAAAATGAAAAACAGACAGCTTAAAAAAGAGAGTTTGCAGGTTAATGGATAAAAAAGAGTAGAAGGAATGGCTTAGGAAAAAAGATATCCTGAAGGATTGAGGAGAGAGAAAGAAAACAAAGATTGGGAGGAAGAGGTTTAGGCAATCACATTCATACCCAAGTTCTTAGGCACTCTTAAGGAGAGATGCATCATATATCACAAAATAATATGTTATAAAATATTTCTCATTCCACGTCCAAAAAAGACCAATATAAGTCTCTATATCAAGGACTAAGAGCTTTGTAACCAACAACTTGGTGCAAGTTTGACTTAGAATACCTTGTGACCAAGTTTTGACTAGTAAGTCTTGGATCTTGTTCAGCCCATTAGACCTACCAAATCTGACCGAAAACACATAAACAGGTCCTCAATTAAAATCCAACATGGCAGCCGACTTTACAGCGAATAACTAAAAATTACCCTTGACAACAAATTTTTTTAAAATATATATAGAAACTGCAATATAACATAAAATTAATTAATTTCTTAGGCAAGTTCCACATTAAAATCATTCCAAGTAATTATATTACCCTTGAATTTGGATTTTCACTATGCTTGTTGTATTCTCCAAATCTTCATGGCACATTATTTGGATGATAGTAACATATGATGAACAAGACTAGTTTTTAGACTCCTAAACTTAACTGCATGCAATTCATCAGTGTTTATTTTCTGTTGTTTGTTTAATATTTCTGTCAATTCCTTCAATTCACACCATCATGTTGTTAGGTTGCTGATCACGAACAAATAGCATCTTTGGCGGCTTTTATTTTTCCTTTAATTTTTTTGATACAAAAGGTAACCAGGGTTTATAATGAATATCATGAGCTGTGAAAATGCCTTCTATAATTGCTGAGTTCTCATGAATTGGTTGCCAAGAATGATGACTTTGCTTTGCTTTAATTGGTCAGGCTCTTGGACAATCTTTATGACTCAAGTTGGACTGTTGGACTGGGAGGGGTAATTCGGTAAACTTTATTGGTGCTCTTACATTGCTACTTGTGTTTTGCCACAATCTGTATAACTCAACTTGAACTGTTGGATTAGTAGGGGTATTATCGTGAACTTATTGGTGCTCTCACGCTGCTGCTTGTGTTTTGCCAACATCTGCAGCAGGTTTATTTTACATCTTTTGAGTTTTATGTGTTATGGCTTTGTTTTTACAATGCTTTGTTGAAAATCTTGCAAGTTTTGATGCTTTGGATGCCAGAAAACCCTATATATATTGAATGTCTAGAATCTCAAAATATTTTATGAAAGAAACAGGATCTCAATACATGAATAAGTGAGCCTATCAAATAAATAAATAAAGAGCAAACCCTGTGCACAAAGCTCCTGCCATTGCGGGTCTGGAGAGGATTAATGTACGTAGTCTTACCCCTACAAGCGGAAAGACTGTTTTTGCGACTCGAATCCGTGACCTTCAAGACACAATGGAGCAACCTTACCGTTGCGCCAAAACTCGCCATCTATCAAATAAATAAATAAATAAAATGTAAGATGTTCAAAAGTAAGAATAATTTATTCTATATCTTTTGTCTGTCTCATTGTTACAACACATTTAACCATTTAGAGTAACATTATATTACCGGAACTGGTTTCAATATCTAAATTTTATTAAAGTTAGCAGCATCAATCTGAACATAGCAGACAAATCATCTTCTGAAAAACTGTACGCTTTGAACAACATCTATAGTGTAGAATTCAATCATCTCACAATTTAGAAATCTGAAGTTTCATGAGCAAATATTTTTTCCCAATTCCATCAGAATTTGTTAATGAAGCTTGTAATATACTTGTTGCATTTCATTTTTAGTTACTTTCTTGTATAGTATTGAATTCATTGTCTCTTTTTTAGTCGTTGAGAGGTGTAAAGGCAACGCAATATGAAATATCCATCTAGGTGATGTTTTGCAACCAGCAGCAACACCCTAGAAATACTACTGTAGTAGTTTTATAGGTTCTTTACCACTGAGGTTTTTGTAGGTGCTATATTGCCTATTGGTCTTTCTTCATAACAGCTAGACGGCTCATCCTTCCAGAATTTCTTCCTGAGGTGGCAGAGACAAAATCCAACTGCCAGGTGAAACTTGGCCAGTAGTTTGAAAACTGTGAATGCATTATAGTTGGAACTGATGCTCAATTTGTGTCAAGTTACCAAAAAAGGTCCCTAAACCTCGTCTTAAGTTCAGTTTTTTTTTTACCTCTTCTCTTCCATTCAAATTTAAGTTCTGTACTGTCGCTTCTTCCAGTGCTCAATACTAGCCAAAAAGGAAAACCTACTGTCCCCACTGTTCTAATTTGTTTTTTGTTTTTTTTTTTGTGATAGGTAACTCTCTCTCACACACACTAGTTTGCCGTTTAAGGAGACTTGAACCCCAACCTCCCATATGAGGAGGTGGAGATACCAACCAAATTAGATCTTGTTGGTCCCACTGTTCTAAGTTAATGGTAACATGTGAACCAACAAGTTAGGTTTTTATTGTGTTAAAAATAATAATACTCATCTTCAATTCAAATTAAGTACTTAAATGGATAAAACATTCATATAACGAGGCATAAGATTCGTAGAAAATGCAACATAATTGTAAGTTCTAAAATTCAGTATCGTCTTTGGATTAAGATTTGATATAAATTGTAAGATAATACTACAGTAAGCTCGAGATCATATGAGATATGTTGTTTTAACCATTGAGTGACTTAGGAAATAGAGATAAAGTGATTGAGATAAATGAGAACTCAATTTCAAAATCATCCAATGGTTAAAACATCTTGTCCCATACGAGTTCGAACTTACAGTAGCATTGTCCTAAATTGTAAGGTTCAAATTTAATAACGTAAGATTCAAACTAAAAAGAATTTGCCATATTTTTTTCCCATAATGAATATTAATATCTCTTCTTTTTTTAAAGCTTTAGATGAATCTGTTAGACTGTTACTACAAAAAAAGAAAAGAAGAGGCTATTTTCCCGCCTTGCACCTTTCCTTTTTTTCTATAGATTTTCTTTTTTCTTGAACTTGCACTTCTAAAACACAAGTCCCTTTCTAGTTCCAAAAGGTTATATGGATTTGTAGTTAGTTCCGATATCATTTTTTCCTTTGACCTATTAAATCCAACTAAGATGGCAATCAACAGCCTTGAAATATGCAAAATAACTATCTTTATATTGTGGACTTAATTGTGATTCATTATAGGGTAATGTTACTGGAAGTTCGAGCTCATATAAGAAAGTGTGTTTTAATTATTGGATGACTTAAAAATTAGAGATAAAGTGATTGATATAAATGAAAACCAATCTCAAGTTCCCATTGGTTATAGCAGCATTACCCTTCATTATAAACACAAACTTCATCTTGTGGGTGGAATATATAGCATGAGATTTCCGGTCTGCTATAATTTCCTTTCTTATTGCTTGTTTCATGCTTCGTACTAAATGGTCCATGATTTTGTGGTTGGCCAAAAAACTTCGTGTCAGCAAATAGCATGGGTTACACTCACCAAGCCTCCATGTCTATTTGCATCTACAACAACTTTACAAAGAATGTCTGATAAATTTTTTTTTTTTTACAAAGAATGCTATATTATTTGGGAATTATACTCGTATTAATGTGAGTTCTCTGTGTGTAGTAGGCACTAAGGGGAAAGTACAAGCTACCAAAGGAGATCTGTCTTGGTGAAATCTACAGCTTGATCAGTATTGGCTCAAATCCAGCATAACACACTTCATAGAAGATCTCTGCAGGTGACTATAAAATCCAAAGACCAAATTCAGTTAAGCATTAAATGATTGTCGTTGAGTTTTGACACAGCTAAATCGGGGCAAAGGAGGAGCAGAGAAAGATAAAACATTCAAACTGCCAAGTTCAAATACAAATTTATCTAACCCCCATAAACAGAGCAATCTAATTTAGTAATTTGATCTAAATCTTAACTACTGCTATCACTATTATTGTTGTTGTTGTTATGATGATTACTATTCCCGACCCTTCTATGCTTCAGCTGTGAAAGCTCCAGTTGCGTCTTCATGAAAAACTGCATTCTTTGCAACTCAAGTTCTTTGGCAAACTTCATCCTCTGCTTCTCCATCTCCACCAATTGCTGCAGTTTAGAGCTCTCCGCCTGCTCATATGCCTCCCCGAATTTCAGTATCGCCCGAGTCAGCTCTCCCACTGAATTTCCCCAATTCTTCTCTTTCGCTCCTCTATCCTTGCCCCTATATGCCCCGGGACGATGTACTGTATTGGAATTCAATTCTCTCTGAATCCTTGGCCTCTTCCGCGCATACGTCTCTGGTGGGAAACTATCAGTTGAATCGGGAGAAGGCTCTGGTTCAGACTGAGACGAGTCCGAATCGACTGGAGCTCGTCTACGAAACTGCTGCTTCTGCTTCTTCTGCTGCTGCTGTTTCTGCTGTTGTGGAATTTGGAGGACTGATCTAAACCCCACTGGGATTCCCATAGGTACTTTTTGGCCTCCCGAAGATAAACTTGGAGTTACCGAAGATGTGCCGGCACCGGCACCGGCACCGGATGCCATCTTGGCTGTGGGACCAATCAATTGATCAAGTCTCTCGAAAAAAGGCCACTTGCTTGGACCACCACCGCCGGCGATCTTCGCCTTCTCGAGCTTGTACTTCTTCTTCACCGTATCGATGCGGTTTTTACACTGGATGTCAGTTTTCGGCGGCTTGGTGTAATCATCACGGCTGCTGACTATATCAGCAACGTCTTTCCAGTGCTTCTGCTTCAGATTTCCTCTGCTTAGTTCCAGGTACCTTTCGCCCCAGGCGTCGATTAACACCGATGTGGCCCCTTCGCTCCAGCAATCTTCACGGCCACCCCCTCCGCCGTTGCCGGTGGCTCTTGGCTGCTGGATGGGGAGGGCTAGGGTTAAGGTGTTCTGAGGAGGAGCGGCGGCTACCGTCACCGTTATCCTCCCGTTTGGGCGGAGGGGACGCCGGAGATCCACTCCCGGGCGATAGGTGTGACTGGATTTCTTCGTCGTCTTCCATAGTAAAGGTGCTATCTTGCGTTGGAAATTCACCGATCTGACGGCGAGATGAATGGTCGCTGGAAAGTAAACGGTGGGAGTTGTTCTTCGGTGAAAGGATTAGGGTTTTGGGATTGACCGGCGAATTTATTGACGGGCGTTTTAACACCTTTTTACATCATAAAGTTATAAACTTGTTTGGTAATCCGTTGACGGAAAAACAGAGGGAGTTGACGGCGTCGGTCCAGGCACGCCGAATGGTGGGACACGTGAAGGGAAATGGGCCTGATCCGATTGCTTTTTTCGGATTCTGTTGTTAGTTCCGGAAAAGTGTTTCCCCCGTGGGTTGGCTGACGTTCCTTTTTTAGCTAATTATTAATTAACATTTCTTAATTTTTCCTAAATGAACAGTTGCACCTCCGTTGAGAGCTCGAGCTCGAGAACGAGAAAGAAAGAGAGAGACGAGGTAAGCGTGGTAAAACCTGTCTTGATCCGGTGGAATTAACTTATCAGTGTTGATTTGGTTAAGTTATGCACAAAGTGTTGATAGAAATAAGTAATTAATAGAAAAATATTTAGGTATCTAATAAATATTATTAAAAAACAATTAGGAAATTAGAAGTAGATAAAGATGACTAATCAAAGAAAAAGGAAAAAGATAATTAAAATAATATTACACTTTTTTTTCTAATTAAGTTATTAAAGAGCAGTTTTCAAGATTAAAAAAGTGTAGTTGCATAAGTTGATTTGAATATATTGTACTCAAATAATTTTTTTTGAGTTAAGTATTTAATTTATTTTCAAACAATGTAAGCTAATTTCATTAAACTAAAATAAACAGGAATTTAGCCGAATTCTCTCCGTCATTTCTACAATTGACATGACTGAGTTAGCTAGTTGCTATTACTGAAATGGCGATGGAGGCTCCTCTTGTAGGTAGTTAAGTCATTCATAAAGTAAAGAGAAATGGTATGACTTTATACGGCAAAGAGATTTAGATGACATGATAATGATGCATTAGATGCTTATCACATTATATTATGATTTAATATTTGATAAATTATATTTAGTAACATTTTTTTAAATAAAAATAGTATTAGTGTAAGCTAAGGCAGATGGAGTAATGGTCGTGTGTCACAGGGTCAAAATTCGAACTTGAATTTTTCTGTCTTGTGATAGCACTAAGACACTGTATTAGTCAGTCAATAAACACACACACATACACACGCCCAAGAGGCTTAAAGAAGATAGCAACACAAAAGACACACTTTACAAAAAAATCTTTCCAACCTTCACTTTTCTCAACAGTATAGGAATACAACCTTTAGAGTTGTGTGACAAGAAGCACTCTTACTCACTTCTTTGCCTTTACCCCTCTACTACATAGTGTATATATAGACAAAACATACAACCGTCCATGTATGTGTCTGTGACACGCACATGGGTTGCAGTTACACCCCAACTGCTAGGGTTCTGTCTGAACAAATCACAGACAGTTACCTGTTACTTATAGTTGACACCCCCAACTGCTAGGGGTTGTCTGAAGCCACTGATGTGCGCCACATATAAGCAAGAAATTCATCTCATTGTTGCATATATTGCTAGCCTATAGGATCAAGCATCAACACAGCATGGTAGTTACCCTTGTCTGCCCTTAGACAACTTTGTCTTGTGCCAGACCAACAACTGCCTTCACCTGTTTTGTCTCAACTAAAGTCACCCCAAGCTCTCTCTTAAGGACAAGGTTACGAGCACTCAGCCTTCAATCAACGAACCACATGATCCCACCAATGTTTCATTGTCAGCCCCAATTGCCAAACCATGCCTACTCATGGCTTGGTCTTGTATTGTCAAACGTTACCACTATATGCCGCTATTGTTGGTGATGAAGGTCGGACCACCATGTCAAACCCAGCTTACAATAACAACAACATGCCTTGCCTCAGAGGTGCTAAGGTCTTTGGCCGCATAGCTTACTCGCCCATGTGCACCTTAGGGAGATACTCCCCCTTATATATGTCTTAGGACAATTCACCCAGCTGACATGAGTAGACACAACTACTTGCAGAGACAAGTTGCTCCCTCTATGCGCGTACATTTTGTCAAAAGCTGTCTATACGCGCCAAGTATTGTCGAAGTGTACTGACTTGGCCTTTGCTGCACCAAGTCTGAAGTATCCATTAAGACAACCCAATATCAAGTAAGAATGCCCATGACAGGCCACCCCCACCCTGGCCTTGTCATTGGTTGAGACTCACCATACCTTAGCCTTATCAAGGGGCCTAACACCGTGTGAATTTATGCGTGTGGGTGGGTTTAGTTACAAATAAAACAAAACATAGTGCATGTGCTTCACTTCAGTGTGGGTTCTATTTCCTTCTCATTTAATAAACTTTAAAGTTGTATAGAATTCTCTGAAAGATATATGACGACATGAATATATATCGCTGCAAAAATCTGCAAATGGCCCTTCAATTCCCCAGAATCGTGGACTCAACCAAATTGTGAGGGTAAACCGTAAACATTTCAATGCCACTTGTACTTCCAATATATATATAAAAAATGAAAGGTCACTTACTTCTGTTATCAAACCAAAGCTTGACGTGTGTTATCCCACATTCCAGGAGTAGTGATCACCATTTTCACTGGCCGTTACCAGGAAAAAAGATCAATCAAGAAATAAAAGTTAAACAAGCCGCCATGTTTATGGGGTAAATAATCTCAATAAATATATATGACCAACAATATGATGGGGAATCATCATACACTTGCTAGTATTATCCACTACGAATGAGATGCTACAAAACTGGCAAGAGTCCCATCCTCTACACTCAAATTTTTTTTCGGTGGCCATCCTTGTACCAAGAACATTTTTAATGTGGTTTTGGCTTAAAAATCATCAACAGCAAAATTTCACGTAGCGGTAGGCAGTGCTAAGCGAATTCCGTGAAGTTGAGGTCCTGCAATCACTTGGCAACCCAAGCGAGACCTGCAAAAAAAAAATCATAAAATCAAATCAAAATAGTTTGGGTGGTTTGAGAATTTGTTGATCAGTCTACAAAAAGAGGAACTTACGTCTCTGTAAGGCCAAAAGCAAGATCTAACATGTCATTCTCCTCATCAGTTGGATCTTCTAGTTTATTGTAATACTCCGTGTCCTAAGCAAAAGTTTCACGAATTAACTTCACACGGGGCCTTGGTGTTATTCTTAATCAACACCCACACGAGTACATAAAACACGCATGTGCGCACGCTTTAGCAAGTAACTTGATGTCAAAGGCAACAATCAGAGAACAAAATCCATAAAGAGCAAGTGGACATCTTTTTTGTTTATCGCTTAATATGTAGTAATCATTGAAGATATACATTTTTTGCCATATGGAGGTGAAAGTGTCCATTAACATACCATTATGATCACATGACAAGTCGAACAAGCAAGCGATCCTTCACATGCCCCTGTAATCAAATTGAAATTAATTAGTCTATTGAATGTGCAGCTCACAGAAGATACTAAGTTGAGCAGTTCTGTGCTAGACAAGTTATATAGTCCCATCAATAGGAAGTCTAAAATTTGATTAACTGAAGCAAAACTGTTTGTCTTGGACATCTTATGCCCACAATAAAGTTAGAATAATAATAATAATGAAAGGATAGGGCATAAGGTGCAAACAACAGAATTTGATGCCTCAAGTGTTTACCTTCAAGATCTATGTCATTTTCATGGGCAGCTTCTAACATGGACATTCCAATGGGGACCTTAATATGCTTCTCTCCATCTTTGTCTACAAACATCACAGATATTCTGCAGAATCAAACATGGGGGTAATTAGTAATAGGAAAATCAACCAAATTATGTATCTACAGAATACAGTCCATTGAGTTTTGTAGCAATGCAGCACAGCATCAACGGTGGAGGGCCCATTATACGACACTAAATTGTATGTGGTCATTTAGGGGAATACTACTGCACATACACCATTCTGATATGATGCTTTTGATTAACAAATTAATGAATTTCAATCTGCCCAATTACCATCATAGTTGCTTGAATGACGCAACAGTTTCCAGAGGCACTTTTGGGCTTTTGGTTGAGTGTGCCTAGCAATGGTGCACCATATTACCCATGGACACCAAAGATATCTGCATTGTATTTCACAAATCTTGGCCATCTCACCATTCAAATGGAAAAATGGAATTCACTGTATCTAACCACAAATAGAGGCCAACTTTTTTTCAGCCAAAAGGGCTGCAACTACTGTAAACAATCATTTGGTGAAGACTATACATTCCCCCCGATAGAACATGAACTTTCCTTTCACATTTTTGGTGTTGTTTTCTTTATTTCATCCTCTTTGGGTTCCTGATTATAGCTTTGCTACTCAATACTAGAGTGAACTCCTCCACCAATGTATTTCTCTTTGATATGGCAAAAACAACCTTTATCTGTAAAAGTGCAAGAACTTACTTTTCGTTTTCTTCACCCCCTCCCTCCAGAGTCTTAACGTCAGCTGTGGTAGAAAAAGGTTGGTAGCTCTGCATACAACATGAGATATAAAGCCAAGTCAGTTGCCCCCTAATGTCTACAGACAAGATTTTGGCTACTGAAAAAGGGTGAAGGAAAAGTCATAAAATGCCTAAACAATCTAATAGGTCAGGAAAAAAGAAGAAGAAAAAACTGATTGAACATCAAAACTGCTCAAATAATAAAATACAAAGAGGGATGCAAAACATGGATGAGAAATTGAGAACAACTCCCAAGTAGGCACAAACATAACACATGACCTTATAGAAAACTACTACATTATCCACTGCAGTAGGGGGCAGCACCAACAAGACTGAATTTCAGACTTAAGAGAACATCTAGGCAGAACATGAGGACCGACCGAGAATATATTCATAGGTACTTGCCCAAGTTGCAATGCCTGATTTCACAGAAAAATTGGTTGACTGATAGGTTATAATAAGTTAGATCGATAAATGCTTGAATGCATATCCAAAGTAATTAATAATGTTAGTAGTGATGCACTTGCATGCAAAGGAACATAATTCTCATTTTGGGGGGAAAGAGTACCAACCAGAGGCCAGAAAGAACGAATGTTAAACACATTTGAATATGCTGTTCTTGGTGTAGAAGTCAATTGACCTGCCAAAAAAGGCCCAGAACAGGGAAAAATCTGGTCAAGCCACGTTACCAGTTGCAGGAGGGAATTTTGCCAAAGAATTCCATTCTAGATCCAAACGGCATAAATGAATAATGTAGCTAAAGAGAATTTTAATACATAAATGGAAATCTGAGAACCCCATACACCCATAGCATAATGTATAAAAGGTAATTGGAATCACAAATAGGATCAACTTCAGTAGCAATTAACTAAAGAAAAATTATTCTGGAAATTTCATAACGGTAATATGAAGTGTAAACATGACTCATTTCCTGAATCAAGTGATACTTGTAAAAATTGTAATATTTGGGACAGAAAGAAATAAAAAAGGAAAGGGAGTCGGCACCCATTAAAACAATATTCAAATAGCAAAAAAATTTAATTCTTTTTTTTTCTTTGGGAGAGAGAGGGAGGAGGATTGGGAACCAAAGGCTCTACTGAATTCCATACATCACCACCATGAAGATTGAACTACACAGCTCATGCCACTTTTTAAGTAAATTGGCAAACAAATCATAAATTCATACCAAAAAAGGAGGGACCAAAAATAAATACTAAAAGTGGTGCAATGATAATTGTAATCCATGTAGTGTCTAAAAGACACCAATAGCCATCTCACAAAAATTAAATTGAGCAATCACATCCCTACCAATAGAACTAACGTGGGGTAAAGGAAGTGGAGATGAGATTCAAGAGCGTTGTCTGATAATTGAATACCCAACAAATTTGAAGTATAAGACAGACAAAAGGCAAGCTACACCATATAGTTGAGATGATGTGCAGTCAAGAGACAAAGTTTACATATAAATTTGCCTTAGATGAGACAAGGATTTTGAAATAGTAAATGGTCATATAAGAACAACTGAATAAAAAATCAGTGCATCTATTAGAAGTAAAATGTTAAGGGAAAGATGAGAAAGAAGTCCTCTATGAAGTTGGGTTCGTAATGTACAGTGAAGACCAGGAAAAAAGGATTAATGTGATCATTGCTACAAGGATGAGAGAAGTCCCGAAAATAACATAAATTGGCATAATGAGAAAAGATGTGGCAGCTTATGACCTTAAAGAAAATGTGAACCTAGATGAGCTGGAGGGCTGTAAAGGATTTGCATGGTGGACCCCAACTATTTGGGAATCATGGTTCCATCAAGTTAACTACAATCATTTGATTGGGAAATAGATGATTTGCAGTTTCCAAAAAGATATTTTGTTGGAAGAAATTATTCAAGGTACTATGCTAATGATTGCGAAGCTCTAGACTACACAAGGAGTCCAACATGAAAACTTCTAATTCTTTTTTTTTTGATCGATAGAAATTTCTAATTCTTTGATGGTGAAAACATAGTCCACAGGAATGTGCATTTGCTCAATTTCATGCAAATCTTGAATAAGACTGCCATCAATTCAGTAACACTCACTACTGGACTACCTCAAATTTCAGTCAGAAGTACACACACAATTAAATCCTAGTAAAACAAATTAAAACTTTTGACAACCAACTCCCAGAAACAAAGCTCAAATAAAAAACCACTTAGCTCTCAAATAAAAAAGTAGAATACATTCTTTTGCATATTCAATTATTCCATGTTGGGGTAGCAATGCTATTACAAACCAAATAAAGCACCTGTATCCAACAATTTTATTCCTTGTGCAACATTAATCCAACACACGACAAGTTCATCTCAATTCATTCAAGCTGAAGCACCAAAAGGGCTTGTCGGAGAATTCCTGATGCTTTGTAGACTTGCAGTTCAAATTGGGTCCAATAGCGAAGAAATGCAGCTTTTTTTTTTTTTTGATAGGTAAGCAATGCAGCACTTCTTATGACAAAAAACTGGCTAAAGCACCCACAACTTCACATAGAAGCATGCAATTTTACTGTCAAAGAAAATATGAACATTACCTATTCTTAAATTCTTGACTACATGAGCTCCAGGCCGTGAAAATTTAGTGATGAACATAATAATTGGCAGTCACACAGAACCTGAGGCAGAAAAAAAAAATGTAGTAAACCACAAGTGCCATTGTCAGGATGGGTTAAACCCGAGAGAGAGTTGTTGTCGTCAGTGGCATTAATGCGAACAAATGGCGGGCCGAGACACAGGCAATCAAATTTAATGATTTGAATCTTGGAGCATGAAAGAAAGTTAAAAAGGCCCTTTGAAATTGAAAAGTGAAGATATGAGCCACCACAGTCAGATACAATAGAGAGCCAAACGCATAAAACAAAAAGTTAAAGCTTCAGAATATATATTGAAAGGATTTTTTTTATAGAAAAAATGAAATGAACGAATTTGAGGGCGGAAAAGGGATAAGAAGAAGAAGGAAAGACCTTGTATTCTGGAATTTACAAAACCTCTTGGTCGTCGTTGAGATCAACCTCCCGATTATTGGGCTTCTTCTTCCCCTCTGCAGGCTGTCCTCGAAATTTTGAAGGTTCAAAGCGCAGACAGAGATCAAGCCCCCTTTAGATCTTAGAGTTACCGGAAGATTGTAACGGTGTCGTTTTAGGAGCATTGCCATGTTAATTCAGTCACGTGGAAGAGTGCAACGGTGTCGTTTTAAAAGCATGAGCATTTAAAACTTTCACTGGAGATGCGGGGTATCGAACCCCGTGCCTCTCGCATGCAAAGCGAGCGCTCTACCGTTTGAGCTACATCCCCAATTGACAAGGGGGCTTGTATTATAATTGTAAATAACATAACATCTTAACATAAATAATAACTATCAAGGCATGAGATAAAAGAAAAAAGAATTCATATTTTTCTTATTTAAATGAAGTTAATATATATATATATATATACATATTTCATATTATCCTGTCATTTTCTTTTCAAAAAAATAATGAAACAAGTAAAACTTTTTTAATTTCAACTTTTACTTTAGTAGAAGAAAAAAAATTAAAAATAATTATTTTTTACCTTACTAAATCTGCAAATATAACGTTACTCTTAAACAACATAAGTTTCTTTCTTTATTTATTTTTTGGGTTGGGGGTTAAAAACCTAAATCTAAGAATGTGTCAATGTCAAAATGACTCGAAGGTTGAAACTCGGTATGAATATTTTTAAGTTCAATAACCTAGACTAGTCTAGATCAAGCCGGGGTTTGGAAGCTTGGTTCAAGATAGATTACTTAGGTTCAACCCAATTTATTTTTACTTTTAAAATTTGTTATGTATATTTTTTGTATTTTGTATTTTTTATGTGTAATACTTTAAATTAGAGTAATGCAATTGATTTTTTTTTTTTAATGAAGTTAGGTTAGATTTGAAGAATATTTTAACTAATTGTTATACATAAATGCCATCTATTTATATATGTTCCACTCTCATATATTAACACATCTCTTGCAATTCCTTTTTTAATTTTATTCCTAAACTCGTACAACGTTGAAGTGTCAATTAAGAAGTCCAAGTGGAGTCATCCAATAAGCTTCTAATGTCCCATGACATATATTTTTGTCATGATCATTATTTTAGGATAAGAGGAATGATATCATTAGTCATGAAGTTTGAAATGTCGTAATTTAATTGACGCATATAATTCACGTTTTTATATCTTATCATTTAGTACGTCATAATCTTATCGCGAGTTTTTAACTTTCACAATGAATCATAGCACTCAATAATTGAAAATTATTAGACCACGACTTCAATTGACACTAATAATTTTGCAACAGTCGAATATTATATATGGAAGCTTGGATACTTTTGCTTTAGATTTTACCAAGCACTAGAAACACAATACCTGGAGTAGACCGCCTGATTCACTGGCCGAACGGCACACTTCCTTGTTATCATCGCTCCTCATTTCAAACACACACTCTCTAAAAGCCTTATATATGAATCAACATCAATGGGTCTTTCACTCTCTGCACTAATTGCATTAGTATAGCCACACAGGCCTTTCAACAACCTCTGTTTCTCTTCTTCTTCCTTTCTTTTCCCAATTAGTATCTCATGGCTTCCATTCTTTCAACTTCACCAGCTCCTTCAGCCACCCTGCCTAACACTCCCAAAGTCAAATGCAGTCTCAGCCAACTTAGCAGCTTCTCTACCATTGTAAGTACCACCTTAATTATTATACACACACACATATATGTAGAGAGAGGAGTTTTGAATCTCTTGATATGATTTCTAAATTTGCTTTTACATTTTGAATGCAGGTTTTGCCCAAGGTAGGTGGGCTAAGACTGGTGCCAAAGATTCAAATCACAAATGCGGGAAAAAGATCATCTGCACTCCGCCATTGCTTCAAGACCACAATAGCATGCTCCGTCGTAACAATTCGATATCGCACTCAAATTTGTTTCTATGCTATTAGTTTTCCTAGCTTGAGATATATGAAGCTCATTGACAAACTTCGTGTAGGCTGAACCAGAAACTCTGAAAATTGTGCAAGGTATAATCTCAAAGCAACTATCAGTTGATGAAAGCAATGTGACCCCCGAAACCAAGTTTGCTGATTTGGGTGCCGACTCCCTTGACACTGTATGTCCTTCTCCCTCCTGTTTTCATCACCATGTCGTATGTTTTTAATGGAATCTATGCAACACTGAACTTACTAATAAATTGAAACAAGCAGGTCGAAATTATGATGGCTCTGGAAGAAAAGTTCTCTGTGTCAATTGGAGAAGGGGGTGCCGAGAATATAGCAACCGTTCAAGATGCTGCCGATTTGATTGAGAAAGTCAAGGCAGCAGCTTAAGCTCCATTAATTGCATGCAAAAACAGATCTGGCATATTAATCCATAGTCGAATTCGAATAGAAGACGATATGATTTGGGGGAAGAGTCCCTGCTTTATTAGCGATGAATTTGTTTTCCATCATTTTGGTTTTTGTTTCAATTCAGCCAGAGATTTTGTTGCAACTCAGAAAATCTTCCTTTGCAATGAAGGATGGCAAATAACAAGGCTTTCTCTGAATCCTTTAATAAAAACTGATACTTATCTCTGAGCCACAAGTTCGGATGTTCAAATATTGTCTTCAGATATTTTGCATATGTAGCTCCTCTATTAGTACGTGAACATGCTTACACACACACACACACACACACACACACACATATATATATATAAACATTGGAAGTTAATTCTCCTTAATTGATTACTCAACTCTTGCAAATCCAATTAATCTCCATTTTTGAGATTCAAGGTATTGCTTGTACATACAACCAGAAGGGTTAGCTCTCTCCTCTCGCGCGCGCGCGCGTGAGTGAGAGAGTTAGAGAGAGAGAGAGAGAGAGAGAGAGAGAGAGAGAGAGAGAGAGAGAGAGGCCAGAGCACAGCAGTATAACAAAATGAATGGAGGCTTCAAATAAGTTCCATTGAAAGAGGATTCAGAATACTCATGCCATACATATTTACAAACATAAACCCAAAAGAAAAAACAGAAAAGAAGGGGAAAATAATCATCCTTATGTACAAATATTACAAAACACACACACACACACACACACAAAACATCACTCCAATCACATGGACATATGCAGTAAAGAAGACTAAAAAAAACAACTCTCCAACTTCATTCCTCTTTTGAAACTCCAAGAAACATTGGTATGAACCAGATCTTAATTAGAAGCAGTTAGATTAAGTTGAGTTTATATCCATGCGTAGCTGGATATATATATATATATATATATATATATATATTATAAGATTCCCATAAAGGTTCTCTATGTACAAAATTTCATCCATACATGCCGATTCTTCAAACAAAATCGTCACTTCCTCTCTCAACGATCCAAAGCACTTATCACTATCCTGTAACACATGTAAACAAACATATTTAGATTACAGTAACATAATAAGAATTACAAGATCTTTGAGCAACGAAGCCATTTAAGAAGCAAATTTATGTTAATTTTGGTTTTGGAAACTAAAATGATTTCTGTACACAGCTTTTCTAACTTTCCTTCGTCTTTGATTGCAAAAATCAATCACTTCTTCAGTTTTTCCTTACTGATTGCCTCAATTGTGATATGAAAAACAAATTTTTTTTTTTTTTTTTTATCTTTTTTGGTTTTGTTTTGTTTTGTTTTTGACTTCTGATATAAAAAAAAAAAAAAGAGGAAATTTTTTCATGAATGAACGGGAAATCACAAAAACGATGAGGATGTAAATGTCATTTCAAAATTAAAGAGCGAATAGACCGAACCAATCATAAACAGTCGGACTTCTAGGCTCCGCGCGTTCGACTGCTTCCGGTGACCATTTTCTCCTCGTCAATCTCTTGAAATCCCCGCGAGGCGTGCTAGCTGCATCAAAATCACCCCCAACAAAATTACAAAATGAGAAAGAGACCCCCCAAAACACAAAGTTCTTTCATACACGCCCATATCATGATCGACAATAATTTAACAGGGACTTACGTGAAAAAGGCGAAGTTGGGGTGCTCGAACCGGCCGGAGAAGACGGAACGGAACCAGAGTCGACCGAAACGTTGCGAGGAATGGAGTTGGTTCGGAGGATGGTGATGGTCCGAGTTACCGGGATTTCGTGGGGTGTGATGATGGGGGAAGGAGACCGTGCGGCAGAGAATGAATCATACTTGCGGAGTTTGCCGAGGCCGATGTCGGGTGTGGGGCCGGCAAGTGTTTCGTCCCAGATCTTGTGGAGGAAACCCATGTCCTCTTCTTGTGTAACAACCGAAATTGGCGGTGACACCACTCGATCGCCACGACTGCTACGAAGAGATTGGGGAGCCAAAAAGAAGTGAACAATCAGGTGGCTTTTATAACTTCTCCTCTTTCAGGACCGGAGGAACTGCCAAACTGAAGGGTTTCTTATAGACAAGGGAGGTGAGGGAGATAAGGATAGGTTCTGAATCTTCTGGTGACTGAGTGCCTCTGTTTGAAGCCGTCCGATTTAATTGGAAGGCGATGGGCAACCACTTGTTTTTTAACCTTTTGGTTGACGGGACTGCTGCCATTGTCATTTTTCAGTTCGATTGAAGGGGGAAGCTGATTATTGCTGAAAGTCGGTGGAAAAACAAAGTTTGACAAGGAGAAATGCTCGGTAAAACGGATTAAATCATGTGTTTTTTTAATCTCTTTATTTGAATTTAAAAAAATAGTTATATTAATTTATATATAAATAAATTTGATAAATAAATATTATTTCTTTTCAAATATGTTTTTAAAATTTTATATCTCAAATACTATGATGTGATATTAATAATGTATTAAATTATTTAATTAATATAATTCAATAATTATATCATTCTGATATCATTTGAGATAAATATTTGAAAAGTGTTGCATTATATTTAGTATTAATATTTTTAGCTAATCAGTGTGGTTTAAAAATCAGAAGAAAGTCACCTTTCACATGGAATAGTGAACAGCAAAACTTAACAAATAAAGGAGTGATAGTAATACTCGCGACGATTTCATCTTTGTGTTTTTATTAGTGCTTGAAAGTCATGCATAAGTTTTTGCAAGTGTTCAAAGTGATCATCTAACAATATTGTATTCTATTAAATTTGAATATATAAGTGAATAATCTATGCACTAATTCACTTTTATTTGTTAATCTCTAATTAAATTTATTGAAGTATACAAGCGTTTTGATAAAAAAAAAAAAAAGAGTTTGATGTATAATGGATGTTTTTTTTTTGAGTTTAGAAGTAAAAGAAAAAATGAAAAGAGATAATTCATTATACATAACATTATTTTTTTAAAGAAAAAAACATTAATAATACTATCAAAATTAAAAATTAGTATTACTGTACTGACGATTGATTTAACATCTTCTTGTTCTTATTTAGTGGTTGATGTAGGAGTTGGATATAAGAAACAAGAATATATAAAAATAAAATTTAAGGAAGTATTTTATGAAAATAAAAAAAAGAATTAATTTTTTTAATTTGTTTTATAAAAACAGATAAAAATCAGAATATCAAAAGTTTGGAAAGTCATTGCCCTTAGCCATAAGATGGCTCCCTACTGGTAATTGATAAATATAATAATTTTAAATTAATAAAAGTAAATAATTAGAAATCTTTAAATATCAAATTGGGTGCTATTGTGAGATTTTGGTCCAATTAATTCGTGTAATGTATTGAACTAAATTGAGTAAAAGGATTAAAAAATGCAGCCGTACAATTAAGAGTTTTAAAGGAAGATGTGATTTTTATTTGTAGTAAATTTTCAGAAAATTAGAAGGATTAATTAAAATAATTACAAGAAAGTTAGCACAAACATCAAATCTAAAGTGCCATTATTCGCTCCAACAAAGTTGGGTTAGCATTAAAAATATGAA
Organism: Nyssa sinensis; assembly: GCA_008638375.1. Taxonomy (NCBI): domain Eukaryota; kingdom Viridiplantae; phylum Streptophyta; class Magnoliopsida; order Cornales; family Nyssaceae; genus Nyssa; species Nyssa sinensis. Next base: position 1,364,851 of record CM018035.1, on the reverse strand, counting down.
ACTAAACTTTGTAGATGAAGAAAGATTTAATGTCAATTATCAAAGGATTAAAGGAGCCAAATAAAGTAATATCTTTTTTTTTTTTGAAATTTAAGTAAAATCCAGCCAGTGAAAAAAAGGTATTAGCGAAGCCGAGCCAGATTACGGAGCCTGAACCTGAACCTGAACGTGAAGTTGAAGTTGTTGGTAGAAAAAATATCTGAAGCTGGACTTGGTCAGTCGGTCTCGACAACTTTGACAACTTTGGCCCTCTTGATGATTTAGTATTTCGCCACGTCATCGGATAAGATTGAATTCAGCTATCTGCCGACCAATGTGGGACCCATATCCAGTCAGCTGACAGCGCTAGTCCACCCTCAATTTCGAGTTCTGGGCCAGTCCTTGGTTGGCTTGTCGTTGTTATCAGGTTAATAATTTGGATCAATTATAAATAATTATATTTTTATTTTTAAAATGACATGATAATTAATAATTATAGGATTTTCATTGGTCCCAATCATATAATACTGTAGAACAATTGACCGAACAACTCAATAATTAAAATTTAATTTAATTTATTTTAATTTTTATTTTTATTTTTTAAATTTAATTTCATCTGACACATACCTTGGGTTGTATATGCAACTCTCATCAAACAATATAACTCAGGCCTTGGAAAGAGTTATCTTATGAGATCTGATAGTTTTAATTTTAATTTTGAATACAAGTTTTTATAAGAAATATGTCAAATCAAATGACTCCACCTATAATAAAATACTACCACTACTACTACATAACATTAGCCAGATAGAAAATTACTTTCTATAATGCCATCCCTCTTCATATTATTTTTTGTTTGCTCATCTTTCTGGTATCTTAAAAGGCCAACATTAGCTTTCAAAGTACCAGGCTTGACGCCAACCAGACGTTGCAATTGAAAATTAAATGATTAAGTGTCATATCAACAAGAAATTAAGAGAGAGACTGAATTCTTAGCACCAGGCTTGACTCCAACCAGACACTCCTGAAAAGCAACAAAACGGCTGAACGGTGGGGAATTTTTAACCAACACCCAAGAGTACCTAATACACTAACTCCACAACTCCAGCATGCATATGCAATCTCACATCTGTGTAAATGAATGAAGTCAATGAGTGAAGCCAACGATTTCAGCATCAAGCAGATACACTGGAAAGTCTGGAATCAATAGTCATTGCAGGAGACATGATGGCCAGATGAAACTTCATGTTTCCTGCCATTCCTCCTCCTACTTCCTGCCCCTCCTGGAGTTCCCCCTTTTGCTCCTCTCCCCCTCCTGCAATTTTCCCGATGTTCCACCTATCTTATCAATCACAAAGAGAACGACATTAAAGGAGGAAAAAATAATCAAGCAGAGAAATTTGTTGAAAAACAAGAGCCCTTAGGCCTCATCATATTACTCTTTATTTTTCGTGAATTAATTCATACTTCACCAAGATTGCTAACTTATAATAGCTAAATTTTATCCCCCCCAAGAAAAGTTTGTTAATAAAATAAGTCTTATCTTGAACCAAACAATTCAAATATATAAATACACCAACATTCGAATGAGCCATTTCTCTGAAGTTTCTCCACATTTTCCCAGCCTACGCAAATTTAGTCAATGCATTAAGTTGGGATGCTTTCCATCTGACCCAATGATCCCTAATTTGCCTGCCCTGGATACATAAAATGCTAACCCACCATAGTTTCATTTGGAGAAATTAAAACTAAAAGAGGGAGGGAGGGGGAACAAACCATGATAACATTCCATCCCATTATTTAGTCAATGGACAATCAAGGTGAGAAAATCAGTTATTTATCTGCAATAACTATTGAAACTATATGCACAACCGAAGAAATGAGAAGTAAAAATACACCAATAAAAGCATGATGATGTCCTCCCCTGGTAATGATGCCAAGTGCTAGTTTGAAACTACAATAAAGCTACCCATCATGGACTGCCAAAATTTGGTATTGTCAACTCCAAGGGGTTAAAAAACAGTTGGTCGTGATGGTCTCTTGTGAAGCAGATGTTCCTGATTCTACTCTCCCTCCTTGAGCCAGTCCAACGGAAAAATCCCAAATTTACAGGGCACATATGTGCGTGTGCCCGGGGGATTGATCTCAGGGGATACCCCTTGGTACCAAAAAAACAGAGAATGGGAAAAATAATAGGACAGATTCCAATGTCCAATGCTAAAACTTGAACAAAGGCCATTCCACCCTTGCATGTTGCAGAAAACCAACTGAAAAATGTGCACACAAGCATGAGTATATGTATGAGAGAGAGAAAGTACTAACCCCTAAACAAAATCCCTCAAAGTGGGTGTCAAAACTCGAAGAGTCTTCAACTGTGGTCTTTCCCAAATTCATTTCACAGGAATTACGCTTGTTGGTGTTGGAACTTTCACTACAAGACACATGTGAAGATGAAGAACACGATGAAGGGGTACCAGTCTGAGAGGTGGAACTGAATGGCTCAATGTTCATTTGAAACATTTCTTCAAACAACTCTTGCAATTCTTCAAAACTCTCCTCCCCATCTTCCTGTCAATTCCACAAACCACATTGTTACTGATATGTCAAAAAAACATATAGTGGTTAGCAATCTACAAAAGTTGGAACATCTGACCTACATGATTGGTTGTAAGTTCACCTATCTAACTCTAACACAAGCATCGGTATGGTACTTGATGTCAGATGGTTCAATTCATGCTTACCGTAAAATGATGAAAAAGTCTGTTACTAGGCAATCATAATGGGCCCAACACCTTGTTAGGAGAAAAATTCTCCACAGAAAATACTGAAATGGCCTCAATAATTCTGAAATAACAAGCGGCCTCAGCAGTTAAATGGGGGCTCCATTCTCTTAATTCCCTATACCCGGCTGCTTCCTCATTTGAAAATTGAAACGACAACCGATAGACTACAAAAAAAGATAAAAAAAATTCACCACCATGAACACATGAGGGCTCATAATGCACGAGATTTTCAGTACGACCTTAGCACCAAACTATTTTTGGTGAAATTGCGAACTACAAATAAAGAGACGCAAAAACCACTAATTAAAAAACCTTAACTGTAAAAACATCAAAAAGTACCAAACTATCATTGTATAGGACTATTTTTTCTTCACATGACAGCCATTATGATCTCACTGATCCCGTCGAATCTACTGAAAACGGCCTCAATAATTCTGAAAAACAAGCAGCCTCACCGTTAGATAGGGGCTCCATTCTCTCAATCCCTGTGCCCAGCTGCTTCTTCATTTGAAGATTGAAATGATAACCAATAAAGACTACAGAAGAAACAAAAAAAAAACAAAAAATTCCCCACCACCACTTCTTTCACACAAGGGTTAATAATGCAGGGATTTTTAATATGACCTTAGCACCAAAGTACTATCATTGAAATTGTGAGCTACAAATAAGAGAGAATAAAAAAACCAAATTAAAGTAGCAAACTATCATTGTATAGGACTTTTTTCCTCGTATGACAGTCATTATGATCTCACTGATCCGTGGAATCAATGTGTGTCCCACATTTACAAAATTATCTTAATTGTTGTGAATGTGATGCCATATGACAGTCTTAGGGGTAGTTTGGCAGGGCGGGGGACACGAGAAAACGCAGCCTGCCCCCGCGATTTGGAGACGGACCAAAGAACAGCTGTTTGTGGGGGGGGGGGGGATTTAGAGGCCATAACGCATGTCCAAATGGCCTCCTATTAGACTTTCTTCTACATGAGAGCCATGTGGATCCACTCCTTCAGTGGGTCCACAAGCCAATTCTGATGCAAAATAATCACACAGTAATCATCCTTTCAATGACCCCATAGAACAAGCATAGGATTGCAGCATAGATGTAACCAGAGATCATACTCCCAACAAAGCGCTCATTTGTGCCTAATTATTCAATTCAATATAGGAGACTCATTACCAAGCATGGCATCCTTCTAAGTTCTAGCCCGGTCACACATAATGCGAAAGAAAGCTCAACTAGATTTCCCCAAATCTTGAGTGACAAGTGAGTAGGTCAAGCCCAGGGTGCAATTATTAGATGGGACAAGACTATAGAAAGTCCATTTTTACCCATTAAATTTTTTAAGAATTAAATTTTCATCTATCATGACCCTCACCAATCATCATCATTCAATGAATAAATCCCAATTGTCCTATGCTGGCTTTTGATAGCCTTGTCCATAAACAGGTACATGTGTATGTTTTACTAGAGCAAAGCTAACAATTCATTTTCTAAAAGAAACATGCTTCAAGGGAAGGAAAGGGCTAAGCAGAGATTAGAGGCTTACGCTGGCCTTGTTTTCGCACATCATAGCTGCCATTTCATTCAAAAAATCGCCCATTCCCTGCATTGCATGTATACTCATCCAAGATTCAGTAATCACTACAAATCAATAATTATATAATTATTAAAACATCTATCATCAATTAACCAATCAACAAAACCGAAATTGAATATTCAAATAAACTAATATAGAAGTACAAGTACTATTGCCAAAGTCATTTCCAATGATTGGGTAGTTTTCATGCACAACAAATCATTGAGTGGATTGTTTACTTCATGTTATTATTTGATATGGTGAGTCGGTCTATAAAATATTTTGCTCATAATTTCAATCCAGCCATAAGAGTATCGCTAAGAAGTGGATGTAGGAGGGGAGCCATCCTTAACTACCACTTTGGCTCTCGATGAAGCAATTTTTGGCCTCCAACAGAAGAGCCATCACTGGACCCAAAATGAATCCAGCCCATGAACAGTACTAACTGGATCCATATATGTATCAAATATTTGGGTCCAGAAATAGCTCCCACTATTGGAGTTGTTCTAACCACATTAGATTAGTTACAATAATTTAAGAAGAGAAGGTTAGGGAGAGAAACTTCTGATTTTAAAAGTTAAAACCAATTATCTATCAAAAAAAGTTAAAAGCCAATCAATTAAACCACACGGAGTCAAGCCCACACTAGTTAACATGAACTGCATATCATCTGATTGACCCACAAAAGCACTTACATTTTCGTCATCATCAGAGTCATAGACTCCTACGTCGTAAAGAAACCTTTTGTTCGCGTCGGACAGGACTGCAAAAGAAAAGGAAAGCAAACAGCATCTCGTGAATCCAAATTCCAATAATAAAACAGAATATATACATACACACAGATATATCTATATCTAGATACAAATGAATTCCTATGGCGGAGATGGAAGGACTGAAGTTACCAGAATAGGCTTCTTGAATGGCCTGAAATTTCTTCTTAGCCTCTTCCACGTACTTCAAATTCCCAGATGCTGAACAACGATCCGGGTGCCATCTCTACCCAATTGACAAATTCACCCATTACACATCTTAGCATTATAATGTTCTCTAGGCAAAACCCTTAAACCACCAAAAAATTTCTAATCAAAACGAAGATGATCTAGAAAACGAATATCGTTCCAGTGTTTCTCCCTTACAATAAGTCAAAACAAACGTAATTAAAAAAGAAATTAGGATACCCAACTTGCGAATTGCAGGGAAGAAACCTTCTACGTTTCCATCAAATTTTCCGGAAAAGTCCAATTGACATGTTGTCTTCAAGAAAATAAGACCGTGACGGGCCAATTCCGTCTTTAGAGGTTTGGAATTCAATAGAGAGAAGAAAATAAAAATTAACTTGATTGTTTTAGCCAAAAATGTGGTTTTTTTTTTTTAATAAAAAATTTGTTTTGGACTTCTGAATTCTAAAAACAGAGCTCTAATAAGGAGTTGTTTATTCTAACCAGTGCTAGCTTCTTGCAAGCATTCCTGAGCTCTGCCGCCGTGCATTCCTTTTTCAAACCCAAAACAGCATAGAAATCACTGCTCTTGTGTTCTCCGCCGGCGGCCATTGTCGAGACCCAAAAACCCAGAAGACGAAGGCGATCAGAAACACAAGCAACGCTTTTGTTGTCGACGAATTTCTCTCAACCAATCGAATCCAAACTCTAATTTAAAAATATAGTAACAGAACTATACATATATATTTACTGAAGGTTTCAGACTGCATCTTTGTGATTTAGACACGTAACCTTGGCATATTGCCGTGGCGTGTCGAGGGGTACGAGAAAGTCTCGGGAGAGATCAAGCTCTCCCTCAACGCTAAGGCCACAGAAGGTTCCAGAAACAAGCTCATATACACCTATATAGATTTTATATCTATATCTATCTATATAAATATATTTGTATTGTTTGTGTATGGACTGTCATGGTTACCATGGACGGTTGAGATTGAAGAGTGAGGTAGATATTTTTAAAATGTCTCCAGAAAGTTCTGTATTAGCTGTTTACTTCTTTTTAAAAGTGCCACTGGTGAGGCTGAAAATGAATTGAAGAAAAAGGGTTAAATTAAGGATTAAAATAGATTTTACCATCCAAACTTTTGAGTTATCTTATATTCAATGAATTTATCATTTTATGATTTTGTTATTTGTTTTTTTTATTTTTATTTTATTATTAATAGAATTGCCCTCTTGACTTCCTTTTTTTAGTCCTACGGAAATGCAATTCAATAGTTAGTCATGTGATGCGTTTGACCACTCACCCTTTTTTATTTTATTAATTTTATATCATTTTAAAATTATTTTTGAGTTTTAAATTTCTTTCATTTGCATTAAAATCCAATCTCGTTGATGGGTATAAATGAGTCGAGTTGGGTTAAATAAAACAAACGAGTTTTAAATTATGTTTCATTTCAACTTGTTAATTTTTTGATCTGAATCTTGAACGAGTTTTTAATCAAATCAATCATGAATAACTTAAATTTTTATATAATATTAGACTAATTTTAACTTAAAAAGTCGAAATCGAGTCAAACTTATTACATTAACGAGTTTTAAAATATGTTCAAACTTAATTTATTTATTTTATGAGTCGATTTCAAACAAAACTATAATCAAACTAATCACAGGTCAAACTTAAATTGCTTGGCTTGTTCTACTACCCATCAACATAACCAAATTCAAATAGGTTGTATAAACTAAACTTCTTTTTTGATTATTCAAACACACCAACTAATTACGTAATCACATTAATAACTTCTACTTGTATTCTAACTAATCTGAGAGTTAGATTAGCCTCAATTGTTTTCTCTTGTCTTCAGATTTCTTGCCATGATTGAATGACTATGGATAAGAGGTTCGTGGAATTGATGTGAAAGGACTTTTTTTTGGGTTCGGAAGAAGAAAAATAAACAGACAGTAGGGTCTAAATGCCTCGTTCAAATGCTAACACCAAATAATCAGCACAGGAAGCTTTTAAGTGTTGCCAGAACTTGAAAACAAATTAGAAAAGATGGAAAAAGTAAGCTTGGCAGACAGGCTCCTTGGAAGTGCATAAGGCAGCAGCAGAAGAGTTGCAAATGAAGATAAAATAGACATTTGATTGACATCAATTTGGCCCCTATCAGAAAGACCTGAAGACAGACATGCACCTCAAAACCAAGTGATGGTAATGAACAAACTGAAGTTAATTTAACACAGTTGATTCATAAGAAGTCAACTTCAGATTTATTTTCTTACTGACGACTTCAAATAAGAAGTCATTGATTTTTTAATCCTTGATAACTCGAAAAAAAAAAAATATATATTTTATTTTAGACATTTTTTAATTTTTGCTTCAGATTTAGTAGTTTAGATAAGAAATCTTTTTAATTTTATAAATATAGTCTGGTGCGCAAAATAGTTTATTTTACAATCCAGCTTGACTATTACAGAAGAGAGACTTAATCTGGTACACGTAAGATGACCTAAAATATCCCTAACCGATTCATAAAAAAATTAATAATACATACAATTTCAAATTTAGAGAGTTTTTTCTTCTTAATTGAGTAATTCCACTTATGCTTAAATTCAAAAAATTTGATGTAGTTGATTTTTTTTTCACGTTTTCGTGTTCCATAGAAATTACATAAAATCAACTACACGGGTTAGCGGTCTTAGGAGTTGCCAGTGATGGGTGGGCAGACTATTAAAATCTGAATTAATATTTTATTATTCATTACAAGTCCGCTCATTTTGTATTCATTCTCTTATATGAGATAAAACTTATATTTATTGTATTCATTCTCTTATATGAGATAAAACTTATATTTACGGGATTCACTGATAAATTCTATCTCATGTAAGATGATAAACACAAAATGGAAAGACTTACAATGAAAGAAAAAAACATTACTCCTAAAATCTACTACAACAATAGTTTACTTTGCATTGGCACGTCCACTTCATCTCTTCGACCTAGAAGCAAAAAGGCGTCTTAGGGATGTCCTAGACCTAAGTAGCAAAAAGGCAAGTGGTCCAAAGGCCACGTGATTTTCAGCAATTCCAGATTGGAAGGCCCTCGAAATCACGTGACTGCCGTAGGACTAGAACCTGCCATGAAAAATGAGGAGGAAGACGACATTGTCACAATCACATAGACTATTTTCAGCCATGGAACAATATTGCATTACATTTATAATCTACATGTATTGTGTGTATGTATTTTGGAAAACTTGGCAGTCTATACGTAAATCCCCATGTGAGGTCAGTGGCCCCAATGGCAATTGCCATCAAGCAATGGGCCAGACTCTGATACATTCAGCCTCTCCCTTGAGGCAGCAATTCTTCAATAGATTTGCATCATCATGTATCAGCGTGTAAATATTTTAATTTGATACAAGCAGACAGCCAAAGCAAACGACTTTGAATTGGATTAAGACAATTTTTGTTTCTGTAAAAGATTTGTAGCTATTATATGGCACGAGATACACGTGGAGACATGTACACATATGATATACAATATATGTATATATACATTAATCAAATCAAATGTTCCAGATATTGGATTAACAAGAACAAGAAAAAATTGCAAACGTTGTAAATTTCCAGATCAGATTTGTATTCATCTGAAAACAAAATTCAACCTGTTGACAGCCCAAAGTTCCTCCCCTCTAGTCTTCAACCAACAAAACTGGATATGCACATCTAAGCTGCAACATTAACCAAATACATTTTAGGATAAAATTTTCATTTTTGTGTGTTGTTTTGGTCTTGGAAACAGAGTAAAAAATTTGAGTTATGTACATGTGAGTACGTTTGGAAATATAAACAAAACTTATTTATACGTATAAATTGCTACCACATCAGAAGCTAGGGCTGTAAATGAGTCAAGCCGAGTCGAGTGGTGAGTTATTCAAGTTTGGTTCGGTACAATAAATGAGTTTCAAATTATGTTCAAACATAACTTGTTAATTTTTTAAGTTAATGTCTATTGAGCTTTTTATCGAACTGATTGCAAGCCGATCTCAAACGAATCTTTAACTGAACCAAACTTGTTTTACAGTCCCAGGGTAAGTATAAAAGAAATAAGAAATACTGGAAAGTCCACTAATTAACCTGATGCATATATTAGATCTTAACTTAACCCAAAGACTTAAGCTATTAGGTTTTCAGTCAAATAATACATATTAGTCATTTCTTATTACACTCATTATCAGATGTGCAATTATATATATATATATATATATATATTTATTTGTAGACATACATACATATGTATGTATGTATATAATCGTATATTTTAAGAGAATCTAATATAGCCGGCCCAGTACACAAGGTACTTACGTAGAGCAAACATGTACAGCCTGTGAGCATATAGTAGTTGGTGTTGAGAGTGTGAAGTGTGAACAACATAAACAACAAAACAGCAACCATCAATCTATTTTTTACCTTCTGAAAGTACTAGACAGAGGACAAAAAGATTAATTTCTCCGGCATTTACAACATTAACACTATAGCAAACTCATGATAAGTACAATGATTTTATCTTAAACTAATATCCCAATATAAAAATAATCCATACATATTTTTATATATATATAATCAACTTTGTGGTCACGGCATGCAGCCTCCCTCCCAACCCCATCAGAATAAGTCACCGTAACAGCAAAAATATCAGCCGTCAACATCTAAAATCAGCAAGAAGTACTGTTATATGCAAGGCCATTAAATTTCTGTGAAGAGCCACTAGAGCAAATCGAATCTCTTGAGCATTGAATTATGGGAGGGAAAGCTAGTAAGTTCAGCTGGATGATAGGAGTTACCGGAGTGAAGCGCTTAAGAGAACCTCCATTGACTACTCGCAAAGGTTACATTCCTGTTTCAGTCGGCATGAACGATGAAACCAAGCGTTTTATGGTTCACACTACGGCGCTGAGGGATCCAGATTTCTTGGAGCTTCTCTGTAAAACAGCAGACGAATATGGCTTCTCCAATAAAGGTGTTCTCAGGATTCCGTATGAAGCAAAGGATTTTGAAGATTGGATGATAACAAGGGCCAAGCAAAAGATGTTAAGGGTTAGACCAACTTAGCCATTAATTTCCCATTTATTGTTAATTTCATGTAAATTTTATAGTGATAAATGTTTTCAAATCATTTGCATCCCCAGTTTCAGTTTAGGGATTCGCAAGCTTGATATTGTAAAAGAATGGCAATTATTAATCAATCAGAAAGAATGATATGATTCTATTCTTATTGTTATATCATTTAGTGTTAAATGAATATGCTGGTTTAATAATCTGAATTCAGGATATTATAATTAACTTATGCATCAGACTAAATCATTTTCTAATTCAGTAAAAGACAGATCATTCACTTGAAACTAAGAGACAGATCATTCACTTGGAACTAAGAGATTCGCTAAGAAAACCTTGTGACCTTACTCCGAGCAATTGCCAATATTCGAATTCAAAACGTCCAGTTTATGACTCGTTCCATTACTGCCTGGGCTATTCCTATAGATATCACACTTGATTGATGGCTCTTGCGAGTCGGATAAGTTCAAATTCAGGCCACAAATGAATTTGCCACTAAAAGATATTATAGGACACAATCAACACTTTAATGTGCAAAAAGATTTATATTTTCCTTTCAATATTTTTTTTTCTCATGTCTTATCATATTATGATTACATGTTGAAATGTTGACAACCTTGAATCCCTTATCCATTTGTATTAAGGCTAAATTCTACACAGTAAGGGATTCTTCAAAATGTTTTTTTTTTTTTTTTGAAGTTTTTGTAATTAAGGCTCCATTAGGTTCTTGAAAACAATAAGTGAAGGGGAAAAAATAGGAATTTTCTCAATTTCCTTCTCTAGTTTCCTCACTATTTTATAAGCAACATTGGGTCTTTTTCAAAGCGATGAAAATTCTCTCCCTTCCCCTCTCCTCCCCCTTCAAATTTATTTTCTCAGTTTGCCTACACAACCAAAGGGAAATGAATCTGCCATTAATATTATGTTTGGATAAGTAAGAAGAGAATGAAAGGAGATAATAACATTAGTTATGAGAGAGAAAGAGAGAAGAGTATAATTTTTGCTTTATTTTTCTTCTCTAATTTTTAACAAAGCATGAAATAACCTCTCATTATTTTTCATTTCTTTCCAAATCATTCAATCCAAGCAAACCGTAAGTGAAGGGTAAAAGAAAAAGGATTTTTTCAATTTCCTTCCCTCATAAATTTTCTCTAGTTTCCTCACTATTTTATAAGCAACATTGGGTTTCTTTTCAACTCTCCCTTCCCCCTCTCATCCCCCTTCATATTTCTTGTCCTCGATCAGTTTTCCTGCACAACCAAAGGGAAATGAATCTGACATTAAGGCAATATTCATGTCACAAGAAATCTCAGATTGTTGACAGTTAAGAGGCAGCTTTGATCAAGTATTTGGCACAAGTTGCCAATTTGCCCTTTTGCTTCTACTTTTGTTTTCTTCTCCTATTTTATAAAATGATTTCCCTTTACTTACTGTGTCCTTGCTGATAAAAGCTGTTTTCATTTATTTATGTCAATTTGGCAATTTGTTCCCAAGCAGTAATTATGTCAGAGAGTGATTCTGTGGGCGCGGCCCATTGTAAACCAAAATCCGAATTTTGGCCCACTGCCATATTGCCTGGTTTTGTTGACGGACCTTCACCTGGATTTAAATGCCATCTTACAATTGTCTTTCTATACTGTCATCATTGGAAAAAAATTTCATTATACCCGGATCAGTGTATCTTGTGATCAAATGATGTATTACATGTACAGTTATAAGAGACATATACACATATGATATATGATTTAATCTTTAAAGACTACTGAATATCAACTCTATCAACAAAGATAAATATCTCACTTCTCATATTCTATCTTGAAAAATACTAGCATAATTGTAGCGGTTGAACGTTTACATTTTTAATTGCGCATGAATTGCATATACCAATGCATGAAACTTACGCACCAATGAGATTGTAAATGTCCAACCAGCGGGACTGATAGTAACACAATTCTTTTACATTTTTTTCCTCCATTTTAACAAATGTGAGATTTCTTGATGAATCTCGTGAGTTCCTCGTGTGAAGGACCCCACTTTTTGCAAGAAAAGTATCATTAATCAGCAATCATTTTATAAGTGGAGCCACCAACTGCCACAACAGCCCTCTAACCATTGGAGAAGATAATGCTGTACTTTTGGCACGTTTTATCAAATTTTGACTTATAAATATTTAATGGCTAATGTGATAAAATAAATTAGTATTGTACATTGTATCATTTAGAAATTAACATTTAAATAAAACATTTCAAAAAATAACATTATCAATATTGAAATTGCAGTCCAAATTATGGGCTCTCACTTGGAGCCATCCATTATTTACAAGTCAGGCCCAGATGTTGAGTTGTTATCTTACAGCATTACGCCTATCCTGGCGTAGCACAGTTGGTTGGAGTAAGGACCTCGAAAGGACTGCAAGGCTAACCGGTGTGGGTTCGAGCCTCCTCCGCTGTGCGTGAATTCGCGATTTACTTGATGCGCAGGACTAATAGGCAGGTTTGACGCATCTGGGGGTAGCCATAGACCGAAAGCTCTGACTGCCATTAGGCTTGGTCCTTAGGAGGGTTCCACGTAATAAAAAAAAAAAAAGTGTGACAAGGCCCACTGAGAGGCTATCTTTCTTAAAATTAAAGGTTTTTTTTTTCTACACTGCTGTTTTGAGAATTTGAGTCTCATGTTTGTGTGTGTGCACACCCTTAAAAAAATGAGAGCCGAAGAAGACTTCGAACTAGGAATCTCAACTTCACATGAAATTTTGGAATCCCAATCCTCCCCCTCTCACCTTTAATGGAGGATCACTCACTTTGTTGGAGTTTTTAAAACTATTAGGACTTAGTCCTCTTAAATTTTATTTTTATATATTCACACATTGTTCTAAATTTTAATACTTACACTTTCATCCATTTCTAATTATAATTTTTGAAATTTACTGTTGCACTCATTCTTAAAAGTTAAAACCTCAAGAAAGGAACACATGTCATTAGTCAAGATATTATATAATTTCAAAGGCCGCAGATAGGGTTTTTCAAAGATATAGTCTTGAATTCAAACAATGTCATACTTGGGAGCATAGTTATGAGAATTGAACCGATGAGAAGACATTCAAATTTCATTAGTTCAACCAGTTCAACTATTTTATAATTTTTATGTTTAAGTTTATATATATATATATAGATAGAGATATACACAAACTAAAAATCCTAAAACAACTAATTAAGTACTAATTAGAGTTAAAATTCTAAAACAACCAATTTCAAGTTCTAATAATCAACATATGAAATTATGCAAAAAAAAAATTAATTCAACAATCTTAATAATATAACTTTCAATAATTAAAAAAAAAGTTCTCTAAAAATCATCAATTTAAGAAAAAATTGATCGATTGGATTGGTTCTCACTGGTTTCATAACATAACTGATATTTTAGTTGAACTAGGCCAGTTTAGAGGCCATTTCACGTTCCAATCGGTTAATTTGGTTCAGTTTTGATAACTATGCTCAAGAGTTTGTTGAAGTTATGTGAGTTGATGCTTGTATATAAGTTCTCTATACTATTTTAAATTTTTAGCAATGATAAACAACTCATCTCTCATAACTCACTTGTGTCCCACCTCTTGCAAATGTGAGGTTCACAAGACCCACCAGTAGACCTCACATTTATGAATAAGGTGGAACAAAAATGGATTATAAGAAACATACTAAGTAGTTCTCACCATTATAAGAGAGGTAGAACAAAAATGAATTATGAAAAGTAGGACGTCTATCTTTATTATTAAACTTTTATATGAACGAACTTATTTAACAAAACATTAAGAAATATTAAATGCATATGGCACAATTTTTTTTACCCATATACTTAGAGAGGGTTGGTATATTAATATTCTCCTACCTAATTACCTATATACTTAGAGCTTAGAGAGGGTTGGTATCTTAATTAATAGTCTCCTACCTAATTACCTATATACTTTGAGAGGGTTGGTATATTAATGCTACTCGAACTTTATAAGAGAAGTAGAACAACATTGAATTGTGAGTATGGAATAACTATCTTTATTGTTAAACAACGGTAAAAAAAATTCAATGCATGTGGCACAAAACATAAATTACCAATATATTTAGAGAGGGATGGTATATTAATACTATCTCTCCTAATTAATCAAGAAGAGTATTTGGCTACCTTCCCCTGCTAAGATACGTGTTATAATTTTAATATGTCATTAATTACATTAATATCATGCAATTATTTAGTTTTAATTAAAAAATAAAATTTAAATTAAATTAAAAAGCACATGTATACGTAACAGATTATAATTAAACTACATAATCAGGTAAAAAAAGTTTCTCATGTTTTGTTTAGAGTTAAGTATTGTTTATTAATTAAAGGACAATACTTAATACTTAACTCCAAATTTGGTAGGAGAAACTTCCTCTAATACGAATACATGTCTTAACTATAATTTGTCACATAGGAATACGTATTTTTTTATTTATTTTTATTAAAATTAAATAGTTACATAATATATATATATATATATGTATATATATGAATACATAGTCTACTTAAAATTATAACAAGTACGCAGGTAAGAAAATACTACTCCTACTTTGTAAAAAACGACTGTGCTTAATTAAGTGTCTTTAAAGGAAAACACTGATTACTAGCAGAAGTGTTATTCCTTTTATTTAACAAAAGCATCTCTAACTACCCAATCATTTGCCGTTACATTAATGTGAAGTATATCAAATCAAAACTTGCCCCCCCTTTGGGTGCCAATTCCCAATTGCATGAATTCTTATAGATTCACGAGAAACATATATATTTATATATATACATATATCAGTAGATTATCTTAACGTCAAATTGGAAAGAAAAATTAATAAAGTAAGAAACATTGAGAAACCTTCTGATTTTTTTTTGTTTCTTTAAGAACATGCATTTGATTATGAACCGAATGGC
The DNA here is from genome assembly GCA_008638375.1 of Nyssa sinensis. Lineage (NCBI taxonomy): Eukaryota > Viridiplantae > Streptophyta > Magnoliopsida > Cornales > Nyssaceae > Nyssa > Nyssa sinensis. The sequence continues at coordinate 1,349,506 of CM018035.1, read as the reverse complement.
TAAATCATCACTGTTGAATAGACTCACAACTGATCAAATGCTAATCTACTTATTGAACATTTACAACATATAAACCTGTGAGCCTGTGGGTCACCATCAGTAACTATAGAACTCAACAAGATCGTCCATGGAATCCAGATGTACTGAATCAGCGTTCTCCAGCATCCAGAGCAAGTGCTCGAACAGTACAACCTCGCATGCAACGGAGACGCCATCAGAGCCGTCTGATTTGTTGATCAATACTTGGAACAGGGGATGTTCAATGACATCGGAGCTTACAAGGTACCGCCGGCGAGATCTTCCAACATAAACCGGATAAAGTCCTCCGGTAGCTTCTTTCACGGCAGAGTCGTCCGTAACAGCGGCGATGGAGTACTTGCCATTAATTGTATGGTCGAGTTTGGTGAAGGAGGGCCATTTCTTAAACGCAGATCTCAGCTTTGTAAGCTTTCCACCTTTTCCCATGTCTGCTAGTTTCTGAACCTCTATATGGAAAGAGAGAGAAACAGAGAGCTGAAGAATGGAGAAAGAGGAAGGGAAGGTTGGGCTTATATACAAAAAAGTAGACTACAAAGAGGTCACAAGTGCGGGGCCGAGTGTTGGATACCAGGTGGGATATTTTGGGAAAAACTAGCCGCGTTTTGTTTGGCGTTGGCACGAGAACTACGTTCAGGACTTCAGAAAACCGTCAGGGCTTTTTCCGCAGTCGTTCGGTACATTGAATTTATTTAGTTATTTATGTTTTTTTGTCCTTTATTTATGTGTGTGAAAAAGGGTATTTGTAAATTAATAAAAAATCTGTTTTTTGTTTAAATTATAACAATTTATTTTTATTATAGTCTTAAATTCGCTGTATAGTATATGAAATAATTGTTGAATTTTAATTACAAAAAAAAAAATTTATAAAAAAATCTCTAACAATTACAAAAATCTCTCCCGATATTTCTGAAATGACACTAACCTCTTTTCCAGTCTTCTTTTTCTTTTAAATAATAAAAATATCCTTCTCACTTATTTTTTTTGCATTTTTTTAATTTAGACCAATTTTTTAAACTTTTTCTTTTCACGTTTAAATAAATATTAAATAAAACTTTCCTTGATTAAAAAAATATAGGTTATTTATCTTAATTTGATTTTTTTTATATATAAAATGAAAAAAAAAATCTTTAAAAAAAGTTAGAAAATGTCAAAATTTAAAAATTTTAAAAAGATGTTAAATAAAATGGACATTTTTGTTATTTTGAAAAAAATATAGTTAGAGGAGAGATTATTGTAGTTTGTTAGTAAAATGATGAGAGGACGGTGTCATTTCAGAAATTTTATAAAAAATTTCTGTAATTATAAAAAATTTCATAAGAGATGAATGTAATTTATCAAAAATAATTTTATTCATTTTAAATTAGAAAACTTTAGTCATAGATGCCCTACGTGTAAAGATCAAAATTAATTAATGCATAATTGAGATTGAGTTCAATCCAAAATATTTTAATTCAATATTTTTTAATATTTTTTTTAACAAAAATACCTTATGTTATAAAAATCCAATGATGATAAACAAATTTACATGCCAGACCACATTTTTTGTGAAAGTAAATAACGTATTGATATACCATAAAAGAGTAGGTCAATCAGCACTTGACACGTATGATTATGAATCCAACTCATGCTCGACTAACTCAGCTCCGCTCAGCCAATGGCTAAGCGCTCGAGCATCCAGATTAGCACAAAAGGTCGGAAGAGGCCAAGCATATGCCTCCAGAGCACATAATATCCGGATAAGGATCTCAGAGTTAATTACAGGAACCAGACCAACACTCCAGACCTCGTCACCACCTTAGTGGATGCCGAGCAGAGAATAAGGAAGCAATCTTCAACACGGAGACATTCTTCAACAAAGGAAACAATCTTCAACAAGGAAACTACCATCTATGGTTAACTGTATGCAATATTCCACAAGGTAACTGCAATCTCCGATAATCAAATCCCTACATTCATGACTCCTGAATCCTAATCAATTTAGGAAGGCCACGGTCTATAAATTAAACCCTAAAGGCACGCTTTATTTTCATGCTCATTCTTTGACTTTTAATACAGTCTTTTAATTCCTTTTACTTACTTAAGCATCGGAGCGGCTACCGACGGAGTCAATCCTGATGGTCCTCTGATCATCTTCCTGAGTGATCTACAGGTTACGGAGCCCATACTTATTGCGAGTCGAAAAGTGCAGCATCACGTATAATATATAAATTTGGTTTTATAAAATTTATATAATTGAATTTTAAAAATCAAGTCTATCAAATAAGATTGTTTATGAGATTTTGTCAAGAAATTGCGTTTAGAGAAGTTTTTATTAATTAAAAAAACAAAGAAATTTCTCTATTCCTGATTCTACTATCCATTTTTTAACATTTTGGTACAAGTGAAGATGGTGAAATTTCAATGTGATTTAGAAAATTAAATAAAGAAAAATATTCACAACTATTTTTTTTCCCTAACAATGGACAAAAAGAACACATTTAATATTTTTTATTTTTTCATAAAATCTCTAGTTTAACGAAAAAGATAGGTCATGTTTAGATGGCGAGATAAGAATGTTGGATAGAATAAATATTATCCTATTTTATGTTTATTGTCTTCATTTTGATTGGATATTTATATCTCATGAATCATTTATATTCTACCAGGGTGGGATATAACTTATACTACAGATGTAATAGTATTTGAGTTATCTCACCCCATTGGATTACAGTCACATCATCAAAAAAAAAAATTGTAACACTGCAATACAAAGAGGCGAAGACGTCGAAAAAATCAAGTTAAAAAATGAGATTTTTTTTTTCATTATTCAATATATATATATATATATATACATATATGTTTTGAGTTTTTAATGTATTTTTTATATCAATAAATAAACTGTTACACAGACAAATACAGACACACACACATATATATATATAACAATAGTAATAGTTCATTCTAAAATGTTGTAATTATGATTATTAGATTTTGAATAAAATTTTAAATTTAGATACCTTATACACATATATTTGCAAAAAATAAAGATAAAATGACTTTCAAAAAAATAATTTTTGAAAGCATTGAAAAAGACAATACATAAGAAAATAAAAATAGTTATATCCAAACCTTATATCCGATTGACACTCAAACACATGACTGAGATGTAACAACATATCAAGTCATTTTATTCGAGTCAGTTCAAATACTGAATTGAAATATTAATATCTCACGAAATTTTATATTTATCCAATTTAACTATATTTTATCTAATTCTGTTTTCTTATCCGATCGTTTGAACAAGAGTATTAGTTCACTTGTAACGATTTTGATTCATTTGGTAAAGAATATATAAAATATATGTTTAATTCTAATTTAAAATAACTTATTGGACAAAAGGAAATAAAAGAAATCATTGCAATATTTATGAGAGATAAACTCTGATAAATCATAATTATATATAAGGAATTATTTGACTTTTATTTTTGGTGACGAAAAATCTCAGTCATATTGTGATAATTAATACTTTTATTAATTAATAATAATAATAATAATTTTATCACTCAATATCTTAGCTCAAGCCATTATTTACGTGACTAAACTAGCAATTAACAATGAGCTGGGGTGAGCCGATGCTAACTTGCTGGGTGTTCAAAGATGGGGTATGGGCTTAAGACTAGCACTAACAATGGGCTGGTTAAGGAGTTGGGCGGGCTTCGTCCGGTCCAATCCGCTGCTCGAAATTCCAGAACCCAGGGGTGTTTTGGTCATACAAATTACCTAGGGTTTTAGTGATGAAGGGATATATATCACACTTCTTTTCCTTCCGCAATAATAACCCTCAAAAAGCACAGAAGCTCCATCCGTTTTTCTTCAGGCCAAGAAGCTATCAAACAACCTTGAGATCAGTAATTATGGCGACGGCACCGAGGGCACTCTCAACTAAAGAGAGTGATATACAAATGATGTTAGCCGCTGAAGTCCACCTGGGAACTAAAAATTGCGATTTCCAGATGGAGAGATACGTCTTCAAGCGCCGCAACGATGGTTACATTTCCTCTTAAACTCTCTCTATATGAGTATATCTGCAAATAAATGTATATATATTTGATTTTGTGTTTCTTATTTTGGTGAGATCTGAAACAGTGGGATTAACTAGTCATATTTTGTTATTTCCCCCGACTGATCTGCTTCTACTAACGATGTCTGTTTATTTCGCAATCAACACTTCAAGCGTTTCGTTTTATCTTCCTAGATTTGTATTTTAGCGTTAAAATTATGGGTGGATCTAGGGTAGGCAGGTTGTAGGTTTGATTTAATTGAATAAGTTTGAAATGTATATCGATATTAGCATTATTGTTTTGAATATTTAAGAAGTATTGCAAGCGGCTTCTAATAAAATATGGTGATTGTATGTTAGGTTGTTTTACATTGGATATTTAAGTTTTTCTGCAATGAATTAATCAAATGGAGGTTGATTTGTCTCCTACTTGTAGTTGCTGGCAACCCGAGGATTGATTTTTTCATATATCAATTGCCAAGTGTGTCAATAGTCTTATTTGAGAGGTTTTGGTAGTCATCCCTGCCATTGGATTATGATGCTGATAGATGCAGCTATGAAGCCAGTTATACATGTACTGTAGATTAGTGTAGTTTGTAATCTTGGCTTCTATATAATTGGTGTTGGTTTTTAATTGGATTGATTAGGGGTTTTGCCACAAATTTGATCATTGTAAATCCCATTGAATGTTGATGTCTTCCTGTAATAGTAGATGCCAACTAGTTTGAGTAGGACTTTCTCAATATCTATATTAACTAGGCTTCGTTGAATATCTATATTATTTTCTGGCGGAGTATGTGTTACAGTGATCTCTAATGTAGATTAGTTGAGACAAAACACAACTGAACATGATGGATTTAAGTTTTTCTACCTGTTTATATTTTTTCCCCAAAACTGGTTCTATTTAATGCTCAGGAATATACATTATCAACCTTGGGAAAACATGGGAGAAACTTCAGATGGCTGCCAGGGTTATTGTTGCAATTGAGAATCCTCAGGACATTATTGTTCAGTCTGCCAGGCCCTATGGTCAGAGAGCAGTCTTGAAGTTTGCACAGTACACAGGTGCTCATGCAATTGCTGGGCGTCACACTCCCGGGACATTCACAAATCAGCTTCAGACGTCATTCAGTGAGCCACGTCTACTCATCCTCACTGATCCAAGAACTGATCACCAGGTTTATACTGATTTAATAGCCTACTTTCTATCTGTGCTTCATGTGATGAAATGTTGAATTTATTCCATTTATTAGTTGAAGATCATTTAGTACAAGATTGTACTTCCCATAGGACGACTAAGAATAAATTTTTAAAACTACCAGTTATGCAAAAGGTAGACTTGACAAATATGTTCTTACTCTCTTCATGGTTGCAATTATGGTGTGCCTTTGTTTTATGAATCAGAAGTTTGTATTTATCCTGGTTAGACTTGATGTTGGAAACTGTTTGCAGCCAATCAAGGAAGCTGCACTGGGAAACATTCCAACCATTGCTTTCTGTGATACTGATTCCCCAATGCGATACGTTGATATTGGCATCCCTGCCAATAACAAGGGGAAGCACAGCATTGGTTGTCTATTCTGGCTGTTAGCCAGAATGGTTCTACAGATGCGGAACACAATTCCTCAAGGGCACAAGTGGGATGTAATGGTAAGCACTATGAAGAAGAACTGTTGGGTTTTTATATCTCATTTTACATTTTTGGTTCATGAATTCCAAAATGATGCAACCAATATCTTCCGTTCTAGTGTAATAAATTTGAATTCTCATTTAAAGTTTGATAAACATTTTTTGTTGGGATTCGCATTGTTGGATTTGGCCAATTTGTGTGGAGATCATACTCTTTCTCTTTTCTATTTGGCCATTTTTATTGTTTTGAAAGAGAGAATGATGAAGGGAGCACCTATTGGACTTCTCTTTTATTCTCTCACACTCTCACAACATTTGGGTTGGGGTGCGGAATCCTCCCAGTAGGGCTCCCCAATCATAAAATGATGACTAATATTGTTAAAATACTCGGTATATCTCATATCTGTCTTTCCCACTTGCAGGTGGACTTGTTTTTCTACAGGGAGCCTGAGGAAGCTAAGGAACAAGAAGAGGAGGATGCACCTGCAGGCCCTGATTATGGAGATTACTCTGCTCCTGCACTTGGTGGAATTCCTGGTGATCAGTGGCCTGGCCCAATTACTGATACCCAGTGGACACCTGATGTGCTTCAATCTTCCATTCCTGCAGTTCCTACTGGCGGTTGGACCCAAGATCAAGGTTAGTTTTATAGGTCTTTAATTGATTGAAATTTTTGTTGAGCATGGTAGTTATTGGTGTATACCTATTATTCTTTTGTTGTGTTAGTTGCTTTTCTTATCTTGTCTGTATGCTAAATAAAGATATATGATAATATGTGGTCCAACTAAGAAAATGAGTTTTTTGCAATTGAGTGTCTAATTTTTCTCGTGTTGTGCATCTTGTTAACAGCAGTGCCAGTTGCTGCTGATGGTTGGGATACTGCAGCTGCACCAATGCCTGGGACTGGATTGGATGTTACCGCCCCTGCTCTTGCTCCATCTCCTCCTCCTGCTGCAACTGGCTGGGATTAGTTTCATTGCGACATTGTTTTCCACCTTTTTTTTGTTTTTTTTCCTCTTCACTTTCTTGAGTCTTTAAACAACTTTTATAGTTTTCTATGGGAGAATGGAGATCTATTTTGGCAAAAAGTGCAGTTGTAATTGTTGTTTAGTTTTTAGAGAATTTTGATTTGATGTTTGAGATGTATGATTTCTTTAGATGGTTGTGCCTTGTCGATCTTTAATTTCTTGCATTGTGATTGCTCACCTAGTTGGGGATGATCTGTTAATATATGTTAAAACTTGAGACCAACTTGGCCTCCGGATACCGGCAGTAGGTAATGAATGCTACTGTAAGCTTGAGTGCAGAGACGGATAACCATTAAATGACTTCAGGATTGAGTTTTTTTCTTATTTCAAATATTTTTAAAAACATTATATGTATAGGAAACAATATGGGTCAGGTCCTGTGGTTTTTTATTAGGAGGTTTAATTGGATTCATCAAACATCTCGAACCTCCAAATGGAGGTTTAATTGGATTCATCATGTCTTTAAGAGGCAGCTAGCACTCACTTTTAACTTTGATGGTGATGGTGATTGTGATGGTGAGTGGATCACTTGAACCAATTTTGGATCTAAAGGGTTTCGAACCTTAATACTAAATCCTCTTTATGCAGGAATAGCAGGGAAACTAGTGTCAATTAAAGAATAAGACAAGCCAAAAGCCACATTTTGGAAACTAGGTAGCTCAAAGAACTTTCCTGTGGTAGTACTTCTTGAGCGACAACAGGCATTCGAAATGAGTTCTACAAATATGCACCAGTAAGATTGCTCTGCAAAAACCTTCCACAACCTATTCACATAATCAACCAGGATAATTGGATAAAGTCAAACAATTCTTCAGTACCTGCAAACCTGGCGGCCAAGGATCTGAGTAATGAAGCTTTCAAGGGATGCTAAATACATTAGTAAAATCCAAAACTGGAACAGTACCCTGTTTATCTACCTAGAAAGATGGTAGAATTGTGAAGAAATTTCTAAATCGAACTGTCAAATGGAGCTCCAACTATCAGAAAATATTTACAAGATTGAAAACTTCGGAGTTTATAACCTGAGAGAGCAACTGAAAGCTCCAAAAAAAATATGAACTGTAGCTATTTACCCTTTGTACTTCCTGTATTGTTCTCAAACGAGGGATTTCACGGTTGGATATATGCTGCCACTTATACATGAGTGGAGCACATCTTTGTTTAAAGGCATCTGCTTGCAAGGAGATGTCGATTTTTTCCCTTTTCCTCTATTTTTTTTTTCTTTCTTTTAATTTCTCAAATGTTGATCTTCTGCAATTTATTTTTTTATCGGGAAATCCACATCCTTCGGATGGGTTGATTGAATCAGTTGATGATGGCAAAGAAAATAATTTTGGTAAAAACTTGAGCAAAACTTCAAGGGAATAACATCTCTCCATGGGTTACCCAGCGAATGAAGCTATCAGAAAATTCAGTGAGAATGTCAGAATTCTGTGCACCACCATAAGTGAGGTCAGTCCCAGCAAGCTCCCTTCCCTAAAATAGTAAAAGACAGGTTGAAAAGAGGTATAATTAGAGATGTGTTACAATATGGCATGTGAAGGAAAGAAAAAAAATCATCAAGAGGGACTGCATCTTAACCACAAAATGTTCCCCACTGGAAGATCAATAAGCAAATGATGTTTCAATACGTGACGTATATTATGATCTTATATAGCGCAGTTACATTTTCTAAGAAGCAATGTCATTTCAGAAGAAAATTGACTTGATTTTAACAAAAAAAAAATCTACATAAACAGGAATGGATGTATGGTTTTCAGGGCGTGTTAGTGATTCTGGGCCGTAGTTTATGGATCATGGCTAAATAAAATATAGCAACCCCTATATGCTTCTACCTCCAATCCTCTGCTTTAGAGGCATTAAGACAGCCACAACCTTGGTATGTGATAGTTGTCACCACACACAATAAACCGCACATGGATTTTATGCATTGGCCCCTAAATTCCACTCAATCCTTTTATGGATTTACTCCACAATGGGAGATAATACTAGCAAAAGCAAATAGTATTAACATCAATGCATAACAAATTGGAGCAGATATTTGTGCCTGTATTTTCTTCCCAAAACAAGGATATGTTGAATATTTGCACATCCCAAGAAACTATAGAAGTATATGATGGAATCAATTCTATTATATTAAGGGAACGCCAGATCTGATTCTTTAATGTTTTGTCTTTCTTTTACTCTCTACCATCTGGCAAGATATTGACAGGAGAAATTGATGATCAAAAAAAAAAATTGACAGGAGAAAGTAACTACACAATACGTCTGAAAGTAACTGCAAGACAAGGAACATAACTGAATGTGAAACCTTAAAAAATTAAAAAATAAAAAGCATATAGAACCAGGCAGTGAACTAATATGCAAGGTAAGCAGTGCAATCTTATATTTTCCATTGGATGGATTGCAACTCCATTAAAAGTTTATAAAGAGAACATGGATGTAATTTTGGTAGCATATAACCCTGTAAAAAAAGGTTCAACAGGTCTTTTAACCAACGAAGAATTCCAAAAGCCTTAGACTAATAGGGAAAACAAAGTGAGTGGTCAGAGTTTGCGTTGATCATAAACATCTGCATAAAAGAATGGATGGGTTTTAGACTTTGCAAAGTGCCGACTGATGCTGCTTGCTTACGCAGAACTAGTTCGCACGGGCATATCTTAAAAATTTAAAAGAAAAATAAAACAGAAATTGGAGTCGAAAATTTGTTGTTAACAAGCATATCCTAATCATGGCAGGCAATCCAACATTATCTGTGTGTGTGTGTGTGTATTAAATATAATTTTGGTTAAAATGATAAATTTGCCATTTCAAGATAGTGCCAGCAGTACGATTACATAGATTACTGACCTTCATGCTGAATCCAGACTCACTTGCAGAAGTGCTTGTTTCCACCTTAAGTTCATTTATAACACTATCCAATGACAGGCCAGCAACAGGAGAGTTTATGAGAGTAGATCTGCAGCCATTAAATCCAGTGAGGGCTCTTCAAACCTCTGAATTGGGATGTTAATTTCTCAAATATCTAAAGTATTCTTTGTATAAATTAAACTGGAGTAATGGTCAGTCAAGAAGAAGTTTCCATGTCTCTCATGATTTTTTTGTAGTGTTACAAATAGATGATCCTACCAGATAGAATAACAACACAAAACAGAAAAGTTATTGCCTAATAAAACTTGGTAGTTTCCAGTCTTTTAGGTCATGTACAGCAAGCTGCTATAAATGACTAGGGAAGCAACCAAATTTCACAGGCAATACCATTCCCTGCGGAAATCCTGTAAGACCACACAATTTTTTATTGCATTGCAAGCACTTACGAAATAAAGCAGTATTTTTATTCTTTTTTTATAAGAAAAAATTGTTGGGATATCTTATAGGTAGGATGCCCATTTTTCATGGGTAGAAGACTACTTGAACGGTAAATCTCATCATTTTTAAATTTCTTAAGAACCTCCTCTCATCTCACTTCAAGATCGTAGGGACCAAACTGAGAGACCATCATATTCTTTGACTTCATCAATGTCTATTAACCAATTGCCAAAAAGGCAACTATAAAAAAAGCACAATACAATATGCTTTTCGAGAATACTTCTGAAGAAGTATGCAAACAAATACACACACACAAGGAGAGATTATTGTTGATTTTATTCCTTTGTTGCATAGCACGTGCTGTCATATTAAATAACTAAGCAAAACAAAAAAAAAAACTCTGAACATTCAGAAAATAAACAGAAACTTGTGTTAGGGCATGGAGTTGATGGCTGACAAAGGGAGTGGCTACGATATTGTGGAGGTGGAAGTGGTATTGATGGTGGTGATTTAAGAAGAGGTGGTGTTGGTGAATATGGGAGAGAGGGGTTGTAGCAGTGATGGCCACTGTGAAATGATGTGATGCTGGTGATGGCGGCGATTGAAAAATGTAACAGTTTTTTTTCAGCTCATTCGTTGCCCAGAAAAGTTCTCTACAAGGAGTTTTTCTTGTTAGAATCTCAAGAATTACCTTTCATATGTCTCTTCTTCACACGAATTTCCAGATGATGAAAGCCAGTCTACGTCAAGAAAATTTGAGCAGTTGAATGAATCCCCACGTTCATGAAAACAACTGTGATCACTTTCAAGACATTGGTCCAGTTGCACATCTGGGAAAAGCTGCCTACTGGACATTGAGGGGGTATACCTAAAACAGCAAACCCAGATTAAGAAGAAAAAATGTGGCAAACAACTAAAAAGTAAAAACTACAATGGTGCAGCAAAAAAAGGGTCCTGCAATGTATAATAGAATTTCCCTATGACTACTTCCAGTTTAATTTATAGACATTACAATCGACTAAAAACTAGAGTGTGCCCTAGAATTATCCTATCACAGCTTCCAGTGTAACTTGCAACTCCCCTTAGAAGGGATTTCCCTTGAAATTCCATAACCAAGGAATACAATTATGAAATCAATTCCTCCAAATATACTCAAATAATGTGGACAATGGATCATATAACCAACTGAACTCATGCCATGTCAGTAGACAAAATAACTTCAAGCAAAAGATAGCTATGTCCAAAACTCAATTAATTAGGTACGCAGGTAAAGCACAAAAAATTCATTAACAATAAAAAAACTACAATTGAGGAATCTTTGGGAATTTTTCAAGTAATTCTATGTTGAGCTAAGCATTAGAAGAAGCAAAAAATTCCATAACATTTAGTGAGTTGCAAGAAACTTGAGTTGTTCCCAGTTTGCCCACAATATGTAAGCATGTTACCGACACAAGCACACAGATACCATTCTAAGTTCGCAATGGGTTGGCTATGTCAAGCGCCCCTAACCATGTCCCAGTTGAAGCGTGCCAAGATTTTAAAAGGAGAAGCTACTCAAGGTTGGTGAACAGATATAGGAAATGTGAAGCTGACCTGGAATAAGATATATCACTTTCACAAGTTGAGATTTCTGGAGTCGACTCTGAAAGAACCTTGTTAGCACCATGCATCTTGTCAGGTAAGGGCTGGTTAGAATACCCATTTTGTCCACCATTTGTGTCCTCAATAGGAGAGTTAATTTCACATAGAATGTTTCCATCTGATAGCGACCTTTTAATAAATGACCTACACACAGCAGGATGTCCTTGTTAAAAGTTTTGAATGAAACCATATTTGTCATATTAGTTTGCACCATTGAAATCACAAATGTATTATTTCCAAACTTCACATGCACAAAGACTAAAGCTGGTTCTTTCAGATGAGCCTATGTTTGTTTTCTGGAAGGGCGTCCTTGGTCAAGGAACTAAGCAGATACGAAACAGATGAATTAAGTAAACAGAAGACGAAAAAAATCTCATATTAACAAAGATTTGCAGCTAAAATGGAATTCATGGTTCAAATTGGAAATTGTCACTGTTCTTCTGCTACTATTGCAATGAACTATTCCAATAGTATTTTGTAATATTTTCTGTAGCACTTATAAAAATAAGTAAATAAATAAATTCTCTAGAAGTAAATTATTTTGAAAGTCTGCAGAATTAATAATCTTTCACAAAGAAAAAAAAAGGTCAGTACCAAGAGTTGGTCCTGCTAATGTGTGGGTGCAGCTAATCCCTTGACATTATTTGCAAAAAGTGATTGCACTCAGACTCAAACCTGCATTTTCACGCTTGACAGCTGAGATTTTACCATTGCACCAAGCAATGGCTCCTTAATACCTTTGTGATATTTTTTCAAAAAGCATGTCATCTTATAAAAATAAATATAAATAAATAAATTCTCTAGAAGTAATTTTTTTTGTAAGTCTATAGCATTTATAACCTTTGATGAGAAGAAAAAAAAAGAGGCAGTTCCTAACGTTAGTCCTGCTAGTGTGCATGTGTGTGTGTGTGTGTGTGGGAGGGGGGGGGGGGGGGGGGGGGGCAGCTTACCCTTTGACATTACTTGCACTAAGTGATTGCACTCAGGCTCATACCTGCGTTTTCACACTTGGAAGCCGAGATTTTACCATCGCCCCAAGCAACGGCTCCTAACTACCTTTGTGATATTTTTCTAAAAACATGTTTTCTTCCTTGATCCAAGCAAATAATGTAAAAAACTGCTTCAAGGTAAATCAATAGTATTCATTATAAATGAAAACAAAACTTGTACCTAGCATTTCCTTCCGTAAAATTAGAACCATGCCTTCCAACACTGTAATGCTGATCTGAGTCCAGTTCCCACAGTGCCGGTTTACCCTGTTGTGGCTGGAAATGGCCCAAGAACCTGCTCGAATATTGAACCCAAAAGCACATAGGGATTAAGGACATAATTATGGTTATTGATCAATGTTATCAAACAAAAGCACGTTTTGCCAACCCTAACAGCAGGTATACAAGAATGAAATTTTCTGGTGCCTGACAGGTCACGGAATGAAGTGTGTATACTAGTTTAGAAGAAGGAATTATTTTGACTTACACATTAATGGCATCTTGTTTTTCGGCATCCATGTACGCGTTACTGTAGTACCGTTGAAGAGTTCTAAAGAACTCCTGGGACTGAGTTGCTGCTTTCCATTGACCCCTTCTCTGAGAGAATATCTGTTTAATATCATGAATGCAAAAGGATGGAAGATGGTGAGGTTTAAAATTTCAACATGAATAAAGAAGCAAATAGTCCAGGAAAGAAACATATGAGAACCTCAATAACCAAAAGGTGAACTGTTACGCTCAAAAAAGTATATTCAGAAATAATCACAGCATCTTTAACAATGAGAAACTGCTTTTGAGGTGGTAAAGAGGCTCTTAAAACTCATCTTTTGCTCTAGCAATCAAATTCTCATGGAGAGTGTGGGCGCACGTGTTTAAATATCCATACATCAATGCACACATACAAAATTCATGATCAGTGACATGTAGAGAAACCAAATGGCATCTAAATACCAATGTAACAATATAATATCAAAAGATTTCCAATATCATTTTTTGATACATGTATACTGATGTGAGTTCTATGAACTCCTAGTACTGATTTGTTATGTGTTCATATAATTGCTCTTCATAATCCCAACTTATCCAGTCAGAAAAAGTTGACAACTTATTTGTCTAAGACAAAGCTTCTGCCCCTCTAAGCGGCAACAACATTAAAGGACAATTCGATTTGAGTGAGAACATAAGATATAAAAGTGAGTATGTCTTGGAATCCAATATGAACAACAAGGAGCTTAATAATATTGAAGTGTCCACGTAATATAGTTCCTGATGATATAGATTCTGGCATCACAATTTTTTACAGTCCAATCAGTAGCATAAAATCAAATATAATAACTTTCAAGGAGTGTAGAAGGATTTGATATAATCATTCTCTGTGATTGAACCAAATGTGAAGGACAAGCTTAGGATTTCAATAGACAAACCAGGATTTCAATAGACAAACCACCAATTAAACAGTTACAGAACACCAAAAGGCCTAATCCATACAATTTCACATCCGCAGCACAAATCATATTTATACCAGCATCTTGTTCTAGTCTAGGAAATTTCTTATTAAGAAGCCACCAATCCAACCACCCAAAATAGCTCCAGATATAAGTCACATTATTCTTAAACCAAAGTCAGTTTGTTACATCTTCAATAGAGGTATCCTAGTTCTTATCATGCAAATCTACTAAGTAGATAAAACACTCTCTCCCTCCATTCACATATCCTGGAAAGAATAAATATCCTCCAAGAACCTTAATTTAGAAGAATTACCTTATTGTGTGCTGCAGATCCACCATATTGTAGCGCAAGTGTGTCACCCATTGTCTCATAAACCCTCATTAAATCATCCGCCAAAGGGGAGTCTAAATCAGTATGTGGAAAATCTATAAATCCTAAAGCATGCAGCTGATGCCCAAGAGCAACCAACCCATAGGCATATTGGGCAACATTTGTCCGATCCAAGCAGTCTATGCAATTGGTCCTTAGAACCCCTTTCTGAAACATTGGAGGCCTGACAGATTGATTTACACCCACGTCACCGCTACCATTGCTAACTTTTGTTTCCAAGTTTTCAGCATCACAGTTCTTATCGCAAAGGTTTGGTAGAGAGCAATCAGCATCATTATTCCTACATGACATTTGATTGTGAAGTGTTAATTCTAGTCAGAATCTGCAGGCAAAAACAGAAGTAACTACATTGTGGCCTTTTCCTTTGTCTGTTTGTGTGTGTGTGTGAGAGAGAGAGAGAGAGAGAGAATCTGAACAAGCAATGCTTCACTGAACACAAATATTTTAGCTGATCCTACAAAAGAACTTTTCTAAGGTGCAACCAATCGTAAATTACAAAAATTGGTAACGAGACTCTTAAAAACAAAGAATTGTGTAATAGTCAAATCAATATCTTAGAAATAATACTAAAGTTCAAACATGGCAACTGCTTGTGCAGGTTCAGTGCAGTTAAAGCTAATAAGAAGCTCAGGAGTCAGCTCTAAGAAGTGCCAAGTTCCCCACAGCCCAACCAAGATCAACCAGTATTTGAGGAGCCAAATTCAAGCTCCTGCTCCGGCATATGGAGGGTGGGTGGAAAAATGAACATTTTTAGCATTATCTTGTGTATTCTGTTTTTTCCAAGGTGTCAATCACAATATCCATTAATATGACTTAAAGCACAATTTTGAACCAGTGAAAGGAAACTTGAAACAACATTTGCAGTAAAAACCAATTCAGGTTGCATTTCTAATTAAGTCATAATTATCAAAAATGTCAAATAGATGAACCCTTTTTTTTATAGGTAAGACACATAACCACTTGTCCCAATTGGGACTTGAACCCTCAACCTCTCACAAGAACAATTGTTCAATTGCAAATGACTTCCCAGCATAAAACTAATAACAAGTGACTCGTATAGATAACATCACCAATTATATAGTACAGTAACCGCATGCATTATATTAACCGGATACCTTAGATCAGGCTTGAGTTGCATAAGGCCTCAATCCATGCCCAACCAAATCTTAGATCCAGTTGGGATTTTTCTATGCCAAGTTAAAAACCAATATCAAGAAGTTTTGCCCAAGCTTGTCCATTGGTTGGGTTCCAACTGCTCAAGTTGCAACCCAAGGTTAAACTACCTATAAACAAGATTAAACCACAATGGGGTAGCCGAGTAAGTGATTTCTAAAACAATGCTGGACTTCAACTATGCCAAGAGTTATGACAGGAACATTAACCTTGTTATCTTTAGAGAATTACATGCACATTATATAAAGGATAGAAAGTCACAAGGGATGCCAGGCCAAAAGGGAGTTTGCCTTCAATGTTGAACTTACTCAGAGTAGGACCAATTTGACAATTCCTTGGTCCCAGAAGTTGGTGATACTTGACAATAAAAGAATCCAGTTAAGTTCATCGCATATGCAGCCACTTTTCCTAAAAGTGCCAGTACATTTGTAGCTTTGCTGAAAAAGAATCAGGTTATATTCCAATCAATGATACTTAGGTAACAGAACATCAAAATTTGAACATATGCAAGGGGAAGAGAATATACTTTCTAGAGTATTTGTTTAGATCCCAGTGAAGGAACTTCAAGCGATTCTCCTCAGTTAAATCTCTATTAACAAAATCAATAGCATTGGCAAACTCTGCACGGAGAATAGATTCTCGAGGTTTTTTCTCGCGACTCTGTTAACCACAAAACATTACAACAGACATACAGAAAAAGAAAATTGAAGGAAGAGCCCATCAGAAAAATGTTAAATTACATATACAAGAACATGAACATATGGAGCACGAGTACATATAATATGATCGATAGATTAATTATTGCACAGAGGCCTACCTTAATCAAATTCAATATAATAATTGGATTTCCATATCTCTTGACAAGATTCTCAAAGTGAAGTCTAGTGGCTTCATACTTGGGGTCCTTCTTTGACACTGGAAACAGAAAGAGTGTCAGCAAAACATTATAGAACATCACCACCTTGAATACAAGAATTTAGAGTGTTAAGAGTCATACATATGATGTCAGGTTTAATATTCAATCGTGAAGTTTCCTGTGACCAGAAAAGGGGTATTGAACCCCTGTTCTGCACAACAGAACTTATTTGTACTGGGCATCCATCAGGAACATCTTCAAACACAATCTGTTCCGTCTCAACATCATTAGCTACTCGACCCTTCTCATTTACTCCTCGTTTTAAATATCTACACCAAAGGAAAAAAAGTGAGAGACACGATGAGCAAAAGTTGAGGAAAAGAAACTTTTGGTACATAGAAGTAGAATCTTCATTTTAGATGCACTTAGTGCACATGGAGAGCTCTGTCAACTGATCATCTAAAGGAACCTAATATGAACTTTCTGGTCAAACACCAATTATACGACACTGGGGAGTATATCCATAGTGAAAGGATATTACAATTTTAATATATTTTTTAAAAAATAAATTTTTGTCAGTAAAAAAATAATAATATCACTTGTACATCAAGTGCATTATTAGCACAGTATATCCATTATTTTATCCCGTTAAGAGAGCATGATATCTGGTAATCCAAAAGAATTCAAACCTGGTGCCAGCATAATGGCGTGATCGCCTAGCAATGAGGGTCAACTTGAAGTCCCTCCCAGATATCGAAAACTTCACCTGGTATTACAAATCAGTAAAAAGAGATGATCAAACCAAACTTTTCAAACACGCAGTAAGATTATGTATTGAAAGTTTATTCGGTATTCCAAGCATGAAACCAGCAATATCACACCAAACTTCAATGTTGGCCTTTTTTTCTTTTTCTTTTTTGGTTAAGTGGTTGGCTGGTGATATGAACTAAAAAGTGTATTCCTCATTATTTGCACTTTATGAAAATATGGACAAAGAAACTCGAGTCATCCAACTAATCATGAAATATAATTGTACTCCTGATGGCTCCAAAGATGATGAACGTGTAGATAATAAAATCAAGTCTGATGATAGAAGAGAGAAGAAACATGGCGCATGCCAACAAATTTACATCTTATGAAAAAGTGTATCCCACTCCACTACTGAACCAGAAAGGGGTTGGAAACCCACAATTTGGTTCACAAGAGAAGTTCTGCCACAACAACCTGACTCTAACAGCAGCCCCATTACACAGATATAAACACGGGGAAAAATAACTTACTAACTAATCATGTTCCATTTAGTCACCACTTTATTTATTTTTCAAGTATCTACTGTCAGTATACTGAAAACATCCAATACCTGTTTAAAGAAGCCATAAACTAATGCAACTGTCCACAGAGTATTCTTGAGGTGATTGCGGATTCCACGAGTTAAGAACTCATTCCAAACAAACATTGTTTCATAAAGGAAATTTCCTGTCTCACGGTTACACAAGTTCTTTTGAAGACTACGCATGACATGATAGGAGTAGCTGAAAAAGAAGTCCTTTGTAAGATCCACTGTGCATAGGAGCTTCTTGTATCTATGTCATCAACAGAAAAAACAAAGGCAAAGGAAATCAATACAATTCCAATAAGTTGAGTAAGGAGAAAACACGATAGGAATGGAACAGCTATTGGCTCACAACTTTAAACCCAAAAAGAAAAAGGAAAAATAAATTAACTTTCCCTTTGAAACCCCGATGATACCTTGTCTCACTCAACATGTTATACTAACATCACAACAGCAATGATGTTTGCCCCTGTACATTCACAGGAAATAAACTGGCGATGGCCTCTTTAAACAGTATTAATTAGAGAGGTTGCATCAACAGTAGCATTTAATATTTCTTTAATTTAGATATTTGGCAGATGTATTCTTTATTTCACATTTGAAAACGACAAACTATAACTATCAGATGAACATGAGATTAGTTTGAAGCGAACAAGCCCACATCATTGATATAACACTGAAGGGTGTATTCACAAAATAGCATAGAGATTACCTCCACAGTATAGAACTTGTTCATTATCAAAAGAAGATGCCCAAACTCAGACTATTCATCCAAAAAATAATTAAATTGAAATCAAGATAGAACAACCATGTCGGAAGACAATTCTCATCTAGATACAAAGGGTTTATAAGTAATTCTGAATACTAATCGCTTAGGTCTCCTTAGAAGTACCAAGTACATTTTACATTTACACGCAGAATTGACAAAGGACCTGTTCTCATTCTTAGAATAAGCCATATTGGATCGAACAGAAGAATTTGGAATTGGAATCATCTCGCTCTTGGTAATGGCATATACTGCATGGCCACAGATTGTACCGATCTTCCTTCTTTTTGTTATTAGCAGCATGTAATAGGGTCCCAAAAATTTTATGAACCCTAAAAGCAGAGAAAAGAACATGAGATCTACAGTGGACAAAATAAGAAATGTTAAGGTAGAGAACTCTGAAGATATAACATACCAACAATTCCATAACAAGTAGAAACAAATTTAAGTCCACCCGTCGGCTTGTTTCCTTCGTGTATTCGTTTTAGCAAGTCAAAACATTCAATTTCTGAGTACGTCGTAGAATCTTCAAGAATGTTTAGCTCAGAAAGCTCTAATCTGTCAATCTTTAGGACTCTCCAAAAAGTTCTGTTCTTATCCCATCCAATCATATAAAAGTTCTATAGCATGTACAATTAAATACACATGGTGTAAGTATCATGTAATAAGAGGGGAAGTCAATAATCAGAATTCAGTTAAATAAAGCTTTTGCCAGTAAAGACAAAAGAACAAATTCATAATACATCTGATTTAGAAAATGAAAGTAAAAACAATTAATGCACACTATAAAGATATCATCGAGGAAAAAACAAAATAGATAAGAAGGAAAAACGTGTCCATATCAAAAAAATGAAAAAACTGTAGGCTGTAGCAATTGCAGGTCCAAAAACACACACATACCTTAAAATATATAATTAAATAAATAAATGCTTAAGTTGAATATGAATAAAATTGCTGATAAACAAATATTTTGAATCTGGCCGATATATTTTCATCCATAAGGAGGAGAGGTTGTAGAAGATGCTTATGAATAGGGGTCATGGGTGGATAAAGCAGAATAGTGCTTCATGAGTGCTGTGTGATCATCAATTATAATCAAATGGCTTCACAACCAACCATGATATCTGGAACAAGGGCTGTCAAGAAACAACATCTATGGAAAACTACTGTACAAAAATATAGATGTTGGAAAACGAGTGAGTGGCAATCCAAGAAAGGATTTAATATGAAAAAATGCAGTCATGGAAGTTGAGATAAATATCATTTTAGGAAAATAAAAGAGAAAAACATCTAATAGGATTTGACAATGTACAAGAAGAGGTAGTAACTGATTGGTAAGTAGCACACAAGTTTCATTCAAAATTGTTGCAAGGACGCAGAAAGGCCAACAAGAACATCCTTTATTGCGTTGAGAAAGGTTAAGATGGTGGTGCATTAATAGATGATATATCCCAAGACAAAGCCAAATGGTGCAAAAATTGCACAACCACCGCAAATAATTGAGATGAAAGGGGTCATTGAGTAAAACAGTTATAATAGGAGAACTTTGACTTTTGAATATTAAAATGCATTACACCGCTCATCCTAAATGAAAATATCCTAGAGCTTATGAGGAAAAAAAAAAAACATTTGCCCAACATGAACATGCCTCCCACCAACCATAAACAGGTTCCAAAGTAAGAAATTCAAAATTTCATTTCTGGGGAGAAATTATAATCTTACAAGATAGACGCATCTCCTAATTCTGCAGTGGCAAAACAAGTTTCCACAAAGAATGAGAGATTTTTTGTAATGACGGGATGGGGTAATAAAGAAAATCCAATACCACCGAGAATAGTTCCAAACTTATGAGAGAATCCAAGCAAAAGGAGAAATTAAGCATTTCCAATTTCAAAAGTGATACACCAATTTGGCAACACTTCAAAAATGTAGAGTCATAATCATATTTTAAAATTGTTTCAATTTATAATTGAGTTGACTGAAAAATATTAATATTTGCAACGGAAAAAAATATCCAAGTGATTTCTAATAGAAAATATTTGATTTGGGAGGGGGGGGGGGGGCAAAGGTGAGACATGGAATGAGAAAAAGAAAGCATGAAATTCAAGCGTTCCTATCCGGGTTTAAAGGGAAAAAAAAAAAGATATTAACAAATGAATTTGATATTGATAACACTATTTAATAAGAGGGAAAAAAAAAAGCATGAAAAATATCGTAATTAATTACAAAATTATGTTTGATAATGATAAAACAAAGAACAGAGTTTGTGCCTCTCTATTATCAATATAAAAAGTTAGCAACTTCAAGACACCGACTCCTCAACCAATAAGTTCAAAAAATCTTGAATGAATTAAATTGTTATGGCTCAATGAGACATGTGAAATTTGCTGCCTTCTTTTAACAAAAATGTGCACCATAATCTGAAGTCAAAATGCTAATGCCCCAAAAGCCAATCTTATATTCTAAAAAGCCTGTTCATCTTGATTAAGTTCTACAAGCTAAAATTTCACACTAACGAAGAAAGCTGCCACTGGACATGAAGCTGACTAACAAAATCTCTCTTGATAGAATGTGCAAGGTGATCTTAAATCTGTACAAACTGTGAAAACCTTTATATAATTTTTTTTCATAGGTAAAAACCTTAAAATAAATTGAATCACCTCTACTTCCGTCATCATCAAATTAAACTATATTTTTCCCTATTCCATCAAAAAAAAATCTAACTTTATTTTTCAATTATGAATATATTTTGTTTGATTGATGAGTGTTATCTTCAATGCAGCCCATACAAATGCTTCACACTTCCACAAACTAAAACCACAGAATTCAACCCCAAAATAATATATATATATATATATATATATATATATCCAAAATGAGGGGGGAGAGAAAGAGTGCTTGTGTGAAACTTTTCAAAGCAAAACATATGACGCTTATGTATATCAAATCTAAAATTCAGATGAGAAACCAAGAAATAATGTGGATATTTTGGAAACACGGAACACAATGCAAAATTCAAAAACTAACCAAATTGAACTAGCTAGTCAATATATCAACAACAAAAATAACAACAATTTTTTGCATATTTAAATACACAAAGCCATGGATGTATATACAGAGATGTGTATGTGTGTGTGTGTCAAAGAATTGCCTGAAGATCTAAGTAACAATTCAAATCTAAACAACATAGTATGAACGCCAAATATCGTTGAATATGTACCGAGCGAGTCTCGTAAAGTCTGAATTTCTGCAAATATGTAGCGCTCGGGGTGGCCTCCTCTTCGATCCAGGCCTGCTGCTCGTTCTCTGAAGCCATGGTTAGGATCCCGAGCCTCAGGCCCGGGCTATGTTACATAAACATACAACGCAATAGATCGCCGGTCAACTCAGCGCAAAGAACCCCAGATTTTGTTCGGTTGCTTCAAATATATCATCGCTTGCAGAGTTCTCGCTGCAGAAAAGCTTCAAAGCTCAATCCATATATAATACATATAGAATAATGAGATTGATACACAAACGCTTTAGAGCTCAATCTATGTATAAGTGAATCCGTGAGCTTTAATTCAAAGTAAGAACTAATCATAAAACGACGCTACATGTAACGAAAGAGATAGGCAGAGGCAGAGACAGAGAGAGCTTCGAGAAAGCGAAAAAAAAAACTATGAACTAAAATATATAGATACAGATATGGATATAGATAATGGTGAAAGAGATCAAACCAGAAAAGACTGAAGAAGTTTGAGAAGAAGCTCGAAAACGAAGCTGATTTGTGCTGTCTACTATCCAGAGATAGAGAGGAGAGAGAGAAGGAGAGAGAGAGGCTCAGATCGAGAGAGCCAAAGAAAACCGCACCTCCGGCGACTGCATCCACACAAAAAAGAAAACCAAAAGCAGAAATTTTGATTTTTCTCAATGACCTCTTTAAGGTTTTTATTTAACGACTAAATAAAGCCAAATTTCAATTTAGTTATCATATTTTCAAATTGCATATATTCCTATATATTCTTTTTTCCTTTTTGGAAATAAACAAAAATATTTAGTGTGTCAATTTTTTACACGAGAACAATACACTCGAATACAATACAAAATTAACAAGTTTAAATTAAGTATAAATGTGTTTAAATCCTAAACAAATTGACATGTATAACATTATTCATAACTATATCGTGAGTTTTTGTAATAGTAACTCATTTAACATGACATACATATTTAATTATAAATAAAAAATAACACGCTTTAAGTAATTCGTCTCACATTAAAAATTTATCAAGCTTTGGAGTTTTTTACTTATAAAAAAATTTCAACTTTGATTTTCCTCAGGTTCAAAATTTACTAAACTTAAAATTATTTATACATATAAGAAGATAAGTAATTTTTTATTTAAAAAATAAAATATAAAATAAACGAGTTAATCACGTCAACACGTCTAATTTATTTAATAAATGAGTTGGGTTTAGATTTTAAAACTTAACATGATTAGTTAATAATATCGAGTTAAGATTGATACATCTTTTCAAATATGTATGTCTTGACATGGCATGACACGAACACAACACGATTATAGAATTGACACCCCTATATATAACAAATTTCTCATCTTTCAAGTTATTTTTTTTATGTTATAATTTCAGGGCGAGGGCGGAGACAGGAAATTATTTTTTGGAGGGGCTAAAAAAATTTTGAAGAATATTTTAATAAAAAAGATTAATTGGACCAAAATTTTGAGAGAGGTATGAAAGATTTAAAGCAAAAATTTTGGTTTGTCCACTCATGTTCTTCTTCAAAGGAAAGTTATAAGAACAAGTCTAGCTCTTTTCATTTGGAGAAGTGAATATTATTTTCACCAAATCATAACTTGGGTTAGATTGATTATCCAAAATTTTAGTACTAAGAGGCTTCTTATGGTGTATTCATTATGTTATGTAATATTATTATTGTACTATTGGAGGTCTTTGGGTTGGGTTGGGTTGGGTTAAGATTTATTTTTAAACAGTCATAAGTTGAGTTGAGTTGTCTATCCAAGTTTCATATTTGAGAGGTTATTCCCCCTCGGTTATTATATAATACCATCATTGTACTATTAGGGATCCCAACCTTACGTCGAGCTGTCTGTTTAGGTCCATATTTGAGAAGCTTCTAATTGCGCCATAATTATGTTGTTATGTGATATTGTCATTGTATTATCGGAATTCTCAATCATAGATGAATCTTTCGTGTTGCATTTCACATCATATCATTACGTAATTACTTTCAAACTCGAACAAATGTGAAAAATTGCCTTGAATAGCTAACAATCCGCATGAAATCTTATCAGTTTTTTTACAAACACAAACCCTAAAACCTTGTTTGGGTAACCAATTAAAATTTTAAAAGATTGGATATAATATGAAATAAAATTTTATACCATACTAAATATTCTTGAAACATGCCGAAATAAAAGGTCCCATATTCTGTTATATTTTAATTCTATATTTAGATAAGTATCAAATAAAAAATTTCAATATTATTTTTTCATAAAAAAAAAAAAAAATTTAAAATTTTGTATTCTTATATTATGTTTTTTTTAATGTTGTAAGAAAATATTTTTCAAATATATGTAGAAAATCCAGAAGAATAAAAATGCAACTATTATGAAGAGAGAGAGAGAGAGAGAGAGAGAGAGAGAGAGAGAGAGAGAGAGAGAGAGAGAGAGATTAAATGGCTAAACAAACTTATTATTTTTTTTACAAATATTAATAAAAATGAATACAGCAGAGAATAAAAAATTTATTAGTAATAGTGTTACTGGGATAGTCCATGATTATTATGAGCAGCGATGATTATGTGGTAATTAATTAACTATCAACATGTGACGATAATAGTGCCAGTTTTGACAAATAATTTATTTTTTCCTTCTCTTAGTTTTCTTAGCAGAAGAAAATAATTAATAATGTTTTTAATTTTAATTATAATCCCACTAAGGATGAGACAAAACAATCTCACCCCAGAGTGGTGGGATTATTTTATCCCATACAAAATGGGATAAAATTACATCTAATTTTATCAAAAATAAATATCTAAATATTAGATAGAATATAACTTATCATATTTCATCATTGTATATCACTAAACAACCATAACTTAAGAATCTTAAATAAAATAAATAATTAAAAAAATCATAAAATTAATTTCAAATAATTGAGATAAAACTAAATTGAATTTCAGCTCCAAAGAATTCTATAAACTTTGTACCTACATCTAATGCAATATGCACTATTCTTTGGTGGTATGCACTCTCGAGTATTTAATAAAATAGTTTTAATCTTTATAAAATATTTAATTAATAGGGAAATGATAGAAAATGAATTATGCCCAAATTTAAATAATATAAAGTTTCAAAGTTATTCTAAAAAAAAAAAAGAATTTTCTTGTATTTATTTGGTTTTCCTTTCTTATTATTTTCTTCAAAATTATTGCCTGTTTTCCGGTGCTTTGTTGTGGGCCTATGGGGCTCAATTTTAATTATGATTTATAATTACTCAATATACTCACCCCCAAAAGGCAAATAATATAAAAATTGAAAGCAATATTGATATGATCTCACCCACAATGCGAATATGCTTTTATGCTTTTTTTTTACTGAAATTTCTTCCAATAATACAACAAACTTAGAGAAATAGTCACTTTGTACCTCTATAATTTAGAGGTTTTTAGGTCTTTTAATAGAAATCAAAGACTATATAAATCACTATTTTGATCATCCATGTATAAAGATTCGTAATTAGGAGAATCTTACCTAAAATATTTGAAGCATCGTATTGATGATGAGTATAAGAATTCAGAATTTTACAAATATTTGGAGAATATGAACTGAATATATATATATGTATATGTATATGTATATGTATATGTATATGTATATGTATATGTATATGTATGTGTATGTGTATATGTATATGTATGTAAGTAAATATCAAACATATCATTTGCATCATGCAACTTTATATAAAACCTTACAAATTTTGATCAATATGGGCTTTTGACCTTTGAACCCTTACATCCAATGGCTAATTTAAAATTTTAGAGTAGGTAATTTTTAAATTATAATAAAGTATTAGTAAAAAAATAATTGGCAAATCTCTGGAAGGACGGTGGCTCCCCTGGCCACCCCGCAAATCCACCGGTGCTTACATTGATATAAAAATTTAAATAATGCATTGTTTCAATCATTTCTATGTTATCTAATTAATAATTGAAGAGTATTAATAATATTTTTAATATTTCACTCTAAAAATGATTATCTAAATGAACATTATATAGTTTGACAATAATATATCTAAAAAGTATTTTCTAAATAATGGAGCAATACTAATTTAGGAAAGTTAAAATTTTACACTAAGAGGAGTACGATTAAAAAATTAATAGTAATAAAAACAAAAATTACATTGCATGGTAGGTGATGCTGCACTTTTCCGATCAATGGGCTCCATTTTTCTACGTTTGTCGAACACTCAAAGAAAGAGATCAGAAGGCCACCGAGTTGACTCCGGTGATAGCTGCTCCGATGATAAAGTCAATAAACTGAATTGAAGGACAGCACATCCTCACCTATGAAGGCCCTTTTACAAGGACAAAGCCGTGAGCTCATGGGCAAAGCGGACAATACCTAGCACAGGAGCCTACCATGTGCGGTGAAATGTGCCGCATCAATAGGATTCCTATCTATTTTCACATTTTTTTTTCTCTCTTTTTCACTCTATTTCAAACACACAACTCTCTCTCTCTCTCTCTCTACATTTTATTTTTTTAAAAAAATCATTCTTACTCAAAAACATTTCCAAAATTCAAAAAAATATATATATATATATTTTGATCATGTGGTGTATATCAAAGTGGAGAATCGATATAAGAAAATATGGATGAAAGTTTTATAATTCAAGATGTTTGATAAATTTCATTTGGATGTATCATCCGACAGGCTATACTAGGTTCTTTAACCTAAAGTGGCAATGTCATTTTTTATATGTATGATTATGATTGGAATATTTTTTTGATATTAGAAAAAAGACAGCTATAGCAAGCTTAGTTGGAGGATGTCGCATTTAGAAATGCCACACACAATTGTTCTTCTTTAGTAACGGGGACATATAAACTAAAATCATTTTTTTCTTCCAAATAATAATGATCGATGTACCATTACTCAAACCACGTGTATATATATATAATGCTCATATATGTGTTTATACATATTTACGTATTTTTATATAATTAAGATTTGGAGCACCAAAGGGCTAGTTGAGCGATAAAGATTTAAGGATTAAAATTTAAAATTTTAAGTTTGAGTTTTTGTTGGGGGCACCATGAATTTGTCTGAACCTTAATTTTAAAGGTTTCGGGATTAGTCGAAATACGTGCAAATTGATTCGAATACCCGATTATCAAAAAAAAAAGAATGAGTAGTAAGGAGTGATGCTGAATCTTAATTTTAAGGTTTCGGGATTAGTCGGGGTGCGCACAAACTTATCCAAATACCCAGTTATTAAAAAAAAAAGAAAAAAAGATTGAGTAGTAAGGAGGTGACGCCAAACTATAACCCCCTTCAAATTCTAAGAAATATTTTTATACCTGTAAAAATTTTTAAAATTTTAGTCTAACCTAATTCTTACTCTTATTTATCTCATTTCTTATCCAAAATTCTAGTCTATACCCTTTTTTCTTTTCCCAACCCAATCTTTACTTATAATTTGTCTCATTTTTCACCTTAAAATTTTGGCTATACCAAAAATTTTGACTATTTTTTTTTCAAAAATTTTCTAATACCCTCTAATTTCTTTTCGTGGTTTTATCCTTGTATATAATTAAGAGACCTACTCTTCAGCATCCAGAGCACGTGGTGTGACCTAAGATTCTGCTCCAACATGGGTGCAGTGAAATTTTCAACAGATAATTGTATAATGTTAAATCTCTAATGAGTACGTAAAGTAACTTATTTACATGTCTATTCAAGAACCAAAAAAAAGGGTTATTTAAATCAAATATTATGAATAAATAATACTTAAAAAAAAACATGTAGTACAAAACGATTCCTTACCTTCTGGAAAGATATTGATTGGATATAGCATCCTGACCCCTCGTTAGCTTAACCACCAAGTTGGTATAGATTGGTATATTAGTTTTCAAATTGCATTAAATTGTGGACACAAATTAATTATACAATACAACCTATATATACGATGAACACGCAACATCTTTAAACGTCCCTAACACTCTTCAATTTTTATCTTCACATATTTTTATTTTATACAGTAAAATGTAGACCAAGTCCCCTTGTGTTTGAAAGCGTGGCTTATGCATCTTCTTTTCTTAAATAGTCACCGCCGCAAACGCTTTCGTAGAAGAGGCATTGTTTTACTTTTAGATGTGCAATTCATATATGTCCCTTTGCAAATTATTTATATATATATACGCCATACAAGGCGCATTTCTTGTCCATCCTCGTTAGTGCAAAATACACATAATGTGGCACAAAAGTCAAATACGAATTATATCATTTTCACTTTTGCAAAAAAGGGCAGGTTTCAATGCAATTTCTCAACGGACAAAAAATTGAAGGGCTCTCAACTTTTTAATTGAACTTTTCTATATTTTAAATTTTATATTTTGAACTCTTAAATTTAATTTTTTTTAATATTTAATTTTTATTTTAATTTTAATTTAATCTCTCAATTTGACTATGTAAATGTTTTTTTTTAAATCGCAACATTGTTTAAGGGTTTGTCCGTATAATTGAATTTTTTGTATAACCTGTAAAAAATTTGTATCAATAAATTTAATTATTTATTAAAAATATTATCAATCGGTATTAAATTTTTATAATTCTTAAATTTTAAACTTATGATCGAATACTTAAACTATGTTTGAAAGTTTTAAAAAAAAAAGAAAAGAAAATTTAAGATTGAACAGAATAATATTTGAATTTTCAAAAGAGAAATGAAAAAATATCATTAAATATACTTTATTTTTTCACTTTAAAAATCTTTATTTTAATTTTTTCAAGAAATTAGAAAAACGATTTTAATCATTCAAACTTTCTCTCTCTTATTTTTTTCTCTCATTAAATTATCTCGTTCAAATTAATTATTAGGAAAAAAAATTATCTCCTTACTAAACCAAATACATGGCAAGTAGAGGATCCGATGGTTAATATATGTATATATACAACAATGTATGGACTTGAGGTGGAGGTTGCGTGGACATATTTTTGATGTTATACACCCAACAACTAAACATATGAAAGACATGAGGTGGAGGTTGCCAATCAATGCACAAAATTAAAAGCGTGTAATTAATAAAACAGGTAAAAGAAAAAAGGACTGTCTGTGTGCCGGCGTACGCCAAGGACCACTCAGAACTGATCAGAAGCCGTTACAACTTCAAATCGTACGGACGGATAACGACGTGGATGTGAAACCCTGAAAAAAGAAAACCACACGGTAAAGATCACAGAGTACGCAGGAGACAAGTTCAACATGGCAAGATCTGAATCGTAGCTGGATACAGCCGAGGGATGACGTGTCACTATGGAGACGTTTCATTTTCAATTGAAGTCTCTACCACGTGACAATGAACACATGGGTGTTCTCATTTCTTTAGCCGATAGCGACGCCACGTGATGGATGGAGAGGGCATTCAAGGTCAAGAACAATTATGTGAATGGTGAGAGGGCATCCGAGAAAGTAGCAAAAGTGGCGTAGCTGGCACTCCCTCACGTCAGCTACGTAGTGTAAATTCGCTATTATTGAGCTTTATATATACCGTGACTTGGAAAGTGCTGGCACCTTAATTTTTAAATTCTGCCGGAATGTATTCATTTTTAAGAAGAATCTTATTTAATACCATGTATAAGCAAGATAATGGCAAGGAATGAAATAAGGATATTTACCTTTAATAATAGTTATTTTTTTCGTAAATATTATTGTTATCCTCCTCTATCAAATTACTTGGATCAATTTCTTGAATTTGTATATGAAGATATAATTGTAATCATTATGATCAAATATGATGTATGAACTAAGATTAATAACTCTATTTTAATTCATTAAAATTTGTTCTAATAATATGTGAAATGAATTGAAAATCTGACGATTGTTATATTTAAAAAAAGAATAAAATTTTTAGAAGATAATATGCAAGAAAATTTAAAATTTTGATAAAATAAAAAATTATTGTTTATCGATAACGACAATATCTTAATTTACGTTTAATCGATAATATTACTATTTATACTTTAATGATGCTCGTAAGATAAACATACATCATAGAAGAGGGCATCTCCTCGTGAGGTCATTGTGTAATAATTTGTTGATTTGGTAAAGATATTGAATAAATTGATTTTCATGATCTTGTGAAATCGATGATTAAAATAAAAATGATTACTAATAATATCAAGAGTAATAATAGTCCATTGCATAGATAAAATAATAGAAAAAAGAAGTGTGATTACTAATCTTATCACTATTAGTTAATGGGATAACTAATCCATCTTTATTCAATCTATGAAACAAACAACATGGCCTTAGGGTATTAGGGGCTCTAGACAATTGGAAGCCTAGAGTTATAAAAGGAACAACTCTAAATAAGATATTTTAAATATTAATATAATTTTTTTATTTTATTATATATATTATATTTACTTTTGTTATATAAAATTTAACTGTTTTCAACATGTAACTCTAATAATAAAGGTTTTTCATAAACATTTTTTTTATCTAAATAGATAGTAATAAAAGACTAAATTAAAATACGAATAAAACTTTATTAATAAAATTAAGTTTTTTTTTATAGATTCTTTATGGACATTTTAATAATGTTCGATTTTTATTAAACTTAGACTTATAATTTGATTATACTATAGATCTATAAAATTTGAACATTTTGTAAAGTTAGACTTTTATTAATTTTAGACTTCTAGTTTGATTACTATAGTATATAAAATTTAGGACTTTATTTTTAAGTGAAGTTTAAAATAATTATTTTATTAATTTTATAATTAAATCGCCCTTCGAGGTTAGGAAATTTGAGGAAACTAGGTTTAGGTACATAGATTTTGTGGGATTAGTGTAATGGCGACTGGCTAAAGCACTTGATTTCTTAAAAATGAAGTACGAAATTTTGGAACACCAGTTAATTCGAGTAGGCAAGTCGAGAGGCACAACCCTTGGAGTTTTATACAAGCCTTAAATCTTAGTTGACCAACAGACTCAAGACTCCTAGTTATGAATGTATATTCAAAGATAGAAAATAATCACTATGTAGGAGAAGACACATGTTAACAATAAGGAAATCTTTTTTATTACCGTTGACCTATTCTGTCAACATACTTCGATCAATTTTTAAAATTTTTTATTCTTAATTAAAAAATCAATTGTTTTTTATTTAATTATATAACAGTATATAATTCCAATATTTATATTCAAACAATGATTATAAACTAAACTTAATTCCTCAACTTTAATTTAATGAGAAAATGTTCTAATAATACAAAGAGGAAATTAAAATTTCATGACTGAAATATATATAAAAAAGGAACCAATATTTTAGAAAATAACATGCAAAATCTTAAATTTTTTGATGACGATATACTGCAAAAAATACTTTTATAGACATTTTAGACAAAAAAAAAATGCCAAAAGCGCAAAGCAAATGCCACAAATCATGTTAAGAAAAAATCAATTCAAAATACGATGTTATAATGTTCAAATTTAGAAAAAGATAAAAAATAATAATAATAATACTAAATGTTTTATATTTTTGTGCCAAAATTTTCATTTTAAACAATGTAATATAAAACTATTTATGTTGTATCAGACATACTTTTTAATAACTTATTAATATATAATTATCATTTTTTTTGAAAGAAGTGATAAGTATTACAATATTACAATCAACTAAACCATTAGATCCAAAAGCCTTTAAAGTGATAGGTATTACAATATTACAATTAACTAAACCACTAGATTCAGGAGCCTTTAAAATACAGACACTGAACTAATAAATCAGCTCAGTCCTTGATCGGGTATGAATAATACTCACAATTATCTAATAAACAACTAAACCACTAGATTCAAGAGCCTTTAAAATATAGACATTAGATCAACAAACCAGCTCAGTCCTCGATTGGGTATAAATAATACTCACAATCTTGTAATAAATGGAGCGAGACTTGAACCCATAACCTCTTCTTAATAAGAAGATTATGGTGACTAACTGAGCTAGTCCTAATTAGTTCAATATATAGTTCAAAATGCAAAATTTGATTTAAAAATTTAGAATGCACAACATTACTTGTAAAAAATAAAACAACTCAAATCAAAGCTAATAGTGTCTACTTCATGTAATTGGCATGTGGTTAGATTCTCACCTTACTTGTTGTATAAAAAAAATATTACTACGTGTTTTAAAATTTTATAACAAATTTTGTATTTTAAATGATGTAATAATAAATTATATATAAAATATTTATAATGTATATAAAATACTATTTATAATTTAATGTGGTATTATTGGAGATGTAAAATTAGATTAAAAGTTTAGAAAAAAGAATATTATGAAAAAGACAAAAAAAAAAAGACAAAACCATGTTATTTAGGAATGCATTGCGTCCAAGGTAAACGTATAACGTCACTTCAACCGGTGGAAGCCCAACGAACGCGTAAAAAAGACACGTGTATGTTACGGCAAAGCAAGAACTTCTGTATTTATTACTTTGAAATTATTAGAATAAAGAATGGTCCGTTTACAGAAAAAGAGAGGCAATAATTGAGAAGGTGGGAATCACAAAGCAAAGGGGAAATAGTCAAATCAAAAATAAGCTTTTTTAATGTTCTCCAATCATATCCAATTAGGTCGGGTAAGTTCTTGGATTCTCCATTATCGCCACGTCACTGTCCACCATTTTGATAAAGTCAAGAAAATGGAGCTCCCTACGCACGTGCATTAACAGCTTGGGTTTTTTAGAAAATGAAATTTATTTTTTGGTACAAATAGTCAAAAAAGGGCTTTACCCATAACAGAGGCGAAAGAAAACGATAGAAGGGAAAAGGTAACACTGGTCATTGGTTGTTTGTTTCTTTAATTTCTCCTCACACCTTCCAAAATTGGGAGACTATGGGATGCTATTTGATTTTGAGCTACAAGTTACAGATAATTGTGAAATATGTTATTGGTTTTTCACTTAAGTTTTTTTTCTTTCTTGTTCCTTTTTTTTTTTAATAAAAATAAGTAATTCATATCTAAGTGATAGTTTTGTCACAATTTATCTTTAATTTTTATTAAATAGACATTTTCGAACCTCTTCTTAGTTGTTGTTTTGTTTGATTTGAACTATGAAAGGCAACGGAGTAGGAACACCCTTTCCTTCTCTAGGCCCCTTTTAAAAATAGCATTCTTCATTCTCATCTCGTCCCATCTACTATGTTTCTTGAGGCGGTTATTGAGGATTGGGACAATGCCTCTCCCAAAGTTTTAAAATTTTGAATTTTTTTTTTTTTTGTATAAACTTTTAAAATAATATAAGAATTGTCTCCTCAATTTTTTTTCATAATTTTACAAGAAAATCTTTTTAAATTCTAACTTTTGTATTTTTACCTCCTCTAAACTTAAGATTTGGATCCACAACTATATGTCTCCCATCCCCGTCCCATCTTTGCAACCTCGTCATCGCCTAAATACTAATTAACTAATATTAATACATATACAAATATATATATATATATATGTGTGTGTGTGTGTGTTTGTACACACATAATATATATATATATATAGATTTATATATGTAATAATATTTAAAATAATATGACGATGTTAAAAGAAATTTATATAATTTAAAAATATAATGTAGGCGAAACATTTTGTCATTTTTAGCCCGGAATAACAAGCTGTTCCTATTTACCAAATCAAATGGAATGTCATGAGTCATATGACTGCTCCCAACTATTAAGTTGCAACTTGCTGTAATTTAATGCCCATTTAACTCTTGATAGTTGCTACCGAGGTCACTAGCAGACCTAGACCTTAATTTTAGAAAAGTAAAAATACACAAAGTTAAAACATAAAGACGATTTTTGTAAAAAATATAAAAAAATTAAGGAGGGTGATTCCTAAATATTAAAATAAAAAAATTGTACAAGCTTTGGCTCCCATTGAGAATAAGCTTAAATTGAGTAGTATATAACCACAACAACAAAGATGTTGCTGCAAAAGAATAAACCTAATACAGAATATGCACTTGATCTATCTCTCTTTAATCCCTATACCCAATCTCTGTTTTCCTAAAATTTCACAGAATTGACATGCCAGATTTTGACTTGTCTCAAGTTAGAAGTTAAAACAAATTATCCCTAAAAGCCCAAATCAATCAAAGTTTTAGGTGAATGTTAGAAAGTAGGGATTAATCTTTCCTTTAAAGTTCTCATACCTTGATGAAAATGACTTTTACCAATTTTTAACAAACAACAAATGGAAATTTGTAACTGGTTAAGATTCCAATTGAACATGACTGCTCTTGTATTCCTTTGCCACTCAAGTTCAAAATATATTCACAATGTTCTCAAGAAAGCTCAAAAGATTGATTATAATGGCACAATTACAAGCTGGTTTAATTCAAGAGTTATTAGAATTGTTATCTTTCAAATTTTAATCGGTCACTTAAAAAAGCAAATCTCAATGATCAAAATTTAGGGTGCGCTTTTAATAGTGATTCAGATATAATTTTTTGAAAACTATTTTTAAAAATTTTGTAATTAATTTTTTAAAAATTGTGAAAATATATTTGTTTATGATAATCTAAATTTTAAAAAATTTAAAAAAAAATTAAAATGAATATCTTGTGAAATGCGTATCTCGCGTTTTGAAATTAAAAATCTTGTTTTAAAAATGTAAACAAATGTACCCTAAGTTTGTCAAATTTTCTTTCAAATTTAATAGGATTTTTAGTAAATTAACATAATTTGAATGACACAGATCGTTTTTATTCAACAACTCAAATTTGATTAAAGTTATTTTTTAAAATAAAAACATAAAAAATTAGTTTTTAACATTTGAATAGAAATGTCCAAAAATAATTTAACTTTAACATAATTACGATGAATTTTACCATTGAAGTTACTTTAAGATAACAGAACTATTGGCTAATAACTAAACTAAAATTACTGCTAGATTACAAGATGGATAATTCATATTTTGTTTCCCTCTTGTCCCTCCACAACTTGAAGATCCTCTCCATGGCGGCATCCGACAAGGCTACAACACTTGGCTTGTCCAAAACTGTATAAAACAAATAAATAAATAAATAACAAAATAAAACGTTTTTCACACATGACGAGTATTAAATGCAGCTTGACCCCACTGAGCTGAGAGTGAGCCACTATACGATTAGTATCATTGTTGTTATTTTTTTGGTCGATAATAAGTGTGATAAATGCTGATGTTAGCATTCCTCTGACTATTATTCGGACTAAGTTCTATTTAAAATGATAAAAAATATTTTATTTTATAAATGCAGTCTTATCAATCAAAGTTCCAAAATTAACATATCTACCCACACAAAGAAAATAACTAACCAAAAAAATTTTCCAAATAAAACTTTTGAAAAGCAAAACAAAATTCATCATATACAGATTATAACAGAGGTAAAAAAATCAGTTATATTATAATTCTGAGACTCTCGGAGAAGTTACTGAAAATTGTAGCAGAAGCTGCGGCTCCGACCCTTGTGGTATCGTTATCAGTGATGATGCATGCAGATGGTAGAAACCCTCGACTTGAGACTAAGAAGTAGGAACAAAATCAAAGAAGTAAGAATAAAATTAAATTTTTCAAAAAAAAAATCCTGAGACTCTCAGAAAAGTCACCGGAAACAGTAGCAAAAGCTGAGGCTCTGACTCTTGTGATGTCGTTATCGGTGATGATGCACGCAGATGACAAAAACCCTCGACTTAAGACTAAGAAGTAAGAACAAAATCAAAATTTTCAAAAAAAAAAAAATCCTAAGACTCTCGGAGAAGTCACCGGAAACAGTAGCAGAAGTTGAGACTCCAACCCTTGTAGTATCGTTATTGGTGATGATATATGCAGATGGCAGAAGTCCTGCAATCTGAATCGAGAGTTTGAGAGAGAGAGAGAGAGAGAGGGGCAGAGTAGAGTTACGGCATGCCACACTAAACATGGAGAAGCTAGAGGGTTAAAAACCCTAGCAAAAAAAAAAAAATTATACTAAAAACAAAATTACTGCTAGATTACAAGATGAATTTTACCATATTTTGTTTCCCTCTTGTCTCTCCACAACTTGAAGATCCTCCCCATGGCGGCATCGGACAAGGCTACAACACTTGCTTGTACAAAACTGTATAAAATAAATAAATAAAACGTTTTTCACACAAGACGAGTATTAAAGCAGCTTGACCCCACTGAGCTGAGAGTGAGCCACTGTACGATTAGTATCATTATTGTTATTTTTTTGGTCGATAATAAGTGTGATAAATGCTGATGTTAGCATTCCTCTGAGTGTATTATTTGGACGAAGTTCTATTTTATAAATGCAGTCTTATCAATCAAAGTTCCAAAATTAACATATCTACCCACACAAACAGAGGTATATTTTTTTAATAGTATTTTATGATTTATTTATTTTTGTTTAATTAAAAGATAATAATTAATTATTATTATATTAATATTTTTTTAAAATATTATGTTTTTAATTAATAATTTTTACATCAATCACATCATTTAAATTTTTTTTTGAAAAAATATATGGACTACGTAACATTATTCATAATTTTTTTCCCTCATTTTTGTACCCAAAAAAAAAACTGAGCAATGCGACTGATTTTACCATTTTTTATATCATTTTGATTCCACGCTCTCATATGAGTAATATTTTTTTACTCATGTGAGAAAATGTAATCAAGGTGAGATAAAAAGAGTAAAATCTCTAACATTTCTCAAAAAAAAAAAAAAAAAAAATTTAATGTTCTTGTAAAATGAAGTTTTGATTGGGTGACATAATATTTTTAAAACTTGTGGACCCTATTGTTCTGTGAGTTTAATGGCGCACGGGGTCGGTGCTATGAAATTAAGTAGGAGAGGAGTTGAAAGCAAAAAGTTACAAAGAGCCTTTGAGGTGTCGCCGACTTTAGCGCGCCGAGACACGGGAGTGGACCTTTAATTGGGCCTTATCCTCCAAACTAATTGCCTAATTTAAGACAAGATGGGCCATTGAAAGATAAGGTGGAAGATTTAGGCCCAATTTGATTTTATTCTTCATAGGATTTTTTTTAAAGAAAATTATAAAATATTATAATATATAAAATCAATCAAAAATATTCTAACATATTATAATCAAACATGAATCAACCTAAACAAAGTAAAATATAAATCAAGAGTTTCTCAAATATGAGTATTCGACAAACAGACTAGTCTAATTTATAATTGAGTAAATATTATACCCACACTTACTAATAATAGAGTGGGACTTAAACACATAAC
Source organism: Nyssa sinensis (assembly GCA_008638375.1). Classification (NCBI taxonomy): domain Eukaryota; kingdom Viridiplantae; phylum Streptophyta; class Magnoliopsida; order Cornales; family Nyssaceae; genus Nyssa; species Nyssa sinensis. The sequence goes on along the minus strand of CM018035.1, from coordinate 1,312,343 downwards.
CTCATTCTTAACTGGTTAATCAGAGTTGGTTAGGTTCTTTGTTAATTAAACAACATAGGCCATCAATATAATGCTATAAGTACTTTTGTTTACCGTTTACATTAACCAAGTCACCAACAATTTATACTCAACTGTGCAATGACAGAGTCGCATGGCACTACTCATGAATAAAGAGCATGGTTTAAATCCTCGCATGGGCATGAGAAGGATTTAAGAAATTTTAATCTTTATCTATCATAAATAATTAGGATAAGATTTTGTCCTATAAATAATTTTTTGCTTTATTTTTTTTAAAAAAGATAATTACCCAAAAAGAAAAAAGCAAGACATTCAAGATACAAATTAAAAATGCATAACAATTTTTAATGTCTAAAGTTTAATTTAAGAAATTGATATTGATTAGTCTTCGCTGATCGATTGATATTTCATGTTTATTCTATAATCGGTTGACTGAGAGTGATTTGGTTATTATATAAAATATTATAAATATTACTTTATTTTCCTAATTGAATCGGTTAATCTTAATAAAGAAAAAGCAAAAAATAAAAATAAAAAATTAAGGAATAAATAAGCATTTGCTTAATCTCTTTCTAGAAACTGCACAAGGGCAATAAGATTTTTGGCCCATAACGTAGTATGAACTAGAGTACTTAGAGGAGGTGATGACTCATGCAATTCGTCAACTTAAGGTGGGAATGCTCGGAAAATCAAGACAGTAGACGGTAAAGAAGGAATCATGGGTGTGAACCACTTCGATCTGAAGTCCACTCTACATGGACTAGTCGTTCAATTGTACAACCATATGAAATAACTAGCGTGACGTGGCTCTACGCGTCAATTGAATTTTTGTCTTAAGAGAGGTGACAATTGGACAATGAGTCCTCCTCTTCCACGCGGTATAATTAATACATACCTACCAAAAAAATATATCGACATTGTAAAGCATCAAAGACCATATGTTGAGTATATCTACAAATTCAAACTCTTTTGATTAGAGTTTGAACTGGGAAGAGTTAACTGCGGGAGTAGAGTTAAATTTTTTCTTAAAAATTGTAAAATATTTTTAAATACGACAGATTGAATCTTACTTATTAAAATAGAGTTATATTATAAAAGCATTTTTCAAATAATGTTTTTATTTAAAAATGTTAATTTGAAATAATATTTATATTGTAAAAGTGTAGTTTGAAAAAGCAATTTCTTATTCTATTTTTTTCATCTTAGACAGAATTTTAATGGGAGCTATTATAATAACTACGTGTGTGTGTGTGTATTGTTACCTTGCATGTAAAGGTGAAAAATAGAGTAAGTAAAATGCTAAACATTAATAACTTATGTTAAATAATTAAAATGTGCTAAATTAAAAAAGAAAATTTTCATATATTATAAAAAAATTTACTTTTTTTTTTTTTTTCCCGATGTTGGCATTCCAATTTGGTTGCAGACAATGTTTGTGATAAATTTATAAAAACGGTGCAAGTTACTTTTTTGAGAAGCTTTTTTTGGGTTAAAGATTCAAAAGCACAAACTCGTGAAGACTCGTCATTAAATTAAAAGCTAGAATTCGCTACTGAATTAACAGACCAAAACGAACACCTCTATTTGAGAAGCATTTTTTGGATTAAAATTCCAAAAGAACAAACTTATAAAGACTCGCTACTAAACTGACAAACTATAACATGTGATATTTTTAAATAAGAGTTAGATTACATGCAGTATTATATTAAAATTAAGATTATATCTATTTTAAAATAAGAATATTAACATTTTGCATTAATTGCAGACGACTGACAAGACATTTTCACGGAACATTTTTATTTTTTTTTATCAATTTTTATTTTTTATTTTTATCAATTATGAATGACCATGGAACAAAATGAACAAAAGCTGAAAAGGAAAGAAACGAGAATAAAAAAAAGTAAAGAAAAAGAAAAGTAAAATAAAGGAAAGGAATTGTGGGCCAAATGTCCATCGTTCCCACTTTCCATTACTCACATGTTGAAAAAATCTTGTGATTTCAACTGGTTTTGCTTTCATACCTTTGACTAAGTTGAGTATCGTATTTTGTTGTAGCTTTCAAGTCTTACATTCGTGAGCATAATATATTCAGGCACTATTTTTGTTATTGGCTACGTTTATCAATTTTTTCTTGGCAATGTACAATAGGTTATATTATCTGCACTTATATTAAAATGGATAAATCACACTTTTATAAAATTTTTAAAATTATATTAATTTTTTCTATTTTACTTCACAATATATAATATATATATATATACTTTCAAAATTAATTTTTTTTTAAAATACAAAATTATCTCTATATTTATTTATTTTTACATTTTTTAATTTTGACAAATTTTTTAATTTTTTTTATTTAAAAATAAATTTAAATTTTTTATTAATTTTAATTTGAAAAGTAAAAAAAAATTAGTTAAGATTTTAAAAATTGAAAAAAAAAATATAAAAAGAATAGTTTCATTATTTTGAAGAAAAAGAATTGATTATAAAAAATATCTGTATATTATCAGGTAAAGTAAGAAATGTTAGTATTATTATAAAAAAATTTATGAAAAATCATGTAATTTATTTTATTAAAATTTATCGAGTTATTAAGCTTAATTTAACCTTAGGGGAGCTTTGTTGATTAAATTTTTCTTTTTATACAATGAGGAGTAAAACTAATTGAAGTCACAAATTATTTGAGAATAATGATTACTGAAATTATGTAGGTTAATCGTTTCCACAGTCACTTAGCTAATTTGAGCCTTCTAATTTAATTATTTTATTAACCATTTTTAGTCAGGATTAAGAAGGACCATTAAACTCGTTTTCAGTTCAGACACGCATGCCGACCATCCGTTTGACTGACAATGGGCCCACGGACCGTTTGATGCTCCCAGGCCTACCCCAAAACACTGCAAACCTTTACGCGAACCAACAAATCTCTCTTTCATGATCCAAATAAACCCCTATATAAACTGAGAACCGAGAAGAAGATCTCATCTCAGCAATGGCAAATTTGAATTCCCTCTCGTGTGTCTTGCTTATCTTTGCTAGCACACTAATCTCAACCAGCTGCTCTCCGCTGCCCCATAAACGTGCAGCATTGTTCGTCTTTGGGGACTCGCTCTTCGATGCTGGTAACAATCAGTACATCAACGGAAGCAGACCAAGTGCCAACAATTACTGGCCATATGGAGAAACCTTCTTCAAACACCCCACTGGAAGAGTTTGCGATGGCCGCATTGTCCCCGATTTCATCGGTAACCTTTTCAACATGTTAATTCTTATGATTTTCCTATGAAGTTTATGAAATCAAACACCTTACTGACAACTAGATCTTTTCATGGCTGTGCAGCGTTGTTTGCAAAGCTTCCAATCCTTCCACCATACCTACAACCGGGTGAGCACAATTTTACTGACGGCACCAATTTTGCTTCGGCGGGTGCCGGAGTTCTTGATGGCACTCATCCTGGAACTGTATGTGAATCTCCTCTTTATTTTCTATTCCTATAATCGTCACCATAATTCCCGATCGTGATTTCTCAATAAAGTTTTCCTTTTTTTTCAGATTAATTTGAATACGCAGCTAAGCTATTTCAAGAACGTGGAATGGTGGTTGAGGCAAAAGTTAGGGTTTGCAGAGGCGAAGAAGACGGTGAGGAGAGCTGTATACTTGTTTAGCATTGGAGGCAACGATTACTTTAGCCTTTCCTCATCAAGCCCCAAGTCGACTCCATCCTACCAGAGAGCGTACGTGGAAATGGTGATGGGAAATTTAACAAATGTTCTCAAAGTAAGAACAACTTTAATCATTCTTACATTACCTTGTTTTACTACTTAACATTGGAAGAATATTAGATAACCCTGTATCAAAAGAAATTATTGAGTGATACTATCACATCATTGTATGAGTTTATCCCATAAACTTTTCAAATTTTTCAAAATTGTGAGAGAATCAAACACGAAAAATTTAAAAAAATTTGTAAGACATAATCACACTATATTGAATAGTGACATAATGACAGTGTCACCAGTAGAGATGTCAAACAGGTCGATCTGACCCGACTTGACTCCTTTTAGCCTATTTATTTGTATCAACAAGCCGTTTCGTGCTATGCCAGCCAGTGCCACCAATCGCCCCGTGCCTGTTAGCAAATCATTAGGCTTAGCACGACATGTTGGCCCGACCTATGTCGTGCCAGCCAGCGGGCCTTTCAGGATTTTTTTTTCTTCATTTTTTTATTAAGTTATTTTTTTAATGACTAATATGAACCATGATTTTTTTTAAATATTAAATTTTTTTAGTTCTAGTAATATAATATCACTATTTTTTATTTTTTTATTTGTAATTTTAATATTTTGTTTAACTTTTTTATTTTTTACTTTTGTCATTTGTTAATTTAATATTATTATTATTATTATTATTTACTTTATTATAATATTTTGTTTAAATTTATATTTTTTCAAACTTATTATACATTTGTGTTTGAATATATTCACATAATAATAATAAATGATAAAAAAAATATAAAATAAAATAGGCCTAACGTGTCGTGCCAACATGTTGTCATGTTAGGGTCGTGCCGTGTCTCTTCTTACCGTGTCATGTTTGGGCCGACTCGATCCATTTGGAATCTCTAATTACATGATAATTTCTCAACAGTAAGATTGGTGGCTACACCTGCATGATAAGTATACTCTTATATATGTGGCTACTGATGTAACAGTTGAGAATACGGTAAAGTCTAGGTATTTTTAATGTGATGGGTTAAAATATAGCGACTTTAAAAATCATATCTTATATCTTGACATATTACATTAGAGATACGATCAAAGATATAGATTGGATATAACTAGCATTTTCCTTCAAAATTTACTTCGTAACATTCCATATTTAGTCTCATCGTTGTTTATTTTGCAGGAGATATATAGAATAGGAGGAAGGAAAATAGCGTTTCAGAATGCAGGGCCATTGGGTTGCACCCCTGGCACAAAAGCAATGGACCCTAGTGTTGGTGGAGGCTGTGCCGAATTACCCATGGCACTAGCAAGACGACACAACAGACTATTATCTAACGCCCTCCAGAAATTAGAGACCGAACTCCCAGGATTCAAATATTCAATTTTTGATTACTACAATTCACTCTACGATAGAATTTTTAAGCCTTCCAAATATGGTAAGTTATGACCCATATATATACATATGTACATGTATTATTGTATGTTCAAAATCATATAAGACAAAGTGTTTATGAGTTCAAGTTTATAATAATATTATCACACACGCCCGCGTGCACACACACACACACATATATATATATATATAATGCTTTTGTTATTGGATTTGCCTTTAATAATGTTTTGATTTTTCTGAATTTGTGATTGTGCTATGAAGGTTTCAAAGAAGGGAAGGCAGCATGTTGTGGAAGTGGAGCTTATAGGGGAAAGAACTGTGGAGGAAATAATGGAACGACAGAGTATGAATTATGCAGTAACCCCAGTGAATATGTGTGGTTCGATATGGCTCATACCACTGAAGGGGCTAATTGGCAACTGGCCAAGTTATTGTGGAGCGGGTCTCCAAAGGTCACAGGGCCTTACAATTTAAAGCAACTATTTGAACATAAATTATGATTACACATCTTGTATTGTGTCCCCTGGATTGAGCTTTCGGGATGGATTTTAGAGTTACTTTTTTAGGGGTACTTCTAATGTTTGCTATATATGAGATTGTCCATTTCTTATTTATAACAAAAATAAAAATTTATGCCGAGGCAAAAAAGAGAAAGGGAATGTAATGTAATGCCATGTCGTGCTTTGTCATTAGATTGTAGAAAATATTTAATGGTCCGATCATTAGTCTCGACAGTTTAGATTAAGGTCACATATGCATGTCAGTAAACTTTGTTCTGATTATTGATTTCGACAGTTTAGATTAAGGTCACGTGTATATGTCAGTATACTTTCTGTACCTGTGACTTTCTTCTATACCATTGAACTATTAGTCCATGGATCATGAAATAATTGCTCATATTAACTTAATCCATGATAATACCAACAACTTCTAATATATCATATGATGTGATAATTCTATCATTTTTGAGTGTTCATATCAAATGACTTGACAATAGTAATTGATTACAAATGATGTTGGATCATTTGAGATACTAAATTTAGGATATAATTTAAAAAGTATAACATTATTTACTATAGAAAATTGAAATTACAATGTCAAAAGTAAAAAAAAATAAAATGGCGGGAAATACAACAATCAGCCTTCATTTTTTATGCTGAACAAATGAGGCTTTTAATTGCTATGATGGGCTGGGCCTAGTGGCATTTCTATTATGTACTCACGGATGAGCATACCGAGCCTTACTTAGGCCTATTTGGGCTTGGCTTGTTTGTCAAATGAGCCCAAAAGTTGATTAGCAGCTTTGCATCGAGCCCAAAGTCACAAATTGAGCTCGCTTTGTTTATCCTTTCGGATTTCAGATGTGGATCCTCTTTATTTCAGCATCCTTCCAAACAAGGTCCTATAGGAAGGTAGAACACGAATGGGTGGAACTGAGGACTGGAGAAGGCAAAGATCAGCTATGGCGAGTTTGGCTTTCCACTTATCTTTCTTGCTTTTCTTCGCTAGCTTTATCATCCCAACTAGCTGCGATGCTGAGTCCCTGAACTCCATAAAACCTGCCGCTTTGTTCGTCTTCGGGGACTCACTCTTTGATTCCGGTAATAATCAGTTCGTCGATGGAAGCAGACCTAGTCCGACGAATTACTGGCCGTACGGGGAAACCTTCTTCGAACACCCCACTGGAAGAGTTTGCGATGGCCGTATCGTCCCCGATTTTATCGGTAATTCATTGAATATAACTAAATGTTACTATAATTGTCTTAGAGCATCATGTAGATGAATCCACCTTACTGAGATCTAGATTTTTTTTGGCTGTGTAGCGCTGTTTGCAAACCTGCCAATACTTTCCCCATATCTCCAACCGGGTGAGCATGATTTTACTGACGGGACTAACTTTGCATCAGCCGGATCCGGTGTTCTTGACGGCACTCAACCTGGAACTGTAAGTGCTCCTCAATCATACTTCTATTGTTTTAAATTTTAATTATGTTTTCTACATTAAGGCTTCTTGTGGATGAAGTAGAATTAGGGTGGGATTTAGTTTCCTCAATCAGGATTTGGGGGGTCCTTTTTCTATTTTAATTGTGGATTGTAAAGTGAAAGTAGGATTCAATTATGAGCCACTTAAATCAACAAAAGTAACTGATGTTGCCCTTTTATGGTTGGATGGCTTCCCATCCTTAGCTACCTGTAGGATAGGGAAGGCTCTGATAGTAGCTACTCTGATGATTAAGTAGTACCTGCCGAGAAGGTTCTGGTAGTAGCTGTTCTTATGATAAAGTAGTAGAAAAATAACGACAGTAATTCAGGAGAAGAATTGAACATAACTTTGAAAGTGTACCTTATGAGTTTATTTTGAGGCAGTAGATCTCTCAAATTGAGTAGGATTAAAAGTCATAAAAGTAGGGATTCGATGATATCCGAAAATAGCAGTTTTCATGTAGAATTCTATTTTTTTATTCTGAGGTGGGTAGTTTGTGGAAGGCGGTGATAAGTTCTAGACCCATTACCTCTAAACTCTCTGTGCCCGGTAAGCTTTTGAAAAATAACTCTTTGATGATTTGTACCTTGAAGAGCCAATTGAACACATGTCACGCCAGGAACATGGTTATCAAATTTTGGTATATCACCAACTAAAGTCAACAAAACTGGCTATCAATCCTTTTATTGTTGAGTTGTGAACAAATGATCATAGAGAACAACTACAAGTGAAAGGATGTATTCAATAAAAAAAAATCATTAACATTCGACACAAACATTAAATGGATAGGCCCTGAATCCTATTATTGAACAATCCTTCTATTGTTGATTTGTTGTTCCTAATTTGTAAACAAATGATCATACAGAAAAATAAGTGAAAGGATGGGTTCAATAAAAAATCATTAACATACAACATAAAGCACTGACTTTGCAACTGCTTAATTGTGCTTTTTTTTCAGATTAATTTGAATACCCAGCTAAGCTATTTTAAGAATGTGAAGAAGTGGTTGAGGCAAAAGTTAGGGGATGAAGAGGCTAGGAAGATGCTGATGAATGCTGTCTACTTGTTCAGTACTGGAGGGAACGATTACTTCAGCCTATCCTCAAAAGACCCCAACGCAACTCAATCCTACCAGGGAGAGTATGTAGGAATGGTGATTGGCAATTTAACAAATGTTCTCAAAGTAAGAATAACTTTAATAAATATTACATTAGATTATTTTATTATCATAAGATTACTTATTTAGATGTTTTAATTTCGTTGATAAATTTTTTTTGCAGGAAATATATAAAATAGGAGGAAGGAAAATTGCGTTTCAGAATGTAGGGCCATTGGGTTGCACCCCTGGCACCAAAGCAACGGACCCTAGTCTTGGTGAAGGATGTGCTGAATTACCCATGGCACTAGCAAGACAACACAATAGAATGCTGTCCAACACCCTCAATAAATTAGAGCGCGAGTTACCAGGATTCAAATATTCAATTTTTGATTACTACAATTCGCTAAACGATAGAATTCTTAACCCTTCCAAATATGGTAGGTTGTGACCAATATATATTTTTTTAATGCATCTTTTCCTAACTTTGCCTTTAATCATGTATTGATTTCTCTTAAATTTGTGATTGTGCTATGAAGGTTTCAAGGAAGGTAAGGTGGCATGTTGTGGCAGTGGACCGTACAGGGGAAAGAACTGTGGAGGAAATAATGGAACAGCAGAATATGAATTATGCAGCAATCCTAGTGAATATGTCTGGTTCGATATGGCTCATACCACTGAAGGGGCTAATTGGCAACTCGCCAAGTTAATGTGGAGCGGGAGTCCAAAGGTAACAGGGCCTTGCAATTTAAAGCAACTATTCCTGAATTTGTATGACTATCAGATCTTATAACCCGTGGATCGGGCTTTCCTTGATAATCTATGTTTATATGCTGAACTAATTGTCCTCTCTATGGTACATTTATTGCAGATTATATATATATGCATGCATGTATGACATTTTGTACATTTCTCATGTATAATTATCGTCCACATTTTCTTTTTCCACTGAGACAAAAAGAGAAAAGAGCAGAAACTACAAGTTATGTTAGTTCTCATCGCAGATGGATGGTATAACTTACTATGAAGAAATTATTTGGTGGGATGGTCACTCCATGTCATCATGTTGATGTGTCAACCGTCCCTCTTGAATTTTAAAACTTTTGAAAGTATTCCATAGGTAGCTTCTATAAAATCAGAAAATTACTCGTCACATTTACATATTTGTTGAAATTCCAAATTAATAGTGACATCACATTATGGCCAATCAACATTTGTAGTTTCGGTAGACCATACTTTAATGAGATCACCTTTTATCAAAATATATATACATAATAAAATGATGGAAATTAAGTTCATCCCATTAGTAAATTGATGATTGCCAGGTTTTTCACACTGTGAAATCAATGGTAGTTTTGCATACTCAGCTGCAACAAGGCTACTAGGGTGAGTTGAGTAATATTTCAGATGCTAAAGAAAACAACACATTATAATTTCTTACCAATAAAATCGAGATTATGTTTAAGAAGACAACATGAACACTTGTTGCCAATTTATTTAGTGAACATAGCTATTTAATCAGGAGAGATCAAATATTGGACCCAAATATTAATTGAAAAAAATAATACAAAAAGATGAAATCTTGGCTCCTATTTAGTGAACATATGATAAGCATCTGAAATACTATATATGGAATTATGGGATCCACAACTATGTAAATCCAAATAGTGCCTTTAAATTGTAAGGCCACACGATATCGGTAGTTCCACTCCACATAAGCTTGGCAAATTGCTGATTAGCCATTTCAGTGGGATGACCAGAGTCAAAAAACATGTATGCACTAGCATTGCCACATAGTTGATACTCTTTTACTCCTCTCTTCCCTCCACAGCTGTTATCTCCTCGGTATGGACCCGAGCCACAGCATCCACTTTTCGCTTCCTCGAAACCTTCACAATATATCATGTATGTTAAGATCTTATAATGTTTTATGGGGAAAAAATTTATTGTTTTTCTAGAGACACAGAGAGAGAACTATAAAATAAGAACTAAGAAGATACTCCTAGCATACCATATCTTGAGGGATTTTCCATTCTTTCGCTGAAAGAAGTGTAGGAATCAAAACTTGAATACATAAATCCTTCTAGCTGCCTCTCTTGCTTTTGGAGGACTTCAGAAAGAGCATAATTGTGTAGCTTTACTATGGCATTGATCTCTTCCACACAGCCACTAGAATTTCCTGGTTTGAGTGCTCTCATTGCTGGTATACAACCCAAGGGTGGCAAGCTAAAAAACCCAAATTTCCTCCCTCCTTTCATATGCAGTTCCTGTCAAAAATAAGAAAAATGACCATAGGTAATTAGACAAACTTTTGATATCTAGTTACCAATCTTACTAGAAAAAGAAGATAATGCTTCCAAATTATTGAATAGAAGATGCCATTACTTTGATCACGGCTGTCAAGTTGCCGATCACCATCTCTACATATTTTTCCTGAGAATACGACTGAAAGAAACTGGAGTTACTTAGGAAAGGGAAGAGGTAATCGTTGTTTCCAATGCTAAACAAGTAAACAGCTCTTTTAAACAACTTTTTGGCTTCTTCGTCACCCAGCTGCTGCCTCAACAACCTTTCTACATCCTTGAAATAGCTTAGCTGTGTTTTTAGGTCAATCACCTGAAAAAAATAGAACAAACCTATTAGAAAAAAAAATGTAGGATCCTTGTAAAACCTTAACAATAATATCATTCCTATGATTAAATTAATAAACCCAGACTTTTGAAAATAAACATTTTAATATACTAAAAGAACTTTTCAGCTAAGTCTACTGCATTTCCAAGTAAACTTAACGCAAAATATCACATACCATTCCTTTGTGAGTTTCAACTAGAACACCTGCGCCCGCAGATGCAAAGTTCACCCCATTAATAAATTGATGATTGGCAGGTTGTTTATATGGTGGAATCAATGGTAGCTTTGCATACTCAGCTGCCAAAAGAAAGAAACCACAGAGGGAGGGTTACTTGAATTCTAATTTAGATCGATGCTAGAGAAAACAACACATAACATAAAGAGTATCTTACCAATAAAATCGGGGATTAGACGGCCATCAGAAAATCTTCCAGTGGGGTACTTAAAAAAGGTTTCTCCATATGGCCAAAAATTTGACCGGTAATTCATGGTAGTGTTGATGTAGTTATTATTTCCAGCATCAAAAACTGAATCTCCGAAGATAAAAAGAGCCACATGATCATGATCATCTGGCTGCATAGTTTTACCATGACAAACGGTTGGAATGAGAAGGCTTGCATACAAAAATAAGATGCACAAGTGGAAGCTGCTGGAACTCGCCATTTGAAGCCCAGTTCAATTTTTGTTTCCTTCTCCTTAGTTTCGCCTTCCATTTATAAATCTCGTTGTCTATTAGTAAGGTTAATTAAACAAATAACTACATGTGCTCACTCTGTGTTCTATAATGTGGCTGGTGGTTAGACTTTTTGTCCATGCATTTGAAAAATCATGTAAGGACAAGATTTGCAATGCAAACAATATAAATATTGGTTGGATTGGGGAGCAAGCATATGCATACTTAGTTGTGATGTCAGCAATGGCTTATGCAGCTGTATTGAAACAGAAGAATAATTAATTAATTTGACTAATGTATCAGTTGTTAATGGGATTATTTGGGGAAAAATTGTTGTCTTGTTCTTTGTTATCTGGCTTGATAATTCAATTCCATGACAGAGTCCACTAAGTCCTCTGTCAGTTGTTAAAAGTGTATGCCCATCATCTGAGGCCCATTTTTCCATGGCCAACCTTCTTGGGGCCCATAATAATGTCATTATGATCAATCTTATGGACAGTCCAATTACCCATCAAGGTCCAAGGTGTTCTCTCACAAGGCCTCTGGCCCAATCCCATAGAAAAATCTTCAGTACCGAAGCTTATAAGCCTATCAGGGTTTGGTAGGTCCATCTTGGGCACAAGCAGGCACTGGAAGATACACGAATTAAGCCCATAAATTCCAGGCATAAAGTTCTGTCCAAAGATTAGGTACTTCTCCTTGGTTTTGGTTACATTTTCCTTCTTGTTTGTATAGCAGGAAAATGGAAAAAAATCATTGGTCTCTATATGTGTATATATAAATTCATACACACACATATTCCGGAATATGTCAGTTCAATCTTGGCATCACATCAAGAAATTTGTTGAGCACATAAAAAAGGGTGAAATCTTTGGCAGCCTATTTATTGCCAAATTATTTAGTGAACATATGATAAGCATCTGATATGCTATATATATGGAAATATAAGATCTACCACTATGTAAGTCCAAATAGTGCCTTTAAATTGTAAGGCCACGCGATATTGGAAGTTCCATTCCACATAAGCTTGGCAAATTGCTGATTAGCTATTTCAGTGGGATGAACAGAGTCAAAAAACAAATAGGCACTAGCATTATCACACAGTTGATACTCTTTTACTCCTCTCTTCCCTCCACAGCTATAAACTCCCCGGAATGGACCCGAGCCGCAGCATGCACTTTTCGCTTCCTCAAAACCTTCACAACATATTATGTATGTTAAGATCTTATAATTTTCATGGGAAATTCTCTTTTCTATTTTTTTAGATCTAAGAAGATAGTCGTAGACTCGTAGCATACCATATCTTGAAGGATTCCCCATTCTTTCACTGAAAGAAGTGTAGGAATCAAAATTTGAGTATATAAATCCCTTTAGCTGCCTCTCTTGCTTTTGAAGGACTTGAGAAAGAGCATGGTTGTGTAGCTTTACTATAGCATTGAGCTCTTCCATGCAGTCACTAGAATTTCCTGGTTTGACTGATCTCATTCCCGGTAGACAACCCAAGGGCGGCGAGCTAATAAACCCGAATTTCCTCCCTCCTTTCTTATATATTTCCTGACAAAAATAAGAAAAATTACTGCATTTAATTAGACAAACTTTTGGAGTCTAATTGCTACTCTTATTAGAGTAAGTTCCGAATTTTGGATATAAGATGACATTACCTCAATCACGACAGTTATGTTGCCGATCACCATCTCTACGTATTCTTCCTGAGAATACGACTGAAAGAAACTGGAGTTTGTGACTAAAGGGAAGATGTAATCGTTGCTTCCAATGCTAACCAAGTACACAGCTCTTGTTAACAACTTCTTGGCTTCTTTATCACCCAGCTGCTGCCTTAACAACCTTTCTACATCCTTGAAATAGCTTAGCTGTGTTTTGAAGTCAATCACCTGAAAAAACATGGTACAAAACCTATTAGAAAAAAAAAGTAAGATACTTTTTTTGTTTTTGTTTTGATGCAACGATGGGGGAGGAGGATCAAACTCTCACCAATTGCGTGAAAAGTAAGCACTTGCACCACTTGAATAGGATCTCAATTCTAAAATGTAGGATACTTGTGAAACCTTAAAGACAATATCTTCCTATGGTTAAATTAATATGACCAAAGACTGGAAAATAAACATGTTAAAGAAGCACAAGTTTTGGTCCCCGCACAAACAAACAAATAAATAAATCAAGCAGGTTGTATGCAATGTAAATAAGCTGATTAATTCCCAACTAACTAGTTTCCAAGCCCAAACTTTGGCTGTGTCTACAGCACCAAGTACCAAACTTTTCAGCTTATTCTACTTCATTTACCAGTGTTATATATTGTTAACCCATGCCCTAATAGCTTAAACTTTTAGAATAATTAGTGATCTAAGCTTATGATAGGTATTGGGTTTAAGTTTATCCCCGTGTACTTATTTAACTTGTTATGTCAGGATTAGCATTCTTGTTCTCTCTCACGGCTTGCTTAACTGGTGATCTATCACCTAGTAATCTTAAATGCAAAATGTGACATACCATTCCTCGGTGAGTTTGAACTAGAGCACCTGCACCACCAGATGCAAAGTTCACCCCATTAATAAATTGATGATTGCCAGGTTGTTTATATGGTGGAATCAATGGTAGCTTTGCATACTCAGCTGCCAAAACCAAGAGAGGGAGGTTTACTTGAATTCTACATTTAGATGGAGAAAACAACACAAAACATAAAAGAGTATCTTACCAATAAAATCGGGGATTAGACGGCCATCTGAAAATCTTCCAGTGGGGTAGTTGAAGGTGGTTTCCCCATATGGCCAAAAATTTGCCCTGTAACTAGTGTTAGTGTTGATGTAGTTATTATTTCCGGCATCAAAAAGGGAATCTCCAAAGATAAAGAGAGCCATATGATCATCATCTGGGCTACCATGGCAAATGGTTGGAATGAGAAGACTTGCAAACAAAAATAAGACACACAAATGGAAGCTTGAACTCGCCATTTGAAGCCCGCTTCTGTTTATCTTTCCTTCTCCTTAGTTTCGCTTTTTATTTATAGATCTCTCTTTCTGTATTAATTAAATAGGCAATAACATCTGCTATGGCTGCTCGCTAGACTTTTTGTCCATCTCTAAATTATACATTTGATCATTCTTATCCGGTATGTCCATCACTGCATTATACAATTGATCATTCTTATCCGGTATATATATATATATATATATATATATATATATATATATTCAAAACCAGCCACGTTAGACGTTAACAGGTCTAAGCTACGTCATTGTTGTAAGGAAGATATCTTTTACAATATAATTCTTTGTCGTTGTGTCAAACAAGAAGGGCCTAGAATTTGATTCTTCTTGATAACATGTTCTTGCGGTTATTCATATTGTCCACACAATTCTTTTCTAGCTGCATTTTTAATCTACAAGTAATTTTTTCTAAGTGCATTGACTGACATTATGGTAATGGCATACTCACTTATCGTAAATGAACCCTGAAGTTTCTCTGCTTAAAAGAAAATTTATTTGATGATTAAGGTTATATTCAAATAGATTTATTTTTTGTGCAATTGACGTGAATTTGATTCTTCTCCTCTATTGTTGTATAAAAAAAGAAATGTGTTTGGAGTAGGGCTGTAACTCGATTGGATTCGGACCAGATCAGAGCTGATCTGAATCCAATCCGTTTATTAAGAAATCTGATCCGATCCGATCCGTTAATTCGACAGATCAGGCAAATGTTAATCCGTATTTGAACATGTTAATAACCGGATATCCGATCTCATAATTCGGTTCGATCTGTTTAAAATTATAATATATATATATTTTAAAATTAATAAAATTAATATATTATATTAAAATTAATATTATATATATATATATATATATAAACGGATCGGATCGGATTGTAAAAGCAGATCGGATCAGTCTATATCATATCCGATCCGTTTATATTTGAGATAATCGGATTCGAATCGGATCAGGTCACGAATTACTATTCTTAAAATCATATCCGGATTTAACAGATCAGATCTCATATTAAATTGGATCGAGATTCGATCCATTTGACAGCTCTAATTTGGAGATAGAAACCTTGCAAAGTGTAGTCTTGAAGGCCTAGCGCATGCCTTAACATACTAAGGCCCCTTTAGCGGGCCTGCCCGAAACCACGTTTTGCTGTTTAGCGGCCCGTTTTGCAGTGGAAACCGCGACTTATGTCAGTCCGAATTCTGTTTTTCAAAAACACAAGGTGGACGTTGCTTTTAAGAGCAACTTCAATACACATGTTATTCCTAAAAATTCACATTGACGTAAAAGTTATTGGGTCAATGGTGTATTATTTGACTTGTTAAAAATGATAATATCATTTGTAATTTTTAATGTTATATTTATCATTTAAAGTAGGTAATATTTTTTTAAACTTATATATGACAAACAAAAATGTGATATACTGTAATAATATTAAAATATAAATTTGATATAAATAAAATAATATTTAATATTAAAAATATTCTAAATAATTGTTTGGCAGACCGTCGCAATCAGTCAAAACCACGTTTTAAACTCTTGGCAATTGCTTACGCGTAGGGGGCCTCATTAGGCTGCTTCGGAAGAGCTGGTCCCACTTCTGATTTGGCACTATACTAATGCCCCTTGACTTTGCATTATTTACACACACACACACACACAAAAAAAAAAAAAATTGCCTCCATGTGGCCTCCAAATCTCCAGCATCATACATTTTTTTTTTATTATCACTTATCCAACACAAACTATCTTTTTTTTTTTTTTGAATTAAACTTATCCAACACAAATGTCAGTAGCACCAAACTTCATATCCACATATATATAAAATTAAAAATAAAATAAATATAAATAGTATATGTATATATATGCATACATATATTTGATATATACATTTATGCGTTAATATGATTAACTATTTCTAAATAATTTTTTCCAATAAAAAAATTCTCCAATCATAAACAATTCAACATACATTCATACATCTAGAATTAATTTTATACAAACAATTTTACTTAAATCAATTCTCTAACAGAAAATAGAATTTATTGTTTTTCAAAACAAATCAAAATTTCAAATAAATAGATAATTGATAAGTTGAAAAAAAATGAAAAATAAGAACGCTTTATATAATATAAGCTAAGAGTACTAACTTAATTTATCAGTATAATTAGTAAACTATCAAATCTAAAATTACTAATACTAATTCAAACTTAATTAAAAAATTAAACGATACAAGAAAATCTACAGTGAAAATTGGCTTGTTAAAATGGGAAACCTACATCAAATTTAAGTGTACTTGCAGAATCCGACACTACTTAATATATCAAAAAAATATAAGAAAATGGTAAGAATTACCAAAAAAATACAAGGAAATGGTAAAAATTGGAGGGTCAGAATGGGAAATTCACGCCAAATTTAAGTGAATCCGACTCATTTACACTTTTACAGCATTACGAATGAAGGACTTAAATTCTACAAAATCAACACATGCATCTCTTCTCCCAGTTTGATTCTTAGTCAATATAGACAGCCTATAAATATATATATATATATATATATATATTCATTTATGTATTGAAATATAATATGAAGGCCTTTGACTGATGCCTAGTTTGAGGGAATTGGTCCAAATACTAATCTAACCACTTAATCAAAGGAGAAACCTGTGATACGCTAAGTTGATTGTAGAAATGATATACTCACTGGTGTTTGAATTAATAAATGTTAAAATTGATTATGATGAAAAAAATGATTAATTAAATATTTGACAAAAATTGTTTAAAAATAATTCTTAATGACAAAATATTTTATTTGTCTTTCAATTATAATAAATATGATTTTTGTGTGATTGGTTATATGTGTTTTAACTAAAATCTAAAAAAAATATTAATGAATTAATAAATTATACAACTAATTTAATATAAAATAATGTTAAATATAAATTAAATATTTTATAAATGATATAATTAAAATAACTTATTTTTACTCTATTCTATTTATATAATTAATGCAATTGTGATTTGGTTTTTGTTTCGTGTATTTCCATAATGATATATATATATATATATATATATATTAAATATAGATAGACATACTGTGAATTATAAAGATGTATATAATAAAAGAATTATAATATAACTGAAAATATCTTCCGTATATATCCACATGTTAATTTTAATTTTTGTTATAATAGAATAAAAAGACAACTTTTGCCAATGAAGACCTCATTGTTTTATTTCAAAAGTATACATGATGGTAGATGGCATATATCAGTAATAAACTACAAGTTTAGTTTGTTTAAATTAGACCTCGGTTCAGAAATTGAGGTCTTAAAAGTCACATTTTTTAGTTTAATGAAATCTTCTAGTTTAACAAAAAATTATCCAATCGTTTGAACTCATCCAAACACCCTAATAACTTAACTTAATCTAAAATTAAGTTGGTAGACAGTGAATTTAAACTTTAAAGAAGGGCCAAACGGACTCAATATCATAAAGTTTGAACTTAAACTAGTATAGGCATATTTGGATGAATAATTGCATTTTTGAAATAGGTGGTAGGAAGTTCAAATTAAATTTTTTTTAATATTTAAATATTTATTTTAAGATTTTCAAAACATCGTATGTGTTAGACGTTTCAAAAAAAATATCAATGACAAACTTTTTTAAAAATCGTATTTTTTATTTATATAATATATTCAACATTTTTAATACCTCATCAAAATATTACAAATTCATTTCAAATAAATTCATAACTTAACTCAAATTATACTTTTTTTTAATTTATAATTTTATTCAAAACACACCTTTTTAACATTCAAATTTTAACATTCAAACGAGTATTATTGAAACTTATGCAAAAGCAAACCCTCGTGTTACTATTTACAGTACAATCTATCTTTACGGTCCACTTACGAAAGGGACAAGAGTCCATAAAATGGAGCACACTAAACAAAGCATTGTGCAGTGCAGGCAGAGATGATCAGTGACCTTTAAAAGAGTGCCCCTACTTTCCCGAGAAAGTTTCGTTGTAAAGGTCATCAAATAAAATGATCCATCCAAAGTTCAAATGTTGTCCTTTTAGGGCATGTTTCGAAAGGTTTAAACCCATTTTGTCAAAAATATAAATTAATTAATTTCTACGAATAAAGTCCGGGTCAAAAAATGATTAATTTTTCTAAAATTCAAACTTCTCCATCACGTCATCCAAACTAAAAATATTGGTACCCCACAAGCCACAATCATGCACCAAACAAGTCAATACTTAATAGATACTACTCTCATCCTCCCTAACACATTTCACCTACCAAACCCACCCACTATCATCCGAAACCTACCAAACCCACCAACTATCATCCGAAAAGTGGTGGCAGATGCAGTTGAAAATACTCAATTTTGTTATCTATTTCTCACATGACAAATAGTAGCGCCATATAATTCGCCTTTTTGACATGATCCACCGTCTCTTACATCTCACTCCCACCAACATATATCAACCAGTCTATCCTATGATCAAATACGTAAAAATTGGGTATGGACAGTTATTTTTACACGATATGAAAAAAAAAAAAAAAATCAAACTCACACTAATTACATAAAAAATAACTATTTACACCACTTTAATAAGAACTCGATCCTTCAATGGATTCCTCCTTTCAAGGATTTGCATCATTAGAGATCCTAAAAATTAGGTCCAAAGTCCAAGTAATCGACGGCCAAATCTACTTTTAAAAAGTAAGATCAAGATCCACAAATCTTATTTTTTTTTCTTTCCCCAACAACCATTTATCAATTAACCAACAACTATATCAAAACCTTGCAAATATAGACCCCATAAATAAAACCAAACCCAACTCATGGTTGGTTTGAAAGAATGGGAGGAATGGGAGTAAAACTCATAACCTCCTACCTGAAAAAAGGGATGAGTTACCAACAAGGTCAGCTCCAGACGATTAAGATCGATCAAGAACCACAAGGAACAAGTCAAATGGTTCTCTTAAATATATCAACTACTACCAAGATCAACTCAATCAAGTCTTTCCATCCAATTTAATCAAAATTTAGCAAATTGCACCAATTTTAATATCTTTATGGACAACTATTAACATTTCTTTTTCTTTCCTGTCAACATAGATATACTAACATTCACCCTTGTTCCATTAGGAAAATTTCACTTCAATTCCACCTCACAAATTCTACCCCATCCAAAACAAAAGAATTGATAAGATTCCAAATTTCTAAATGCTTTCCTCTTTACTTCTCCAATCTCGGCAACAGAAAAAAAGTGGTTCTATCAACTTGACTGCTCTTTGGATGCTCAACATAAAAACAACAAAAAGAACTCCAGTGGAACCTTAAAGCCAAAATTTTCAGAAATCAGAAAGAAAGGCCCAAAAACACTATTGTGAAGTCTGAAAAAATAGGTGAGGAAAAATCAGTCTATCCATAGAAATGTTGAACTTTTCTCTTCGTTCTATTGTTGTATAAAAAATAAAATGTTACTAGAAATCATATCAATTTACAATTTCCTATACCCATGAAAAGCTACGGAGATTTTTTTTTCAAGGCAAGCAACAGTTATATATAATCTGATCATTTAAGCAGAGTCTAGGAAGTAGGAACTTCTCCTGAACACCATGTTCTTAAAGAAAAACTAGTTGAAGAACAATTTAAAGCAACCTGACTGAAGAATCAAAGCTTCTCTACGAGATCAACAAATATAAAAACAATTTTTTTTCCCAAAAAAGAAGAATTAGGAAATAAGAACCAAAAACTAACTGCCCATCGGGGCGCGGGGGCGGGGGAACCATGACAGAAACAAACAACAAAGACGGTACTATAAAGTTTTTAAGTTTTCATCCAATGTAATCATCCATACAGACATCAAATTCAAAATCTTAAATTCAAGGCCTCAAAGGTAAGGCAAACCTAATTACCTATGTACTCCCCATATATCACATTCCCATTGATAAGAATTCCATCCAAGGCTTATGCATGGTTTACTGTTTGTTCCATCTCCACCAAAACAACAAACACACCTGAAAGAACAAAAAAAGAAGATAAAGGTAGATGTCTTTTCATTGAGAAACCTAGACTTAAAAAACAAAAGAACATATAATAGATTACAAAACAAAAGCTGCCAGAATGCTGAAATTTACTGACATGTGGCTTTATTTACAGAAAACCAGCAAGGGGGCAAAGGTTGTTCAATAAACTCCCCCCACCACAGGAAGAAGGTCATCAAAGGTCCAGAGATCCATTGAGTTTCCGCCATCCTGAGTTGCGTCTCCACCAAGGAATGTATCCACTGAAGCTTCCCAGTTGCTCTCGAGATATGGGATCTGAAAGAACTTCATTTGGGATTCGAAAGCAGAAAGCTCATCAGACAACTTCCCAGTATTTTCCTCGGCAGGTGCCACATCCTGAGGGTTAGATTTCAGTTTCTTTGTAGGGTTAGCATTTTCCACAAATTCAGCTCCATCACTTTCAACAGTAGCTGAGAGAATAGATGATATTTCTGGGGTCTTTGCATTATGTTCTCCCCACCCAAAGTCAGAACAATCAAAAGAATTGCTTCCTTGATCTGAACTAAAATACACGGCTGCACAATCTGATGGGGCAAATGATTCAAGTCCAACCTCTCCAGAAGCAGAGTAGGAATCTGCAAATCCATACTGCTTAGTTGGCGGTTTCTCTTCCACGAAACCCATTGTGCTGTAGAATTCATCATCTGGATTGTTCATAAAATTGAAATTTTGGTTCAGACTGGGTTGCACAGAGTTTGGGCTTTCCTTGGGAAGTAGTTTCTGGGTGTTTGCCTTGATGGAGCACTTTGTGGCAGATGTTGGTGTTTCTTCAGGGAAATTCACCTTAGCTTTCTTGCCACGGATCCTCCGTGCCTCAGCATCATAAGCTCTTGCAGCTTCTTCTGCAGTGTTGAAAGTTCCAAGCCAGACCCGGACCCCTTTCCTTGGGTCACGTATCTCAGCAGCCCATTTACCCCATGGACGCTGCCGGATCCCTCTGTATTGATTCTTCCTCTTTCTTTTTGAGGATTTTTCGGCTTGCTCATGTAATTCCACAGATTTTATAGATTTAGGGCCTTCGATGATAAGAAAGACAAAAATGATTTAAATTTATGGTTAAGACAATAAATAAAGATAAATATACCATAAAAACTCATAAATCAATATCAACAAAGGCTATATATAGCTGATAGAATAATTGAGAAAATAAGTAGAAATTATTATTTTATTTTATCTGATGCAACTATAGTTTTATAATGGATAACATCATTTGAACAGCTGCTTTAATCTAATCAATTCCTTCTTCCCTGTTTTAGGTCATTAGGTGATTAAGTTTAAACTTTATTGTCCTTTGTATTTACATACATGACAGAGAAAAGAATTAGCAACAAGAGTTCAAATAATGAAAGATCATCTAATATAATAAAGAAAAACATCAAGTTCCATTAGGTTTATCTTGAATAATCATAGATCATCAAAGGATTCAAATCCATTCTTCATGTTTTTTGACAAATAAAAGTTAACCATCTGTTTTAAAAGTAAATTACAACTTCTGCATAGCCAAGATCTAATTCCAATAATATATATATATATATAACAAGCATATATGCATCTAAATATATATTTTTTCTAATTTCTAAGGAAAGTTAACCATCGTTTTAAAAAAAAAAAGGAAAATGTTAACAATCAATTTTAAAATGAAAATTAAAGCTTCCGTACAGCCAAGATCTAGTTCTAATATATGTGGGTGTATATATATATAACAATGAAGTTAGTTCCGGAAACCTTCCTAATTCCTCGAGCTTCACCGTGGAAATCCAAAAAATAGGCGTTCTTTGTCCCCATGAAATATTGCCCAACGGAATGGTTTACCAAAAAAAAAATTTGGACCACTATAATTCCTGAAATTTTATTGGGGAAATTACACTTCGACCCGTGGTTTGGCCTACTATCGCATGACCTGTATTTTAAAAGTCTTAGACACTTAAAACTCCCGTGTTAAAGGAACTAGAATTTTTGGGATTCAAAATAAACAGCAGGGGATTATATATAATTGCATAAAAGATCTAATTGAACACCTCACAAATCACAGAGAGAAGAGAAAAAGAAAATAAATAATTGAATGAACAAATAACCTATCTCTAAGAGCATTCAGCAAGACCATAAACCCCTAAAAATCACACCGATCAAAAAAATAAATAAACCCCTAAAAATCACACATATCAAGCTCAAGCCAAAAAATAAATAAACAATTCAAACTTGAATCGTAGAATGGAACGATAAATTAATTCAGAAAAGGTTTACCATGAGAGAGTCCAGAATTAGCAGCAGAGAAAGCGAAGGGCTTGACGTCCTCGACCTCATCGTCAGATTCGTCCTTGAAACCCAGAAAATCGGCCTCGAAGTCATCATCGAGGTCGACAATCTCAGATCGCAATGGCTTGGAGTGGTAGTTACTAGAGTTTTTCTTGAGATCAGAGGGCCAGAGGAAGTCAGATGTGAGCCGGCGGGAGCGGCTCGCCGGAATAAAATCAGAGATGATGGCACCGCCACACATCCTTTACTTTTCCTAGAAAAAATTTCGCCGGAGATTTGGAGAGAAAATGTCGCAGAGTTTGGAGAGAGCACAATCGATTTCCAGAAGGAAAATCAAGATTTTATTTTGTTGAGAATATGTTAGAAACTTAGAAATAGAAGAAACAAAAGGTTTGGGTTTTTACTTTTTATAATAGTATCGACAGGAACGAGGTACCTGAAGAGTTGTGTTTACTGTAATACCCTTCAACAAAGTTATTAATTACACCTGTAAAGTTTTTGTACTGAAATACCCCTCCAAAAAAGCTTAAATTGCAATGTGAGAAAGCACGCCGCTAGCTAGCCTAGCTGTGAGCTTACGCGGACTACGCTATCAGATCTGTCCTATATCTTTAATTAAATTTATAACTAAGAACGTCACTTTTTATAGAAATGAATAGATTTTGTGTAATCTTTTACATCCCATGTGATTGTGCGTGCAAATATAATCACATAAATATAGACTAATCATCATAATAATTACATTGCATCTCATATATTATACAAATATATTTACGAAAATGTGGGCCAATCAGCATGACAATTACATGAATTTCATATTTGAAAATATATATATATATATATATATGCACACACAAATATATATGTTGTAAAACATTACATATAGATTTTCAGTACAAGTTCTAACTGAAAATTCATTTTGTTTTATTAGAAGATTAATGATGCTCAATTTATTGTTGAATTAAATGACTAGTTTAATGTTGTCAAAAAAGTAAAATTGACCATTTCTTAAGAGTGCTACTTAAAAAAATATCCATAATTTTTTTTTTTGTTTACTGGGTCGAATTTTATCTCTTGACTTGTTATATGCGTTGGGTTGTTAGATTGTCAAGTCTAAATTGAAATATTTCTGTAAATTTATAGAGTAATTATTAATTATGCAATATACTTTTTGTTGATGCAAAAAAAAAAAAAATAATAATTGAGATCCAAATGGCACTAAGTTATGATTCTCAAAATTTTTAAAATTTAATATTTAAGAGGAAAGATCTTATGAATCTTGTTTAAATTTGGGATGAATTTAGAGTGATGGCATTTATATGCCGTCCTATACCAATTATATAAAAGAAAAAAGGTACATGAATTTTTTGTTCAACATTGTTAAGGTTTATAATAATATATCTTTTTAGGCAAATTTAATTTAGTTATTTATTTGTAAAAAAAAAAAAATAGTATTATTATAATTTTCTAATGACATGCTTATTTTTTATGTTAACACATGTTATATCTTATTTGAATGTGTTAATTATAATTAATTTAATAAATAAATAATAATGATATCATTAAGTGGATATTTGACGAGGACCGCCCCTTTTTCATAAGATTTAAATGATTTGGAAAAAACAATTTATTTATACGGGGCGAGGTTAGGAGAATGACTCCCCACCTCGTTGCCATCCTTAATAAGATGGTTCCATATTACCTGTCCAAGTTTAAACAAATTTTATAGAGTTATTTATTATCTGAATTTGGATTCATAAATCAAACAATTATACAAAGTCATGTGAATGAGTTGTTTGATTTTCTAAGAGAAAAAAATAATATTTTTTTTGGTTTGATTGTAAAACTATTATTAATTTGATGCATTAATCTTTTGACTTAAATATGAAAAATGTGGTTTTGATCAAAACTTTCTTGGCATGTGTAAGAGGGAAATTTTTTGACGTGATAATATATATTTTTTTCATCTATTATATGACTTATTTTTTTAACAGAATATATTATATATAATAAAGTATTATTGAAAAAAGTATATTAATATATAGTGTACCAGATTCATGTAAAAATAAGGCACATGAGAGAAAAACAACACTTTTTTGTTACCCCCATTTCTGCTTCCTTTTTTATTTTTCTTAATAGTTGTAATTTACACAAGTTTGTTAGATATGACTACCCATAAATATGTTTTAAAAAAATCTAGCTCAGAAAATTGGCTGCCACAGATCTTTAGCCAATCAAAGTTAGGCATTGATTTGATTCAAACATTTCTAATAACATATTTTCAGTTTTTATATTTTTTCACATTAATTAAAATAAGATTTTGTTGAGTTAAATTTAAATTTATTTTAATGTTAAGTGAATCAAAATAGTTTATATATATATATATATATATATATATATAGTTTAGAAGTAAAAGGGAAATAATAGATTGAGGTAAGAAAAGTAAATTACAAGTGACATGCAAGCAAATTCAAGATAAGGAACTAAAATAAAAGAAAATAAAGATATTTTTCTTCATATTTTGTATGTTTATTTGTCACAAAAAGTAAAAATTCACGTCGCTCATTATTTTCTTTAAAAACATATCTTTTTCTAAATTACATTATTTATTTTACTTGAAAAAATGATATATATTTTTAATTTGTAATCTCAGCTGTGCATGATTTTGTAGAGTATTTTGAATTTCATGTCACATCACTCGAGAGTAGAAATTGAAAATATGTAACTTTATTCATACTTTGATTCTTTTTTATTTATAAGAATCATGCTCCCATATAGCATTTTTTACAACTTAATAGTGCCAGAAAATAAATTTAGGGTGAAAAAAAAAAAAAAAAGAGAAGGTAAACTTAAAAAGTTATTGTATTTTAATGAAAAAAAAATAAATGAAGTAAAGTACATTTTTGTGCTAAAATAGGAATAGAAGTTGAGTTTAACTAGAACACCCTAATTGTACCTTTGAGCAAACGACATTGATTCACCTAATTTGAATGGACATATAGCATGTGGAAATTACCTAACTTCTCTTGAATTCACATGCTGGTCCATGCCCATTTCTCAATTGTCATTGTAAAGCATTTCATTTTCCAACGAAGTTCCATTAGTTTCAACACAAATACAAACACGAAAACTGTTGCGTACACGTGTCTGACTAGGTACATGGATCGAATGAATCAAAATCTATTATGTGAATAACCTGTTTGACTTTAAATAAATAAAAAAAGAATATTTCTTATTTAATTAAAAATTTGTGATTAATTTAGTTCACAAAATTTAATTAACAAACTCGATTCTTCCAAAAATTATTTTTATACATGACTTCTTTAATCAAACGCGTCAATTGCTTTATTCACTCTTTTTTTTTTTTTTGATAAATTGGTAAAAAAAATATTCTGAGTTAATTTATGTGTATCAGAATAAGTTTTTCTTTTAATGACAGTCAAGCTTGCCTTTTAAATTCTAATGACTAATAATTGATACATAAAAAATTCAAATTCAAAGTGCTTAAATTTTATTTATAATATCTTTATCACTCGACTATATTCGTGATCCTTTAATTAAGGGTTATTGATTGGGAATGGCCGATAGGGTGTCGTGGTATGATGCATGGCATGCACGACAAATCTAAGCAAGCATATTCCAAATAAAAGTGAAAAAGGGTTGTCGTTTCCAAGTTGGAGCTTGTAGTTGTTGACAAAAATGGTGGTGATTCGATGAGCTCAAACAGGTGGCTAAAATAAATTTGGGTTTGAAATGGCCTTTTAGAGATGTATGGATAGGAATAGCAATTGGGAGGCTTTGGGGTACGGGCTACGTTAATTCTGATCTCGTTTATATTTTGTCTTGTCTTATTTAGATATTTATTTTTATTCTGATCTTATTTATATTTCTCGACTTTATTCCTACTCTGTTTCGAATTATATATATTTTTTAAGTAAGTTAAAACTTTTATTTTGATAAATAAATTAATTTTTTATTATCAAAATAACTAATATAAAAAAAAATAATATGAGTGTGATATGAAAAATTTAAAAACTACTTTTATATAGTGTTGTTTATTGGTAAATATAATGTATATAAAAAAAATAAAAAAATTTAATATATAAACAGGACAAGGTTGGTGTGGGATGACTATTCCCAAATCCATCTCGAACCCGACTGGGTTTTAAAAAGTCCGACCCTAACCCCGACTCAATCCCTATTTATAAACATTCTATACATGTTCCATTAAAAACATGACGGGACGAGTCCTCCAGAGGAACATCACAAATTACCATTCCTACAAAACACTGTCTAATAATCTATCCAAACATATAAATATTATTTTTGATATTTATCATTTACGAAATACATCAATCCCAACAATTTAATTATTATAAGTAACATTATTGTCCTTCCTTCGGAGTCAAAAATGCTAAATTATTATAAGTAACATTATTGTCCTTTTTTAGGAGTAAAAAATGTTAAAAGTAAACAAATACTAACATAATAAATAGCAAAAAATAAGATAATCAGCAAATAAAAGTAGGATTACAAAATAAACTAAGTTATTTTAATTTTGATTTTTGATGGATTTGATTAAAGAATCTGTATGATATTAATTTATAAATAAAAAAAAGTCAAATTTAAACATATATTAAAATTAATTAATTAAATTAAAATTAAATTCTAATTCAATAAATAAATAATTAAATAAAATAAATTATTTAAAATAAACTTTAACAAATTAATAAATTAAATTTAAACACAATATAAGCGAAGCGTAAACAATCGCTTCACATGATTGATT
The DNA here is from genome assembly GCA_008638375.1 of Nyssa sinensis. NCBI lineage: Eukaryota > Viridiplantae > Streptophyta > Magnoliopsida > Cornales > Nyssaceae > Nyssa > Nyssa sinensis. The sequence goes on along the minus strand of CM018035.1, from coordinate 1,284,690 downwards.
AGAACTTGGAAGGTGCATGCACCGGAAGATAGGAGAGAGAGTAGAAGACGACAAGAGCCCAGCAAAGGTCGAGATTGAAAGATGGAAAGCGCGACCCACGATAAAGACATGTGGGGCCTAACGACACCTGAAAAAGAAAAAAAAAAATCAACGGTTGAGACCCCCTAGGCTTGCTCAGCATTTTGGCTTTGTGCGGAGAATACCCTTTAGGCCGTCTACAACAGCAATATTAATAAACGATGTTTCCACTAATCTGACATGGTATGGAATAAAAAAAAAAAAAAAGTAGAATCTTTAGTATTGCTTCGTCTATAATTATTATACAGAATACCCTATGTTTAGACAGTATAATTTATTATTACTATATCTGATTTTTTATACTTATTTTTTTAATATAATATAATACTAAATTTACTTAAAAATTCTATAAATAATATTTGTTTTCATGAATTCATAGTGTTATACTGGTTGAATGTATAATTGATTAGTCAAATTTAAAATAAAAATAATTATTTTTTTATAAAATATAAAAAACTAAATTAATTGTAATTACTGACAATTTAAGTATCTGTAATTTGTTTTATCCAATAACTTGTTTCAACTTTAGAAAAACAAAAAAGAATTTATTTAATTCGTAAATTAAATGCCTCAAAGAGAGCATAGTTGCACAAGGGCAAATCATCATCGTATACAGTAATTATTTCATGAGATAGACACTTCACACCATTATTATATATTATATAAATAAATTGTTTGGTGAGATGAATGAATTTGTTTATAAATTTGAAGTTAAATGTAAAACTCTTCAATGTATCTATCCAATATTCTTGATTTTGAACTTTTATATATACGATAATGAGTGAGAATAAATAATTAGTTAATTGAGGTGAAAGGCAGCACCAAACAAGTTGAAGAATAATAAAGACTTTACAAATATTTAAAGGCTGGGAATATTAATCTAATGATTATGAAACTAATTTTAATGTAAGATGGATTATCAATATATTTTATATTGAATTTGGTGGCCTCACAGCTCCAGTTAGGTGACGACGATGTGCACCTCGTGGTACACACGCTTCGCTGTCCATATTATATTTCTGCTGACGTGGAGTAGGGATAGGGGTGTATCAGAAAAATGTATCTAATCATGTGATGATGTGGTAGATATTTATTAATTCAAATATATTATATTCAAAATTAATGGTTCTTGTCAATTTTTTTTAATATTTATTTTTAAAACTCAAACATTTGTATATTGACAACTCTTGATTAACTGGGAGTTTCACCTTTCATTAATTTTTTTAACTGAGTATGAGATTATACATGATTCAAATACTAAGATTTTGTCAGATTTTTAATTTTAAAATACAAGATACGTGTTTTCCAAGTTATTCATTTTAATTTTTATTAGTTTTTTAAAATTTAGATTATCATATTTAAATATATTTTTTATAATTTTTAAAAAATTAATTACAAAATTTTTAGAAATATTTTTTAAAAAATTATATCTGAATCACTATCCAAGTACAGTCTTAGACTCGTTAAAATAAATGAATTTTAAATTGTATTCAAATTCAAATTTTTAATTTTTAAAAATAATTTTGAATAAATTTTTAATCGAGTTAATCACAAATTAAACTCGAGTTACTTAATTTTTTTATATAAAATTAAATTGATTTTAGCGTAACGAGATGATATCGCGTCAAACTCAATAAATTTATGAATTTTAAAATATATTTGAATTTAATTTATTAATTTTATAATCAAATCTTAAATAAACTTGTACTGATACATGCGAAACTCAAATAACTCAATTAATTTGTAACTCTAAAAGCCAAAGTGACTCGACAATTTCACCATAGGCAAGCAAGTACTAATGAAAGTGGTGCTTGTGGTGTCGTATGAAAGGACTGGTCTCACCTTTGAACATGGATACGTTGATCAGAAGCTGGGGACCACCACACTTGCATCGATTAGTGATAGATACGCACATTTTCAATCATGCTCAGGTGGCTTTCCATCGCAGGTTGGTAAGGGAGAGGACTTGAACCTGTCCAACACTTCATGCCTGGCTAAGACAATTTTTATTCTAAAGCGACATTTAAAAAAGATAAATTTTTTAAATATACAAAAAGGAATTTTTAATAAAAAATATAATTTTAAAAAATTTATAGAATAAGAATTTTAAATAATTGATATATACATAAAACTCTAATATATACAATATATATTTTTAGCTTATTAATAATATAAAATTATAATATTGTTCTAATAAAAAAAATCTAACTATTAAATAAAAATTATTAATTGAAAAAAAACTATAATAAAATTTATAAAAATATAAATTATGCAATACAAAATAACTATTCAAGACCTTTTTTTCATGTAGAGATATAACAATAGAATTAAATATTTTTTTAGAACATTCACGAGCATCTTTGTGTGAAATTAGAGATTTATTATTTTTAAAATTCTAGTTTGGAATATATTGTATGTACAAAAGTCATTTCTTTCGACATTTATTATTTGTAAAATTTTAATTTTGATTATATTATAGAGATATAAATTTGGAAGTTCCTTTTTATAAGCGAAGCTTTAAGTAATTGTATTGTTTGCTTAATGGTATAGTCGGTCCAAAATCACTTTATAAGGTAAAAATATTTACAATGCAAAAATATCTTATTTTTTCATGCTAAAATTATATTTTAATTTTATTACAATATTAAAATATTTTATTTTAATAAAAAAATGTCATTTTTTTATACAACAATAATTTCTTACCAATAAGTGGATCTTGATTTATACTCAATCAAACATGATAAATTTCATCCCTTTGTTGATTCTTCTATTTTTCTTTTAAAAAAAAGTTGGTGTAAAAAAAATTGGCTTGAAATTTTATTATTGAATTATAGTTTAGTTTAATACTTTAAATTAGGTTAACTTTAAATAATCTCTACTTTTCTTGTTAACGTTGCATCACTCACCTTGTAAGATTAAACGTGACACGTGGGATATCAGTACAAAAGCATGAAGCGGAAGCAACTAAAGAGTAGAAGAAAGACCAACCATAAAATTAAGATATAATAAGGAATAACCAAGTCGGAGATGGAGAAAGACTTTGAGTAGCTGACAATCATTGACATGTCTAGATTGATGCAACCTTAATTAATTCTGTTACTTTTTAATTTCAATTTATTTGTGAATAACATCCTTCTATTAAAGAATGTGTCTTGAGGTATGTAAGTAATTAATAAGATAAGTTTTTATCTATATTTAAATATGAGAATTTTAACAAAGTTCTATATATATATATATATATATATATATATATCTAAAATAAATAGACAGATATGTGATCTGCATAATGTGGTTGTAAGATATAGTACACTTTTTTTTCTCTAGTCTTTCCTCTCTGGTAGATTTAAAACGTAAAGATTGAAAGAGTAATTCTAATAGTCAATCCTACGTAACTTCATGAAACTTGAGGACATATACGGAAACTATAATATAACGTTTAGCTCGTAATAACAAGCAATATACGATTTACGGATATCTTCCACAGTCAAATATGATTTAACTTATATAGATACTATATGTATTGAGTGTTTACAAATTCTAATACAAGAATTCAAATGGTGATTAGGAAACTAGATTACTGTTCAATGCACCACTTCATCAAAGATCTGCTTAGCTAAGTAGATGGATTATCCTACCAAATTTGTTGATCTCTTTGGTCATGAATTATTACTTATTATCCACTTGCTACATCAACCAATCATGCTTTTTCAACGCAAATGCCACAAGTATGTATATATATATATATATATATATGTGTGTGTGTGTGTGTGTGCACGCGCCCGCGTATACTTTTATATATAAAAGAAATAGCACTAGAGAGACTTGCTATCTTATGTTTAGAGTTGAGAGAATACAACGAGAAAAAATATTACAATTTGCACATTTTTTTTCTAATATTGTATGTGTGTATATATATATGTGTGTGTGTGTGTGTGCGCACCCATGTTTTCTATAAATAATTAAATAATTATTAAGCAATGTTTGTGTGAATTTAATCTGCAGAAATACTAATAATTAAGACTTTTGAGTTTTTATGACTTTTACAAATCCGTTATCTTAATCTATAAAGTTATTTACTAGGTTTTATTTAGACGACCAGATAAAAAGGCGAAATTAAATAAGATATAGTTGGATAGGATATGAAATTCTGTGAGATATTAAATATTACAATCTAGTGTTTGAAACTGATTCGGATAAAAGTCCTGCATATATTGTTATATCATATTCTTATATTTGAGTGTCTATCGGATATAAGATTCGAATATAAAGTTCGATATTCAAAAAGTATTTTTATGAAAGTCATTTAATTTTTTTTTCCAAATATATGCATAGGAGGTATTTAAATACAAATCAATTGTAAATTCTAATAACCATAATCATAATATCTTAGAATGTGAATGCGCAAACATTATTCAAAATATAATAGTCTCTAACTTTCAAAGTGACTAAAAAAAATCATAATATGTATTACTAAGAATTAGAGGTGGCAAGTTTTATCCAAATCTATCAACCAGCCCTAACCCGCCCACTATTAACCCGCCCATTTAGTTAACGGGTCATAAATGGGTTGGGTAAGAAGGAACCCGTCAATTTAACTGGTCAATACGGGTTGAATACTGAGTGTTTGACGGGTTGAGAATGAAAAATAACAAAATAGTATAAGCAATATATATATATATATCTCTATTTATACATATATATAAGAATATATATATATATATATATATATATATATCAACCTAATCCCAGAGTGGCAATGTATAAATAAGACCTGATTTTTTTTTAAGTCAATATTTAGAGATCAGTTGTTTGGCAACTTCACCCTTTTGCAAGCTGATATTCATTAATTTTGTTGTGGCAATTATAATTTTTTTTTACTTTTGTGTCCACTTGTCAAACTATTTGGTTAATTTTTTTTTTTTTTACATATAGCAATGATTCTCTAATAATTAATAATTATGATATTTAAAAATTATTTTTTAAAATGATTACTTTTTAATATATTATATATTTTTTATTACTAAATAAAATTTGTAACTAAAATAAAATATGCACATATATATTTAAAGGTAATATACTAATTTCATAAAAGAAAATTTCTACTATCAAATGTAGTTTCTCCATGCCAGCAGATATCAAAAATAGAAATCAATTAGTGCACCTCAGTGCGGTGGAACTAATGAAATAGGATTTGATCAAATACTTGTTTAATTATTAAACTTTTATGACTTCATCTTATAAATATACAGCTCAATTAGTATTAAGTTTGTGTAAGACTAAGATTTAATAGTAAAATTTAATTTTATTTAAATTTTAAATATTTTTTAAGAATAAATATAAGCTTACAAGATTTAAAACCACTCTGGGATTAAGTTTGTGTAAGACTAAGATTTCATTGTAAACTTTGATTTCAGGACTGTGATTTGATTTTATTCTCCAATATCTAGTGTGTGTGTGTGTGTGTGTATAGATATTGATAGGTTATATTTTTTATTTACTTTTGATAGATTGCAAATTTTCCTAAAAACAATTGAAAAATTATATACTTTATCAACTTTTTTATCAAGTGATGTGTTAGAATTGTGCATTATTTCATGATTTGGTACGTTACTAATGAAATGATGCAATATTATTTGAGATTTTATTTTTAAAAGAAATATTTTGAAATGAATAGTATTATTAGATTGGACTTTGTGTGTGTATATATAAATATATAATCTGTTGCATAAGAAAAAGTTAAGTTGTAAAACAAAATAAAAAAAAAAAAATTTATGACGCTGCATATTAAAAGAGAGTAAATCATATCATTTAATTACTATAATATAATATATATATATATATATATATGAAAGTTGGGTAGCAGGTCAAATTCGGGTTTCGGGTTGACCCGGCCAATTTATTACTCGACCCGCATTTGACCCGACCAATTCGGATCAAATATGGGTTTAACCCAGTTTATGACCCGACCCGTTTACAACCTCGCCTAATCTGCTCGTTTTGCTAGACCTACTAAGAATCATCTAAATAAATTATTACATGCATGCATATATATATATATATATATATATAAATATATAAATGCATATAACATAACAGTCATCTAATATAATCCATTTATCATCCACTTATCTTGCTATACAAACATATCACATAAGTAAAAAATAACTTCTCTCTATATTCCCTCTCAGTATGTATACAAATTGATTCGAATCAAGAAAATAAGTTCGCTATAGCACTAAATTATGACGAAAATCCATTTTGTGAAATCATTGTACATATTGCACGTGGAATACATAGGTGTCGACGTTATTATTTTTTTCCCATTTGTTTTGGCCAATTTGACAACTTGTTCAACTAGTTGCAATATAATATTTTCATTTTTCAAATTATATATTTTTGCTATAGCCCAAGTCACATGGTGCACTCATGCCCGAATCCAAAAAGCTAATTGTCTCCCACTAATCCTTGCGCTAATCCAAAATTAGAATTTACAACACAACTGTCAAAAAGAAATATTTGCGTAAACATGTAGGCAGTCCACCAAATAAAAACCGAGTCTGATTCAAACTTTTCTTTTCTGCATGTACGGTCAAGACGTTGGTATTTTCTCTCTGACCAAACACTGATTTGTCCCATTAGAACGGGTCCCAAATGATAATTGGTAAAACGTGGAGATAATACGTTCAATCGTTCATTGTAAGGGGTCTCGATGCCTTGTATGAAATGTCGACACTCCTAATATTGCTAGTCAAAATTTTGGTCTTCTCTCTTTCTTTTTTTTTCCAACTATTTATAAGAATTGTGTTCTTAATTTTATTTTAGCTTGTCAAATATGGAATTACCAGTGATGTTAAAAATAAAAATAAACAAAGGATTATTATATTGACTTACCCTGAATTACTTGACATTAAGTTTTTCTTGAATTTTCAATAGTTACATTGATCTTATTTTTGTTATACTGATAATATATAATTTTTTTTTCCATACTAAATTCATCACTAACAAAATTAAAATTTTAACTAAATATTTTTATATATTATACTAACCTCTATTTTTTTTTTTTCAGAGATCACATGAGAAAATGCTAATATTAAAGGTCAGAGTAATTATACTTAAAAGTAAAATAAAAAATTCAAAACTTTTTATTTTTATTTTTTTTTTTTGTTAACAATCAACTCTCAATCATTCTGACAGATAAAATTAAAGTAATATTAAAAATGACAACAGTTATCCGTAATTGCCCTATTATGAATGAGTACGAGCGATGTGACAAGTATGAGAATTGGGATCTTAACATTTTGCAAAAGCTCTGTCAAGGATGTTATATTGGGGGAATGATTCTCTAGCAGAGTTGAAATGCATGGTTTCATACTCAGAGGTCATGCCAATCCTTTTTCTGTATCCCTCCAATTTTATTTTATTTTATTTTTGTTGGTGACTATTCCATTGATCAGCTAGAAGAATGGCAGACCAGAGGTTGGGGGGGGGGAATATATATATTAGGAGTATTATAAAAATATTAAAAATTTTGAGAGAATAATTTTTAAATTTTAGTAAAAAAAAAAAACATTCTCGAAATTTTGGAGGGGGTGGTGGCCACCCTAGCCATCCCAGGACCGCCACTGAGCTAGAGAATCACTTTTGCAAATCAAATAGGTTGTTGGCCATCTAAATCCACAGTGGAATTGGTAGAGTTTATATACTTCATATATGTAGAAAAATCAGCAAATCTGTGTGTGTGTGTGTGTGTGTGTGTGTGTTATACATGCTAGGATCTAGGTCTAATAAAGGGGGGGAGTAAGTCTAGTGAAACTTAATGGAGTGATGAATGGAATTTAGTGAGATAGGTGTCACTAGAGGCAATTTGAAGGGGACCATAACTTGTTTGTAGGATCTTTGGGAGATCCCTTAAATTTGGAACATTACAACAAAGGGGAATAAAGTTCTTGAAATTGGCTCACCATATAGCAAATGAATTACTTCCCCCCCACCCACCCCACCCCACCATCTTCTGTCCACTGTCCTTTTGTTTTAAATTCACTCGTGACTCCACAGTGGGGTCTTTTTTTTTTTTTTTTGGGCGAAATTTTAAATATTATGTGTGTATAAAAATTTTATATACTGTGTGTGTATGCACGCGTGTAATGATTCGAACTAAATTCGTGTGTATTCGAACTAATTTTGGCAATTGAAATTAGCAGTTGGGCTTGGCCCTGGCTTTTCATGAAACAACTGAGTGTTGCTTAACATTAAAATAGAGTACATGCTTTTGCTTCTTCGTCCTACCTAAAATTATTGACATAACAACTCCACCAAATTTGTTTGTCAAACCAAGGATGGGCTTTATATGCATAAATAAGCCCAAAGCAGTTGGTGTGAGTCCACTATCAATTCGGGTTGGGCAAGCCCAAACTGCTCCTTTCTGGGATGAGTTTAAATTGGTCGAGAATTCGAAGCCTAAATTTAATTTTGGACTATGCTTCATGCGTGCCTAGCTGAACCTGAAGAACAGCCCGCTGGTGATGACAATAATATAGTAATGTGATTTATAATTCTTACATACATTTTAGTGCGCAAGCAAGCGAAGAGGTTGAACCCGCAACCTCCAATCATAATAATGGACTAAACTTATCGTTGAGTTTTAAAAATTTGTATTGTTCCATTCATATTTATTAGAATCGGGGCCGAATGATGAACTGATGAAATGATCAATTCACGGTCTATTAATTCAACTGGTTCAACTAATTTTATAATTAATATATTAAAAATATCAATAAATATATTAAAACTTAAGAAAATAACAAGAAAAATATTTTTTTTTATCTAGTAATAAATAACAAAATATAAGCATAATCATTAAAATTATCTTCATGTATAAATTTAATATATTTATATATATAACAAAAATACATGCAACAATATCTTATTTTATATTAAATTTTACCATTTAATCATCAAATATAAGAAATTTTGTGAGAGAAAAAAAATTGTAGGTGATAAAAAGAAAAAAAGGTAGTTCAAACGGTTTTTTAAAAAAATTAGTCGGTTCACTCGATTTTTTTCGTTTCTTTAACAAAACTGGTATTTTAATTGAACTAAATCGGTTTAATGTTTGGTTCAACCGGTTGAACCAGTCGGTTCGATCATGTTCTGATAACTATGATTTTACCCATAACATTTTTCGTTGAGAGTAATTTTCTAGTGTGACAGTCACCCCATATCATCATTAGATGTGACGTGACTATCATTTATAAATTCAATCACTTTGTTAAATTCATGAAAATTTATCTACTTTAAATATCGAATAAACTTAAAATTCTGTAAGAAATCAACCGTCCGCGTTAGATAGTGACGCAAAATCACGATTACACTAAATAATTTCTCGTTGATTGAAATGGTGAGTGACAGAATGTAAAACTTTATGGCCAATTGGGAAAAAGATAAACTGTTAGAAAGGAAAAGTGTTTCTTGCTTTTTGGCATAAGACAACTTTTTTTCAGTAAAAACATTACAATCCAAAGCCTGTCAAACAACATGATCTGATATATATACATATACATATGTGTGTGTGTGTGAAAGAGAGAAATAAGAAGAAGAAACATGATGAGTCGGGTGAGGTAGGACAGGGAAAACCAGCTGCTAACCGTGTTTTGTGTGTAATTATGTTGTATAGTTGTAAAGCGATTGAGACATTCATGAATAGCCTTTCCAGCTAAGTTTAATTCATGAAACAAGTGAATTGCTTTACTGAGCCGTTCAGAGTGATTAAACCCCCCATTTGTAGCAAGCACTATCTTTATTTCCACAGTTGGGTTTTATGGCCATTGGCTATTTGCCAAATTGAAACATATTTGATTCCGACAAGGTCAAGATTAAAGATTTTGTCTTTTACCCTTTTTTCTTCTTCTTAATGGCCCCACTCTAGATCAAATTCAAGTACATCAACTACATCTCTTCATGTCAACATACCCGATTCAAAAGATATTTGGACCTAACTTGAGTAAATTCATGAAAGATCAGCATTACTTCTCTATGTTCTGGAAATAGATCAGTGAAAGGTAAAGAATAGTATTAAAAAATATAATTAATCTCTGTTAAGTATGATAGATTTCTTCGTACTCATCAAATTATGTTAGAGATATATAGTAGTTCATATTTTGGTAACACGTGAAATTAGTATATAAAACTTGTGTTATGGATAGTGCAAAGCAGAGATATACTGTCAAATTACATAATTTAAATGCTCATACTGCCGCCGAACTTTGTGTACTATCTAAATAAATTGCGTCATTTTTTTTTTTTCTCTTTTTTGATACTTTTTAGCAAAGTTACATAGATCGTTTATTTTCAACAAATATAAACCTTCGGGCCCCATTGTTAACTTTACACACATCTTTGAACAAGTTGATTCAGCCCTCGTGTTTTTTTTGTTTTGATGCCTGCCCTCCTCCTCTTCTGTCTTCTTCCTTGTGCATGGCAACCTATACTTCAATTGAATCAGAATTACAGGATACATGTTTGTTGTGTATCTATATATATACACGCGACTATGATTACAAAAAGAAGAATATTTAACGCTAAGATAGAATTAATGATTAAACCTTTTTATAATAAGAAATTTAAAAAAAAAGAAGAAAAAAAGAAGAAAATCAAAGCCCTCCATACTCCTTGGCAGCTTCTCAACACAAAAACATTTACTACAAACATTCTTCATTCTTTATATTACAACAAAGATTTTCCTTTGCTCCGAACAACAAACCAACTCCACCTGCTTTCTGAAATAGAAAACTCCACCAGATGCTCATAATATATATATAGAGAGAGAGTGATAATTAATTCTATAAAGAAAATCCAAAATCCTAAGCACTCAATTACAGAGGTTGCTGCATTGTCACAATTACTGGACTGGTGACAACATGCTTTCCATCAGACCATACTACTGAACCACTATTCATTCTTGAACTTCCGGGAGACAGCTTCACTGCAACAACTTCCACCCTCGTTAGAAAGCTCAGCTTCTGACCCACCCTCCTGAACACAAGCTTCTCCGGCTGCACAGTCACCAGTGTCCCACTAGGCGGCCTCACCGTCACTAGATACACTGAATTGGCATCCCCAACGTTAGTCACGGTTCTGATAAAGTGTGTCGACATCTTATGCTTCCCATATTGTTGAAAAACAACGGACAGAGATGGGTAATTCAGGTTCCCAACATGGCCAGCCTTTCGAGCTCCGCTGCAATCCGCATTCTTTCGAGTGATCGCTTGAATGTTCTTTGTGGTGTAATTCGAATTACAGAGAAAATCCACATAATCGTAGGAAGTTATGTCATAAATTAGCCCTGGGTCCATGGCCTTCTGTGGATGAACATGGCCTGCCCCAAAATCCATCGCTGTCGAAGCATTTCCAGTAGATTCATCCAGCATTGTTCCGTTCCGATTATCCACCGTATAGGCAGTTGTCATCAATGCCGGACTTTATTGCTGCTGGACTCCACTCAGGGTGAGCCGCCTTTAACAATGCCGCCAGGCCGGAGACATGAGGACAAGCCATTGAAGTGCCAGACAATATGTTAAACTCTGTTCGACGTTTATCAGATGGGATACCGGAAGGCCCAACTCTGTCAGGCCAAGCTGCGAGTATGTTCAATCCGGGGGCAATTACGTCAGGCTTCAAAATTTCCGGTGACTCGGGGTTCGGTCCCCGTGCTGAAAATGAGGCCACAACTGGAGCAGGCCGGACTCTAAGCCGAGTCCCTTTGAAAATTATCGTTGCTGTTGGTGGTGAGCGGGACTTTGATGCCACTGTAATGTATTTCCTTATCTCGTCGCCGCCGGAAGCACCAACTGCTGTTGCCGGCAATACGTGGCAATCGGCGACTAAGCCTTCACCGTCAAACACTCCGTTAGCTAATATCATAGCGATTCCACCGGCCTTCCTGACAACTTCACCTTTGGCAGCTCTGGAATTGATGCCTCTGTCACACAATATTATCTTCCCTTTAACCAAATTGGGGTCTAACGAGCCTTCTAGACACAAGGATGAGGAGTAACCGTCACTACCTTCACTCCCGGCGTAAATTAGCGGGTAAAGACGACCGGAAGTTAACCCTGGTCCACCGTAAACACTCACGCCGGGGATTATCTTTCCATTTCCAAGCTTTACATTGGCGGGGAAGTCCCGATCGATTGTTCCAGCGCCGACTGTTGTCACCCAAGGCGCCACGTTAGTGACGGTGAGGCCACCCGGACCACCGTTGCCAGCTGAGGCAGAGACGAACACCCCGGCGGCGGAAGCTCCAAACGCGCCTATTGCAATGGCATCTAGATAGTAGGGGACGACTACGCCACCAACGCTGAGAGAAACAACGTCGGCTCCATCGGCCACGGCGGCGTCGAATGCCGCGAGAATGTCAGAGTCGTAGCATCCGGCGTTCCAGCAGACCTTGTAGGCGGCGAGACGAGCCTTAGGAGCCATCCCCGCCGCGACGCCCCGAGCGTAGCCTAGGGTCGACGCTGGGAACACGTACCGACCGGCGGAGATCGACGCCGTGTGAGTGCCATGGCCGTCGGAGTCCCTCGGAGACCGGTACTCCGTCGTCTCGTTCATCTTGCCGTTAGTTGCTTCGTACCCGTTGCAGAAAAACCTCGCACCGATCAACTTACGGTTACACGAACTCGACGGAAAGTTCTTTCCGGCTACACATTCTCCCTTCCATTTGATCGGCACCGGACCGAGGTCCCTGTCGTTGAAGCTCTGCCTCTCGGGCCAGATCCCGGTATCGATGACCGCGATAACCAGATCCGACCCGAAATCGGACTCCTTCAGCAGTCCAGGCACTATCAGTGGTCTTAAGGCCTAGAAACTCAGGGGACCGCGTGGTTTGCAGTTGACGGACCTGTTCGGGAATGACAGCGATTATACCAGAGAGGGTTTCGAGCTTCTGGACCTCTAAAGGCGAGAGTTTTGCAGAGAAACCGTGAAACACAGTCTCGTAAGTGTGAATGATACGACTGGTCTCGACGGAATCTAATGACTTGTCGTCGTGAACGGGGGTGGTGGTGTTGGTGGGGGAGAGAGATCTTAGGGAAGATTCGTACCAGTGCTTGTGAGTTGGGAAGATTGAGGGCTTAGCATCGTGTTGAACACGAACAATAAAGGTCTTGTGCTCAGCAGAAGCTGAGACAGAAACTACCAGGAAGAAAGAGAGAAGTAGAGTGAAGGGAGCATTTGGGGAAATCGCCATTAGAGTGGCTGCTTCGAGTTTGCTCTGCTAGGAATGTATATATATATGCTCCAATAAGTACACTTTAAAATATCAATGATAATGATAGTATTACCAAATTTCAAATTCTAAACTAGGTGCGAGACAGTGAGATTGTATTATTACTTGTTAGCAGTTAATTAATATGAAAATGATAAATATAATACTTCTTTTTTATTAATTTTTTCACAAAACTATTACATGATACAAAAATATTTAAAATAAACATTAATTAGACTCCACTATCTTGTGTTTTTTTTATTTTATTTCAATTTTAAATAAAGTTATTAATTATCAATTTAAATAATTTAATTTCTAAATTTCTAAATTTATTTCAATTCACACTAATTTCACAGTTGTGCCAAATAGTTAAATAATTTTATATGATATCAAAATAATATTATATAATTTTATACTCCCTCTGTTCTATTTTAAGAGTCTTTTATTCTATTTTAAAATATCTCTCTCATTTGAAAAGTCAACAGTAATTTTAACTTATGAATTTTTAAAACTACCCTTTATTACACTTAATGTGAACATAATTTATAATTAAATGAGGGTAATATGAAAAATTTAAATAGTTTTAAAATAATAAAATAATACTTTTTAAAAAATTAAAATTTTTAAATGAGTCTTTTATTTTAGGACAAAGGGAGTATGAATTTTGAATAAGACTTATTTTAAAAATATTATTTAGCTTCAAATTAAATACAAGTAATTTTACTTATTTAAACATGCATCATAATATTAATATTTCACGCATATAATTACATATTCAATTATCATTTATTATGTTATAATTGGCAGAAATAATATAACTTTGCTATCCACCAGTTATCCTCGCCAACCATGCAAATAAGATACTTTGTAATTTATACATTTAACGATGGCTTATCCAATCCAACAACCTAGATTGTTCTCAAGAGCACATGCATTCAACCTTTTTATGAAATATATTATTGGAGTAAAAATATTAAAATATTATATTTTGACACTGTAGTTATATTAAAATATAGATTTAACACATAAAATAATATTTTGGATTGAAAATACTTTAGGGCTTCCTTTGGACAACATGATAAAAAAGTCAGATCGGATAAAACATGTTCATATTCGAATAGGAAATAAAATCCAATGTGATATAAATATCTTATTCTAGTATTTCAAACAATTGCAGATAAAAATTCCCGATATACTATTTTATTTCAATTTTGTTATATTTTAATTTTATCCTTAAATCGATATAATTATTAATAAAAATAATAACATTTTATGTGATATTAAATTTGTATTCTTAATAATATATATTTTTTTAGATTTTAGAAAAACTAAATTCCTAAAATATATATATTCAAAATATAATGTTTAAAAATTTTAAAAACAAAAATTAAGAATAATAGATAAATAAGAGAAGGTTCAACAAATTTAATAATTTATTGTTTATAAATATTAATAAAAATGATTACTAATAGATATAAGAAAAAAAATAGTCGGTATATTTGAAATCTATTTAATAGTCTAAAAGTGTCATCAATATAAATGATAATATGTTATAAAAATTTATATAGGTAACGTCAATAGTGTTTATTGGAAGTATTTTCCTCCCCCGTCTTTCTTTTTTTATTGTTATAAGAGAATGATTGAAGATTTTTATTTTACGTCTTATCTCATTGAGCATTGGATAAAAATAATATCACCACTTTGGTAGGATTATTTTTATCCCCCACTGGTGGGATAAAATTATAATTAATTCCATCATAAGTAAAAATCCTAAACATAAGATAGAATATCACTTATCCTATCATACTCTCTAATTTCATCAAACAAATATATGGCCTAAGTTCTTCGGCATTTTTTTTCTCACACAAAATTGGTATCCGTGCCATTATCCTTGAAATTCCTAAATTTCCCAAAATATAAAAGAAAAGAAAAGAAATCTTGTAAGATTATTTAATTAAGTGAATAAGTTATATTGATCTCTCGTGAAATTTATGACAATCACAAAAACTATTTATGAGATTTCTAAAATGATTATTTTTATTGACAAGTTACAAAAACCTCTCCTCTAATCTTTTTTTTTTAACGATAGAAGTGTCACTTTCAAATATATATATATATATATATATATATATTTTGCATTTTCTAAATTTTGAATAATTTTTCTCACTTTTTTTTTCTATTTTCAAATACATATTAATTAAAATCTTTTTTTGACTAAAATATATAAATTATATATCTTAAATTTATTTTTATATAAAATTTTAATTTTTTTTTAAAGATAATTAGAAAAAATGTAAAGAAAATATGAAATGATATTTTTATTATATTGAAAAAAATAATAATAAAAAGGAGGCTTTGTAATTTTTTAAATCATATTTTTTTTCAAGCTATTCTTTATCATTGGCCATTGAAACGAGTACTAACACTGTTTGAATTTAATTATAGGTTTATTAAAATATTTTTAGTAGTAGAGTTAGAGATGACAATTTGTTCTGTTCATGTCCCTAATGAGTCGAGTATGGAGTCTTTATAAACAGAGACAGAGTATGATTTTTAAAACTTCGTTAGGTTCGGGACGGGTTTGAGGATGGTCACCTCACTCCTACCCCGTCCCGTTTATATATTAAATTTTATTTATTTGTTTTTATATACACTTATATTTACTAATAAATAACATTATATAAAATTAGTTTTAAGATTTTTTATATCACACTTATATATATATTTGTATTAATTATTTTGGCATAAAAAATTAATTAATTTATTAAAATAAAAATTTTAACTTAAATATATATATATATATATATATTAAAGTTAGGGAACGGAATAAGGTAAAGTCAAAAAAATATAAATAAAATTAGAATTAGAATAAGAATAAACTTCTAAATAAGACAAAATAAAGTTAAAAATAAAAAAGTATAAACAAAATCGAGATTAAAACAAAATCATCCCATTTCGAATGCGTCACTGTACCATTTCTAAGTAGAGTTGCTATATGGAGCATTCTCATATTTGGAATGTAGCAGCACTGTTGTGATTCAGTCTCACGTGTTAGTGTTGAGGTGGTAACGTGACATAGCACACGCGTGTTGTCTGTTGGTGGATGTTGTTATTATTATTTATGATTATTTGGAGCTTTACCACTTTACTTTTTCACTCAGTTATTTGGTCCGTGAACATGAAGATACATGCACTACTACGTTGCTGATTCAGTTGCGGTCAAAATAGATAAATATTAACTACCAAAACCAGGTCATTTACTTCTGTTGCTTTGAAACTCGCGTCCCTCACTCGTCATTATCTCCAATACTGACTGCACACGTGCCTGGACATTTTTATTTTACAAACAAAAAGAATGATTATTTTAGGGTACACCATTATAAATAAATTTAAAAATATATATCCATATCATTTACAATTCCAACAAATAATTGGAATACCACCGTATACTCTTATTTTAAATTATTACATCCCTTATTAAATTTAAATCATTGAACTTTGCAACAGAATTATCTATTTTAATTATTATTTTGATTATTTATAAAGTACTATTTAGCTTCATAGACAAGAGTCCGAAATGGATTGGTTTCATAAATACTGACCAGTTGGAATCTCATATAAACTGATAAAAGAAAGTCAAAAATCAGTTGGAAGAAGAAAAATAAAATAAGGCGTTGAATAAATAAGAAATTAAAATATATTAAAATATAAAATAAATATATATATTTTTTAAAATACTAACATTAGTTACAAGTATGAAAATTTATTATCTAATTAATGCATGTATTATATATGTTAATACTATATACGATTACATGTGTGTGTATAATGCAAGTATTAATCAAATTACGAGTAAGAGTCACTCGTAACTAATGGTAATATTCAAACTCTTTTTAAATATTAATATTAAAATAATGTATAATATTAAGTTTAATTAATAAACGCATAATATTAAGAGTAATTAATACATGTATAAATATTGTAATAACACATAAATGAGTTAATTTTTTAATTTAAAAAATGAGTCCTATGATTGAAAATGCTGTAATAAACAATTAACGCTCAAGAATGTGTGCGAATATATATAATTCATAAATAAACATGGGTTCCTGTGCCCCAAGACACGTGGGGGAAGAAGTTGATCACAGTTTTTTGTTTTGAAAAGAAGAGAGAAAAAGGGAAAAGCAGAGTTTTTGATGCAAACCCGTAACAGGCAGATAACGCACATTCTAACTGATTACGGTGGAGTTGAAGGGTGTCGTCCGATTCTCATCACCTTTCTTTCATCCCAAAGCATTTGTTCAAATTAGGCCATGCAATAAAGAAAAACTCAAGTTCAGATTTTACAATGATAAAAGGTAATTTGGCCCAATTTAGTTACGTTAGGGTACCTCCATCTCCTCTTCATCTTTTTTTTTTTTTTTTTAATACAATGATAAAAATAGATAATTAAATTTATATTAATTATGTGCAAAGTAAGTATTTATATTACTTAAATAAAATATTAATTTTTTATTACATAAATTGAAATGACACGAGTAGAATAAAAGAATTTTATATAATTATAATTATCAAAATTGAATCATACAAATCAATTTAATTTTTAATTTTTAATTTCACATAACTATAGTTATAAAGATTTTTCTAAACTCAAATTTCAAATACACCTATTTTTTATTTAAAAGACATAATTAATATATATTTTTAATAACTCATTTAAATATTGTAATATTATTTAAATTTATTTATCAAAATACTTAAAATTTAACTCAAATTATAATTTTTTTTTCTTTCAAAATGCATACCATACTTTTTCACCGCACTAATATGGGTGTACAGTATACTGATGATAATTGAAGCAGTGCAGTCCACAAGGGGCCTGGGTCTGGGTCTGTCAATTGAATTGGGTCAAATGGAATGGACCCCACCTTCCAACTGTAAGGGCTGCTACGTTCGACTAAGAGGTCAGGGTGGGACCCAATCAACGGTGCTTCTGCGCATGGCTAGGACAGTTGTCTACCATCATTGTCATTTCTGGAACTGGAAGCAAAAATTATGGTGGGCCATGGATTTAAGAACGACAGTCCATGATGCAATCATCATTTGCCCTTTTAATTTCCACATCCACATCATGCGGATCTCAGCTAACCATCAAACATAGGGGTCATGAGAGGACAAACTCCGCAGCACCCACATACGCCTCGTATCTATTGCAATTTGCATCTGTGATCCACTAAAGCTTTCCTCAATCTACCTGAGTCGCGAGTGGAATAACTGTAATTTAATTAATATAATGTTTAATTATAAATATTATTTAAATTATGAATGATCTTCATTCACAACTTGATGTTAATATTTATTTATTTTAATTTAATTTGAGAAAAAAAATTGTATGTTATGAAAAAATAAATAAGGATTAATTTATCGATGGTTCTTGAACTATGGTCCTAACAATCAGATTGAAGATTACATTTATTATTATAATATATATATATATATATATATAATTTATTATCTACCTGTTAGGATCATTGAGATTGATTTATTCAATATTTTCTCATAAGAAAGAGATATTTTTTGATGAGTCTCATGCGTGTTAATATAAATGAACTGATACAGTAACATAATAATGTATCTTTTTAATGATATTCTATCAAATCGCCCCTTAGACAGTGATATTTCCGTTTCAATAGTACTATCTTCCATTTTCTGTTTCGATAATATTGTCTTCCATCTTCTTAACTAAATTTACCTCTCTTATTATATTTTGATAATTGTAGATAATATTTGTTGTGTTTAATTGATCTTATTAACCTCCCTGTAACGTAATAGTATGTACCAGATTTGCTTTAATATGATGGGTCATTACCGACAATTAACGGTTTCCGTTAAGTCTACATTATTTAATAGAGTTGGACAATATAATTAATCAAACATAAAACATATAGTTTACCATTCAAAAACTTCAGAGAAAAGGGTCAATGAAATTTAATCTTTAAAAGTAATCTATTTCTTTTTTACTTGGCTGAATAAAGTAAAGAAGAAGAAAGAATATATATTTTTCTTTCTCCTTTTTGTTTAACTTTACTGTGAATTTATGAATAATGCTACTTGTTTTAAGATTTTATACCAAAATTTTTATTCCAAATGATGTGACAATAATTATTGATAATATAATAACATTAATTCACTCACAAATTCATTTATTGTGACGTGTACAAAAAGGGGAGTAGTACCCAAATTACCCATGTTTACCATAGTCCAGACAAAAAGTGATGGCCAACCCAATGTACTAGAATAATGTGATATGTTCCAAAAATTGTATAGTGTTATTCGAACGTAGTTCCAGCATGGGTCTATTAACAACACAGATCTTCTGACTAGATCAACCCCATTGAAATATTCCAAAGCGGGAAGTAATCACCCAAAATAATTGGGAACCTAAATTCCATTTTAGGTGCCCATTTGTTAATTCACTCACAAATTCATTTATTGTCACGTGTACAAAAAGGGGAGTAGTACCCAAATTACCCATGTTTACCATAGTCCAAACAAAAAGTGATGGCCAACCCAAAGTACTAGAATAATGTGATATGTTCCAAAAATTGTATATTGTTATTTGAACGTAGTTCCAGAATGGGTCTGTTAACAACACAGATCTTCTGACTAGATCAACCCCATTGAAATATTCCAAAGCGGGAAGTAATCATAATCCCAAAATAATTGGGAACCTAAATTCCACTTTAGGTGCCCATCTGTCTATGTCTTCTTATGATTAAGGAGTTGTCTACAATCAAGGACATGTTTTCGTACATCGAATCTTTATTTCAATCCTAAACCCTACATATACTAGGTAGGAAACTTCCTACACATAATATCCTAGCATTCCTGTTACATCTCTTGGCTTCTTCAAATAATATTTGACTCAATCGTCGAAGAATCCTTGTCAAGCATCACACCGTTGTCCCACAACTCTTGACAACGTCTTTTTCCCATTTTTGCAAGAGGGCATCTTCTATTTATGAATCTACACCTCCCACAAGTAAATTTTTATAATGTATCTAAAGCACCTCCAATAATCAAATGCTACATTATTTATTCGTAAAATCATGTAAAACTCGTATGTCTGTATCTATCCCTTTCATTTTCCTTCTCACTATTTCCTTCTTTCTAGTCCTTGAACCATTTTGAATTTGAATGGACATTTTCTCCCCAATTTCCCTTCCTTTGCTAGTAACAAAGTCAAAGTAAAAATTAAGTACCTTTTTTTTTTTTACTAGGATTTGTAGTGAAAAGGGTAAAAACAAAGAAGACAAAGGTATGTTATGTCATATGTGACATGAGGTCCCATGAACCTGTGAAATAAAGTTTAACATGGGATACTAAGTAGATGACTAGCATAGATTAGAGGAGGGTGAAATTACTCAATGTCCAGTCATAATAGTTCTAATGGTTAAATAATAAATCACATATATATTTATAATACACTGTTGCTAATGTGATTATTTATTTAATTTTTAAAACTATAATTTTTAGAAATCGCTGAATAATTATCCGGGAAGAAGATGTGGGGTTAGCACACTACAAGAATGCAATTATTGAGAACCCCATTATGGCAAGTAAAGATAACATAGGGATGGGCCTCTTAGGTTTGGTTTTAAATCAAAGCAAAGACTTTTGATGTTGGAGAATTATTATATCTTAAGATTGCTTTTGAAAGGAGTGTTTTGTTCAACCTTTAAAACACTTTCATATAGAAAAAAAAGTTAAAGGTTTATGGAGAAGGTTCTTTCATCTATTATCTCCATGCATGCTCATCCACAGCTTCTACTCTTCTTTCAATTATTATGGTCACCTAATCTTTAATAACTTTTGCTAAACCCAAGATTTTCGAAAGTGATGGCAAAGTGCCCAAGAAAGATAAAGAATTAATTATCACTGCAATGTAGTGCTCTTTCATTTTCCTCAACCATAGTTTTTTGAAAAGCAGATGAATTTCAATGACATTTAAGTCATTGTTTGGTGAGGTGCTTTAAATTGCTTTTGAAGGATCAGGATCACTCTATTACATTTTTTATAGTATAAGGGCCGACTTTCTAGATTATTTGAAGCCTAAAATAATAATTATAAATATGAATTTTTTTTTCTTTTTTTGGAATATAAGATGAATAAGTTTTTAATAAAAATGTAATTTAAGAAATTAAATTTATGTTAATCTTAAGTTTCTAATTTGAATTATAATAAATATATAAAATTTGGGACATTTTTTTGTAAGTAGACTTCTGTATATACTTCTAATTTGAATTAAGTTATAAAGGACATAAAATCCATGTCTTCTTTTTGTAATTAGACTTGCATCGCCTTACTACTTCTAATTTGGATTGACATATAAAGATATAAAGTTTGGACTTTTTTGTAATTAGATTTTTATTGGTCTTAAATTTTTAATTTGAATTAACTTACGGAGAAATAAAATTTAGGGCTTTCTTTGTAAATGGGACTTGAAATCATTGCTTTGTTAACTTTATGTTTGAATCGGTCATAAGTAGTACGGTACTTATTTTCAAATTTTATTAAAAGTTATTTATTTACTAACTTGACAGTGTTTTATTGGTTTTGACTTAATATCATATCATGAAGTGATATTGAGCCAATAAACCACTTTCAAGTCAGCAGTTAAACATAGATTGTAAGCATAACATCACTCTTAGACTTCTTTCTCAATTTTCTTTCATACAGTCTAGGATACATGTCACATCATGTATTTTTTTTTATCAAATTATTAAATAATAGATATGGCATGAATCTAAGGTACGAAAAAAGTCTGGTGCTAAGCTAACATGATAGTCGTGCATATCAGTTTTAAATATGTGATATGAATGATGTCATGATATGATTCTCTAATTTAAAATGTAAGTCACCTATAAGAATTTAATTTGGATGTACATAGAGATTTTCAATACTATCTTATTATTGAACTTTTTTCGCTAAAATACCTCGTAACAGAAAAGAGACTTATCCGATCATGAAGTACCAAACACAGTGTGGCAGTAATTGTCATGAATTTAGTTTTTAACTTAATAGCCTGGCCTGTTAAATAGTGGTACCATACCTACTTTTATTAGCAAAGTAGAATATTTTGATACCTATCCGATATGGGATTCCGTGACAATAACCATGTCCAAACAAATTGCTCTGTAACTGAATAAATTTCGCAACCATTCTGCTCTGCTCTCCGGGGACCTAAATGAAATTGCATTAGATCCTACTAGCTTGCGGGCTGCAGTGTTTTGAGTGGTATATAATATTAGCTATGACATAATTGATCTATCAACATACCTTTACCTCGCAAGTCCAACTCCACATTTGACCACTAAATCATTTTGAGATTATTTAATCAGACAACAAAGGCAGAAAAGGTCATTTAATTTAAAAAAACTGAAGATTTTATTGACGAGCTCATATAAACAAACACTTAAATATTAAGATTAGTGGCAACTTAAGAAGGAAATGACTGGAAATTGAAATATATTCTTAATGCATGGACCCAGTTTGAAACGTGCCTACATTATGTGTCTAAAATACAGATCGATGAGATCGCGAAGATATTCACTTAGATCAAAGGTCAATTGAATTGACGCAGGAGGTTTGTGCTTTGAAAAAACCAATGCGAAAAAGGTAAATCATAGTTACCCTTGATGAAAAGAAAGGGTGGTCCCATGTGTTACCGAAATTGACAAATATGTGTACCTTTAGAGACAGTGAAAACAGAGGATAATGCTTTTAATTTTATAATTAGAGGTAGGTAATAAGTTGTCTGTGGTAATAAACTTTATTTATTGATTTATTAAAACTATTAATCTTGAGGCCTGACAGTAATGTAACACACTACTGGGCAAATTTGTGAGTCGGTGGGCATATGGATAGTGGATGCAATTCCAGTCCAAGAGCAAGAAAACAAAAGGTAAAGGGTACTGTTTTGAATTTGAAAATGAACTGAGCTATAAAAAGCATTGATAATAAATGGTCCCGTTGGCCGCAACAAGCAAGTAAGATAGTTACTTTACGTTATTATCTAGATTACTTTTTGATATAGGCAATGAATATTAACAATATAATTACAATGTTACATAACTACAACAAACAGGCAAATCAAACTTAACAGTAATAAAAACCTCTCAATTATGAGACCAAATTTAACAATAACAAGACACGCAACCTAGAAAAGACAAACCAAACCTAAGAGTCAGTTATCTAAATTCTGATCCCATATAAATGTGCACAGGCTACTTTAGCTCAGAATAATTTTGTAGCATTCAGACAGCAATGAAGGTAGCACTGAAGTTTAGATGATTAATCTGTCATATAGATTTACTAGTAGAAGTTGAGATCAATAATTTAATGGGATGAACTTCCCGACTACACAGAACAACTATTCAGTAGTCCCAAGAGTCATATTGAAAGTCACATATTTACATGCACTGGTGAATAATTTTTCTGACTACACATTGTTCAGATTTGCTACAAGATTTTGTTTTCCACATCCTCTCCTGGGTCATAAGACTCATAACCAACACACAATGCTCCATTACTTGTTTTAATGCAGATAAATAATGGTAGGAATAACACAAAAGATGCTAAACTCAACAGGGTTTCTTTATTTTTTATATTAAGATTTTTATAAATATAACACACCCCCAAAAAAGAAAGAAAGAAGGATTGATCCGACCCCTTTCAGATTTCTTCTGTTATTTCGCAGCAATCAGGATTGATCCAAATCCAGCAATTCAATGAGATCAAAATCAGGTGAAATGATGCTTAAGTGTCACTGTTTTTAACATTTTGCATAAACATAATTCCTAAAAACAAATTTACTTAATTTTCGGTTATTTTCAGAATTGCTTATGCCAAATCAATCAGAACGGGCTCTGTTCAATCAATAGGGAAGAAGGAAAAATAATGGATGGAACAATTCCGAGGCTGATAAACAAAAATCCCAACAATTATTTCCATAAATCTACAAAAACTACAACATGTTACTTTGGAGAAAAGGATGCATACATATACATATATATATATATATATATATAAATATTCGGCCTTCCTAACACCCCCCACTTTCCTTCCCCTCCTCTAACTTTATGCCTGCAAATAGTAGAACTTTTTTTTCTCCATTTTCTTTTCACCTGTATTCAAGTATCCCGCTTTTTCGTCCTGAATGACCCCCTCTGATGTAAAACAATGGGAAGAACTTAATAATACATGCAGAACTAGTCCTAAAACAAATTTGCCAAATTTTCTCATGCATAAAAGGAAAGAAATTTTAACCTAAAACAAAAATAGCAAAATAAAAATCAAAGAAGGGCTAAAGAACACTGGTTGATCCTGAACCATTATGCCTCAAGGATAACCATTTGAAGTTTTCTGCAGTTTCTTCTTGAAATTCGAGATGCTGCATTGCGGACAAATGTATTCTAGTCCATCTGTTTTTGCATAATCCTGCAAATTCAAATCAAAATAATGCTTCGTATGTTGGTTGCACAACTCATAAATCAACAAAATTCTTCTCTAATCAAAAGCTAGGGACATTGTAACAGTTGTGCAATCAAGAGGAGCTTAGGGAGCTTTGAAACCATACCTTGAAGGCCCCAAGACCCTGCCGTCTGTCACAGCCAAAATGGGCCCACTCACCACATATGCCACAGTTAACCCAATCCCCGGCTGCACTACTGGTGAAAGTTTGAAACACATATTGTAAGAAAAAATGACACAATATGTCTGCATTTAATAATTTCAGCCAGAGAAAATGTGATGAGAAAAGTACAAACCTGTGACACAACAAGCAGCACTCCCCGTCTACATCATCATGAGCCAATTCATATTCCAGAAGGTAGGTTTCATAATGTCTTTTAAGGGTATTTCCAACACCCTGGTTCAAATAACCAATTATACTGCAATCAGCATCTACCAAATTAAACACTAAAAAATTAATAAATAAAGCTTATAAGATAGTCACAGCCATAGAAACCAAAAATATAATAATGAATTGCAACAAATAATTGCTGAGTTGATGGGAATGGCTAAAATGCCACAAATTAACAATATAATGCATTATAATATTATTTTTTTTGGGTCAGTATAACGCATTATAAATTATAATTTACAAGTGCAGGAGTAGAACTACAGCTGAAGGGTATAGCTTGAAATTTGTAATAACTGATGTTACATGGACTCTTTTATATGCCTTGAGGTCTGCCAGGTTTGGTTGGACATGCATCTAGCAATAAATCCATTAATTCAAGTTTTCTATATAATTTGCACATAAAAATCTCTTATTATGTTCCTGTAGTTGCATGGTTGCTTCAAAGTTAAGCAATAGTTTTTTCCCCCTTTTATAAGAAAAATTATACATAAATTTCTAATTTAATACAAATACGGATACAACACGCATTGAACTTAATAGTTAATACACTGGCTTATGTATATCATAGGGTTCAGGCTGGTAAGAATGCAAAGCTATGAAATCCCAGCCAAACTTGAACACTCAGATTTATCTCACCAGTTGCAACCTGCCTAGTACATTTACAAATTTTGCAGTGTGAATTATATAAAGAGTTCAAAAGAATAGCTGACAAGCAAGGTTATAGGACATACAGTCATCCTATTGGTCACTGTGTGATTCCGCATTTTTGAGAAAACCTGTCCTTTCCAGTTGATGCCATTGCCAACATGAAAGCCACCTCTTGAAACCACCTAATAAAGGCCCCAACAATTAAGCAATAATAATTTTTTAATGTATAGTGTTGAAACGGGTGAAAAAAAGTTAGAGATCAACTCTCCAGTCAGAGAGTGTCTTGCAGTCAAACCTGATATTAAGCCAAAAAGGCACAAGAAAGCTAACCTCTCTATACAAGTTGAAGAGGTCAAGACGTTTTGCATTGAGTACTGCATCTGGGAACTCGGCGAGCCCACCCTGGGGAATGAGACGGGTATGGCCTCGGAGGATTAGAAATTGCATCACATCCTTTAGAAACTCCTCCTGCAAGAAGAAAAGATGTGAGGAAAACCAACATAATGAAACCGAAAGTCAAATATTTTAGCACCAAATGTCCTCCTGTTGGATCTTCACAATCATTTATTATGTCGTATTAATTTTAACAAGTGGCTAAATATGAGGAACAGTTCAAAGAGATCAGTGTTTCCACATGCTCAAATGCATGAACAAACAGGCAAAGTTTCAGATGACTGCCTCAACCTGGGTTACCTAATCCGTCGAAAATGCAAATTTTGTAGTCTATCGATAGATAAAGGTAAAGATGCTCCTAAAACTATGATTTATGGCCAACTTAATTCCATGCCTAGGCCCTAGGGAATGAATTCGATACCTCCTGCAGTCCTGCCTCTAAATCCCACATATCATCAATATGATACAAACTCATAATGGACCACCTCATACGGTCAAAACCAGGTTGATAAGACAATAATAATCATTTGATAGCATAAAGTTTTTGGGTTAAAGCTTTCCTTTATCAACCTATCCTGATTTTTTGCATATTTTTTTTTTTGGTAGGTAAATCTTTTTATGGCAGATGGTTAAGTCTTCTTAATATTAGAGATAAGTTATCTGAAAGCCAAATTCATAATTTAAAAGGGATATATTATCTAAAAGAAAAAGAAAGGAAGAAAAACTCACCTCCGAGCAAACATGTATTGGGCTTCTGCCACAACCATGTTTCTTCAGTGGCAAGGGATTCAAGGAAATAATCTGCTTAGCCTGAAACGAGCTTGAAAATGATTTCCGATGGGTAACAGGATTTGATCCCACACTACTGTGCTTTGTGGAAGGAACAACAGACAAGTTAGTCTTCACTTGGCCTCCATCATGAACATCAGCCTCAGAAATTCCAGCAAAGGGCAGCATTTTCTGGTGACGAATATGAGGAATGGGCCTCATTGCAGCAACTTTCAATTTCTGTCTAACAGGTACCAAAGGTGTGGTAGCCCCATTCGTCAACCGGGTTTCCTTATCCTCTTGGTGTTCTTTTTTGACAGCATCTTGGTATCCAGAAACCAAACCAATATGAGAATCAGGACTTGTTTCTTGGCATGGCTCAGACCTCTTTCTACTAGGAGCAGGTGGTCTCAACCAGCTAGGACTGCTGAAATTAGAATTCTTTAGATGGATATCTTTTTCCTGCCTTGGACAGAAGAAAAGAAGACGCTCTGCATCATCTTTCTCAAATGCAGCAACGGCTAATCCCTGAATGCTGGCAATGCCAAGAGCAACTAAACTACGATAAGAAACATCTGGTGCTAGCTGCCTTAAAACCTGAAAATGCATGCAGCAAAAAGCACAGGAAATTATACAAATAAATCAGATTATTCCCTCCTTTTCATCCAATGAGAAGTCAGCGCAAATTCTTACCCCATCCCCCTCTCAGAGAGAGAGAGAGAGAGAGATAATGGCAGGTTATAACAGAAATATGATCTTAAGATGAATTAAAAAATAGTGTAACGACTTGCCCCAAGAGTTTTAAGGCATGAACCTCAAGGGCAGCATCTTGGAGCATTTTGTCAACATTCACCTCAAAACCTGAAAACTTAAACACCTAATGGTTCCATAACACAAGTTATGATCACCCATATCAAATCTACAAAGCCAGAAAGCCAGAAAGGCCATTCCCTAGTGTTGATGCAGTCAATTTGGGTGCAGGGAGAGGCAGCCAGCAGACTTGGGACCCAAAAAAAAAAAAGGTGAAAATGAGAATGACAATAAAAGCCTACAACTGTGATGCCCTCCATCCGCCAGAATTCAGTCAGAAAAAACAGCAAAATAACACCAATACCCTTCACATGGATTTTTTTTGGTATCTATTTGAATATTTCCCAACTTCTTAGTACAGTTACTAGATGGAGAAACTTGGCAGACTAGGCTTCTTATGAAAGGCATAAAAGTTGAGCGCCCTAAAAGTTCCGTGCCACTCGTTTGCAATATTTAGAGGCTACATACAATTGAACTAACTCTCTACCAAACACTGATGCAAATAATTAAATCTTTTACTATCTCCAACAATTATTTTTCTGCTCCAACATGTTAGACACAACTCAATCAACATAACTTCCTCTTATCAAGAAGTTAAATTAGGTAACGGATGCAGAAACGAAAACACATTGGATAGTGGCTACATTCAGCACGCTATCCAACATTCTGACTCTTTTTAGAAGCCATTAAATGATAATCATTTTCCCCAAAAGTCCTACTTGATTAATTATATTGCTGCAGTTTTTCAGCTGGGCCCATCTAACGTGGACCACCAAGCCCAAGTCCCCCCCCCCTTTCCCCCAAAACAAAAATTATTCAGCCACAGGTACAAAAGAGACGCACGCCCATCCAAATGAAATCAAGATAAACAACTGAAGAACAGGAAACTATAGAAAATGATTTTTTTTTAAAGGAAAAGAAAAGGGTTGAGGGAAGAAGAAAAATACAAAGAAATATAAGTTTAAGTATAGAACCTGAGAAGCCCATGTAGGGACCTTCATGCAAACTTCAAATACTGTTGCCCCACAAGCTATTGAAGCAGATCTTCGAGGTTCAGACAAAGACAGTTTGTTTTCCTCACAGTTTTGCAGTGCATGAACTAGCTGGCTCTTTTCAATTACTTCACTCTTTATATGACTCTCCAAGAGCTAAAACAGGTCACAAAACACATGTTCAAAAGACTACACAAAATACCCCTAACTCCGCCCCCCCAAAGCCACCAAAAAAAACCCAACACAAAGGAAGAGACGAGAAAAAGAAAAAGAAAATACTATCTTTGCAATTACCTGATCATCAAAACACGTTTGTGCACTACCCGACACCAGAAGCGAGATGTGGGCGGAACTACAGGTTGATAAATCACATCGCATGGTCACAACACCACGAGAGAATGTTCCTGCCTGAAGAGGTGGTGGAAGGGCACTGAACCACATAATAATGGCATTAATTAATTACAAAATGAAAATTTGCACAGGTCATAGATACACTTTAAAAGTTCTTCAGCAAGAGACTTGTCTGATTCATGTGAGTTCAAGACAATGATAAAATTTAAGAAGTTCAAAATCTGAGAAGTATTACTGATAAGCATATTTACATGGGAACATAAATATGTTTGGTTTTCTTGCATGCAAAGGCATGTGCAGCATTTTTTCCTCACCCATAGATGCAAAGTTATATATACAACTGGAATAAATAATTTAATGAAAAATATGTATGTATATATTCCCCAAACACCACATAATTTAATGAAATAAATAACAAACATACATATGTAGACTTGTGTATATATGGAGATAATAAATGAATCAATGGTTCAAAGCTGAGGCATACCTAACGCGGTTATGAAGTTTACTCCCCCGCATCTGAAACAGCACAAAAAAAACTCATTTACATGAAGAAATACTAATGGAGAAAAAATAATAACAACAGAATTAGCACAGTAACTCCTTCTTTCCTCTCCCCAGAGCGGAACCTCCACATTAATATTAATAAAAAAAAAAGATCAAAGATCTGACATTGTTCAAGCTACTTCATCCACACCAGGAAGGTAAAAATCTGACTACTTTGTAAGCTCTCCATTGAGGGGTGGAGGAAAGGAAAAAAAAGGTAAGAAAAAGGAAGAGTCGCATTTTCTCCTAGCACTTATTGTACTTAGGTAGCAATCCTTAAGTGCATGAACAAGAACTCACTACCACTTCAAAATGTACCATTGTATGGGAGGAGGTGGCAAAGCCACAAACTCTTCTACACATGCTGGGATAATTTTAAAAAGAAAAAAAAAGGAAGGAAGAAAAGGATAGGCAAGTAGCTTGAAGACAAACTCAAATAACTTTTCATCATACTTACTTCAATGCTCAAGAGGGCATTGAGGCCATCTTCCAAGGATCCTAGTAAGCATGCATCCTGAAAATAAGTTGATTCATAAGCAGACTATCTATATATAAGAAAATTATATACAACTTTACAAAAGGACCTACCAAATATAGACTATTTTTGTATAAGAAAATAAGTTTACTCATAAGCAGACTATCTATGTATAAAAAATTATATACAACTTTACAAGAGGACCTAGCAAATATAAACCAGAAAGCGGAAGTTTGTCTGAACTTACCAATGTGCATGTGACTCCACAAACAAGAAACCTCATGCTCACTTCATCGTCATAAATCTTTATAGCTGGAAGAGTATCAGAAGAGCTTTCTTCATCATCTGCTGCAGCAAATATCTCAGGTGGAACAATATTGAACTTTGGAGGATCCCCAAGAAGGCGTGGACCCAGTTTGCCATTAACTTTCTGGCTGTTAGCAGGAAGGATGAGGTTGTTCTGAGCACAGTATAGCCTAAAGGATGCATGTGCAAGTTGGAAGGCATCCCAAGTATGGCTGGACGAACTGCACTCAACAAAAGACAATAATGTAAGACGATAAAATTATCTTTCCAATGGGACATGAGGATGCATACACAGACGATCTGAAAAAAAAGAGTCCATGCATGCCCTCACCAAGTGTCAAGCAGTTCATTTGTGTGACCCACATTTAAGAAAAGGAAAATCATCTGTTCAATCATTACCACTCAGAAAACAACTTAATCCACATGTCAATTCTGTTGATCAAGGCAGTTTATGCGCAAATCACTATGACGTCATAATAAAATGTTCAAATCTCCAGACGCATAAACTGAGCCTATTTTTCTTGTAGAGATGATAAAATGAAAGCTATTAAGGCCCAAAAAGTGGTTCACAAATGTTCATCGCATCAATCAAACACATTCAAAAGAGAGCAATTTATTGACCTTCAGTTCAACCGTTTAGCAAATGGTTGAATTTAGGTAACCTACAACTGGCAGGTTTCACCCAAAAGTCAACCTGATTGCTATTTTTTACTACATTTATGCTAATTTAATAATTTTAAATTAGTTCTACCTGTCAAGAAAGAAAAATAAATAGCTCTAAACCCAGCCCCAACACACACACATCCCTACCCACACCCACGCAGAGTCATAGTATGGTGTAGCTCCGAGATGGATGAATCAGTCATGGCCCAGATTTGCAAATTGATATATTTGATTATCAGCAAGGTACCTAATTAGCCAATGACCCTTTTTTGAAGGGTTAGGCAGCGTGACTACAATATTCCATGACAGGATCATATATCTCGAGTAAATGCTAAATATACCTCTGTACCACTGAAAATAGTGCATGACGAAAATGGCAAGCAGCATAAGAAGAAAATGCATTCTTCCAATATATTACGTAAGGAATTCCCTGCAAAGATGGACATACTAATCAAATCAGTTACTCATAGAAGGAATATCATCAAAATGTTAGCTAATGAAAATTTCAGGTTCTCAAATATTATATCCTTGTACAAACTTTATCCACATTTAACAATCTTTATGTTGGACACCCATGATCACTTACCTTAGAATGAAGAACCTCTGCCAACTTTTCTCCATTTGGAATCTCCAGATAAACCTTCATAAGCATTTGAAACCAAATTAGATCAAACACCAAACCTACTCGTGCCAAATTATAAACAAGTAATTATGCAATAATCAGTTGCCTCTAATAATTAATAATCTTGGAGATCCAATTTTATTTTTTTTAATAGGAAAGTGGTCCTCGGAGTGGGAGTTGCATGAGATCCAAATTAATTACTAAGTTTCTTCGTAATTCTAATTCATAAAAAAAAAATATCTCTGATTTTCAGCATAAAAATAAGACATGCATACATATTCCCAAGGGTGATAAAAAAAAAATCATTAAAAATTTGTATTACATCTAATTTAATTAACAAGAAAAACTCTTAATCACCTTTTTTATTACAAAAAAAATTGATGTTACTAATTTTCTATTCTAATCATTAGTACTGTAAAGGGGATTTTTCCAAAAAATTATTCAGTAATAGAATTATTAATCATTTCCCATGGAATGAAGTTGGTTTCTTAAAAAAATTATAGTTTTTTTAATATCAATTATTTGAGAGTCAATTATACCAAATTTTCAACATCTAAGGGTAAGGGGAAAGGAAGGGGAAGGGGGAGGGGGAAATGGGAGGGAAGACAGATGGAAAAGCGAACTACGAGGAATCTATGGTGTCGCTTAGTTTGAATAATCATTTAAACTTCGAATTAGTTCGTCCAACTTACCCACAACCTGTAAGATCTCTAATGTCTTCTAACTCCCTCATTTTCATTCTCTTTCACCATGAAAGAAATGCCTCCACTCCTCAATTGTTAAGTTTTTTTTTTTCAATCAACTCATTGTTAACAATTATCACAAATTTTTTTTACCACTCTTTTTTCTCTGGTACAATTTCTCCATTCATTCAAAGTTTGAAGGGTGCTTCCCTATAACAAAGGGCAGCACTCAAGTACATCGAAAGTAAAGGAGTTGAGGACAAGGACAAAGAAGGGGACAACAAAAACTGCCAAACCAAGGAATACAAAACCGACATAATTGAAAAAGGAAACCTCAAAAATTCATTCATCCCTCAACCAACCCCCCCCCCCCCCCCCCCCCCCCCCAACCCCCCAAGAAAAAATTGAAAATCCAAGCTACTCACCGTTAAACTTAGGAAGAGCTAGCTCTTTCCTTCAAAGACCCACTCATTCCATCCACTCAAACACACTGAAAAAGAGAAAAATGGAGATATCTACTAAACAATATACTTCTTAAAGAAGCCTAAAAGGATCATCCCAAAGATGGCCAGGAGGCAAGAGCATCTCTAAAACACACCTGACAAAATCCAAGAGAAAGACAAAACGTTCCACAAAGCTTTGCCATCCTCTAAACACAGGCAAGACCATTTCAGAATCACCCAACGTCCACAACCCAAAAATTTCACACTTCATTTTCACCATCATCCCTGCAACGAAGCCCACTTATGAGGAAATGAGAAGGCCCAAATAGATTTAAAAGGCATCTTCTGGACCCTTCTCTTGTCACTTAGGCATCTCAACTCATGAAGGGATTCGACCCCCCCCCCCTCTTAAAAAAATTTAAAATAAAATAAAGAAAAGCAAAAGGGCAAGGATCAAAGTTTCGTTTCTTTTCCATCGAAACGGCCGAAACGTTTCCGTTTCCTAGGAAACCGAAACGAAACACTAGTAGAATATCGAAATTCACATGTTTCCATGGAAACAAAATTGTTTTCGTAGAAACATACTGAAACTAGTGAAAACATACCGAATCAGAGGAAACATTTCTTTTATATCAACAATAATTCTAGAAGTTAGTAAAAAATAATATCCATTTATTTTTCAAAGATTAAGACTCAAAATTACAAAAAGATATATTTTTATTATTTTTCTTAAAATAATAGAAAAGTAGTAGGGGAAATAAAGTGTAGAAAAACAACTATTTTAATACTAAGTTACTAATTATAATAGGTTTAAATTGCTATTTGTTTTACTTTTAATTTTATATGGAACTTGTGTCAAATTATCTAATTCGTGAATATTACATAGTATGTATCTATTATGTCATTTATCATGAATATGATGTATATGTCTTAAACATGCACAAATATTCAATAAATAGACTTATTTGTATAAATAAATAAATTTTAAGTTATGTTTTTACATGTTTTCAATTTTTTCTCTGTTTCTATTATGTTTTCGAAACGTTTCCGAAACATTTCCTTTTCCGGACAGACCGAAACTTTACATCGAAACGATATTTTGATCCTTGCAAAAGGGTGTTATGTCCTTACTTCAAACAAGTAAAGCCTCTCGAAAAGCTTAAGCACCCAATCATTGACTGATCTAAGAGCATCTCCAATGCTCAATGTCATTTCATCTATACCAATTCTATAATTTGGCATGCTACAGTACAAAAATGCCAAATTTTGGCAATTTTTCTCTAATGCTAAAATGTCATTTTTTAGCATAACTACGATTTTTCCTTGCTAAAGTAGCGTGGACCCCACTTCTGTTTGACATTTTACTTAATAAAGTGGCGTGAACCCCACCTTTGTTTGGCATGTACAAGTTGTATTCCATGAATGTCATAAACTGACACTATTTATTTTCAATGTCAAATATGGCATGAATGTCATAAACTGGCACTATCTACTTTCAATGCCAAATATGGCATTAGAAATGGCATTGACATTTTTTGGCAAGCCAAATGGCACACCATTGGAGCAGCAATTTTTTACATCAATGCCAAATTTTGGAATTGGCACATCAAATGGCAAATGCATTGGAGACTTAGAGTGGCTCTAACAAACCTCATTTTGCAGTGTTGATGATACCCCTTCATTGAATAATTTCAGCACGAATGCAACCTTATTCGATGCTATATTACATAGACATAAACAGCTATCCCTAGAAAGAGCACCCCCCACCCCCCTTTTCTCCTTTGAGGGCAATCTTTCCACAAAATTCTCAAACCCCTTTCCTAATGCCTTCCACACCTCACCATAAAGAAGAACCTCTTGCCTCCTAAGAAAACCAACCCTACCTTGAAGTCTCATATTTTCAAGTTAAAACTTATATCCACAAAACCACTGATTTGTTTGCAGATCTCCAAGCCACTACCTACAAGAGCTTGTCTCATAATACATAAAAGCCTAATTTATAAGCCACCCATTTCGAAAGGAGCAGAGACCATGTTTCAATTCATCATAATACATAAAGGCCCAATCCATAAACCACACATTTCAAGAAGAGAAAATGCCATGTTTCAGTTCACTAAATAATACTTTTAAGTCTCATCTACTCGTACCAAAATCACAACAACAGCTACAATGCATGCCATGAAGACTAAGCAAAGCAATCTTAAGAAGAAGAGGAAGACTCTCCCAACTGACACCCTAAATTAACATCCAAAAGGGGGCCATCAAAAACCCTCTATCACTAACTCATTTCTCAAATCTCAGTGGTTTTGAGGTTGGGACAGATAGAGGAGTCCCACTGTTAGTGTCTCACCTGTTATTTGCTGACAATACCATAGTTTTTTTTTTTTTTTTTGCAGAGCACTGGAGAGGCAGTTGAGATATCCTGTTTGCTTTTGTGTTTAGTGGTCTCAGGTTTGAGGGTAAATTTGGCAAAATATGAGATATATGAAGCATAGTATTAATTTTATCTTAACATAACAAAGAACAAAGTACTTACAAAAAAAAAAAAAAAACATAATAAAGAACAAAGTAGGCATATGTGAAGACATATGCATCTACAAACCAATATAACAAAACAAAAAGTTATGCATGCAAACTTGGTAGGCTAACTATCATTAACAGCTGCCCCCCCCGCCCCCCCAAAAAAAAAAAAAAAAGAAAAGAAAGGTCCCTACTTCATCACTTGGTTCTAACAGAAGAAAATGAAGCCATATATGGAAAGGCCACATGTAGGAGATGAGTCACATACAGTGGTTGGCAATGTGGTATTAAAAAGCCCAGATATGGCTTCAGAAGTGGACGAGTCAACACCTCCCCACACCAGGGATCCTACTTCATCATTTGGAAGTTGTTCTCCTTGCAAGTACACAAAATTTGGCTGAAGTGAATCAAGAACTTTACCAAACTCTTCTATGCTTGGATTGTTCAGAGTTTGAACCTGCATTTACCGAGTCAAAAGAATATAGTAAATAACCTAGAAACAAAGTTAGCACATAACCTCAGAACAAAGAGACATTTAAGGAAATGTATTTCATCATAGAGAGAAGCAATTGGGTGTTGATTTGCACCTCCAAACGCCCTGAGGAAACAATTTCTGGAAAGGGATATCTCGGCCGATCTTGGGGGACAACTTGCTCCCGTTTACTTCCTGAATTTCTCCCACATAAGACAGCAAGGAGACTACAAGTGTGTTTTGAAGCTCCTTGAGTATGGAACATCATTTACATGCAAGACCACCAAGAATGAAAACGGCGGCGAAGCAACTTCCTTCTATAATAGAGCCACTAAATCAAAACCGACCAAGCTACTCATCGACTCCCAATAAAACACGATTTAGATAAGCCCAACCTGATCAAACGGCCGAGTTCAAGGCCAAAACCACCTTCGCTGAAACACTGGCTTGTAACCAGAATCAGAACCCCTTCCACAAAGGCAGCATCCAACCCAAACATCAAACCTCCTACCAACGAAATCCAGCAAAACCAATAATCCACCCAGGAAGACCAAAATATTAACCCAAAACAATATTTCTTGACCAGTTCTAAAATCAAAAGGGGGTAACACGAAAGAACCCTATAATTCTATTCTCACAAGCAGTCCAAATCGAGAAATTTCCCCAAACCCAGATGAGAAAGCTAGGGAAAAACAAGAAAGCAGAAAAGTAATCTCAATAAAATTCAACACCCAGATGATTAAAAACAGAAAAACTCACCGATTCAGATGTGGGGGAAAAGAGGAACTTGAACTAGCCAGAGGAAGAAATCAGGAAAGATCGACGACCCTTTTCAGTCCCTAACTTCAAATCCTCATAAACAAGGCACCTAATATTGGAGTAAAGTCAGAATGGAAACCCTAGGCCCCTAAAAATCACCCACCCAATAAAATTTAAAACTTTAAAAAAAAAATCGTGCCTAGTAAGAATCTCTCTATTTATCCGTGACTCTCTATCCACCGAAATCAACAGAAAAAAAAATAAATATTCTTACTTGTTAGATAGAGGTGTCGGCTTTGGTGCAGTGACAAATACCTTAACCACACATCCAACCATTGTAAGGTCAAACAAAAACAAAGAAAACATTGAAACAAAGAAAGAAAAAAGTTAACGAGGGAAAGAGCAATTAAAACCTTCTTTTGACAAATTGTTTTTAAGAAACAAAAACAAATCGGAAAAAAACAAACCAAAACCCAAACAGAAGAAAATAAAAACAAAGATAGAAATCCTCTACGCGTGTGTATATAAATAGAATTGATTAAACAAATGATAATTATGAGAAGTAAATATCTGTATTAAATTGAACCAATGATAAGAATGCTTGGGAAAATCGAAGTGAGAATAGACTTTTTGGGTGGTTTGCATGGATGGGGGTACCCACGAGATTCGGAAATTGGAAATCTTGTCGTGTGCTCGAAAAGAAATTTCAAAGTTGTTGATTTTATTTTTTATTTGCTTTTTTGATGATAGATAGATGTACGAGTTTGGTGGTGAACAACACCTCATCATAGACTTAATTGGGTTTCGCATCATGAAATTCTTTTCTGAAGCGATCATTCTGTTCATGAAGCTCCTTGCCCTTCCCCGAAACTCCGAATCCCCGTCCCTGCAGCCATCACACTCTCAGAGCTGAATCGTAATTCCGTGGAAATTGGATTCCGTGGAATTCTAACAGGGGGAATTAGAATTCCCGCGACTCATACTTTTCCGTTAATTCCTTGCACACGTTCCCCCAGTTTTTCTGTAATTACAAAAGCTTCCTTACGATTGCAAAAAAGTTACTCATCCATCCCCAGATTTCTTGTTTTTTTTTTGGTTCCG
The DNA here is from genome assembly GCA_008638375.1 of Nyssa sinensis. Classification (NCBI taxonomy): domain Eukaryota; kingdom Viridiplantae; phylum Streptophyta; class Magnoliopsida; order Cornales; family Nyssaceae; genus Nyssa; species Nyssa sinensis. Next base: position 1,246,873 of record CM018035.1, on the reverse strand, counting down.
CACTTTTCCTCTTTGCTTGTTATTTATCGGACCCGAGTGCAATACCTATATAGATCAATATCTTTAACATTACTAGTTAAATTGTATTCAATTAAAATAGATAATTGAAAATAAAAATTTTCTCTCCAATAGACTAGCTATGCAGGTAGCTATTTTTCATAGCATTTTTCTTTTTATGTAGTTATATCCCTAGTCAAAATTTGGCTAGAGCCCGTCTTTTTTTTTTTTCTCTCTCTTTTGGAAAAATAAGAATAAAAAAAGAAGAAATTTTATATTAATTTATAATTAATTTTTTTAAAAAACTAATCATACTGTTAATTAATAATATCATAATTTTAAGGATATTATTAGTATCATAAAACATTTATTAAAAAAATTGTCTATCTTTCATTGTCTCCATCCACTTGTGTACGGATTACAAAATAATTAAAACCAAATATGAAAGAAGTATCTCTCCTTTCTTTTTCATTCTCCTTTCTTCTTTACTCCTTCCATCCAAACAGGATTTAGTAAAATTAGAGATATTTTTAACTATTCCCGATTTGGCAGAATATCGTATCCTCATACTGTCTTTTGACATTCTCTATTGAAGGGAAGTCCAACAAGCAAATGGTCTAAGGTGGAGACACAAGAATGATAATCATAGACATACATCAGTATGAAATGATAACAAAAATAATAGACATTTCACTTCAATAGTCCAATCTTTTCACGAGTGATGGGACTTTTGTTACTCCATCTTCTTATCAGAAAAAAAATCAAGATTTTAGTTCGATAATTAACTTAACATCCTATTCCATATATTAAATCTCAATACATAAATCTCTTATAAAGACTTCAAATCATATTCCATTTACTTAATGAGAAATCTAATGTTGATTGTTTGATTCCATTCCATCACTGAAGCCATACGGACTGTATTTCTAATAACCAAGCTTCAACTAAGAGTTGAAGAACAACTTATTCTCCCCTGCTTTTCCAAAGACAATTTTCCCCTTTATGATCCAATGCTACCATGCAAACCAAAAAAAAAAATACTTGTGTTCCATCATAGTCGATCTTAATGATCTTCTCATGAATTCGGGGCTTCCAAACAGAATTAGACAGTGAATTCAAATTGTGATGGTAAGATTTTGGAAGAAGAGTACTTTCTTAGACTTTACCATATTTTGTTGAGGCATTTCTGAATCTGTAAAGGAGTGAGATAGAATTAAACCGACTTGCCTTCAAAAGTTGTGTAATTTCCAGTCTTCTACATTTGTAACAAATGCGACTTAAGCTAAATAATCTTCACTCTCTAGGTTTTTTTGCCCCCTGCTCAAATCTACTACAAGATTGAAGTATCCAAGACTTAAATTTAAATATTTCCTTAGAATAGTTAAATGCTTCGAGTGTTGGAGGGAGAGCTTCGGGAAAAATGGATCCCCCACCCCTAAGAAATAAGTTTTGTGGTGAAAAAAAAATAAATCTTAAATACTGTGTACGTACAACAACTCCAATCAAAATTATATATATGGAAGAAATCAGAGAGGCCAATTTGCCTCCAAGAAATATACTTGTTAAATGTTGTTTATATAATCACATTACTGAAACATGCTGATTTGAACTTGAGTTTGCCTAAAACCACACAAGCTGAGCACACACTCACACACACACACACACATGTAGGCTTGTTTAAGTTTGGAGCTTAAGCACACTACCAATCCACTCTATCTCTCAACTCAGTTCATTTGCAGAGCCTTACATTGATGACCTAAAAAAGAACATTTACTTTTACAGAGCGCAGCAAATCCATCAAGCAGCAGCTCGAATAGAGCTTTACAAGGCTACACAGCAGACAACTAGAGAAAATCAGAAGCTAAGAGGATTAATGAAGACAAGTTTCCCAATTCTCCAAAGTATTTTTGACGTTGCATCCTGAAAGAAGCTTTGATTCTAATTGAATCCACAACATGCTGAGAGCAGCATTTTGTTGGGTTTTCCTAATTCTTATTGAATTCTGAGTAGTGATTTGTTGTCTTCTCTCTCTCTCTCTCTCTAATTCTTCTGCTTCTAATTAAATCCTTGCATGTGCTCATAAGCTCAGTTTGTTTAATTACTTCTACTTCTTGATTCCGATTCTTCTAATTTTTCCTCATCTTAGAATTGTGCCATAGTTAGAGTTGGAAGAAGTTGACATCTAAGAAAAATATCTAAGACATCACAGTCACTTTGCATCAAAGAGATCGAATAAAAAAGAAAGTGAAAAAAAAAAAGTATGAAGACACAAAATTCTAATCCCTCGTCTTTTATGGAGGATCAGTTTCTTCAAATCAAGCCATTACAGTGCCTCCCACGTGCTGGCAAAATATCTAGAGAGAAGCCAATGTCTAGGGATGTACATATAGTTATTGCTGGCAATACTAGCTAGCAAAGTCCCTCTCTGTCTATTTTGGCTTCAATGGTGGCATACAAGAAAAATGTTATTGCAGGCCAGATCAGCATCAACCATGCATTTTGAGCCCTGTTTTAAGTGTTGGTAAGGTTGTGAAGCATATCTCATCCCTATTAAATGACAAAGGAAATTTTGTTTGGGATAAACCTATCAAAGTGGATGTGTTTTTTTAACGATTCATGTTATGTGTATGATTAATTTATTTCAATAGATTATAACACATATGATAAATGTTGGATGATTGTAATAAATTCATACGGATTTTTGATAATTCATTAATAAGCCAATGCGAACCAAAAAAATAAAGAAAATTTATTTTGACTCGTTTTGTTTGAATATTTCTGGCAGACTTTGATTGTAATCTACATATATAAATTTGTAAGTGTTTTGTTTTTATAAATTTTGTTTGAGAATTACTATTTATTTGTATTATCTTTAAAATATAAAATATTATTAAAAAAAATACTGATACAGCATTAATATAATCCAACTTATGAATGCCCCTTGACAAAGTACATAAACATTGCTTCAAAATCATCTCTATCATATTATCATATATATAGATACATTATCTGAAACATCTGGCTATGCCTGACCAAGAAAAAGAAAAGATCCGAAGAAAGAAAAAAAAAAAAGGGTATAATTAAGCTAGCTATAAGGTTAATATTGCTCGATCCTTTCGACAAGAAAGCGGTTTATGTCGCTGCCGGAATTCGTCCAAGAGGACACGATTCTCACGCCGGCCACTAGTGTTACAATGCTGGAACGATGACAGTATTTTCTTGGTGGATGTTTCTATCTCCCTCGTTTCATCCAACTGAATCTGCCGGCTCCTGCACTCTATACTGCAAAAACCTTGATCTCCCCTGCATTAACACCAATGAAGATTAATTTTTGTTATGTATATATAGTAATTAACATATTAACGAAATGATATGACTTGAGTTGATCAGTTACCTGTACATGTAAACATCTTTATCAGGGCTTAGATTCTTGCTGCATAGAAAACACCATTTGAGAAAGCAAGATTGAAGAGGGTCGACTGGAATCTGATTCATTCGAAAGGTGGGTTTGCTCATTTTGAAAGTAGGTTTAACCACGATGTTGGATTCGCCATGTGAAAGATGTATGAGAATCCGCAAGCCAACAACCACTGAGCTCTTGTATGATCTTCCACAGCCTACAAACCCAGATTTCTTCTTGCTCTCCTGACCCTCTTCATCCTCCTGATTGATGGGACTCCTGGTGCTTGGTAGGAGCATATTGTTATGTTAGTATAGAGAGAGAAAGGAAAAAGGGGAGAGAGAGAGAGAGAGAGATGAGGGTTGTGTAGTGGAGGAGTGATGGATTTTTAATAACGCCTGGTGTGGTGGTGTCCACATGCAGTGCAGTATTAGTGACAATGGAAAAGCAACAAAAAATTAATAAAAATACTAAAAAAAAAGAGCATGTTTACCATCTGTGAATTTGGGTACACGTGCTGCAACGCAGCTATTATTATAATATTGATATTTACCGCGTTTGGCTTCTTTGGACTTTGGAGACACCTTTCAACCTTTGTTTTCATGGGCCCCTAATAATAAAACTCAAGGTTTGTCTGCAAATGGAAAACGTGGAAAAAATGTAGATGAGGGGAATCTTAAAAAGTGACTCCTGCTATTTGGCATTTTCTTACAAAGAGGAATGGCTTTTCAAAATTCAAATAATGCAAGTCCTTGTGTTTTAATATTTTAGGGTTTTTTTTTTTTTGTACAAAATAGTTATAGAAAGAGGCTTTGATTACTGTTTGATCACTCAATGGATGGTAGCGATTGAAAGAAAAAAAAAAGAATGTTTTTTTTTATTAATATACTTTTGTATGATTTAAAAAAAAATAAAGAGAAATATTAAAGTGATCGTTATTTACGATCTGATTGACACGCGTATTACATGTGCATACGTGGTCACACGTAGTGTAAGCATATGCGATGTAAACACTAGCCAAATCGCGAGTTTTCTAACATTCCTTAAAAATAAAATCAATGCAAAAATAATTTGATCAAATGATTAAATATATTTCTTGATAAAGCTTATGTAAACATAAAACTGAAGATGTAGATGCTCTTCCGAACAGACTTTTTGAGGAAAAAAAATTAATTATTCAACATTTTTTGAAATATTTTCAATCAATTTATACAACAAAATTATATACACGTCACAAAAAATTGTTCAATAATATCAACATAATATTACATTTAGAGCAATTCCAATGCAGGGTGCCATCCGGAGTGCCAAATTCATAACCGTCAAAAATGGCACCCGAAATTTAAAATTTTTCACTCCAACAGGGAGTGGCATTTGCGATTACAAAATGACACCGAACGGTTTGGGGTGTCATTTTTACAAACTTTGAAGAGAGAAGAGAGAGAAGTGTCAATTAACGGCTGGGGCTATTCTATTTTTACTATTACAACGGCTCTATTTCAACAAAAAAAAATTCTATAAATATAGGAAAAAACTTATCAAAGCCCAGAAAATAGGGAGGGTTTGTTATGTTTTAAATTAATTTTTATAATTTAAATTGATTTTTTTTTTATTTTTTAAGTTATGATTTTTTTGTTAATTTAGGACGATTTTATTTATTTAACTAATTTTTAAATTTAGCTAATTGTTAGAATTTAAATTAAATTAATTTTTGTAATTTAATTTAAAAAATTAATTTAAATCAAACCATTATGAAAACTATACCTGTTAAAATATAACCGTTAAGTTTAATTATATTTTTTAATAAAAAAATATTAAAATATTAAAATAGCACCTCATTTTGGCACCTGCCATTAGAACAAATTTATAATTTTGAGGTGCCATAACACTATTTAAGGTTGCAAATAAATTTTTTGACACCTCAAAATGACAATTCCCTTTAAAATTGCTCTTACAAATACACTATTATTAATGTGACAATACATCTTACCTCTAGAACTATCAAATAATTGTTTCTTATGTCATATCAAAACATTTTTTAAACAAATTCAAAATCAAAAAAGAAAAAACAATTAAATATTTTTTCAAAGATAGGAGGGATGACTACCATTCCCAATAAATTCCAATGCATGTGACACAAGTAAAAAAAGAAAAGAAATGAAAAAAAGAAGAGCATTTGGTTAACTTGAACTTCCAAGTATCTGTTAAAATTTCTGATGCTCTGATATGATTGTTAAGCTTCTGATTCATAATCAAAAGATGATTTTATTTCATATTTTAGGACTCCTACAATTAGCTTTTATGGGGTTTTGAAGCTGCTTACATTGATACCATAAACTTCATATTATATACAAATATATAAATTATTTTAAACTTATTTTGGAATATTAACGATTTCCTAGAAATACTAATAGTCACTTAGAAAAACTAACAGTCATTTTGACTAAATAATACATAAAAAATTTAAAAGTCTTTTCTAAGATTTCTAAATTTCAAATTAATTCCAACACACTCTTCCAATTTGAAATTTTCTTCTTCTTTTTTTGTTGACAAATGAACTGAACTTGAATTTTTCTTTATTCTTCATGCTTTTGAAAGCTACAATCTTCATTTCCATTTCCATGAGAGTGAAGCATACATACTTTCAAATTATTTCTTCACCTGAACTTATGGTTGATATTCTTATTTTATGGGTTTTGCTTGAGACTTTCTTTGATGCTTGAATTGTACATGCTTTCTAAACATACTTCTTTTTTGAAATCAAAAAATTCTTTCATATATATTAACCCAATTTGTATCACTTTCAAATTCTTTCACAAAATACAAATTTTGATTTTTCAAATTCATTAAAATTCCGAACTCAATCAACTCCCATGCTTGTTGCCATTATTTTCTTTCACATCACTCGAAATTTTCAATTTTTCTACAGTAATATTATTTTCTATATCTTCATTTTTTTTCTTCTTCTTCTTGCATTTTTTCAATTTTTTCTTCACTTATTTTTTCAACTTCTCCTTCACTTTCTTCATTTTTCTTTTCTTCTCCTTTTTCCACTTTCTTTTCACACTCATCAAAATTTTTAACACTATCTTTTTCCACAAAAGTGTCTTTGTCAAAATTTTGTTCCTAATATCCAATTGGTAAAAAATAACTTTTATTATTGCAACAAAGAATTTCAAATTTTTGCCATATTTCTCTTAGAGATTTAAAACCGTTCATCTCCTTCCAAATTTCCTTATGCACAGCTCCATGTAAAATTTGTATTGCTCTTTGGTCTTTCTTTTCTTGATATTTTGGTGACTTTGCAATATCAAAAACATCCCACCATAGATCACATTCTCGAAGATATGTTCTAGTTTTAACACTTCAAAACATCTAATTTGAAAATACTAATTTTTTATTATACATCACAAAATTCATTTTTACGTACCTTCTCTTACACTACTCACCACCAGCTGCTATTGCCTTGTTGTTTTGACATGCCCAATTTAATTCGAAACTGGCTCCAATATCATCTTAAAATTTCTGATGCTTTGGTACCATTGTTAGATTTTTTATTCATAACTAAAAGATGAATTTCAGTTCATATTTTAGGACTCGTACAATTAGCTTCCATGGGCTTTTGGAGCTGCTTATATTGACACAATGTACTTCATATTATATACAAATATATAGATAATTCTAAACTTATTTTGGAATACTAACAATCTCCTAGAAATACTAATAGTCACTTAGAAAAACTAACAGCTACCTTGACTAAATAATACATAAAAAGAACTAAAGAAAAATTTCTAGGATTTCTAAATTTCAAATTAATTCCAACGGTATCAACTAAAGTTTTTTTTTTTCTTCCCAAGTCTAATTGTTGGTTATACAACGCGTAACCCTTTCCATATCCATCAAACTCTCCTTGTATGAAATTAGGACTCAAGAACAACTAAGCCTTGGCAAACATTTTAATTATACAAATTTATTCAATATTACTATTTTCTGAATGTCTAAAATTTTAAAATGAATTCAAAAAATAAATATACAAATTAAGGTTTTCTCAATTCAGTATGATTGTAAGATCAAACTTTGATCTCATCATCTTTTCTATTCAGTATTAGCTGACATTCACTCCTTATCCTTGTCAAGGGGGCAAAGATTTGTTTGCACTCTTTAAAGAAAGCCACTATAATTGAGAGAGCAAACTTTCTATATTGGGGAAAATAAAAATTGAGTCAAATCATTCATATTTGTCGATTGGAATTAGTTTGATTGGAAACTCATGATTTTTCTTAATGAAAGGTTGCAAGTTTTACTCGCATTTCCTCACTATAGGACTCTCTCAGTCACGAGTTAGGTTGAGTTTGCTCTATAAAACCTATATTTACTGGTTGTTAGATTTCTTTAAAAGATTCAGAATCGAGAAATTTCTATAAGCTTGAACTTGTAACGTAAGAATTATCTGCCTATAGACTCAGACTTGTAAAGTAACAATTGTAATATATACATTCTGTTGGCGAAAAAACACACCCTCCACATTAATTTGATTATAAAAAATTGGGCCATCTTCTTAGAAGCAAACCTCTATTGCTTGCATAAATATTAAATATTAAATATTAAATATTAAATTATAAAAATTATTTATTTTGTATATATTTTATTTTCATAATAAAATCTTTTTATTGCTTCAACTAACAATTATCTTAAGGGGTTCTTAGTGTTTCAAAAATTATTTATTTTGTATTTTTTTTTTTGTTAAAACTCATTACATATGTGTGTATGTGCATGTGTGTATATATATGTGGCAAGGATTGCACTCTGTAATAATAATAATAATAATTTTGTGTGTGTGTGTGTGTGGAAGAAAGCAACAGTACGTCTTTATGATTTTAATTGCATATATAGTAAATATGTTCACATAGACCTTACAAAATTTAACAATTATAAAGAGTCTGAAATGGATTAAAAGATTGTGAATATTCTATAATCTATAATGCAAAGTGTATGCAAGTGCACCATTGATAATATAATGGCTTAGAATGCGTGAATCGAAGATCAGAAGTTTTAGAATCTCTATCTGGAGCACCTTCTAACACAAAATTCTGAAAAAAAAAAAAAAAAATCAAAGTCTCTATCTACATTTAAAGTTAACATCATTATCAAATTAAGAAAGCTAATTTGATTGTTTTTCTATTTATTATACTGATTCTGTCTCCCTGCCCAACATTGGTTGATTGCATGTTGGAGGATGGACCTCAGCTGTGCATCACTTTTCTCGAAACATAAAAAATCACTTTATTTTCATATTTAGTCGAGGAATGTTACGGTCAGTTGTAAAAATAAAAATTTATCACATGATTAATAAATGTATTACACGCATTCGTATAACACATCAATTTAATCATAAATTTTCAATCATCACATAAAACACTATCATTTTTTATTTAATCAATTATATATAATTGGGTAACAATAATGCTCGAAATACTATTTTTTTTTTTTTGTCCCACATTACGTGAGGTCCTACCACTCACATATAGGACCTACTATGCAAGTCCACTCATGTGAGAAAGAAGATCAAAGTGTATGGGACCAAAAAAAATAAAATTTCTAATATTAATTACTTATAATGGGTAATGTCACTACTACCCAAGCTTACATGATAGACAATATTTTAATCATGACTTTCAAATTATTAATAAAGTAATTAAGATAAATAAAATCTCAAATCATCCATTAAAATATCAATGAAACTTACAATAATGTATCCTTCTGAAACAAGAAGTACTCATGAGCTAATTAAAGATTGAGTAATGCAAGGGATATAAGTAGTCCTTCTATCATTAAAACCCTAGCTCTTCAGCGCTTACAAAAAACCCCAAGCATCCTCATCTCTTTCTCTGTAGATATCTATCTCCTCTATCTGTAAATGATCATGGCCAAGGTTTCGGCCACCAATAGCTTTCTCCTTCTCAGGTTAGCCATGCATTTGAATATTGCCATGATCATCATCCCATGCATCTTTTGTATCTCTCTTTTTAGGTTTTCTTCAGATAATCATTATATTTGGTTTCCTCTGTGTTGCAGTAAACGTTCATACACGGTTGCAGCAGAGAGTGTAAGAATGCAGTCGGCAGCAGTTTGGTAATGAGGAAGGTGACGGAATCGAGCAGTGAAGTTCCAGCAGGACAGAAGGATGAAGAAGTATTTTGGATGAAAGATCCCAAGACCGGGAACTATATGCCGGAGAATCACTTTAACGAGATCGATGTGGCAGTGCTGAGAGAGGAGGTCCTTCTCAAGAAAGGAAAATTTTAATCCAAAAGAAAGAAACTTTGTTTATTTTATTTTTTTCTTTTTCGTGTTATGGTTCTGGTTCGGGTTGGATTTGCAACCTTAACAGAGCTAGGTTTCGAGTGCATACAACGAAGAACTTTTAAACACATTAAAGCATTTTTTTTGTGACTTTTATTTTAGAAAAATGTTTTGATATTTATATATACATAATCTCACGTGATGTGGGACTCATCATTATTATGGTGATTCATTTGACTTTTATTTTAAGAAAATGTTTTGATATTTATATATATATACTCAAGGTGGAATTTGTTATTATGGTAATTCATTGAACTTTTATTTTAAGAAAATATTTTAATATTCATGTATATACTCACGTGATGTGAGATTTATTATTATGGTGATTCATGGTACATATTGGTACAGATATATTCATATAAATGTGAAATCCGTTATCATGACATTGACATGAATCTTACATTCAAATGAGTATATGTACACTAACACATGTGAAACTAAATATTACTCGTCTCACAAATGAGAATTACACCAATACATAAACATTTAAATATTACTTTTTATTTTATGTCTGTTTATCTCGCGGGCATTACATTTTTAACTGTGCCTAACTCTTTTTAACTAGTGTCAAGACGTGCACGAAAGACTTCATCTTTAGTTATTACTTATTAGTGCATAAACAATAGGCCAACTAATGAATCATTCCATTGGTTCTAATTACTGTCGGGGAAAAATTATTCAAAGAGACGACATTTTATATTATTATCTGATAGTTGGCTCACATGTCATTTCTATCGCTAAGAAGTGGGATTCACATGTGGCCCGCTCGATGATAGATCCACCAAAGCTGAAACAATTAAAGTGGAATTTTTAAAACTCACCAAGTCCTCATCGTTAACATTGAGAGAGAAGAATGTTTGGACCCCAGGAGAGTATCACATGCGTGATGCGACACATTTACTTTCCGGAACTTTTATTTCAATCACACTAACTCAAAAAGCCATTGGAATTTGTGACTTATAACAATTTCCTGAACTTTGTCAAGGAGGAGTGAATCCCAATTTTATACTGTATTGTATTTGGCTGGGTCTATGCTGGTTTTCATCTGCTTACAACAGCAAATCAGTCATAACAGCTTTACATGACATCCGCACCCGTTTGTGTGCAAAAATTATTCAGAGCATTGCACCAGCAATACTCGACACATAAGCAAAAACATCGACAAAGTCCTATCAAGCATTCATTTATCCAAGTAATTTATCCGGAACCAATGAATATGAGCTTGTTTGTGAGACCACCTTTTTATTTATCCTGGACCTCTACCAAATAAACTTCACAAAACTCATAAGAGTAGTAAACAGATATCATTATCATTATTCAAAGTATCAATCCACATATGCCATTATTTGCAAACATATTTAACACAACTAGGTGTGTGCATGCATAAACAAGGGCACGCCACACATTCTGTATTTAAGAAGAAATTACCCAAAATTTGGTTCAAGTTGCACTTTCATTGGGATATGTACTGCGACAATACAGATTTGCCCAAGAATACTACTATTAAAAAAATTCCTAGTCCACCCAACAATCACTACATTCTAGTTGTAATGCCAAACAAAATTAGAATCAACAATGGTTACAAGTATAGCTGGATGAGCTCGTCACTGACTGCAGACGGTGTCAGAACACCTAGATCAGTAAAGAGTAGGGTCAGATATTGAGGCGGCGTATAATCCCGGGCAGATGTTTCAACCTCAACCTTGGATGGTATGGGTACCCCAAAATCAATCGGACGTAAGGCAGGGACCATGTCTTTTTGGTCCAATGGATAGAGCCGAGCAAACTGCAAAGCCAAATTTCCTTTTAGGATGATTATTCAGTGACAATAAAAATGGTAGCTCGAGTCTTTGCGATAATACAATTCTAAGTTCTTATTTATCCAAAGAATGTGTCAAAGAAGATAAACAATAGTCACAATAATTCATTAGGAATTTTATAACCTGATGATTTCGTTTCAATATTACATACAGCAACTTTAGTTAGACATACCTTGTAGCTTTCAGCAGCCACATAAACTGGTTTGTTCATGCTAGTAGGCCACCAATGCAATTTGGTATGTTCCCATCATGTTAATTATACCTCCACTTTCGACCACTCCATCAGCCCCGACAAATACCATGTCAACTTCATCCATACTATAAGCCACGGCAGAGTCTATTAAGAGCTTTACAGGAACATCGAGCTTCGCTAGCTCATTGGAAAATCGTAATCCTGATCTATCTGGCCTTCCCTCTGCAATTTAGAGAATGTAACCTTGACCTTTGTGATCAACAATTTGCCCAATTTGTTCTAATTTAATCAAATGATACATTAAAAAGCATGTTCATCAAAAAGCATCAAAGGGCTTGATCATTAACATATTAAAGACATTAAATTTGATTTAGTCCAGCAATATATAATCAAAAGTAAACAACAGGGTGTTTTTAAACAAACCTGTGCAAAAAACTCGAAAAAGTTTCCTATTTTGTGCTGCCATCTTCAAAACTTCCAACACCACTCTGGAGAAACCATGCACCAAAATGGTACAGCCATCGAAAATAAAATCTTGACTAAGCATTGCAATGATTTTGCGTGCCTGCAATATGAGAGCTCGGTTAATAGTTTTTTCTGCTAATATGAATGTTTGCTTGAATTATAATTGCAATATTGACGTAGTAAAGAGACGCCGCATCCATACCTTATAAGATATCTCCCCAAACTTCTCAGCACGTTCAATAAGGCGAGATTTAGCTGAATTAAAGTCCTCGTATTCCAAAGCAGAAGTTCTTGTTACATAGCGCGTGAACAGATCACAGGCTGCTGTCAACGAAATGGAGGTTGTGTCCCATGACTGGAATAAACAAAGAGGTGTTTGTAAAATATTAGCTTTTTCAATTTCATTAAAAATTCTTTGACCATTTCACATCGTAAAGAGGCATAGTTATCAACGAGCACAAAATTACATACTGCAAATGTGTTCATTTACATTTCTTTTATGTTTTGTAATCAATGAAAATTTATTTTGCATCAAACATAAAAAAGAGAGTAAAAAAACTCTTTTTTCTAAATGTATATTATACATATAAAAGGCGTTGAAGGGAGCACAACTCATGTAAGCATGATGAATATAAAAAGTTTAGATAGGATTTTGGATGTTTGAACACTCCTTTACAACTTTTCTTTCTAGTCATTCCATAGAGGGGGGGTAAAAGAGTTTGGAGTCCTTGCTTCCAGCAGAATTTTTTTGATTGGGAAATTGTGAAGGTAGAGCAACTTTTGAGAGTGTTGAACCACTGGAGTGTTCATGATACGGGGGGATGATCGACTGATTTGGAAGCTTAATGGGAATAAGGAGTTCTTAGCCTCATTTTACAATCATTTGGCGGGTAAAAGAGACATTTCTTTTCCATGGGAATTGATTTGGAAGTCTAGGATTCCATAGAAAGTCCCTTTCTTTTGTTGGGTGGCTGCGTGGGGAGCTATTCTCACTGCAGACAACTTGAGGAGGAGAGGTTTCCAGCTCCCTAGCCGTTGTGTCATGTGCAGGTTGGCGGAGGAAACATTAGATGATCATCTTCTTCATTGTAATTTCGCCAGGGACGCATGGAATATGGTGTTTGTTATTTTTGGTATTAGTTAGGTGATGCCAGAGAAAGTCCTTGATGTGTTACTTGGTTGGAGATGTAGCTCCATTCATAAGGATCTTAAGCCTGCTTGGAAGATTGCACCCCTTTGCCTTCTTTAGTGCGTCTGGCATGAGAGAAATAGAAGGACTTTTTAGGGACAAGGAAAAGTCACCATGGGATATTCAAAGATTATTTTTTGAGGATTTTTTCTTTTGGTTAAAAGAAGAATATCCCTTGTATTTAGATAGTTTTGTCTCTTTTGTGGGAAACTTAAAAGCTTTAATATTATAGCCTTTCTTTTTTTGTACATGGGTTTTCCCCCCTCCGGCACCGATCTATATATTACTTTTTAGTTTTTATTGATAAAAAAAAACAAAGATACATGTTAGCCATAAATTAATTATGATAAAAACTTTCCATAACAAGCTAAAGCTAAAGATTTGACTTCCTTTCTTAACAACAATATAATTCAAATGCTAGGGGCTGCTTGTCATCATCTTCATGTGTGGATTACCTAACTTTAATATAGAAAAATTCAACTTTCTTCTCAACAGATTGGCTTAGTCTCATCCTTGCATCCCTTATCATCTTGTTGAACTGATTTACAATTCGTGAATTCTTTATATACATCGAGTTTCACCTCCCCATTTTAATACAAATAAAACATGTCACAATCCAATGCATACCAATCAGAAAATACCAACCGCATCAAAGCTTTCATAACTCATGAAAGGAATATCAATAACAACCAAACCAACTCCTTTTGGGCTAATCACTAATGCCAAAACAACCACCTTAGGAGATTTGGTATACATTAGTCACTAAATAACTGTCCCAATATTTACTATATTCATGAGGAAAAATTAGGAGAATAACTTAAATTCGTCAAAATCACCATTGCCAAGGCTCAAAAGTCGCAATACTTACTCTACAAAAAGCATCATATCCTTACTACTTGATGTCAGTTGTGAGGATCTTCTTTTAGCATTCAGCTATGTCTAATGCCACATTTTCAGCTAGATCATAGGCTATCATGTTTTTTCACACTTCAACTAACATTCTCTTTAGCCATTGTATTTGTTCTTCTAGCACAGTCATCGTTGCATTACATGACCAGCATGAGAATGGGTTTTGTTCCTTTTGTAACCAGATGCTCTACTTTATATTATAAAATTACTTTAAGATGTCCAAAGTATTTAAGTTAGACATGACAAACCATACAAGATTGTTAAACACACCTATGGTCAGACAATGCCCAATACATGTGTCTAATGAAAAGAAAATATATAATTATTTCTATTTTGCAGAAGGTTTCCCAGAAGATGTTCTTTATCTCTTCAAATGCCATGTTACAGGACGCAGAACATGTTTAAATAATCAACTCCTTTCATGCAAGATATAGAAGTGCATTCAATAACTTGTACACCACCTGTCCCATTGTCCTATCATTAAAAGGAATTTGAAACCTGGAAACATATCCACACTTTAAATAGATGCCCAGATCCATGTAGTGTAGCTCTACCATGTCCACCCACTGAATTAGATCAAGGATATAAGCCCTACTAACAAGTACCAATGTTAATGCAGCAAAGAAGACAAATTTTACTCTACTCTTGCTGCAACATGTGTTGACGAATCCCAACCAAAACTGAAGATTGTTGCAAAATTGTTATACGAGCTCGATAAATTTGTATGAGAATTATAGTACATTGGATATTAATATATTAAGTCTTCAGTGTTTTCAAATGACAAATATTCATGAGTTTCAGTAGATTTGTATAAGTATTCCAATTAGTGTCAAACTCACAGTATGAATTTTCAACACTAGCCTTAGGCTTTTGCTTCAACTTCCTAAAAACATATTTGAGTGTATTAATGAGAAACATACTTTTAGAGTTTGATATAAAAAACCATGAAAACAGAAAAAAGCTATTATAAGCAGTCCATCCATACTTCAGTGAAGCAAGGTAATATCTCCAAATGCATACTGCACTTTCCACCAAATCCAGATGATGAGGACACTCGTGAAAATAATGTTTTTCTATTACAGTGATAAATTGGTCAACGTACACTATCCCCTTTTTCACCAATTATAAATCTAAAGAATTCTTAGGATAGGAACTAGGAAGTTATCAAAAAAAAATTAGACCAAAAAAAAGTTATAATTCAAGCTGTAGGCTTAGGGTTAAAAAAAAAAAAATCATGAGAGAGGACATCTATAAATTGAATTCATTTTACGAAACATAAGTTAAGCTACACATTTAGGGCTTTATAAAAAAAAACTGATTCAGTCAGTTCATAGACTGATATGGTGGCAAGTGGCAAGTGGCAAGTGGCAAGTGGCAGCAATCTATAAATTGAAATGTTGTAACTTGAGGAAGGACATCTAGGAAGGTATATCAGTATTCTAACATCTGAAATTAGTATTTACTTGTCCAAAGAACTTTGAAGTCCCAAATGAGGAATGTCAAGGGAGTTATATTATAGATGATCCTTGGGCCATTGAATAAGTGTTAATGAGTTCAATTGTTACAAGGGAAAAGAAAACAGCCTAGCAGGCTCAAACAAAGGCCATAGAGGCCCTATCACCTAGAAGGATGTTCTTCATTTCTATGGAAGACTCATCCAGGATAACAAGTCCTTCTCCTTGTTGGAAATCCATGTTGGCCAAGTGATCTGTACAGAAATTACCTTCCTTGGGGTGAGTAAAAATGCATCTGTTGAATAGAGGCATAAGTCCTACAATCCTCAATCATGGCAGCACAGGGGTGCTTCTGATCAGCTTCTGAAGCCAGCAATTGGATTGCAACCAAGCAATATGACTCAAGGATGATATTTGGATGGTTTATCTTGCAAAGAAGCTTCAACACTTCCCTCAGAGCCCACAGCTCTGCAAGCAAACTATTGCCAATGCAGATAGAACCCATTAAGCCGTGTAACCATCTTCCCCTTTCATCTCTTATAATCCCACCAAATCCAAAGCCCTTTGATTCAAACATTAATAACATCAACAACTGAACTTAAAATGCCTAATAAGCAACTTTGGTCAAAATTTCCTGATTCAACCAACAATTACTTTTGATTCGAAGTCCATCCCATCCTTGGAAGAACAAAAGTTCCAAGTTCATTATAAAAACTCTTTTTCATGAAAATGCCATTCCCAATTCAACAATATAATGGGTTTGCATTGAATAGGTATGCATGCAATGCACAAAACAAATAAAAAACGCATCGCTTTCATCCATCAAGTAATTGATGCTAAAAGTATGAATAGTACACATTTAATTAAAGTTAAGACCGAAACTTCCGAAACATAGGAAAGAAGAGGCAGATACCTTGAGAGAATCCGAAGCCTTCTTGAGCTCAATCTCGAGCTCCATCATAGTGGTGGCCTCGCTGGAACGAATGACCGAAGCCAAAGCCCTAACGGCAGCCACCGCCTCCGCCAGATCGGGCTGTTTCCTCCAGTTATTGAACTCATCAATCACGCTAAAAGACTTGCCCGTGTCGTTCGACTTGGAAGATCTTTCCGGGGGAAGGTCATCGGGGTCGTGACCGACGGCGGCCTGAGCCTGGGCCAGCCAATCGCTGGTGACGACGCCATGGTGGGCGGCCCTGGTCTGGTAGTAGGCAGAGATATTAGGGTTAGGGTTTTGAAGGGTTTCGGCCATGGAAGAGGAAGGAGCAGTGGGAGAGAGAAGGCCGACTCTCAGGCTTTCCTACGTCGTCGTATTGTAGAAGTTGTTTGTCGCGAATGAAGGAAGCTGATCTCCACCACATCTATCTAATTGTGCGTGTACTAGAAGTTGATGAGAATCAAACGGCAAACGAAAATGAAATCTCCGGCACGCTTTGGCAGATTCCGGTGTCGTTAAGACAAATTAGTAACAATTAGTAAATTAATTAGGTCAAGTCACCTCAGTAGAGTATAGCTTTCATTCTTCTTCGATATATAGGCAATTGGCTCTAAATTAACACTAACATTACCTATACTTCTGCATAAAAACACTTGAGCATGAATTCTCACGGTCTACAATGATAGAGTAGGGTTTTTTTTTCCCCTTTCTTTTTTCTAGTTATGTTAAGAGCTCTCATTTTTTTTAGCCCAAAAAGAAGCTAACGCAAGACACTTAAGGACTTTATTAACTCATAACATACAGGACTTAAATCTATCGATTTTGTAATCAATGGAATTGAACATTTGACATTCTTTATAAAAGTTTTAAAATTATGCCCACGGGTGTAAATTTGGCCCAAAGGCATGTGGTCCGGTCCAAATTTTTTTGCCAGTTTAGTTAGTTCGGTTCGGTTCGGTCTAAACCTAAAATACTATCGTTTTAGACTTGGATTTGATTTTTTGGATTGAAACTCTGACTCATGCTCAGTCTACACAAATCTAAACACATAAAAGTCCAACCCTTTAAAGTATAAAGTATTATTTGTTAGTTTTAAAATTTTTATTATTTATTATTATTTGATTTACTTTTAACGTGACAAATTAATGTCTATTTAATTTTCTTACATTTCACTCTAATTTTTTATTATTTACCTTTTAATTCATACTCTACATTATTACCATATATGTAAATATTAAAGATTATTAACTCCTAATATATATATATATATATATATCATGCTTATCTCCATGCTTTTTATTTAAACTACTAAATCTATTGTCAATTACATAACAAGAAAATCATTTATTAATTCTAACTATTATAAATTTTATTTATTTTATATTAATATTTTCTGTTAATTATTTATTAATTTAATGATATGTAATTAATTTACTATTCTTAATTTTTTTTCAATATTTTAAAGAATATATGAATTTTTAATAATTTATAATAAAAAAATTTGGTCTTGCAAGTCTGTATTAAAAATTAGGACTTTGAGCGGCACTAGGGCCTAGAGAATATAGGTTGGGCCTGATCCGGCCCGTTATTTTAGTGAGTTTCTACAATGACCTGGTCCGGAGTCCACTTCTCGACCCGGCCTGGCCTTTTTTGCATTCCTAATTAGGTCCACTCGGACTTCAATGGTATCACAAATGATAGAGCAAGTTGATTGGGTTTTAAGGATGGAACAGATACATGTCTGCTCTTTAAAATATTATAAGCAGCAGGATTGGAATCTATGTTGGAGTCAAATTTGTTTCTTATAGGTCCCTTTTTGGACCACTCACACAAGGTTTTGATAAGTATGTATCCATCCGCATGGACGGTGTGCGTTGGCTGACTTATCTGTTAAATTAGCTGTTTCTTTGAATGTTTCTTTCTTTGACATCCAAGTGCAGCTTGCACGGCTTAAAAATTAGAATAGAAATAACTGATTTAATCTCTACGGGCATACATGATGTTAAAATTCATTTTAATTGTACCATTTGGAATTATGATCGAGTAATAAAAATATTGAGAATAAAATTGAAACATCTCGAGTTCGAATTTTTTTTGTGCCGATCGTTAAGAGTTAGAACTTAAAAGATAGGTTTGATTGTCACGGAAAAGATGACTTAATCTGATGCACGTAAGTTGATCCAAGATATCCTCTTACCGATTTATCAAAAAAAAAAAAATATTTTCTTACGGATTTATCAAAAAAAGAAGAAGTCATTTGAATTGTTTTGAAATTAAATTCTAGTAATATTATAATACTAAAATAGAGGAAATTTGGCCAAATCGGATAGGACCTTGACCCACACGGACCAATTTTCTTAACAACAGGATTTTCGTGTCCCATTTAAAAGCAGGACCGAGGACCACTTTACGGTGAGTTCACTATCTGCTAGCATTGAGCCCATCTGCTTCTATTGATGTTCGACTTCTGCACGGGAGGCCCAAATCAAGGCCGTGCATTTATATCCCCCTTTTTAACGGCCTGAGAAAAAAAACCCTAGAATTCACTTGGAAAATCCTCCGAAACCCTAGAAAACCAGTGGGTGCGATATTGGAAGCTTTTTCGCCTCCTGCAACTCTGGTCACCCTCACCCGTGCGATTTGCACACAGAGAAGACATATACCGATTGGATCATCTGATGATCTTTTGATGGATCTCTGTATAATCGCTTGAGGGGTACCTTCGTTTACACATCTTTTTTCCAGAATCGAATCTTTGTGTTTTGTTTCTATTGAGACATATGGAGATGTGTTTCACTCAATGAATGTGTATGTGTGTGTATTGCAGCTGGCCGAGCTGGTTGACTCAAGTATTGTCAATCAGTAAGTTAACACAGCTGCACAAATCAAATTTTAGGGCACAAAACCAGCTCTTGGCTGCTAGAGTTTTGAGCAGGGCAAGATTGATAGTGCTGCACATAGTTTCCTTTTGAATGAATTCCTTTTTCACTCTGAATCATTCTTTTTAATTCCTTCCCATAAATGATATAAGCTTTGGATTTATCTCCAACTTTTGCATGTTCTAGATAAATTTAAACGACCATCTCTTTGTTTTTTTTCAACAAATGTATTTTTTTAATGTTAACTCTATGATATAATCGATTTTATCTGGTATTGTTTTGGTGGGGGTTGATTGTTGCTTCTGGGCTTGCATATTGCCTTGGGGAATCACTTTTCTGGGCTTTCTTTTCAGTTCCAAAAGGGTATTGGCTACATTTTACCCAGTGATGTGCACAAATTGCTAATCCCACTGTCAGCGGTCATTTTCAATTGGCCGAAATCATCTGGCCTGTTGTTTTTCACCCAATTTTGGAAAAATTGTTTTGGTTTTGAACATTAGTGACGTGAGGGGGTGTGTGCAAAGCTGAGAAAGACTTCATCTAATTAGATGAGGAAATGAACTGTGACTAGTGAACTCTGCATTGGTCCAAACACGGGGTCATCTCCAATGGTTACTCACTCAATATAATAAATGAAAGCTTTGTTTGATACAAATTTTACGATCATCACATAAAATTTTACTCAAATCTTGTAAAAAAATTTAATCATATCCTAAAATAATTTGATTTTGAACAGTGAATTCAGTCCATAATAGTTTTTTACATAGATTAATCACACAGTGAATGCTAACATTTACTAGTGGATCATTATCATAAGAAGCCGAACCGTTGCTGTAAGTGGGGCTGAATCAAAAGCAAAAAAGCAGCTTCTAGAACCCACGGATTTAGTTGATAATGGAAAGCAGAGGAAGCTAATTTCATGTTAATGCCTTTTGTGTGTTTTGTCACTATGAAAAGTGTTGGAAAATGGAAAATATGAGTTTTGATTATAAAAAAATTGAAAATAAGGGAAAGAATTAATTAGAGTAGTAACTATATGCATGGTTGGACCAAGAAATTCCGTGAAGCTTCACTAAACTTGGATGATTATTAGAGATAATAGAGTGACTCGTGTCAAGTGTTCCTAATGAAAAGGGTTTTAAAAAAATAGTAAAATTAAAAATTACTCTCGTAAATTTTTACATACTTTTATTATATAATAATAATAAATAATAATATATATAAAAATTTATATTTGTAATAATATTAATTTTAATAAAATTAATATATAATTGGATAAGGCTGCCGGTGAAATGAGAATGAAAAAGACTTCCATGGGGCGGGAATTAAAAAAGGACAGCGCCCGACCGCTTCCCATTCATAATGGCTGTTGGCAAATCCCATGGAATCCATGGAAATTTAAGCACCACACAATGCTCCGGCTATTGTAGATAAGACGCCGCCGTTTCAAATTTCACGAAATTAAAAACTAAATTATTGTGTAAAAACATATAATTTAAAGTGAAAAAAAAGGGGAAAAAAAAAAAAACACTTCTTGTGTGATATGTCATATGTGTGATGCATTGACTATTGCGTGAGTTTCTCTCTGGGTCACGAGAAAAGGGAAAAAGAAGACATATTCAAAGAAGAAATTAAATAAACTTCATATTAGATTCTTCAGATGGGATTATTATAATTATCAGATGGGATTGTTATATTTTTTCGTGTGTATTCTGATCGTTGTGTTGCAAATATACTAATCGGATAGCGAGATAATTACAGGTGCCGGTTGATATATATACACACACACACACACACACACATTTACGTGCTCTTATATATTGATCTTGATGAATCATATCAATTAAATTGAGAGAGATTTGACATGATTGAATTGAAACTTTGAAAGGAATCACTGTGTGGGTGAATTCTCCACCATCCCGCAATTAGCTTTCTGAACATCACGGTTTCTCTGTCTTCGTGGCGCAAATCTGAGTGACGCGTCAGGTTTCTGTGTTTTCATTTTGAAGATTTGATTGCTATAACTGATTGAATTTGAAGGTACACAAAACTTGCATGATAGATGGTGTATTTCCAGTCATCATCATTATTTTTTGGTAGTTTTGTTCTTTATGACGTAAATTGCTTTAATTTTTTTTTATTTAGAAGATAATATTTGCATCTCGAATGATTGATCTTTATTAGGAAATTTTTGAGGTTGAATTGATTGGGAGAGGCAACATGCGGTTTCTTGAATTGGGATTCATCGAGTCCGCGTTGGGAGTGATATGACGACAGTTGGATTTGTGTTGGATTTTCTCGAGAAAACGTGTTCGTCCCATTTCGTCTTGCCGTTCAGAGAGGTTTGGAACATTTTTTAGGGTTTGTGTCTCTTGGCTATTTTAAAGTTTAAATTTGGGGGACTGTTATTCTTTCAACTTTTGAATTGTAGCTGAAATAGGGTTTCAGTGCATGTTTCAAATCAGGGCTCACAGATGGTGGAGACTGGAAACTTCAAAAAGTTTGTGAATTCAGTAGTTTTGGAATTTGGGTTCCATATTAGCTAGGAATTTAGAAGGGGAGAAGGTAATTTCTTGCATTCAGATGGAAGAGCCGCAGCTACTCCTGTGTTGGTTGAGCAAACAGATTCTGGCCGTCAGATGTTTGGATTGCGGTGGCATCCAGAATTTTAATACAATTGCTCGTAATCTTGGAATTTAGCATCACTTTCTCTTTCTTTTTGGTCAAATTAGTTTGGGATTACCATCTTCGTGTAAGATGAATAGGTGAAGTTTCAAGTTAATTGAGTTTGGTACGTGTCTCTATTACTTGGATTAGACATTTCTCCTGACCCTCCTCTGTTTTGGGATTGGTTACGACAGTGCCCAAATGAGAATTTCACAATGAGCGGGACAAGAGGGTTTTTTGTCCATGGATTCTCCAGACAAGTCATTCCCTGATCTACTAGGCGTACTGAAATCAAGGATCCCTTGGCGGTCTGCGCCAGCTAATTTGTCAAGGGACTTTTGGATGCCTGATCAGAGCTGTAGAGTATGCTACGAGTGTGACTCCCAGTTCTCGTTGTTCAACCGTAGACACCACTGTCGACTTTGTGGCCGGGTTTTCTGTGCCAAGTGTACTGCAAACTCAGTTCCTGCACCGTCTAGTGAGCCAAGTACTGCCCGGGAAGAGTGGGAAAGGATTAGGGTCTGTAATTACTGTTTCAAGCAATGGGAGCAGGGCTTAGCTACTGTTGATAATGGGGTCCAGGTTGCCAGCCTGGATCTCAGTACTTCGCCATCAGCGACAAGTTTCGTCAGCACCAAATCCAGTGGCACTGCTGACAGTAGTAACATTACTTTTGGTTCAGTGCCACACTCGGTTGAGTCTTATCAACAAAATCCTTACCCTTCTGGTCTCAGCCCACATCAGTCAGCAGTAATGGAAACGAGTGTAAATAGGCAAGGTTTAGTAGCATCAGGAAGGAGTAATGATCATGTTGCAGACATGGAAGATCCATATCAAAACCAATATGGAATTTGCATGAACAGGTTCTGTTCTATTTCTCTTATTATTAACACCTCCTTTTGAGTTCATGCTAAAATATTATACATGCCTATCAACTTTTAATGACTAGACCCAAAAAACTTTTAATGATTAGTATTGAATTGATAGATGACATGTTCCTTATATTGTATAATGATTGGTTAATTGCTTGATCATACTGGGCCACATCGCATCAGTGGATACATGGAGCCCTAGAGGATGTCATTACTTGTTGCTGCCACTGCCCTCAAGCTGTGAGCAATCCCAGTTGTGCTTTCATTGCACCTGATACTTGATGCCTACTAAAGGGTTTACGAGGTGCTGTACAAGATCGTTGCTTGTCATTGGCTGGGTCCATGGATATTACTGTGGCTCATGCAATCACTTGAGGTTTCTGGCTTTTTTAGCTAGAGTATAGGCTCATTTAGACAGCAATATGCTTCAATTTAAGGCATTGACAAACCTCCTCAGTCTACCTGAGAGGGAGGAGAATTCTTCTGTTTTAGTTGTCATCTCATCTTAAGGTCCTTTACCCCCAATGGCTCTGCACTTTCGTGCCATTTACGGTGATACATGAACTGCTTGCCATGGGCTCTCACATGTGCCGTAAAAGTAATTAATTCACGAATTTGGTCCCTCTTTCTTTCCTCTTCTTTTTAAATTTCCTTCATTTCTTGCCCATATTTGGACTTAACAAAAAATTTTTTTGCCCATATTTGAAACATAATGTACTTCCCCGTTTCTCTTCCTCCTTTTGGTGGGATGCTTTACATCTCATCAAGTCATGTCCTGCTTTTTTCCTCATGGTTTAGCTCAACTCCTACAGTACCCTTAAACGTAGTTCTTAGTATTGTACAATACACGATACATATCTTACAATTTGATATGTATTTTGTAGTTATATCTTTTTGCATTGTATTGCATAATGCATGATACGTTTCAATACACACAATACATGCGATACACTCAATCAGGCTAACAACATCGTTCTGACTTCTTTTCTTTTGTTGTTTTGTTATATACATGGAAACGATCTCCTTTTTTTTTTTGTTTGGTTTTTATATTACTTCTTTCTAGCGCATAAAAATCTTTTTCTCAAACAAGAAAGAAGGAAAGTAAGTCCTTTTAGAAGATGAGGATGAGGACAAGGACGAGGATCAAGATGAGGAGTGAAGAGATACAAGAAATTGAAGGGGAAAAAAGGAAGTGAAAAATTCTTGGCATTTGATGATGATAATATCAATGTCATTGAAATTGGAGAAGAAAATGAAAATGAGATGGATTATAAAAATGAATTATTTTGAATTTTGCATTTTGTATTTTGTATTTAAATTTTAACATTGATGAACTATGTTGAAAATTTAGGATTATTAAATTTTGGTTTAGAAAGTATTTATAAATTTTGATTCTTATACTATGAGGAATTTAAGTTGATTTTTTTTATAAGTGAATTGAAATGTTATTTAAACACTATATATATATATATATATATTGAGCATATCTTATGGTACACGATATAGTATTTTGAAAAACAATATGCGTTATGACAAGTATGCCCTCAAATAATCTATATGTGTATGAACATTTTGTTTGCACATACAAACACGTGTGTACATGCTTTCAGTTTCTTAGACTGAGGACAAATATGTGAATGAGATTAGGGTGCACTATCCATGTATTGCAGTAAGATTTACTGTTGCTGAAAATGTCTATATGATTGGGACTTGAGAGATGGGATTTGGGAGTGAGTTGTGAGTCTGATTTCTTCTATACTTGACATCAAATTTCATTTAGTCTGCTAATTGAATGCTATGATCAACGCAAGGGGTGCATTGTTGCCAGTAAAATGAAGTCTGTAGCAAGGAACAATTTCCATCTTAGCTGTACTACAATAATAACAGATATAACAGGGAAAGTATCACACTTCTTAGATTGTTTGATTGTGTCTAGGGTTTGACTCATCTGTTCCAATAATCAATATAACAGTGTAAAAGAATACATTTTGAGTTTGTCACAAGGGCTCGACTCATCCATACCAACAATCGATTTAATCTATGCAACATGGACACTTCAGTGTGTCCAGAATACTTGTGTTAGACACAACCTGGCATGGGTATGGATATGTGTCCAATACATATACTGTTTGGACTTTTCCTGAATAAGACTGTTTAACAAAGGTTTAAAGGAATAGCTACCTTATCTACTTGAAGTTCTATAGGATACCTGCCAAATCTATTCCTTTTATCATGTAGAACTTGTTGGGACATTTGAAGAATAATGGGAGCACTCCAAGTCCCATTCTAAGCAAAAGTACTAGTAGACACAGAGTTGGTCAATTACGTTTTTGGGAACTGAGACGGAGACCCTATCTTAACCCAAAACAGCGAGACGCACAATACTCATCGCTTCACCATGCCCAAAGCCGTTTTTCAGCCAAAAGCCTTCGTTTAGGCTGCCAATTAGACATTTGTTTTACCATTTTTAGTAAGTATTGATTTTACAATTACTTTGTCTAGGGAAGTCTGAATTGACTTTTGCTTGAGGCTATAGTTTCCTTATTTGATTTAGTTTCAAATTTTCCAAAAAGCCTCAATTTTTATTATTTTCGAATTTTTTCTTTATTTTTTGGGATTTTCTAGTTTCCTAATTGTAATAGGTCTAACATAAAGAATTAAGTAGATTCCTATTCGAATTAGGAGTAGTCTTAGCCTATAAATATGATGTAAAGTAGTCCTTATTCTTCAGATTATTAATAATATTTCAGTTTCGAAATTTGAGTCTCTTTTTTTGGGTGAGGAGTCCCCTTTTTCCTTGGTTACAATTCTCTTTTGCGTTTTTGTGCTGCGTTATTTTATTATGTACATTTTTTTAAAATGAGTGTAAGTACCCACATCTAAGAAGCCATTTTGCATTGAAACTTCATTAATCTTAGAGATGAAGATAAATTGGCCATTACGATATTTGGCCATGTCATGTTGTCCTAACATTTAAGGATTAGATGAATCTGACACCTAAGACACAGCCTGTAGCTGACACTTGCACCCAAGTCCAATTAACATTGGATATAATAGGGGAAAAATGTAATTCGAGTTTGTAACGTGGGTTTGATTCATTTATTTTAATGTCTATATATGAGTATGTGAAATGGTTTTGTTTAATGCTCATGGAGTAACACATGCATGTCTTTTGGGAGTGAATTTCAGTCTGTTTTTCTTCTCTTCTGATGTTTCTTATTTGGCACTTGGACATCTCTGTTTATCTAGATGCTGTTATTTTACCATCGTGTTTTGATAGTGAGTGAATGATGTCTTTCATTACTTGCACGAGCTATATGTATTGTGTTGCAAGATAACCAACAACCTTGTGGTCTGCAGGGCATTTTAGGATAGGGAATTGGTTCACATTATTTATATTGGCAGGCCAGAAGTCTTAT
Organism: Nyssa sinensis; assembly: GCA_008638375.1. NCBI lineage: Eukaryota > Viridiplantae > Streptophyta > Magnoliopsida > Cornales > Nyssaceae > Nyssa > Nyssa sinensis. The sequence continues at coordinate 1,220,312 of CM018035.1, read as the reverse complement.
GTATCTTTGAATTCTGATAACTTGTATACAAGTGGATAAAAGTTGATGCACAGTAGTATTTATTCTGTAATTTTAATCTAGTGGCATAAATACATCAACTGATTGTTGCTTGCATATTGTCTGGCATCAGGAGTGATGATGATGATGAAGAATTTGGAAATTATCAGATAGGATCCGAAACAAGGCATTTTCCTCAGGTTAATGGCCTATATTGTCAAGTTAAGTTTGATGAGATCAACAATGACTATGGATCACGTAAAGTGCATCCTGATGGAGAAAATATTGACACAAAAAGTCTGAGCAGCTCTTCATTGCATAATAGCTTCGATTCACATGGTTCAGAAGGAATCCAACAGCTTGTTAAAAAAGAAGATGAACATGATATTGGTGATGAATGTGAAGCACAGTCATCTTTATATGCTGCAGGGGATGTCAATGCTGAACCTGTAGATTTTGAGAACAATGGACTCCTCTGGCTACCCCCTGAGCCGGAAGATGAAGATGATGAAAGGGAAGCTCTTTTGTTTGATGATGATGATGATGACGATGCTACCTGGAGAGTGGGGATATCTACGTGCTTCAAGCAGTTTTGGAAGTGGGGAATATCGAAATAGGGACAAGTCAAATGAAGAGCACAAGAAGGTCATGAAGACTGTGGTTGATGGGCACTTTAGGGCTCTGGTAGCACAGCTGTTGCAGGTTGACAACCTTCTTATGGGTGAGGAAGATGACAAAGAGAGTTGGTTAGAGATAATTACATTTCTGTCCTGGGAGGCTGCTACACTACTGAAGCCAGATATGAGCAAAGGTGGGGGAATGGACCCAGGAGGATATGTGAAGGTAAAATGCATAGCTTCCGGGCGTCGCTGTGAGAGGTAAATGATACATTAATTTATATCATTGTTCATGCATAATCCATCGTCTTATCTATACCAATTTCTTACATTTAACTAACCAGATCTAGAATTCTCACTTATTAAACCATAACTGGGGTGGGCTATAACATAGATCTTATAACACGAACAATTGATTTTGATATGTGGACCAGTGTTACCATAATTTCCTGTTACTCCGCCAATGTTTGTATTTGTATTGTGTGATCTAAAAGCTCGTACATGTTTCAAAATGAATTTTCAACCCCCCAAAATTTCTTGATTTCTATGTCTGTCTGTCTTAATTTTTTCTTATGTATCTCTAAGAACTGCTATCATGATGGGCTTTGAAAAACAAAGAAGTGACAAATAGGTAGTATTGATATGATAAAGGACATGCATGATGGAGCTGTGATCATAGTTAGAACACCTATAGGTGAAACAAGTGAATTCTCAATCACTAAGCCCTACCCTTTTGCCTCAATTATGTATAAATTGACTAGACACCTTCAAGATGAGATTCCATTTTGTCTGTTATATATTGATGATATTATTTTAGTAGATGAAACTAGAGAGGAAATAAATACTAAATTAGAAATTTGGAGTGAAACTCTAAGATTTAGAGGGTTTGAGATAAGTAGACTAAAACTGAATATATGAAATGTAATTTTACTAAAAGTAGCAGTAGAAATGCGGATGTAATAAAGATTTAAGGTCAAGAAATACCATAGAGTGAACATTTTTGTTACTTAGGATCAATTTTTTGTTAAGTGTTACCTAGGATCAACTATTCATAAGGTGGGAGAGATTGGAGAAGACACGTGTCATAAAATTAAAGAAGCATGGTTTAAGCAGAGGAGTGTCTCGAGGATAAAGATACCCATAAAGTTAAAAGGAAAATTCTATAATATAGTAGTTAGACCAACTATGTGCTATAGGAAAAATTGTGAAATAGTTAAGAAACATGTTCATAAAATGAGTGTAGTTGAAGTGAGGATGTTGAGATGAACGTGTGAGTGGAAGGGGAAAACCAAAATTAACGTTGCTTGATGTAATAAAGAAAGATATGGTAACTTTTGGTGTAATTGAATTTGTGGCCCTAGAAGGAGCAAAATAGGATTCATGTTGCTAACCCCAAATAGTTAGGATAAAGGCTTTGTTGAGTTGAGTCGAGGAGTGCAGTATAAAAAAAATAATGATTTGAAGGTTAATAGAATATAAAATTTTAATGCAAGCAGGGGCAACAGCCACAACAAATCAGAAGACATATTAAATAGGCCTATAAGTCGTGTTGTGTTCTGTTCTGGAGTAAGCAACATGTTCTCATTTGTGGAATGGAGCTTTTCACATTTTAGGTAACACTGGTATAGGCCTATTTGCCAACTATAAATTTATTCTCCTTTGTAACTTCACATATTTGGTTTATAATCTTTTAATATGTGGGGTTGCAAAACTATTGATGAACTGGTGTTAGTAACTCAGTTATTAGTTAGGTTGTGGCCCTTGTAATTGGCCCATAGGCCCCATACTACTAACTTATACATTGGTAGAAGTTTCCATTAGGTGTGTAGTGTGAACAGAACAGACCTCTGAATTTGGGTAAGAGTGACAAAGGTAGTTGGAGAGAAATTAAGTAAACTAATCAAACAACTAAAATACTTGCAGTTTATCCGGTTTACACACTTCGGGTTGCACCCTATAATCTACGTACTATCTGGGTGGAGAAATATCATTGATTATGGAGAAAATAGATGACTGACAAGCTTACTCAAATAGTAAAAGCATTGCATTCAATTTCAACAAAATCAGTCACCATTCTTTCACGGGTAACTTATTGCCATCCACCACTTCCGTTGCATCCTTATTGTAGTACCATGATGATATCGCCTTATAATTTATTGCTTCATGCAGAGTACCTTAGAGGGGTGTGTGTGCCCACATCTATCTATTTATTTTTTAAATTATTAGGGTGGGTTTCTAGAAGTGTGGGTACAGGTCATTATCTGCTGCGATTAATTTCATCTTCAGCTTAATTTGGATTCAGTATTCAACTGTAAAGAAAAAGTCATCACCAAATGTAGTTCCCACTTACACAAGATGCTGGGAGGGGTAGATTGGAGACAGACCTAAGTTTTTGGTATTATTTTTGTACAAAGTGACTGCTGTCCATTTGAACTCACGTTCTCATATTTGATAGCACGACCATTTTACCATTGCACCAAGCAATGGTCCTTTCAATATTGTACAAGGATACGCAGTTTTCCCATCTTAGAGGAATTATTCAGTAATTGATGGTGGGGAGCTAGAAGAAAGGAGGAGGGGAAACTAAAGCACTAGTTCTTATAAAAAATTAGAAAATTATTTTTATTTCCTGTGCAGAATTCTATACAATATCCAAGATCTTTGTACTCCGTTCATCTTAGGCTGGCCGGGTCAGTGGATGTAAGGGATGAGAGATGCTTTGCAGTTGTATATCTTTCTGTTCTTATTAGGTGTGGCATGATGAATAGCCAATTAGATAAATATCTATTTTATTTTGCTTTGATTTAAACAACTTATTGTGCAAGATATGGACTCTTTGATTATGATCATAGATGATGCTAATTATGTCTGGCTAAATCATACTTTGTTGCTTTGTGTTTGGTTTACCTTTTGGCTTGTACCAATTTTGTTCATGTTGTTTCCTATATTCCATCAACACAACTGTGGAAATGAAACTTTAGTCTTGTCCTGTAAGTCTTACCGATCTAACTCTTTATAATTACAATAAAGACTAACTGATTTTATTGTTGTATTAGCTATCCTAGTTATGTTTTAAATGAGCAATAACTCCATATGTCATGAGTTTCAATGGCTAGCCATAAATAACAATCCTGAATTCCTTTCTTTTTATTTTTTGATAGCCAGCCTATTGCTGGGTCAATGTTAAGACACCCTACTAACCCCCCCTCCCTCAACACCCACGCTCGTAGTAGGGCTTGAAACCTTGACCTCCCCTTTACAGAGAGACATGTGATACCTAAGAAGCACAAATACGGACACGGGACACGGATACGACACGACACGGAAACAACATTTTTAAAAAAGTTAGGACACGTTGAATATATATAATAAAAATTTAATACTATTTCAATCAAAATTGGTATAAAAATACGCAAATCACGTAAATATTATTAATATATCAAAATAAAAAAGTCAATGAATAAATATTTAAGAATTTTATTTAATAATTAACTTTCATGATTCAAATTTCAAAATAAATTTGTTAACTATTATATATATTTGTGTGTATACAAAAATAGTAGAGAAGAAGAGAGAAGAAAAAGAGAGGGAAAAAAAAAATCCCCCCCAAAAAATAAAGAATTCCAAAAATGTGTCCCCAACGTGTCCGAAATTCAGAAAATTTAAACACTATTTTTTTGCGTGTCTGTGTCCGACACGTCTCCGTGTTTGACACGTGTCCAACACGGATATGTAAGGCAAAATAGAGTGTCCGTGCTTCATTGTGTGATACTACTCGGCCACGTGAGGTTTTGGCATATTTTTGTTTGGTTTTCACATTACTATTCTTTGTGAACTGTACTACTGAACAAGAAATGTGCATATTGCTCTTGTTGCACTCTTTTAAGTTTCTTTGCTCTTATGAAGATTTCTTTTCTTCTAGTGTGGTGGTCAAAGGAGTTGTTTGTAAGAAAAACGTGGTTCATCGGCGGATGACATCAAGAATAGAGAAACCTCGCTTGTTGATCCTTGGAGGGGCTCTTGAGTACCAGCGGGTTTCGAATCACTTGTCAAGTTTTGATACACTGTTGCAGCAGGTTGTGGTTAACCTTTTTCATATCTTTAGTTTGGTCATACCATGGAAATAATAAGGAGCTTATCCTTCTGTCTTGAACTACTTTGCACTTGTTAGTTAATGAGCAAATATGTCTTATCTCCTAGATCTTTTGTTCTCATGGGTTCTACATCCTTATTTAGGAAATGGATCACCTAAAGATGGCTGTTGCAAAGATAGATGCACATAATCCTGATGTCCTTTTGGTGGAGAAATCGGTTTCTCGATTTGCGCAAGACTATCTGCTTGCTAAAGACATATCACTTGTTCTCAATATAAAGAGGCCGCTTTTGGAGCGCATAGCCCGCTGCACTGGTGCTCAAATAGTCCCTTCAATCGATCATCTCTCAACACAGAAATTGGGATACTGTGATAAGTTTCATGTGGAGAGGTTTATGGAAGAGCATGGTACAGCTGGGCAGGGTGGAAAAAAGTTGGTGAAGACACTTATGTATTTTGAAGGGTGCCCAAAGCCATTGGGTTGCACAGTAAGTCATATAAAACCAATAAGAAAAATAAATGTTTTACTTACTGTAATATGCTTTATGAACACCACATATGTATGCAAAATCACATGAATGCAGAGTAGTTGCTTTGACGTCATTTGCTGACATTCAGGATAAGAGAGTTGCTTCAAAGCTTTTGTAGGCTGATTGTTGACTTAGAAGATCATCTTGTTAGGACTGACAAAATGGTGGTCCTAACTTTCTGTTTGTGTGAAGTGTCTGATTATGCTGTTGGTAGACCATATCATTAACCTTGTGAGTACCGTAAGGGTACAGACATGTTACAAAAAATTCACTCGCTCCTTTCTCATTGTTACAGATTTTACTCAGAGGTGCCAGTGGGGACGAGTTGAAGAAAGTGAAGCATGTGGTCCAGTATGGAGTTTTTGCAGCTTATCACTTGGCTTTGGAAACATCTTTTCTTGCTGATGAAGGAGCCTCTCTTCCGGAACTCCCGTTGAACTCTCCAGTAACTGTGGCACTTCCAGATAAACCTTCGAGTGTCGACAGGTCCATCTCAATGATACCTGGTTTCACTGTCCCTACCAGTGAGAAAACTCAGGGACCTCAATCAGTTGGTGAACCACAAAGGTCCAACAGCGTTCCCACCTCAGATCTGGTGTCGATCTCTGGTGCTGCTGTTCATAAAATAGAAACAACGCCATCACTAAGTTTACCTAATGCTCCAAGCGCTCAAGTCGCAACGCCCAACTCGAGCTTTATCAATACTGCTGCTTTTTCATCTTTTGCTTGTGCAGGGCAAGGTGTTTCAGATTCTTACCATTATGAGCCCTCTTCTTTCCAAGCAGTCGAGGAGAAAAGGATAATGGGTTCAAAAGAGTTGTTAGAGGCAAAAACTTCTGCAGCCAACAAAGGCCAAAACGTCATGGGCGATCATCTCATTACTAGTGGTTTTGGACCTTTGGAGGCAAAAGGACAAAGTGTTGTGCCCGTCAAGGCAAGAAATGATGGCAAAGGAATGGTGGCAAGTCAACTAGGTAGTTCAGATGTATCACCCTTGCAACAAGATGGTAAAAATCTTCATGAGGAAGTGGGTTCTTCAAAAGAAGAGTTTCCTCCATCACCTTCTGACCATCAGAGCATTTTGGTTTCCTTATCATCCCGCTCCGTGTGGAAGGGAACTGTCTGTGAAAGATCCCATCTCTTTCGAATCAAATACTATGGCAACTTTGATAAACCTTTAGGGCGTTTCTTACGAGACCATTTGTTTGATCAGGTGAGCTCTCTCTCTTCACTTGCATGTTTATTTATTACTCTGAGTAGAAATTTCATCAACACATTTGAGAGTAATGATACCTTATTTCTCAGAGTTACCGGTGCCGTTCATGTGAGATGCCATCAGAAGCACATGTTCATTGTTATACTCATCTACAGGGCACTCTCACAATTTCTGTGAAGAAGTTGCCAGAAATTCTTTTACCAGGTGAAAAGGAAGGAAAGATCTGGATGTGGCACAGGTGCCTGAGGTGTCCACGGACTAACGGTTTCCCTCCTGCAACTCGAAGAGTAGTGATGTCGGATGCTGCTTGGGGTTTGTCCTTTGGGAAGTTTTTGGAGCTCAGTTTTTCAAACCATGCAGCTGCTAGCAGGGTGGCAAGCTGTGGCCATTCTCTGCACAGAGATTGTCTTCGATTTTATGGGTATTCGCTTGCTCATTTTCTTTTATATTGTATACACATATGTCTTGAGTTCAACAGTTGTCACCTCTTATTGATGAGCTCAGCAAATCTGGCACCCATGCATAGCCTTGAACAATTACATAATGCCAAGTATGAGATATTGTTGGTTAAATTGAAATGAACCATTTCAGTTTGAAGAACACCATTGGGGTTCAGATGATACAGTCATCCTATTCTTATCACCTCCTTTTTGACGGTTATATAGACTTTTTAAATGGTTAGAAGATGCCTATTGAGTGATTGCATTTCTATGGCCATCCAATCAATGGATTTATGCTCTAGCTGACGTCTTGTTGGTATTTATAAAAAGCAACAACTTTGTATGTGCCCTTCCATTCATATATTCCGATTGTTGTTTGTGCTCCCTCGTAGTGTTACATTCTTTCGATTCTTGTATGAAGGTCTTTATATGCTTCTCTCTATATATCTGTGCGTGTGTGGGGTTTTTCACTTTTATTGCATTATTACCTGTGCAGATTTGGCAAAATGGTTGCTTGCTTTCGTTATGCATCAATTGATGTTCATTCAGTCTACCTTCCACCCCCCAAACTTGATTTCAACTACAAGAACCAGGAGTGGATTCAAAAGGAAATGAATGAGGTGCAATGATACAATTTTTAACTTTTGAATGTTGCATGAAATCGCACTGCACATAAGTCTAATTATCTTAGTCAAACAGGTGGTTGACCGGGCGGAGCTTTTATTTTCTGAAGTACTCAATGCTCTTAGTCAGATGGTGGAGAAAAGATCTCACACAGGACCACTTAATGGTGGCATGACAATACCTGAATCAAGACGCCAAATAACAGAATTAGAAGGGATGTTACAAAAGGAGAAGACAGAATTCGAGGTGAGGCCTTCACTTCTATTTGTTTATTTTTCTTTTGTGCCCTGAACTAAACAAGTTATCTGTACTAGAAACTCTACTTTATACATCCCTAGTGTATGCATGTAGACCTTTAATTCAATGGACATGTATGGAAGTGAAATGTTGACTCTTGATAATGGTTTGTTAACTTATATATTCTAATTTGTGAGCCAATCAATAAAAGAGAGAAAGTACATTCTGTTAACTACTATCAATTGGATTAGGAACCCTCAGGGAAAAAAAACAATTATTTTGTAGTGGATAAATAATACGCTTCTGACAATCTTGTATCCAAGTAATTGTTCTTCAGAAATAAAGACTAGTGTCTTCTGCTTTGCTCGAGTTACGGAAATCTCTGATTTTTCACAAAATGCTCAGCTATTGTTTGAGATATTTCCCTAGGTTTATATTTTGATTTTCACATTAATATAATTCAAATCAAATGGGATTGTGAAATGTACTGGTGATTTTTATATAAATGTATCCGAATCCAGTTTTCTCAAGAAATGATACAGATTGCTAAAAGTGTTTTTGAAATTCAAAGCCTTGCTGCTTCAAATATCTGGTTCTGATGAATTTCTTGACATTGTTGTAGGAATCACTCCAGAAAATTTTGAACAGGGAGGCAAAAAAGGGCCAACCTGTCATTGATATTCTTGAGATTAATCGACTGCGAAGACAGTTACTCTTCCAATCCTATATGTGGGACCTCCGGCTGATTTATGCGGCCAGTTTAGATTGCAACAGACATCCAGATGAGCTAAGTGGCTCCAATTCAGAACAAGTAGAGAAACCCCTCCATGCTAATGAGAAGCTCATTCAATTCATACCTGATAAGCCAGCCAAAGGCTTAAGGAGTTGTGATTCTATTCCTGTGGATGCCAAGCTCAATGGAAGTCATAATCAGGGTGGTGGAGGAATTGGTTCCCACCCTAACCAGGCTGAGATAGTTCATCAAGGAAATGAAATGGGTTTTGATTCAAATTATGGAAAAGAAAACCAGGCTAATCTTTCTGCTGGTAAAAACATCAGTGATGAATCTGATCCTCTGGAATCCAGTGTAACTGTTTGTAGGACTCTCTCTGAGGGGCATTTACCTATTATGGCATGTTTATCGGACACTCTTGATGCAGCATGGACTGGTGAAAATACCCCTGGGATGGGAATACTGAAGGATAATACTTGTGTGCTTCCTGAATCTGCTGTTGCAGATTCTTTGACAACAGGTAGCAGTTGCAGAAAAGTTAGATTTGGAAGACCGTGGGGAGGATCAGAGCGAGCCCAAAGCATCCCATCCTCCACCTGTGTTTTCCACCAAAGGCCTTGATTATTTGGAAGACTCTGTGAGCTGGTTGGGAATGCCCTTCATTGACTTCTATCGCTCATTGAACAAGAACTTCTTAGGGAGTGCTCAGAAGTTGGATAGATTTGGTGAGTACAACCCTGTCTATGTCTCATCGTTTCGGGAGTTGAAACTCCAAGGCGGGGCTAGGTTGCTTCTGCCAGTGGGTGTTAATGACATTGTTGTTCCAGTTTATGATGATGAGCCCACAAGTGTTATATCTTATGCCTTAGTATCACGAGATTATCTTGATCAACTTTCTGGTGAGTCTGAAAGACCAAAAGACAGTGGGGAGTCTGCAGTTTCATCGCAGTCCCTTGACTCAGGGAATCTTCAATTACTCAGTTCTTTTGATGAAATGGGCTTAGAATCTTATAGAAGTCTCGGGTCGATAGATGAGAGCCTCTTATCCATGTCTGGATTTCGTAGCTCCCTGGTTTTGGACCCACTCTCATACACGAAGGCTTTGAATCCCAGAGTTTCTTTTGCAGATGATGGCCCCCTTGGTAAGGTGAAATATACAGTGACTTGTTACTATGCAAAGCGGTTCGAAGCCTTGAGGAGGATGTGTTGCCCATCCGAGACGGATTTTATAAGGTCTCTTAGTCGTTGTAAGAAGTGGGGAGCCCAGGGTGGCAAGAGCAATGTCTTCTTTGCAAAAACCTTGGATGACCGGTTTATTATTAAACAGGTTACAAAGACAGAGCTGGAATCTTTCGTAAAGTTTGCTCCTGGATATTTCAAGTATCTGTCTGAATCAATTGGCACAGGAAGCCCCACTTGCTTGGCAAAGATTTTGGGGATTTATCAGGTAATTTCTGGGGTCTTGAAATGCTAGTTAGTCTAAATTAATATAGTTACTCAGATTGACAAGCCAACTTGCCAAGTCCTATCATCCAAGTGGAAAAGCTGATACTATTGACTGTAAAAACTAGGTGTGGACTTATTTATTTATTGTTTCAATAAATCAACATAGTCAAGGTTTGTAGGTGATGCTAAGTGGCAAAAAAGCATACAAAAGCTTCTTACTATCCATTTGTCACTTGTTTACATATATTTTTGATATGTGCCAAGAACTAAGTCTATCTTGCATAGTTTTTATGCATATAATATCACCTATATTTATAGCATTATCTGTACTTATTAGTAAGTCCAATATTTCATGGCATGGAAAGTAATAAATGCTCCAGTAGAGAAGCAAAATAAGAAAATGAAAATTTTGCCTGTAATTTTTTCTGTATTACGCATGCACTGAATGCCCTAGAACTTGGTGATTGTTTGGTTCTCCTAGGTGACTGCATTGTTACGATTGCCTGCCTAGGATGTCACTGGGACTCTGATGCCAGAGTTCGTAGCAGATCAACCCCCTCTTACCAGATATAAACAATTGAATTGGATTCGGTTCAATCCAATCAATTAATAAGCCTGTACTTTGATATCGCCATTTCAATATTTGGAACCTATTAATAAAATACATATTTTCCGTGCAACAGAGAATGGTGTCTAAACAAAGCTCTGCCAGAAAATCCACCTTCCAACTTATGAAAAATACATAAAACTACAGTCAGATATACAAAGACACCTCACAAAAAAGGGGTTAGCCGGGTTAGCCTAGTGGACGACGAGGCTCCCGTTGCTGCGGGGTTTGGGAGGGTTAGATATACGTTTCTTGGAACCATAACTTTCAGGTCACAATGGAGCAACCTTATCGTTGTGCCAATGTCCGCCCCACACAGATGCCTCACAAGTCACAAATATATAAGCTACTAAGTTTCTGCATTTTTTAGAAGATGACTCGGGTTTCCTCTTCCATTTCAGGTTCATAACAGTACTCTATGACTTGGGTTATGGGTGAATCAACCCACTTTAAATGGAAATCTCTCTCCAATTCTATATGCGAGACATTTAGATTGGTTTGTTGAATCCTAGAACAATTATATAAAGTACCTTAGTTGCAAAAATTGAATCGGTTCATTACCACTATGTTCAAACGTATTTCCAACATATTACCATTTTTGGATGTTTAAATTGTTTACTAATTTTGGAATATTCTTCCTTGTCAGCGTAAAGCTTTCACAAAAATGGAGGTTTTAGCAGCAAGCTGTTGTTGATAAATACCAAAAATCATATGCACCTTTGTATCGGTCATGTTTAAGCTCTATAATGATAGAAAAATCTTTTATGAACTTACTCTTTCTGTATATGTTGCCACTGATAGCTTACACTATCTTCTGGAACTTTGTCTTTGTGTTGGCTGTCTTAAGGTTACATCAAAGCATCTAAAAGGAGGGAAGGAGTCAAAAATGGATGTTCTGGTTATGGAAAATCTTCTGTTTGGAAGGAATGTGACGCGGCTTTATGATCTTAAAGGATCTTCCAGGTCGCGGTATAATCCAGATTCTAGTGGAAATAACAAAGTTCTGCTGGATCAGAACTTAATTCGAAGCAATGCCAACTTCTCCCATATTTGTTGGAAACAAGGCAAAGCGGTTGTTGGAAAGAGCTGTCTGGAATGATACTTCTTTTCTTGCAGTAAGTTTTGGATCTTCCTCTGATATAGTTCATGAATTCAATCTCTACATGCAACTGTTCAACTGTTTTGGTTCTGGATCATAGACATAGTTGCTTAATAGTTTTTTTTCCCCTCCTAAAACGGGGCACTTACAAACAAGTGAATTAGGCAGTTCAAAATTGACCTTTGTTGGGTTGCGGTTTCTTATCTCTATCACTTTTATTTGGACATTTAAGAAACGTGCATTATACCCATTGACAAGTTTGACTTTGACGAGTGTTCCCCATTGGTTGAGTCTCTCTCTCTCAAAACAGATTTTAAACCACATTTCCTTGAAATTAGTTGTTAATGTGTAGGCTGTATTGATTTGAGGAGAGGAAATGCTCGCCTTCCATTTTAATGCATTGTTAAATTTATGCTGATGCAGTCAATCGATGTAATGGATTACTCATTACTGGTTGGGGTGGATGAAGAGAAGCATGAGCTTGTACTGGGGATTATTGATTTCGTGAGACAGTATACATGGGACAAGCACCTGGAAACATGGGTAAAGGCTTCAGGCATCCTTGGTGGGCCCAAGAACGCATCTCCAACAGTAATTTCACCCAAGCAGTACAAGAAAAGGTTCAGGAAAGCCATGACTACCTATTTTTTGATGGTCCCAGATCAATGGTCCCCTCCGACTATCATTCCAAGTAAGTCCCAGACTGATTTATGTGAAGAGAACACTCAAGGTGGGACCTCAATGGAGTGATACTGTAAATCTGTATGTTTGTATATTCGAACATGTAATTTGGGAATTATTCTCCCCCCACCAGTTTTCTCTATTTTTTTTTTTTTTTTGCTCTCCGTATTGCAATTCTTTTGGATAGCCTTTCCATTAATTCCATTTGTATTTTTAAAAAAAATCATGATTATTCATTAAAAGATGCAAAACAAGGCTGTCAAAAGCCATGAAAGTTTTTTGGGGGTATAAGTATTAGATGACCTCCCCAAGAAGTTTCTGGACGATGTTCTTTTTCTTGTATTTAGCGTTGGAATATGTATATGAATTACAATGATGCAAGTGCATTTTTTTTTTTTTTGGCGTACTATATTTGGGATGTAGCTTTCTTTTTTGATTGGGCTTCCTATAAAGTTACAATCGATTTGGTTGATGCAGGGATGAATGAAATTATGTTGAAGTTAAGAATGAGAAAATTCTTGAATGGGAGTGGCTTATCAAGGTGACTGTGTGCCATGTGTGTTATGCTCTACCTTTTTCCGTAGTCATAGCACACTTGGTAGAGTGTTATTGGAAAAACACACTGTTACGTGGTAGTGGTAATTCAGTTCCACTGAAGAATGGAGTGTTATTGGCGCATGGCATCATATATGCTTTGCTTAGAAAAATGACTAGTACATTTTATTTCTTGCGAGTTCTGAATTTATTTGTTAATGGTAGAATTTCAAATGAGCCCATCTTCTTTTAATGAATAGATTGACAATCATTCAGGTGATGATTTCTAAGACGTTGAAAATTACAGTCACTCCTTTCTTTCTTTTTCTTATTTGGTGACTTCATGAAGCAGTGTATTAATATGCAATGGAATGTGCTTAATCCAATGCAAACTTCTGGTTTTAGAAGTTTTCCCATTATTATCATTTTCCTCCTCAAATCTTTGGATTAAATTGCGATGAGTTTCTTGTGATGGCAAGTAAAGAAAAACCATGGATAAAACTGTGATTTTAAATTGGAAAAATGCATAATATCCACATATCATTGAAGAAAGGCTGTTTTATATGACAGCACTCGTAGACTAAAGTTAGCATTGATCAGTAGAATGTATTGAACCCATTAAAGTTGAAGTCTTTTTGCCCAGCAACACTTTTATCAGCATGGCTAATTTCTCCACCACCAACAATTTGAAGCCAGCTTTTTGGCAGAATATCATTAGTGTTCTCCGCATCGCTGGAACAAAGCAATGAATTTGCAAAACCAATTATCAGACAGGTCAGTATAATTACACCTTGTATGTGTGTGTGTGTGTGTGTGTGTGTATATATATATATTTATGCTATGCTACTCTGTGTTAGGATAATTTACCTTGAATTATAATTTTTTCTTTCAAACTGTTGCTGAAGGCGAGGGCCCTCGTCGTATCCTTCACATGTTATTTCACCATTTTCATCTCTGTAACAAACGATGCCCTTGGACTCATCTTCATAAACCTATAAGAAACCAACTAGGTTTTTTAAGACAATCATTACATATTTTTCTGCTAAGCAAGTTTGGAAAGTGGATCTAGTGGGTTTAATACACACACATACATGTATGATGCAAGTTGTCGATTATTGGTTTGACTTTGTAAGATCAAGAAAAAGAATAGAAGGACAAGTTTATATGGGTGTTAACAAGAAGAAGTAGAAACAAACCTTGTTTCTGATGGAGGATCTGATCTGAAGTATAGCTGTTTTCTTCAGTGAGATTTGACTGTGTGCAAGCATCAATACCCTACTAACAGGCTTTCTGATTGGCCCAGATTTTTGAATTACAATTGTGGGTGGAGTACATCTTGATCTTACAGCCATTGATTCTGTGTTTGGAAAGATAGAAAAGGAGAGAGAAAGAAAGAAGGTGGTTTTTAAATCATTTGTTGTGGATCCTGAAAGGGCTATTGGTAGATCATTAGGAATATAGAAAGAAAAAAAAAGTTGGTCGTAAGTTTATCTTTTTAAGTTAAATATGTAGATTGTTAAATTCAAAGAGACTCAGAACAGAGCTAATATCTTATCGTGGTGCATTATATATGTTAGGTGGGACCATAAGCTTATCTTCTAACTGTTGTTACCGGTGAACCCTGAGTCATCAGGTTGGCTGATGCCATGATTTTTCTTTCTTTATTTGTTTGCTATGTCTATATTACACACACACACACACACACACACATATATATATATATAGTTTTTTCCCCCCCACCCTCTCTCAGGCTCTCAGTCCACATGCCGCCTGTTGCGCCAAGAAGGGTCTCTGGCGGGGTGGGGGGAGAGACAATTGAACTAAGAACAACCATTTGCACAATCTTTTGAGTAGATTCTCCATATTAAAGACTATGATGAATGTATTAAGTCAATGTTTCAAATTAGTTGGGTTATTTTATGGTAATAATTGTTGGGCACACTTTGATAATTTGATATATATTTAATGAGTAATCCTATTCTCTTAACCACTTCTGGTTGGTGTGATTGACATTTCAGTTTATCATACCATATTATTAATTGTTTAATATATACTTGAATAACTAATCCTATGACCTAATCACTTGTTTTTTTAATAACAAAAATATATATTTTTGAAAAAAAAATATAGAGTATTACAATATATGAATTACAATCACTCAATCAAGAACATTCAAACATATTACAATCAATTATGAACTAATATAATCAAATCATACACAAACTAAGAACCTCTCAAATATGAGACTAGCCCAATCCATGATGAGATGAAAATAATGCTCACATTCGCTTAATGAGAAGAATGAGTCTTGAACCCATAACCTCTCCCTAATGAGGAAGACAAAGTGTTCACATTCCTTGTTTATTCTGTTTTTTAAGACTTAGATAAATGAAGAGATGGAGAAGATAGCTAGGCAATATATTTAAAGATGAAAATACAACCAATTCCAAGGAATTGATTCCATTGTAATTGAGGGCCTCAATTAATAATAAAGTACTATGTTTTCTTTTATTCTTTAATTTTTTTTTTTTTTTTTGTTTTATGGATAAAATCCGGAAAAACCTTACAAAATATGAATATGTACTAGAGCAAATGATACAAGCTAAGACCAGACCAGCTACTATGTATTAATATGACTAGTGGAGATGTGAATAAGTTTCGTAACAATTTTATAACTTCAACAGTATGCTAAAAGTTAAAACAAGTTTAAGAAGAATATTGTTAAAATAACATTTCAATAAATAACATCCAAACTTAACCAACACCTAATCATTTATTAATACTAGTAGAATTACACGTGCATTGCACATGATCAAGTTTATGATCAAGTTTTGTAACAATTAAGTATTTAGATAGAATAATTTAAGAAAAAATTAAAAATAAAAGAAAAATTCTTATAATTGAAAGATGTTTCAAAGGGCTCAATGTAATTTATCATTTTAGAATTTTAAAAAATAATTATTATTTATTTATAAATATATAAAGAAAATGTGGATTTTGCATTTGTGCAAGATCAAAGAACTTTTAGGAAGCTGTTCAGCTGCTTCCGAAATAACTCTTCCAGAAATCAAGACCAACACAATATTAATTATCAATTATCAGTAATTGGATTACAAAGCATGCAACCACCAATCTTTTAGGTTAAACTAGTTGAAACACGTGATTAAATTTCTTTTATATTTTAGCATTTTAATTTAATAAGGGTAATGTACATTTGAGCACTATAAAATAACCTTTAACCATTAAAATAATAATTTTGTTTGGAGCTCAAATGTTTATTTTGGAGTGGGAATAGGACTACCCTTTAATAATTTTACAAGATATTAAAAATAAAAGTAATACAAACACTAAAAATATTGTAAGATAAATACCCACAAAGCAACACCAACAACATACGTTTTTTTTAAAAAAAAAAAATGTTAAAAAAGGAAATGGGGCAAAATAATTACTATAAAAAACCGACCTCCAACCTACTTCTCAATTATTCCCTACCTAACAAATGGTCTCTTCTTGTCCAATCAAACCAATGAATACAATATAAAATCCTTGCAAAGGCAAATCCCAAGTATACAAGTCAATCAACACAGGATCAAAACGAACATATGGCCGATCTGAACCCTATCTAGGAAAACATACACGCGAACATGTTGTGTGCAATGAGTAGATTGACATTGATCACAGAAAGTATCAGCAAATGCAAAAAATTAAACATGCCTTAAAGAGTGTGCAATAAGTAGATAGGCATTGATCACAGAAACTTCCAGCAATAAGAACTTAAAACTACATAAAAATATTTTATGAACATGTAAAATAAATAAATTCAAGCATTAATGTCCACTCCCTGTGTGAACAATCACTTGGCTCGACAAAAACCATCACAGAGGCCTACATTATGTGAGACCTCAATTGTTCAGGCACCAATCTCCAATCCTAGCCCACCTAGCTAAACAAACCAGAGCCATTATAGGATAGGCTCAGCTAGAGTTGAGCTTGGCTAGTCTATTTACCATGACATATTAGTAATATAGACATAAAAATTTCAAACAGGTACATATCAAATTATTTGCACTACAATGAGACCTCATAACTAACGTGCAAATTATGGCTATATTTTTAGCAATAAAATTTTGAATTTTGAGCTTTGAGAAACAGCAACTTATTGCTTCATACCCATTCCTCCCGACGACACTAATTCTCAAGTTGACCAAACCATGAGTAAATTAGGGCCTGATTCTACCAAGATTTAATCAGCCTAAGCAAAGCCTCAACCTGATTTCTCATCACGAGACCAAGCCAAGCTATGTAAAACTTGGTTTGGCTTGCTTGGGTCAAGTCATTAGCAGCCGTTCTTTGCAGTTTCCCCCAAAACCAAATTTACTTACCTGTCTAATCAAATATTCATTGAGCCTCAGCATGTGCTCCAAAGGAGTGAAAGCCAATTCCATGTCCAGTTGTGTAAACTCAGGTTGTCTATCCGCCCTTAGATCTTCATCTCAGAAACATCTGCCAAGAAAGAACAGAAGATGAACCTGTATCATAATTCTGGTTGGATGTTTGCTCACGAAAGCCAAACTTTATTTCCTTCCCCCATTCTTGAAGAAGAAATGGCCATTTTCTATTTGCAATATAAGTTGCATTTTTTTTGTATACCCTTTTTTTCATAGTGAAATCAGAAATATACATCATCTAGAACCACAACATTACCTAAAGTCCACCTTTTACATACATGCAAGTGATGGAAAGAAACTTGCTTGCAACATAGGTGACAAGTGTATACTTCATTGGCAGAATGAGAAATCCCAGAGCACAACAGAAATAAACAACAACCAGGGCAATATTAAACCTCTCAAAACACCTGAGAAACAAAAGAATTACCTTGCTATCTGATAATATTTATCGAAACCAGAGACCATTAACATTTGCTTAAAAAGTTGTGGACTTTGGGGCAAAGCATAGAATGTTCCTGGCTTCAAAATACACATTAAAGTTAATCAGACCTGTAAACCATCAAGAAAATATCCCGAGTAGAAGATAGTTTTGAAGAGTAAAATTATATTCTAGCAGATTACACTAATCAATTCCATCATCATTAATAACTCAAATTTTAACATATATAATAGGCGTCAATATTAGTGAAAGGTAGAGATATGAATATAGATTGGTCTCTTTTATTCATTCCAATAGGTTTATAATTGTCCTAAATGGTTTTTTCACCTACTTGATAAGTAGTAATCAGAACTTTTATAAGCATGGAATCCAAAACATTAATAGTATTCTAGCATAAGTAATAAAAATAAAAATTACATTTTAAAGCTTGTTGACAGCCTAGATTCAATGACAGGCATCTAGCTATAAAAACTACTCAAAACTGTATATAAGTGAAAAGGTACACACGTGATACCCAATTAAGGCAGCTAGCAAATGGGTGCCACCTTAAAATAGTCCCCATAAGAAAACTCGCGCTGCAAAGCATGAGAACGTGAATTTGAGTCTAAGTGCAACTACTTTAAACAAAAATAATGTAAAAAGTTTAGTTTATGTTTAATCCACCTCTCCAATCATCAAGCATTAGCTCCCAAAGAAGAGGTTAAATGTTCAAATCCCGAATGAAATGAAGTGGGTGTGTTTTACCAAAAAAATAAAAATTTAATCCACCCCTCCTAGGATTCTGTATAAGCATGGACCAACTTCACAAGGCTTTTGACTCTTACACATGCAATTGATTTGCGCCTTTGCTGCATATTAATCAACTATGCGGGTAATTAAAGATGCCTGCCGGGTGATACAATTTTCAGGTGCAAGTATTTAGTTATTCATATTTATACATTTTGTTTAAATCTAATTTGTTAAGTCGCTAAAGGTGACCTTTAAAAGGCAGCTTTTACAGCCAATAAACATAAAGGG
The DNA here is from genome assembly GCA_008638375.1 of Nyssa sinensis. Lineage (NCBI taxonomy): Eukaryota > Viridiplantae > Streptophyta > Magnoliopsida > Cornales > Nyssaceae > Nyssa > Nyssa sinensis. Next base: position 1,201,554 of record CM018035.1, on the reverse strand, counting down.
CTAGCCAAGTGCACAAGGCTTTAAATAAATAAATGAAAAAAAATACTACAAACAACCTAGAATAGGAACAAAAGCTCGAAAGCAAAATTTTCAAGTGAATGCCAGACTAATTATGATGGAACCTCAACTCTTTTTTTTTTTAAGAAAAAAAATGACAATCCAACAAAAACCACCAGCAAAGGGGTGCAAACCAGGTACACAGGAACTATACACAAGAAAGATCCCTAAAGGAGGTGGAATACCTAAACTCTTTAAGGGTACCAAATAATCCCAAGCACCTTCCGGAGCAGATCTAGAGAGTATAAGAGTCTCAATCTACCTTACAACCATGGAAAGGTCAAGATCAAAACGAAGAATGAACATAAGACATATAAACAAATTGCAAGGTCTGATACCTCCAAAAAACCATGTAAATCCTCTAGGTACCTCTGAATGAGTTTCACCACTCTATGTTCCAACATTATGTTGTAATTCATTTGTGGCCGGCATAAATCAAAGCATCGATCTCTAATAACATGTATTTGAGACCTAATCAATAGAGCTAAAAGAAATGTGCATCAATTAAAAAGAGAAAAAAACCCACAGATATCATGTCAAAATAAGAGAAAAACTAAAATTTAAAAATTCATAATCCTTCCAGCACTGAGTGTTCATAGAAAAACAGATTTTTAATTTTAACATGCAATGTGGAAATCAAAACAGTGAGTGTGACCAATATTGTGGACACAAAAAAAAAAAAAAAAATCTTTACAAACAAAGCCTGCATTATATTTTGGGCTGTTGATGAGGAAATTTTGATAATCCAAGGATATCTACACTTGCAAAATCAATTCTACAAAACAAAAAATTCCATTAAAGACAAAAACGGAAGCTACAGGTTCAAGTCCCGTCAGTCCCGACAGATCTAATAAATACATCAATTGATCTCTCCCTTTTCTGTGAAAGGTTTTCCTAAAACAATATAAACCCTCTGTAGCAAGCATTCATCCACACCTATCTTTCAACAAATGATAATACCAAAAATCACAAAGAATGACACAAGCAGAGAAATTAGCAGGGACATGTTCATGGCTATTGAATCAACCCCTTCAAAAATCACAGATGATAAAAAAAAATTCAAACTACTGGAATTTTTATGTTGCAAAATCTAGGTTTTCTTCAAATTTAAATATCTTATTCTCCAAAATTATATATATAAATAATCTTGGTATAGTACCTTAGAGGCCAGAGACTATCTTCATGGCTTTTTGCTTGGCTTTTTCATCATATAACTCCAATTTCAACACTATTTTCTGTCAATAAAATTAATCAAGTGCACGATCCAACCGAATATTAGTCATAAGAGGCCCTATACTAATACAACTTATCAAAAAAATAAAAACAAATCAAATGAGAGGCCTGATAGTTCTTGGTGTGGGAGGTTAGTAGCAACATTGTGCAATTTCACTTCATTAAATTGGTCTATTTCAACATATGTTAGTAGAAATAGAATTTGTAGAGATTTAAGGAATTCCATGAGAGGTTTCAAGTAGTCAACTTGGTCAAATGATAGAAATTCAGTTGTCATTTGATGATGTACAAATAAAAAATAACAAGTTACCTAAGGTCCTCTTCCCCTTATAGCTCCCTGTAGCCATGGTGAGTTTGCAAAAGGAGCAGCATTTTGCTAAAGGGGAAAAAAAGAAAACAAAAAGATATGTTGATCAACATTAAGAAATATATCTATCAAATCTAAAGAAAACCATATGCACTAATCATGCAGTCCAGTAATTTTAGTGACATAATGGAGCTTGAAATTAACATAATCCCAAATATCACCACAACAGAGTTCTTAGATTTTTATTTCACAAAATAACAAGTGAAAGAGCTCTAAATAACAGTAAACTACAACATCACATGATAAATTTGATAAAAATGAAACAGTAAAGCACGATAGCTTTAATAACTATGACCTGTAATTGGAATGAGTATTTTTTTCCTTTTGGTTGGGGGGTAGCTCCAGCACAGAAAACAATCTCTATACCTTGCCTCACATGCACGTCCACAAACATGCATAAAACATAATCATATTTCCAATTATTTGAAATAATCAACGCAAGATACTGTGCTTAGTTTTGTTTCGATGTAGAGATAGATAAAAAGGAGAGAGGGAAAAAAGAACATAGTAGGAAAGAAAGAAGAATAGAAGGAAGGAAGAGGAGAAGACAGAGAAAAAAGAGAGGGAAACCAAGAATCTATAGAGGGAAAAAATGACCATTTCAATTATTGACCAAATCAAGCTTAATTGTTCTATTACATCAAGCCCTATATCTATTGACAATCCCCCTCCACCAAAAAAAAAGAAAATATCAAAATTAAATTTGTAAAATAAATAAAAATTACAAAATTAAATCATAAGGTATTGCAGTCATATGCCTATACTGAACATGGGTGAAAATCAGACGCGGCACATGGGTCCCTTCTTGATCCCCATCACGTTCTTTTAGTGACTAAAACCATTATCATCGTAAAAGAAAAGTAGGTAGAACCCAAGTCATACAAAGCTAAATAAGCCAATCAAGACACATAGAGAGGCGAGGAGGACAATGAGATCAAAGATAATAGATTTCACAAAATCTGTAATGGTTTGATTTATTACAAACAGGACAAAGAGACAAATATCATGTTAAACTGTAAAACATTAGCAATAATTCTAGTCTCAAGAAACTAATAAAAGTAAGTTGTAAATTAAATCAATCAATTTGATAGCAATTGATGTATTCTAAGATAGCAACACAATTTGATCCATTTAATAAATTTGAAAAAGTATCCAGAGGGCTAAATTATAGTTTACAAAGGGCAAACAAAAGAAATCATCTGGATGATATACCATGAGAAATATTATGAATAGTACATAAGATTTGAGAATAGAGAAGGCCTACTAATAAAAACGACAATCTCCTTCAAAGCCTCGATGGCGATATCCTTCGACCCGTACAACAAAATCATTCCCAAGTGTAGAAAGAAAAATTAATATTGCCAATACATTCAGCTTACTCTTGCAAAAATTAGGATTTATTTGCAGAAATTATGATTAACTAACAGAATATTAAAACCTAAAACCCAAATTTAAGAAAAATATATATAATAAAGAAATATTAAGAAAATATCTCACATGTTTAGACTTAGGGGCCGTTTGATGCCGCATTATCACGTGAAAATCGCCGGACCAGCCCGCTAATCCCTCAGCCAAACATGCTCTTGGTTGGAGTCCCACACAACATTGAGCGAGTACTTAAAATTCCGGTTATTGGGGATAATTATAGCTTTTTCATGTAAGCATCACAATGATTGGGGTTTATTTAATTTAATAACCAAAGAGCAATTCTCCCCAAAAAAAAAAAACGAAGAAGGCTATGTATGCTGAGGAAGTAGTAGCTTTTTATCCACACACTAAAGCAATGCACCCTGAGAAGTAACCCCTCCATCTGTCCCATACCCTCATTTTATGTTTTTCCAATTCCAATTGGCTATTAATTAAAATGGCTCATGTGGTTCTCCAAGTAATGCATCTGCATGTTATCACAAGTTTTCTGCATTATTATAGCTTGATAGGCTTGATAAAGTTGCAATTAAACTGAGAGTTCTAATTAGGGATTAGAATGCCTAATGTAGAGAGAAAGAAGCTCTATTTACAGAAACAAAAAAACATATGGAAAAATCAAAGACTTGAAGAGAATGAAGAGTTGTCCAAAGAAGAAATAGTGAGCACATCTATATTAGGGATCTGAATTTGCACTGATTTGGGCGACCTCCTTCAAAGTATCGGCGATGATCTGCACTGATTTGGAATTTGGATGATCTCCTCTGAAGTATCGAGGTGAGTTCTTGATCATTAGGGATTAGGGATGGGGATAGTAAGGCCTGGCGAAAGAGGAAACGTTGGAACTAACCCACAAAACACAAAAGAAACGCTGGACAAAAGAGAAACGTTGGGAAGTTGGAAAGTGGGAGAATAGTAATAAAATTATAATAAAAGGATATTTTGGTTATAAAAAGTGTAAAACACATTAGGTGAAAACACAAGGCTTTCCATTCTTTTATATATAGTATAGATATAGATATAGATTTGTTGGACTTGCACATGCTCATATGTTCAAAACCTTCAAATTTCAAGTTAAAAAAAAAAAATCAGTGCATAGCCATCAGTAAGAGCATATACAGACACATGAAATAAAATTGTGTATAACACTCCCAAGGGAGTTAAAAAAATCCATAAAATTCAGTCCAAAAAATAGTGGCAAGTCTCAATTTCATAGAGTATTTACTCCCAGCTGGAACAGACACCGAAGAGGGTGGTCTCTCAGTGACCAAGCTCCCTTCAACTTGCCAAATTGAGTTTAATCTAATTTGGGATTCCTCTGATACCAAATCTTTTTTTGGGGGAAAGTGGATCCCTTAGTCCAAATGGGTTGTTGGAAAGAATCACATCACACAGGTAAAATTTGAAGCCATTTCGTGTGATATTTCCTTGGCCTCCTTGAGCTTATCTATTCTCTACCAGGTATTTCATCCAAAAATGTATCGTACAGCGGACAAACACTTGGTGGTAGTAATAAAGCAGCAACAAACATGTTAAATAATTATAGCAACTGGATTACAATAATTGAACAAAAACATATCAAGCTTCTTGATGTAGAAGCTGCATACTCATCATAGTCAAGGTCAGAAAGTTATGGTCAATTGACACCATTGCTGCATATATATATGTCGATGTCATATTTTGTTCATGGATTATACAACAAAATGACATAAGTAGGATTGGATAAGTCATGCATAATTGGTATTTTTAAGTCAACTCACTGTAGAACAATATTCTTGACTAAATACAAATCAATCATCTCTTCCTTTTCATTGCTTCAATCCATGTTTTGTTGTCCAAACTAATGAATGATTAATATTTATAAAAGAGAGAAAATACTAATGAATGATTAGTATTTAATTCCTACCTTTCCTCGGCAATATATTTTGGACATTCTTCTCTTTGTTTATTTAACTTTTGTTTTTGGGAAAATGTGTATTACTCCATTTGGGATGAAACTTGGGAATATGTAATCCATGGGGGTTGGAGAGGTTATCTTGGATCCCAGTTTTCTTTCCTTTTTCTTAGCTTTCTTGCATACATGCGGAGCATAGTAATGAAACAAAGATTGTAAAACTGAAAATTAGAATGAAAACAATTTTAGCGAAGGGAAATCAAGCCATTTTGTTGCTTGTGTTTGTGAGGACATATTCCTTTCTAGTGATTAAAAAGGCAAGCTCAATGCATGAGACTTTCACAATTACGAGGATTGGGAAGGACTAGATGTACACATTCTGCAAAAAAATGTTTTAGGGGTTGAGAATTATTTCTACAAAATTGCTCATCTTTCCATGTCAATCAAATTTTCTGCAATATGTGGCCCATAATGTTTTTGAAAATAGGATGATATTAATGGTTTGTGCTATTCATTTCTTAGCAATATTCAATTTTTCATCACTAGGCATACTCAACATAAAATGGAAACATACTAACCATTCAAATTCTGGAATTTGAGAATGAGGTAGAAGTTTATAATCTGAAATAACATCCTTTTATTCAACTTGATGTTTGATTGACAAAGTGACTCCATGCTTTTAAAATTATGGACATCAGGAGACAAGGCTTGGTTTCTAAATGTTTCCCTGTGCCTATTATACGTAGGAATGGCAACGGGGCAGGTTTGGGGAGGGATGCCCCGACCCCACTTATATTCCCCGCCTCTGACCCCACCCTGAACCCCGATAAGTTTGTTTTTCCAAAGTAAGTTAAAACTTTTTTTGGTAGGTAAGTTAAAACTTTATTGCCAAAATAACCAATACAAGAAAAAATAATATGAATGTAATATGAAAAACCTTAAAACTAATTTTATATAGTGTGGTTTATTGGTAAATATAGTGTATATCGGGATAAAAAAAATTAAAATATAAACGGGACGAGGTGACCATCCCTCGAGCCCGACCCCGTTTATAAACACCCCATATCCGCACCATTAGAGGTGGGGCGAGACATATTGTCATCCCTAGTTATAGGTTTACTTTGCTAGTAGTATTGTGTTTTGTTGACATATTCTATTCCTAAGGATTTGGATTCTATTTTGAATGGAAAAAGAATTCTCTTAACTACGAACAAAAACCTGTGAGTCAAGATAGTGAGACTCCACAAGAAAGAGATGGTGAAAGAATAGAGTTAGATGGTAAAAATGGTGTTCCTCAAGTGAGGGCGGAATGACATGGATTGAAAGCAGTTTCAGTGGCCTCGATAGAGAGGACAGTTAAACAATGTCCTTAAAATCTAGTTTGAGATAACTGCCCAAGTTTTCCAGATGTTGGTTATTCCATATTTTTTTGCAATTTATCTACTTGAATTTTTTTAAAAAAGTGAAAAAAATCTTAGAAATGGTTAGAAATTTTGGAAAAAAAGGAAAGAATGATATGTAAATAAAATTTTTCTTCTTTTCTCTCATCTTTTTCCCACTGTTCCTTCATATCTTTATGTTTGTAGTAATTCTAAATCAATTTAATCAAAAGTTTGTTACTCTCATTTACATTTTATATTGGCCATTATATGACCTTTTCTAACAAAAGTGATCACGAGATGCAAATTGATGCATTCAATCCACAATAACTACTATTTTTTTTTTTTTATAAGTAAAGAAATTTCATAAACAAGCCCAAGATGGGCGAAAGACTTACAAATGGCCTGAAAACATTAATAGGTAAGGCCTCCCAGAAAATTAACAAAAGAATCTATGCCAAGAGGAAACGATTCCACATCCCAAAAGTGAAGTACATGTAAAATTCTATCTTTCAACCTATTAAAGGAATTAACCTTCCCTTCAAAAATCCTATTATTTCTTTCACACCATAAACTCCAAAAGATGCATAAGGGAATGAGGCGCCAAACTTTCTTCAAGTCGCAAGCAACCCGGGAACCATGCCACACCTCTCTCACCAACCGTGGCATAATAACCCGAAGATGTCCAAAAAGCACAAGAAAGAGGTTCCATACATCTCTAGCAATTGCGCAATGAACAAAGATATGGTTGACACTCTCCTCCCCCTCCATGCACATCACACATCTATTGGCCAAGAGGACTCCTCATTTTTTGCAAATTATCAAAAGTCATAATAGATCCCCACCAAAAGGACCACACAAAAAAGGCCACCTTAGAGTGGGCCTTGGTCCTCCAAATCACCTTCCAAGGATAACCCTCAACACCTTTGCTTGACAAGTAAGAATAAAAGCTCCTTAACTGAATATTCCCCTTTTGAATCTAATCTCCACCAAATAGCGTCTTCTTTATCTCTTATTACACGCACATTGTGAATGCTCCCTAGTAGCTCAATGACTTCCTCCACCTCCCAATCATTCATATTCCTCCAAAAAGGAGGATTCCAAACAAAACCATTCCCATTGAAGGAGACAAAATCCTCCAACCAAGCATCACGGTTCAAGGAAAGTAAGAAAAGTCTTGGAATTTAGTAGGCCATCAAGAAGATAGCCAATTATGCAATGTATACATTGTCAAATCACACCCTATTTCGGATAGAGAAGTTTTATTGATACGTTCGTTTTGATGTAGGGAAGGATCTAGGGTAAAATCTTGGTTGGAGCCTTGGTGTATTGATGAGTCTTTGAGGGAGAATTTTTCTAATCTAATCGCTACCAACAAGGAAGCCTTAGTGATGAATTGTGTCTCTATGGTGGGAGGAAGTATGGGTTGAAGCCATTGTTTTCGAAGGGTTTTTTTTTTTTATTGGGATGTAGAAAAAGTGGGGGAGCTCATGACTATTTTGATTGGGTTTGGGTTGAGCAAGGGAAGAAAAGATGGGATGATTTGGACAATGAATAATAGCAAAAAATTCTTTGTTCAAGCTTCTTAAAAGAAGTTGGTGGATAAGAATGAGGGGGCCTTTATTTGGAAGTTGATTTGGAAGTCTCGGGTACCTTAGAAAGTTGCATTTTTTGCTTTGTTGGTTGCATAGGGTATCTTGACTGCAAAAAATCTTCAGAGGGAAGGATTCATCTTCTGAGTTGATGTTGCATGTGTAAAGAGGAGGAGGAGACCATAGATCATCTTTGTGTCCATTGGAATTTGATGCTCTCTTTGTTTGGGATTACTTGGGTGATGCTGGCAACGATCAAGGATGTGCTTTTGGGATGGAGATGTAACCGACTTAGGAAGAAGATGAGGATTGCTTGGAGGTCAACCCCCGCAAGTATAATATGGCGCTTGTGGAGAAAAAGGAATCAAAGGACTTTTGAAGGGGTTGAATTATCTTCATGGAAACTTAAAGATAATTTTTGTGGCTTCTTATTTTTGGATAAAAGGGAAAAAATTCTTTGAATTTATATACATTTATAGATTATTTGGGGGTAATTTTAGGCTTTAATTGTTATAGTCAGTCCCTTTTTTGTATATGGGTTTCGTCCCCCTTGGATGCCTTGATAATATAGTTTATTTTTACTAATAAAAAAATCACACCATTTTTCCGTCCTTGAAACCAAGTTAATTATAATTGGCATAATGAAAGTAATATCTCTATTTTTTTGTACTCAAAGCGAAAAGCTTTATTTGTTTATGGAATTGTGAATAACTCGTAAGTGGGCATACAAAAGATGCAGAACTAAACAAAAATCTCAAAAGCTATGAGTAAAACAGTAGTATGCACTAAATGTCAAATGAACTCTAACCTCTAAAGATCAAACATATGAATGAAATTCAACAATAACATTAAGGCATGACTAAGAAACCAAGAATTATTACCCCATCACCTAAGTCGTGCTAGATGTCTTAGAGATTGCAGTCTTCTTTGCCAAGTTCTCATTAGGACCTTTTGGTCTGCTTCTTCAACTTGGTGACAAGAAACTTTCTTGTACTCAGCTGCCTTAGCCTTAGTCTTTGCAATCCTCTTTTTGTCTCCAAAATTCTAGCTTGTTTTTTTTTCTATAGAATCAAGGTTGTAACCAAACACTGAATTTTTGGAGCTTTGCCACACTTTTTTCCTGCGGAAGCAGTAATGACACCACTTGTTTTCTAAATAAAAATATATGTTCCCAGAACCATCTAATAGTTTATAAAGTAGATTTTTTTTGTAGTGATGCCTAACCGTCTTCAAAAGTATGTCACCAGCTGATTCATTATGTATATACGTTACTATTAAATTAAATGTGTGTGTGTGTATATATATTGCCTATTGATTTTGAGTTTTTTTTATCAATCAATATATCTTAAAATAAGTTTTAGTTTTTATTAATTATACTTAAATTATTATCATAATTACAAATTATAACAAAACATTAAACACGATAGAAGTTAACTGGATTATTGTAATCAAATAGCAACAAAATCAATTCTAAATCAAACAAAATAATAAAATTGGTAAAATCATGTATAGAATGATACAATTAAATGAATGTTATCATTATTTAACTTTTAGTGTGTGTTATTCTATAAAGATACTGTACATGTCTTTATATATAAAAAGTGGAATTAATAGAATGTGACAAACATATGGTAACCCAGGAAAAAGTTTAATATCTACATAACTAATATAATGCACAAAGGGATCATGGCATTTACATAACTTAAATGCAGAATGTATACATGTAAGCTTATAACCAGCATAATAAATAATTGTGAAAATGAGATAGCCCAAATTATAAAAAGGGAAATAGATATATTGTTTACCAATTGCTTTAAGAGTTTTTAAGCTGGTGCAACAATTGTTATTTTACATGCTATAGTTAAAAGTTACATTTATTATTTTTGCAGGTGGCTGCCTTTTCAACAGTACCATTATTTTATGTGATTAGCTCAATATTGATGTTCTATTCATCCAATGTTCTATTCATGTATGTAATTATGTGGAACATTCCATTGTGGATTATCCCACATGGCATTTTTGGTTAAGAGTCTTTAAGAAAATGTGTTTTGCAAATCATATGTTTTTTAGATATTGGTTTATTTTCATTAGATACAAGACTTGAAGATCCAGGGCTAGAAATATTTATACTAAACTGTAAGAGCAAAATAAATGGTTAAAAATAATTACATAAATGGGAAATTAGTCTTGACTCTAACAATTATTTATATAATATGAGATTAACAATTAATGATTTCAACAATTAAATATGATGTTATATTTAATGAAAAATAGATCATTTGAATCCATGACCTTTTGTGAGTGAACTTGTCCAAAATGCAACTACATGTACCAATGTAGAAGATACTTATTTTACAGCAACAAGAAACACAATTAAATGAATCAAATTTCATAACTAAGCAAATGCCCCTTGAGTTGGGGGGAACTTTCATCAGACCTACCACTCTTTTTTATTTGTAGTTTTTCACAAATATTGTTAAAATCGTTCTTATGCTAAAAGGAAGAAGTCGTGAAGCTTTTGATGGATTTCTTGGGAAAAAGCAATGGGGGTTCGACAATTGACGAATTCGCAAGTGGTCTCTAGGAGTTATGACTTACAAATCTTAAAAAAATAAAAGCAATTTTAAACAATTAAAAAACCAAAGAATGCATCTTGCAATATCAACTTCCCCTACTCATTCCATAATTGAGCCAATTTACATAATTATTCATTGATTGACAATAACAATTTTTATTAGTATCATCACTAGCTTTTGGTAACCATATCAAACATTGAATAAGGACAAAATCAACACAATAACAAAAGCTAAATGGATGTAAAAATTTGTAACAGTTTTAGCTGATTTCAGAATTTCTATCTAAAATTGGAAAATAAAAAAATAAAAGTATCCATCAAACCATCACTAATTCAAACAAAGATGACATTCCAATTTCAAAAATTAGAAAAGTTTATGAAGATTTAAATAAGGAAAACAAATATATACCTCAACTGAAATATCTTAAGGCTTAACATATTCTCTTGAAACCTATAAGCACAAAAACAAAGGCATGTCATCAATTTGCTAACAATGGATTAACATATCAACTTTCAAGGAAGGAAAAAAACAAAAATATTCTTCCAAATCATGTTAGAGAATGGATTCTCTAATTACATTCTAAGAGATCAAGGCTTCTCAATGTTCTCATCAATCAGAATGAAAGTGGATCAGGGAGCTCTATACCACAAAAGGGTAAGTGGTTCAGGGTATATTTATTAATAACATGAACCATTTTATATGTATGTCACAATTCACATAACATGATTGCATATATATATATATATATATATATATAAGAGATTAAAACATAATACTCTAGGTTGATTAGAGACATTTTCTTCATATGGTTTTTGACATACGGTGTAGCCGTGATTTTCCTGAACCAGACTTCAAGAAGTAAGCTATATTCATCATCTTTTTGTGTAATCGTGATTTTCCTGAACCAGACTTCAAGAACTTGGTGTACTTCTGTTCTGGTGGAACTCTGTAACAAAATATAGTCATCAGAAGTTAAGTGCAGATTTCATCCAAGGACATTGAAGGAAAGTTGCCTGAACACTAAACAATTTTTGAAATTATTAAAAAAAAAAAAAAAAAAAACAACATCTTACCATTTATTGGATGATAAGAGCTGCAAAATTAAATGGTATAAGGCTTTGTTGATTTGCGTTGTGAGAGCTGCAAAATGATTCCAGCTCAACTATCAATTTAAAGGTGAGAAAAATGTCACCCCTGTCACTGCATTACTGAGGCCACAACATCACATTTTGTGTGCCTTCATTGAATAAGGAGAAACTCAATTTGATGAAACATCCCTCACAACTCTCAAAATATCAGCAACCTGATTTGTATCAAAAGATTTGTCTACTTAGGAAGTTCTCTTGCCAAGATTACGTATGTCTGGAAATTAATAGTGATGCTCTTAGATTCCATAATGTGAAGAAGCTTCATGCATAGTCATTCTTATACTAAAATGACTTTTTCACAATGAAAAACCTAAAAAACAACTACACTTCAGTCATAACAATGTTTTATACCACAAACCAACGTAGTCATCCATGACTTCATCCTCTATACATGATACACTGATAAACAATGATAGTTATTCAAATTGCCCTAATGACAGCGTTTGAAACAGTTAATTTTCCCAAAAGTACTATTGTATGCTTTTTTTTGGATTAGTGGGTACTGTTGCATACCGTCAATTATTTTACCGTGCTTCCATATGCATCAATCAAGCCCATTCATATTCTTAGTAAAAAACGAAAATTATAATTTCCTCCCCAGGGGGAAAAATGATGAATTATATATGCATATGCCTTTAAGCCAATTTCAACAACGCTGATTATAAGATAAAACAGAAGCCCTTTCATACTTTTATATATAGTAGAGATAGATATGGATATTCAGAAGTGTTCATATAAATATTCAAAAGTGTTCATTGATATATAAATAAAACATAAATAATTCCCGGCTCTCACGAAAACATGTTCTCCTAAACACCACATCCATTCGCAATGCAATCAACCTTAATCTGGAAAAGGTAGGACAATACCCAGATGCCATAAAATCAATACTAAATTTGATCAACCAAATTTTTTGGGGAGTAAGCAAAGCTTGTGAAGATGAGAAGGGTAAAACCAAACCATTTCACTTCAGCATTGAATCTCCAACTTTTCATTTTCGTGTTGAATCAACTTCATCTGGTGATCCCTTTATAGCATATTCCCATGAAGTTGTTTTGCAGCAAACTTTCATATTGAAAAAGTAATCCCCAACTGTCAAGAACACATGTTCTCCTAACACCACATCGACTGCAGGTTGATTCTCAATGCAATCAACCTTAATCTTTCCATTTCCACATTGAAACTCCAACTTTAAATTACGGTGATCCATAGATAGCAAATGCATATGTAAACAATGAGCACATTTGGTGTTTCCTTCATATAATGCAAGAATGGCATCCGAGTTGAATACTAGTGCTGGTCTTGCCAAAGTGACAGAAAATTTTAGATTAGAAACATGAAAATTCTCCTCACAAAGGATCACGGCATATGATGGAATCATGGAAGAAGGAAGTAAAGAGGTAGCAAGTGCACCCCTGATGTATAATTCCTGTGAATTCAGAATTCGTTCTGAGATTGATTTATCAGCATCCATTGATTTAAAGTAAACCTCCACCAGATCAGTAGGTTCAAGAGCAGCTTTCTTCCTTAACTTCTGGATCCTATTAACAACCTCACGAGCAACCCCAGCCTCAAACAAAGACTCATCAGGTCGCAAATCCAATATCACCAAAACATCACCATCTCCTGCTGCATCAATCTCCTCTTCTGTCATATCTCTGGGGCGTTTGAAACCCCGAACAATCTTAATATCAGACAGCTTCAAACAGTGTGTAGCAATAGTAACTTCCCCAGCTTTCTCGAAAGCTAAAATATCTTCCTGTGACATTGCTTTGACTTCTTTGGCAACAACTCCCATTGATTTTCCAAGCCGTTTACCTAATACACTAAAATCAGGGTCTGCGCGTAAATAAGAATACTTCAGAAGATCGTAGCATGGGAGAATTGATTTTACATTTAATTCCTCCTCTAGATACTCTTTGAGTTTTCCAGCTATGTCATCAAGAAACTCTGTATCTGGATGAACTACAACCATCTCCCTCAGTGGTGTTTTCAGAGCTCTGTTGTGACGCTCACGAATATTGCGGGCAAGATCAATAATTGTCATCATCCTATTAACACTTTGTTCAATACGTTCCCCTCTCTTTCCATCTTCTTGAGGAAAACTGCAATAGTGAATGCTTTCCTCTGATCCAATGCAAACTTTCCGCAAATTTTGGTACAGAACCTCAGTGAAAAATGGTGTAAATGGAGCCATGACTTTACAAGAAATTAGAAGAACATGGTACAGAGTCGAAAGTGCAGTCCTGCAGTCTTCTTCCCCTGTCCGACCTTTGAGTCTCTTACGGTTGAATCGCACATAAATATTGGTAAGGTTGTCGAGATATTTCAAGAGATAAGGAACCACTGTATACAGTCGATATCCATCCATTTCTTGCCTGACAAAATGAACCAAACTCTGAGTGGCTGAGTTGATCCACTGGTCAAGCACATTAGATGATGACTTTTGAAGAGTGATATGATCAATAGGAAAAAATGGCGGAAACCCCTCAACCTCAAGTCTCTTTGCATTCTGAACAAGGAACCTATATGCATTGTACCACGGCAAAAAAACATCTTTCACAACACCATAAACTCCATCCTTTTTGAAACGCAAAGGCTCTGCACGAACAACTGGAGAGTTTATAATGTATAATCGTAATGCATCAGCCCCATAATCGTTAATGACTTCCATGGGTGAAGGATAGTTCTTCAGTCTTTTACTCATTTTTTTACCATCTTCAGCCAGAACAAGTCCATTGCAAACCAGATTCCTAAAAGCAGGTTTCCCAAATAATGCAGTAGACAAGACCATGAGAGTATAGAACCATCCACGAGTTTGATCCAGCCCCTCAGCCACAAAATGGCCGGGGAAATTGTTCTCAAAAAGTTCAACATTCTCAAATGGATAATGGATATAAGCATAAGGCATGGACCCGCTTTCAAACCAGCAATCAAAAACATCCTTCACACGTCTTAGTACACCAAAACTAGGACCACGATTTGATGGAATAGTGATATGATCAATATTGTGACGATGCAAGTCGGTCACCTTGACACCAGAAAGTTTTTCAAGTTTATCAATTGAATCCATAACTACTGTTTCCTCGCCATCCTCACTAATCCATACAGGAAGAGGAGTACCCCAGAATCTAGTCCGGCTAACAGCCCAGTCTCTTGCATTTTCTAGCCAATTGTGAAAGCGCTTTTCCTTCACAAAATCAGGAACCCAGTAAGTTTGCTTGTTGTTTTCTAGCAATTGATCTTTCAACTTTTCCACCGCAACAAACCAGTTGGGTACTGCTCTGTAAATAAGAGGAGTATCGGATCTACCACAAAAGGGATAAAGATGTGTAAAGCTTCCAGACTTGACAAGCCTACCTTTATCCTTCACCAATTGAATAATATCCTTGTCAGCATCCTTGATGTAGCGCCCACTGAAGTCACTAATTTTTGCAGTAAAGCAGCCATTATCATCAATGGCTACATCTAGGATCTCCCCCTTATTAATTATTTGATTCTCAATACAAACACGGTAATCATCTTCACCAAATGCTGGAGCACAATGAACAATGCCAGTCCCAGTATCAGAAGTGACATAGTCGTCAGCAACAACTCTAAAAGCCACATCAGAGAACTCCATGAAGTAATCGAACAATGCTACATACCTTGTTCCCACGAGTGAAGCCCCTGAGAATTTATCCAACACTTCATAAGTATCCCCCACATTCTTGGTTTTTCCGCTGGAGGATCCCTTGGTCTTAGAGTTTGAATTTTCAGAATCATTGACAAACCCATCAGGTACTCCTTTTCTTTGTTTCTCAATCGGCAGTTCTGACAGTCGAGATTCAGCAACGACAAAGATTTTTCCATTGAACTTGTTACGAACCTTTACATAGAAAAAATTGGCATTCACACAGAGAGCAAGATTGCTAGGAAGGGTCCACGGTGTTGTTGTCCATGCCACAAAAGCCGCACCATCTAGATCGTCGATTATTGGGAAAGCAACCATGATTTCAGGATCAGATACTTCCTTATAGTTTTCATTGGATTCAGAATTAGAAAGCGGAGTTTTGCAACCGGTGCTGTACGGCAAAACCTTGAAACCTCTATAGACGAGACCCTTGTCAAAAAGCTGAGAGAAAACCCACCAAACACTCTCCATAAACTTCAAGTCCATAGTCTTATAATCATTACTGAAATCGATCCACCTGCCCGACCTCTTCACAATCTTTTCCCACTCCTCCACATACCTCGTCACTATACTCCGACACTCCTCGTTGTATTTGTCAATGCCCATCTTCAACACATCCTCTTTGGTCTTGATCCCTAGCTTCTTATCAATCTCGGACTCAACAGGCAAGCCATGGCAATCCCACCCAAAGCGTCGGGTTACATGGTGGCCCCTCGTGGTCTGGTACCTAGTCACAATGTCCTTAATCGTGCCGGCCAAAATGTGGCCGTAGTGAGGTAGCCCCGTCGCAAAGGGTGGACCATCGTAGAACACGTATTCTGGAAACTCTATGGTTCGCTCGAGTTGGGTCTCGAATGCCTTGATTTCGGTCCACCATTCAAGGATTTTTTCTTCTTCTTTAGGGAACGAAAAACACTTCCCTTCGCATACGTCGTCCATCACTTAGCGGCGGGGGAGGGGGGGACGAGGGTTCTGGAAGACTGGAATGGAGAGATGGGGTTAGCCGACTTAAATATTTCTGAAAACTCTTCCTTCTCTTTCTAAAATCTTTATTCTTCTGGAGGGACTAGGTTATAGCAGACTCAGAAAGCGGCAAACATAATGGAAACCGTCGTAAAAATAGCTATTTAGGTTTACGCCGTTGTTAATGAATTTGGGCCAATGCTCAAGTACACTACTTGATTGGCCCAATACGACGGATGTCTGCCCCCTTACTGTAAGGGCATCTGATCATTTAAATCTATATTAAATTTAAATTTAAGTTAAAATTCATAAAAATCACTCTTCAAAATCTTAAGACTCAGATGCATATTAAATTAATTTTTTCTCAAATTCAAATCTAAACTGTTTACAATATCAAATTTTTTACGACTATTTTATTTTCTAACCTAGTCTCACTTCATATGACTCACTTCGGATGAAAAATGAAAAGAAAAGACAAGGAAAAGAAATGGAAAAAAAATCAGGAAGATGAGGCGGTGTTGCAGACTGTGGAAATTTCTAGATGCTTGAGAAGCAGAGAAGAGTCTTATCATTGATGGAGAAGCAGAGATAAGCACCATGGATCTATCAATCTCATTCCCATGGATCTAATCGCTGATAAGCACCAACCGGCGAAGCTGACTCAACCCATTCATCTATCTTCCCATCACCAGTAACATGCTATCCCTTCTTCCATTTGTACAGTTTTCCTTCTCATGGAGCCATCACAGGAATCTGAAACTGTTAGATTCAGTTGGTGAAGATCAGATTTTCAGGCATGATTTTTCAAAGGACTGCAACTCTCGATCTTTATGTGCTGGGAAAGACTGAACTGAAGTGATGAGCGAGTTCATTTTCCTCCTCCCCTTTTTTAAGTTTAGAACATTTTCCTTTTAAAATTTCCACTGATCATGGAACCTTGTTTAAATTATTATTGTGCTCGTCTTACAAGCTCCAAATTAAGAGACTTTGTTATTTCTTGTTTGGGATTTTGTGAAGATACAACAAAAAACCATTTCAAATTAATTATTGGCTTGTAATAGATCAATTTCAAAAAAGTGCACACAAAAAAAAAATTATATCTTAAAAAAAACACATACAAAAAAAATTTAAGAGGAAATGGAAATTAAGAGTGAAAGAGATTTGGAAAGAAAAAGAAGAAAATAATTTTTGAAGGGAAATAACATAAAGTAGTTTTTGGAATAAAGCGATGTTTTTTAAAAAAAAATTGAGTAAAAACTTAAGTGATTATTAAAGAACATCAAATTTAAATTCATTTTTTACTCAAATTTTAAATAAAATTTAAGTTTAAATTTGAATCACTATTAGAAATGGTTTAAGAAAAAGATGTTTAGATTTATAAAAACAAATTTTTAATTTTAAAATACAGAATATATATTTGATAAGTTATTAATTTTAATTTTTTATAATCTAAATTATCATATCGAAATATATTTTTATAATTTTTAAAAAATTAATTATAAAATTTTAAAAAATTATATCTAATCACTGTTTAAGCTCAACCTAACTCTTCAAAAATTATGTTATGTGGATGGATAACCAGTCGAGATCATGCGTGACGGCGTGGGCCGAAACGGCGGTCTGCGGCGAGGAGGTCGACAGCGTGAGTGTGACGGCTATGAGGGAATTAGATGAGAATGGATCGGGGAAGAGAGTGATCGGGCTTTGGAATAGGAGGAGTATACGCTAGGGTTTTTTTACGCGGGCAGTGGGGATGGTGTGGATTGCTGAGGTGGAAAGAAGTTTTGTCTTGATTCTTGTATGATGTGGCAGTGCCACGTGAGATGCCGTTAAATATGGGCAAAAAATCATTGGGCATAAAAAATTTATTCTTTGTAATAACACGTGGAATGTCATGTCAGATGACACATACAAGGGCAAAAATAAATTCATGGGACCCTAGTACGTTTAAAAACACCGATAACATGCATTTTAATTTTCAACACGGATCCCATTTTTTTATTCCATTTTGATTTTACCTTTTCAGTTCTTATACAATTTTACTATTTATTAAATAGATAATATTTTCTTATTTATGTAAAAGAATAAAATAAAAAATAAATAAATAAGATAATATCTCTAATATTTCTCTTTAAAAATATCACCGTTACCAACAATAATCACTTTTCAAGAGGAAAGGTCAATTGTTTTGGTATTACAAATGGCCATAAAATTTGTGCCATTCATATGACTAATTAAAATTTTAATGATGTTAATATAAAAAATTATTTAAATATTGATGATAAAATTCAAGTGTCTCGAATTCAAATTATATCTATGTTAATTTAATTAAAAAATGAGTCTGACTGTCACAAAAAATAATTTAATCTGATATGCGTAAGATAAATCATAATACTCTTTATCGATCAAAATATATATATATATATATGGTGGCAAAAACTATAGCCCAGATCAAAAAGAAAGACTTTTTTCAGGGGCTATTTTCACATCCATTGGGCTTGCTCCTGCAGCAAACTGAAGAAGCCAAAATTGCCATGGCAATAATAATGCTTTTGTTTTTTAAACAAATTAACATCCAAAATTCACCCGGGTATGATGATTTGATTAGCTTATAGTAGTACAAAATTCATATGTAACTAAGTTTGCAGAAGAAATGTAAAATTTGGTAATTAATAATTGTCTTGATAGTACAATTACCATATGTAAATTTTATTTTATTTTTGATTATTAGTAAGGAACTTCGGAGGTAATTTACATCTCGAACGAATAAATTTCATTGACCCTTACCCATTTGTGTGAACTTTTATTGAGTTAGTGTAACACATAGGGTGCCCACCGTTCTTTGTGTCGACAGAGAAACGAACTTAGACGTTGGAATTTACTATTCTTTCCGAATTCTCTCCTAACCACTTGGCCACCTATTGGCGGTTAGTATGCATTATGCAATTGATCAAATTGGAACAGAAGAAGACAAAGGTGATGAGTAGGCTGCGAGTACTAGTCGAAGGAGAAAGTGTATAAAAAGATGAACAATGGGATGTTCTCACTTCTCATGGAATTTGTACCCATCCCAAAGTAATTCAAGACCTAGCTATGTCTCAGCCAACTCTCTTTTTATCTTTGTACTTGGCAGGGTTGCAGGATAAACTGACAGACCCATGTCGGAATATTTCTTAACACAGACAAGAAATGGGGTTGGACTAATCTTTATTTCCAAACAGTAACTCATATGAGTTCAGTGAGTAAATTTATAAACTCTAAACGCTAAGTTAAGTAGTTAAATCTAATGCATTATTTTGTTTTTATATGGTAGGATTTAAACTTACTTTGTACCTAAGCAATGATCCTGACAATTATTACCATGGTTAATGGTTGGCTTTCGAGTAACTCTTCAATCACAAATGTCGAACTTTTATAACTTTATTGGTATGTTGATTTCGTTCTCACGTGTTATACAAATTCCTGAAATATACTCACTAATTAAGTCGTGCATGTCAAATTTTTGTAAATGACATTAGTCTTTCTCCTATCCAAAAAAGTGTGAGAGAAACAATTTATTAATTGATGCGTACATTTCACTTGAAATGCACACACTAATTAAGTTGTGAAGGTTGAACTTTTGTGATTATCACCGGCCTTCTCCTATCAAAAAAAGTGTGAGAAAGACAATTTGTTAATTAGTACATGCATTTCACTTTCACGTGTGATACAAACATTTAAAATATATGCATTAATTAAGTCACGAAAGTCGAACTTTCATGACCGACACTAATCATACTTCAATCCCAAAAAGTGTGAAAGAGAAAATTTGTTGATAAACATGATACAGACACTTAAAATGTGAGCACCAATTAAGCCATGAAATCTGAACTTTTGTGATTGGCATATGCGCTTCTCCCATCCGAAAAAGTATGAGAGAAACAGTTTGCAGTAAGCTGTGCAAATTTGACTTTATATTAATGTTAAAATACTATTGAGCTAATTTGACTTTATATCAATGTCATGGACTCTTTCATTAAGGAAGGAAAGAAGTGGCCTAAGTACGGCAAATGCCATACACTTGAGCGGAGAAAAAAGCGATTACAAATCTCACGAATTAGTTCAAAAATAAACGTATGCAATATGAAACCCCCATCGAAGGGAAAAGACATATCCCTTATCGATCTGTGATCAAATAAAACTATACCTAAAGAATGGGATACAGATTGACTGACTGTTTCCGAAAGAATACCTATGGTTAAAATAATAAACAGATAAACGCAAGAATTTACAAGAAAGAGTATCTCATAATTATAATGAATTAATACACGATTTGTACAAGAGTCAGTTTACTTCTTAATCGTAAAATGCTTCCTTCTTGTTGTTCTGAAAATAAAAAAAGGTCTTCCAAATTTAAATTCAATCTTGACTCTAGTAAATTCATTGATTAAAATCAAGATCTTTTTTCTGAAAAGAAAAAGATGAAATAAATTCAATGGATTTAAAACTTATTTTTCGGTAAATCTCTTGAGAATTGCTCAAGTACAAATAACAAATTTGACAAATCTCATGACTCGTGAGAGCTTTTCTCTTTTCCCAAAGCTTCCTCTTTTTCTATGAAGTACTATTTCGTCTCCTTCCTCATTTACTGTAAAGAATGTGGGACTATATTATTGTATTGTCATTTGTGAGAAAGCTCAGAGCTTCTTCTACAATATGAGTTACAGCTGAATAGTGGAGTATTTTATACCATAGTTTCCTATTGGTTACAGCTTTTTTCCTGGTTCAGCAATACTGTATACTGTTCAAGTGCCTCCCCAGTCACTTTCTATAACAGAGTTATATATAAAAAATGAAATGATGCAAGATATAAGAAGAGATTCCTCAAGAGTCTAGCCTCAAAACAGTATTCCCTTCAAAGCTCACAACTATGGATCTCAGAAGCCCCAAGAATTTTGAAGCTCCGTCATTATTTGCATCTCATGGGGTAAAGAAAACAGTACATTTGTTCATATGTTTGCTTTCTTTGTCTCATTTTCATGTCCCAATGAATTTAAGTAGTCCTGTTATTTTTGGGTGTTTGTGATTCAGGAACCACCATTAGAGGGCCACACAGGATTCTACAAGACAAGCAAAGATAACCCATTTGTAGAGAACTTCCCTGACCCACTTTGCAAGCTCAATCTCATGGAGACCTCTGAGTTTGTCAAGTCATTACCGATGGCAAACAATGGCGGCGTAGAGGACAGGTGGTTTTCTTGAGGTTTCAGCTCAGAGGAGGAGAGAAGGGGTAACTTCAGTCCCAAGGAGGAATGCGGAAGCCCCTTCCACGCCTGGTAGACCCATTTTCAGCTTCGGTGTTGGGAATCTATCAAAAAAGAGCTTTCCTTCAAAGTGGGATAATGCAGAGAAGTGGCTTAACAGCAGTAGCTCTTGCCATGACTCCCCTGCTCATCATCATGGCTTCAAACCATCAGAGTCCTTAAAAATACCCAAACAATTTAATGGGCTTCAGCAACAGCAAGCAGAGCTCTTTGCTGAGAAATCAAGGGTTACAAAGGAAAAGGTATCAAACGCAGCTTCAAGCTTTCAAGGTTCTTTATCTTTGAATCATCATCTCTTAGCCGGAGCTTTCAATGGCATATCAGCCTCAGCAGATGTACTTCTAAAAGGTAAGAAACTTTTCCGACTTTTCCCAATCATGCCCCCTTGGCTTTTACCACCCAACTTTTTATCTCCCTTTTTTTTACCTCCATTATCGAACCCCTTTTCCTTCCCTTATACAAGCATTCTATAACTTTTAACTTTGGCTCAACTGTTTGATTATGCTCCTCGCGCAAAATTTCAAACCTAAAATAGGTTATTGCTTCATATCAATGTGAATTATTATTCAATTCGGATACTGTTGGTTAGCATTTTGGAAGCACTTTTCTTGCTCTTAAAGAGGTGAAATCACTACCATATTTGCTTTCAAAAGCAAGAAAAATATTCCATAATGCTCAACTGGGAAATGCCTTTTTCTTTCAAATTAATCATTTCTATCCAGACCCATATGTTGTTTCTCATTGAAGGTGCATTAGCATGCAAATTGCGTTCTACAGTGCTCAAAATCACCACCCATTTGGACTTTCATTCTGCAGACAGGTTCACAGATGAAGTAGAACCGATTTTTCCCAAATTTAGAAGCTCAGAACCAATGAAAGAAGGGTTTGTATTCGGGAACTATTCAGAGAAATCCATGAAAGATGCAGCTACAGAGGTGATTCATGAGGTTAAACACAAAGATGTTGGAACAGAGATGACTCCACTTGGCAGCTCCACCACTTCAAGATGCCACACACCTTTCAAGAGCTCATCTCCTGCGCGGCATAATACACCGGCCGACAGGTCAGGTCCATTGGCCTTGGTGAACCCCAATAGCTCCAACACCACCATTGATATCACACAGTTGCAAGAGTGCCATTTAGCTAAACTACAGCTTGGAACGCAGTTTGATTCTGTAACCTCGAATTGGAGCTCGAGGCAAGAAGAGCAAGAAGACATATTAAAGAGCTTGAGACATTTTGATATCAGCAATGAATGCCGAAGAAGTGTTTCAGAGTCTAGGCCTTGTGCATGGGAAGAAAAAGAAAAGAAAAAGTGTTGCCTCAGGTAAGTGCATTTAATTTTCATTGCTGCATTCTCTGGTTTCTACTTTATGTTGGATGTTAATTGTGATTAGAATGACAGATACCAGAGGGAAGAAGCAAAAATTCAAGCTTGGTTGAACCTACAAAGTGCTAAAGCAGAAGCTCAATCAAGAAAGCTTGAGGTATTCTATTTCTCTCTCACTGTTTTTTTATGGCTTTCATTAGTTTCACTCTCTTTTGTATGTGTACCATACTTGTTCTCCAGGATAAACATGCATATAAACAAGAAAACACAAAGTTGGATAAGTGCCTGTCCTCAAAATGTTCCATTGGGTTAATTTTTTCCTTGTTTTTTTATTAGGTTTTTCATTGCCATTAGTCGTACGTCGGTACATGCTATGCATATGTATGAAATTTGTGTTATGCGCGCAGAATTATTGTCCAGCTTAGTCTGTCAGTCCACATGCCGAGTTTAAGTACTTACAGTCTTCACAGGTTTGTTTTTTTGTACCATAATCTCAAAAGTTGCTTCTCTCAGATAGCGGTGTTCGGTCTTTTATAAATCTATCATGTATATCGTCCGGATTCCACCACTAACATGTTTTGGCGTTTAAGAAAGCTAAAGCAATCTCAGTCCAAGATCCACTTGCTTTGTATATATCTATCTAGTAGCTGAATTATGTTGGACTAAAGTTCGAAGGCATTGTCTGGCTTATTGTTGGCTTCATCCTCCTCGAGCCACACACTGCTCTCAAGCAGTCTCCTTTTTATTTTCTCTTGTGGTCCAACCTCTTTTTGAGTGTTTTTTCCCACCCCACCGACACCCAATGTAAGTTTTAATAACATGTTTTCACACTTGATAGGAAAGAAGAAGGCAAGAAAAGTCATTGGAAGTACATATTTTTATACCTTCATGTAAAGACAACATTTGTTGTAAAGCTCATGTGAAGGTCATAGGGAATTGGAGGGGGGGGGGGGGGTCTCTCAGGAAATTTGAATTTATAATTTCAAATGGATAAAACAATGACTAATGTTGTACTGTTAGACTAACAGATGTGACTTTGTTTGCACTCTACCTAATGTATCTGTAAGTTTCCATGTGACCTGCAAAAGTTCAGTGCATGAATCATAGAATGGAGTGAAAAGCAGGCTACCCAATTAATAGACATATCAAAATATGGACAAAGTAGCTTAAGTTGTTACAAAATGTACAGACAATATGTTTAATACCGCCCTTCTCGTGCAATCTCCTTTTTTTTGCACTCTTGGACATGGACGGTTGACACACTTGATGTAACAGAGTTTGAGGTGTTGGAGTGAGAGTGGAGAGACTTGAATTCAAGACCTCTCATAACCATAACTCAATTAAATATATTGTTAGTACATTTTTTAACAACTTTAGTTTTTAGAGTAATTGGTGTTCTAACACATTGATGTTCTAAAACCCCACTATTAGCATTTCCATGAGTTTCCATCCTTCTCATTTTAATTTGACTGATTTATTTATTCTTATATGATTATTTTCTAATGGTGATTTTTCAGGTGAAAATTCAAATGATGAGATCAAATTTGGAAGAGAAGTTGATGAAGAGAATGGCAGTTGTCCATAGAAAAACAGAGGAATGGAGAGCAGAAGCCCAGCTACAACACTTGGAGCAAATTCCACTGGCCACAGAACAAGCACGGAAGATAATGAACAGACAAAATTCACATTTCTGTGGCCACAGTTCTTGTAGTTGCTTCCCTTGTAATAAGCATCACCATTAAACATGAGAAGAGAGTTACAGAAAAAGTTCTGCATTTTGCATCTCAGGTCTTATGATGAATACCCAGAATTTCATTTTCTGAAAAACTCATATAGAAATTCAAATGCAGAAAAACTAATGATAAAAGTTGAAAGGCCTGGTGACTAAAAACTGGAGTTGAATTATTATGCAGAACTTAAGAGAAGATGACTATACATTTAAGAGTACAATAAAGGTGACCCAAAGAAAGAAACATTATCACCAGAGAGTGCGAATACATGATCAAAAGCATAGTCAGTGTGTTTGGAATTGATAAGAAACATTGGAAGCAATGTATATATGGGGGAGAATGGTATGTTCAGATTGACCAATGTATATAGTAGCTATGACTTGCATCATGTGTAGTGTAGGTACAGAAATCTAGATTGCTGAAATCAATGAATGGGATTAGTTTAGAGCCTAGAGATTTGCTTGTACTGCTGGTTTGTTCTGTAGTTTTGTTTATGACCTAGAGTCTGGAGGGGATTAGAGCTAGGACTAGGAGGAGCCAGGCCCATGCGCACAGCTGAACTCTTGTTTCTCCTGTCTTGTCATTTTTAGCTAGCATGTGATTTATGCAAGTCATATAAGGACTTTTTTATCCCATTTTTTTTCTTGCTTCTAAATACAATGTTCATATACATCTTAGTACTTTGTGAAAAAATAAAATGAAAAAATTTATTAAATTATATTTAGCATCATTTGTTTTCGTAATGATTTATTTTTTTAAGTCTAGGAGCTTTTTTTTGACACCATATTTCCTTTTGTTGGGCAATCTAATTCATTCTTAAATATTTGGCACATAGTTTGTCAAACTAGGATTATGAAGAGGAACCTTGATCTAAGTAGGGTTAATACTTGCCTTTAAATTTTTATCTACCTATATATATTTAGCTTAGAAAAATTAAGGTAAAATAGGGTGAAGTTGTCTAATCATTTCATTTCAAGCAGTAAAAATTTAAAAACCATGCTCTAAGTAAAAGAACTGTTACCAATCAAATTTTGACATGTGGCTTAAAAAAAAAAAAAACCAGGTCTGACATAATTTTTTGTATGCAGAAGGTAAAGCATACAAAAGTTACAGGCTGTTTGGATCAACTAAGCTGGCCTGCTTTTTCTTTCCATTGCTGTATTTTGAAGTATGAGCTCCCTCTTCTTCCTGAGCCCGCAATGTCATCGAATCTTAGTAAAGATGCTCTGTTGTTTTCCATGCTTTTCTAGTGTTTTTACACTAGGGTTCAATTTTGTGAGTCACGTTATATATTTTATTTATTTATTGACTAATGTATATTGTTTCGAGACTAATAAATAATTTTTAAATTGACTAACTCGTGCTTGATGCATTTACATCCTATGTTCAAGATAAATAAATTTTTATCCCTAAAAAACTATATAAAAGTAAATGAAATTTGATGCATTTCAATTTTTTTGGGGGCAGAAAAATATCATTTTGGACAGCAACATTTTAATGAGTAAAAAGTTAGAAAATTTTCACTATTTACTTTGCCCTTTGAAAATTTCCAAGAATAACACGAAATATTTAGTTGAAGTTTCACTAGACAAATAAATGTGCATGCAATTAAAATTGAACAAGTTTGAACAAATAGATGGATTTCTTTTGGGCAGTAACAAAGAATAAAGATTGAGTCCGGTGTATTTTTTTTACCATTTTAGAGTTGGAGTTGTTTTAAAATTTTATTACTAATATAAGGTTTTTGAAATAAATTTGGATAAATTATCTCAAAATTGGGCTGCGTAGATAAATGTCAGGTCTGATTATTTTGCACTATACGATGCTCTACTTAGTTTTTCTAATTTAATCACTAATTTACCACATTTTGACTTAAATAGGATCCATTTAAGACAATTCCCAAACATTAATATTATCTTTACTATTTTTTTAATTATAAATACTAATTTTTTTTGTAAATCATTATAGGATATCCAAGCGTATACAATCCTATCATTTCATTTAAGAAATTATTTTAAACCTCTAGAATTGCTCTCATTTTCAAATTGGGTTATGATACTGTCCATTTTCGTCTCGCACACCGTGGCCCCTCGTGCATAATATTGTCCGCTTTGGGATCTGGATTCTGGGCCTTGCCCCGCCCCGCACAGATTTGTTCTTCCTGGGCTTTTGCCCAAGAAAAAGCCTCATGCAAGGGAGAGGGTGTTTGTGCTTATAAGCGACAAGAGTTCCCGACTCCTTTCCGATGTGGAACTAAATGGCACAACAGCTGCAAACTGATGCTGCCCATTTTCGTCTCACACACCGTGGCCCCTCGTGCATGATATTGTCCTCTTTGGGCTCTGGGTTCACGGCCTTGGCCCGCCCCGCCCCACACGAATTTGTTCTTCCTGGACTTTTGCCTAGGAAAAGGCCTCATGCAAGGGAGAAGGTGTCTTGTGCTTATAAGTGACAAGAGTTCCCGACTCCTTTCCAACGTGAGACTAAATGGCACAACAACTGCTCCCCCAGTCGGAACTGGTGGAGCGTGAGAAGCTGGATGTAGCCCAAACGTTCTCACAGACGACGCCAAACTGATGCTGCCTATTTTCGTCTCGTACACCGTGGCCCCTCGTGCATGATATTCTCCGCTTTGGGCTCTAGGTTCTGGGCCTTAGCCCGCCCCGCCCCGCACAGATTTGTTCTTCCTAGGCTTTTGCCTAGGAAAATGCCTAGGAAAATGCCTCATGCAAGAGAGAGGGTGTCCTGTACTTATAAGCGACAAGAGTTTCCGATTCCTTTCAGATGTGGAATTAAATGGCACAACAGGTTATTATGATGTTTTAATTAAAATGATTCAAATTATAAAATGAATAGAATTGTTATAGTCAATCGGTACAATTGAACCATGATAATTTCATTAATGCGTGTTATTTACGTTCAAACATGAAATATATACATCAACCACATCGTGACAGTCGAACCGTAACGACTTAGAGTAACACATATTTACACTTGAAAAACTGTCCCAACAGTACTACTAATTTTAACCGACCCGAATGCCCGGAAGTGAGTTACCCGAATCGTCGTCTGTGTTTGCTGTGTTGTCTTGCCTCGCAAGAAGGGTTGATTCAGAAAAGCGTATAAGAACAAAACAACCAGCAAAAGAGCCTCAGTCCCCAAATCCCAGACTCTCTCTCTCTCATCTAACACACCGGTAAGCTTTATTACCTATTTGTTTCTAAACTTGTGATCATCTTCACGAAATTAATTTGTTTTATTTTTCTATTTTTGAGTTCACAAATCAAATTGAACTGAGGAGCTCTAAGAAATCGTGAAAATTTAGTTATATACATTCCTTCTCATGATATATGGGATTATTTGTTGATTACAGATTCTAAGTTTTTAATCGAATCGAAGATGTTTCTCACAAGGTCAGTACATTTTAACTGCAAATCTAGGGTTCTTTTCTCTTCCTTTAGATCCCCAATATGCGTAATTTATAGTTGATTATGTTCATGTTTTTCGCTAAATATTCTTGCGGGGTGTAATTGAAGGACCGAATACGATAGAGGTGTCAATACCTTCTCTCCTGAAGGTCGATTGTTCCAGGTTGAGTATGCCATTGAGGCCATTAAGGTGACTTCCCTCTCTATTCACACACACACACACACACACATATACTTTTGTCTTCACTGGGAATTGATTGTTTTGCCTACTGTAAGTAGATTGGTGTACATTATGTGATAATGTTTGTGGTTTTATTACTACTATTCTTACAGCTGGGTTCCACGGCAATCGGGTTGAAGACCAAGGAAGGGGTTGTGCTTGCTGTTGAGAAGCGTATCACTTCGCCACTCCTGGTCTGGCAGCTTTCTTTTTTGGCCCTTCATTTCCTGTTTATGCTTTTTATTTATGTCTCTGAGATCATTTTAACATATTTTGCTAGCCCAAAATTGCACTAGATATTATTAATATATCTTTTTTTGTACATGACTGAAATGGAGGAGTCCAATTTGTGTTTGTATCTCAAGCAACGGGGATAAGTCAGTTGTGCATCATATTTAGATACTGTTTTTTTGACAAGTACAAAATATTCAGATATTATTATAGTTAATTATATAAGAGCATCTCCAATGCTAAATGTTATTTGAGTCAGTGCCAAAATGTTATGTTTTGGCATTTCTGTTCCAATGCTAAAATATCATTTATTAGCACAGCTACTATTCTTCTTTCTTATTGCCACTTCCAACTATCATTTTTAACCAAATTGATGACATGACATTGATAGCATTATTCTATCCATGATGCTATATATGGCATAGGAAATAGAACAGCATTTGAGCTGTTAATTTTACTGTCATGCCAAATTTTGGTAATAGCAACCCATTTGACATGGACATTGGAGTAGCTCTAAGTGAAATGCATTGCTATAGCTAATAGCATACTTTAATGCTATTTAGATATTTTTATTATTTGGTAGCAAATTCTACATATTAGAGAATCCTATTTTATATCAAGTTGGTTCCTTGAAATATTATTCAATATTAGCTGTTGTGCTGTTAATTGTATGGTTTAGATGAATTCACATTGAAGTACATTTCCAAATTACTTTGTTGGTCCTGGATTTGCTTTGCCACTTGCAAAAGTGCAGCACTTTATGGAGTTTCAATGTTACTGCTGTTAGTCAGCCATGGGTTACGATCTCAGACGTGGTGTTTTTTCTTGTTCAAAGTTTCCATATTTGTTGCTCAAAATCAAACCTGCTCTTTGTTCATGTTATCGAGGAGATGCTTTTGGCTACATTCTTTCTTTTGTATACTCTCCAGGAGCCCAGCAGTGTGGAGAAAATTATGGAAATTGATGAGCATATTGGGTGTGCAATGAGTGGTTTAATTGCTGATGCTCGCACTCTTGTTGAGCATGCACGAGTTGAAACTCAAGTAAGCATCACATCATCATCATTATTTTTCTTTGTTTGGTAGTAGTGTAGCATTTATTGATTAATAATTTTTTAATATTATTTTTGACAGAATCATAGGTTCTCATATGGTGAGCCAATGACTGTTGAGTCCACCACGCAAGCTCTCTGTGATCTGGCCCTGCGTTTTGGTGAAGGGGATGAAGAATCTATGGTTAGCCACTTCTCCTTGTGATTATAATACCAACTTTCACATCCTTGTCATTATCTTTCATTATAATATATTTATTTCATCTTCTGTTTTTTTTGTTGTTGTTGCTCAACTCTGTAACTCATGTAATCTTTTCATTGTCTTCAGTTTCTTGTATTGTAATTTTATTTTGACATTTATTGGCAGGAAGCATTATTGGTTGTTTAGGCCATTGAAGAAATGAACTAGCAGTTCACTATATATATGGTCCCTATTTTTCCTTCCTTTTGTTACTAGAACCAAGACTGTCCATTGATTATGTAGCTCACAGCTAT
Organism: Nyssa sinensis; assembly: GCA_008638375.1. NCBI lineage: Eukaryota > Viridiplantae > Streptophyta > Magnoliopsida > Cornales > Nyssaceae > Nyssa > Nyssa sinensis. Next base: position 1,171,459 of record CM018035.1, on the reverse strand, counting down.
GCCTAACATGTTACGCCATTTCAGTCGAATCCAATTACATTTCAGAGTCAATAAAAGAATTTACCTCTTATTTCTAAAAGTTGGTAGACTGCATCTGGATACATGACGAAATCTTCCATTTCCGTTTATTAGCGGCAATCCTTGAGAAAGGGGGCTGAGGGGTGTTATATTTATAGGCAGACTGGCAGAGGCTATAGAGCTAGCTGCTGCTACTTTTTTTTCCATCTGCCCCCTCCCAAGGTCATTAGTTATAAAGCCTCCTTAACAGTGGTGAACCTAGGATCATACCTAAGACCTTCAACCATAAGTACGGGAATTTTATGTTTAGGCAAAAGGTTGGTAATCTGGCAGCATCACTTCAGTGTAGTTGTGAAGGTTGTTTGCATTTCAACTGCACTTGTTTGTCTCTGGTCTTTGGTCTTTAGTGTTTAGTCTTTGATATGGAAGTCTCTAGAGCTGCAAATCAGCTGGGCTAAGTTAGTATTTGGCTGTTCAAGATTGACTTGTTAGAATATGGTTTGACCTTGAGCTCAGCTTGCATTTTCAAGCCTGGTTAGTCTATATTTTACTGAATCCAAGCTTGTTCACAATCCTGGACAATCCTCTCACATTGCTTATTTAGCCCTCATTTTTATTACCCGATTCTAAAAATCCTAACCTGATAAATTCAATAAGTGATTAACAATCTAAAATACAGTTAAAAAAAAAAAAAAAAAAACTTAATCTTTTGTCTTTTCTCACTAGCTACATATAATCTGTTTCTGTAATAATTTCTTATAAGAGTTTTCCCCTTTTTATAAGGGACTATGTTCTTACAATTTACAACTATATGGCGAGAGTATCTTTTCACAAGACTGATTAAGCTGAGCTTAGAGTTGTTGAAGCTTGACTTGCGATGCAAGACCTGGGATTTAAGCATGAGGTTGCCTTGTTAAATTGTTGAGCAGGCTTCTTCACCAGTTCGGCTCAAAGTCTTGTAAGCGACTTGGTTCACTTGTCGCTCTGTCTCCCTAAATGGAAGAGTCATATCTGACAGATCCCATGTCGTATGTTATACTCTGTGCTGTTTGTCCTTGTCTAAAATTTTTAAACTGCATTGAATCAAGTTCATTTATTTATTTTTGACAAGTGTTGAGTCAAGTTTATTGGTTCATTGGAGCTTCAATGTGTTGCATAGATCAAGAAAAATTGGCTTGATTAAGAAATAATATAGCCTATCCAAGACACAAGGATAGGAATTTTAGCCTAACTGGAGGCTATGTGGTTGCCTGCAATAAGGAATGGTAAAGTGCTAATGACTTTAGTCTTTCTAAAGTGATTGGTTCCAATTTATCATATTCTATTAACCTGCTATGAGTAATCTGCAGTCACTCCTTTCAGGTATGTTGTATTAGGAATTTGTCTTGTGGAAGGCCCCTTTGTTATCCTCAATAAAGAAAGCACTTACTGGATTTATCATATATGTTCACACATCTTTCTGTTCAATTTGACTCTCCATCTGAATCAAGATCCTGAACATGTCATTTAATGTGCTTTCTGATGTTTAATGTTTTTGTTTCTTTGCAGTCTCGACCATTTGGGGTTTCTCTTCTCATTGCTGGCCATGATGAGAACGGTCCCAGCTTGTAAGCACTACTACCCTTTGGATTTTTTTTTTTGCTTTATAGGTAACTGTAGAGTGGCCATGTTAGTATATAAGTTGTCTGCTGTTGTTTCATTTGGTCCAACATGTTAAAATGAAGCTGTTTAGGTTATCTATCCTTGTTTTGTTTTTCAGTGTATATTATAGACGTGTGCAATTTGTGCCGAAATATGTGTGTGAATGTACATGTATGTATAATATGAAGTTGCCAATTATCTGCATTTGTTTGCTGAAATTCTGCAATTGATATGCACTCATGAGGTGTTAGTGGTAAATTTTCCTACTTTGTTTCTGTGAGACTTGAACTGTTTGGAAAACCCTGAATACTAATGTTGACACTCCCACCAACCAATTTCTGGGTAATGCTTGCTGTCAAAACACCTAAAGAAGGTTAACACTCTAATGCCCTTTACAATTAGCTACCTTGAGGATATAAAACCAAGTATACATTCATTTACTATTGTGTCCTATATTCAATAACCCATCCACTGTCATTTTGACGGCTCTCTATGGGGTTTGAGCCTTTCCTTTCAAATACCTGGCCATGTCCAAAAGGACATGTGGTTTTTCAATCTTTGCCACAGCGCTCCATCTAAATGTAATTCCTCTAGGGTGCCTGGGGAGCTTCCTTCTCATGTAATGAAACTACTGTTCTTCTTTCTTCAGTTTCTCACTATTTTTACTTGAACCATTCAAATATTATCTTTGCAATTTCCCGAGTCCATCTTAATCCTTTCCACAGTTGCTTGTTTTTTTATATTAACAACTAATTACCCGTTTTTCCTTGTGTGTGTATGCGCATGTGTATATTTGCTCACTTTTTTATTATTCTTGGGCATTGATTTCTTTCTGCTTCTATGTATTCCATTGTTGGTTTCCTGGCTTTATGACACAAAAAGTAGGAACTTGTAATGTGCAGATACTATACAGATCCATCTGGCACGTTCTGGCAATGCAATGCAAAAGCTATAGGTTCCGGTTCTGAAGGTGCTGACAGCTCTTTGCAGGAGCAATATAACAAGGTAACATATAACTTCTATTTTCTTTTCAGAACTTGTATGGCTTTTTCGGAGCATGAAACTGTAAACTTGCTCAGTGGGTAATTTGTAAATACCTTGTGTTTAGGTTGGTATTGGTGAATTTGATTGTTTGTTCCTTGGCTGCATGTTTAAGGCATATATTTCCCCAATTCTTGCAATTTATTTTTAGGAGGTTATGAATACTATATGGTTGTTTGTTCGCAGGAATTAACACTCCAAGAAGCTGAAACAATAGCTCTTTCCATCCTGAAGCAAGTTATGGAAGAGAAGGTAAGCCTCTAGATATTGCAATCTGAATTCTGGTTTGTGTGCTTTACAATTGTATTCTTTAACTGTATTTTCCTTGCATATACTCTTAATCTTACTGTGTTATATGATCTCAGGTGACCCCCAATAATGTTGACATTGCAAGGGTCGCTCCAACTTACCATCTTTACTCTCCTTCTGAGGTGGAGACTGTTATCAGTCGCCTATGAAAAGAATAACCTATCATTAAGTTCTGCAGCCTTTGTCCGGTTTCCTATTGCAGCTATGCATGCATACACTTTGTATTAGTTTGCTGCGATTGTACTTTATTTTTACTAGCATGGGTTATTAACCATGGAACCAATTTTGGTTTGTGCAACTCTCACAATTTTACCTTCGATTAGATGGATGTAAGAATTTGCTCAATCTAAACATGAAAACAATCGTTTTGGATTTCTTTTATGCTGTTTGGATGTCGTGTTAGATTTTGAAGAGGAGATTATGCACAGCCCTGTTTGAGGCATTTGGAGCATCTGTGACTGGAGAATGGAAATGGATTAGAAATATCTTATGAGAAGTGAAATTGATATTTTCTTGCATCATTCTGCATTAACCAGGACCAAATATGTTGAGGCATTGTTGTAAATTTGTTTGTTGAGATGTGATGTCTTGGTTTCAACATATGGATTCTTATGCAAGTTCTTACCGGAACTTGTATCGGTATTGCACTTTAAAAGGAGGATTGAATAGTGTCTCTAGCTAGTGAAGCTGGTCAATGTTATACTTGATGACTTGCTATATGCGACATCAGTGGTCATGATTCATAGGGATTGAAAATTTTCCCTGGACAGTTGAATTATAGGAGGAAAGGAAGAGAGTCTGCAGCAATGCTTGAGAAGTGGGGAAGGTATGTGCTTGTGAATCCCATCGCCACATCTCACCCAGCAATACAATGTATGTCAACTTCCTGTCCAAACCTACTGGAAAAATAGAATTGATCCCCCTTATTATTGTCGGATGTTGATGAAACAGTAGTAGGATTGTAGCAAATCTCTGAATTATTGTGACCCCGGCGATGACAGACACCTTATTTTTATTTACACTGGCGGTGACCACCATTGCAAAACACTTTCAGGTTTCTAAAACACCATGATTTAGACGTAAAACCCATGTTAGGCTGTTAGCACAATGTTATGCTCCAAGGGGGAGAAAAAATCACACATTTTAGCCCAAGACCAGCTCATGCTCGTAACTGACAAACAATAACAATTTGTTTTAATAAAAATAAAATATGGACCAGTCACTCTGGGTCGACAAGACAAGATTCATCCCCACGGGGGGCCAAGTCAAAGCCGAAAAACAATATCCAGATTTATCATTTAACAGTTAACTGAAATTTATTTTAGAGACCCTAACCAAAATTTAGATCCCTTAATCGTTAATAAGAGATATTTTTTATTCTATTTTTTTTCAGAGACAATATTTTTAAATTTATAAGAATTCCTTTCACTAGCTACAAGGCCGGCGAGGTTAATCAATTGATCTCCTAATTCCAATAAATTCAAGTCAAAACATCCAGAAGTAGAATGTATTCAAAACCTGATGTATTGAGCTATGGGGATGCAAACCAATATTCTGAGGTTCAAAGAAATCAAATGCTGAGAGTTAAAAGCATCTTTATTGGCAGACAACGGGAACATAGATTTTACATCACAAAAGTCCCACTATATAACCCAAAATTTATAACTAACTAACACAGTATCCTCAGAAAGGTTTAAAAAGGAAAATGGCAAGACATCCATGAACATGAATATGAATTCTTACACCTTATTCAAAACTCTTCAAAGGCAGACTCTGTATCGGCCAACTGCAGTTTTTCAGTCACGAAATTTGTCCATGAATCCTTTATGGAATTCTGTCAAACTAGAGACTACAACCGGAATCTTGTCCTCTTGAGGGAGTATTGTGCACCTAAAATGCCAAGTTCCGGGCACCTTTCACAAATATAAACCACAAATAATAATCATTAATAAAACCAATCAAAAAAATCATTAATAAAATCCACAAAGATGAGGAAAAAGGCTAATAAGTTTGCACCAAACACCAGTGGTAAGTATGGGCATCTTCAATCAATGGAATTAAAAACTCAACTTTCACTCACCATTCGACAAATCCATCAAGGATTATTTGAATATTGAAATCAATTCAATCAAATGATAACAAAATTTCTTTTTTTTAAAAAAAAAACCTATATCTTGCATTTTGATCAACCATTTCAAGGATAGAGGATACTTTGATGTTTAACTATCTGATTAGGCTGACATTTGAACGGCAGATTTTTCCCCCTGATGTAATCATCGGCAATTGATGATCACAGCAGCCAAATACACCGACAGAAATGTGGAATTCAATAAACAATCTCATCAATTATACTCACCTGCCCAAATCCAGAGCCAGGAACGACGACAATTCCAGTAGCATCAAGGAGGCGGCGAGCATAGAATAAATCCAGGGCTGTTTTTGCTGCTTCTGCCGCTTTTATTGCTTTCTGAGGTAGGAGAATGCGTGGAAAGAGATACATTGCTCCTTCTGCTTTGTTGCATGTCACACCCTCTAAACTATTGAAAGCATCTTCTAGTGTCTGCATTAATTAAAAAAAATGGTAAAGAAAAGAAAATTGACAATTAAATAATGCTAATTCAACCGTGTTAGTTGTAACAAAGATTGATGTGAACATAACATTCTAAAAATGTTTGCTTAGTGTGGTCATATCACCAGCATAAGAGCAACTTCAATGCATGTACCATTTGATGTGTCGATTCCAAAATTTGGCATTGATATAAAAGTTATTGCTCCAATGGAGTGTGATTTGACTTGTCAAAAAATAACAATGCTATTTTCAATGCCATATGTGGGATTAAGAGTTACTAGTGCCAATTTATACCATATCATGAAATACAACTAGCATATGCCAAGCGGAGGTGGGGTCCACGCTATTTTTTTAGGAAAAATTAGTTGTTGTATTAAAAAATGGCATTTCAGCATTGGAGTTGAGTTGCCAAAATATGATATTTTTGATCGGTAGCAATGCCAAAATATAGATTTGGCATGGATGAAATGGCATTTAGTACTGGAGAAGCTCTAAGAGATCATTAATTTGCTATAGTGGAATACCACAAACACTGCAAGGTCTATTGAGAAATAATTGATAGATGTTTATTAAAAATAAGTTTGTGTATATAAAATGAATAAAATATTCAGAGGGTTGCTGTAGCTCTATCTTCTCTTATCTACAAAGTTATATAGAAGCTCAGCTAGCTATTCATCAACAAAAATTCAGAACGATATATGATATTTGTGATCTCATTAATTTTTTTTTATAACATTTTTATTACTTAGTTCACTAACTTGTCAGTTTCCACTCATTGAATGAGATTTGTTGATTTTAACAAACCTTCGCACGCCTTGCGAGTGATGAGAGGATTCCTTCTTTCTCTGCAGTATAGGACTCGTATGATTCATCTCCAACCTGCATGCATCCATATAACTACAGTTATTGGAATTACTACATGTAGGTGAAATCATAGTTACGCCCACCAGACCAGACTACTTAGTTATCTCCAAAGTTCAAAGTTAACAAAACACTGTTCAAAAAGTTGATTGATATTCTACACATGCACAGGTAAGCAGTCAACCATTGCTGGATCAATTCTAACTCAGGAATGTTGAGATTATAAATAAACTGTTCATCACAGGGGCTCGAGCGTGTTGGGATTCCAAATATCTCAATAGTGGCCTAGTCTTGAATCAGAAGTCTTATCTATCTCCTCTTGACTTCTCCTGACTTAAACAATCTCCAATTGGACATTAACCTAACTTCACTAACTTTAAGCCGATCTAATCATTACATTTTACCAAGAACCGGGGGGGTGGGGGGAAGAAATCAAAAATGGAAAGACTAACCTTGGGAGGGTTCATGACAAGGCTTGCAAGAATTTGACCAGAGATATTAGAACAAAGATTTACAGAAGCCACTTTGTAGATTTGTTCCCTTACTTCAGGACTAAAACCAGTGACCTCCATGTATCCTCCTCTTTTTCCACACTCCCCATAATACCCTGAAACCAGCAAAGAAACATGGCTTTTTAACTCTAAGATTAACATTTTTGCCAAGTCTATTTTGGTCGATTTTATTGATAAGAACAACATACCTTTAGAGACTGATTGAAAGGATACTAAGGAGATATCCTTCTCACCATAACCCATAGAACGGGAAATTTTCTTAAATGAGTGAAACTTCTTGTCAGGAACATAAACATTTTCCTGATAGACCTGTACAAATTCAATGGAGATTGTCAATGAATGGCCAAGTCAATACCACTAAACCTAACTTCAATTCAAGTTTCCTAGGAACTACTCAAATCTTAAAATATACCTAGAGTGGCCTGTGGGACTGAGGTTACAGAAAAAAAATCTACTCACCTCATCTGCCAGAAGAACAAGACCTTCTTTCTTGCAGAATTTCACAATTTCCTGCTGGTTGTCCTCAGCAAGAACCTGCAGATAGAATTTACCAATCTAACCCAGTCATAAACAAGGACATTATTTATAATCAAATGTCTTCCATCAAACAGCCTCCCATGAATAAAAATGTAAGCTATTTAAAGTTTAATAAATCTTCTGAAATCTAATCATTATTACCTGTCCTGTTGGGTTTCCTGGATTTATTACAACTAAGGCCCTAACAATAATGTCCATGGACTTGGCTTCCTCCAGTTGCTTCTTAAGCTCAGAAATCTCCAATCCCCATCCTCTAGCTTCATCAAGGAAGTAAGGAACCTGCCAAACCAGTTTAGAATTTTACATCGGATATTCGTATCAATGAGGAAAACACATCAAAAAGTAAAATCAAGCATTTAATTTCCAAGATCAATATGGTCAGGTCAATGTACTCCTGACCTTGGGTACAGTGACCAACCAATATGATTCTTGAGTTCCTGACTAATTGCTTCTATATTACAGAAACATACAAGAGAGCCACCATGGAGGGCAATTGATGCAGAGTATAGAGGGTACTGAGGAATAGGACAAAGAATTCCATCCTTCTCTGATCTTAGCAGCAACTGCATCATCATATGGACCTGATAAGAGTGAGGGAGAGGAAAAAATTGTTATCCATGCTTGAGGTTGAAACACCATTAGTTTAAGATAATATTTGATATGCATAATAAGAATTAAGTTGTAAAATCAAATTTTGTTTACAGCTGGGCTTGCACCATCTGTCAAGAAAAAATCATTTGGATCAGCAGGATAACCATCACGGGCTTCAATACCAGCAGCAATTGTATCACGCAATCCCTTGATACCCTGATGAGAAAGAACAAAAAATTAAGTCAAGTGACATATCAAGTGCTTTAGTAACTAAAACTTTCAAGCTTTCCTGGAGAAGACGTTGTTACCTGACTATGACTATATGCACCGGTTGCTCTTCCAGGAATTTGATCTAGGATCTGCGAAGCTCGCTCTATGGAATCCGAACTAAAAATGTCACAAGTAGAATAGGAATTAAAAGAGAAGTCTAAAAACATTTTTAATACAATGCAGTAAGGATTCTTGTAAGGCAAAGATGGAGCACAGAGTGACATGTCCAGCTTTTTGCCTTACAGTGGTAAGATTTTAGTAGAAAATTTTATCCCAAAATGTAAATCTGATAGGTGTCAGTGGTAAGATTGAAACCCTAAGACAACGTGGATGTGCACACAATAATTATGTTCCCCAAGTTTTTTTAAAGAGTAAAATTACATTAATTACAAGTAAATGAAGAAGACGTGAAGAGCAAGAAAAGGGTAAAATTATAATTAGGAAATAAGAGCAGATCAAAGTTATTTCAAAAACCTTCTCTTCTCCTCTCTCCCCTCCTCCTCATCCCAACCAATTACCCTCACCGCTTCTGTTTCAAGCACCATTCTCACCCTCAAATGAGAAAGGTCTTGAGCATGTGAAAGCCACTAGTGAATAGGTGACATAATCTCATTCAAACTAGGGGTATAAGGTATTGTAACTCAAGAGTATAAACTCCGTTACACTGTTGGAATTTAATATTAAAATCTTTTAATTTTTTTATTTACTTGCATTAGGTTTCAAGGACAACCAATGGGTAAAAAATAGAACAGACAAGCAATACAACGAGCTAGAGGAAACTGATAGCCACCTATATTGTAGACACCGTTTTATACTGCATTTTCCCAAAGATACGCGAACAACATAGTTGGTAACAACTAAATTAACAATAATAACGGCTATTTGAATCTATGCATTGCAAGATATTATACCAATTTTTTATTTTTGGGTAGACACTTCCGATATAGTTTTTTTATGTTGCTAAAACGGTGTAAAAATAAAGTTACAAAAGGAATTTCCCTAGCAGAAAAGGCCAATAATAATGATCAAATATTTGCAGAAATTTAGCAATTCTACTGTATAATATAGAATTTGTAGCTCCAAAAGCATACAAGTAGCTACAAGTTTCCATACCTGAACAGACCCCGAGTTTCACTTCTGTCCAAAATAGCTGGATGGTCACATAGTGCAAGGACCTAATATAAGGAAAACCAAAATTAAAAATTGCTTGAGCGGAAATAATGCCATGGTACACTCTAAAATAAGATTACAAACCACAAACCTCTCGGAAAAAAGTAATTGGCTGCTGACCAAGAGACTGAGGATTTCCAATATTGCAGTAAAGTATCTGTAGAGAGGATAAGGGGAAATAAGTAGAGAAGCAGAACACCTGCCTCAGAAAATTGTGTTGAGTAGACCAACATTCGTGCATAAAGTGGTGGTCACTGGGGAGAGAATGAGTGAATAAGTTTGTTTTCAATTAAAGTAAGTTTGTTGATTATATTTTCACACAAACATATCTTAAAGAAGTGTGGAACTAAGAACAAAATCCAGCCAGTTGTATTTCTGCAGTAGTCAAAGTTTGCTATATCAACACCCTTAGTCCGGGAACGCATTTATTTTATTTTTCAAAATTTGAGATCTCATCTTCAATTTGTTAAATAATAAGAGTTACAAAACATGGTTTAGAAGGATAATGAAAAGAAAACAAACTAGCCGACTGAATCAGGAAATCTTTAAATGTGACACAACTATCAAAATGCATTTCAAGTATGAATTTGCAATGAAAAGAATAAAAAGAACATGATAAAGAAAAAAGAAGGCACCTCATCAAACGGACGAGAACCTGGCTTTTCTTGTAATTCTCGTTGCAACCGCTGTGACAAGAAAAACACACAAAGGACTCTTAGAGTTAGGGGATGAATATGTCAGTCAATTACATGGTAAGCATATTCAAATAGTTATTGAGTCCACCCAAATGCATTTGAAAAGTTCAGAAACCTTTGTTTTAATTATTCTAGGGTTGCCACTTAGTGTGACAATGGGTGTATCTTTGAATATGGTTAACAATCCATGAGAATGAAGTTCTACATATTCTAGTTAATGAAATTAGCTATGCTACCTGGGCAAGGTTGACAATCTCACCACGGACAGCATACTCACACTTCAAGACCTGCCAAAAAAGAAAAAAATTGAAACTAAAAATGTTGACATGCACTATAAAATCAAGAAGAAAAATCATTAGTCAAATTCAGGACCAGAGCAGAGAACTTATTCCTTTTTCAACAAGCTCAATAAGAGTTAAGAGGCATCCTTATTAGTAACTGATTGATTTGACTAGTTTAGGAAATTAGTATAGTTAAGGAGTTAAAAATTTCATCAGACTAGAAAGAGTTAAGTTTGTAACCACAAGAAGTTTTCAATCAACTCTAAAATGAACTCTTGTATACTCTTAAGTTACTTAAAGCAAGGAGCATTTTTGGGCGTAAAACAAAAAGGATTCAATAATCAATTAAATCTCTTGAAAATAATATGCTTCAATTGAGTTCAATAAATAAATACTCTATGCCATCTTATTTTCTTTAAGGCTCTGTTTGGTTGTCAAGAATGGTGAGCGAAAAGGAAAGGAAAAAATCTATTTACGAAAACAAAAAAGGTTTCCTCAAAGGTTTTCCCATGCTTCCTCATTGTTTTAGAATAAATTTTGAATTTCTTCAAAGTTAAAATCTCTCTCTCTCTCTCTCTCTCTCTCTCTCTCTCTCTCTCTCTATATATATATATATATGTATATATATTTCACATTCCTCACAATTATCCAACACAACCAAACAAGGCAAAATGAAATTCCTTACAATTTCTTTTCGTTTCCCTCCTGGTTCTCAAGTTCCAAATAGAGCAAAGTTGAAGCAAATCATAAAGTCTGGCAATCTTAATTAATTTAAGGAGATGTGGCGAAAATCCTAGATGTCAGAATTATAGCAAAATGGAAAGACAAAATAAAAGTCTTAAAGAATCTACAAACCAAAACATTAAAATAAACCAGTAGTCAGTAGACATAAGAAAAGAGCGCCGGTACATAAAACAAGAGAACGAAAAGGAAAAGGGGAAGGAAAAAAGAGAGAGAAGAAAGAGTCATCCGAGATGGATTTAATTAACCATACCTAATAAGCAAAGGGGCCTGAAAAACTGAAACTTTTGTTATACGCTATCAAATTTATAAAATCTAGGCGTGGAAAGATAAGATCAAGCACATTCTATGTGTGTACATTTGCATGCATGTACTATGTATGTATGCAAAAGCCACAAACGCGAATTAAGGAGTCAATCCAAAAGATTTTTTTTTTTTTTGGGGGGGGGGGGGGGGGGGGGGAGAGAATAAAAAGCATATGATGAAATATCCAGCTATAGAATTTTTCAGAAAGCTCAGACAAGCACACAAGTAAAAGTGGGGCAATCAAAGCACAAAATAAAGCGGAGAATCCATCAAACAGTTAATCAAGCTGTTGTTAGAAATTAAACATGATGGATTTCATACCTTGGGGTTGATGGTATCAAGAGTAACAGGAGGAGATGAATCAGAAGGAGCCATTAAATCAGGGAGAGGAATGAAAGGAGTCGACTAGGTTGAGAAGATTGAGACGAAGATGAAGAAGAAGAGAGAGTGAGTCAATCTCTAGAATGACGCTGCAACAGGGAAGCAGTGGGGATGAGTTGTTTGGACTTTGGATACGTCATCCGCTACGAATTTCCGCATTATAATTTGTCTGCATCATTAATTTAAGGCGCTGGTGATCACCCCCTTTCAACCAGATTAAAAAAGACAGAAAAAAACCGCCGCTCTGTTTTTTACTTGCTGTCCACGCTTTTCAGAAAAATTCCAATTTTGCGAGGCGTGGTCATCCACAAAGGAGGCCACGACTAACGGCTCTTCACTTTCTTCAACGCACTGCGCACAGTAATAAGAGTTGAACAGATGGAATGTTTTTTTTTGTAGTATATTATTTTTTACTTTTGATCTTTTAACTCGATTGTGTTACTCGAAAATCGAAAATGATTTGATTGATTGGTATAATTTATATATTAATATTATTTATATGTGTAAAATATATATACTAATTACATCATAAATTTTAAAATTTTATAATTGGTGATAACATTCTATTTTATTAATTAATGTAGAATCTTAAAAAAAATAGAAATGAATAGGCACTATTTTTAAATTTTTATTTTTATTATTTTTTAGAAATTATTATTATTATTTATATAATTTGGCTCCATCACATTAAACATACAAATAAAGTAAAGAAACAAAAAATACTAAAAAATGTTAAGACATCTTTAAAAAAAGTTTAATATTTTAAGTTGATTTTAAACTTTACTTTTTTCATTCAATATATAAAAACTTTATATCATGTATAATTTTAGAAAAGAATCTTTATGAGATTACAATTCTATATTTTAAGAATAAATTCTTGTGAGATTACAATTTTATATTTTAAGAATAAATTTATTGTGATAAACTTTTTCATAAGATACAAAATCTAACTTATATATAAATCTAAAATATATACAAAATTTCATTAATATAAGTTTACATATTTAAGGTGACTTAATTTCTCATTTTGATACGTTAATAACATAAAGTTGATCATATCTTAGTGGGAAAAAGATGGAAAAGATCGTGAGAGAAAAAAGAGAAATATTTTTTGTGAGTTTGAATAAGAAATGATATGGAATGATTTAAATAAGATTGATGTGACATGATTGAGGTTGGCATCCATCTCATTCAGTAGACATATTTTGTAAAAGAAAACAATGAGGATAGCATTACTGGAAAAAAAAAAAATGAACAATCCCTCTTTTTGAAATAAAATAAAATAATTCAAATCCGAGTTATAATATAAATGAATCAATTGATATAGTTAATACAACATTAGTTTTCTGTCCCTTTTTTTTTAAATAAGCAAGATATTAAAAGTAGTGGTTGTTATATTTTACTTTTTAAAGATGATTATTAAATATATTTTTACTTTTTGTAATATTCTATAATTTCTTGAGAGTACATAGCAACAAATTATTTACTACTTGTAGTTAACAATTAAATGGGGCAGGTAAAGACTTTGATGACCTTTACTACTTGTAGCTTTAAATTGGGCAGGTAAAGACTTTGATGACCTTTAGCATCTATTCCCAAGTAGGAATAATCAAACAAGCAAGTTTGATATTAACAGTACAAATTTTCATAATATACAATGAAAATCAGAACTTTCCCCTTCTTCTCTAGGATGTGGTGATTATGCAGTGATTACATATGCTGTTACTTCTTTTTTTTCAACCTCTTTTTGCCTTTTTTAATTTTACATTCTATTGTTTCCTTTTACCTCTTGTAGGAAAACTTGGGGGCTCCCACATTTTGTTTGTGATTGAGTATTGTTCTGTCTGGCTTTTGTTAATTAATCATATATCACATTATACGTATAATTTTTTTTTTTTCAACCTCTTTTTGCCTTTTTTAATTTTACATTCTATTGTTTCCTTTTTACCTCTTGTAGGAAAACTTGGGGGCTCCCACATTTTGTTTGTGATTGAGTATTGTTCTGTCTGGCTTTTGTTAATTAATCATATATCACATTATACGTATAATTTACAAGCAAACTCAATCTACTATTAAGAAATTAAACATACCACCGATAAGCTTACAAGCCTAGTTCATGGCTGATCTCTTTTATAAAAAAAGACACGAGATGTCACTTGGTCATTGAAAACTTTAGCAATGTCCCAATTAAAAATTTTTAGATGATTGTTTCAGTTTTTTTAAGATTAAATTCTTCTTTCATTTGGACTGGAAGATTGAATTAACATTATGACTCCGACGACAATAGAGACTTTGTGGCTTTCCTATTTGTATCATTAAGCATTCTTTTAGTATCCCTTTTATTGCCAAAGTGTTTAATGGTTAAGTAACATCTTGTGCTTCTTTTACAAGAAAGATGACGGATTTCCGTTTTAGATCCTAATTTTACTCATATTAGATTTTTATTCATTGTTCTTTATGTTGACATTAGAAAATTTGTAATACCATCTCTATATATAATTGGATTAGACATTCATAAATGGGATATGAACACCTACCTCTTTAGAGGATTTGAAGCAATAGGATTCTTGTTTCATGCATAATAGGAACAAAGTGATGAGCATATCATTGAGCAAAGTTCCTCAACCACTTCAAAACGAAAGAAGACCACTTCTAAAGTATGGGATAACTTTGATAAATTGTCTATCACTGCTGATGGAAAACAAAAGGCGAGCTGTAAGAAGTGTAAGCAAGAGTACATTGCAGATGCAAAAAGTGGTACTAGTAATTTCCTACGTCATCTTACTTGTTGCCCTAAAGGTGTATTTGCGAAATCCATGCCACAAGCTACCTTTCAAGTAGATCAAGAAATATATCGTGAGAAAATATCTACGGCAATAATTAGACATAACTATCCATTCATGTTTGTAGAACATGAAGGGATCAGGGATCTCCACAGCTTCTTGAACCCAACAGTTAAACCCATCACAAGGAATACAGCAAAATCTGATGTTTTAAAACTATACAAGCGAGAAAGGGATAAACTTAAGCATGTCATTGAGTCCATCCCTAGTAGGATATGCTTGACTTCTGATTTGTGGTCATCTATAGCAACAGATGGGTATTTGGCACTAACTGCACATTATGTGGATGAGAACTGGATATTGCAGAAGAAGATTTTGAGTTTCCATCATATGCCCCCACCACATAGTGGTCCTATTCTAGTGGAGAAAGTTATACATTTACTAAAAGAATGAGGCATCGAGAAGAAAGTATTCTCCCTTACCTTGGATAATGCCAAGTATAATGATGGGTTAATTGATGTTTTGAAGCGTCATCTTTCTTTAACTGACACTTTATTTTGTGGTGGAGAGTTTTTTCACGTGCGCTGTGGTGCGCACATTTTGAATCTGATTGTGCAAGCTGGTCTTAAGGTGATTGATGAAGCAGTCAACAAGATTAGAGAAAGTGTCAAGTATGTTAGAGTTAGTGAAGGAAGAAAGATCAAGTTTGCTGAATGCATTGCTCAACTATCTTTAAGTTGTAGTAAGAAAGTATGCCAAGATGTGCCAACGCGGTGGAATTATACATATCTGATGATTGATGGTGCTTTAATGTATCGTCGTGCATTTGACCAACTACAACTAATTGATGTACATTTTAAGACTTGCCCATCAGATGATGAGTGGGTTAAGGTTGAAAATATTGCCAAGTTTCTAAAACCTTTTTATGATATCACCACACTTTTTTCTGGTTTTCATTACCCAACAGCGAATTTGTATTTTCATGGGGTTTGGAAGATACAGATGCTAATAAAGGAGGAAATAAGAAATTCATGTGATGCTATAAGTAGCATGGCCAAACAAATGAAGGAGAAGTTTGACAAGTATTGGGAGTGTTATAGCGTTGTGTTATCTTTTGCCATCATATTGGATCCACGCTATAAGTTACAGTTTGTAGAGTTTTGTTTTAAAAAATTATACCCAGCGACATATGTGGATAGGGTAAAGTTCATCCGGGACAAGTTATATATGTTATTTGAGGAATATATGTGTCTCTCTTCTATTTCTACATCGAATCAATCATCAGTGGCTTGTGCTAGTGGAGGTGATAATATAGGTGATGAGATGGATGTAAGTAAAATTGGTTGGTTCTTTATTTCTAGATTATATTTCTTACTTTTATTATTTATAATTATGAAATGTTTAATTTGAATAGGAATTTGATATATATGAGAGTCAACACTATGGCTTGACCAGAAACAAGTCACAGTTGGATTTGTTCTTGGAAGAGCAAAAGTTTGATCGAAAGCAAGATCTAGATATCCTTACTTATTGGAAGGCTAACAAATTGCGGTATCTTGAACTTGCTTTGATGGCACGTGACATTTTAAGTATTCCTATCACAACTGTTGCATCGGAGTCGGCTTTTAGCATTGGGAGTCAAATTCTTAATAAATATCGCAGTTCAATCGTACCAAAGAATGCGGAGGCTTTGTTATGCACACGAGATTGGTTGTACGAGAAAGGTAATATTAAGTGTAAGTAATTACTTGGGATTTTTATATTGTATATATGTACATAAATATTTATTTAATTTATTCTAACCGGTATTTCTCAAATGTAGTTTCAAATGAAGATGAGGAAGATGAAGAACTTGCCGAGGATTTTGAAAGCATAATTACAACCCTAAAAAATAGTTCAAATGATTCGCATTCTAGTTTCTCATAAGCCATTTAGGTTAGTCATTCTAGTTCAAATGTCTATGTCTGTTCTGGTTCATGTTAAAACACTGAAATCATGTTTACTAACTTCTGTTGCTTTTTGGAATTTTATTTGTATTTCAGGATCAGTTTGGGCACCACCGGATGAGCTGTTCTTTGTACCTCCATGTTGCTGTTCAAAGTGAATGACCTATCCCTGCTTGTTGAATGATGAAGTTTAGGGTCTTAGTCCCCATACTAGAAATTGCAGGCACAAATCCCTCAGTACTGTGTGACTGTGACTTACTTGTAATCTTTACAAATACATGGTTACTAAAAATTTGTTTTAAAGTTCTTATTTATTTGATCTTACTGTACTCTGTGGCCACTAAATATTAGTTACTGCATTTATTTCTGTGGTTGGAATTTTTTTTATGTTGGCTTTCCAGATGACACCAAAGGAGTATGATTAATAGTTGAAGTCCTTTGTTATTTTTGTGGTAAGTGCTGGAAGTGGCAACTCTTATATTGATTGATTTTAGCAGTAGAAAAAAAATCTTATCGTGTCAGGGAAACTTGTAAAAAAGAAAAGAAAAGTGGAAGTTCTATGTGCTTTTAAATCCCCTAGTCTCTCATCTGTGGAGCCTTGGGTGAAACAAAATCCATGCATATAAATCCCCGAGTTTGTGCAGTAGAAAGTGATAACACATCAGGGTGGCTGTTTTCAGCTCGCAACTTCAGCTGTATACTATGTAATTTTGGTGTGGTGATGATTCACAATCTCATCTCTTCTTTGTTTGTTTTTTTTTTCATAAAAGGCATGCACTATATATACTGGGTAGAAAGCAAATTTTCATGCATATAAATAAAAATTTTCATCATTAAATTAAGAAATTGTGTGAGAAATCTTCAAATTGAATTTGTTAAATTATCTGATTTTTAGAGGGAAAAAAGAACTTTTTTTTGTTTTTAACTTTATTTCTAGTCATTCTCAAAAACGAGTCAACCCGACCCGACCCGACCCGACCCAAGCTTGACCCGACCCGCATAGACCCGTTTAGATGCAGGTCATATATGGGTTTGACCCGTTTTCAACCCGCCCAAACCCGCTCAACCCGCCCATTTTGCCAGGTCTATATATAATCTATATATTCTGAATGGTCTACAGCCTAAAAGAATTATCTTGATCTAACATTATATATTCTTATATTGCGTTTGGTAACATTACGTTCACTGCTTAGAATTAGAATTGGAAGTTTAGAATTAATGTGACTTTGAATTTAAATCTCAACTGTATCAGACATGGGCCAGTTACAGGCACAAATATATATATATATATATATATATGATACAATTCAGTAAAACATGTAAGCAACATTAATGTATTTTTCAAATTATCTTTAATCACAAACCTTACATTGAACTATTAACAATAATCAAAAGAATGTTACAAAATCACTTTTAAAAATAGGAACAAAATTAAAGGTGCTCACAGGAACAGGATTATAATAGTTGGGTGTCATAACAATCCAAACAAGTTTAATGTCTCTCTAATCCGAGTATTGTCATAAGGAAGAATCAAAAACCACATTTGCTTCTGGAAGCCAATCACTGCCCTGTATGAAAGATTCGACTGTGTACTTTGAGGCCTGGTCTACTGTGATGCTAGGCTTATATCCCGCCCAATTAACCCGTTTGTCCACACTTGATCCTGGGCCGGTATTTTGGTACTCGGCGTAGAATATGGTGCTGGGTGGATCAACATTGCTGACCCATTCGATCCAGCCCGAGGGATTCAAGAATGGGCCAATATCGGTCTGCATGATAACTGTGGTTGAGTAATCCTTCCAAGGCCTGCCAAGGTATGTTGGAGCTGTAAGATTATCTAAAGGAGTCATGGTGCATTTCTGGATAGAAATGCCAGTGTTCTGATTGGCTTCCTTCTTTCCCTGAGCTGTTATGGTGACGAATTGATTGGGCAGTGGTTGCCTGGGCTGGATGTTGCAGCTCTGGAAGACGACGGCGGCGTTTCCAAATATGAAGTCGATGGTGCCGGTTATGTCACAGTCGCGGTAGAACTGGCGGTTGGAATGGGCGTAAAGGGTGTCTTGGAAGGCATCAAACGAGCATCTGTAGAACACGGATAAGTCAGAGCCAGACCGGAAGGCCACTGCCTGGTGCTTCTCTGCACCGGCCGTGTTCTTGAATCCGATGTCTTTTGCAATGAAGCCCTTTCCTACAGCAGCTGATAATTGTATATATAATCAAGTGTCAGTAGTTGTCCTGGTATAATTTGATTATTTTTAAGTGGACAGGAAAATAAGATGAAAATAAAACACAGAATAAGAAATAGTTTTAAAATTTAAAATGTCATTCAAGGGATGAGGTTGTAAATGAATCGAACCGAGCTATATTAAGTATTGGGTTGTTCAAGCTTGACTCGTAAAAATAAACGAGTTCCAAATTGTGTCACAACTCAACTTGTTAATTTTCGAGTCGATTCCGAAGAAATTTTTAATCGAGTCAATTGCAAGTTTATTGAGTTGCTTGAGTTTTTTATAAAGTATTAGATTACTTAATAGTTTATTGAGTCCAGACTTGACTTATTTATTTTGTCAACTAATCTCAAATGAGCCTCTAATCAAACCAAAATTTAGTTTTACAGCCCTGTCAAAGGATGACTATAAATATCAAAGAAATTCCAACTAAATTGCACACTTAATCACCTTAATATTTGTCAATATGTTCAGGACAAATTCATCCCATCCCTTTTCACATATCAATCTAAGGAATAGTTAGCAATGCGTTGCGCGATACGACATGTTATTTTTCTATTCATTATCTTTCAAGATCAATCGTGATCTTCCAAATTTTAAGGATGCAATAAACGAATACCCGCTTCATCCAAATGTGTAAAAGATCCCCCCACCAGCTAATCTACCATATAAAATTTTTATTATTCTATATATTATATCCATATATATATATATATATTTTGTTTTGGTATGTACCATACTTTATTTCTTCCTCATAAGATGAGATGAAAATGACACTGATTGACAAGGAATAAACTATCAAGTGTTAGTAGTTGTCATGGTAACAATTAATGTTACTCTCTCTTAATGTCCAAACAAATAAAGTGCCAACCATTATCATATAATCATTCTGTATATGTGTTTTGTTTTGTTTTTATTGAATTCACATGCTTACTTACCGAAAAAATTAAAATAAAAAATAAAAAAGATGCCAGTGGCACAGCAGGCCATTTTAGGCAAAATGACAATCTCAATAATCTAGTCTGAACCGGCTCAGTTGCTTTATAGAGAATAATATATAAAAACACAATATATTTCTGATAACACAGACAAACACATCTCCTCCCATTGAGTCTGCCGATGTGGGACCACACCATTAACAATTCTGTGAATGATAATTGATAAACCCATACTTGCACATGGCTGTGGGTCTCTCAAAAGTAAAAACATTCATCAGTGGTTGGGCAGAGGGTATCGCATCAAAACACATGGTAAGATACAAACCATGTGGCTTTCCTACATCCTATATTTGCCCTCATCGGATGCCCGAACCCGGGCCGGAGAAGTTTTTAGGTGAAGTCTGTGCATGAAACAAGTCCATCAATATATATGTCATGTCCCGTGTCATAAATTTTCATTTACCTAAAAATTTCATAACCAATTTTCTCACTCCACACAAGGTGATTGGACGAGAAAATTGACTTAGAAAATTTGAGCATTTTCCCTAAAATTATGACAAAAATTCCAACAAAATTATACACCTAACTCATCATTTTCAAACGTATTTTCAATGGACTATGAATGATCGAATTATATACTATAAAGGATGAGTTATAGGTAAGAAATTACCGAAGGTGGCAGTGGAGAAGGTTGGGGTCCCATCAATGAAGTTCAAGCTGCCGGAGACGATGGTCCGAGTATTGCCGTCACCGTAAATCATCACATTCCACTTTGATTTATCCAGAATAATGTTCTCCTCGTATACCCCTGACTTCACATATATCACGAATCGCGAATCACTCTTCTTCGGCACCTTCAACACCGCCTCTTTAATCGTCTTAACGTCTCCACTGCCGTCCTTCGCCACCGTCACAGCTGCCGTTGGATTGGAGTCCTGGAGCAGCCTCCGATCACCAGCGCTAACCCAATCCGGAAACTCCGAATCAGGCGTCCCCAACAGCCTCCGATGAATCGGAAGATTGAACTTGGAAAGAATACCTAATATCTTACTAACAATGGCCAAACTATTGCTCGCAAACTCGGTCGAGTTCTTGATTAGACCTCTCACATCTTCCAGCAGAGCAATAGAAGCAGTAGAATTTAATTCCGCGAGAGCATCCAAGCACGTCTCCTGATCTGTAATGGTGGTGCTCAGCCAAGTTCTAAGGTCGTTAATTTTCGATGGGGATAGTAATTTCTTGCTCTTATTCACGTCCATTGATGAGATCGAATCGTTTACAGTATCGATGGCATCTTCGAACACGGTTTGGCAAACACTCAGAGCATTCTTCACTGATTCATCATTGATTTTAGCCATCATCGTCTCCGGAAGTGAAGACAACTTCGAGAGTTCGTTTAAAATGACATGTAAGGAGAGCTTGAAGAGCTCTTCAGGATCATTGGTGGTGTTGGAAGTTTCGAGTGCCGATATGCTGAAAAAGCATGAATCCGGGTGCTGAGTCACGCTACAGACGGCTTTGAGAGACTCGGCAGTGGACGTCGGGGACGAGGACGAAGGAACTACTTTGGAGTCGGTGTTTCGCTTGTGTATCACAGTTCCAGCGACGACACCGATGATCGCTGCAACTAATACGATGCAGGAGACAATGACGATGATGAGACGCTTGCGAGTCTTTTTGCGGAATGCTTGTTCTTCGATCTCATCGACCTTGCCATAGCCCTTGAAGGACTTGATCGAATCCATCACAGTGCCTCTTTAGCTTGCCAATCTTGGGGCTTTTTGCGGGGAGAGTGTCGGTGAGATGAAAATAGAAGTTTGGGCTGTTTGATCGATGTCTGGTGTCATTATAAAGTGGAAGAAGGATATCTTTTACTTCTTCTTTGATGCTTCTTGAAGGTGTAATCATAATTAACTTATTTAAATGTCACAATCAATTAATAAAACCACTCAATTACCTTCACTAAACAAACTTTATCTACTTTATTTGATATAATTAAAGTTGAATTGACAAATGAAATCCGTGAGAGTGAAAAAATCCGGGTGTGAAAATTCATTAATTCACTTAAAAAGAGGTTAAAGGCATAACCTAGTGATACTCCATCCAGTAAAAACTTAAAATGAAACTGAAAAAGTCCATTGATAAGAACGAAAATTTCAAGTATGGACACATATTGGATGCTAGGTTATTTAAGTCATTTCATCAACCATGCATATCTAGCCAAGCCATGGTATGTTTTGTCAGCTGCAATAATATATGTCAATTACTACAGAGTTCAGACAGCGGGCCGTACGACGCGTTCCAGGCTCCAGCTGGGTGTCCGTCCAGCATCTCTAATGACAGATTTCACGCGGAGACCATAAAAAACCACAGTTTGTGAACTCATCCATGCACCTTACACACTAATCACCCACCATAACCCTACAGTCGTGGGGTTTAATTTTTAATATGAATAAAGATAAATGTCTTACATTTATCAGATGGTATTCACTGAGTTCATTATGTGGGGAAAAAAGTTCAGTGCTATTGTAGTGTCCTGTTGCTACTATCGTAACGTGGGTAATATAATAAAACTTATATAAATTTACAAAAGTGACATATTACAGGGACAATAACATAATATTATTATATTATTTAATATTTTATAAAATTTACGTAAGACTTTGTATTACTCAAATTTTAAAAACTCTCACAAATAATTTCTAAATGAAACTGGAGTTTATTTGTGAGTTTTGCGATAGATCTAGTAAATGATGAATCTCAAATAATGATAAGACATTCTGTATCAATTGTCTTATTTTGTAATTCATGTTCCCTTAAAAATATTAGATTCAAAATTAATTGTTTAATTGAAATAGTGACGTAAGGGAATAAAAAAAATATAAACAAACAAAGAAAATTCAAAGTTAATTAATATCTCGTAAATTGTGTAACTAAAATCTTGTTGAAGGGGAAAACTCTCGGCCTCACGTACTGTTTTTGACTTACTTTTGGTTGGCAGACCTCTCACGGCACATACTTTCTTTCTCTGCTTTTTTTTCTGCGGCTTGCGGCTTTTAGCGGTGGCGCGCACACAGCACCCGCAGCATCCTTTTTATATATATATATATATATAATGTCTAATCCTAATTGAATTAATAATATCATTTTTATTAAAATAAAAACTTTTATTTTTATTAAAATAAAAAAAATCAAATTCTATCACTATTATAATTCAATTTTAAAAATTTTATTAAAAATATAAAAACTTAACTTAATTGACTCACAAAATAAAAACTCACTCATGAGTCACGCGATGGATTACAATGTGTGAAAATGAAAGAGTGACATTCATTTTTATTGGGTAGACTTCATGTTTACGTGAGAGGTGAGATAGATGTAGGTTACTAGAGGGCTTTTGCTTGATTGGGAAACGGACCAATTTTCATTAACGGCAGACAATATGGAGTGATTACATCTTGAAAATGGTGCTCGCACGTGGACCCTCTCATCTTCGTCACCGTTTCATTTGACCTTTTATTATTTTTTGTTGAAATCCTCCATAATGTCACTGTTGGAGGGGCGGTCGACTATTGTCACATTCCCTTGTCAACATACATATATAGTGCCATTCAAATTCACATTCACATTAATATATTAAGGAACATTTTTGATTCAATATATCTTTGGGCTTTTTTTTATTTGGACGGATCCGAATTACAAACCAACCATCGCCATGTGCTTCATCATGCGAATCTAAACTCCGCGTCCCCCCGGCAATTGCGCCTGTTATTTCTCCGCAAATTTCTCCTCTTTTTTGACCTTTTCTTTCTTTCTCAATTTCACTTATAATTAATTATTAATTTAAAAAATATTGCATAAAAACAAAATGAGGAGGACAGAAAAAATATCCCTGTTGGACTCCATCAACTCAATTCTAGCATAATTGTAATGTTGGTTCGTGAAATGCACCGATAACATCTTATCATGTAAGTATTATATCAGTTGGGTGTTTCTTAAAATTTAAATTTTATGTCTAAATGACAAAATATTATTATCCTAATTCATGAATTGAGTCCACGGTAAAACGTACGATTGTCAACTTAAGGCTGATCAATTTTTAATCCATGAACCGGGTTCATGACTATTCTCTCATAGGTTCTGTCGCATATTCTTTTAATGGTATAATGTCGTATGCATTATGATTTATTCTTTTTAATAAATCATAGTACATGTGATAAAATATTATTAAAATACACTGTCATACGATGATCCAGTCTCACATAAAAAACATCTAGTTGATTAGATACCTCATTGCTTCAAAATTGGTCATCCAAAAATCAAGTTTTCTAGACAAGTAATCAAATTGGTTTCTTAATTGAACCCATGCACAAAAAAGCTCAATAGTATTTGATATGATCCACCAACAAACTAAAATTCAATAAAAAAAGTTCAAAATGCTATATTTTAAGATGAGGAGGAAAATGGCCCAGTTTTGGGAATTAGGTAAATTGTCAATCCTAGTGATGCACACTTTATACAATTGCAACAAAATCCTTCTTCAATATTGTATTTTCCTTCTTAAACAAATACACTGTAGTTGCTCTTGGGCTTCTTTTGGGTAGAGACTTGTCATACGTCATGGCCCAAAATTATGTGATTTAGAAAATTCTTTTGTTTACCAAACTAACTCTATTTCCCTGGTCCTTTGATAGAAAAATAACAGCCCACAATTTAGGAAGACTGGAGGCCCAGCCTAGTTCAACCCATGGGAGAAGCCAGGTTTCAGAGAACCATTGTATGCATATGGTTATGCTAATGATCTGATATGATTATAAAATATATATATATATATATATATTTGAAATTAACTTGAAGGTTTCTCTACGCTCTCTATGATATATTACAGAAAGAAGTTTACACATTCATTTCAAGAAAACCTTCACATACTTTATTTAATAATTTAACTACTAATACATAATAAACATCGCCGCACAACACTCTCTTCCCTTGTAAGAGAATAAAAAAAAAATACAACTGCATTAATTTACCAACAAATTAAGAAGCTTCATAATCCAAGAGAGAATGGAAAGCCGGTGGAGCTCAACCAGCTGCTACCAGCAATGAACTGCCCCGGAGTAAAACCTTGAGCCTCCGTCGCACTAGTAATCACCCTGAAACCTCTCCAAGTCACCCTCCCAGAGGTCCCTGCGCCAGCCCCTGTGTTTTGATACTCTCCATAATACAATGTGTTCAGTGCAAAATTACCATCCCACTCGTGCCATCCGGCTGGGTTAATAACGTTGCTAATGGCTGTCTGCATTACAACAGTCCTCGAATATTCCTTCCACGGTCGCCCAAGATATGTCGGAAAACTGCTGATAACCGGTAGCAAATCGGAGGTGGCGCCGATCCTGCATTTCTGAATAACAATGCCGGTGTTTTGGTTAGGGTCGGTCCGGCCTTGGGCTGTGAGCATGTTTCGCTGGCCGGAGTTTGGTCGCCTGGCATGGATGTCGCAGTCTTGGAGCACAGCGGCCGCGTTTCCAAAAATAAAATCAACTGTGCCTGCTACTAAGCAATTGATGTAAAATTGACGATTAGAGTGTACGTAGAGAGTGTCTTGGTATGCCAGCATGTCGCAGCGATAGAATGCCGACAAGTCAGCCCCAACGCGGAGCGCAACGGCTTGGTGCTTGGAGGGCCCCGCCGTGTTTTGAAAGGTTATGTCCCGCCCCAGGAATCGTTCACCCACCACGGCTGTAGCGCACACACATGGGTAAGTTCAATATCAATGCGCCCCACTGATTCAATCAAATGCAACATAATAAATGATCATGATGGAAGATGTCTGCCCATCCGGTAATTATTTGGTTACACCATCATCCTACGGTATTTTCTAACAGTCTATTATAAAATGTCAATTTTATTTTTCAATTAAGAAAAAGTATACTTTTTAAAAATCATAAAAAAAATAATATTTTATAACAAATTGTCACACAATAATATAGTTTGACAGTTTCATCAGATAAATTCTCATTCCCGTCACATAATTTAAATGAATTTGAGATATCACTTATTTGTACCACTTTTTATCCCATCCTTCCGCATGAAAGAATTCCAACAAAAATTTATGGTGGATTTCGTGAAAAAAAAAATTGGATAGATCAAAATTTTGAAGCTAAAAGTGAGAGAGATGATGAAATTCTAAAAAATTGTAGTAGAAAATTCTAGAGTTGTACTAAAATTTTGATACGAGAAATGAAAAATTATGAAATTTAATGAGTAAAAATTGAACTGGACAAAATTTCAAGATGAACTAACTTTTTACATGTAAGAAACTTCTTTTTGATTTTAAAGTGATTATAACCTCAACCGATCTAATAATACTTTTACTACTATACCCATTTCAATGAAAATAATATTTAAAATGATATAAATAAACGGCGTCTCTAACATTATTCATTGAAAAATCAGAAGTATGAAGAAAAGCAAAGATTGAATGTCGGCAAACAACTCCTCTAAATTCTTCATATTTAAAATAAAGAAGCGCAATGATAGGAAACAGATAGAAAAATGCACCCAACAATCCTATTCAATCATAAAAAAATCAAAAGTGTACATACGATAATGCAAGAAAAAGTTAAAGATACAAACCCAAAGCAACGTAGATACGGGAAAGCGATGCCCACCTGTAAAACACTATTGGGTGGCAAGAAGACAAATATATCAACATATCTATCTTATTCATCTTATGACAATTAATTAAAACAGAACTTATCATAGAAGATGTTAAGACCCTGTTTGGTGGCGTCCTAACCCAATAATTTTCCCCTTCCAAATATATATATCATTCCAAATTGGTGTTTAGTAAAGCAGAAACATGTGATCCCACGTTCAAAATACCATTTTGGAACGCTAAAGCTAAGGACATGCTGCCAGCCAGCACAGCCTTTGGTTTTTGTTCATTAATAGAAGATTCGTATCTGTACTTCTAAATTGTGTGTTAGAAAGAAAAAAAAAAGTCTATGCTTACCAAAAAATTTATTAAAAATTATTTTTTAAATGATAAGATAAATTATATTAATTTTTTTTAATATTATTAAAATTACACTAATTTTCTTTATTTTACTGATAAATCACAAATAACTCAAATACTTCTCTCCGGCGAATTTTTTCTTTAATATAACAAAACTAACCCTTTCATTTTTTTTTAATTTTCACTAATTTTTTTAACTTTTTTTCATTTTAAAATAAATATCGATTAAAATCTTAAATTTATTTTTATATAAAATTAAAAAAATATTTAGAAAAAATTAAAAAAAAAAAGATCAAAAATGGAAAATGTAAAAAAGAAAAAGTTAATAACAAGGATACTTTTATCATTTTTATTTTTTTTTTTACTAGAAATTTTTTTTTATAATTTGTCGATGAAATTATAAAAAAATAAATATAATTTTAAAAACTTGGATGAGTATAATTATTAAAAACTTAACAAAATAATAGAATTATATTAATTTTATATTATGTCATAATTTGACACAGATATTATCAAATTATTTATTTTAATTTGATGGCTTTTCGCACGCCGTGAAACGTGGGGTGGAGACAGACACAAAGGTAGAGCAAGAGAGTGACACGCTCATTGGCTAGGTGAAGCCCCTATTCTTCCAACTTTTCCATCAGATGCACAAACGTTGCGTGCTTAAAGAAAAGGACAACCCAGAACACGCAAGGCACCTAGCCCTCTGGTCCTCGGACAATTGTACAACTGGTCCTCGGACAACTGACAAGCACGTGTAGTACGATTTTTATGATCGGGACAGCTCTTTATTAGTCTTTGCCGAAAATCAATGGCTGAATGGCGCAACAGACTAGAAGAACCGTGTCATATCTCTAGACTTTCACCCCGAAAAATTATTTATTCACTGGTCGGTTCACAATGGTCTAATTGATGAACGACATGTTACATATATGTTATTCCACACTTAATTCTTGATTTGATATTCGGGCCAAACAAAGAATAAATATTGTACGGATAAATATTTACAAAGTATCTTTAATTCTTTATCCACCCGGTTTAATCGCTATTAACCCTTTCCAATATTGTTTTGGGATCTAAAATTATCACAGTAAAAATTGTTTTGACAAAAAATTAAATTACTTCTGAAAAAATGGAATGATAAAGCTAGAGAGAGAAATACTGACCAACTGTAGCAGAGTTAAAGGTTGTGCTGCCATCAACCACATTCCTACTTGCAGTAATGATCGTATTAGTTCTGCCATCTCCCATAAACATGATGTTCGTCTTCTTCTTCGGCACATCCACATTTTCCCTATAAACACCCGCCTTAATCCGGATTACGTATCTCCGACTACTGCCCTGCGGTGCAGCCGCCACCGCCTCCGACACCGTCCTATAATCTCCGCTGCCGTCCGCCGCCACTACCACGTCCGGTGTCACAGTCGATGATTGCAACAACCGCCTATCCCCTGCCGATAACCACTTGGGCCACCCACTTGGATCCTCCTCCAGCACCTTCCTCCCCATTGTTTTAAGTTGGTAATTGGCGATATCTGTATCGGTCAGGTTCTTGATCATGGCTAGCGAATTGCTACACATCTTTTCGACAAGCACCTCACCATCCAGCAACACTTCCCGCACTTGTTTGTCTGCTTTATCTTGCGAGAACCCGTCAAGGCATGTTTCTTGGTTGGTAATTGCAGAACTCAGTAAGGTTTTCAGGTCATCGGCCTGTTCCCTGAGCGATTTCTTGCTTGGGTACTCCTTCAGATCCTCCATAGCCTTATGGAGCTCATCAAGGGTCTCGTCGATCATCTCCAGACAGTCGTGAAGAGCAATCTTCTCGCGTTTCGTCAGACCCTTTCTAGCCGTGAGCTTCTCTATCCTAAAGTAACTGTGTTCGATGGCGGTGACCGTCTGATTCAACGACACCAAGATCACGTCCTTTTGGTTCGACACTTTTTTGCTCACTTGAGGGACAGCGGCAACAGCAGAGTAGCATAAATCAGGGTATAAAGTGCTACTACAAGAGGACTTGACAATGGTATGAGTTGCAGAGTTTTCAATAATGGCGCTGCCGGAGTCATTGTTGCGTGAGTTTACTCCGACCACAATGCCAATTACGGCAGCGACGAGTAGGAAACAAGCAAAAATAGCCAAGAAGAGTTTCTTTCTTCTGCCAGAAAGAGAAATGTGTTTACCGGAATCTGACATTCCGGCAAAGAATTCTTTGATGTGGGTCATCTTTTTGGTCGGGGTGAAGAGGAAGTGGTGAGAAGAGGTTTGGATATGGGGGTTTATATCAGTGACTGCAAGTAGTAATTTTTAATTTTTTAATTGCAATGAAATTATAGATGCCATGTGATTGGTGGGGGCTCTGCTTTATTTTTCTGTCCTTTATATTTAATGTAATACGTACATATATATATATATACACACATTTATATAATCGTATTAATTAGAAATTTTGGAAATCATACAAGTAACAAATTGTCCTTTCAACAGTGACTCAGATATCCGCTCATTCT
The DNA here is from genome assembly GCA_008638375.1 of Nyssa sinensis. Classification (NCBI taxonomy): domain Eukaryota; kingdom Viridiplantae; phylum Streptophyta; class Magnoliopsida; order Cornales; family Nyssaceae; genus Nyssa; species Nyssa sinensis. The sequence continues at coordinate 1,142,110 of CM018035.1, read as the reverse complement.
ATATTAAAATAGTTAAAGTTGAGTTAGTGATACTACTTGCTCTATTAAATAAAATAAATAAAGTATAAGCGACTCACAAATGTTCAAACGAACACATTTTGAAAATATGAAACAAATATTAAAATATTTAAAAAATTTAAGTTAAATTTTAAAACACTCGTTTTAAAAATGTAATTATCCATCCAAACATATTGTTAATATAAAAATGAATTTTTATTTATCTCAATAATTTTATATATAATTTTTATGTCATTTAATGATTAAAATAACTTGTACATATACACTTGGATATATAATAGTATTATCCAATCAATAATGTTATATATTTTTAAATTTTTAGATCTTAAATAATACAACACAAATGTGATACAATTACATTATATACAAATAATATAATATTATACATTATTTGTTATTTTAATGTCACATTATTTATAATAAAAGTTTAAAATTTATTACGTTACTCATTTAAAATCATCTATCTTATTTATAAGTTAGATTAATAAATTTAAAAAGAACAAAAACAAAAAAAACAAAGACACAAGTAACAGATTGTTTACGAAATCGCACAAGAGGCATGGCATCCGGGACCCGTGTCGTCTGACTCACTACCTAAAACTATAGGTCCCTGACATAAGAGTTTCAAGTTGCAACACAATTGGGGAATAAAGTTGGAAACGCATCGATTGGTGGGCAGAGTAACGTTATGCAAGATTTGGATAAAATTGAGAGAGAGAATTAAATAAGTTATGCAAGATTTTTTCAAAGATTTAACGATAATGAAAAAATGAATAAAATTGGGTAATATTGTTATTTTAAAAGGATATGTCAGGGTCATCATATAATTTTATCTTTGGAAGGGTAAAGTTAGTATTTGAAGTACAAAAATATGCTTAGGTCATTCAATTTTGTAACAAGATAAGTATTATTTGTAATTGTAAGAAATATCAAAAAAATTAATATAATTTATCATTTTGAAACTATTTTCTTACCTTTTCTCCATCAATTTTTGTACATGAACCATAACGGTTATATTTTTAGTTAAAATAAAAATAATGTTAAGTATTTTTAATTTATATCTTAGGAGTTACAGTGTCTCTCACAGAAAACATGATTGTTTATTTTAGTTTAATTGAGATGTGTGAACAAATGAATTGGTATTTGAAATGAAGGGCACATTATTTTTGACTTAGTGGATTATAGTTACGTAGGAAGAAGCATGATAACATGCAGGGAAGAAATGGACAAAGGGAGACACCCCAAATCTCCCACAATTAGTGCAGTATTTTGCAATCATTTAAGTGTATAATTTCAATTTCTTCTGGCTTTCTGTTGAAGTGTTCATCGTCATCGTTCACATGTCATCATCTTCTTTTTCTATGATGTTACATGACGGTCATTTATGCTAAAAATTTAAATAATTTATAAATAGATCGATAATTTAAATTAAACACTAACATTTTTTTTCGTGTAATTTAATTTTACATATAAAGTGTTAGTATTGATAGTATACGAGGTGTGCAAGTACGAGAACCAATGAGTGGGTTTAAACTTGCATTGATGAAATAAATACTTAAATTCAAGGCCTCTCGTAATCAAAATTTCGATATTATGTTAAATCATTGTTTCTTCAAAAAATAAAAAACTTAAATTGAAAAATCTCTTTTTAAAGCTCTCAACTTGGAAAAATAAGTTATGCTATTTATACTCATCAAATTACAAGGAACTCCAAATTTATAAAATGAGATTTTTAAATTATCTAATACACTGATAAACTCATGTTTAATCAAGAATCACTCCACACTTTCATTTATTAAAGTCACAACTTCTAACTATTTGAAGAGTACAAAAAGCCTCAACTCATTAATAATCATATTAGCTGTTAATATATGAAAGAAGAGCACAAAATAGGCTAATCTAAACTTTTTAAACTTGATTCTTTACCGGTATTTTTTATAATTTATATATATTTTTCAAAAATATATCTTAAATAATACAGCATAAATGTGATACAATTACATTATATAAATTGTTACAAATAATATAGTATTATGCATCATTTGTTACTTTAATGTTATATTATTTATAATAAAAATTTAAAAATTATAACGTTACTAGTTTAAAAGCATTTATCCTCTCTATAAGTTAGATTTATAAATTTGAAAAAAAAAAGCACAAAAAAACAAAGAGATGTAACTGATTGTTTAGGAAAGCGTACAAGAGGCACGGCATCCAGGACCCGTGTCGTCTGACTCACTACTTAAAACTATAGGTCCCTGACATAAGAGTTTCAAGTTGCAACACAATTGGGGTATAAAGTTGAAAATGCATGGATTGGTGGGCAGAGTGAGTGCTTGTCTTATCATCTAATTTTTATTTGATCAAGTAGACTTAAAATAAAATTACATTTCTATTCACACATTCAAATAAAAGTTATTGAATATTCTTTTATATAAAGTCATTTATGTAATTTCAGAGTATTGCTCATTGGCCAATGTTGAGTATGAATAGAATTTACTTATTTTCTTTGAATATTTTTTACTATTACAAATAACATTCCACTTGTTAGAGAAAATATATTATTGTAATTTATACTTCTTCTGTTTCATATTAAGAATTTTTTTAAAAAAAATTAACTTTTTAAAAAGACATGTATTTAATATTTTCATATTTAAATAGATAATATAATTTAACAATACTAACTTTGTTTTATTTTGGTTATTATAACACAACAAATTAATAAAAAGAATAATTTAAAAATTTTATTATAATTTTATGTATTAATTTTTAAACAAAATTTTTATTTTAAGATATAAAAAAATAAAATAAAAGATTCTTAAATTGAGACATTGTACGGTACAGAGGAGTAACTTTGGTTGTGACTTAAAAGATAGAGAATAGATTAGGGTTAGAGAGGCTGACGGAGTGGCGGTGCAAAATGTCACCGGCGGAGCCACCGTGCCTCCACAGACACCGCAACTTTAACTGGGTAAAATTACGGGAATCTCCGTCAAGGATTAAATCGTCGTTTGACTGAGATTAAAAGTATTGATGTGGAGGCAAATGATTGGAAAGAAAGAGGACTGCTTGAGAATCAAAAGGGGGGAAGAAATGGAGAGCCCTCTGCAAACTAACGGCCAATTTGCAGAGGTGTAGTTTCGAAGATCTGACTCTACCGAAGGAGCTTAATTCCCAGATATACTCCTTCTTTCTACTTGTTTAGTACTTTCTTTGAATTTTGAATTGAATTGGTGCTCTCCTTCACCTGTTGTTTGGTTTTTGTTTGAAGAGATATTAAGAGAAAGGGGTTTAAAAAATCCATTGCCAAAGTCTAGTAATTCTATTCGTGAACTGCTTGTGATCTCTACTTTCTCGGTGCTGGAATTGTTCTGATTAAAAAATCCATTGCCAAAGTCTAGTAATTCTATTCAGTAACCCTCCCTTATATATATATAATATGGGTAAATATATGTAACCCAGATTGTTACATATTTATGTATTTTTATATACATACGCACGCGCGCGCACACACATATATATACACACACATAGTGTATATAAAAACAAATTGACAGAACTGTTTTAAAGATTTTACGATAGTGGAAGAATGAATAAGTTGGGAAATATTGTCATTTTACAATAATATGTGAGAGTCATCATATTTTTTATCTTTATAAGGAGAAAGTTGGTATTTAAAGAAAAAAAATGCTTACGTCATTCGATTCCCAAATAAGAGTGAGTGTTAATTGTAATTATCGAGAAATTTTATAAAAAAATTAATATAATTTATTATTTTTAAAATTATTTTCTTATCATTTTTACATGAATTTTTGTACATAAATCATAACGGTTATATTTTTAATTTAAATAAGAACAATATTAAGTATTTCTAATTTATATCTTAGGAGTTACTGTATCTCCAAAAATATATATATATATATATATATGATTATTTATTTTAGTTTAATTGATAATTTTAATGTTTCATAAATTAATAATTGATATGTTTGAACAAATGGATTGGTATTTGAAATCTAGGGCACATTTATTTTGACTCAATGAATGATAGTTACGTAGGATGCATGATGAGATGCAGGGAAGAAATGGACAAAGGGAGACACCCCAAATCTCCCACAATTACTGCAGTATTTTGTAACTTTGTTTTACGCATAAAGTGTTAGCACTGATAGTATACGAGGTGTGTAAGTATGAGAATGAACAAGTGAGTTTAAACTTGTATTGATGGAATAGAGACTTAATATTTTTTTTATAATCAAGGTTTTGATACTATTTTAAATCATTGATGCTTTAAAAAACTTAAGTTGTTAAAAGATAAATTGTCAAGAAATATACAAATGCTAACATCTGAAAAAAAATTTCTAAGGCTCTCAATTTGAAAAAATAAGCTATGCTATTCAGCCTCATCAAATTACATTTTAAATTAACAATTGAACGTTTTTGTATTAAAGAATTTATCATAGAAATTTTTTAATATTTTTTCCTAAATTTTATTATTGCCTCCCCCTAAGAATATAAAAAAGTCCAAATAAAGAAGCTTAGAAGGACCAAAAAGTGGGATACGGTAGTAGTAAAATATTAGAGGAAAAAGCAGTCTAAAATAGAATTTGAAAAAATAACTGATAGAAGAGTGGTCATTCTGAAGTGTTTTTGTCATCACAAATTAAATTTCATATCAAATCCTATATCTAGATGTGGGGCTATAAAACCCATGCTATTTTAATGATTTGCTACGTGGGGACATTTTCTTCTTTTGCTTTTGTTTTTTATTAAAGATAACAAATGTTGAAAGTAGTGACTTTTCTTAGGTATTAGATGCCAGACTAAAGAAACCCTTTAAGATATGCCAAATGGCTATGGAATATGCCAATAAATAAGTTAACTCATCCTTTAATTATCATTTTTCCCCTTTTTAGATGCCCTGTTGTTACCTTTGGATTTAAGAAGAAAAGGTACATGTGAAAGAACTAGATTACCCCAATTGTCTTAATTAATACAAGAAAAACTAATTAATTAATCCTACTTGCTTTTGATTAGGTTGGGGGCATGTGCTCTTCAATTTTTGAAAGGGCAGAGGACAGAGGGTACATGTCCTATTTATGCTTTGCTGTGCTTTTAAGGGAATTGAAGTATTATACAGCTGTACTGTTAAAAAGGAAAGTATATTTAAATTGCTTTTTCCAAATCTTCTCTCTCGCACTGTTGGTGTCCATTTAATTTTATTAGATATGTAGCTTTACTTTTAACAATTAAATTATCAGATATTCTAACTTTTTGTCAGGTTTTTATATGGACATAATTTTGAAATGAATATTTAAAGAGCACAATTTAACTTTGAGTTTTGCACGATGACTAGATTATTTATGATCTTGTCTTTTTCATATTAAATTAATAGTGGGTTGGTTTATTAATTTGAATGATAAATTATTTCATTCATATGTTGTGTAGTGTTTTTATTAAGAAAATAACTTTGTTTGGGTTTGTATTTCGAGGAAGTTATCTTTTGGCAGAGTCTTGCATGTATCGATTTTTTAACATGTGTTTCAAAGTCTTCATATGATTACTTTAGTCATTCAAGTATCGTTTTAGTAATTAACTATACTTCTATTTGGGGATTCTTCGGAGGCTCGAGCTTGGTCACTTAAGAATCATCTTATCAATCAATTATGATTTTGTTTGGAGTAGGGGTGTCAATTTTTAACACGACACGACAATACGACTCGAACACGACACGAAATTAACCGATTTGGGTTTAGCATAAATGGGTTTGGGTCATAAACGGATTGACACGTATAACACGATTAATAAACAGGTCGGATTTGAGTTTTATTAGTGTCAACTCGTTTAACATGACTTAACACCTTTAATGATAAAATATATTATGAGTTAAGGTAATTTATCTCACATCAAATATTTATCAAGGTTTTGAGATTTTTTATTTATAAAATAAGTTTCTACTTCGATTTGGCCCATATTTAAAGTTACTAAACTTGAAAATTATTTATACATATTAAAAGATTGGTAAATTTTTTATTTAAAAAATAAAAAAAATAAAATAAATGGGTTAAGTGGGTCGACACGTACAACCTGTTTAATAAATGGGTTGGGTTTGGGTTTTGAAACTTGACACGATTAGTTAATAGTGTCGGGTTAGGGTTTACACATATTTTCGAATATGTATGCTTTGACACGATTCGAACACGACACGATAACACGAATTGACACCCCTATTTTGGAGGACTATTCCGAGATATGAACTAAAAAATTTTAAAAAATAAATGTGAAATTATATTCTACATTAATAAAAAATAATAATTTAAAAAATAAAAAGAATACATATAAGGGAAGAGAATGAGGGTGGGCCATGAGATGCAAGATTAAATAAAAGACAGTTGGAAAAAAGCAAAGAAAAAAAGACAAGTGGAATGATCATGTATTTGCACATGGTGAGGGGAGGGGACCCAAGAACAACTTATATTGTATTACAGTGCAAAATACAAAATTGTTGTGACGCGTGGGGAGTGTAGTGGACCACCGAAACACCACCGTACTCCATCGTTTTCTACTTGCTGAAACTTCCCGGTGCGAGAGTGACTCTGATTGGGACGCTCCTCTACGTTCAAATTTGGCGACCATCAGCTTATCCATCAAGAGTAGTGTTTTCAGTAATATGATATAATGTGTCATGATTTAACTCTTCCAGTGTTTTTTTGGTTAACCGACAATTGAATTCACAATATGTGAGAAAGACATTTCAAAACTCGTGAGAAATTGATTCAAGCAATATTAGATTGACAAAATCAAATGGGTTACTCTTTCAGTAATATTATAATAATAAAATTATAATAATTATAATTCAAGGTCATATTTTAATCGCAAAATTCTAAAAATCAATTTTTAACACTTTTTAAAAAAAAAACACAATAAAATATATTTTAAAATAATTATAAATATAACTAAAATAATCCTAAAATATATTAAAAACTTAATAATTTAAGAAAATATTCTAACCCATTAACATATATATATAATAAGAAATAGTTAGCAATTTTTAACTAGAATTTACTTTAATTAGTATGATAGCTAATCTGTTGGAGCATCTTCAGTGACGACTTAAATTTTTATCCAAGTTTAAGTCAGAATTTGAGTAAAACTTGAATTTGAGTCTTATACTTTCCAATGATCACTTAAATTTTGGTTTATAAATAATATTGTACTGATTTAGGTTTGAATTTAAGTAAAACCTTATTTAAGTATGAATTTAAGTAATCATTAGAGAATATTTTTTGTCAATTTTGCAATATTTGAGCATCTTAAAAGATAAATATCTATTCTTTATCAAATTGAATCATTCACGATTAAAAACAAATGGATCGAATAATAAATCTTTTTTTTTGTGAAATGGATAAAAAAATATCGATATAAGAGAAAATTGGCTCTTTTTTTATTTAATTGATTAAATAAGAATCGGAAGAATCGGAAATTTTGAATCATCGGACTAATTGGGCAATTATTACTATTATGAACAAAAAAACTGGTTTTGCGTACATGACAAAAAATGATTGGTTGGTTATTGACTAAGTTATTAAACATGGTTCGCTTAAAAATTTCTTAACATTTATGTCTTTGTGAGATCGTCATTTTATTATGTGATATAGTGTGACGATAATTACAAAATTTAAGATTAATGGTAAATAATTTTTTATGAATTTTATAAAATTATAAAAATTGTAAAAAATAGTCCTACCGCATCTAATAATGAAGTAAAATGACCAATCCACCCAATAATTACACTTTATATGTGTATGAATTCATTATTCTGAATAACTTTGTAACAGTCACATAATTTTTTCGGTGCTCGTGAAATCACGCTTTCTCGATTCCAATCATAGATAATTGAATTATTATCAATTGGGTCCAATTCAAAAGTTATTTTTAGATCAGGTCTAATATATTACGTGTCAATATATTATTTTAATAATATTAATACATACTTATTTTATTTTATTAAAAATATATATATTATATATCATAAAATATCATTAAATCAACAAATTTTCATCTTTTACTAGACCAGTCAAGAATTTTCCCCAATTCACTCCATGCAGCCCTGAAACTAATGAAACACCACCCCTTTTCCAAAATGAGAAAAGCAGTCAAATATTGAATAAATGTCTTGAATGCTTTTTCATTTTGTCCTCTGGAGAGAGAGACGTGGGTTGAACTTGATGCCAAAGTTGAAAGTTGTAAACAATAACAAGGACAGAGGCTGCACGTAGAAGGGTCCATGTCCATCACCCATCTGACTTTTAAGGCTCCTTTGAATAAAGAATTAGAAAGTGTGATTTGAAAAGTTCGTTTCAACAATTTAATAAAAATATCTGATTTAAATTTATTATAATTTTAAAAAAAAGTGTGCACTTGATTTATTAAAAAGAAAAATCCATTTTCTACTTGAAAATACTTATTTTGAAATTTATTAAACCGAATCAAATACACACTTAATTGTAGGTCTCAAAGAAAATTTGGCCCCACTTTTAGCCTCAAAAACGAGTAAATATTAGGTATTCATAGGTCATGGTCTTTCTAACGATAAAATTAATAATCACATGTGTAAATATGCCTTGAATTCTGACATATCATATAAAAAAAAATAACCACCTTATTTTAATATATTTTTTAAAAACATCAAATATTAATTTTTGCATTTTCACATCCGCAGCCATGGTTTTGGGTCGCCAGACAGTGGGCCAAACGACTCTCTTACTAGAACACTGGTTGGTGGCATTTGAGACCATTACAATGATTGTTACAGCTTGTAGTTGAATTTCAAACGTGGCAATATATATATTTTTTATATATTAATTTCCATTTTCAAAACAGTTCTGTTCCAAGAAATACGTTTCAGAAAAATTGATTTAAAGATAGAATTTTTAACAATAATTTTTTTTAAAAAAATAAAATTAGAACAATAATTTTTAAAAATAATGAAAATTGGTAACTTATGTAAAGTGTTACATGTAAAATTGTATGTGCAATATTACTTATAAATTCTGTTACTATTGTAAAAGTTTGTAGATAGTGATGATCTCGTGAAACTTACGATAATTTTGTAAAGATGTTGAATTAGAGATAAAGAATTTATACAACGGGTGAGAATTATACATCACAGAATTATAGGAATCTCAAAGATATGTAAAAGCTGAAAATAAAGACAATCTAGAAAAAAATGGGACAGAGGAGTATCACGAGAATAACATATTAGAATTTCGCAACAATTCTAAATTACATATGAAAGTTCTGCGAGAATTTCAAACTGCATAAAAGAGTTTCGTGAGAATATTGAAACATACTGGTTAATGATTCTAATGCGTAGTGTCATTGAAAGAGTCAATCTTGTCTCAAATAGTAAGACATTGGTATTTATAGTAGTCGATGCACATGATTAGTCATTAGGATTGAGCGATAATCACGACGATGACTCCGCGTGTCTCAAATCATAATAAAAGAATCTCTCTCTTTTTCAAAGGGCTAAGGTATATTGTGTTCATATTAGTGGTGCTTGATATATCTTCTTGAACCTAATACTTTAATCATCAAGCCGCGCAAAACTCAAAGACTCCCATGAAAAATTATAGTGCAATGTGAAAGTCATACCATAGTCATGCACCCCGAGCTTTGATAATCTCCTAGTGATCTATCCCTAGTCTTATATACCATAGTCATGCATCGAGTTTCGAGAGTCCCCTACCATCTACCCCTAATCTTATTCAATTATTGAATGATTGGATATGAAATAATACTAGGGTACAAAAGAAGGTGTACAAAGCAACTAAAGTGGCGCGACTTCAAAAGTTATTTGAACAGGAGTGATGGGACCTCAGGAGTTGCACAACCAAGAATATGCGTCCAAGATTGGAATGATGCCCTAGGTGTGGGCTGCATTCAAATTGGCTTTTAAATAAACCAAGTACCTGCAAAGTAGTATAAGACTGTAACAATGAATTTTGATGATCAATCAAATTAAAGGATGCACTCAAATAATTTATGAATATAAATGATAATAATAAATTATATATTAAATTATTGTTACACATTTTATAATAACATATTTTATTGTACTTTCGAGTGGTGGAATTTTTATTCAAAATAAATAATAATTTTGTTTTCAAGTAAAAAAAGAAAAAAAAAAGTCATCTCAACTATAAAATAAAATTATTATTATTAGAGTATATAATAATAAAGTTACAGCCTCTCTAATAGCTTAAGTTTTTAGATGAGCTGGTGGTTTAACATGGTATCAGAGCAGGCAAAAGGTCCTGAGTTCAAATCTCACCTGTCACCTTAAAAATATGAATTAACACGTGTACGCTCAGACTCCTCACATGTGAGGAGGACGTGTTAGAGTATATAATAATAAAGTTACTACCCTCTCTAATAACTTAAGCTTTTAGATGAGTCGGTAACTTAATAATTATAAACGAAATAAATACACATGTATGTATATATATATATATTATCATGTTGTTACACTAACATTTATGATATATAATAGACCGGAGTATTTTGATCATCAACTTTCCGTCATGGGAACAGTTATATGTTTATGAGGATTCATCGAGAAACTCCTAATCAGATTTCTAACAAAATACATTACTAAATTCGAGAACTTGGTCAATTAAATCTTATTATATAAATAGAATAATATATTTTTTATCTTTAAATAATTAAACATTTGGTTCAAATCACATAAAATTATAGATCATGCAAGCCAGCTCGAAAACTTTTCCGACTTTCACACCTAGGATAGCCGGCATGTCTGCGCTTTGGTTCCTCTCTCTCATATGTAGTAGAAAGATGAAGCTGTAAATCTGGATAAGATCCTTGCCAAAAAAAAACATTAATATGGAGAAGAAACAGTAGATATGCGACCTTCCTCTCAGTTTCGGTTGTCGCTTTCTGTCTCCTTCCTAGGTACAGTACTCCTATACGAGTATTGCATCCAGTTGTCATGCAATGCCTTTTTCTTTTTTTCTTTTTCCTTTTTCTTTTGAATAAAAAAAAGAAAAAAGACAAAACCTTTGGCTCTAAAAGCAAAAACTAATCAACGTAGCATGCAAACGTGCCTATTAATTAATAATTATGTAATGCCTAGCTGGGGGGCTAGGGTATCGTAAAGATGGGGAGTTTATTTACTTGTCGGTCTAATGCTCTTTGATTTGCTGATTTATACGTGAAATTAGATAAATTGATTTTCATAATTTAATTGATATTTAAATAAAAGAAGAATTCATTAATAGTACTAAAATGAATAATAATTCATAACATAGATAAAATAAAAAATATTAATTTTATCACTATTAATAAAAAAATAATAATTAATTTATCTTTATTTAATAAATAAAACAAACACAGTCTTAAGATTTTTAGAAAGAATTCTCTTAAATAAGATAAACCCAAATTACTAGGATCCCATTAAAAAAATCAAAACCACTTGGACGTCTAAATTTTGATTTTTTATTTTGCATATTTCAAAGTATTTTGATAATAACAATTATTTATTATTTAAGGACTAAAGTCATATTTAACTGGTGCATGTACTCACTATTCACATAATTTGTTCAATTTCGATCCCCTCCTTTCTATCATTGTACAAGTAATTTTTTATTAAAAGAATTCCAACCTTCCCATTTGCTAAGAAAAAAGGATTCATTTGGTACTAAATGATGTGTAACAAATATGATATTAGTCAAATTATATATTTTTGTTTTACCTAAATTTGCACTTACCCCAAGTTTCTTATTTTTTTATAACTTTTTCCTATTTTCTTTGTTTTTTTTTTTCAACTTAAGTATCGGAGTAAAGATTAACCTAATTAGATGGCAACTGACAACGACGACAATCTGAAATCATAATAGTAACGCATGTGAAATGAAGCTTGTACTGCAAACGAGAAACAAAATGATCAAATTTGTAAAATTCATGAAATATTTTCGTGACTTAGTCTCAATGTCAATATAGATCTTGCAATTGATAGGAATATGATGGACTAAAACTCTTTAATACTAATTATCGAATTCAAAAGACTTTATCACTTGTTAAAAATAATTGATTATGTAAAAAAGGGAACAAGAAGAACTTCGATATTATTGCTTTCGAGAAACATGACTACAACTTAACAAATTTAATTTAACAAAGTCAATTCACTCACTTTTATTCACAGTAGAGAAATACTCTCTCACGGCTATTTTTTTTGGCTTGTGGCAACAATACTGTATGTTTTTTAGCCACACACATTCATGCGGCACACAATGCTTTTATATATATATATATATATATATATATATATAAAGCGTAATCCTAATGCAATTAGGATTTCTAATCCCATTCAAATTAATGATTAAGATTTCTAATCCCATTCAAATTAATGATATTACTCCTATTATGATAAAGACTCCTAATCCCACTAATAATAAATTACCCAACTCTTACTTAACATGTATCAAATACTATTAGCACTCAAAATTAAGAATCCTACTAAAACTATACTAATTTAATTTAATTGACTTACATTAAAAGATTTGTCAAAAACTAATTTATTGATAGACTTGTCATATAAATATTTTTTATTTTATTGGCAACACATTATATTATACACAAATATATATATATATATATACATATATATGAACAGTTTAAAAAGTGGAAAGCCAGCACCCGAAGAAACCACGACATGAATAATAATTTTTCGTTGGGGCCCGAGTTTAAATAATATGCTTTCATAGTTAAGTACAGGATGAGAATACATAGATAATGCTCACAAAGTATTTTAATAGGGTCAAAGTTCGGGCTAGCTTGAACTCTCGGCCTAATTTGAAACATGATTAATGGGCTGAGCTCGCGCTGCCCACAAAATACGTAGGTGGACCGAAGCCCAGCTAAGAGATTATGGGCCTCTCAAAGAAAGTGCATAAAAGGTTCAAACCAAGCATTTTGGGGGCCCATAGTGCATATACCCAGCTACCGACATTACTGGATTGGTAAGACTCGTGGATCCAAACCCAACCTCCAGGGTCGAAACTCTAGAATCAGGTCTGCCATCTCCGCCGCTCATTCACTTTCGCCCCCGCCTCTCTGAAACGCACACCACGGGCGGAAACGAAACAGAAGCACGGGAGTTTATTCAAAAATTGTGTTTGCAATCTTGGTTCTTCGGGCCGACAGCATCCGCCGGTCAGTGTCCCCTCTCTCCCTCACACAAACAGATAAGTGCACACAGCACACTGTTTTTGAAGATATATATATATATATGTGTGTGCGTGTGTGTGTGTGTGTTCCTTCTCCCTAGCTTTTATTTTTGTACCACGCACAAACACACGCACACTTGTATGTATATTTTTGTTACTTTAATTTTTATTTTCTCACTTTCTTTATTGGCACCTTATTTATTATGTAATCTGTCCAGAATTATAGGGTTTCTTGACACACACGAATGCATATATGCTAGAGAAGCATCAAGCTTGTATCTTTGTCGGGCATTGTTATCATTGTTGTGGTTGTCCGATTGCTTCCTTATTTCTATTATGCTAGTGGTGTTCCTGTTACAATTCAAAGCTCGTCTTTCACCATTTTATTGCGATTATATCTTCTTTCCAGAAGTGATAGTTTTATATCATATTCAAATGATTATTCTCAGGGTCATTCTACTTTCAACTTTAGTTTGAAATTTTAAACGTCGGATTTATGCTCATAATAGGATTTCCCCCCGTTTTTTTTTTTTACTGGTTGGGTTTCTTGCGGTGGTTTTTCTTTTCCCGACATAGCAATTTTTCTTATTCCTGAATATCAGTTATTTTAGTTTTAATTTGTTATACCTTGAACTAAATTCTGGCTTAGTGAATACCAGGCTTATATTTCAAAAAATTGAGTTATTGCACTATTGTATTTCTAAGTACCTGTTTGGGAAAGGCCATAGTCGGTTCAGCAGAATACAGATGAACTGATTTTATTTTATTTTTTAATTTTTTAATTTTTACTGTTTGATTAGTATCTTTTAACCAATATTTAATAGTATATTGATTCATATTTATTCCTGAAAAAATACTTAAAACCTGAATAAAGTTAATTGATTTTCTTAAAAACCTGATAACTTAATAGCGGTGGTTCTGACCCTAATCCAATTTGAAGAATTTTCGAGCAGCCCCTAAGTTTTGTAATTCCCATTGATTACCCCTTTTGTTTTTTAGTATCTTTACATTTATATCTATTTTTGTTTATTACTAATAGGTTGAATTTAGGGAACACTTGCCAGAGATCTGCTTATGGTTTCTATTGGTTCAAAAGCTTTACCATTGAGAAAGTCCAAAACCAGTTATTTGACCGAGGCCAGCTTCATGGCTGGGGAAGATTATTCATATGACAAACGTGGAAGGAAAAGCAGCATGAATAGAAAGGCAATGAAAAAAGGCACTGGTTTTAATGTTGATCATTCTACTGAAAGTTTATCCCATAGTGTTCCTGATGGAACTGTTAAAGCTCAAAAATTTTCGAAGCATCAAAATGCCTTGGTGCCACAAACTCCGTTTGTCAGGTTTATGTTTTCTTTGTATACTTGATTGGTGCTATTTATTTCCATTACTGTATTTTTGCTTTCGTTTGGTAGATAGCCAATATAAGCATTTCCATGACTTAGAAATATCCCTTGTAGGAAACAGGTAGATCCTGAAACAGCAAAATACTTCTCAGAAATTGCAAATGTTGTTGAAGGTACTGAGGTTGACTTAGAAGAACGGTCAGTTATATGTGGCAATGCCTTGGAAGAAACTAGAGGGAAAGAAATAGAACTTGCAACTGATTATATCATAAGCCACACTTTGCAAACCCTCCTTGAAGGCTGTGATGTGCACCACCTTTGTGGTTTTATGCGAAGCTGTGCAAAGGACTTCCCTTGTATTGCAATGGATAGATCCGGTTCTCATGTGGCTGAAACAGCTCTCAAGTCTTTCGCTTTGCATCTTCAGGATGACGAGACCCAATCTCTTATTGAAGAGACTCTATCTATGATATGCCAGGTATCAAGTACCCGACCATCTTAACAAGATGGAGTTTCAGTTTTTGTAGTCTGTTTGGATGGTTCATTGATGTTCGAACAGAAATATGTGTGCATATCCAGATCACTTCTGTAGGGGTATTATTGAGCCAGTAAATTGCTAGAGGATTATATAACTTCTATTTTGCTTGTTATGTTATGACATAATTAAAAAGGAAAAACAAATTGCAGATTGTGTTACAAGAACTTTGTATAACATATGGATATGATATACAATCGTCTTACTACTTGATTTTGTTTTATCATTTCTTTTCCCTGCCAGGAAATTGTTGTCAATCCTGTCGATGTCATGTGCAACTGTTATGGATCTCATGTACTCCGGAGTCTTCTTTGTCTTTGTAAAGGAGTGGCATTAGACTCTTCGGAGTTCCATACCACGAAGTCATCGACTGTTCTAGCAGAGCGGTTGAATTTCAGGCCATCTCGACTGGATGAAAATAATTCACAACAATTGCAGCAAGGTTTTCCAGATCTACTCAAATTCCTCACATCAGAGATGTTAAACTGTGCCGGGAAAGACATTGTGACCCTGCAAGTTAATCAGTACAGCAGTTTGGTTCTGCAGGCATGTTTCAACTGCAATTATTAGCTTCTTAATATGTTTGACTGGTCCGTAATTTTTTAGTTCATGTACTGTTGCCAAGGCAGTCTTTCTCTTTTTCTTTCTTAATTGTTACTATTTGATTTCTGTATCCCATCCCTGGCAAGCACCATCAGCTAGGCCTTTTACTATGAACCTATATATGAAGATTGATCAACCATCTTTTCATCCATGGCCATCTCTTTACATGTGATGAACTCATGAGGGTTATATCAATGAGTCTTCTTGCGTGCTTAACAATATTTAGAACTTTGTCATCTTTTTGATGAGTCACTTATAAAAAAAAATCTTTTTGATGAGTTATGGAGAGAGATTTTGTATTTGATGGATTTTGTTTGTTTGAATGGCAGACTGCTTTGAAGTTGTTAGCGGGACATGAACTAGAGTTGTTGCATATAATTCCAGTTCTCATCGGCTGTAACATGGAAAATGCTGTGGAAGGGAATTACATAGAAGTTACTGCAATGCGAAACCTTTTTAGTGTAATGAAGGAAACTGCATTTAGCCATTTAATGGAGGTGAGATCCCTTAATAACGTTTTTTTTTTTGGTATCTTGTTACCAATGATATTATTTGAATTGCCACTCGTTTCTATCATTACTTTATAGGTTCTATGAGCATGAGTCTATCACTGTGTTCTTTTGTCTTTCTGTATATGAAATAATTTTTTTATCTTTGAAAGGAGTCAATGACTTCATGTACCTTCAAAATATAGGGGGAAAAACGAAGGATTATGAAGATATGCTCTGATAACAAGTTTCTACAGCTGCGTACCTGAATAATCGTCAAATTTTCTGCTATATCCAGTTCAACTTACTCTGGATGTAGAACTACCATAAAATTTGACACTTGCTCCATTTCTTATATTTATCAACTTTCCTTCGCACATCAAATCTTTAGTATATTCTTTGATGCCAGGTTAGTTTCTATAGAAACAGAGCCGAGCATCTCATCACTTATCACAAAACCTGCAAGTCAGTCAGTCTATGTCCCTTTGCAAGGCCTTTGCTATAATATTAACCATTTTGTATGCTTGTGCAATTTCTTTATCTGACTTGTAGTAATAAATACAAACTCAGAGAATTTTTCATCCTCTGTTGAAGAAAAAATTGTTTGGACATGTCCAATCATTGCAATGATAAAGTCAATTTTCTTTGATGATATTTCCTCATTGATGCAGTAATTTATTTACTATAATGTGCCCATGACTGGATGTATAGTTTTGTTCATTCACACCCTTTTCTCCCATAAGATCATAAGAAATAATTTTCTTAAGCATTTATTAAATGCTGAAATTTAATCATCTGGTTGTACCCCCATCTGCGCCCCTCTCTATTTGTCTTCTGATAGTAGCTAACATGAAGTTTTGGTTTGCTTGAATTTAATGCTTTTTGCAGGTGATCTTGGAAGTGGCTCCTGAAACCTTATACAATGAACTATTCACAAAAGTTTTCAGAAATTCATTGTTTGAGATGTCATCTCATCACTGTGGTAACTTTGTTGTCCAAGCATTACTATCCCATGCAAGAGACCGAGGTCATGTATGTGCTGTCACGCTTTATTTTGTGTGAGCTCTTGTACTTCTTGTCATTGTCATATATTACAAAATGTATTAAATCTGTTAATAGGACCTCACATTTTATAGAATGGGATTTGCTCTTAGGGTTAGTGTATTGCATACGAATTGTTTTTTAACTTTTCATGAAATGTTCTCTTTCATTCTGCCTACTAGATGGAGTTTATTTGGGAGGAACTTGGTTCAAGATTTAAGGATCTTCTTGAAATGGGAAGGTCTGGAGTTGTTGCTTCTCTCATTGCAGCAAGTCACCGGCTTCATAGCCATGAACATAAGGTGTATAGCTCAAACATCATTCTTTCAATATTTTCTATATTTACACTTCAATAACAAGGTATCAGAAATTCTAAAACAAAATTATGCTTCAGAATGAACTTTATTTCATGAAACTGAACAAAAAATAAGTACATAGGTATACTCTAATTTATATACTTTTGGAGCAAATCATCATTCTAATCATATGTTATTTTTTCATTACTTGTTCGGCAGTGTTGTCACGCCCTTGCTGCTGCTGTATGTTCGGAAAATGAGCCTCCCACGGGCATCGTTCCTCGAATATTATTTCTTGAAAGCTACTTTTTCTGCAAAGATAAATCCAGCTGGAATTGGCCAAAAGGAGTTAAGATGCATGTCATGGGTTCTTTGATACTACAATCAGTTTTTAGACTTCCAAGTGTACGAGGCTTTTCTTTACCTATGTTACCTTCGTCTGCTCATTTGTATTTTTAGCGCTGCTCATCTATTCTTCTCTATTACTGTCAATGTCTTTTAAGCATCTCAATTGTCTCAAGCACATTAGCATTAACATGTTTACAGGAGTTATGTTGAGTTCTCGTGCTGTTGTTGATGATGAGTCTTGCCGTTATTAACAATAATTTTTTCCCCTTTTTTTCTCTGTTTGTATTTTCTTCCTCCCAACTGAAAAAAAAATTGATATCCTGAGAAATTCTATCCTCTGTCGATGGAGATGGCAGGATGCTTACCGAGCCAGTGTTGTGCATGTGCCATGCTGATTATGGCCACACAAAATATATTGAGAGTCAGTGGTATCATGCTGGCCCTGCCATTGAAAACATTCAGTATCAACCTTTGTTCTGTTGCTGGAATCAGCTAAAGAAAATAATTCTTTGATATCTATAACCAATTTACAGTGGTAATATTACAGGCTCAACTCTCTGAGCAAGAGATGGTCTATGTATCATAAAAGTGAAGTCGTAACTTAGTTTTACATTTGGGCCTGTTTTTTCTTTTTGGTCCCATCCTTTGAACATTTCTTCTAAAAGAATTTTATTATTTTTTTATAAGAAATAAAGCTTTTAGTCTTACATTTGGGCCTTTTTTTTTCCTTTTTGGTCCCATCCTTTGAACATTTCTTGTAAAAAAAGTTTTATTATTTTTTATAAGAAATAAAGCTTATTTTAAATTAATCCTTTAAACTACAATGACATTACAAGATGTAAAAGATTAGATTGTCAAGGTTACTGGATCACGCTGAATTCTTGCAAGGAGAGATTTCTTCTGGTGTTTATGGTTCGCTAGACAGATCTGCCACATATATGGTACTGGCATCTACAAATTGTTTTTCAAAATTTTTTAAATTCCTCAGAAATATGACACTGCTGCTGTCATCCCTGTTGGTCTCAACCAGCTATGGTAATTCAAGAGTCTTCACTGGTTTACTCATTTTTATTGGTTTCCATGTTTCATGACTTGTGGTTTTGTTTCTACTTAAATTAGTATGTAATATCATTTATATCTGTTTTGCAGCAATACATTCAGCCTTATATTACGAGCATCACATCCATGGAAGCTGACTATGTTTTTGAAGCATCAAAAGACTCTGGGGGTGCACGGGTTATTGAAGCTTTTCTTAGTTCAAATGCTTCTGGAAAACTAAAGCGCAAATTAGTTGTAAAGTATGTTATGCAGCTCTATATATAGGTCCCTCTTTTGTTTATTTCCAAGTCTTACATATTCTGCGGCTGTTTGAGTAGAAGGCAATATAAATAAAACTTGCTTCACTGGAACAATAATCTTTGTGCTCTGATAGAATTCCTTAAAATTGCCCTGTTATATGTTAATATGTTCTGATGTCTGTATGGTATCCCTTTCTGATTTTGACCACTATTATCAATTTTTGTTTAAGATAAGGAGACCTTTAGAAAAGAAAGATTTTTTATAGGTTATCAACAAGGGTTTAAATGTTGATATTGAGATTTTGTGCTGTTGAAAGGGGGTGCATACTGTATAGAAACCATTATACATTGGAATATTATGGAAATATCAAGAAAGATATTGCAAGTTCAATTTAAACAATCGCAAAGATAAAACATGTTTTCTAGTTACCAGAGAAATATTGGAATAATTAACATACTGATACATTCCTATAAAAGGCATGTTGGGTAAAAGGGTATGAGGTACATTGGAATTCTTTTCTGCCCCAATCCTTCTAATCACTATAGTTGCTGCGGAGCCTTTAAAAGTGACTTCTCAGGACCAGTGAATGCTCCCTTATGTAAAGCATGCATGCAAAGTAGAGGGGGAAATTTTGAAATTTCATGTGAAGCAATCTTGGCATCTTGTATAATTGAGTTTTGGTTCAATTGGAATCTTATTTATTTCAATACACTCTTAGTTTTCTTTATATTTTATATGTTTAGGAGTCGAGGGTAATTTGATAATTTCGAAATTTGCAGGACATTGGTCGTAATAATGGCCCATAGGTCTTATGTTGAGTCAAGTTATATTATTGGGTCAAATTATGTGATCTTTATCAATTATCAGGCCTAGGATGGTTTTAGCATTTGAAGTGTCAAAGCTTTCTGTTTTGAGCATTAGTCATTGTACAAGTGTTGGAAGTCTTGTAGATTATAACAATTTAATTCAATGGAGTTGATTTTTAGAGAATTGAAGTTCGAGTGATGCAACCCTCAAGGGGGAGTTCAAGGGATTATTGGTGATAGTCTTTGAATCCTCTTCTCCTTCCCTTCGGTTTTCAGCATGTATATTAATCTGCAACTAGACCTTAATAATAACCAATGTCAACCTTACACATCCTGCCTTTATAAGCCTAAATTATTCCTTCATTAAATACTTAACACCAAACAGCCTAAAAGGCCAATACCCATTGTTGATCCTGCCAATGCAAGGTGCCGGGAGGGCTAGATTGGAGACAAACCTAACCATTGACATTACATGCACAAAGTGGTTATCAGATTTGAAGTGGTGTGCTCACGCTTGATAACTGAACATTTTACCATTGCACAGAGCAATGACCCCTAAACCTAAGTACAAAAATTACAACTAACTCACTATTTATAGGTTACTGTGAAGGCCCTAGGAAAGTTTTTATTTTATCCCCAAACTCAACCCTACCTAGCACTGATCAACCATAACCCCTTCCTTACCTTTTGACCTTTAGTTTAACACTAGAAACTGTTGTCCTGAAAAATTCATGTTACCTCTCACATCTTAAACCAAGCTAATTCCAGTCTTTCCCCATATATGAACGGCGTATCATTTCTGCCACCCTTTTAAACCTTGAGAGCCCATTTGATAGGGAGGGAAAGGTAAGGAAAGGGGAAGGGATAGAGTGCTTTTACTGTATTTGGTAGAGGGGAAGAGGGTCAGGGAAAAGGAAGGGATGGTAGGCCCACCATTTTCTTTCCCCCCGAGAGGGAGAAAAAGGGGAAGGGAAAGGACTCCCTCCTTTCTTTTACATTTTTATCTCCACCCCAAGCGCCACTTACCTATTAAAAAAAAAACTGTGGTAATATCATGGAATATCCCTTCCCTTCCTTCCTTCTCTACTAAACAAAAGGATGGAAAAACTCATTCTTTAGTGATACCTTCTCCATTCCTTCTACCTTTTCCCTCCCTTTCGATTTTTCATCTCCTACTGAACAGACCATAAAGGTACAAGCTTTCAACTACCTTGGCCTACCATAAACCAAATGTAAGCCAAGGTATATTGGGTATTCTAGTTTTGTGCTACATGAACCCCTTCCTATCAACACAATGGTGTGGGGTTAACGACATTGGGACTTCACTCTATTATACCAACTTTGATGGCACTTAACAGAAAAATTTCTTCCCCATTCATCTCCACCAAGTTTGAGCCCTGTGCAAAAGTCTGTCCCTTCTTAGTTCTGTAGACAATGAGTCAATGACAATGCCTCCTTTGATATTTCCGACCGACAAAAACAACTTTGAGTGCAAAAAAGTAGGAGTAATATTAGAGCTTCCACCAATATTTGTGCAGCACCTTTTAGGTAAAATACTGGTTCAAGTTATATAAAAATAGAGGATTGTCATGGTAGTTAAAGGGGAAAGGTATCCTTAAAACGCTAAAGTCTGACAGTACCTGAAAAGCGAGGCGACAAAGAAGCACTAGCTTGAGTGAAGCAAGTGCTAACTAATACAATAATAAAAGATATATATATATATATATATATATATTACACATTAAAAGTTAATTCATTCTAAGTTAAATAATATCTTATCATTAAAATAATTATCATGTAACACTAAAAAGCTAGATATGACATATTTAAGTGATATAATCATTTTAAGCTTTAATGCTTTTTTTTATCTAAATTAATATTCAAAGTTTTGTTATTTATTTAAGTCTAATATATAAGAAATTTTTGTAAACTTGCTAGTCATAATAATATTAATAATATGAAAGACATGATATGGCCAATCTCATAGACATCTAAACTAATTTTCAAAAATCAAGCCTATGTTGAAAGGACTTGCCATATAGATGATCAATTTGATTGATGGAAAGAAAATGTTTTATCGTAGGCAGAATGAAGATAGTTTGCTAGTTATAGAAGATGAAATGTTAATCTTACTTAAAAATTTTTATATGTTAAAATTGTTACTCTCCTCAGAACTTTGAATTTTTTGCAACATTTCAAATATTTAAATATTTATTAGGCCAATTTTGTGCTAATGTTTGATAATAATACTTATATAAATATAATAGATTGGATAATAATACTTCTAGACTATAACTATATTCTTTTTTATTGATGCCTCTTATAGAATTTTTAAATTAGTGCATAAAACACTATTAAACATAAGGACATACAAGTAAAATATATTACAATTAAAAGACCATCGCCTTTCACCTTGCTTAAGGCAATCGCCTAAGCGTTGCTTCTTTGAAGACACCTGGCTTGAAACATCTTAAGGTGATACGATTGAAAGTTGCTTCGCCCGATCACCTAAGCGACAAGGCGATTGCCTTTGACAACACTGGGGATTGCCACATGCCCATCTGAATCCACGCTTATATGTAACCTTTACCTTCATTTCTTGGGTACTCCTAATACGTGTTAGGCAAATCTATACTTAAAATAACTTGTGTTTGAAATTCAATATTCTGTAGACTTTCGTTTGTAGTACTTATATATACTTCTTTGTTTTTCAATTCTTCAATTTTTTTTTAAGCGAGGGGCTATTCCCGCACCTTACACAATTGGGCTTCAAAATATATATTATTTAATGATCCAGGGTGGGCTTTTTGGAGTGTAAACGTATAGAAGAGAGTGTGAATAGGGTCCCCCTTTTCTAATTATCTAAAATAGAGTTTAATCATGTGATTCCTGTGCTGGTTCTCGGTCACCAGTCCCCTTGGCTCCTTTCACTTCTAGAAATTGATTTGAGCTGATGTATTTTTACTTTCAATTCACAAGATTACTGATGCACACTTGCAATTTATGACAACTCTATCTTTGTTGTAGCATCTCAAAGGGATTGTATTTACAGGATTTTCCAATGTTTTGCTTTATTAATTTTATATATTTTTTGGTTTGCTGTCAATTATTGTGAAGGCTTCAAGGGCATTTTGGAGAGCTTTCGATGCACCAATCAGGTTCATTTACTGTTGAAAAGTGTTTCAGTGCCAGTAATGTGTCTCTTAGAGAGGCAATTGTATCAGAGTTGTTAGCTGTGCAAACAGAGCTCTCCAGGACAAAGCAGGGCCCTGTTCTCTTGAGGAAGCTGGATGTTGATGGGTAAGTTGTGGTTCATGTAGTATTATTGCATCTTTTTTTGTATAACATCTCTATGTTATTGGTAATTTTGACTTTGTTTTATGGGAGTTTAAACCAAGATACATAGGCCTTACAGAAGTGCAATTTTTAGAACTCAGTTGAGTTCTGTTTAAGTCTGATGGATGCTTGGGCCTGGAAGAGTCCCTTTCTCTTGTTGCTTTGGAGATCTGGCTGAGACTTGAATTGGGTCTTCAGGACCTGATTAAGTACTCTGGAACTAGTGTAGAACTAGTAAAGGTCTCTAATGTATTCCCTATAAAGGTGACAAATGCAAGATACTCAACCATTTTTCAGATCACCTGGACTCTTATCTTAAGAAGAAGTTAGATCTTCTAGACCTTGTGTTTCTGAAATTATATAATTGTTATTTGCCCTCCAAACTGTGGACCAATGCTAATTTTGGTTTAATGTACATGGATTCAATATGAATCACAAAGGACTTAAACCTATTATGATTATAATTAGGTGGACAGCTTAACTAAATGATTCATATTATCACATTGTGACTGCAATTAGTCCAGCCAGTACAATTTTTTAAGTATTTGAGATTCCAATAGCCATAAGCCAGTTCAAATCTTTCCAGAACGTCCACGGTTATGTGTATGGATCTTTTTTTATTTTTTAGACAGGAGGGGAATAGATTTATTTATTTATGTGTTAATTTTGATAAGCGGAATAGATTTATTTATGTTCTATATTTGTGTGGAATTAATTTCTCCAGAAAAAGCATTTGAAACTGTTTGCAAGTAGCATCACTGATTGGGAATTTGTGTGCCTCCCTTCATGTCGAACACATTCCATCATGCAGGAAAAGAATAAAAGCAACACTTTCTTCTCAAGCTATTCAGTCAAGTTTTTACTAAAATAATGGAGAGCATGACATGTTGAATGCTGCTTAAATATGTTTGTTACTTTTGAATGCTCATATAAAGCTGAACTTCTGAACCCTGGGATTGCTGAATTTTGATGCTCTTGTGTGTAAGTTGTGGTTAAAAATATTGAGATTCTTTGTTTCATATCATGAAGTAACTATATTTTTTGCATGTTTGCTTCATGGTATAATGTTAATATTCATGATATCTTGCACTTATTGGTTAAATAGTTGACATAGCCATTATGATTTAACAGGTTCACTCCTGGCCCATGCCACACATGCACACACATAAATGGAAAAAGTTTTGAACTTCAATAAGATATTTAAGGTCTGCTTGTTTAAAGTTGCATGTCAACAATTCATTGCTTTTGTTTATCTTAATTTGGCATTTCCTTTGCTTTCCAATAGATATGCAAGACGACCTGATCAGTGGAAGTTGAGACAAGCATCAAAACAATCTGCCTACAAAGAATTTTACAGTACATTTGGCTCAAAAGAAAACAAATCATCCAAAAATGACAGCTTTCTTTTGGAGGCTCATCACACCTCACAACCAGAAAAATTAAAGATGCTGAGGAAAGAGATTGA
This sequence comes from Nyssa sinensis, assembly GCA_008638375.1. Lineage (NCBI taxonomy): Eukaryota > Viridiplantae > Streptophyta > Magnoliopsida > Cornales > Nyssaceae > Nyssa > Nyssa sinensis. The sequence continues at coordinate 1,117,282 of CM018035.1, read as the reverse complement.
TGCTTCCTTGTCTACTGCTGCAGCTCCATCTTTGGGTTCCCAATTTCTAGGTCATGAGGGTTCAACAACTAAGTTAAAAATGCCAGGCCATAAGCGTCACCCAGAAAGAGCAGAACAGCATGGTGAGAAATTTACCAAACATGCCATGGATGGTGACGTTTTGAAAAGCAAAAACAAAAGGCAGAAAAAGAAAAAGAATAATGGTGGGACTGAACATATTGCTGCTGCTGCTGCAAGTAAAACAATAGATGATGCTATTTACCATCAGAAAGCATCCCAACCTGATGACCAGAAAACGAAGAAGCGGCACAGGAAGGATGACTCTTCAAAATCTTCAATGAAGAAGTTGAAAGCGTGACATGCCAATTTTGTAGGTTTACCCCGTCCATTTTATTGCCTCTTATATTTCACAGAAAGTGTCAAGACTATAAAGTTTCATATAGTTCTACACTCTTTTGCTTTTGTTTGTTGTAACTCATAACAGAGCTTTGTCAAGTAATTTTGTTGAGCTGGAAGGTGAACACCATTGTTAAGGATGAAGAAACTATTGTATTTACATAAAAAAAAACCATAGATACACTTGACTCCATAAAATTGACACATTTTGAGGAAAGCAAAATTCTGAATGCATTCTAAATAGCAGTACATGTGGCTCTTGCTCTAAACTAAGTAGGACTACTCGACAGCACAAATGACATCAGTAATGAATGGAAAAAGAATTATTGTTGCCGTGTAGGTGGTGGTGTTTGCTCTTTAGCACTTCCTTCAACCATCTTATGGAGGCTTGGACCTTGGCACAAGAACAGAACATCTGAATCAAAGCTGCCAAAGGTGGGAAGGCCTGAAATTTTGGGAGTTAGAAGTTACTTGTTCTGTATAGGATTGGATGTACTTGGAGGAATCCTCCGAAAGCTTGAGTCCACCTGCTTGAATGGATCCTTCCTCTTTGCCTGCAACTCTGTGAGAGCTTGTGAAGATGAAGATGAAGTTGCATTTGACACAGAGGGTGAATGTGGTTTTGATAGTAGGAGACGCGTTGCTTGAGCTGCATAAGGCCGGGAGTGTAGAATCAGTATAAGTGCAAGAAGAAAAGTAGACAATGATCTTGAGTAGGACCTCATGATTGTGAGTGAGAATGATGGAGGAGAAAAAGGGATGAGACTAAGTATTGATTTATATGTAATTTCATACTTATAAAATCTACTGGGGATCCGATGCAAGTGGGATCATGTGATGGTTGTTTGACTGTTCCATGTTGCAAGACTGATTTTCAAGATTAGTTGTTATAGTTTCAGAGGGATCATGTGATGGGGCACGTGATAATATTAAAATCTTCTGGGAGAGCTGATTGAAATTAATATTTTACTGGGGTTCCCTATGTGTTCCAAAGCATGACCTATATATATTATCAAGAGTAGTCAACACAAAATGACTTGGATGAGTTGTCACCTGTACTCAATTCAAATGCATCCTAGCAAATACAGATGGGTCCTTGTTACTACATTGTCTGAGTAGTGTTTTTTTCTTCTGAAAATCTAAGTGAATTATTAGGGTGTATCAACCCTCTTTTTTCATGTCCCTGTGGGAGCTTGAATTCTAATTTTTTTAAGAATAATTAGATAATGTCATTCGATTACTAGTCGCTTCGGCCATAACTCTCACATACAAACATAGAAATTGATACAAGTCATTTTGAATATTAGTAATGTTGACGTCTCATGTAAGTTACTGTTGCAAGCGATGTTCATGATGAACTTATAAAGATGGTACAAAAGACTTCTAACTTAAAGACAGCCTTTTGAACTAAAGGCTCAAAAGGACAATCTCGTGGAAGTTTGCCAGTGGACTAGCAAACCAGAGTTAACAAATCTCTATCAACTACATGGAGACTAGGTATTTGTACCATTCGAATAGGACTTCAATTATGAATTATTGATGTTTAATTTAATAATTATTAAAAATTGTATGTTCATATGTATGTATATCCATTGTAGGGTTGTTCTATAACCATTTATTTTCAATAACTGTTCAAGACCTACAAATTTATTGTAATTAATTTTTACATAAATGAATGTAAGAATGCTTTTCACATGTTTGAAAAATATGGTGGCAGTATATATATGTTATAGATTGAGAATTCTGGAAAATTTTAATATTATTATTAGAGGAATTATTAAGTAACATTGTCAAAATTGAGAGGTCATACTATTCAAGTCTCACTCTTCTTATTTGAGGACTGTGAAAAGTATTTTTATCTAGCCATGAACCTGTTTGGATTGTATTCTTGAGTTATGTCACTGTTAAGTTTGGTTGTTTTGTAGTTATGTAATATTGTACTTATGTTGTTGAGTTGATTAATTAAATTATTGTAACATCCCGTTACTTTCATCAATAACAAAAAAATTAAGTTCAAAAAAAAGGAAGAAAGATTTTATTCAATAGTAAAAGAAGAAAAAAAATATTACATTGACTATCATTTTTTTTTTTTTTGAAGTACAATATTCGGAAAAAGAATATTCTATATAAGTGCATGTTCATAAATAGAGTTTCGAATTTGAATTGCATGAAGGGAGAGGGCTTCATTCATCTCGAATAACACCTCAATTTCACATTAACTACTTTTAAAGATTCGATAATTATAGGTGATACTCTTCTTATTTATAAAAGAATAATGATTCAATATTCAAATTTTTGGTGCTTGATGCTCAATAAGGTGGGTTCATTATTATGAGTTTCACTAATGAGATCCACTTCATGTGAATATTGGACACTAACATTTAAAATTTCAAACAATTTTCTTTATGAAATGAAATTATGTTGTACTCTCATTTCTTATCACAATTGTCATAATGTGAATGAAGCATTTGCATTACTAATTTTGTATTTTAATAGTAATTCTTTTCGTCAAAGGCGTGCATAATGGGTCGGGTCAAGATAATCTTGGCCCAATATCCCCTCTGCCGTGGACAAAAACGGCGGGCATGGAGCCAGGAATTATTTTCAAGAGGGGCAACTTTGTCAAGAAAAGTTTTGATTATAAATTTTAAAATTAAATAAATATAAATATTTTTTTATAAGTAAGCAACTTGTAATTTTTGAAAAAAAAAATATAAAACTTAATGTTGGTTAATAATTTTTTGATTAAATTAAAATAATAAATATAACATAGCTTACAAATTAAACGAGAAATTCAATTAAAGATAAAATGTGAAGAAAAAAAACACTAAATTTGGGGGGAACATAATTTAAAGAATTCTATATGATTTTTTAAAGAAGCATGAGAAAAATTGTAAAAAAAAAAAAAATTTGGGGAGGGGAGAATTAACCCGTTGGGCCTTAATTGGCTCCGTCTATGTGAACAACTATTCACAATTGTCACTCCGACCAACCTTAGAGCATCATCAATTTATAATATTCATCTCGTCAAATACTTTTATTCTTTATTTACAAAACCCAATAATCAATTAGAATGAACAACATATGTAATTTTGTTTATAATAAAACATAAATTAATCAATTAGTACTCAACTATCATCTCCACCACCACCTGTATCTAAACTATCATTAAAAATGACTATTATCAAATATAAATACGTTCTTAGAGAAAAATCCAAAAAAGAGAGTGCAAAAAGTAATCCTTTCATCAAATACTCATCTCTCTATATTCACAAAACTTAATAATCAATCAGAATAAACATGTTTAGTCTTGTTTATAATAAACACAGATCGATCAGTTAATATTAACCATCATCTCCACCTCCGAATTTAAACTATCATAGAAAACAACCATTATCAAATATGCCATCAATGTATAGAAGATCTAAAGAGAAAAGGTGAGGTGAATAATCCTAAGTTTTTATTATTTTTAATTATGTCTTAAATTATCTCCATTTTTCCCAACTCTCTCTTTTTGGTGACATCTATTTCTAGCACAATTGTTATTAACCAAATATTTAATATATACACACTAAACACATTCACACACATATAAAGATAAACTGCCAAATATTATATAATCTTTTTTGAAAATAAATAAATGACTAAGATTGAAAATAGCGAAAATTAGTGTTCAAATGATGATTGAATAAAATTTGAGTAAAAGCTTCATTTATACAAAACTCTCCAATGATCATGAATTTTAATTTTTTATTTTTCCAAAAAATATTCATCTTATTCTGAAAGTTTCTTTATTTTATTTTTCCTCAAAATCTTTTGTCGGTACTTGCTTAATTTCTTTAAAATTATAGGAGTCTCAGTTTTCTTTTTCTTTAAAACATTATCTCTCAAATTTATTTGCCACATACACAAGAAAACGAGCTTATTAAAATGATATGATGAAATCATTTTTATGAAGGATAGTAGTCGATTCTAAATTAAATAGGAATTTTTTTTAAAAATAAATATATATATTACAATTTTATTATATCTCGTAGTTATTTAATTTTAGCTAAAAATAAAAAATAAATAGTGATGTGGCAAATTGATAGTGTTAATGCTTGTTCCCCACGTTATTTTTCATTTTTCCCATTTTGCCCAGAAAGAGCATTTTATTGTTTAATTAAGTTTGACGCCATCGGCCATTTTCATCGTCGTTACTAACGCGGAGTAACTTAGAAGAGATTATAATATAATTCCAGAAATTAAAGGGCTGTCCTGAAATTGTTTGGAATTCAAAGGCGGTGAGTGCAATTTACCAAAATAATTTTATATGATCTAGTTGAGGACGGTCGACTTCGAGACGGCGAATTCCTCCATTCGAGTGTACGGAATCGAAACAAATGTTGTAAATTCATGCTCTGATTAACATCGCCTTGCTCGATCTCAGGCGAATAGGTATTCACTCTTTCTCTGCGCTCTTTTGCTTTCGTGGTTCGTAGATCTTGATCATCTATTTATAATCCGAATTGAATTTTTCGTTGTTTTGATTTTAATTTGCTAATGTATTGTCCAAATCTGATTTTTAATTTTCTGTGAGAATTGTATTCTTATTCCGATTGCTTGATTCTTCATTCTCGCTGTTTGTTCCAGTATTACCCCTTTTAAAAAAAATCATTGTGGATTCTAATTGGATGTTGTATAAAACGTTGAGAGTCCTTGCATTTGGACTGAAATTACTATGGGTGAATTAAGGAAGACTAATGAGGAAATTCAAATGCAGTTCAAGAAAATATCTTATGTTTTGAACTTTTTGCCTAGCCAAAATATAGGTTCTCATTTTTGGGGTTGCAGAGATATTAAGAACATCGACTGTAATTAGTGTCATTTTGCTGCCCATGAGAGAACCCCTTTTGGTACTAGTAGGATTTGTTAACAAACTGCCCTAGGGTTTTGTTGCTCCATAATAGGGTTTCTTTCACAGACATTTTGAAAGTTAAAGAGGAATTTTTTCCCAAGGTTACCCCAAAGACATTGAAATTTTCCTAGAGAGTAACACACACATGTGCTGTTTGTTTGCATATGTATGTATGTTTGCGTTACTTGGAATTGCTCTGCAGTTTTTTTTCTTCTTCAAAGTTTCAATTTAAATCAATTTTTGTTAATGACCTTTATTGATAAGGTAAATAGTTCCTATAGCATTTCCAGTAAGGAGAAATTAGAGAAGTGAACAAGAGAGAAAAAGAAGTGAAACCAAGAGAGGAGAATCAGAGAAAATATCAGAATCGCAATCAGAGGCCCTTTTTTTTTTTTTTTGGGGGGGGGGGTGGCACCCCCTAAGTTTTTTAAAATTGGCTTTTCTCCCTATATTTCCTATAGGAATTTTTTTTAAATTTTGGAATTGCTCCTGCTCCCCCTCCTAATTTTTAAATATTTTATAGAAGATCCTCTTAAATTTTGACTTTTGTATTTTTGCCCCCTCCCCCCAACTTAATGTCTAGATACACGGCTGATTTATGTAGTCCAATATTAATAATCAAAGTCTGTCTGTCTCCAAAACATAAACCCTTATATATAAACAAACTCTTAAGTAAACTTATCAAAATCTTAAAATAAAATACATAAATAAATATTCTTCGGGATCAAATACGAATAGCCTGTGGGGTCAATGGGATAGGGTGATCAGGTCGCTCAATGATGGATACTAGTGTTACCTGGTCTAGTGGATAGATCATCGTGTTTCTTATGCCATTTGGATTTCTAAAGATGAGTTTCGACGTCTTGACCCAAATCTTTTGGAGAGCTACCACCATTATCACTTGTCGGAGTTGAGTTTTTTTTCAACGAAAGAGAGTTGATGGGGATCATGATAGGAAATTTCATACCTATTACAGGTGTAGGCACAAGAATACTGGGCTTGGGAGATAATTAGAAATTTTATCATATTTTGAATTTTTATAATTATAGGGATTTTATGTTATTTTCAAAACTCTTTAATTATAGGGTTTTTATTTGCTTTCCTTATATGCTATGAAGCAGATACATTCTATTTTAACTCACGTGTCCGTGTTAGATACCAACATTCTTGGATACTTTCTAGACACGTGTTGGACTCGCAAAAAACGAGTGTCCATTTGTTTTTCTTTTTCTAAATTTTAAACACATTTTGGACACATTTGGGAGTTCTCTTTTTGATTATATATAAACATATATATGTTCTATGCAATAGCTAATAGATTTATTTTGTAACTTAAATCATGGATGTTAATGATTAAATAAAGAAGTTCTTGATTTTATATTTAATGATTTTGTTATTTTAATATCTTAATAATATTTTTGTGATTTGTGTGTTTTTGTGCCAATTTTAGTTGAAATAATAATAGGTTTTTCTTATATGGTAATATAAAAAATATAAAAAATTTATATATATTTAACACGTCCCTCACATGTTCATGTCTTACTTTTTTAAAAAATGATGTGTCTACGTGTCTGTATCCATGTTTCTTAGCTTATATATTTGGGACACCCTATTAATAATGGGGGTTGATTTCCTTTGAGTTAGTTTTTGATATTGAATACAAAATATTGAGATTTGAGAATATTGAGTTATTGAACTTCTTGACCGTGCTGCACCACTTGATCCCGTTTTAGAAAGAAGTGAATCTACTCAGGATTTCCCATTACTTCGTGGAGGGATTATGTCTAATCTGGCAAGGTTTTATCTCAGCTGCATTGTTTCATCACCTCAACATCTTTTGAGTTTTTGTAGTGGTTTCCTCCTTTGGGATGAATCGTTGGGTCTTCATTGGGCTTAGCTCATAAAAATGGTATTAGATGTGTATAATCAAATATCTTCCCTTGCATGATCACGCACATTAAATTCTAAGTCATACCTTAATGGACAATAGCATAAGGTTCTTGATTCATATTGGACAAGTTAATAGTTTGCCATTTTCTGAAAATTTTAGTCGTCGTTAATTCTCTTCTATGTTTCTCGTCTGTTTCTTTATTGAGCATTGTTCAACATAATTTTTTTCTGAACAAGAAGGTTTGCTTTTTTAGTGTTAATTAGATTGGTGAATTACTTTTTTCTGCCATAGAACTCTTTAGTTTATGAATTTTATAGGAGTTAATTATTTCTAAAGTATTGTGTTGAATGCCTTCTGTTTTCCTGCCAGTCTACAGCGGAACTGTCAGTGATATCCTCATCTATTTATTACCCATTGGAATTTGTGAGATGGCAGAGAAAGCGTGCGTAAAACGCCTTCAGAAGGAATATAGAGCACTATGTAAAGTATGTCTTCTTCTTATTCCTTTATAATTTTAAGTAATTACAATTGTATATATATTGAAGCATGGAAATCCTTGCTATGAACTTTAGTTTTCCTTTTCATTCTCGTATCAATTTAAAATTAAATTAAATGTATTTCATATTTATGATTCAAATAGAGTTTCTTTAGGATAGCACCATTCACATTCCACCACTTAATGGTTCTAGTTCCTCTGCTTTTGTGATTTTCCTTCTGCATTTATAATGTGGAGTGTTGGGCCATTGCCCAGTGCAATGTACTTATAATGTGTAGTGCTTGAATCTAAAGTGGATAACATACAAGAGCGATTTTTTCTCTCTCTGTTTGTGCTTAAAGTTCAGTATTTCAGTCCTTTTGCTACATCTTCTCTGAACATGGAAAATTCTTTGACTATTAGCACATCCTTTTGACTTTTGCTTCTATGTGATGCATTATCGTATTGGCTTGTATCCTATTTTTACCAATTTCATGCTTGCATCGTTCCGATATTGCTGAGAATTAAAAGTTTGATGTGTGGCAATTACAATTGATGCATTTAATTAGTAGGTCATAGAAAGGTTCTGTTGTTATTCACCACTAAAGTTCTGGAATGCTAGATGAGGATTTGCAACCCATTCTAGTTTTTACTAATGTGCAGATTGTAATTGAATGTGATTACCTTTTATGTATCGACAGAGGGAGCATTGCATTGATTTTGAAAAGATAATCTGAGGCAAACATTCAAAATATTTAACTGGCTGATGCTTGCTGCCTACAAATTAAATAACTGGGACTCTTCATTCTTCTTCTAAATTTGTCAGAGCTATCAGATAATCTTGCTTGCTGACTTTTTTTCCCCCTTTTTGGTTGGGGGGAGGGGTTAATTTAGTGGACACTTTTTGTAGTTTCCTTGAATATATCAAGTTCTACTTTGATTTTAGAAAACATGCCGCACCACTTATAAGTAGCAGTTCGTAGTATTTGTTAAAAGAAGAATGTTCCTTTGCTCTATGACACATGTACCACACTTGAAAAATAAATTTACCTCAACCTTGGTTTATTTGGGCATGTTGAGGAACTCGAATGTCTGAGGTGGGCTAGGTGGCTTTACTTGATCTGGGCTAGAACAGCATATCATTCAGCTCATTTTTTCTCATTTACAGATTTTATATTTACTAAAACTCTGCTTTTTCTAAGACACTTCTCAATTGCTTATTGGCATGATACCATGTTAGACATCCATGTCCAAGTACCAGTTGGGACACTCAAGTATCCACCATTGTTTGTATTTCAAAGCGTTAAAGTACTAGCATATTATTCTTTCATTCCTATCAAAAAATATTATAATTTCTTTGTCTTCAGTTTTGAAGGATTTTTTTTTATAGCTGACTTGGAGTTTGAACACATGATTAAACCTTTTATACCAAGGTTGTTAAAATCGGGATTTTACGTTGGATCATTTTGGGTGTTTACAAGATCATGGACATGTTAGCCAGCACGTTAGGCTGCAGAGTGGGGTGCCTCCCCTTGGTTTATTTGGGTCTTCCATTGGGTGTTCCTTTGCGTTCCATCGGAGTTTGGGATCTTGTAGTAGAAAGGTTTTTCAGCAAGCTGTCAGGATGGAAGGGTCAGTTCTTCTCTAAGGGAGGTAGGCTCACCCTTATCAAAATCACCTTGGCCAACCTTTCCACCTATTTCATGTCTCTTTTCACCATGCCGAAATTAGTGAGCAGCAGGCTAGACAAGATTCAAAGGGACTTCTTATGGGGACAAGAAGGGAGCGCAGGAAGATTCATTTAGTGGCTTGAGATAAAATCAAGAAGCCAGTGTCTCTCGGAGGGCTAGGGGTGAAAAACTTGGGTACTTTCAACATAGCTCTCTTAGGAAAATGGTTATGGAGGTTTGGTGAGAGTAATGGGGAGCTGTGGAGGGAGATCATTGTTGCTAAGTACGGGTGCGACAACGGAGGTTGGTGTTCGGGTTTTGTGGAGGAGCCTCGGGGATGTGGTCCGCGGGGTTCCATTAGAAAGGAATGGAGGAGTTTCAATGAAAAGTGTAGTTTTGTTATTGGGAATGGTGACCGCATTAAATTTTGGGAAGACGTTTGGAATGGAGACGAGCCGCTTAGGACGAAATTTCCTACTTTATACAATCTGGCTAGCAACAAGGAGGCTTGGGTTTGCGAATACTTGGAGAGAGCTGGGAACAAGTTTGTCTGGACTCCTCGCTTTAGGAGAAACTTTCTCGATTGGGAGTTAGAAGAGGTGGGTTCATTCCTTGGCCACATATGCAATTACCAAGCTACGGAAGGGAGGGAGGATAAGAGGGTGTGGCTGCCAAATAAGAAATCTTTTTCCGTCAACTTCTTCTACAAGAGCCTGGTCGGTTTGGAAAACCCTCTTTTCCCTTGGAAGCTCATTTGGCACTCAAAAACCCCCCCTAAGGCCACCTTCTTTGCCTGGGAAGCCTCTTGGATGGCTATCTTAACAGCGGATAATTTGAAGAAGCGAGGTTTCCTTTTGGCTAGTAGGTGCTACTTCTGTCAGAAGGAAGAGGAAACGGTGGATCATCTTCTCATCCACTACCATGTTTCTTGGAACCTGTTGGAACATCGTTTTTGCTCTTTTCGGCTGTCTCCTGGGTTATGTCTGACTCAGTCAGGGACCTTCTGTTGGCTTGGGTAGGGTACAATCCTTCAGAAGAGATCAAGAGAATTTGGAGACTGGCCCCTATTTGTTTGTTGTGGTGTATCTGAAGGGAAAAAAACAACCGTGTCTTTGAAGATGAGGAGCTCTCCACCCCCTTCTTCAAAGACTCGTTTTTACGCTTATTATTTTTTTGGGCCAAAGAGGCTTTCCCTGTTAATGTCTTTTCCTTTGTAGATTTTTTGGAGTCGTTAAGACCATTGTAAAGCTTTTTGGGGTTTTTACTTTTGTTGCCCTTCTTGGGCACACTTATTAATATACATCTTACATTTACTTATAAAAAAAAAAAGATCGTAGGATCTGATAGAGGATCGTAAGATCCTACGAAATCTTTAAAAAGGCCAAATATTTTTTTTAAAATAAAGATTTGTTAAAAAACAATAGTAAACAAGTTTAAAATAAATAATAATGTAACTCTTGGGCTTGGATGAGTTGGGAAGAGATTTGGGTAATATTTGCAAGGTACTAGGTTCATTCAATTCCACCCCTAGGGCCACTTACCTATCAAATAAATAATCAAATAATGTAATAAACATATGAAAGTGTATGTATCCACAAGTCTCAATTCGTATTTGACTGTTTGAATATAAAATCTAAGTTTTTTTAATTCCAAAATAATACAAATTAACATTTCAATGTAATAAACTAAAAAAAATATTATAGTACTCAAACTAGTCCAACTTCTAAGTGTCAATTCATCTCAACTCAATAAGGCCTTTAGCCTTATCCTAATTACTTTGGGTCGGCTACATGAATTGTGTCCGTCCAACTTCCAAGTACCATGAAAATAAAAATAAAAGCACCGGAATGAATTAAACATAAAATAAAGCAATGAAATATTTGTGAGACATGTCATTTCTCATACTAGAGCTTTAGAACAGCCCTATCACCAAGTTGATAAAAAATCCCTCAAAAAGAAAAAAATTACAGTAAGAATTCATGTGGAATCAAAACAAAAAAACAAAGAAAAAGAAGATAATAAAGAAATTACAAAATGAGATAAAAAAAGCAGAAAATTCTTTTATTTGCATTCGTCACATTAAAGAAGAAAAATAATCAAACGAGTGCAATGGTTTGTTCTTTATCACAACAAGAAGAAGAAGATTGGTCTAATTCTGTTTTAGTCGTAAGTGGTTCATTGGTTCCAACCTTTCATGGCTAAAAGAATAAAAATAAATAAAATAAACTGAAAAACAAAGCTAAATGTAGCAATATTTGTCAAAATTTGGTGTTGAATCATTAAATAATCAGTCAATTTGGTATTTTTTTTTGTCCAAGAAGTGAAAACAATCCTGATACGACCCTGTGCAATCCCATTATGATCCTATTACGTGTGCAATTTTTTTTATATGATCTGATGGATTTAACCATCCAACAATCCAATCACGATTTTGATAACCATGCTCTGTACGCGTGCAATCCCCCCATTTCACATGTATTAGTGTTTTACTCTATAATCTTTATACATGCACACTAATTCAAAGTACTGGTCTTAATAGGGTAAACTTACAGTTAGACATACATAGCCATGCCCCCACCAGTGCCTTGACTGTGTTGAAAGGCAGGGTACCTTTTTTTTTTGGCGATTGTCATAACTAAAGGCACTTTTAAAGTGTAATTTAGAAGCTTTTGTCTCAATATTGTGCTATAGTAGTGTATCTTTTGATTCTTTTGTAGTTATGTTTTTATTGATTAATTGTGGGTCCAATCTCTCTTATCATATTTTTTAGAGTATTTACTTTCTGGCAATATATTTTTGAGGGCACTAGATGATCTTTATTTTGTTGATGTTGCTTTTTGCTATGATATTATAATGCAGCGGTGTATATCAGGTGATTTATAGTAGGGGTGCAAGTTGGTTCGATGCATCCCAAGAACCAAATCAACTTGATTACTCCTGGTCTGGTCTGGTTTGATTCCTGAGGCATTCTGGTTCAGCCCTGGTTCAATGAATATGTGATTTTGTTCATTCTTGGGTTAAGGCATTGGTAAACCAAACCAACCTGGAAACCGATTATGCATACAAAAATATTATTTGTATTAACTTATAAACCATTAAACTTTTATGCATGTTAATTAATGATTGGCTCAACTGTGAAGTTCAACTTAGTATAGGTGAGTGTCCCACTGAACACTAATTTGAAGTTAAATATATAGCTAAAAATTAGGGCTTTTGTACGCCATTAAGGGAAAAAGGATGTTTTAGTTTCTTAGTTCATGATTCTTGGTTCTAGGATTTTAGAACTAGTAATTTTTTTATACTTATCTAGTTATTTAAATGCTTGGCATGCCACAACTGTTAGAAGGTGTTTTGAGATAAAATTAATAAGTGATCTGAAAAGTAATATTTTGAGCAAGTATTTAATTATTTTTTCCGATTATTTAGTAATCTGTCAAGAAGAAAAAAAGGACAGGGCAGGCTGCTTTTACCTCTTAAGACTTTAAATAATTTTCATATTTTAATTGTGAAAATAATAAACCCTTCCCACAAAAATTGGGGGATATAAAAAAGAAAGGAAAAATGATCTTTTAAAAACCATATCAACCCAAATTAAATCGAAATTCACATGGGTTGATTTCGTTTGAATCTAATAGTTAATGGATTGGTTTTGGTTTAGAGAAATTCAAACTGAATCTACATTAGTTTGGTTTAGGGTTGAGGTTAAATTGAACCAAATCAGACCAAGTTGCACCCTTAATTTATAGCTCTTATGTCAGATTTGCGTTATTAATTGAAATAAATTTTTTTTTTTTTTTTGGGCAATGAATTAAATTTTGTTTTTGTTTGGGGTAATGAAATAAATTTTCAATATTTCCATTTGTATTTTATCGGTGACAGTATCTTCGATGAATTTTCAGGAACCTGTTTCCCATGTCGTAGCCCGTCCTTCCCCAAATGATATTCTTGAGTGGCGTAAGTTGCCTCCCCATTCTTTTTCGTTTTTTGATTTAATTTTTCTTGACATAATTGAGTTTCTGATAAGGTTATAAAATTCTGGGCTGAGCACCATACTTTACTCTCTCTCTCTCTCTCTCACACACACACACACACACACGCACACAGAGATGCACCCCTATGCACTGGATCGATTTGACATCATTTATGACTACTTTACATCAGTTCAGTAGGCTCAAGCCAAATAATTTGTAGGATTTATTGTATGAATATTAAGCTGCACTTGGTGCTCCATAATCATCCTCCTCTTTTTTTTTTTTTTTTTACTTCTCTGTATTTTTGCCTCTCAAAGGTTTTTTGATGGTAGCTCATTTTTCAAATAAAGTGCTCTTCAATATATTTTGTGGCATCTATTAACTGCTTTAGACCCATACTTCATCTGTGAGAATGCAAATTTGGCAATTGGCTAACACCTAGGTGATCAACAGAATTATGAACTAGTCAAGCTTCAGCTTTTTTCAAAAATCATTGGCATAACAAAATAGAAAGTGGCTCTTTCTAGATGATCTTACATTTTTTGTTCATTATTTTTTGGTATTAATAATTCTAGTTCCTTAAATATCAGTTACCTCTTGATTTAGTACTGAATGTTGTTTAAGCATTGATAAAAAATAAGTTAGTTTTCTTAATCAAACTTAGGGTTCATTGCTCAGTGCAATGGTAAAAGCTTGGGCTGCCAAGCATGAGAATTTATGTTTGACTATGAAAGCAGCTCCTGTGCTAATAATGCCATAGGTTAGCTCCTCCTTCGGTACCCCTTATTGATGGGACCAACACGGGGTAATGGACCCCTTTTTTTCATTTTATCAAACTTCAACACATTGTTTCAAAGGAATAGAAATAACTTAAGAAAGCATTTAGTTATAGATGGATGTTACAGGTAGCTAACTGCAATTTTCTATGCTGAAGTTTCATTAAAGAACAAAAGTGGTAACTTAATTTTTAATTTCGATTGGTTGAGTAATTTCAGCATTTATCCATGTAAGACATCTTCTGGAACTCTTTTTTTTTCTTTCTTCTCTCTCATTAACCTACTTTTTCCAATTATATGTTTCAGATTATGTATTGGAGGGAAGTGAAGGAACACCTTTTGCAGGTTTGTTAATCCTCTTATTGGTTTGTGGTATTGGCCACATAACATATTTAATTGTTTGTTATGGTTTTGTTTGATTTGATTCATGAAATGACTTCTACTTATTGTGATTAGGTGGGTATTACTATGGGAAAATCAAGTTTCCTCCAGAGTATCCATTTAAACCTCCAGGAATCAGGTAATGTGGGTCCTGGTTGCTTAATGTTTTCCCCCAAAATATTTTGGTGCTTTCAGCATCAGTATTTTTATTTTTTTGAACATTTTCACATGGTTGCTTTTAACTCAATATGTGGCTTTCCTTCCCGGTAGCATGACCACTCCCAATGGACGATTTATGACACAAAAGAAAATTTGCCTGTCTATGAGTGATTGTAAGTCTTGCAAAATTTAATTGATATGAATCATTTTGTATCTGATAATTGATCTCATTTTCACCACTTTTGTTTCATTTTCCAGTTCATCCAGAAAGTTGGAATCCTATGTGGTCTGTATCAAGGTAATGAATTGCTATTGCTTAGGAAACAATTGCTGTTGTTTGTAACAATATTTCTAGCTCCTGGTGCTCACTTGTTTGTTTGTTGTAAGTGCAGCATACTTACGGGACTTCTGTCCTTTATGGTGAGTTTATTGTGGCTTTCAAGTATTCTAGTTTTCTAAATAAGTAGTTGCATCTGTTACAATTTTTTTTTTTTTGGCTTCTTTGGAAATACCATTCTTTGTTATTTTCGTGAAGCACTTTATATGAACATGAAGCTAAACAAAATTAAATGTTTCAGTAAATAATAAATAATAATGATGGTGATGATGATTCAGGAAAGCATTGGCGTAATGAAGTGGGTAAAAGTGTGCAGCTTATAAGACCCAACAAAACCCTTATTCTTACTATTTGTATTTGGCTACGTGAATCTTGTTTTGCCATTTTGTTTTGTTTAGGGCCATAACTTCAGTTAGCTCACCTGTCACCATGTGTTTCCTTACCACCTCAACTCACATTATCATACCATTTAGGATTTCTATTGTTGCATTGATATATGAATAAGAATATAAAGTTGTAAATAATTAAACATCTACCTTCCCTTCGCTTCCATAAGGTTTTCTTGCAATCATATCTCTCAATATGTCAAAATGAGAGAAACATCATGATATAAGTAATTTACAGTTCTCTTAAAGTAACCTGTTATATATACTCTCTTAATGGTGCATTAATGTTGTAAGGTACAAATAATCTAGTATGTCACCATTTATTGTTTTAAGCACCATGTGTGGGGTTGTGTGAAATATCAATGTAAACAATGGATATCCCATGAAGTCTGGGTATTGTCCACTATTTTCACTGCACAGCGCTTTTTTTAGATGAATTGTGATGCAACTTGAGCTACATCAGTATGCGTCTTACATAGCTATTGAACTGGCTGACATATATGGATGTGCTTAAAACAACCTAGTACATGCCAGATTCTCCTCATTCATGCCCATTGGGCCTTCAGTAATCCCTGAATTCTACCCACTTTCTGTATCATAAGTGTACTCATAACTCATGACATTGTAGGGCTCTCAATTCATTGGATGAATGAATACAAATGTCTGGTTTTGCATGGGTTTAACTATGACTGATTCTCTACTTATCTTCATACGGTGATTGGAGGTCTGCTGCACCTTTTTCCCTTTCCCCCTCATTTATTCTAGAGGATTTGCATTTTAATTTTCATGGAAAATGTATTGGGAGTTTGTTCCTACTGAGTTTTGTGGGCATTATCTGTAATCTGATTTTTTCTTTTACATGTGTTAAGGGGGCATTATTAATTGATTGTGGACCTGATACCTCCAACCAATTAATATTTTGGGTTGGGTTGGCTTGCCCCCAGACAGCACAAAAATCTGCTGTATGTAATGTGCCAAACATTAATTGAAAAAATAAAAAGGGGAGGCTGCGGTCACCATATTTTCCAGATCTATTGCTCAATCCCATTAAGTCCAACCAGTAAACTGGAGTCCGGTGGACTGTCTTTTGTAACCTTTTGAGATTCCAGATTTGTGACAAGCTTGTATAATTGTATTAACAATTTTTAAGAATTTTTAGGGTTTTTTATTGTGGCCAAGCATTTCTTTGCCTGAACATGCATCTTTTCCCCCTTTTTCATACAGATGGACAACAGTCCTACTACTGGCAGTGTTACAACCACTGTTGCTGAGAAGCAACGGCTAGCTAAGTCTTCTCTTGCTTTCAATTGTAAGAAGTAAGTCTCTTTCAACACCCATGCAGTGTGTTGTGATTATCTTACCTGTTTTAAAGTACTCAGAGAGGTAGAGAATTACTCAAATCCTTATTTTCCTTCATGTGCATATAATTTTGTTATATGGCAGCCCACTGCATACCAGTAGAGGCCCCTTGCCAGTTATCAAAATAATGGTTACTTTGACATTTTATGGATGAATAGTTACCAGAATGTCTTTGTTACCATCTTTTTATGGGCTGCGTGAATTTTATGTTAATTGCAAGTCGATTCAACATTTGCGTAAATGCTGTGTAGTATAACTCAGATGGTTTGGTTTCACCATTTGGGTTATCCGTGCCTGCCTGACTTTGTAGTTCAGGTCCCATATAAGAGGCAATGCTTATGACAAGTTGGATATCTTTTTTATCCTAATTGGTGCAATGCACGTTAGTGATTAAACCCCACCACCAGAATCATATTTGTAATTTATGCTTTACAGAGGTCCAATGGTTTTTTGTGATGGACACTTTGCACTATGAATTGATTCTGTTTTCTTTCTTTATAACAGTGCAACATTCAGGAAAATGTTCCCAGAGTATGTGGAGAAGTATGAACAGCAGCAGCTTTCTGAGCAGCCTGTTCTGGAGCAGTTGTCACCGGTGCTGACTCAAAAAGAAAATTCCAAACCCTTGCTGGAGAAACTGGGTAATTCTGTGCAAGAGGACATGAATAGAGTAGAAGCTCTCAAGGATAACAAAAACGGCAAGAGACAGTCCTTTCCAACCTGGATGCTACTGTTGCTGGTTTCCATCTTTGGTATTGTTATGGCCCTACCTCTGCTTCAACTTTGATATCCAGACCATAAAGAAAACCTTAGTAGGGTTAGTGAACATACAGGCTTCTGTAAACTCAATGGAGTTGGCTTGAATGCTTAATGTCTTAGAGTTTTGTCATATATCTAACAAAACTTGTATAGCGGGTGGTTCTAATGGAGGATCACTTGGATCCCTCAAGCCAATGTGGTTCTCCTTTCATTTTACCGTTGGCACTTTATTTGTCAACCTTTAAACACAACGTGCTTGTGATGTTATCTTAATGGATTCAGAGTTTCTGTTTGGCAACAGTAGCTTGTTTTCGGTGTTTTGCCAATTTTTCCGTTGATTCATTCTAGAATTTCAAAAGTTTCTTATGACTTCATTTGGAATGAAATATGCCTCGAGTTCTAAAATTATCCTTTATACCTCTTTGTTCTATTTGGTGCTGCTGGAGGAAAAGTTGGTGCTATATATATATATATATATATATATATATATATGCAGAGTTTCAGATTTCCTTTTCTTTTAGGTACAAGTGAGTTGGTGATTGAACATATCTTAGCCGTGCAGTGAATGTAGGTTGTTTAAATATGGGGAACATTTACAGATGGTCGTGTATATGTTGTGTAAGCAGCCAAAATTTCCTTAAATTTGTGGAATATTAATCCTGCAATGGTATGGTGTTAACATTGATTTGAGGAGCTTTGTTAAATAAGGGAGATTTCAAAGAAATATCTAAGTTTGATTTGCGTGAAATCTTGATATGAAGTCATCGTTTCTTATTGCATTGGTTTATGTTACCAAAACTAGTTTGATTCTATATTTTGATATAGGGGGTTTCTTTTATTCACAATCCAAAAGAGTGCATTCACTGTGTTTTTTCTTTTTCCTTTTTAAAGATGTAATCAATTGTTATTGTCTATATATATATATATATATAGGAGAGAGAGAGAGAGAGAGAGAGAGAGAGAGAGAGAGAGAGAAGTACAAAAACTCTAATGCAGTTTGTTCTTAATAAATTCTTTGGACAATATGTAAGGAAGTTGGGGTCCTTTTTCCATTTATTATCCCGCTTTGCAAGAGGGGATCATACCCTTCTCATAAGGCAGTGATCAACGGCTTCAACCCGTCGGATTATCTAATCTCACGTGCTTTTTCACCAACTTTGGAGGCTGGGACACACATTCCCTCCAAACACTCCTCGGAGGTTCAGAATCCCGAAACATGCGGCGTGAATAATGCCACAACATCGTTTTCCACATTTTTCGGTAAAAAATAAGTTCATTTAAATACTCATGCTGACGAGTTGTTTCTTCATTAAACCCCTTTCATTTAATTAAATTATTATGTTAAAACATTTCCCTTAATCCCCCCCCACCCTTTTTCCCTTCTCTCTCTCTCTCTCTCTCTCTCTCTCTCTCTCTCTCTCCTTACAGGTGCATCTTCTGAACATTTTCCGGTGCTTCAAAAACCAGAATAAGCATAAGCATAAGCAAAAAACAGGTGTGATGTGTTTTCTGGATTGGTTTTATATATATATATATATATAGATAGATAGATAGATAGAAAACATTTGTCCTTTATATCTATTTTGTTTAATGAACTTTTAAGCGCTTTCTTAACGGGCAAGCTTGATTTGAGAAGAAAAGAAGCTCTTTGATTCGATTTATCAGTCCAAAAAACAGGTGTGATGTGTTTTCTGGATTGGTTTTATACATACATATATATATATATATAGATATATAGATAGATAGAGAGAAAACATTTAGTCCTTTATATCTATTTTGTTTAATGAACTTTTAAGCGCTTTCTTAACGGGCAAGCTTGATTTGAGAAGAAAAGAAGCTCTTTGATTCGATTTATCAAGTCCTTTTCTTTTGATAAAGTGTTGATTTATACTGTTTCCGCCCTTCCCATTCACGACACTGTCACTCTCCTTGTCCATACAAACGCAAGTTAAAGCTTCCAACTACCCAAACTTCCTATAAATCTGTGTTACGGTCTCATGGGATTTAATTGGATAGCTGGCCTGTCCTTCTTCCACGCATCAAATTGGAAAACAGAAGCATAAATGAATGCATGAGATTATTAGAAGAACTGGTTTTCATGTCTTCAATGCTCTCCGTTTCATCTCCCTTGTAAAGAGTAACCAATAGCTGAGCCTGAATGGTAGAGAAAAGTGAATTTCATTTGATTTCTTAGCCTTTTGGACTCCATTGGTTTTCATCCTTTTCAGGCAGGAATTAGTTTTAAAACATCATATGTGATTATAGGAAATGACCTTTCATACCTTCTTTTTTCTCCTCCCAATTTTTACATTTCTTGTGTTTGCAGGCAAGCATGAAGAAATCTCCAATACACCCAAAATATGAGGCTGTGGATTATGGTGACTATGGTTTTGATCCCCAGGTGGATTTTTCAGAGGTAAGCAAACTCTACTTTCATCTTCTTCCATCTAATTTTCTCCAGAATTTTGAAATTTTAGTTTTAATCTTCTGTTGAAAAGAGCCAAATGAGTTGAGTTTGGCTCTTGATCAATAGAGCATAATTTTATCACTTTCCACAGAACCAGAACCAGAACCAAACTCTCTCACTCTTTTTAATTTCTCACTCTCACATCTGCTAACAATCCTTTGTTTTGTTAACATTAATTTCTCTCCAGTTTCAGTTCATCAAATTAGGTTATCAACGGTGGTGCCTTGCTCTTCATACCAGAGAAAATGATTGATCTTCAAAAGCTATAAAATTCATCATAATACACTGTCAATTTGAGTTCTTTGTAATACTGCTACCTAAATTCCCTTTTTTTTTTTTTTGGCTGTGTAGATTACCATATAAAGTGTAATTTAGGGCATAACTCTGTTTTCCGCTAGTTCTGCATTGTAACTTTCATTAATTTTATCATGGTTTATTGGTTTGCCTTTGATTAGTTCTTGGAAGAAGCAAGAAAACATGCATGCAAGGAGAATTCTGATTCTGTAACACCATATCCAGAAGGAAAGAAACAATTAGCTGAAGCTGAAAAAGAATAAGAAATCATGGAAAAGGTCCTTGTTTTCATGGTGGAAAACTGACAAAAGGAACAATCCCAACAGTATGGAAGCTCCAACTAATAGTGATCACATATCTAACCCAAGGCGAGGTTATGTTTCCGGCCCAATATACGGGAGTGGAGGTGGAGGTGGAGGTAGCTGCAAGCCCCGGCGTCCAACATCGGGCCCTCTCACAAGCCTTTTCCACCCAAAAAAGAGAGTGGAAAATGAGATGCCCTATATGTGTCTTGACCAGATTAGCAACCCTCATGGTGTTCAATCCTATGGCCCCGTTTACTTGGTAACATAATTCAAATGGTGATTCTGTTTCTTTTTTCAGTACTGTTTGGTTAACCGGAGAATTTCAAAAGTGTTTGCAACAGGAAAATATTGGAAGTCTAATTATTTTGGTGAGGTGAAAACAACAGATTTGTGCATTTCTCTCCTAGACTTATTCACCACTGTTGTGCTATTTTACTGCCAAGAAGTTGTGCAGAAGGAAAATGAATGCCGTGGAATTTAACAATAATCATTCTAATATTCCAACACTGACCCTATTATAAGATTTCAAGCTTTCTCTATTTTCCTGTCTTCTTAACAATCAAAAAGGATCATAACTCATGGTCCAGAGCCATAAGCTTTCTTTATATTTGCTTTCCAAAGGGAATGTGACTCCATATTTATGGATAATAATGCCCCTAACTATGTGTGTGTGTGTGTGTGTGTGGGGACAATAAATATAAATGGTCTTAACTTCCTAATGTCCTTATATTTTCATATATGCAGAAAATTTCCTAATTTTTCCCTTGGGCACAAATGCCCTCATAAAATTTTATTTTGGATGCAAGTAAATGAATTACAGTGTTTAATAAAAAGGGAGAACTTTTCTTGGACAATAATACCCCCCCTTTTTTAAGACATCTAAATACCCATAGGATTTTCCTTAATGCACATTTGGTTGAGCTTGTTGGTGGAGTTAATGAAAAGGAAGATGTTATACATAGTGTTTCTAATCACATTTTCTTAATTATAGACCAAAGAAAAAGAAACGAAAAGGAAAAAAAAAAAGTAGGGCCGTTATATATATTAATGAGAATCCGAGGAAAAGTTATATCAAAAGTAACAAAATAACAAGTAATTATGCCCTATTATATCAAAAGTAACAAAATAACTAGTAATTATGCCCTAGTTAATTTTTCTTTAGGCACTATCACTTTACTAATGGTATTAATTATAAGCCATCAAGATACTTAACTACTTCTAATGAGTACCTTTAGTATTAATGCATTTTCGATACAAATTAAAGCACAATATCATTCAAGAGATATAATTATAAAGGGTAAGCATAATGATTTTAAGGATTAAAAAAATAATTGAACAGTGTTATAAGAAATGTTGTCATGATGGGTGAATAAAACCATATATATATATATATATACACATATTCTTTCATAGTATTATATAGTGACAATTTTGGGGAAATTTTTGGCTTTTTGATATAAGAGCATTTTCTTTTTAATTTTTTTTAAATTAGTTTTTATTTATTTATAATGAAATGAAAGTGATGGGATTTTTATGGAAGAAGGTATTAGTTAAGGGCCTTTTAAAAAAATTAAGCATCACCACCTAACATTAGGTTTAGGTGTGTTAGGAACTTAGGTCATCTCTATGTAAGATTTTTTTGTTTTAAAAAGCAAGGCTTTTTCATGATAGAGAAAGAAAAGGATTGCATTTGAAAGCATATTAAATGGGCCCTTTTTTTTGGTGACTAAAATTTATCTAACTTAATCAAAATTTTTGAGATCCAAAATCTTGATTATGTATGGAGAATATATTAGGATCCCAACCCATTCACAACCAACAGTCACTACATTTTCTAATTTTAAATGTCATTCCATACATTTTATCAAAGTCAACTTATAAAGTCATGTTTAGTTTTGGAATTAATTGTGTATGAACCAAAGGAATGCAAAAAAAAAAAAAAAAACATGAAGCAAAATCATTATAAAGTTATTTTTAATTATTAATTTTATTTTCATTTCTTGCTTACCATTATAAAAGGGTTATTGTGCTCGTTTGGATAATCGGTGAAAAAGTGCAGTTTGAGTTAAGTTGCAAGTATCTGGATGAATGCATTTGAAACAGACTTAAATAATATTGTAGTGTTTGGATGAATTGTTAAAAGTGTTGAATGTGTCATGTAGATAAATAACGAACATTTTCAAAACGGGAGTTTGAAAAAAGCTATTCATTGGCACTTTTTTAAAACATGCATTTGGATTTAGAAACATTTAAATAGACATTTCGAAAGTATCGAAACAAATATTCAAATATCAAAAAAATTTGATTTTAACTCTAAAACATCCGTTTTGAAAAATGCCACGGCTGGTTCAAACATGCCTAATATTTAAAGTGTTTCTCAATGACCTTATTTTTGCCTCTTCTTGGAATGCATTTTCCCAATACAATTCCAAGTTGTGAAGCACATACTACTTCAACAATTGATTGATGTCAACAAAGACTTAAGAGAATTGGTTACCCCAAACGTGACGTTAAACATTCTATCAAGTGCTTTCAAGAAGCAAGCAACCAAGAAATTATTAATAAACTACAATGTTTAGATTACCAAGAGGTTCCTTCAACGATTTGCTGTATGACCAGCTAAATTATAGTAGAGTCATTTATTCTGATTCTGTTATATTGGGTGATTAAGATAATTTTGATATCTCGATAGCAAATCATATCCAAAAGGCTATCTCGCATTCAAATTACGTTCATAAAAGACATAATTGGAGCAAAAATATTAAAATATACTTAAAATTTTAACACTGTAACAATATCAATGGAGAAAATGCATATTGAATTGGAGATGTTCCACAGTCACTTTGTGCAACAGGTAAATGGCAATACTCAGTTTGTAGAAAATGAAACAGTTGATGATAAATATTGATTGAAGTCTACTGAAAGATAAATTTAGGGACTGGTGAAGATTTTCCAACCCTCTGCAAATCACAAGGTTAGAATTCTTTTGTTGATATAATCAAATACATAACCAAACCAAACTAATCAGAAACAATTGGATTAATAACTGTGCATTGGATGAATTTAACAACCAAAAAAAGAGAAACATGGATTTAACAGGTGCATAATACATCTTCTGGAGGAGGAAGACGGGGGTTGCTCCGCCATTCTCAAACAGAGAAGCCCACTACTTTTACATACAATATATTCATTTCAAACAGTTGCAGAAGGTTGTTTAAATAACATTGAAACAAACTTCTGGTGGTAACATACAGAATGCAGAGATATCAAGTTCTGACTCTGTGCCATTCCGTGTCAAGAATAAAAGAACTTTGAACAGAAAAGCATGGCCAAAAACCACCAATCCTGGAAGTGGCTGACCTTTGTATGGTAGAATTGGACATCAAAATCGGCAAATCATCTACTGGGAGGGATGTCAAATCCTCCAACCAATGTGCTGCGAGTTGCAAAACTTCATATATGTAGTGTTCTTGGCATTAGCTTTGGACTCTGCCTTGTTCCATATCCACATTACTGGAACTACAGGGAACGACCCTTTTCTCCCTGCTCAAAAGCCTTTTTAGTGATCTCAGTCGTGTTGTCACCGGCGATTTTGGTTCTTCTTCCTCATTCATCTGCCTGGGAATATCAACGACCACCATTCCATCTGGTCTATTACTTGTCGATGAGGAAGAGGAAGACGAAGAAGAAGCGGGTTGAGAAGAAGTAGGACCTTGATGTTGATGACCTTCTTCCAAACACGGTCCCAAAGTGCTAACTTGAGTTTCGTTTCCCCAAAACAACACATTTGTAGGAAAATTCGGAGATTTCTGTTGAATAATCCCCAGCAGATGGATTGTCTTCTGCCGGTAATTGAAGGATAGTTTCCAGTGATAATTGACCAGTAGAGTTCGAGGACGAGGACGATTGCTGAGAAATTGGGTTTCGACACAGAGGGCAAGTAGAATGGGATTGGAACCACATGTCAATGCAATCGACATGGAAACCGTGATTGCATTTGGGTAGCAGCCGAGCTTTCTCTCCTTCTGATACGTCGGAGAGACAAACAGCACATTCCAATCCATCTTTGAATTCACTGGAATGGAATATCACTAGGGGTATGGATTTAAGGACTGATGGATCGAGACCCCGCCGATTGGCGTTGCTCGCCGCTAATTCTTGGTGCCCGGGGGCAAAGTCGAAGCGGCGCCGCCGCCGAGGAGGTAGGCCATTGGCGGCATCTTGTTCACGGCGGTACCAGAACCATTTGGCGTAGAGGTGGAGAAAGAGGACGAAGACCACCACCAAAAAAAGGACAATTATCGCCACCACCATGATTTTCCCCGTTAGCTCAACCGCCGCGGAGTCATCTAATGACCCTCTCAAGTCCGACGAGTCTCCCATTTTTGACATAATTCTTCTGAATCCGATCCTCGATCAGGAGAAATAGAGAAATTCCAAGCAGCTGAGAGATTTCAATTATTAAAAATTTCAAGAAAATATGGAGATTCAAACTTCAAAGCACAATCCAGTTAGAATTTTTCCCTGAAGTTAGCTTGGAGGAGCTGGGTTGAACGTTTAAAAACAATTCAAAGAGAAATGAAGAGATATTCAGCCCTTTTAAAGCTTCGACGAACCAAAGTTTGGGATTTGGAAAAGTGGAGTTGTGAAGAAGATGACGAGTTATGCGTCTTTAGAGTGAAACTGCGAGAAAGTGACCCCGAAGTGCATAGCATAGACCAGAGACGAGTCACGATAGGACTCTACTTCGGCGGCGTTTTGATTGGGAAAGAAACGAAGAAGAGTTCAAACCCGTAAACTTGCACGCCGCTCCGTCTCTTCTTTGTCGCTTCCCCATTTGACCATTGCTATGGCCATGGATGTGAATTTACATAAACACCCCCAAGTGAAAAAAGTTCAATTGGAAATGTCTTACCAGAGACTTCAAATCTGTCTATTATGCAAGACTTAGGTCATCTTCAGTGATAATTCAAATAAAAATTGAATTTGAGTTTCACGATCTTTAATAATTTAATTTAAATTCAATTAGAGTTATAAATTTGAGTTTACAACTTAATTTGAGTTTAAGTTTGAATAAAAATAGATTTGGTATAATTTTAATTTATGGTTGAAAAAATTTTACTTAAACCCAAACTCAAATTTGAACTTGAATAACCACTAAAGATGTCTTTATATGAATTTTAAATTTTTACATATGAATACTTTAATTTGAACGTGAAACCATCGAGACCCACTGAGAGTCTAGATCCTCTAGGTCCATTAGCACCCGAATTTGATGAAAAAATGAACACAAATTCAAATTCTTTTCCTCTTTCATTTTAAATAAAAATATTATATTTATATTTAAAAAATTAATTTCTAATTCTATAAGCCAGACAAGATAAAATATGTGTACGTGGATATAATATTTGCAAAATGTAATCACATGCACATTATTCAATATATACAAAATAAAAAAAATGAAAGAAAATCTTCATAATACAAAATCACTTTTATACTATTTTTATCAAACACTCAATATAAATTGATTATATCAAAATTAATTCTTCAAAATCTATTCTAAAATAAAAAATATATATATTTCTAAAAATTATAAAGCTCCCCCAAAATGAATTTTGGTGGCCAAATTCACAACCAAATGATTCATCCTATTAAAAGAGAAAATTTCAATGTCAATACAGTGATTTGTCACCTGAATTCATAAAAAAGTTTGACTCGCAACCTTTTGAGACGAATTCTTCAAAATGGTCTTAATACTCTTAACCAAATTGTACAGTAGCAGGTCCCTTCATGTCAAATTTGCATACCAATTTTCAAAGTCACGAGCCATCATCCTTCATTGTTACACATACCCTTAATTTTGTTAAAACATACATATGAATTCTCTGACCCTGAATATGCTTTGGGCTTCCAGATTTGTCAACACCGCAATAAATATATATATATATATATATATATATGTATGTATGTATATGTTCACACACTGGTTCTAGCTACAGCATAAACTTTAAAACAGAAATAAATTTATTTTAGAAACATAATGTTTTACAATATAATAAGAATTCTCTGTGAATAAAATATTTACAACAATGTCTTGTCATTCTTTTTTTTGGGCCAATAACTTTATAATCATTAATAATCATTCTTATATATATATATATATATATATATATAATACAAATCTAAAGCTAATACTATGGGCACATCTACAAAATTTAAAGTGGACTCTATATAAATATGGTTGTGAAATACAAAAATGGATCTCATTAAAACTCACTTGACAGATTGTAACGCAACACGAGATTGTGATTAGAAATTAAGCTTGTTGAATTCTTTAAAACAAGAGAAGAACTTTTTAATTTTGAAATTAAAAATTATTGATAAAAGAATATAGTAATAATTTAATATATCATATTTATAAGGTTATGAGACTATTGATTTAAATAATAATCTGCTAATTTTTATATTATACTTATTATAACAAGGAAACTATGAAATTCAAAAAAAATAGAAATTGGAATTTTTTTAAAAATATTAGAAACTAGATAGAATAAGAAAAAAATAGCAGCACAGGTAATTCTATTCCAAATTTTCTAGTAAAGTAATTGTAAATCTAAAATTTAATATAAATGGTAAAAAAGAAATTTAATTACATATAATGAAAGACTTAAATAAAGAAATTTAGCCAAAATCTAGCTTTGATCAAGACAAAGCGATGAGTTTTGTCTGTCTTTTAAGATAAGGTATCGGTTATTAAAAACGTGACCAATTAATTATGTGTCTACTATTACTTTTATTTGAAGCGAGACTTAATATGTTCCATCACTACAAAAAAAAAAAAATTCGTCAGTCAAATTGCTTAATAAAAATATTTTTCTAAGTATAAGAAAGCAGGTAAAGCCCTATAACAGAACTTTTATATTTACACACAGACACACACATATACAGGGTGGTTAAGCTGTTGGTCAATGTTGGAATATGTGGTCATCGACTCATCAAAGAAACGACCAATGTAGTTGAAAGTCACCAAGCAGGTACCAAATCAACAAACGACCTCTCTCTCTCTCTCTCTCTCTCTCTCTCTATATATATATATATATATATATCAGCTGGCTCCCCTTCCCCACAACCTACCCCGTTCTAGTGGGGCTTCAACTTTGCCATCCCTTGCGGGGAAAGGAAGGCAGGAGATACCTCCAGTTATTGCCCTTTGCGTCCATTCAATCTCAATTCTCAATTAAACAATTTTGAGGAGTGCAAATCTGCTGTGTGACTCTCTCTCTCTCTCTGTCTCTCTCAAAGAGTTATGTGCTTCTGTGATCTAATCTAAACCATTGGTTGAAATTAAAACTATACCATCAACATGAAAGACAAATTTAGGTGGAACCCACTCGTGGGGCCCTTCCAGACATTAGGGCGCGAATGAAGGTGCCTAGATAATTTGAACTAATCTTTATTAAAAAAAAAAAAGACGTAATAGGGGTTGAAAAATGGACCCAGGGTCGCATCCTTAATTATGATCTAGCTTGAGCCATTCTTGCTATAAAGCTCCACTAACATATTTATAAAAAATGATACAATGATCCATTTCCAAAAACTGATGTCTGTTTCTGAAAAACATTTCCCCTCTTTTCTCCATCATTTGAGACTACTACCACCCTAATGCGGGGAAACAAACACCTCTAGGCTGATACTTTATATGGAAATACCTCCAGGCTGAAATTTTATATGAAAACACCTCCTTTACATCATATCATCTCTCTCCTCCCCTTTTATTTTACTTTTATTTTATTTTTATTTTTTTACAACGAAAAGAGAATAAATAATCGAACTTACATTAACTGCATAAAAAATAAAAATGTACACCATTTTAATAAGACTTCAGGCCTCCTCCATATATTTTGAATTTAAGCTAATATTTACTAAAAAATTGTTTATAATTAAATCATGATCGAATATAGAATACGTATGCATTATGGAGCCATCACCCAACTAAACTATTTTATTACTATACTTATTACAATTTATTGTATTATTAAATTTTTTAGAATTCAAAACTTTGAGACTCTCGTGATCTAATAAAATAATAAAGGATAAATTACACTGACTTACCTTAAAATTTATGACAATTATACTGATCTTTTTTAAAATTTTTGAAATTACACTGTCTTTTTTTACTTTACAAAATAATATACAGATACTTCATTCTAGTTAATTTTTTCCTTTAAAATGACAAAATTACCAATTTCCTTTTTTTCTTCAATTTTTTAAATTTTGGCTAATTTTTTTTTTCATTTTTTAAATAAATATTGATAAAAATATTTAATTTATTTTTATATAAAATAAAAATAAGTTAATTATCTTAAATTTGTTTTTAAATAAAAAAGTTAGAATAAATTGATCAAAATTAAAAAAATGTAAAATAAGTAAATAAAATGACAGTTTCATTATTTTGAAAAAAAAGTTGACAAGAGAGAGGTATTGTATATTATTTTGTAAAATATAGAAAATTAGTATAATTTCGGAAATCTTAGAGAAAATCAGTGTAATTGTCATGAAACTAAGAGAAATTATTATAATTTATCCTAAATAATTAAACAATAAATCTCTTGTAACAAAAAAAAAAAAATTAATTTCCCAGAAAAAGTGAAAACATGGGCTCCTTTTCACATTCCCTTCCTGTTTTCTTCGTTGGTCTGCAGAATTCCAAGGTCATAACTTGCTTTACCCACCGAAAGATATATCTTTACCAAGAATTTGGGGTTCGGCCCAAAGTCAAAAGACTTGTCATTCCGGAATTTCTGACTCTAATGATTTTACTTG
Organism: Nyssa sinensis; assembly: GCA_008638375.1. NCBI lineage: Eukaryota > Viridiplantae > Streptophyta > Magnoliopsida > Cornales > Nyssaceae > Nyssa > Nyssa sinensis. The sequence goes on along the minus strand of CM018035.1, from coordinate 1,087,936 downwards.
GACAAAATGATTAATTTCAAATCATTATTCACTTCTCATTATCACCTTCCCCACCACTATTGTCACCATATTATAGCACAAACATTAAAAACACATACAAGTAGCAAACTTTTAACATATTTTAACACACACGCACACCCCCTATATATATACATATATATATATAGAGAGAGAGAGAGAGAGGTGGGGGGGGGAGGGGAATTTAGCACCTTCTGTTAACATATTTTAACACACACACACACACACACACACACACACACACATATATATATATACACACACACACACAATAGAGGGAACTTTAGGACCTTTGAAATTTGCTTGGTATAGTGGGCATTGAGCAGTCAAGTGCGGTCAACCATCATCTTAATCCTTACATTCCTTGCGTGTTTACTGGATCAAATTTAGTCCCCATATACCAATTTGTTTTTAATCTTAACTTATTCAACATGAGACAATTTGACCATCTTTAATTTTGGTCAAGTTTTAGCTGTTAATGAAGTTCTTAAAAACGTCTCGAAATAAGCATTGACACCCAACATTTGATGGAAATTTTATTTAAATTATTGAATGATTTGATTGAAGTTGAATGATTTTTCAATTATCAAAATCAAAATAAATTAATTTTTGGAGTGATGGCAAGTCTTGGCTACATCTATTTTCATCTCTGCTCACTTAGTGTATAAAGTTCTCTTTTGCGCTCTTATTTCTTAAGAAAAGTTATTCGAATGATCAATTACAAACTTGAAATTAAATAATTGTAGAAAGAAGTATTATTGTCAGTCATGAAATTTGAAATTTTATGACGTGATTGGTACGTGTGTATATTATGCATATATATTACGTGATGTGCATGCATCATTCAAAATTTCAAACTCCGTGATTGGGCCAACCAATTCTTAGATTGTAGATTAACTGAAGCCTAAAAGAAGGAGCAGATGGCGGCAACGGCGGCAGAAAAAGGAGGTGCATGGCAGCTAGTAGTGGTGCTGCTCAAGTGGAATTGGTTATGTCAATAAAGAATCGCAATTCTAATCGCGAAGCGCTCTGGGCTTTGGCTGGATCAAGTTCAGCCCAAAACTAGGACCGGCCATGTATGGATTGGGTTGTGCTTGTGCCAACATGCTTAAGGCTCCAACTTCAACTTGGTTTAACAAAGCTGTTTGACTTGTCTCACTTGAACAAATATTGTTGGATAAATTATACTTAATTTTTTTAAAAATTTTTAATAATTACTTTAGTTTCTTTTAAATTTTTAATTATTATTCTAATTTCTTTTAAAATTTCTAAAGTTATACTCACATTCTTTATTTTATCTAAAAAATTACAAATATTCTCATTCAGTCAATTTTTTTTTTGTTCAAAAATAATAGAACTGTGTATTTTATTTTTATTTTTTTGCATTTTTTTAATTTTAATCAAATTTTTTCTAACTCTTTTTAAAGAATTTTTATATAAAAATAAGTTTAAGGTAAATAACTTATTTTTATTTTATATAAAAAAATTTAAGTTTTAATCAATATTTATTTGAAAATGAAAAAAAATTCAGAAATATATATATATATATATAAAAATTAATTACACTTACATCTCTAATAATTTTTAAGAATTACATATCTCTCTCTTATAATTCTTAAACCTACACTGTCTCTCTCTCGATGTTAACAAAACTTTCTCATTTACTATTTCATCTTCATAATGTAATATAATTTATTAGCAAAAAAGTTAACATCTTCTCAATCTTAATTTTCTCTCTCTAAGGCCCAAATCACAGAGCTCCCAAACTCTCTCTCACACACGCAGCTGCTCTCTGTGGATGTCATCCAGAAGATCAACCCTTATCCTTTCACACACCTTCATGATAAATTCAACCCTTATCCTTTCCACACACCTTTTGTCAAATAAGAACTTTCTTTATACTCACAAAACTCGCGGGAGGAAGAACTCTGAGAGAGAGAAAGAGCATGAACGAAGTCGTACCGGAAGACATATTTATCGGAAATTCTATATTTAATAGCTAAGATTCCAATATATAGTTTATTAAATTTTTATCTATGTACACTTTCTGTAATGTTAGCCCGCTTAGCTCAGAGGTTAGAGCATTGCATTTGTAATGCGATGGTACCCTACCGCCGATCCTATTGTCGATGCTCACCGCCGATCCTAAAATCATAGAAATGAATTGATTTCTAATAATATTCATACAACTGCAAAAATATATATGCATAATGAAAAGAATGGAATTAACCTTTCTTTATAGAAAGGAGATCAAAATACCATCAAGAGAGGTAATTTGAATTCTCACATAGGGCAGACATGAACTCCGAATTATCTGGATTGTCCAAGATCCGTTTACAAAAAATTCGAAAGCAGAAAGGAAAAAAGAAACGAGACCATCATAAAAATGTTGTTGATGATGAGAGCGAGGATGAAGAGCTGGGAGAGGAGGGACATGAGTTCTGCAGAGAGGGCAAGTGGAATGGACTTGTAACCAGCTGTCGATGCAATCAACATGGAAGCCATGGCCACAATTTGGAAGCAACCGGATATTTTTCACCGCGCGAGACTTGGCTGAGACACACCACACACTCCAGCTTCAATCTCATCATTGTCTTCTTCAACTTCTTCAACCTTGGTTGTCACAGTACTTTCATGGTGGCCGAGTTTGAAAACCATTACAGCAAGCGGCCGGAAGCAGTTAGCCATATACAGAGATGAGCAAAGGCACAACCACAAAAACAATGGTGGGTATAATCACTCCAGCTTCCTCTAGCGTAGCCAGGCACCCTTCCTATCACTGTTTCTTGAGGAATCATATGTAATATGACTCTGTGTATATATATATATATGTCTCTGACTTTAAGTGGTAGCTGGGCAGTGCTTACACACACATATATAAATATATATAGCTAAGAAATCTATAATAGTAATTTGTCAAGGATGTGTTGGAGAGGATCGAGGGATGAGTGGGAGAAGGAAAGAAGATGAGATGAGTATTGAGCAAAGTGATTTGAAGTTTGAACACTTAAAATAGAACATAAAATTGAATTGGTCTAATTAAAGTTTCACCCTAAAAAAGTGGTTGCGTTCAAGATCCGTGTAAAACACGTAATTCGTGGACCGTTGGTTTGTAAATTAACTTGGACTGGTTTTAAGTAATTTCATAATCAATCTATGGGTACGGACAAAGGGTGTATTAAAACAAGATGTGGAATAATAGGAGTCTATCATCCATTAATTTCAAAGTCAAGTCTGGTGCACTCTTTAAGGTCAATTTATTGCACGACTTGAAGCTAAATCTAAACAGCATGGGAATTGGAATGGGAATGAGAATGCCTTGCAGATTTCTCAACCCAACCCAAGCCAATTCAACCATCCATTTAAATATTTTGACTTCATTTTTCTGTTTCTCTATATGGCCATATACATATACATATATGTATATACATGCTAATTAAGAAGTATGGATATGAATATATGATACAAACAAAATATAATACGGAAACATAAATATGTTATTTTTAAAATTAAAAAAAAATAGACATGTCATGAACACGTTAAATATATATATATATATAATTTTTTTATATTTTTTATATGATCATATAATGAAAATCTAACATTATTTTAATTAAAATTGACATAAAACACATAAATCATAAAATTTTTTATTAATATATTAAAATAACAAAGTCATTAAATAAAAATTCAAGAATTTCATTTAATCATCAACATTTATAATTTAAGTTCCTAAGCAAATTTATTAACTATTATATAAAACATATATATGTATATATAATCAAAAAAATGAACTAAGGATAGGAAAAATATAGGAAATATAAAAAAAAAATTATAAAATTCATGAAAAATAATAAAATTGAATACCCTTTTTTTATGTATTCGATATATAGTTAAAAAATGTTAGTATCGATACAAACACATGAACTAAAATAAAATATGTTTATTTCATAATATACATATACACACACAAACACACCGACCCATGCACACAACCTACTTGACTAAACCAAATGAATAGGACAAGGCTAATATAACAAATGTACAATAAGAATAAGAAATATGCTAAGATGGGAACCAATGAGAAAATAAATTTATTTTGACAATGAGTAATGATTTTCTTTATATTACATCTCTTTCTTTGTATTTAAAATGTCATTAATATCTTAATAATTTTCCAAATAATATTATATAATTTAGAGATGACTTATTTTTGGTTCAACGACCACCTATCATTTCAAACTAATATCAAATTTAATTAAAATCTAAAAATAACAAGTCTCTAGGATCTCGAGGGTGAACCCCCACTCATTGACTCCTAAGTCATTGAAAATCATACAAGTTATTCTCATATTTATTTTCTTCAACAATTTTGATTAAACCCAAATTCTAATCCATTTTGGTTAATATATATATATATATATATATATATATATATATATATATATATTCATGGGAGTCGTTAATCATTATCATTATCTTATATTTTTACAGTGTGTGGCGGTCACTGCCTCCCCAAAACCCCCTGTTCACTTGGACTTGCGTTGCCGCTCTTGCTTCCCACCTTTCCGATCGTCTCTGTTGAAGTTCTCTGCTATCCGACTACCTATTTACCTCTCTATCTCTCCCATTCAAGTTAATCGGCGGCGAAGAATAACGAGAAGGATTATGAATTCTCAGCAACATCCACACTCTTCTCATTATCTGGACCGTTCGTGTGATTTGGACTTGACTGAATGATCTCCTCATGCCTTTATTAGGTAATAAATCGTCTTTTTCTCCTCCACTTTTACTCTGCCCTAAATCTCACACTTATCTTGTACTGGTTTTAGTTTCCTTTGTCAAAACTCTTTTTAAATTGCGTTGTCATTAATAGTAGAATTGTGTCATGTGCGCTTACACTGCCTCTTTCTGATAATTACTGAGAATGTCTTCGAACGTTACTGTTTTTTCTATTTTTGGATGCAGATATCGCTACTGTAAGGCCGTCTTTCCAAAACCACTGTATTTACATTTGGGGCTAAAACCCTTGTTCATGGTGAATTTTTATTTGGCAATTACAATACATTGGCCTCGTCATGGAAGTCTTTCCGAATCTCGAGTAAAGCGAAAAACTTTAATTTGGGGCGCATTGAGATGAAGCGGTGTGGACTCACTGGTCAATGCAGTTGCCACCCTTGAACAGAATTGTTCTGTTCAGAGTGATGTTCAACATGAGTGTCACCATAATTTAGAGCTAGATATTGACTCAAGAATTCCTGTGATTCTACCTCAATCTTCAAGTGAAGACTCTGAGAAAGTGAATGAGAAAGAGAAGTTGAGGAGGATGAGGATTTCCATAGCAAATAAAGGGAACACACCCTGGAACAAAGGCAAGAAGCACAGTCCAGGTAACAGAAAATGTAATTTGACCTGGCTCCTGAATTAACTAGACTATTCACATTATTGTTGTCTAAATAATTTCCCAATTTTTTGGATTATGTGCAGAAATCCTACAGCGGATCAGAGAGAGAACCAGGCTTGCAATGCAGGATCCTAAGGTGATGTCGTGTAAGAATAATTTTACATCAAGCCTTGAAATAACTTGAAAAGGATTTGAATGAATTCAGTTGTATATGTACTGTCAGTGTGTCACTATACCATGTCCAGATTAGGCTTCTAATAATCTAATTAATCATGCTTAACTGGTCGTGTATCCACGCAAACAGATGGAGGATTGGGGAGTATCCATTTTTTCTTTCATCTTCATTTTTTAACTCTTTTTTTTTTAAAAAAAAATCACCTGTGGACTATTCATTTTGTGCACCCCACTTAAGCATAGAATTCGCAAGCACCTGTAAATGCATAGTTCTGGACCAGAATGTAAACAGCCTTGAAAAACAACTCTCTTGCATTCTCTTTTTGTTATTGCTCTGAGACCATAGTGATGACGTGGCACATCTAGAAACCTGTCCCTAGCACTTTCCAACTTACTGATCATCGACAACCCAAAAAAAAAAACTTAATCATCTAACCCACCTATTCTTATGAAGCAACATCTCACATTCTGGACTCAAAATGTTTCACTAAGCTACCGATGCTGTCCATGAATGAGTTAAAGTTATTAAACCCTTTTGGATATCCCAATCTTGCCACGGAAACCAATTCTCATTTAAACTGTTCAAATTATTGAATCATTTTGGCTGTCTTTGAGTTGGTGTTTTGTCTTTAACAATCCAACATGGTTTCCATTTTGGGCCATGCAGAATGAACTTTTATCTATGCAGTTCCATTCGCAATCTCATTGAACATTTATATGAATCTTGTCATTTTGTTGTTTTGTCCACTTGGATCATATTTTAAACATTGTTTTGATGGCCAATTCTGGTTGTGAGTTGTTGATGAGATGATTTATATTTATGATAGCTAGCTGGTTTGGCGTCTGATAATGGAGCTAAAAGATTTTATTCCTTTTTTTCTTTACACAAATATAGCTCCTTTGGATTTGTTCATATTGCTTATTTTATTAACAAGATCTGGCTATGCAGGTCAAGATGAAGTTAGTTAACCTTGGACATGCTCAAAGGTGGGGTTCCATACCATTCCACCCTCCCCCCCCTTCTTTTTTTTTTCAATTTTTTGTTTTATCTTTGCTTTCTTTCATGGAGGTTACTTCGAGTCTTTGGTCCTTCATAAACTTTTGAAGTTTCTACTTTCTTATTTATTTATTTATTTTTGTTTTTTCTTTCGAAATTTGATTTTTGTGCAGACAGATGTAAGCTTAGACTGAATTGTTCTTATAGGGTAGTTGCAAAGGTTGATACTTTTCCTTTTCCTTTATTTGTGAGTGTTATAATTTTAAATGCCATGTACAGTGCATCTTACATCTAAAATTTGTGCCCATGAATAAATTACCCTGTGTCCTCCAGTTTTTAAAAATTTATACGATTGTGTCTGAATTAATCCAAAATTTTCACTTGATGACTTTTTTTTCCTCTGTAAAATAGTGTTCCATATGAAATTGATAACTCATTGTGGTTGAAAAACTTGACACATATCATGGATTAGAGAGAAAGAAATCTGATCATTTTCAATTTCTTATAGCTGAAATTGAAGGAAATTTACCGATGGAAGCTGAAATTAAGGACAACTAGAAGAGTACTTTTAGAAATGTTTCTGAACGCCACTGTATGCATGCCCCTTCCTTCCAAACAAACATCTACATCCACAGACCTCACATTGGATACTGTGCTTGGTGATTCTTGCAAAGTTAGAAAACATAGGCATTGTCATAAAGCAATATATCTAAGCATTTAGAAAGAATTGAGGAGATATTCAAAAGAAAAATGTTGGAATGTTTTCTTTTTGACAAGTAAGATGATAAGTGAGATGAACAACGTTGGAATGTTACGGTTTTGCAGCAGAGGTTGACAGTGTGTGTGGGTGAGATTTATGTATTCTACTTGACTTAACTGCTCACTGAGATTGTAACAACTTAAAAAAGCCATATGATTGGAGGAAGCATAACTGTAACATTTGTTATCTTGAATTAATCATTCATGTGGTCAACCCCCCCCCCCCCCCCCCCCCCCCCCCCACACCTCATATCTTTATATCCTATTTCAGCTTTTGTTGAGAAAAGGTTGGAGAAATTACAAAGAGACTTTCTTTGGGAGGGATTAGGTGAGGAGAGGAAGGTCTAACATAGTAGCTTGGAGGAAGATTTGTGCCCCGCTCGATAGAGGAGGGTTAGGAATAAAAAATCTTAGGATGTCCAATCGGGCTTTGTTGGGCAAGTGGATGTGGAGATTTGCAATCGAAAATCAAGCTTGGTGGAGAGGAGTTATAGAGGCTAAGTATTGTCATTTGGGGGGCGCATGGCTCTTGGAGGAGGTGGAAGGCACTTATGGGCTAGGTTTATGGAACAGTTTGAGAAAAGGGGGGCCTGATTTTTGGAGACATGTAGCTTTTGCAGTAGGGATCGGGGGAGAGAATTAAGTTTTGGTCGGATATGTGGGCTTCCGAGGTTACTCTCAAGGAAAAGTACCCCTTCTTTTCCAAGTAACTTCTAACAAGGGGGCGTGGGTGACTGATTTTGTTCATCGTTAAGGGAGAGAGGTATGTTAAACCCCACTCTTTTGAAGGCCTTTCCACGATTGGGAAGTGGAGGAGCTGATTTGGTTGTTGGAGATTTTGCAGAAGTTCAGGTTCCTTCCACACCATAGGGACAAGATCAAATGGGTTCCTAGGAAGAGGGGGGGGGGGGGGGGTTCTCAGTTAAGACCTTCTACAAAATTCTATCGAGGAAAGGTGATTCGAACTTCCCTTGGCAAAGCATATGGAAGACAAAGGCACCATTAAAGGTGGCTTTCTTCAGGTGGGCAGCGACTTGGGAGGTCATTTTGACGGGTGACAATTTAAAAAAAAAAAAAAAAGGTTTCCAATTGGCCAATAAGTGCATAATGTGCAAAAGGGAGGAGGAATCAGTGAATCACCTTTTGTTCCATTGTGAGGCAACAAGAGACATGTGGCAATGCGTCTTTGCTTTGTTTGGTTTCTTGTGGGTCATGCCAAGGACAATTTTTGAGTGTTTGACTAGTTGGAGGAGTGGGTGCAAAATCCGGCACATTCGAAAGTCTTGGGATGTCATTTCTCTTTGTATTTTTTGGAACATTTGGAAATAAAGAAATAGTATAATTTTTTAGGGGGTGGAAATCTCCCAGTATAGGTTTAGGAGCATTTTTTTGTACTCTTTGTATGTATGGGTTAAAGGTTTTTGTAATCCTTCGGTAAGGGGATCAGGTAGATTTCTTTAGTGTCTTAAAACTCCATTAAGTTGAGTTTCTCTCTTTTGTACATGGGAGCGCCCCCCTTGGGTGCCTTGTATTCTAGTTACTCGTTACTTATCCAAAAAATAATAATAATAATCATTCATGTGGTTAAGGGCGGATCCTGGAAACAAATTAGGGGGGGGGCTAAAAAAAAATTGGAAAAAGTTTTAGCTAGAATTTTGGATTGGGTCAAAATTTTGGATAAGAAATGAGAGAAAAAATGGATAAAAATGAGGTTGAGCCAAAATTTGACACGTATAAAAAATATTTCCTAAAATTTGGGGTGGGCTAGAGCCTGGCCTAGCTCACTAATGCTCCTGCCCTTACATGTGGTGTAGAAGATTGATTGGAAAGCATTGTTTCTCGTAGGAATGTAGCAGATGTAATGGAGTACAGTATTTTTGGTTGTGTTATGTGATATACCTTTCTTGGCCTTTCAGTTAAGATCAAGTATATAGTGTTGCATGATGTACAAAATACCTATCAAAATAAAGGTTTCTTTAAATAAAAATATTGAAAAAGCATATTTCACAAAATGAGAATGTTATAAATGAAAGTACCAAGCTAGTTGCATGGAAGACTAGAATGAGAAATCGGCAGAGTCATAAAAAGCTGGAGATACCACTAATAGAGGATAAAAATGAGATACTGTCAACTACAGTATAATTGGTCATGTGCAACAAGGACCGATGATAAACCTCAAGAACGGGGGTGATATGAATCAAGCTGAAGGTACTACAAAAACAAGGATAATGTAAGAAGAAATGGTGTCCTATAATTTATTGGAAGATATAGCCTTAGATGTAGCATAATGTTAAGGCATTCTATAGCTACCCCAAGTAGCTAAGATTATGCCTGAATTTTTCTCCTTCCAAAATGCAAGTATTTGAGGCCTGTCCAACTCCGATACTGTTATCATACCCATACGAGATGGCTGTAAAGATTAACTAATTGTATTTGATGATGTTTTAAAGTATAACAGAATATGACCTTAAATTCATTCAGTTGCAATTACTAAAATTCTCGCTCTCATAGTTACACCTTGAATTATTTAGTCCTTTAACTCAGTCTAAAGATTCTAATGTCTTACAAGCTGCAACCATGAAAGCATGACTACCTGCTTCTATGCTTATACACTGCTGATGATTACAAGCCCATTGAGCAGTGTTAAATTTTTCTGCCCTTCTTAGGAGTACTTTTCTTTGCCTTTTATTTTTCCAATTATGAGCTTTGAAACTTGAGAAAATCTATTTCACCAGATGCTCGGCATTTCCCTAGCTTGCTTGTACTATGAACTTTAATTTGTGCTGGTTCACAAAACGTTTGTTGCCCTCTTTGTTGATCTTGCAGCAAAGAAACAAGGATAAAAATCGGGGTTGGAGTGCGGATGGGGTGGGAAAGGCGCCGTGAGAAGCTGATGCTGCAGGAGACTTGCTACTTTGAGTGGCAGAAATTGATAACAGAAGCATCTAGAAGGGGCTTTGTTGGTGAGGAAGAGCTGCAGTGGGATTCCTACAAGATTTTGGATGAACAGCTTGAGCAGGAGTGGTTGGCAGAGCATTGAACAAAGAAAAAAAATGAATAGGCCAAAAGGGGACAAGAGAGCACCCAAGCCTCTTGAGCAAAGGAGGAAAATTTCAGAGGCCATTTCGGCCAAATGGGCTGATCCTGTAAGAGCTTATATGACACTTCAAAAAGGTTGTTTGTGCTAGAATTTTTGTAATCACAGAATCTATGGTATGGCATGCATCACATGAGCAACATTTGAGAAGAAAAATTAACCAGGTCCAATCTAGAAAATATACTTGTATAGAATGTAGGTAATTTTCTGACTATTTTAATATCTGTAGATTTCCTATCAAGTGATCATTAGTCTGTTTTGTCTAAATATTCTGAGATTGGGATGGTTTGATCCTATCAAACTCTGGTTCTGACTTCCAAGCCTGGGTGCATGCCTAAAGGACCTCAGTGCCATTGGTATATTACCTGTTATTGCTGACTAGGAATTCCTTAATAGAATTATGATGCCCTATGACATGTTCACAGAGGTTGACATTCCCATAAACAGAAGTGGTCCCTATGCACAACATTGATTGTCTCGTGCTAGCTAGACCTATTAACCTTAATGTTAAGACATGCTTTCATAAATATGCCCACCTGTCGAAGGGTGGAGATGAAGAGGGAGGGAGTGAAGGGGATCAACATTACCATAAACCAATTGTGGAAGGGCCCCTATGCTCAACGTTGATTGTCTCGTGTTAAGTAGACCTATTAACCTCAACATTAGGACATGCTTTCATGAACATGCCCACCTGTCAAAAGGTGGACATGCAAGGGAAGAGGTCGATGCAGTGTCCATCCTATTCTAGCCTGGCAGGTTCAGCTAGAACCTGATTTCTTTTTTTCACTCAAAAGTTAGCTCACCAATCTACAGTCAGATGATTAGTTGTGAATAAAGGACCATCCAAATTTGGGTAGATCTTATCGAATTCTTGTTTCCCCTTGGGGCACAAGGCTCACTTGTGATTATGGTGATTCTGATTCAAGTTATTTAACATGTTTTATAACATTTGCTAAACCACATTTTGTTGAGAAAATGTTTTTCCCCACTAGGGGTACCGGGATCGGGTGTGCTCTGCCCTTGCTAAATATCATGGAATACTTGTTGGAGCTGAAAGAAAGCCAAGGAGAAAGCCAAGCGGTGGATGGACAATCCAGAAAAAGGAGTCCTGTGAAGAAGAAAGTTATTGATGCAGATACTTCTGCAGGCAATGAGACTAAAAGCCAAAGTCAACGACCTAGGTTGAGGAGAAGTAATATGACTCATTATAAGGATCCTTTGGTGAGTTCCAAACTAGAGATGATAAAGAATATCAAAGCACAGAGAACAGCTGCTGAAACCAAGAAAACTGAAGCCGTTGAACATGCAAGGTAAGTTCACTTATCTGTGCCTGTTCTCAAATTCTATTGGATTACTCTAAATATGGGTGGGGGAGAAAAAGAAAGACCCAAAGAAAAAAAGGGCCACTTACTCATAGACACTCTCTGGCCAGCCAATTTTTTTTTCAAGCAATTTAACTAGTCTGATGCCAATTGCTAATGAAAATTTAAGCTCACACGATATTGTTAACTTTAGGTTCTCAATCGAAAAATAAAAAACATGCTGATTGAGGGGAATGTGTTCAGTTTCCTTGTACACATAGATCCTGACACTAGAAATGATATTCCAAATTCAGATATGGATTACTCTTGTAAGCCAAAATGAGCCTGTCTGATTGTCCACAGTTCATATTGCTCTGTTAATTGACGTTGACTTTCATTTTTTAGTGTGGGCTAGTTAATGTACCCTAGGTACTTTAATACTTTAAACTTACATCCAAAAATTCTGCTTTTATATGTAAAACATTTTGTAGGCTATTGATTGCTGAAGCTGAGAAAGCTGCAAAGGCCCTTGAGGTTGCTGCAATGAGGAGCCCTCTTGCCCAGGCTTCCCTCATTGAAACCAGGAAGCTCATAGCTGAAGCAATCCAATCAATTGAATCCATAAAGACAGCACAGGCTGGTTCTCCCCAGAATGGCAAGCACCCTTCATTCGCATCAAATGGACTGGTACACCATGTTGAGAAGGGAAAAGATGCAGGAATTGAAGATCTGAACCTAACAGATCAGAGAGAAATAAATGGTATCCAACCCTTAGAATCTAGTGATGATATTAAGGACTTTAATTTTGGTAAGTTCACCTTTCAGAATTTACTCAGTGGTAAAGATGAACAGCTTCAAACGAGCTCTAGTGATTATGGTTCACTAAATGGTAAAGAAGAAACTTTATCAAATAGGCAACAGTGATTATGGTTTGACACTGTCAGAGTTGGACAGTGCGATCAAGAAGCCCGGCTTCACAAAGCAATTGGGTCAACTTGAACTAAATGGGAATAACAGGACATGAAAAGATGCAACCGCCAAGGAAAGAGGTAATACCTCCAAATTCAATTACCGTAACTAAGAAATGGGTTCGCGGGAGGCTAGTTGAAGTGGCAGGAAGGAGAATAGCATTGGTTCATAAAATTATGTCCTATTATTTGTAGAACCCATTGTAACAAGAATTTTGGTTAATACTGTCGTATTTGAAGCTATAGCTGGCTCAGTTATAATAATACCAAAGCCTGTATCATTTCATTTTACCTGTTGAGATTGATTTAGTAAATGACCATAACGGATTACAATGCAATGATTTTAAGTTATATTGGCATGTACCTATGTTTCTCGTTTAATGAATGGAGCATCGAATTTAAAAGCTTCTTAAGTGTTTATTTGCAGAACAACGCTTGTTGAAAATATAGGCATCCTTATGAAACCAACTTGAGCATTGGCTCTTGGTTAATTTTGTGAATCCTATTGCGAGCTCAAGACCTGGACATTGTTTTTTTGGGTTGATCTATTCGTGGAAAAAGTATTTCACATGCACATGTGTTACACATAACTCAGCAATCACTGTGCAGGCGTGGGTACGAGACTCTTATCACCTTTCCAAAGGTTAGATACTCCTTTGTGTGATGTGCAGCCTTACATATAGCCTTGTTTCTTCAATTGCACTTTTGTGTGTTTAAATAAATGCAATTTAAAGTTGTTCTTTAGCAAATGCATCTTATGCATTTTGAAAAATAAAATTAACACAAATTTGTGCCACCATATAGAGGGTTTGATTGTTGATAAATGATTGAAATATCAATTTTTGTAATAAACTCACGTAAAGATGAAAGATTCATCCAAATGGGCAAGGGTTGCTTTGAAAGAAAAATAAAAGATACTATTTTAAAAGACTGAATTTAATGAGATCAATTTATTATGTTTTGAGTGAGAAATTATTGTGTTTGAGTGATAAATAAATCACTGTAATTTAAAATTAACTAGTTCAATGAGTTAAGTTAGAATCATGGGACCCAAACTTTTTAAACTGAAATTAACTTATTTCAAAAATTATTTTTTTAGTATTTAATTGATTAAATTGATAGAAAATAATATAATATTACTCAATTATTCTTTCTTTTTATCATTTCTTATTTCATGATTATTTTTTAATAGCTTTTATCAAACACTCAAATTTTTTTTTTTTTATATAAACTGGTTATTTCTAATAATTACTTAAAAGATGTGTTTGAATGAACTGATTTCACTGTCCATTTGACAATTTCTATATTTTTAACCGACTTTTGAAATAAGTAGGTATTTATTTGAATTTTTCAAAATATCTGTTTAAATATTTTTAATACTAAAACAAACCTTTTAAAAAAATACTAATAAATAATTTTTTTTTAAAATACTTATTCTAAAACACCCTTTTATAAAATACTAATTCTGACTGTCTATCCGAACCAACACTTAAATCTTAAAACCTACTTATCCCCTACAATACTTTTAAAAAGTTTAACCAAACAGGGCACGCTGCGTAATTAAATTCTTTAGGGAAAGAGAAAAGGTCGCTCGGGCCAACAACCAATTGATGTAAGACTGTATGTTAACGTGTAACGGGCATAGGAGAGTCCGAGACATCACCATCGGGTTGGGGGTCATTTCTCATCTTTCCTCCACCGACTTGGCGTCCCAACTGACATTGTACACCTCTTGATTACTGTATCTGATTCCACTCTCTCTCTGTCTCTGTGTGCTGCTTTTTATTCATGGATAGAGAAACTTCTTCAGACGACGAAGAAGATCGACAGAAACTAATCGATCAGCATGAAAGAATAACTAAATCCGCTCGACGCTCCGCCCTCCAAATTGACGAATCTAAGGACCGGTTTGGTAATGGTCGCCGTTTCAGCCTCCCTACCTTCAGCTTCAATAAGAGGTACCTCTTCGCCATTTTACTTCCTCTTTTCATCGTCATCATCTATTTTACTGCCGATGTCAAAAATCTATTCCAAACAAGTGTTTCCAACATCAAGTTTGATCCTTCAATTAATCGCATGCGAGAGTCCGAGCTGCGTGCTTTGTATTTGTTGAGACAGCAGCAATTAAGGCTTTTTAAGTTATGGAACACCACATTTGTCACTGAATTGAATTCCACTCTTGTAAATCCTGTGACTTCTACTTCCAATAACTCCAGTTTGAGTCCAAGTTTACATGATCCTCTTTTGCCGTTCTCATCATCTGCATTTTTTGAAGAATTCAAATCTTCAGTGCTTAATCAGATTTCATTGAACAAACAAATTCAACAAGTAATTTTGTCATCCCACCAATCGGGGAATTCTTTGGATTCGTCAGATAATGTTACGGATCCTAGTCTTGGTGATTCTGGTGGTTTGGATAGGTGTCGAAAGGTTGATCAGAAATTGTCCCAAAGGAGAACGATTGAGTGGAAGCCGAGTTCGAATAAGTTCTTGTTTGCAATTTGTTTGTCAGGCCAAATGTCAAACCACTTGATTTGTTTAGAGAAGCACATGTTCTTTGCAGCTTTACTCAACCGCATTTTAGTTATTCCGAGTTCAAAATTTGATTACCAGTACAACCGCGTGTTGGATATTGATCACATTAATAAATGCTTGGGAAGAAAAGTTGTTGTGACATTTGAAGAGTTTGAGGAAATTAAAAAGAATCACTTGCACATAGACAGGTTCATATGTTATTTTTCATCACCTAAGCCTTGTTATGTGGACGGTGAACATGTTAAGAAGTTGAAGTCAATGGGGATCTCCATGAATAAGCTTGAGCCTGCTTGGGTCGAGGATACCAATAAGCCAAAGAAGAGGACAGTTCAAGATGTCAAGGCAAAGTTTTCTTTCGATGACAATGTCATTGCAATTGGAGATGTCTTCTATGCTGATGTGGAGCAGGAGTGGGTGATGCAGCCGGGTGGTCCTCTTGCCCACAAATGCAAGACCCTGATTGAGCCAAGTCGTCTTATTATGCTCACTGCACAGCGTTTCATTCAAACTTTCATGGGAGAGAGGTTTATTGCTCTTCATTTCAGGCGACATGGCTTCCTAAAATTTTGGTATGCTTTTTCTTTCCCCTTATTTCCTACTTTAATGTTTAAAGCATGTATGCGATAACCATGCATTACAACTAATAGTTTCATAATGTCTGGTTGTAATCATTGTATTTGAGATACTTCATTTGTTGGATTTAAGGCTGTTAACTTGTTGAGTTGAGTATATTTCATTTATGAGCAAATTCACCCCTTAATGCATAGCTTGTGTATTTCGTCTATTGGGTATCAGCTTTTGAGCAAGTATACCTTTTATTATTTCATAGTTCATGAGAATGTGCACCATGCTTCCCCACATAAAATTTGAGCATGTCCAAACTTTGCCTGAACAACTCCTCCCTGACAATTCTTTCTAATCTTTTCAGCAATGCTAAAAAACCAAGTTGCTTTTTCCCCATTCCTCAAGCCGCAGACTGCATAAGTCAGTTGGTGGAAAGGGCCAATACACCAGTCATTTATCTTTCCACGGATGCTGCTGAAAGTGAAATCAGTTTACTGCAGTCGCTAGTTGTGGTGAATGGGAAAACTGTACCACTTGTGAAGCGGCCAGCTCGTAATTCAGCAGAAAAATGGGATGCTTTGTTATATAGACATGGCCTCGAGGGAGATTCTCAGGTGAGTTTATGTTTTCTTTAGCTTTTATTTATTTTTGGGTCCTGGTGAGACTCACTGAGCGGATACTTCAATCATCTTATATTTTTCTTTATATTATTGCTCAATATGAGAAGTACAAGCAGTGGCGGATCCAGAAATTACAAGGGGTAAAAAATACAATTTATAAACTTTTTTTTTTTTGGGGGGGGGGGGGGGGGATGGTCCCCCCTTAGTTCCCCGCTCCCTCCGCCACTGAGTACAAGACTTCTGTTGATCATGCAATGAGTTGATCCTGCTCCTGGAAGTCTCAGTGTAGGACGTTGAATCACTTAAATGTTAAAGCCTTGTTATTTGCGTGGCATGGATTGTTTAGGAGAAATTTAGAATGGGCCTCATCCAATTTGTTTTAGCATTTTGTAGTTTTTACCACTTCGCTAAATACTGGGATTATATTATATGAATGTACCTTTCAGTTGATATGGCACCTTGTATGGTGATATGGAAACGTTCAAACATAATCATTCTATTTGTTATAGCTTAATTTTTTACTGGAATTTATGAAGCACGGATACTCTATTTTGACTCATGTGTCCGTGTCAGATACCGACACTCTCGGACACTTCCAGGACACGTGTCCGGAACACTTGAATCATAAACGTTGATGATTAAATAAAAAAATTCTTTAATTTTTATTTTAATGACTTAGTTATTTTAATATCATAATAATATTTTTTAAATTTGTTTATTTTTATGCCAATTTTAATTAAAATAATATTAGGTTTTTATTATATGGTCATATAAAAAATTTATATATATTCAACATGTCCATAACGTATCTGTGTCCTACTTTTTTGAGAAATAACGTGTTTGCGTGTCCGTGTCTCTGTTCGTGTCATGTCATATCCATATCCCGTGTTCGTATCCGTATCCATGCTTCTTAGACTGTATTTCATGTTTCCATTGGCTGCAGATAAATCCAAAATAACGTATCAGGTTACTGATTATTGTAAAATTTAGGTTTAGTGCATCATGGATACTTGATCAGTTGTATGTACATGGTCCCATCAATGGGTGTGAAAAAGAGGGGAAGCTGCCTTTGGCAATGTCTTTTAACTTTTATATACAGCTAAGGTGCCTCCAATTGAAGCATCCTGATCACCATTAGTTAAAATTTTGGCTAAACATATAGATTTCTAGCTCGGGGAAATATTCATAGGTGAAGTGTTTCTCTGGTGGGGCTTACCTTTAGTCAAGTGCAAATAAGTATTAGTTCGTTGCTATGTATTGTGAAGCTATGCAAAAGTAGATACTGCCTTTTTATGTGAAGTGTATTAATTGTTTAATATTTTTTGTAAAATTAGACATAGTATCTTACCTTGTTTCTAACAAAAATGAATTACTCAGGATCATCATCATAATTCAGTATTCGGGATAAAACAATCACAAGAAAGTTGTCTCTAAGACATGTTAGTGAATGAGTGGATTCCGTATATAAGAGTTTGAAGCCTACCATTGCTGATATTTCAAGTGAAAATTAGAGAAACAGTGTAGATGTTAGAGTTGATTGAGCCATTATTGCTAGCGTTTCCTGAGGCCTTATCTCATCTGTTGGTTAAATTTTGTTGTTTGCTTGTTTGCTTGTTTTTTTTAACATATCCCAAGGATAAGGTTTGTAGCATTTTGTAAATATGGGACACAGAGATTTTCAAGAGGAAACTAAAGTACATAGTGTACCATTGGAACAAGTTTGAGGGCAATAGTGAGATTATACCATAGGAACAGTTTGGATGTAGGTTAAACTGGGAGGCTCCTGGAGTAGGGATTGAGTTCTTATGTGATGCAAAACAACCTTAAGAATCCACACCTAAGTAAAACTCTAGGCCTTGAATGCGCACCAATACAAAAGAGAAAAATTTCATTCATCAGGACTACATATTCCAATACAATCAACCTTTATATAGGCAAACCATAAAAAAGATATTCACTCAAAATAAAATAGATATATCAAATTCTAAAATAAAATAATAAAATCATATCCTCTAGGATCAAAGACGAATAACCTGTGGGATAGTCCTTCCTGTTCTTCTTCATTATGGCATGGAAAGAAAGGTCAAACATCAGAAATTGAAAGAGTTACCAATCAAACAACAACAAAAATCAGAAATTGGAAGATTAGACCTTTTTATCATGCAGAATTGAGAGGAAATGATAAAATTATCTCATCTGTTTGCTTGCTTATTAATAGTGAATGACTGACACGGGAGGCTTCACACAGCAATCAGTGGAGAAGTTTGAGGATGGCTGGTCTGTGAAGTGTAGGTGGGGTTATCAATGGAACTGTGTCCGTCGCTTAGGTCACATGGGAGGAGAAAACGGGGTCTGTGTTGCTGGTTTTTAGCATGCATCTATGCAACATCGTTCTTTTGGTATGGGAGTTTATAAGATTGTTGGAGAGATGGATGTTCGGTGAAACGAAAAAAGATAAAATGTAAAACACATTTGTGAGATGGTAGAAATTGCACCTATAGAAGATAAAATAAGAGAAAACTGATTGAAGTAGTATGACCATCTACAACGAAAACAATAATTGCCCTAGAAAAGAAGAGTGACATGGTTCACATTGATGGTCATCTTAGGGGGCAGAAAAGTCCAAAATTAACTTTGATAGAGGTAGTGAAAAAAAGATACGATAAGGTGTGGTTTAAGTTGATGACCTTAAATAGAGTAGAATGGCGAGACATGATTCATGTAGTCGACTCCAAATAATTGGGATTCAGGTTTGGTGAGTTGACGGTTGGTTTTTCTTTTGATGTAGCATGGTTCAACAAGTAATGTAAATAAAAAAAGGTAAATGATTATTTTATGAGTAATAATATTATGTTTTTTTTAATAATGTGTTAATTTTTTTTAACCTCAGCCCTTGTAAATGGGAAGATCTTTTCCAATTGCACAGCCATTGGTATTTAATATCTAATGGAATGTGCAATAAATGCATACGGTTGAGTTTTTGCTTTCTACAAATTCGTGTCTCTTATAAAACCACTACATATTGTACATTCTCTGTGTGTTTTTTTGGTTAGGGGGGTAGGTGTTAAAGCATTGGTGGTAATTTCAAATGTTATATGTTACATGTTCTTCCATAATGACTTGATACTTGCCTGAACTGATCTTCAGTATGCTTTGCTGGGCATCCTGTGGATCAATGGTTGTGCAAGAACAAACTTAAAATTGACAAAGCCAGACTTAGGTGCACATTTAGAGGTGACATGACATGAGTTTCTGGTTTGATATCATAGTAATTTGATCAACAAAGCAAGAGAATGAAGGGGGTTTTAACCTGATAGGTAAAGACTAAAATGCAAACGATTATCGGATTTGATATGGTCTGTTGAATGATCCCCCAGAACTTATTCAAGAGGGACGGAGGGAGAGGTTCCTTCCCCATGGGTTATGCCATTATTGTGCCTTGTATACTTATGATAATCTCTGTAATGCATTTGAAACTGCATGACAATATTGGACAGTCTCAGAACGTCAAAGGCCATTTTTTAAAAGTACTTCTGGCCACACTTGGTGATTATATTGAAAATTTCTTAAGGCACCATCTTTTGATCCATTTACTTTGTAAAATTATGTTTTTATAGAATCTCGGTTATCTATCATCAGTTTTTTTTTCCCCATTTCTTTTTCTGATTAGAGGTCAGCATCACCAGTTACTTTTACAATAATTTCAATTTTTCATATTGAAGGTGGAAGCTATGCTGGATAAGACAATTTGTGCCATGTCTACTGTGTTCATTGGATCCTCTGGATCCACTTTCACAGAGGACATTCTACGGCTCCGGAAAGACTGGGGATCGGCATCACTTTGTGATGAATACATCTGCCAAGGTGAACTGCCGAATTTTATTGCAGAAGATGATTGAAAAAGAGATGCAGATGCAATTGTTTGTCCTGTTGGGGGGCGGGGCGGGGCTTGGCTTAGTATCCTTGTCAGGTTCACATCTGTTTCGTGGATAGTCCACCGTTGGAAGATGGTTATTTTAGCCTGATTTATTCTGACATGTTGTGTATAATAGTATCATTTACACTCCACTTAGGTTTTTGTCTTATATACTACATTTCTTCGCCTGATGTTTAGTCTCACACACATACTACACTATATATATGTATATATATAACTTTGTTCATTCGGAGTCTTTGACTCCTCATTATCTTGGAAACATTCTGCGGTGGAATAATGTACAATAAGATGTATCACAGCCTATATGCTTGCTAATAGATATACAAATTGCATGCAGTGAGGGCATGGGAAAATAACTAAGGATTCATCGCAGTGGACAGATTATTTAACCAAACTATATATATGATAACAAAGGCATCAACCAGTTGAATGACATCATATGGACTAAATTGCCAATCGACTCGTCACTTTTGCCTTTTTTCTTCAAATGAAATGACTCATTGTGCCTAACCTTTGAAGTTCTCCGTGCCTCACTTTCTATGCTGTTAATCAGGTTTTAAAATGAAAATTTCATTCTGAAAATTTATGTTTAGCATTCCAAAAGATTGAGTTTTTAACTGTTGATTGGTGATGTGATTTTTATTTATTTTTTAAACTCATGTTATGTCATGTTATCTGTGAGGAGTTCTCCGGACATTGTTAAAGAGATGATTTGTTAAAGAAATACCTATAATATTACTTATTGTCGAAGAAAGACTTATTAATGTAGATTTATTTATTTTTTTTTTTTAAGAAATATGATTAAAAAGACATTTTTATATAATAATATAGATTTGAAAAATATGGAAAATAACATGAAAAATACTAAAAAAATTTAACTATGTACCTTCTTTGTAAAAAGTCTCTGTTTATAAGGAAGAACACACATTCCAAAAAAAAAAATCAAAATTTAATGCATCTGGTAAGATGAAATGAAGTTGGAGGAGAAATGGAGTCCATTTAATGGACTAATAATGGACACAACTGGGGTTCGACATGAAAGATCGGAGTGGAGGCTGATTAAGCTTGTACTACTGCTACAGTAGAAACTCACATCCGCCACGTGGATCTATCTCTGAACGAGAAACCCCTCTAGCTCTAGCTTTTAAGGCGCGGCGCTTCGCCCCGTCTTCCATATTTGCATTTTGGTTTTCTGCTCCCATTTCGTTTCAGATCGAATATAATTCAATTAATAATATATACTTGCATATATATATATATATATATATATATAGACAAAATTATATTGGTTTTGTTGGGAATAAATCATGAGAGCTAGAGTGGTGGTGTTTCCGATCAGAGGAAGGAACTGGTGCTTTAGTAGATCTATTGACCATTCGGTTTTGGAGTCTGAGTCTGCCCATACTCCTTCTACATTCAAAGACCTCTGGAAGAAGATATCCTCCCCCTCCTCTGATACAAAGCCCGCTGACTCTAATGCCCAACTCCTTGTTGATTTCGTCTCTAATAAGGTCCCACACTTCTCCATATATACATACATATATCTAGTTTGTTCTGAGTGCCTCTTGTATTTGAAATCCTAATATTACGATTTTTCTGCATTTATAGATGAACCGAGGTTGGGCTGGTCTCGAAAAGGCGCCTGCTGGAAGTTTCAAAAACAAGCTTTATGGGTAAACTTTACTGCATTCCATGTGTCTCTGAAGATGTTGAATATAGAATAAATTTCATTGTACGATTTTTTTTTTTTTTTGGGTCTGATCTCTGATGTATCTAATTCTGATGTTAGTTTGGGATTGCGCCTTTTGGCTCGTGTTAAGCCTTCTGAAATTTTTCTGAAATCTATTTCTAAGGAGTTTACAAAAGTTGAAGTTACTTACCCCTCAAGGTCTGTTTCTTTCACTTATGTTTCCTAAATCTTCAGTCTTTACATGTTCTCTCTCCCCCTTTTGCTTTCTTTGGTAAGATTGTTCTCATTTTGAAAAGATCCACCACCCCCTCTTTTTAGCAGGACTGCTGTTTGTTTTATTTATTTATTTGAACTATTTGATAAACCGGTAAATCATCACTGATCAGTCATTTGTATCAAAAAATTTATGACAGCATATAAACTGGTTTCTTGACAAGTTCTTAGACACTTCAACGCGATGGAACTTTTTTTCTTACCGCTTTCCAGTTTTCTTTGTTTCTTGTTTGTGTAGGGTGGCATGGAATGCTAATTTTCGAATTCCATTTAGCACAAGTAACAGGACTAAGAATGAACAAATTTTGAAAATTAAAAGGATGCTTTATTCTTCATGACTTTGATCTTGTTGACTATTCTATGAAACTAAATTGGATTAAATTTGGACAGAGAAAGGTGAAAAGCTATTATAGAAGTTAATTAATGAAAATCACTTGGGTAAATTAGATATGGGAAGTTTGTCTATTCTTGGTAAGATTATGCACCACAGTTTTTTCACAAGAACTGAAGTGCTTAGGTTATTGACTCCTCTCATTTTTCTGGTTTTTTTTTTTTTGGGGGGGGGGGGGGGGGGACCAGACACTGATTCAACTGTGGCTTTGTAGTGCATGGGAAACTTTGGTGTACCTGCCTGGTAAAGTTGTTGGTAAGATTTTGAAGACTACAAAGCTACTGATTGAATTGCTTTATTGCCTATATGAGGGAACCCAGTTAGCAATCAAAACTGCAGAAACTATTGTTTCATTGAACTTATGATTTATATGCTGGAACTTTGAGAGTGGTTTATAAAGGCTGAGACACAAAATAAGATTATCTGTAGATTTATCTCACTTAACTAGTCTTTTAGAATGTGAAAATCGTGAGTCACCACAAAGCCATCTGTCTACTTCAGTACTTCTCATTGGTGCCTAGTTGTACTAAAATGACATGTACCACGTTATCCAATCATTCATCAACACATGAATCAATAAGATGGTGACATGTTTCCTTTGTTTGAGGTTATCAAATTAGTTCTTGCTCGAGCAACATACCTCTTACCTTGGCTCCAGGCGTAGACAGGGAGCACTTTTGAGTTGATCCCGAGATTAGCACCTCAACCAAAGTTGAGCCATTGTCTCTTTGGGTCATACTCCTTTGAGTTGAGCTAATCATAGGTTCCTTAATTACACTCAGTTTTTCTTGGTCTCTCATAGTACACTTGCCTTAGTCCCAAGGTGTTCACCCCATCAATATGTGATTGCTCGGAGTTGGGGCCCGGGGGGCGGACTCTGGAGAGCTCTTGAGCTTGGTATGCGATCATTGTGTGACTCATAAGTAGCATCATGATCCCTTTTTACGGGATTCTTAGAGTTATATGGTTTGATGGTTGAATACTAGAGCTTACTTTGTCTCTTCTCAAGAAAGAAATAATTTTTGAGTGTTTTTTTGGACACCTGGTGTCACCGTGACTATCGCTCTTCCAATTTGGCATCATCACATGCCCTTCAGGCTAAACCTGGGCTCCAACTAATATAGATAGGAGCTACTCTGGCTCCGCTAAACAACAAGATTTGTGTTATTCATAGAAGATACACTTGGATGACTTTTGTCAGTGTACATTTTGAACCAATCTTGATCCATTTCTTTCTCATTCTATCAATTGTTTCAACTTTCACCCAATGACATCACCTTGGGAATTCTTTTCATCTTTCGTTTAATTGACCTCTGCTCACAATCCATTGACACCCTACAAAATTGAAAGACTGTGAATGGTATTTCATATAGAGGTTTATAATTAACAGATTTTAAGGTAAGCAGGCATATCACTGAATTTGTGAAATGTAGTTTAGGAGTGAAAATGAGGAAGCTGTCAAGATTTATGACTAAGAGAGTAGATAATCTCAAGATTGACTATTTTCATTGTCATGATTTGATGAGTATACATATGAAGGGCATATTTAAGCAGATGCAGATCATTTGGGCACAATGAAGCAGATGCAGATCACTTCTGGATTATTTTGTGATCAATGCATAACTATAAAATTCAAGGGAAACTTTGTAAGGTCTTACAAGAATAGCTGTTGTCTATGATACATGTTCACACTGTGCGTGTGACTGAACTGGATGTCGAGATGGATTTTCTTTTAATCAATAAAGGATTAATTTATGTAAAAGCTAGAGATGGTGAAGAAATATTGAGATATGCAAGCCTGTAGAGGCAAAACAAGGAACGTAGTTAGAATTGAATGTATGCATGAGAAGGTAAGGGTAGCATCAACATAGCTCAATGAGAGAAATTCTGTAGAGATTTGCTGTGTCCATTAAATAACAAAGACTCACCACTGAGGAGTGACATTAATCAAAATGAATGGGATGCCTGGACAGTGGGAAGGAAGTTTAGAAAGGATTTGGTTTGAGGTGTTGAGAAAAGTCACAAGAGCCTATTATCTATCATAAGATATGGTCCTAAATAGAGTAGATTGGTTAAATTGATTCATGCAGATCACTCAAGGTGATTCGGATGTGGTCTTTTGGAGTTTGCTATTTTGTTTTTCTAAGTTCAGAAATTTTGCAGATAGTTCCGTGCCCATATACCCGCATGCGTTTTTTTTAATGGTTCTCCTAATAAAGAATTTAGTGTGTTTGTATCATTTAATTAGATCTACTTAACTGTTCAAGTGCTTGAAAAGTTGGTGTAATAGCCCCAACCTCATGCAACCTCCTAATTGTTTATATTGCGTAATTTTGTTTGAATTATCTATGAATTTGTAAGGTATATTTAACTCTATATTTATTTTAGTGTCAAATTGATAGGAACCTTGAATATTTAGCTACTTGAAGAAGTATGAAACTCATTTGGAAATAATAAATTTTTAATTCTCAGAAATTGTATTGTATATGTGTGCTATATTTGCTACATTGGTAGTACTCTCACCTTCTGGGGCGTGATGTAAACGTGCGTGTATGAATGGTCAATATATATAATTTTAGATTTCTTGTTTTGGTGACTTTTGGTTACCTATTAATAATGTTTTTCCATATCACAGTTTAAATGCTCGACTTGTCCGCCGAAGGTTAAGGCATATCGCCTTAAGGTAATTGTTAATTTCTCTTAATGTGAATTTAATATCCTAAGACTAGAGCTGTTATCATTTTTTGTGTCACCAACACGGGTGTATAGTTAGTTACCCCCCCCAACACAAGGAAAAAAGGTCTATTGTTTACTTTGTGGTATTTATTAATTTTACTCACAGGTTTCAGTTTAAGCAGCAGTATTTTTTAACAAGTCCAACAGAAAGATAGACTGTGATGTGAGAGCCATTGAAGCTGCTCACAAATAGCTCCATCCAACTCTTGTAATTTTTGACAAGTTATTTAATTGGATAATACTTGATGGGATCTAAGAATTGTTTCATTGATTGCTATATCTTTACGAGAGACATGGAACTAATCTCTACCAAGAAGATGGCAGCTCCCTTGGCTGATAAGGCATGTTGGTGGTGAAGCCACATGCTTGGCTTTGGGTCCTCAAAGGAGGTCAAATAACACCTTCATTTCCTACCTTCACTTACCTATCTTGAAAAGAAAAAAACCAACACCAAGTAGTTGGGGTAAGGCTTTTGTCAAGTATTGTGCATAATCAGCCTCCATTGTCCTCAACTTTAAGCATTTATAGTGTGCATTCATTCAAATGTGCACATGCACACACTTCGCATCCACAGCCACAACCCCAGAGAGAGAAAGCTTTGGTGGTGTTTGGGGGGGGGGGGGGGGGGGCTCCCCACTTGGTCCAGCAACTTCCTTATTCACAACCCTTATAACTCCTCTGTTGAAAGCTCTTTCATTTCTTGATACTTTTTTTTTTCTTCACTTGAAGAGTCCTTGGGCTTGTATTTGATACATGCTAATTTTATACGAGAGGAAGAGAGGTTTCAGAATTTCAATGTTCATCCAATGACTTCCCTGTTCACGACCCTTATAAATTCTCTGATGGAAATGCTTTTATATTTTGCATTTGAAGAGCCGTTGAATGTGTCTTGAGTCTATGCTAATTATATATTGATAGCTCGTGGCCTCCAATGAATTGATAACATATTAACAAAAACAATTGTATCTGATTACCAGGGGAACTATTATTCACAAGAAATACTTTTATGGATCAGTTTCTTTGCTTCCACTGACAGCTGCCTTCAGCGTATGTATATGTGTTTACTAATTATAATGTCCCACTGCACTTATCATTGTCCTTTTTGCTCTCTCTTTAAACTTTCAGTTGTTTCTCATTATCTCTCTAAATATATATTTACCTCATGTCCTATTTATCAAATAAATAAATAAATCATTTACCACATGTCCTCAATAAAAGTATTATTTTGAAGAACATATTGTATGTCAAATTTTTGCCATTTCTTATCCCTCTCAATGTCACACAGGTTCTGCCTTTACCTAATATCCCATTCTTTTGGATCTTATTCCGTACTTACTCTCACTGGAGGGCTCTCAAGGTGAGTATAGTGTTTTAAGAAATATTGGCCAACCCTAGCCTTATGTTGTTTCTGTGATGATGTCATTATCAAGATATAGGGACAGTATCAGTTAACATTTGTCATTTGTGTAAGAAGAAATATTCTTACACCTCTTACTCCTAGTAACTTTTTATGGGAGTCATATTTAGCGATCTCACTGATGGACTAAATTCCTTGTGTGTGTCATGTATATCAGATATCATATTAGTTGGGTATAGATAAGTGTCATCCATGTACTCACATTTATTTTAATAAAATATTAGAAGAAAATACTCTAATTTTGAGCGTGATGTTGATGGGATAACTCTAATATCTTTGATTTTGGTTTTTGGCATGCATGATGATAATTAGAGGAGCATCCAATCCAACTGTTAGATTGATGAAAGAAGAATACTACCTAAAAAATTATAGTGAGGTATAAATGTACCGGGTATAATTTGATCCTGGCCCCATAATATAACTTATGGTGGGATAATTAATGAAGACGATAATAGGAATCACATATGATCAGATGTTAAGTTGGGAATGAACTTGTTCCACAATCAAATAAATTGAACAGCATGGGCACTACTGTTGTAACTCCACTGAATAAATTTTTAGCCCAACTAATTAGGTCTTGCTACACATGTTTACAACTCTGCTGTGCCAATATTTTCTGTTGAGTATAAGCTATGACTATTTTGTTGCACCCTTGATCCGTGATTATTTCACCATGCCTGTCTTTGGTCCTCATTGCACATGAGCAAGCAATCTCAAACTCTCTCATGTTCTCAGTCAGTAGTGATCTAACTGCCCTCAGTGAATTCATCTCTAATTACATCAGTATTGCCATTCATCCATTTCGATATCCTTCTTTCTTTCTTGCACACCCATTTTGTGTTTATGTTACTTGGCTGTAAAGCATTCTGTACCATAAAGCTTGCATCGTTTTGAGAGCCACTGTATCATTTTCTGTTTAATTTGATAGGGATTTGTTAATCACCTAACACTCAACTACATTTACCCTGTCCTATTTCTATGAGCTCTACACACTCCATCAACTCTATGAGCCCTACCCTGTCCTATTTCTACAATCATTTTTTTCTTGTACTTTCTCTGTACTCTCTCTGTAGATGGTCAATAGTCCTGATTTCCTGATTTTCCTTGCCTAGGTTACTGATGTACCCCTTGCATATTCTGAAAAATCTTAATGCTGTGTTATGTAATTTATGGGCCACCCTCCACCTTTCTGTCACGCATGGGCTAAAGTTATCTGGTTGATTCATTTTCTTGTTCTGATAACATTGACTTTTAGGGAAGCGAGAGACTGCTTCAGCTGGTATCGGACTGCTCAGAGGAACAGAACTCTTCTGTTGTGACAGAGAACGGGAAAAAATCTGCACATGATATCTCCAAAAATGAAACACACAATTCAGTTTGTCCTCCGACTCCATGGGTAAGAAATTTCATGTTATCTTGAAGCAATTTGAAGAGACTTGAAGCACAATGTGGACCAGTGTATGATGTTAGTCCTTGAATTATTTTGTACAAGTTGTACAGTTTTTAAGATTTGTTGAAGCCATTTATGTTTTTGGTAAGGCTGAATTCTTCTTCTTTTAAGTTACCATTAGGTCCTAGATACCAATTAAGATCAGTCCACTAAAGTAACATGTTGAGCGATAATGAGGAAATGATATGCAAGTTCCTTATCCCAATGTTATGTCATCATGTGCTGCCGTGAGGTTCTGAATTTTCTTTTCTTTTTTTCCTAGTCGGAAATTTGGACTCTTGCCATCGTTCAATTTGCATCTGCATTTCTATGTGTGTTGATACTTTACATTTTCTGTTGAGAAGTGCTATTTTGGTTCTTTCTCTTCTGGTAATTGTGTATCGTCTGTTAGTTTTGGTGTGTTGTGTGTGAAATCCACTTGTCTGCTCAGTAAAATACTATTGCCTTTTGTGATTAGGTGTTGCAGCCATCAAAGGAACTGGAGAATCTTCTTCAGCAAGGAGATGCTCATGATGGCCTCACCAAGTGCATTATATCAGACATCTGCAAGGCTTTCGATTTGAACACAATGGATGTTTTAAAGTACAGGAATTCAATGTAGTTATACTTCTTGTAAGTCTTGTTGGCTTTTGGGGAATGACAATACAATTTCGTTTAGAAGTACAGGATGGATTTGAAAATAGTTGCTTCACCTAATTATTTGAGTAACGTTACATGCACCTTAAAAAGAGTCTGAACATTTGATGCAACAACTCTTGATCCATCAAATAACAATCCAAACAGAAACTAAAGATGTTTTTGTAATGAGCAATGTAAGGCTTCTTAAATATATATATATATATATATATATATATATTCTAAAAGTAACTTTTCAAATAGTATGGCAGGGTTTTACTGCATGCATATTATATCAAGATGTGATGTAAATAACTTTGATATATATTTTTGGTAAGAATAGCATTAGTTTTTTTGTGATTTATAGATATGTAATGCTTGAAATAATATATATATATATATATATATATATTAATAAATTGGTGATTGCCGGATTTGGCTTATTAATTTTTGAAGGAAAATACTTATATTCAAAATAGTGAGAAGAAACTTTCTTATATGTCTAGTATAATTGTCATATGAAATTATATTTTTAAATAAAAAATAAATAAATGAATATATATTATATACATGGCTTATTGCGATTAAGATATGTGAAGAGAAAGTTTCTTTTATCTAATTTAAAGTCAAGTATGCATATTTGAATACATTCAAGAAAAAATGACAAATTTTTATAGGATGACTCTAGGTTTATTGCCCCCCAACCCTTTTGTTTTTTTAGAAGTAGGGCTCAAAATTTCAAAGATTCTCATATTGGGCACAAAGGCAGCCCACATATCAAGTTGGGACAACCAGACTCTGGTGGTGGGCCGACGACATAGCAGCTGGGTCCACGTGCGTAGCAAGTGCAAGCGATCGATCTCGACGACCTGCTATCGCTACCTCTGATTCATTTTACAGCTCGATTGAACTTTAAAACTCACTTAATTGTTTGACAAGAAAAGCACTTTGGGAGAGAGAGAGAGAGAGTTCGCAGTCTCCGAAGGGAAGAGAATCTATGGCGCCTGAACCCGAAGACGATATCAAGGATGAGAAGAACCCTCGTCCCCTCGACGAAGATGACATCGCTCTTCTGAAAACTTATGTACAGTTCTCTTTTCCTCTTTAAACCCTAGTTTTTTAGCTCGATTTATTCGTTCCATATTTAGATTTCTTCTGATTGGTAGGCGTCTTTCTATTTGATTTGAACTTTGTTTTTTCTAAGTTAACCACTGTTTTGTTGCTGAGAAAACTGAATAGACAGAGAGAAAATCTAATTTTCTGTCTCAGTTGGTTTCCAGAGAACAAGACATTCACATCAATAAATCCTAATAAGCGTATTGGGCTAAACTGAATTTAATGACGTTTTGAGCTGGATTCTTTGTGCTGTATTTTTTCCTCCTTGTAATTGTTTTAGAGCCATTAATGTTTCAAAGTTTGACGGATACTTATGTAGCCTTGCCCTTTCATTGCTCAAAGAAGAGGCTGTCAGATTTTCATTTTGTTACGATTAAATTCTCTCTGTAATGCAAAGGGATCTTGTGTTGTCACTTGTCAGTTTAATTGAACCACTGGAATGTTTTGGTGCAGGGCTTGGGACCTTATTCTGCCAGCATAAAGAAAGCCGAGAAGGAAATTAAGGAAATGGCTAAGAAGGTCAATAATTTGTGTGGTATGTTTCTCGTTTCACATCTTCTGACTGTGTTTCTCCAATATGTGGAGTCCTAATGCTCAAAGCTTTTATGAGTTTGTTAAAGCATAAGATATTTTCAATTGTTTTATGAAAGTTCTCATATGTTTTTTTTAGACATGTTTATACTTTATAATTTATTGTTCCCACTGAATCTACATCTGTTTTAACAGCTGATTCAAAGTTTCGAAATAGAAATTATTTTTTGGTTTGTCAGCATTGTTTTTCTCTTGAAAGAGTGGTCTTTTCGTTTCTTCAAATGGTCATTTCTTTTTTTGATAAATAAAGATTCATTGCAAGGTGCCAAGGGGGCGAACTCATATACGAAAAGAGACGGGTCACACAAAAACTAGAGTTTTGTGTCTACCAAAAACTCTACAAAAGCATCTACATAGGAAATGTATGCATCACCAATTCATATATACAAAATTCTCAGAAACATCTCCACCCCCCATAAAAAATTCTTCTATTTTGTCCTCTCCAAATTCACCAAAATAAATGTAATGCTGTCGCCTCCCAACTCTTCCACACTCTTCTTCTCTTGCAACCTCCACTTCTAACTTTGAAACCCTCCAACACTGACCCCTGAAGTACATCCTAAAAGGGAACAACATATGCTACAATTCTAGTATCACCAACAATGAAGGAGTAAGTGCTCCACCCTCTCCTCTCTTTTACATGTGGGGCATCTATTTCTAGTTGGAAGCCCAACTTTTTTAAATTATCAATCGTAATAACTGCAACCCATGAGAGGCACTTTGAGATGCCATATACTTTCCCGGTCCATAGAAATCTTCGAAGGATATAAATCATTCAACAAAGCCATAACCTCCCCTAATTCCCAATTGTGGAAATCCCTCCTGAACTGGAGAGTCCAAACCACCACATTACTTTTGATGGACAAGCATTCTGCTACCGTGGCTTCTTTATTGAAGTCAAGGGAACTTTTTGTTAAGGGTTCCATCTACTCTCCACACATTAGGTCAGAATCTAACTCTAGTTCCCATCCATACCCAAAAGCAATACATCTTATTAAGTCCTCCACCACCCTTCGAATGCTCTTCCACATACCCAAGCCAAAAGAACCCTCTACCTCCTTAGAAGTCCAGCCTCGCTCAATACAACCATATTTTGTTTCAATTACTCCCCCTTCACTAAGCATTAGGCTTTGAAGCAAACCTCAAGTCATTTCCTAAGAAGTACCCGATTGAATACCTGAATAGAAAAGAGAGACATATAATACGTTGAGAGGCTTGACAAAGTACTCCGGATCAAAGTAATCCTACCACCTTTTAGCAATTACAGGCTCTTCCAACCTGCCAGAATACTGTGATCCAATCTTCAAATTATATTTATTTTTCTTGTAGTAGTTTAGGTTGTTAACCTTCTGCATGTTTTTCTTTTCTTTTTCTTGACATCATCATTAGTTGCTTGATCAGCAGTTCTCTCCTTTTACTTGTGTGTCAGGGATATGGCAAGTTATAGTTTGTACCTGAATATCCTGAACCATAGTATTGGTCTTCATCTTATAATAGGTATCAAGGAGTCTGACACTGGCTTAGCTGCACCTAGCCAATGGGATCTTGTTTCTGACAAGCAAATGATGCAGGAAGAGCAGCCTCTCCAGGTGTGCTTTGCTGGCGGCTGCTGGAACAAAGTTTTCTATTATTGATATATATTCTTTTTCTGAAGCAGTGATTGGTTTTGGCTACCAGGTGGCAAGATGTACGAAGATCATCAACCCAAACTCTGAAGATGCAAAATATGTTATAAATGTTAAACAAATTGCAAAGGTATATTTCTCACAAGTCCCTCCAATCAATCTGTTTTTTTGTGTGTGTGTGTGTGTTTTTGGTTGTTGGGGGGGGGGGGGGGGGGGGAGAGACCATCAACTTAATTTATCAAACTTCCCTTAGTACAGCCAACTTGATAAACCTTTTTAATGCCTTTTAATTTGAAATAAAGTGCAGAGTCCCCCTTCTCCGAATTCTGAGAATGAGGATCCGTGGAGGTTTCAAGTTCTTGATTTACAGAATGAGGCTTTATCCTTTTGAATATATATAGCGTTAGGGTTCTTCATTAGTGATAGTTAATAAAGCAAAATTCTGTGGGCTATGAAGTTTACCAGATTAACTGTAGTGGATATATTTGTGTTCAAAATTGTGCTTTTTCCAGTAGCAAGGCTTTAGTAATGCAGCAACGGTTTGAGTTTTCTATTGCTAAAGATATGAAGTTACAGCAATTGATTTACTGAGACGGTGGAACAACTATTTTATGCGGACTGCAAGTTTCAACGACATTGGTTATTATAGCAGGAGATGTGACTGAGCCCTTCAAATTTCACATAAAGACTAGTCGTAAAATTTTTTTTTTTTAAAAAAAAAAACCACCATATATTATGAACTAATTAACATTTGTTTTCTGCTACGTTTTGCCAAAGGGATAAATATATCTTTTTAGTGGGAAAATATTGCCTCTAATATATTATATACTGAAATAAACAGAACCTGAAAATTATATTATTTTGATTTGCTCTTTAGAGATGTAAATGACACCATCTTTTCTGACTTTAGTCTTTCACAACTGCAGTTTGTTGTTGGGCTGGGTGACAAAGTTTCTCCAACTGATATTGAGGAAGGCATGCGTGTTGGGTGGGTTCCCCCTCTGTCTATTTATTTTTATGATTCACTTGTTAGTTGCATAACTATAGTCTCATTGCAGAGTTGATAGGAATAAATATCAAATTCAGATTCCCTTGCCTCCAAAAATTGATCCGAGTGTAACCATGATGACCGTAGAGGAGAAGCCAGATGTGACATATAATGATGTTGGTGGATGTAAGGATCAGATCGAAAAGATGAGAGAGGTATATATAATACCTATTTCTTGTTTTACAAAATCTACATCTTCTTTTCTTAATATTTCTTGTTTACATTATTGACATGTTCTTTCTTTTCTTAATTCATCTAAATTTTATTGTTCTTCTCATTCCATTTTGGAACTAGATGTGATTGCATGTCTTTACATCTGAAATGGGGCTGTCCCTATGGTACTGATATCTATGATTCTTGCTGTAGGTTGTGGAGCTGCCCATGCTTCACCCAGAGAAATTCGTGAAGCTTGGAATTGATCCTCCTAAAGGTGTTCTGTGCTATGGTCCTCCTGGAACTGGGAAAACTTTGTTAGCTAGAGCTGTGGCTAATAGAACTGATGCGTGCTTCATTCGAGTTATTGGAAGTGAGCTTGTACAGAAATATGTTGGTGAGGGGGCTCGGATGGTTCGTGAACTGTTTCAGGTACTAGCTGTCTCTTGTGACATTAGCTAAACAAAACTTGTCTGTCTCTTAGTATCTGTCTAATGCTTCATTCGAGTATCTGTCTAATGCTTTTATTTTGGCAGATGGCACGGTCAAAAAAGGCTTGTATAGTGTTTTTTGATGAAGTAGATGCCATAGGGGGTGCACGTTTTGATGATGGTGTGGGCGGAGACAATGAGGTTCAGCGCACAATGCTCGAGATTGTGAATCAGCTTGATGGATTTGATGCTCGCGGAAACATCAAAGTTCTGATGGCTACAAACAGGTTAAATTGGCTGCATACCAAAAAACTGCTGTTTTGCGTTATTCATTTTTATTGGTGCATCTATGAGCTCTATGTTTGCTCTTGGGGTGTAACTGGGGTTAGAGTCGGACAATATAATGGTTTTTTGAAGGGTACTTGTAGCGCTTTATAATATCTTTTGGGAATGAGATTCTTATATTATTCATTTGTTTTTTCTACTACGTTTTCTATTTTATTCCCTCTGGGTTTTTTTGGTTGCAATAGGATGACCACATTTTCTTAAAGTTCGAAATTAGTCTTAGCGTATGTGAAGAAAACAAAACAAAACTTTTGCCCCTCCCCCCTTCCTTTTCCTTTTTCTTGTGGAGATGGAGGTTTCTGCCTTTTTGAGGGGTTTGTTTTGTATTGTGTTTTTCCTTCTTTTTTTTTTTTTGTTGGGAAGGGGGACGGGGGAATTTTTCCTATGCCATGCTTAGTGTCTTGTACTCACCCTTAGAGCAACTCCAATACAAATGCCATTTTTAAAATTTTGTTATGATGTAAAAGTTACTGCTCCAATGGTGTGCTATTTGACTTGCCAAAAAATGGCAATGACATTTTCAATGCCATATTTGACATAAGAGTAGCTAGTGTCATTTTATGTCATCCATGGAATACAACTTGCATATGTCAAACAAAGCTGGGATTCACACTACTTTATCAAGTAGATGCCAAATGCAAGTGGGGTCCATGCTACTTTATCAAAGAAAAATAATAGTAGTTGAGTTAAAAAATGACATTTTAGCATTAGAGCAGAATTGCCAAAATTTGGCATTTTGTACTGTAACAATGCCAAAATATAGATGTGGCATGGATGAAATGGCATTTAGCACTTGGAGATGCTCTTACACAGCCTGTCTAACATCTAGAAAAAGGCTCATTTATTACCCAGGGAAGTTTGATGTTTATTTATTATTTTTTTGGTGCTTTCACGACTAACTTGCTTACACTAGCCTTTTGGTGTACCACCTTTCAGACCTGATACGCTGGACCCAGCACTGTTACGTCCCGGAAGGTTAGACCGCAAAGTTGAGTTTGGCCTACCAGATTTGGAGAGCAGGACACAAATATTTAAGATCCATACACGAACAATGAACTGTGAAAGGGATATTCGATTTGAACTTCTGGCTCGCCTTTGCCCAAATTCTACTGGTAAGAATGCTTCATAAGAGGACCTCTTGACTTACCTTGCTCTTTCATTATTAGATTGAAATTTTCAATTTCTTTTTTTGGTTTTGTTACCCCCCTGCCTGCATGCATCTGCCACTGATTATGACCACTGAGGTAGCAAATAATGTGAGATGAATAAAAAAAAAATTGCAATGAAAAACGAATTTGCAAGAAAGAATTTTAATATTTTAATAGCAATTTTATACTTCTATTTGGCATTTGTTTGGCCAAGCAGCCCCGACATGAAAAATTGTGTCGGGCTGAAGCACCAGAGGAGCATGTGACCCAGATGCAGTTTTTTGCATCCAGGCCGCTCTGCTGATCGAGCCCTAAATGATCACTTTATTTTTTATTGTACTCAAAGCATGATATGTATATTGAATGGTGAAGTTCTCTGGTAGCATCTCCTTAATTCACTACGCCAGGAACATTGGCAACAATTGGACAAGAAAGGCTGTTAGCTAAAACACCTTTTGGTTTGAGATAGCATATTGCTTCATTGTCTTCTTCGCGTCCTGGTAACAGAAGTATTTCCCATTTTCCAGACCCCACAACCCTCCCACCTGAGGTAAACTCCCCTCGACCCCAAAATAAATCTATGAAGAAAAGGAAAAACAAATTTATAGGTCTGCTGCTCATTATGTGTTGCTGCCATTTTGTTCGTCCTCCCAACAAAGGTCTTCACTCTTGGGTTAACATTGTACCTTCTCTTTCAGGAGCCGATATAAGGAGTGTGTGCACTGAGGCTGGAATGTATGCCATTCGAGCACGAAGGAAGACAGTAACGGAGAAAGACTTTCTCGATGCTGTGAACAAAGTCATAAAGGGGTATCAGAAGTTTAGTGCTACTCCTAAATACATGGTCTACAATTGATCGAACTGATTTACTTAACTTTCTGTGATCAATTCAACTAGATTAAACAGATCTTTTCAAGGCTATTTGTTTACTTGGAGATCCACTATTGGAACTTGTAACTGTTACGGTTATAGTCAATCTTATTTGGTTACAGATCACTACGTTTGCTTCTCTCTTTTTTTCTAGGTCAAAAATGATGGAAAAAACTGCATGTCTGCATTAAGTTGTAATTGGTGCTCTTCGGTCAGTAGAATATATCACTGACTGGCTTAAGATTTGTAAACTCCTGTTGTGCTTTCTCTGATTTTAAGATTAATCAAAATCTCATTTACCCAGTGATTTGGTGTATATTTGATGGATTTTATTCTTGAAACTAGTGCTTATAGCTTAGCTCAGTGGGCAGGTCTTACAAACTCAGTCGCCAAACTAAAATGAAATCAGGTTGTTCCAAAATTCATGCACAACAGGTTGGTGGTTGAGGTCGTGTATCCCCAAGGACCTCTATGAATAAAATTGTAAAT
The DNA here is from genome assembly GCA_008638375.1 of Nyssa sinensis. Classification (NCBI taxonomy): domain Eukaryota; kingdom Viridiplantae; phylum Streptophyta; class Magnoliopsida; order Cornales; family Nyssaceae; genus Nyssa; species Nyssa sinensis. The sequence continues at coordinate 1,051,174 of CM018035.1, read as the reverse complement.
TAGGTTCCTATTAAGAAACTTGTAGTCGAAATGATTATGTTAAGATAGATGTGTGGTAGGTTAAGAAAAGATAGAATTAAGAATGAATATACTTATGAGATTGTACGAGTAGTATTTATAGAAGATAAAATGAGAAAACATTGGTTCAGATGGTATGATTATGTAAAATAAAAATTAATAAATGTATTAATAAAAAAGAACTGAAATGATTAATATTAAGAGACGAAAGAAGAATGACGAGATAAGATTCATATAATTAATCTTAAATAATTAAAATTTGTTCAAGTTGAGTTGAGATTGCAGTCCAAGCTGGGGCTTGATTTTGTTATTAATGTGCCTTCCCGTCGATGGCTTCTTTAGCCTCGTTTAAAATTGTTGTTGGTTATTTTTACACCTCACTTCGTGCAACATTTACTCACTCTCCCAAGACAATTCCCCGTTTCAAAAGTTTTAGATTAGTGTTAAAAATTCTCAATTCATATTCATAATTATATCTCTAACGTGATATATCACTATATATTGCTCTCAAAAATCAATATCATGTGAGACTTGAAAATACCACATATTGAAAAATAATTGGGAATATAAAATTAAGAATTTCTAACATTTTCCATAGTGTAAACTTTGTTTAGTATAGACTTTCCTTTAAAGCTCCATTCAATTTCCACTATTTTTAATACTTCAACACACAAATTTGCGGACTCTCCAAGACAGTGAAAATAAAGAGATAAAAAAGAAAAAGAAAAAAAGAACAAGGAAGAACTCTATTAGCACAATCAACACCAAAGAAAATGAAAGAACTGGCTTAAAATATTTAATATGAACACATTATACCAATCTTCCACTTTCGGTATGGCAAGGAGCAACCAAGGAGTTTTTACTGAATTTGTATGTTGTCAGTAGCAGAGAGGGAATAAAGAGAAAAAAATGAAGAAAGTCGAAAGGAAACCCACAGGTCACTTTTTTCAATCCAAAACAAAGAAAAAAACATGAGGATTTCTTTGGCCTTTTCTCTTCTTTTTTTTTTTTTTTTGATAAGCTGAGGATTTCTTTGGCCTTTTTATGGTACGGACTCCTGTGCGTCTGGGTTGTCAGTCCGTGGAGATGCGCCCTGTTCGGTTCCAAACGTTCTCTTGCTCATGTTTGCCCTCTGCACTAGACGAACCAATGCTTGTACCACTTCTGACATAGGTGGTCGGAACTCAGGCTCCGGCTGCTCCAAAATTGGAAGTCAGAATAATACTATAGTAGCTTAAATGATCAATATTTTTCAAAAAGTCCATAGTTTGGGATCAAAAACCCGAATGAAACACCACCTCAAACATTACCTGGACACAGAGAGCAATCACATCAGCAAACCGGGAAAGAGATTTAACTGGATAGAGCCCCTTGAGTGCAGGATCAACCATCTTAGCCAGAGCATCAATGTCATGAAGCTGAGGCGTTGCCCATCGAACCAAAGACTGCTCAGTTCTTGGCCTTGAGCTGTCACAAATTACTCACATAACAATTAGAGACAAGGCAACATATATCTGAATCTCTTCTTTATATCCTAATTAAAATAAGAACTGAAATCAGTGGTACTTCCAATACTTTACCTATCAAATGGTTTTCGTCCTGTAACAAGTTCCAACATGACCACTCCAAAACTGTAGACATCACTCTTTATGGTACGTTGACCAGACATGTCAACCTCAGGTGCACTGTAGCCAGAACCAGCATTATCATTTGGTGCCTGCAAAATCCAAATTTTGAAGAAAAAAATGAAAATTGTCGACATAGAAACTTCTCTAACCAATTGACGATCAAACTTTGTGCTATTGAAGGTTAAGAATTATGATGCCAGAAGGCACAAAACCACTTCAAACCATGACAAAGATAATTGCATGTTCATTCGTCAAATCAAAGCATAATCACTGCTCCCCAAAAAGGAGTAAACCCCAAGAACCCCAGAAAAAAGATGGAGAAGTAGAAAAGGGAAACCCAAAAGTACCCCAGCTAAAATCAAAAAAGATATTTCGTAGTCTAGAGAACTGATAGCCATTATGATTAGTCACATTCTGTGAACTGTGTTGAATTTCTTCCTAATAATTCTTGTCGGGAGGACCCACAATTAGTAACCGCAACTTATCTCAAGGTTGCTACTACAAAGGGTAGGTATTTCTGCAACTGAATTCGGATTTTGCAGCTCGCATTTTGCTCTAAGAAAATTTCTGTTCAAATTGTTTATACAGCTGCCTCAAAGTTGGAATGCTAGTGCTCTTCGCATCAAGAGAAATGCAAAAGTTGGACTGTGAAACATAACTTTTGTCCTGACTTCAGTTTTTCACTGAAGTCTTCATCACCACGAACTTTAATGAAGTGACAATTATCCAAGTTTTCTATACACACTCAAATAGAAAGACCTAACTTTCCTGTGCATTGAAAAAATGTCAGATAAATGAGATGAACCATCATAATTATTTTGAAGGAGGTGGATTCCCTTGTCTTCACATTAAACATAAGAGAGATTCCCAGTAACACACTGCAGGTGAAACTTCATAAAGCTCAAAGTATACCTGATCCACATCCGGGACAAAACTAGCTAACCCACAGTCTGAAAGGTGAGGATTGAGCTCCATGTCTAGTAATATGTTGGCCGATTTGAAATTTTTATGAACAACTGATGGTGAGCAAACTTCATGTAGATACCTGAAAAGAAATTTTCAGTGAGCAGCATAGGAAAAATGAAATTATATATTTTTTTATAAGTAAAATTTCGTTAGAAACTGCCAAAGTAGAAACAAAAACTATATATTACCAAGGCAAATCTAACAAAGTTTAACGGGCAGTTGGGCTTCTAGTTAATATCTATTGGGTTGGTGGAGAATACCTACAATCTCACTAGTTGCAGCTGTAGTTTTCAAATTCGAACTTGGCTTTAAAAAGGCTGATTGATGATATACTCTGCTTCTATCTGAAAAACAATGAAAACTTCATTCCCATGAATTTGCAACGATCTAGAATTCCCTATTCACTCCATCCTTTCTCTCTCTCAGTTCCTTTTTCTTTTCTTTTTTCTCTTTCTTCCCCTCTTATTCTCTTTTTCCCATCTCCTACATCAAAATATTCTCTCTCGATCACAAATAGCGAGGGTATCAGCATTTATGGTAAAGGAAAATGATGAGTCACCTATGTGAGAGGGTGATTTTTCCAGATGGGTCGGAAAATGCTCGATGTAGTCAATGAGAGCAATCAGCAATCAACTATATTCAAACTAGTGGAAAGGGGGAAAGATCTGGTGAGAGTTGTACGGTCGAGGGTCAAAGCGCTCCAATGGCTCTCTTGGGTGTTTGGATGAGGCTTCTGCAGAAAGGACCAGGAAGGGTTTTGTGAGCATCTATCAGCTTGGCCATCTTGAAGGACAATTCAAGGGTAAAGTATCGTTTTGTGTAGATACCACAAGAAAACCCTAACGGTAGGTGGCTAAAGTGATTCAAAAGTTTGCAGACTCTAGGAAAATTCCAACATAGGTAGGGTGTCAATGGTACTGTGAGGTGATGGGTTTAAAGACTTGGCCAGAGGTCTAGGCAGTAACCAAGAGGAAGGGAGATCAAGCTTCATAAGAGGCTAGCGTGGATTTCTTGAAGAGAGCTCTAGTTGGAAGAGTGGGGAGTTTTGATTCTGGAGATCTGAGGTGCTGATGGCAGTGGAACTTGAGAAATGGGCTAAATAGCAAGTGGGCTGTCCCGACAAGGGTGAGGGTTTCTAACCTGAAGGAAGCAGGTTACTTTTGATTATTTTCCCTTCTTAGAATAAGGCAAAAAGGGTTTTGAATGAACAAGGATGGAAATTTAAGGGAAACCATTGTTTCTAGGTTGTTGAGCACTTTAGGCCGATAGTTCAAAGTGGGAGTTCCTCCACAGTGGGTGTAGATTAGATTTATAGTTATAGGAATGCCGATTCACTTTTGGGATTAGACAATCTTCAAGGAGATTGAGGATAATGTGCAGCCAGTGCAGGGGTTTCCTGGAGGTTGATGAACCAGTGGATAAGCATCTCCATTATCAATGGACTAGACTAAGAGTGTCGGAGTCACAGACTATTATTTTGACAACAATAACAATTGACAGTACCAACAAGCTCTAGCTTGGTTGGTGCCTCCAACTCATATGGAAGGTTAAGGGTTCGAGTCCCCTTAAGGGGCAAAGTGGTGTGTGAGTGAGACATTTACCTATTCAAAAAAAAAAAAAAAACGATAACAATTAACAGTTGGGATGGGCTGGTGGAGGGTAAGAACATAATTTGGTCGAGTTTACTCCTGTGGTCGGAGGTGTTAGGTTCGTTGGTTATGGGGCACAGGTAGGGCAGGGGGGAATGAAGTTTTAAGTCGCTGGTGAAGATCCAGGGTAGAAGACGATGGGTGCATAAGAATTATGATGGACATGATCTCTGCAGTCTGCATATGCTGTAAGGAAGAGGGGGAAGCCGACTCAGGAGCATGTGGTGGCAGGTGACGAGGACTGGTAAATCTCATTGGGATCTTTTATAGTTCCTTTATGCATGAGGATAGAGAGGGTATGTTCAGATGGATCCCTGATTAAGAAAGGCAGATTTGGGATCCATTTCTATATGGTGCTTTGTGCGTGTTATTGGTATGTTTTACCTTGGACAGGTATTTTTTGGAAGTCAAAATTCTTTCTAATTGATGTTTCATGTGGAAAAAGGAAAAAGGAGAAGGAAACTAATAATCATCTCCTTCTTCCCTGTCCAGTTGCAAGATATTTGTGAAACACGAAGTTATTTCTGTTTGGAGTTCATTGGACTGTGCCTAGGACAGTGGGGGAGCTTATGGGGTGTCAGTCAGAGGTTGTCCTGTTTGAAGGCTTCAGCAGGTACAGGTTGTTCCTATTTGTTTAATGTGTTGTATTTGGAAGGAGAAGAATGGGTGCGCTTTTGAGGATATGGAGAAGCATGTGCATAGATTGAAGAAAATTTTACTAGATACATTCCATTTTTCATGTTCTAGCCATCTAGGAGATATCCGAAATCTGTTTTTGATTTTCTAGGTGAATTGAGTTGTATAGATGGGGCTAAATTTTCAGTTCCCATATTCTTTGCATGTACACAGATTGCTCCCTTTTGATGCTTTTATTTATTATACTATTACTTGTCAAAAAAGTGAATTCCCTAGCCATCTGGATTTGAACACGTTGTCGTAGGAAATGAACTTCAGATCATTAAGATCTCTATAACTTGCAAGGAATTGTAAATCGCTGATAAGACTAAACTGTGTAACTATGTGGTCTTGTTTGGCTCAAGCAGAAAAGACCTTTTTTCCCTCTCACATTTGCATAAGGTTGTTAAAATCGGGATTCTATGTTAAATCATTTGGGGGTTCATAGGATCAGATCGAGGATCATAAGATTCTAAAAAATTCTTTAAAAAATGGTCAAGTATGTAAAGAGTTGATAAAAATTAATAGTAAACAAGGCTTGAAATAAATAAATAAAGTAAAAAATTGTGACACCATATGTTAGTATATGTATCTACAATTTCTATTAGAATTTGCATATAAAATGTAAGTTTTATAATTCCAAAATAACACAAATTAAAATTTTAAAGAAATAAAATAAAAAAATCTCTAAATAAGCAGCTAAATATAGCAATAATTGTCAAAACTTAGGGTTGAATCATTAAATAACCAGCTAGTTTGTCCAGCAAGTGAAAACGATCCTACTACGATCTGCTACCTATAAGATTTTTATACGATCCGGATCAAATTAGCCATATTGAATCGTAGGATCGTGCGATCCTACGAGCTGGATCGCGATTTTGATAACCTATTAAAGAGACGTGTAGCTAAAATTTGGTTGCTTATAACAGAGGTATATCATCATGTGTAACAACATCCACAAGGAAATTTTGAAAGTACCTTTTAACAATTGAATATATTAACAGGGTAATTTTTAAACCCTCATCAGAACTCTCAAATAGATGTTGCTAAACTAAAAACATAGGAAATGGTCCACATTTTAAGAAAACACATTCATCTCTAAACAACATTTGTAGTATTATAAGTTATGAAACAAAAAGAAAAGCATGTAGAACTCCAAATACATACTCTCTCAAAAGAAATTATAAAAAGAATTAAAAACTTTTTTAGGCCCATTTTCTCAATAATAATCAACTTACTCTAGTGCACGTGCAGTCCCCAAAGCAATCTTAACACGGGTGTTCCATGTTAACGGCTTGCTATCTTCATCTGACAGATGTAGGAAGTCATGCAGCGAACCATTTTTATGGAACTCATAAACTAGCAGATGTTGTCCATGCTCTGAACAATAACCCACCAGCTCTGTTACATTTGGGTGATGTAACCTGGATATGTCCGAAACTATATCCATAAAATCTTCAGACAAGTGATTGGGAAGGGCAGACAAATTTATTTTCTTCACAGCAAGAACCTACAGTATGACAAAAGATGGAAAAAGTTAGATCATTGAACATATAGTATATTAGTATGGCCATAGGGGAGAAGAGACTAAAAAATGTTCATCATGATTTCTTGTGGGATGGGAAGGAGGGAGAAAGGAAGATTCACCTTGTCAATTGGAAAAAGGCTAAGAGTCCGATTGAGGAAGGGGGGTTGGGTTAAGGATTTGAAGATATTCAACAAAGCTCTTCTTGGAAAGTGGTTTTGGCATTTTGCACATGAGGGTCATTCGTTATGGAAGGAAGCTATGTCCTCAAAATTTGGTTCCGATAATTTGGGTTGGTTTGTGAAGGAGTCCAGGGATCCTTATGGATGCAGTATTTGGAGGGCTATTCAAAGAGGCAAGAAAGAGTTTGCCAATTCTATTCGCTTTGAGGTGGGAAGGGGGTCGAGGGTTAGATTTTGGAAGGATCCTTGATGTGGTGATACTCCGCTAGAGGTGCTTTTCCCGGTTCTCTGCAGTCTCTCCTCAAATAAGGAGGCCTTGGTAGATGACTCCATGCAAGTTGTAGGGGATACACGGATGTGGGGTCCTTGTCTTAGAAGAAACTTTTTTTACTAGGAACTTGTAGAGGTGGAAGGACTTTTTAGGGTGCTGGATAGATGGAAATCTCATGTGCATGAAGAAGATAGAATTATCTGAAAGTTGAATAGCAGCAAGAAATTTTCAGTGTGCTCGTTTTATAAGTTCATGATAGGTCAGAAAGAGATCCAATTTCCCCGGGAGCTTATTTGGAAATCCAGGGTCCCTAAGAAAGTTACAATTTTTTTGTTGGTCAGCGGCGTGGAGTGTTATTCTCACAACGGATAACCTTAGAAGAAGGGGCTTCCATCTTCCGAGCATGTGTTATATGTGCAAGGAGGCGGAGGAGTCTGTTGATCATCTTCTTGTGCACTGTTTAGTGGCTAGGGAAGTGTGGAATACGGCGCCCTCTTTATTTGGTGTTTGTTGGGTGATGCCAGGGACAGTCCGGGAAGTCTTGCTTGGTTGGAGGTGTGGCCATATTTGTAAGGAGTAGAAGAGGGCTTGGAAAGTAGCCCCAGTGTGTCTCCTTTATTGTATTTGGAAGGAGAGGAATAGAAGGATTGTTTGAAGGCTGTGGATCTCACGCTTATGAGATTAAAGGATTCTTTTTTGAAATTGCTATTTTTTTGGCTTAAGGGAGACTATCCATTGAATGTGGATAGTTTTAATTGCTTTTTGGGGGGAATTTAGGCTTTGATTATATGCCCCTCTCCTTTTGATGTATATGGTTGCGCTCCCCTCGGGCGTCGAGTATATTTTACTTAACTTTACCGATTACAAAAAATATATATATATATATGGCCACAAGGGCAACCAAATGAGGAAAAGCACAAAGAAACCAGCAAACGTCTCTCAAGTTTCCATCTATGTAGATGTGCAGCTCCAATTGCAGAGGTTTAACCACTCAAATGAATGAGAGGAGGTATTATTCCAGTTTGGAAATCAACCAAATGCACATTCCTTTGGATGAGAACAGTATGTATAGGTATAAAATAATTTAAATGATCCTTATATTAATTTTTTGATAAGTAAATGTTCCTTATATTAATGATGCTCCCCACGATACCCCAATTCACATTTTCCATGTTGCAGGAACATAAATTATGCCAGTCATTAATAGATATACGGCTCATCAATAGATTGTCAAAATTTCAGCTGGAATACAGATATTTACTGGAATGGTCAGACTGTATGAAGGTAAGGTTCTACATTTACAAAATGAATTGAACTCAACAGCACATTCATTAGAGAAAAGAGCATACCTTCCCGTCATCAAATTGAGCCCAATAAACACGTCCAATGGACCCCTCACCAATGAGATTTTCAATACTAAAGCTGCCTGTAGCCACCTGCAGGTCTGCTATTGAATATGATTTACAATTTATTGGAGCGGTATTTACTTTCTTGGGAACAATGGGCTTCTTTGAGAAATCATCTTCATCAAATGATTTGTTACGATCAATAGGTGGAGGTCTAAGATTTATTGAAGCTGAAGTTTCAAACATTTTTGTGTTCATAGCAGAGGAAGCTTGAATAGACTTCACCTCTGCAAAATGATGTTGCAGACACAAATCAAATATGAAGCACAAGTAGTTCAGATCAAATGACATAACATTGTCTTCTAATAAGATAAGACTAATGCAAGTTAGAATATTAACATGGTATCAAGAAGATTTAAACGCTACAAAGTTTTAGTGAGCCCCCATAAGAGAGTAGTATCTGAGGCCAAGTTTCATTAGCAGACATTTCTTTTAAGATAACCTGATGGCACCCAAGTGCTCAAAGAAGGTTTGAGTATTCTAAATTGAAATAAATCAAGGAGCATTACACCACTGAAACCTGCATTTAATGTTTTAGTGAAGTATGCACTTGAGAGCAATTTCTTGACATATCTGACATTCAGATCCTTTAATTCTTTATTTGAAATATATTTTCCTTTCTAACAAGTATGAATACCTAGAAAAATTAACATGAAAAGATCACAATTTAGCACAAAAACCTAATAATATAGCTCAACTCATTAACTCCTTACCTCTACTTTTTAGGGCTCAGCTACATGAACATTGTTCTGGTAAGGAAATGAAAGCAGTTGTATATACTAATACACAAATAGAGGTACAATGATCTTCACAATTGATAAAATGCAGCTACCAAGAGCCATCACTAAAAGGTATTATCTGACTGTGCTCTCTATCATAAATGGAAAGAAATGAACCACAAGATAGAGAGGGTGCATTGAGTAGTCTTCAATTAAGTACATATTCTATAACATTCAAGAAGCCTTTTTTATCTATTATAACTTGGGTTGGAGTTCTAAAGATTTAATTTTGAACAGCAGCAAGTCACATTTCTTCTTTAAGTTTGGTGCTTTTCATTTGTGACACTTTTTTACTTTGTTTTATTTTTCTATCTAAATTCTAGACCTTGTACACATTTTCTGATTTTCTACTACTAATTTATGAATGAAAAATCTAGGAAAACTTAAATAAACAAGTCAGAGTAAGAAATTGTGAATGTAAAGAAATAAAGGGCATCTTTACAATATTGAAACAGACCCAAATCATGAATAAGACTATCGAGCTCAATTCATCAAAACTATGAACCATTGATTTTGATGAAACGAGTAGCAGTACTTATGAAACTGAACCTTCTTGATATATTAACTCCTATAAAAACTGGGAGTTATTTCCTGTAACTTTTTGAATTCTCCCCAGTCCCCATATTAACAAAATTAAAATATGAAGCAAAAGTGACTTTGTACCCCCAGATTGATTTTTATTACCCTCAAAAATAAAATCAGTATGTTGAATTGTAACTATCTGTGACATAGCTCATGAGCAAAACAGTTACATTTGTCACTAAATTAGGAGGCTTGACCAACATAGCATGGATATCAATGAGCATCGGTTGAAGAATTAACCTCGTGAAAATAGGAATATCTCGATGAGAAAGTAATGGTAGAGATTAACTTATAAGTACATCAAACCTTACAGCATTGTTCATCAAACTAAACGTAAGCATTCCCATCCTTTCTAGGCAGGTAAGTCAACAAATGAAAAGTCTATTGAGCAGCGTAATTCCACGGCATGAAGCGCAAAATAAGCAAGAGATCGAAGAGAATTTCAGATAATTCTTGACAAAAATGTGAATATGCATATATACTGATAATAAAAAAAAAAGTGAATATGCATATATGAAAAATCAATACCTTGCACCTCATGTGAAGTAAGGGGAGAGAAAGGCTGATTATCAAGCTTTTCTACATCTGTGGATGACCTCCTGGACCTTCTCTTCATAACAAAGAATGCTACTATAGCCCCAACAACTAAAATGGATATCACTATTCCAGCTACACCCCCACCCCCTATACCTGATTTTTTGCTCCCACCACCGCTACCGCCACCATCAGATGGCCTGTTACTGCTACCAGATTTGTGCTGTCGGTTGGCATGGCTGGCTGGAGGCGTGCCAGGTGGAGGTGGGGGTGCAGGCCCTGAGCTCCATGAGTTACCATTCTTTCTGTAATGAGCATTAAGAATCTTACATTCAAAATGCCTCCCTTAGAAATATAAAAATAGAAATGACAATCAATGTGGGACAAAATGCTCACTGCAGATTTATGTTTTTCAACTGTTCAGGAATCCAACCACTAAAATGGTTATTTTCGACATTGCTGTAAAACATAAGCAACAATCAGTGTAAAAGGGCCGAATAAATTGTTTCTTCAAGGAAAATCAAAAGGCATGCTTCTCTAAATCAGCAGTAATTTATGCATAGATCACCCACAGATTTTCAAGGGGAAGACTGGCAAGGACATCAATAGTGCCTGTAAACTGGTTGTTTTGCAAATACCTGCATCATGAAAAAGAAGATAACCAAGGAATGAATGACCACAACAAAATTAATATACTTACCAGGATACGTATATTATTAGCACCAGGATAAATAATTTAATATACTTACATATTGTTCATACTTGTAAGGTTGCTAAAACTCTTGGGGAGGTCACCCGACAGAGAATTAAAAGAGAGATCCCTGAAACATGGAATGGTTTAATGTCATTTGACCTTATAGCAAAACAAAACACCAACAATAAAATATGTTACTCGTATGATCTATTTCATCAATATGTGATGAATTCCCCTCTACAATTAGAAATAAATATAAATTTTGAGAAGTAGAATAACCCCAACCCACCATTGTAGGAGGTTGGCACTTCTAAAAGCTTCTAAACTACACTGATAAAAAAAAAAAAATCTAAACTACATAATAAAAGAAATAGCAGTTTTAATTTGTTTAATAAAAAGAAGAAGGGGAGAGCTATTGGCACTCCATAAAGTACCAAAAAGGTCTCTTGCACTCCAAAATTCATTAATGATTTGGAGTGCATGAGGTTGTTTGAGGAGTGGCAATAACCATTCCCAAAAAGAATATATCACAATACAACATCAAAAAGAATATATCACAATACAACATCTCTCATGTCATGGAAAGTAATTACAACCAAAGCGTAGAAAAATGAGACATGCAAAAAACCAAATCATGCTGTATAGTGTGCACTCCTCAGCTATATCAAGCTATGAACTGAGGTAACTTCCAAATTTTGGAGGTTGATGGAAGGAGATCTTACAATGTGGAGAGGGCTGAAAGCTGTCCAAATATGTCAACGAGTGCGCCCTGAAGCTGATTGTGACCAAGATTTCTACACTCAAAAAAAAGTAATCATTTATTGTTAACTGTTAAGCATAAAATAAAGTTACATTAAAAGAAAAGAAAAGAAAAGAACAGAAAGATAATCCAGATCTGAGTATTTTGACTAACAGATATTTAAGAGAAGTCATCTGAGATATGGAATAAGGGATGGCTCCATTGAAGCCATTTTCAGCTAGATTTCTGCATTATAAGAGAATTGCTAATGAAAATCGTAACCAAAAAGAAAAAAATAAAAGACCCAGAAAAATTTGGACACATGAAGCATACAGTTGCTGCAAGTTTGGAGGAAGCTGATAGGGTATCTGGTTTCCAAGATTATTATTGCTTATGTCTCTGCAATATTCAGTCAAAACACCACATCAAGAAAAATAGATGTCGGGGGGGGGGGGGGGGAAAGAAAAAGAAACCATGACGACATCATAAAAGGCTATTGATCTTACAAGATAGTTAAAGATGTCAAACTTGAAAGCTGGAATCCCATTGACCCAGAAAGTCCAAGACCTGGTAGTGTGCTGGTAAAAAATTAAAAGCAGAATATATATCAGAGAGCAGCAGCAGCAGCAGCGATGTCTGAGGACAACATGCATGAGGAAATGAAAGGGAAAACAGAAAATCACATTTCTGTAACTGCGGAGCCTGAGCAGGTAATGCCTTTCCAAGACTCCCCACATGGATCACCAGCCAGTTGAGTTCCATTTGGTTAGTTGTAATGGTGAATTCAGACTGCTATAGATGATCCTGAGAACAGAGGCTGTACACCAAACATGCCACAAGTAGTATTATTATATCATTTGATCATTTCTCCGGAAAGAAGTCCAACTTTGAACCAGGATTTGAGTTGCTGATTCATGCATTATAGGTGCCATTGCTTGGTGCAATGGGAAAAGGTCGGGCTGCCAAGTTTGAGCATGCAGATTTGAGCCTGAGAGCATCCACTTTGAGCCAAATAATACTAAAGATTAGATTTATATTCTGCCCACCCCTCCTAGGACCGATTAGCAGGACCACTGGTAATGGCCAATGATTTAGGGATAGATTATAATTTATCGAGGATAAGGCTCTCTTAGTTTTAAAAGGTAAACATAGATTGGGGCCAGGGAAAGGCCAAGCAATGCAACCCACAAACAACTAAGTTTTAGTCCTAACCAATATTTCTTCTACATCAAGAATGTAAAATTAGTAACTCCTGGGATTAGCTCAAATGGAAGGTCTCAGTCGAGTCCCAACTTAAGTAATATGTGATTCTTGGGAGTGTGGTTGTATGTCCAGAGTTTTCTCTGGCAGCCACACAGCCAGAGGACCCGTGGTTGGCAGATCTCGGTTATCATTAAAAAAAAAAATTGTAGAATTACCAAGGAAGAAATTATCCTAATTAATTCCTTATATTGCATAAAGAAGCAAAAGGCATAGGGTGCTTAGTCCCTCTCAGGTTAAGGGAAGAAACAGACTGAGGGCTCAGGACAGTGCTGTCAATGCTATCTATCCATCAAACATGACTTAATAATCAGCACATGCTTTAATTTCCCCAGCATTATGTCGAACCTGACAATTTCCGAAGTTGGGCTCCCAGTAAGTGCTAGGCATTCTTGAATCAAAGTGTTTTAGGGATCAACTAATGTATCTCCACAGTACAATAACGCCATAGTTGCCCTTAAAGCCAGCCTCTGTGATTTTTTTAAAATTTTTTTGTTTAAGCTTTTATGATTATAAGCAGGAATTTTCAACATATCAGTCTGGGGATTATTATCCTCTCTATAACACCCTCCTCCAACCCAGGTAACCCCATCAGAAATGAAAAATTACAAAACTTACCTCTTAATGCATCAGTAAAATTGACTGGGTCAGGCTAAGGACCCCCAAATAACTCATCACATCAGTAAGAGTGTCCTCATGTTCTTGATACTACAATTAATTAACGTTCGTTTGTGTTGGAAAAAATGTTCATTGAGATTTACAGCCAAAAACCTAGTTTTTTTAGTAAGTCATATACCTAGTTATCATTATCACAACACCCACCACCAAGCTAAAAATCTTTGTTGAAACCTAGCCACTTTACTGGCTGTGACATTCTAAGTATAGCTAACAGAGAAGAAGAACCGAAACAAAACTGAAAACACTCTACTTGAATCAGGATTCTGACATGAAAAATGAATCATTTTTCAATCATTTTAAGAAGTGATTTCCCCATAATTATCCTATAATGTTCTTTACAAATGCAGCGAAAAAAATAGCCCAAAGCAGAAAAAAAAAAAACATATATTCTGTATGGACATATATTTGTGTGTGTGTATAAAGTTGTTGGAAACATAGTAATTTGGAAGATTGAGGAGAAGAGCAGACCGTCCGATGAATTTGTGTCGCCATTGATGGAGCTCGGCCCCCACACCAAAATGCCGATGAATAATAGCAGCATCACCTCCCCCATCTCCCACATTCTTTTTCTCTTCCTCCAAAATCGCCCCCTCTTCAGAAGAGAGCAGAAAAGTTGTATCAACCCCCTTTCTTTCCTTGTTTTTCTAAAGTAAATTTTTTTTGTCCTTTTTTTCTTTTTCTCTCTAAACAGAGTTTATACTTTGTGTACCCATGCTAACAAAGCTGGCAGGCACGATCTGCAAGAAGAATCCAACGCCACAGAAAACCTTTCTTTATACTAGTATATATAGATATAGTAGATATACAAAATATGTGCCTGTTGTACTCTCTCTCTCTCTTAATGTTTATCCTTGAATAGAATAAGGAAAAACAAGCTTTCGGTGAGATTACATGATTTCTTTTCCTTTCTGGTCATTATTGCCATTCTGTAGAAGTAGAACCAACTGTTCAAGACTTAGCCCAAAAAATTGGTCAAGAAAATTTTGAACTTTTCGTATGATTTATTGATTTCACAGTGAGATTAGTTTCCAGTGCACTGTTTTTGCTTGAAAATAGGAGAGAGCACGTGACTCCCGTAAAGAATGAGCCAAAGCCGTTAACTTTTAGTCATCTCAGATCTACCAAAGCTAACGAATTAAAAAGAGAAAAAAAAAAAATGTAATCACATTAACATAGTATAATATTTGATAATTATCGATTATGATATTACATTAATTAACACGGTCATTAACAAATTTTATATTATAAAAATAAATTAATATAATTTTAAAAAATATGAGATAAATTATGTAATTGTCAAATAATTGAAAGAAAATAGGTGCATCTCAAGAAAAAAAATATACTTCATCTGTCCCGAATTAAAAAGTCCCTTATTTCCATTTTGAGATGTTTCATAATAAGAGTCATGTTTAAAAAATTAATGTATAAATAATTGTGAAATTTTTAAATTATCCTCATCAAATTTAATGTGAATGTACTACTCAATATGAATGAATGTTAGTTTGGTAAATTTATCCTCTTAATCAAGTGCAAAAGTATTAAATGATTGTCAAAAATAAAAAGTTAGTTTTTCCAAAAGAGATTATTAATTCGGGACGGAGGGAGTAATTTTTTTGTTATTTAAATAAAAATTAATTTCTTTTAAATTATCAATAACTGAAAATAAAATATACCATATAATTTCTTTTTTCTTTCTTCATTAGTTTTTTACCTAATTGTTTAATAGCCAAATAAGAAAAACAACTTAATTCTAATTATCTTTGTTTTTCTCACTACATTTACAAAATAAATTAAGTTTATATATATTTTCTTTCAATTCTAGTCGATTGACATCTCTAGCAGTGAATCAAACTTAAACTTAAATTTAATTTTAAGTCGAAATTTTAAAAAAATCTTTTATGCAGTAAACTCAAACTCATATCAAATTATTTTTACTCAAATTTAAACTCAAATTTACAAAATATTATTTATAAACTCAAATTTATAATGATTACAAACTATTGATAAATTGTTGGAGAGTATCAGACTCAAATGAGACTTTTACTCAAATTTGAGTGTAAATTTGAATAAATTTTTGAATCATTGTTAGAGTGGACTTCACTGTGATAAACTTTTGGCCTTCTTTTGGAATGTTAATAATATATATATATATATGTATATATATATATAACCAGACCATAGCACGTACCCAATCTTTAGGCCGTGTTTGTTTTATGAATTTGATAAGGATAGATTAGGTATTCCTTTATTAATAGTGATGGGATTAGTAATCTCACCTCTCACCTTTTATTATTTTATTCATGTTATGGATCATTGTTTACTTTCGGTACTATTAGTGAACCTCATTTTTTTATACTAAACACTGACTTTACAAGATTACGAGAATTAATATATCAATTCTCCTTCTCAAGCCGGCAAACAAATATAGCATTAATGTACAATCAACAAAATATTGAGTTTATCACTGTAAGTGTAAAGATGTTATGTTGGTATATTTGAGGGGGAGTTTCCTTCTTTTAATTTGTCATTCTATGAATTTAGCTTTGCCCGAGTCTAATGCAAATTTATAGTAATTTTAGTAGTATTATATGTGTAAATACTGTTAGAATTAAAGAATAATTAAGAATCAAATTCTTATATAATTGATGTAAGTATTTATTTTTTATGTAATTAGTGTGAGAGTAGTTTTTTTTTAATATTGTATAAAAAATAAAAATCAAGAGATCATTACTGCTCAACGGATTGATTTTAGTGCTAGGTAAAATTCCTGTCTGTCGTCATTGATGCCAGCCATAGCCAGAACTTGCCCTTCCATTTTCAACTTTCAACTCCATTAACGTTGAACGTTGATCACAAACAAACAAACTCTCTCCTGTTTCTCGCAATCAACAGTAGTTTCTCCCGTTTCACTCTTCCTTAAATTCAAAGAGTTGAAGTTATTAAAGCAAACTCTTGAAGTAATTAAGAATATTGTCTATCATCATATGTGTCTATATCGCGGATTTCCCAAATCTCTCTCTCTCTCTAACTTTGCTGTCATTCAGTAGTTGAAGGTAATAGTTATATATATATAGAGAGAGAGAAGGGCCCCACCAATACATGCACTGGGCCATTGGCCGAGTAGCATCAAATATTAGGTGAGGGTGATTTCTTGAAGAAATGGCTTCTCTTCAAGTAAAAAGCAACTATATTTTACATATTAAGTAATGTCATTCATTCCTTTCGAATTGTAAGTCCATTAAACACACTAGTATATTATGTATTTTTTTTTTTTGTGTGTGTGTAATTCGAATTAATTTATTATCTTGGCTTGTTATTATTTAATTATAGATTGTGTTGTAGCTATAAAATACTAATTATTCATAAAAATAAAATAAAATAAACAAGTTTGTGATAGATTAATTATTTAAAAATTATCTTTGTATATTTTTACTGTATTTATTATTGATTAATAATTTTTTTACAATTATTAAATTTTATTCACTATTAGAATTTCTCACATAAAATTACAATGCCATTCTTATTTTAATTATTCTGTTATGATTACATGACATATTTGAGTTTATTGTATAATTATTTAACAAGAGAATTTCGTAGATAGTAATCAATTTTGTAAATTAAGTTTATTGAAATTATTATTATAATTATAATTAATTAAATCTAAATTTAGCATGTCTTTGTGTTTTCTTTCACTCTAAATTTTGAAGTCTACGATACTATTTTGACAATAAACCCTATGATAATTAAATAAAGTTTAGACCTTTAATAGAAATTAAAAAAAGTTAAAGCAATGCTTATATATAACTTATTGGCGTGATCATAATCATATCTCGTTATCAATTCTTAAAAATATATATATATATATCTATAAAATTTATAATTTCATCTTAACTTTTATTTTTTTCTTTCAATTTTTTAAATTTTGTTTTTTCTTGGTTAGAAATGACGAGAATTATATATATATATATATATATATATATATATATTGAGACATGGCAGTGAAGTAACGGGCTACGAAACAAAATATAATTTGAAAGAAAATAAATTAATAAATGAATAAGGGAGGGGGTGTGGTGTTGACAGACTAGAGTGTCACTTGACAGGCACGTAGACAGAGGATAACCCGCCACGTATTGGAGAAGGCTTCTTCTCGCGAGTAATATTTTATGACGTGACGTGATTTAAAATGTGAAAATAGAATAAAGTTAAAAATTAAAAATTAAAAATTTACAATCAATTAAATCATTACATATCATATAAATAAATTTATATGAGTAAATTGATTTGAGTTATAAAAAATTATTTTTTTGCATAATAACATCATATATATATATATATATATATATATCTTTTTTCATCTTTTGGTGTAATGGGTTAGGTGTTCCAGTGTTGTCACAATACCATATTTGTGACGTGAGTAGCTGTGGGCACTTGGCACAAATCCTTGTCCCCTGTGGCGGTGGCGTATTTGTCTTGGTTGACTCAGCATGTTTTGTAGTGGCTTTTGATATTAGATAGGAAAAATTACTTGATGATTCTGGTTTAATAATCACAGTGGTTAGATAACATGTTATATGTAGAATCGATACTTTATCTGAATAGTATAAATATACATATTTTTATATAAGAGTAACGTTAGTTTTGCTTTTAAATTTTATTAAAATAATTTTTTTTTACAAATTTGTAGTATTATATTACATTTTTTATAAATTTTTTAGTAAACTTAGTATTATTTTTTATGAAATTAACTTAAATTGGATTCCCAATTCTTATCGTACGCATAACTTTTAAACCTCGAATTATCTTTGAGTGGGCAATGCAAATGGACCCAATAGTTGGACCACCATGTTTGATGGGGAAGAGTAAAAATGTGGCAGATTTAGGCATTTAGCATCTCAATGACTATAATAAAACAATAGCATCTCAATGAGACTTAAATTGCCGATATGATCGCTTCGACCGACAAATGACCATGTGACGTGATGGTGGTGGTGCGATGTGTCTGAAGGTTACATCATACAATGGGCTTATGATGGGCCAACACTGTCAAAGAGGGATGACCCAATCTCAAATTGTATCGGCCCATCAAAATGTAGTCATAGCAACTGATGGGCTGAGTCTCAGCATAGGTTGGGCCGGGACTATCTTACTAGCCTTGACCCGAACCAATAATCAAATAGATAAAACCAGACACAATAAACTGTTGGCTGGGCCATTTGCAATGCAGAAACTGTAAAACAGGATGATTTGAGCATCTTATCCAGTATTCCACAATGAAAACCGAGAAAGGGACGGATTATGAATGGACCCGACATTATTTTCTGTTCACTTGGTTTTCCCGCCCGCCCCCTATCTAATCTTTTTTTTTTTTTTTCCCATCATCAAATCTCAATACGTCCACGCATTGCCAAGGGGACCTAATCTCTTCATTGTGCTGTGTTTTAGTAAGTCCCCATAATATTGTTAAATGTACACACACACATGTATATATGTGTGTATATATATATATATATGTATACGTCAAAGTTTTTGGAGGCTTGGAGCACAAAAAACCGACTTTCAAATTACTTTATTTCACGACTTTAAATATTTTTCATTTATAGATACAATTAGAAAATTCTAAGACACTTGAAAAATTTAAGACTTCTATTGTGCTTAGATAGTGATTCAGATATAATTTTTTAAAAAATATTGTTAAAATTTTTATAATTAATTTTTTAAAAACCGTAAAAATGTATTTAAATATGATAATCTAAATTAAAAAAAATAAAATTAATAACTTATCAAATACGTATCCCGGGTTTTAAATTATAAATCTGTTTTTGAAAACGTAAACAAACGATCGATTTTGTTTTTTAAATGCACAAAATTATATTTTCAAAAAATAACTCTAAATTAGTTTTACTAAATATATTGTATATTTGAAAATACAAGGCAAATCACATAGCATTAATCCATAAAATACTCAAAATAGTGACTAACTAGACAATGACGTATCTAGATTATGAACTTTTTTTTTCCACATGGGATGTCTCAAACCTTTAACTTAGAATAATCTCATCTAAGGGTGCATAAAACGATTTCACATTCCTGTACCCAGTAAGTCAAGAAAAGCGTAAAAACTCGAATGAACAATTTTCAGATTTACGATACGCCTCCCCATCCACTGGCGCTACACTCCTATGAGTTAGATTATAGAATTAAGAGAACAAAAATAAAATAAAATTTAAGGTAATTTTTTTTGAAAATATAATAAATTTGGGATAAGTAATTCCTGATTTAAATATATATATATATATAATAGTAAAAATAATGAATTATTTTTAAAAAAAACTCAAAATTGTAATTGCACAACAATCACAAATAAACAAAAATGAATGATTCAATAAATATTGGTAACTCTCATATATAATATTAGAACGAAAAGATCCATTAAATAATGAATTACTAGTTCTAAGTCGAATTACAACAAGCTTGAGACTTTTTTAAAAAAATTGAGAAGAAATTCTTTGGTGAATTTATCTCTAATAATATACCAGTTATAAAATAATTATAAAAGTGTAAAAATAGTCGTAATAAATAATAAAAAAAAATACTAAAATATTAAAGTTTTCTATTTCTACTCGATAGCTAAATTTTAAAACTACGCAAATATGAAAGTATCAAATTTATATATGAAATAGCAAGAACAGATTCGAAACCTTATTTTTAAAGGCTTTTTTAGAAATGGTCTTAGCATAATTTAGTTACTATTTATTGAATAATTATATGAAATAAGGTCAAATATTAAAATGATGCCGATATCTATTTTCCGTGGGTTTCATTTCTCTCACTAATACTTGAATAAAATTAAATTGAATAATACTATTTATACTATAACATTTTGTAAAAAAAAAATTTATTTGTTAGCGTGAACAATTTAGTTTATAATAAATTTACGTTTTTTAGTGTCAATAAATTCAACTACTTAATATTAATCATGTCAAGTAAATTAGAAAGACTTAATTAACTAGTACCAAAAAATTTAGTTAAATAATATTAAAAAACTTAATTAACTAATATCACAATACTTAGTTAATTAGCATTCACATGTATATATATATATATATATATATATTTTAAGAGACTTAGTTGACACGAATAAAAAAATTTGATAAAAATTTTACTCCATCAAATTATCTACCAGTGCCATAAATGATGGACTGAGGTGTAAGTCATCAATTGGCCCACATTGAGACAACCGTTGGAGATTCGCAGAAGAGGGGATTCCGGTAATTTGAGTAGTCCAGAAGGACATAGATTGCAAGTCGTCATGGTTGATGAGAATTTCGGCCGTGGGGTCTCGTAACCGCAATCTGTTACAATATCTGATGGTCCCTTCTTCTACTAATAATACTTGGGATGGAACCTATAAATTCCCAATCCCAATGCAAAATATTCCATCAAATATTCATAATTTTCTCAAGAATCTAGAACACCCTCTATAGAAGTTTCCAGAGAGAGAAGAGTGAGCAATGGCTTTTGAATATAATCAGACGTCTTCTGAAAGTTTCAGGTATCTGATTTTTCGTCCTGAAAATGGTGGTATCGGAGACCTTTTCCGGTTCTTGGTATTGTCCAACAAAGCTAGCGGTGCTAAATTTCTAGAAAGTTCTGACCACGACTTCGTCGCCGAAGCGTTATTGGGTGGCGGTGGAGTGACGCCTGACCACCGATGGGTGATATTTGTGTCAATCATAGTTCGCAAGATCATAGCCCTTTTTGGCAAGCCCATGGAGTGGACCGGCTACATTGTGGAGTTCCTTCTCAATCTCCTCTCCGAAAATGGCAACCTCCTCGGTCTACTCTACAACCTCCTCCACGGTAACTTTCTTATTCAACACTTCATATTATACATATATACACAAATATATATATATATATATGTATACGCGAGTTCTATTATACATGCAAACGGGCTATTATTGGGGTGTTGACGTAGTTTGTAATAGCGTGGGTTTAAACCTATATCATATGTCATGCTTGGACCTATAGGTTCAATAATGTAGATTGATTATATTTTCTTCCCTGACTACTTGCGCCATTTCAATGTTGATGGTGGCTTTCTGTTGTGAGACTGATCTTTGTCTGAGCCTCTGAGGTACTGTTTTGGAAGTGCATATTTTGATTTTGAGAACACATGATTTCAATAGCAGTCTAATGTTTAATGCTCTACATGATTATATAGACATTGTAAACCTGGCGAGATTGGAGTTACTTTTTTTGGCTAGGTTGAGATTGGAGTTACAGTATTGTATAATCTTGTGAATGATTTGAATTTTGGGATTTAAACAAAATATTTTTCATGAAACCAAAAAAAAGATATTGTTGATAATAACTATTTCAGAGAACTTTGAGGAATAGTTGTCAATAATAGAAGAAATTTTCAATTTAAGCCATTGCTTGTTACATCAGAAGAGGGTTAATGTGATCCTTGACTTGTATGCAACAATTAGGGAAATCAGTGAATTGAGTATGCTTTCCAAATTTTTAATTATAAAAAAAAGTATGCTTTCTAAATTTTTGAATTTTTTGCATTTAGGGAATTTTGTTTATGTTCAAATTGTATGTAACTGAATGATATGCACAGTTCAGCCTAGGAAAAAAGAGGGGGGAAATAATATGCAAGTTATTGAAGTTGCCCTAACTCTACGTCTATATGAAAAAGTACCCTATACTTCACATTTGAAAGAATTGCAGTACTCTTTCTTTTGGCAGCGATATAAAATTGATCTGTTAATGTAATGGTGCCGATTAAGCAGGAAAGGTGGTGATGCCACGGAGAGACTCGGAGACTTTCGTAAGTGCAATCGGGCATTTAGATGGGAGAATAGACCTATACAAGAGCAATCTTTTAATGGAAGAAATCAGTGAACCTGCTTCTGGACAGAGAATCATTCGAGTAGAAATCGGAGATCGGGCTCTTATGGACCTCTGTATGATAGCCTCCAAGTTAGCCTATGAAAATGCCAGTGTTGTTAGAAATGTTGTAAATCATCACTGGAAGGCAGGCTTTGCTATCTAACTTCTCTCTCTCTCTCTCTCTCTCTCTCTCTCTCTCTCTCTCTCTCTCTCTTCCATTTTAGTTGATTAAAACAATATGAACTTCTTATTAGAATTTTATTTTATTTTTTAATTTTACTTCTTTGCAAAAACAGATGCATTTTGTGGACTTCTACAACTGCTGGAATGGTAAGGAATAAATCGAGCATATGATTTATTTTCATTGAAAGTTGTTCAATTATCCTACTTTGTGCATTGATGAACATTGCTTGTTTGTACTTTGTTATTTCTTCTTTGCTCTTAATCCAAAATTAATATGCTTCCTTTTCTTCTTTCTTTGATTGAACTTTTTCTTTTTGTCCTTTTTTTGCCCCCCCTAATATTATAATTCTTTATGTTGTTGGAATACATTTGGGCTGATAGATTACCAAAAGGAGAGGTCTACCCAAGTTTTCATACTATGTGACAAACCAAAAGATGCAAATTTGATATTGATCAGCTTCAGGGGCACGGAGCCATTTGATGCTGATGATTGGTGTACCGATTTTGATTATTCTTGGTATGAGATCCCAAAATTGGGAAAAGTCCACATGGGATTTTTAGAAGCTTTAGGTTTGGGCAGCAGAGTTGACACCTCCACCTTCCAGGAACTTCTTCAAGTGAAGAACACAAAGATCAACTCTTCAACTGCTGTTGATGTCACCACAGGCCCTACACATGCAGCAGAAGGTGGGAGGGATAAGCCCTCGGACTCTCGAAGGGCCGGCTAGCACTGGCAAGAAAAAACTCGTGCCAGAAATGGTGGAGATGACTGCGTACTTTGCTGTGAAAAGTAAGCTCAAGAGTCTACTCAAGGAGCACAAGAATGCAAAATTCATTGTCACTGGGCATAGCTTAGGAGGGGCCCTTGCTATATTGTTCCCAACAGTGCTAGTGCTGCACGAGGAGAAAGAAATCATGCAAAGGTTGTTGGGCATATACACATTTGGACAGCCA
This sequence comes from Nyssa sinensis, assembly GCA_008638375.1. Taxonomy (NCBI): domain Eukaryota; kingdom Viridiplantae; phylum Streptophyta; class Magnoliopsida; order Cornales; family Nyssaceae; genus Nyssa; species Nyssa sinensis. The sequence continues at coordinate 1,027,550 of CM018035.1, read as the reverse complement.
AGGGTTGGTAACAGTCAGTTGGGGAGGTTCATGGAAACCCATGTAGAACAACCAGTTCCCAAGTATTTCAGGGTAGTCTACTGCAATGACCTTGTGCCAAGGTTGCCTTATGATGACAGGACCTTCCTGTATAAGCATTTTGGGGCGTGCCTTTACTATAACAGCTTTCTACATTGAGCAAGTACGTATCCTTGCCTCCCTATTTACACCTTTTTTCTCTCTTCTGTAAACTGTCAATATAGACATTATATCAACAAAATTTTGTCATAAGTCTGTACATGTGCCAAAGAACTGGCAAAACAGATAAGAAACTCACGGTTAATTCAGGGATAATTTGTCAATCTTGTACTTTGAATTTTCATTTGACTTAATAAGATTAAGAAGTCCTAGATAATATGCTTAAGAAAATAAACACATGAAGACATTATAACAGAAAAATTTTAGTCCAGGAGCTGAAAGTTTGTCGTTCAGCATGTATGGATGAAAATAAATGCAATTTAAAGTGCAGTGTATTCTATATTCTGCTACTTAGTTTCCATGTGAAGAGTTGAAGTTTTTTCATCAAGCATTGATACTGATACACTGAGTTTCGTTTCTTCCTTTTTTGCATGTTCCTTTGAAGAAAGTTGACGAGGAGCCAAACAGAAATTTCTTTGGGATTAGATACCTTGTTCCTGAGTATCTAAATGCTGTTTGGGAGTTAATTAGAAGTTTGACTATGGGTTACGTGAAAGGCCCAGAGTATAAGGAGGGATGCTTATCCATATTGCTCAGGACAAGTAGGACTGGCACTCCCTGGTATTTCTGCACACAGCCCCGTAGATTATGTCAACTCTGTAAGGCTTGGAAGGGAGAGCACCATCTAGGCGTCCTCTCTATAGAAGGCTTCTCTTGAGAATAATGCTGTTCACAGAGAGAGAGAGAGAGAGAGAGAGAGAGAGAGAGTCTTATTTGTATCGTCATCAAGTTTTGAGATTCATGTTGCTCTAGCATTGTCAAGCTGTCCAGTTCTGTTATTTTCATTTGGGGGTTTTTATCCTAATAAAATTTTGTTTACTATGTTTGAATGCAAATTCTAATTTGTATGCCACAAATTATTTCACTGATGTATGGTCGTATTGATCAGTCAGAATATCCTGCTGTTGCGATTGAGAAAGTTAGGAAAATAGACTTTGCACCATGCCATCACCTTTTATCTTTTGCAATTTATGACACCAATGCCTTTGTCAATAGTGCTGTTGATTTCAGGCATGGATACAATGCTAGTAAGTTGATTGTGATTGGAAGCAACAATTATCTTGTCTCGTGCACAATTACAGAGTATTTCAAATGAGTTTATTCTAGATATCAGCAACTCCTTAGCACCAAATAAAGAAGCTCAGCATCCCTTTTTTTTTTATTTGGTTCTTTTTGTCAAAACATGTAGCAAATAGTGTAATGATTCTAAATTCTCTCTCTTTCTCCAAATCCACATGAGATAGAATAGAACTAATAAAATTTTCCACCATGATAGGTAGCTTATTACTTCCAGAATTTTCCATTCATTACATAAATATATTTGAAAACAGAAACTAAAATCTTTAAAAAATTCGCAGAAAATAGTCAATCTCACGGAAGGATAGTCCTGTGACCCTGCCCTCTATCCAAAAAAAAAAAAAAAAGGTAATACAAAGATATGGAAATTTATTTGCAAATGGCCCCTTTTCAGATGCACGCCTAAGCTCTGGAGTCTAAAAAATTCAGAATATAACTGCACTTCACCAACACCATTTACAGCAACTATATACTACTGTACTGATTACCAACACCAATCACAGCAACTCTTTGGCATGTCTCTAGGCAGATTATACCTCATATATATCATGCGAGCAACTTCCTGTAATGTTTGTTTTCAGTAGAAAATTGATGGGACAATTTTCCTGTATATCTTGGCTTCAGACTGTATGAGCTGCTTGAAGCCTGTCCAGATTTTTAAGCCTCACAACGGATTCTACATGTCCTCTCAAAGTGTGCAACTCTCCTAGCCTGCAAAGTTGAAGGAATTTTAACAATATTTCAGCAAGTCAATTTAGCTTGGAGGGGAGGGTATCTATAGGTCACCAATTTGTAGAATATGAGTCATATGACATGTAACTAGAAATCATATTGAAAAAAAATATTACTGAAGCAGGCCATAATGAAGTCCAATGAGTGGAAGTCTATTGTACCTAGCTATTTCAGCACGCCGCCTCGCCTGTTCAGCAATCGGAGAAGACTGCCTCCCATTGAAATCCAAGTCTGCAGAAATAAACCCTTGCAGAGTTCTCTGAGAAAGTACCCACTTAGTCTCTCTATCTTCCTTGCCATAATCTTTCTTAGATGTAAAAGCTGTCTGTTGTAACCAAAAATAGATACAAAGCATGAAACATGATTCCAAGCTAAGGATTTTCCACACTAGAAAACACAGATAACCAAGTAACAAAAGTTCTGCACAAACCTTCCTATCGAATAGTAGATTCCAGGCTGCTCCACTCAAAGCATAGCGAACTGTGAACTTGATAATATCTAGGGGAATGTAGAAGATAACACTATATAACCATATGACACCTGCCCAGCCCCACCCAATGCCACTAATTGAAGCAAAACTAATATCTGCATAGACTGCAATCAGGGTAGCAACCTACATGCCAAGAAAAACAAGGAACTCAATCAATTATCAAAACACTGCTTTGTTTGCTCTGCTCTTGTTCATTCAAGTTTTCACTTTTGGCATATTAAGAGTAGGTCCAACAATATGTTGGAATTAAACTTGATTAGTAGGGAATTATAATTTAGCTCTAGAATGTCTTAGATTTGTGTCTGTTGCATAAGTCTAGAGATATATTATTCATGCATGCATGGAGATGGAGAGTTTCATGTATGTAGTTTAAGAGTTTTGTTATGGAGAGTTCCAGTTGAAGAGATGGCTAGTTTCATTGATGTATTGGATGCATTTAGATGGCTAGTTTCATTTCGGATTAGTTGCGTTAAATGTATTGGATTCATTTAGATGGCCTAGTTTCATTGATTGAAGCCTACTGAGTACTCCATGTATCCTAGCCATTCTAGTCCTGTGGAGTTGAGTGAGGAATTAATTTAAGTGGAGAAGAATGTGAAATGGTGTTGGTTGTGGAATTGAGTGAAATGAACCTGAAACAAAAATTTGGAAGTTTTTCATTTTCTCCTCCACTTATTTTATCTAGCCCTCCAAAATCCAACAGCATGGTATCAGGGAAATCCCATAAAAAGATGTTTCTAACAAATCAAATATTTAGTCAGGCACATGCATAGAGGCATATTAAGGTGAACCATTTAGAAAAGAATCAATTGAGAAACACCACAAATGGAGCTCCTCGCCTATTTGCATAAACCTTACCAGTTGAGCCACCACAAATGCACACATCAAGAGAGTCCCAGGCCTCTCCAAAAATGACCAACTTTGACTTCGGGTAACAAATATGAGAGCTTGGCTGATAATGCTGACTTGCAGATATATAGCAGATGAAATTTCTTCAGTATTTCCAGGACAGGGACCTCACATGAAAGTAGGTCTGCAGCCAAATTAATAAGCACGGTATCAGGAACACAAAACGAAATCAATATTCTTATTTTCCTATTTTCTTTGGAACACCTCAACAAACACAATCCACAAACAATTTTGTAATTTTTATACCTCAAAGAAAGTGGTGTCTTCTGCAACCCAGTAAAATAAGACAGTAACTAGGGCAAGATATGTTCCAATTACAATGCCGGTTGCAAATATCTCATTAAGCTTCCAACTGTCTGGTCTTGGAGATGGCTTCACTCGATCTTTTGAAATAGTCATGATGGTCCCTATTTACAAAAACAGAGAACATCTTTTAGTGCAAATTTTACTTGAAGTTACCTTGTTCTAGATGGATAAACATCAATGTCTAAAAATTGAAGTTTTTAAGGGCAACTGGAAGTGTATCAACAACAATTTTCACATCCAGCCTACTTTTGCTTAAATGCAACCCTTATAGTAGTGAGGTTTTTAGTTCAAATGATTCCCCCACCAAAAAAAAAGGAAAAAGAAGGACAAATAAACAGAAAGAGAGAAAATAAAAGTTTGGAAAAATCACTTGGCAGTGAAGTTAAATTTCAACATCGTAGAATTTGACTTACTTGTATGTGCGAAAGATCTATATTTGAGGAGAGAGTGAATATAGGACATTTTAACAAATGGACAATACTATACACAAAAAACTCGACGTCAACCACTAGAAACTTATTCAGACAGAACCAATTCAGGTAAGAGGCAAAGTCAAACTATGACTGAACAATTGTCTTCTTTTTTTTCTTTTTCTTTTTTCCCCAGCAGACAGCATTTAGTTATTCTAAAACCAACCAGGAAAAAATAGTGGCTCAAACTTCCATTTAAAGTATTAATGTCGAGCCATATTTCTCAAGTTTGAACTCCCTAATTCTTTTATTTTTTATTAAAAAAAGAAAAAAGAAAAGAGAAAGACTATCATGGAGTGAAACAATACCATCATTCAGAATTGCTACTATCAGAACCATGAAAGGTGGGAAGTCGTATTCCCATATGAGTGCTAGGAGTGTAAAACCAAGCTGCAAGAACATTAGGCTTCATAAATGTTTTGGTATTTAAATACAAATTGAAATTCACAACCTGATTGATATATGTTCTTTTTTTAATAAAAAAAATCAAACTATGTAGGATATGCCCAGCTTACCACAATCCGAATTGTTATGGAGACGGCGTATATCTGCATATTAATAAATAAGTAAACAATTTCAGAAGAAAGAATTAAGAAAAAGATAAATCATAAACACTGAACTATTACATTTGTTGATCAATAGTTTCTCTGAATTGCCATGAATTCTTATTGACCTTGGCCATTAAAAACTGTTTACTTAAAATATCTCTTCAAAAAATTATCCAGTGGAAATATCTAGCTTCATAATTTTGCTTAGTTTTTAGCACTTTCAGGTCATGCAAAATTATCTCATTAGAAGTCAAATTTATATGGCAGTAAAATTATTCAAACAGGTTGGTATTTGGCTTAAATTTATTTAGGCGCATCTAGCTTCTTCTTTGGCCAGGATTCCACAGCTTTCTAGCATGCATGACAGGAACCTATGTGGTAAACCTATGCTACCATAGTACCATTCTGCCGCAAAAAAGAAAGAACAATACTGAACTGTATAATTCTTCATTCTTTGGAATATGGCTCGGCTAGTTAAAACAGCACTGATAATCACACTTAAGCCAGGCTCTGTTAAGACAATATCAGCAGCATTCCTTGCAGCATCCGTAGAATCCGCCACTGCTATTCCAATATCTGCTTTCTTTAACGCAGGTGCGTCATTCACACCATCTCCAGTCATTCCACACACATGCTTTTTTTCTTGTAGAATTTTTACAATCTCGTACTTGTGTTCTGAAAGTTGCATGGCAACAATAACTAGAATGAGGAAACTGGGAGATGGAACAATAACAAGTTTTTTGAAAACGATTTCATACCTAGGCAATACCATAAATATTGAAATAAGAACAGCAGACATTGAATATAATTAAAACAATAATACATACTAGAATCTCCATAGAATTTCAGAGATAATGTTATGAAATTTTTCTGAAGCTGAACAGTATTGAAGATAAGACCAAAAGGTTCATATACAGGTGTCAGTGCAGGAGTACATCTATGCTTTCAAGTTTCAACATGTCTGGCAGACTGGCACCTAGACTCTCATTCATGTCAAATACAGATTTTATCTCATACCTGTCTCGTATCATCTTGACATTGGTATGTCGAGGCAAACTGAGGAGTCTCAACTCTCAAGTATCATTGTGATAACCTTGTCCCACATCGGTGGGGTGAGAGAAGTTTGATTGGCTTATAAGACACCACAAGTCTTGCTATGAATAACTTCACTTGAGCATCTTGGGCCATTTGGTTGGCACTTTCTTCAGTTTATTGGGAAAGCAGGTTTGGGTGTTCAATCATAGAATATGGAATGTTACGGTGTATTTTCCTTTTGTATGAAAACGTGCTTTTCTCCACATTTTTCATTCATAAAAGAAGAAAATGACGAAACATATAGCAGTAAAAAATTATAATGCAGCTTTTCATGAGACTGGTGACATAATTGATTACCAGGGAATACACCAGCGAAGCCATCTGCTTTTTCAATGAGCTCATCCACTGGAAGAGCTTCATTTTCATCCTTGTCACGGCCCAACAATGATGAGGAGGGGTACATATTAGTTCCCATGCCAAGTCGTCGACCTGTCTCCTTTGCAATTGCCAACTGATCGCCTATATTAGCAGAAGAAAACAAAATCAACAATTAAAATTTTCTTTACAGTTTCTTTGCTAGGGTATAACTTGTTATAATTGAACAAAAAATGTTATTCATGAATTATGATATCAATCTGAAACAACTTGCAGAGGCTGTTATTTTGATGGCAGTTACAAGCATCACAAACTTCCTGCTGTTTGATTATGCTTTTGGATGAAATATATATATAAACAGAAAAGAAGAATTTTAAAAAAAATCATTGGCTTTGTTGAGTTGAGTTGAATTAAAAAGAAATCAGCCCATACATTAAGCAGTAGGCCTGTACGTGGATGTGCTTTCTATATGTATTTCATTTGGACCATTTCTATATGTATATGTTTGTTTGCATACAAATCCTTATGATTTGTCTTAATGGTTCTTCAGTATTTATTTAAAAATAAGGAACTCAAACTAATATGTGTAATCCCTAAATGGATGAACTCTTGTCTCTGCCCTGTCTCTAAGTTGATCATCTTGTAGTACATTTCAAATAATGATTACCCTAGTTTTACTTGTTTTATTAGATGGTTCCAACCAGGGGAATATCTGAAGTTTTCTTTCAAATTATTGGATGACGAGATCTGCTTTTCATACTTCTTACTTATCAAAAAAAAAAATTATTGGATGATGAGATCTGCTTTTCATACCAATTTATTGTACATATTTTTTTCTCCAGTTGCATGTTATCCTGGATTTTTCTAAGTTAGTAATTAATCCATGTACAAAGATGGGGTGTCAACGATCTTATACTGAAAGAGTTATGACATGCATGCAGTAGTGCCCAAAATTCCGAGTGTCAAACTGGCATAACGGAAAATGAAAAATGGGGGTGTCATTGCTATATAGGTAATGACTCAATTATGTAGTGGTAATAAATCACTAGTATATGAATCGGAGTTAATTCAAAAGAGAAGACCGATATTAAATAATGATCATTAGAACACAACTAGGATAATAATTGCCAATTCCAATAGAGACCAGGACAGGGAGAATCAGAGAATTCAGATGTACCTGTAATCATCTTAACACAAACTCCAAGGTTAAGTGCTCTACGAATGGTCTCAGCACTATCATGTCTTGGAGGATCAAACAAAGGCAACAACCCACAAAACATCCAAGGACCTCCAGGGCTCCCCTTTGATTTTTCTGGAACTTCCTGAAAGGGCAATGGTAAAAAGTCAACAGATTTTCCAATGTTTAACTAAATCAGTGTAAATCACAAGCATGATATCCTATTTGAATTTCCCAAATGAATAACCAATAGTTTACAAGCTAATTTTTTGGCTTAAATATAATTTAATAGCCAATACAATAAACTGAAAAAATATCCCTAGCTAGTCATGGGCCCTTTTGGAAGATTAACAGTATCTTCTCACTTGTCCACACTCTATTCCGATGTTTAAATTCATTTTTCAATTGAGAGCCTCAGCAGTCGGTAACTTATTTAGTTACATGAAACGCAGAAACTAAGAAACTCCTGAGAAAGAAGATACTCTGGGTCTGGGCTTATACCTGAAAAGCAACCCCAAGAGACCGCAGTCCCCTTTCAGCAAACTTGTCAATGATGGCATGAACTTTTCCAGCAATCTCTTGTTTCTCTTGACAGAGATTCAGAATCTGAAATTCAGGGGTAAAAGAACAGAGTAAAAACGATAAGCTGTGCTACCGTTTTGCAAACGATGAATTCAGTTGCCATGCAAAACAAAACCCTTAACTCCCCAATATAAGTCTCTCTGTATTAACCCCCACCCAAACCCAGTGCACGAGGCTCCCGCCACTGCGGGGTCTGGGGAGAGTTATATGTACAGCAGTCTCACATCTACAAGCTGGAGAGACTGCTTTTGCAAACTCTGGACATAAATAATAAATAAAAAAAATCTGCACGATTCAGTATGCTGTAGATGATCAGTATTAACAAACTCACAGAAGTAGATGAGAATGTTACTTAAATGCAAAAGAAAAGTAACACCAAATGTATCACTTATGTTGTAAGCTTATAGTAAAAATTCTGTTAATTTTGGTCCCCTATTCATGATCTATTGAATAAATGACTCCTAAGCTGAATTCCAATATTTCCCTTATACTCTAAATACTTCGTGTTCTCTTTTAATTAGTGCTAGGTAAATATGCACATCATTAAACAATTATTAGAGAAAACACATTGACTTAATCTTTGCACCAGTAGTTTATATCTGCCAACAATCATGTGATTAGAGATTTTTAGAGGACTGTCATTTGAATACGAGATACCTGTTCTGGAGCTCCTTTGCTGGCCCGATACCAATTACCATCAGAATCAATGTATGTAAGTGCAGTGCGTTTGTCCACTGGATTGAAGGGCAGGAAATGCACTTCTGTGATATTTGCACGCGCCTACAAACAAAAAGGTGTTTTCCCCCTCTCTCTTTGAATAAAAAAAAAGTGAAGAGAAAGAAGAAGAAAACCAATAAATTTCAGAGTTCTAGTAATGTATATTTCTTCTCTACCTCCTTTGGATCAGCAAGCATGTTAACTATGGCTGCATCAATGGCGTCCTGATTCTCCAGTCTCGATGCTCTGGCAGCAAGCAGGACAACCGTGTCTCTGTCCATATCTTTGTTGAAAACCTACAGAACAAATTTACTATGAGTTCCCTGTATAGAAGTTCGCAAGCTTCTAAAACGGCCATATAAAATCTCACCCCCAGGCTACAGAAAAAGCCAGTGGTTACACATCCTCATCAATCATCATCACTAACATAAAACCATCTTTGAGATCTGATGTATATTGGCTTAAAGCTGGAAATGAGAAATGAGACAATTTAACAAATAAAACTTCTTATCTAGATTTGAAGAGATGTGATTCTTAGAAATTTTTTTTCAGGGAGAAGGATTCCTTAAACTATGTTATTAATAACAGATCTTTTACACTGAGTGATCAGTGTAATAATAAAAGCACAAATTAATAAATTGACAAACAAGGACGAAATCATGGATGAATTTCAAAATAATGCAATGAGTAATAGTTTGGAAACCTCCAAATTACATTAAAATTTAAATGGGCCAGGACCTGTCACCATGTCAATACCAGCCCCCAATAAAGCTCCATTCATCATAACCTATAGTTGGATTTGTAGTTTTATCAATTAGTGAATCCAAATATACTGGATCTGAGAAAGTTACATCTAGACAGTCGAGCAAATTCTAACCAGGGACGAGGCCACAGTGGGGGCAATTGCCCCCTCTCAATTTTTTTTCTTTTGATTTTCTTTTATATTTTTCTAAATATAGTCCTTTAATTTAAACTTTTTCCCCTCCTAGGTTTAATTTTTTTTACACTTTACTCTTATCTTAATTTTAATTTGACTCTTAAATGGGAATTTTATCAAATTTTTTAATTTTTTTATATAGCCTAAAGATTTTGAGTGTTTTTTTTTCTTTAGTTAGGCTTCTTGTGTAATTTATAAGTTTCTTGTATCAATAAATTTAATTATTTATCAAAAATATTACCAGTCAATATTAATTTTTTATACTTCTTTAATTTTTTAATTTATGATCAACTATTAAGTAAAAATTTTGCCCCCCCTCACCGAAATTCCTGGCCTCATCCCTGATTCTAAGTATGCATTCTACCCTCCATTCATAAAACTTCAACTAGGGTAATGGAGCCTCCAGAAATATTCATGATCAAAAGGAAAACCACATGAAAAATAGCTCTTTTCCAGAAATTGCTAAATTTATGGGACATCATACTGGATAACTATGGCAAAACATTGTCTCAGATTAAACATAATTGAGTCAATAATCTATGCCCACATGATCGGCAGATAATTGTTTCCCTTAGAACAAATTAGCTGTAGAAAAAGTGAAGCCCTGAAGAAGTAAGCTTTTGTACCTCAATAAGGTTTCGATCAACAGTGAGGCGATTCAGGGTAAGTGTTCCAGTTTTATCACTGCAGAGGACATCCATTCCAGCCATTTCTTCAATTGCTGTCATCCTCTTTGTAATAGCACCCTTAATAAATTAAGATGGTAAAAAAAAAAAAAAAAAAAAAACAGAGTTGCAAAGGAAGTCAGCATTGGGAATTTGAGCTTCAGATGGAATTTTTTAACAGAAGAAAACACAACAGTTTTTCCTTTCCTCTTTCTTCCACTAGAATATTCAATCAATCTTCCAAAAGTTAATAAAATTAGTTTGATGATTTAGACTAGTCAGAGGAAATTTTATTTCTTTTTTTTTGGGTAGGTACCATTCAGAGAGAGCTATGGTGCTCACATGTATTAGTGTCAATGTATCTCAATTATTTTCCTGTGAGACAAAGCAGTCTTTCAGAGCATAAATTACATGATACCTTTACCATATCGTTGACTTTGCAGCTATCAAGAGTTGTACCTGTTGAGAGAGTCGATGAGAGCCAATAGCAAGTGTAACAGATAAAACTGTTGGCATGGCTATAGGTATTCCTCCAATCAAGAGAACAAGAAGGTTGTTGATTCCACTTCGATAAGAACGCTGCTGTATAGGGAACATCACAATGATTTCAAGGATCAATCCAACAGCTATAGAGCAAATACAAAAGTTCCCAATCGCAGTAAGGACCTGCAGGAGGAAAAAAAAATGTTACATATCTCACAATGTAATTATTTAAGTTTCTAAAATTTGATGATTTTTGATACTTAAAGGACTTATTTCTATTCAAGAATTTTTGAGTAGCAACCAGTTTCGAGCATTTCATTTGGCCTAGTGTGAAATTTCTAGCACTTAACAAAGACATAAAGTACTTATGCAACTGTACTTCATCTTTAACCAACATTTCAAATACAAGGTAGCGGCACAGAAAGATATCATGGAGACCTTCCCAAATTTAAGATGAAAGAAATTTACACACTGGTTGGTGGGAGGAATGGGAAACTGGAAGGAAGAGAGATAGGAGGGATGTAAACGGTATCCTTGGAGAAAAGAAGGGGTCTTTCTCTCCTTTATTTGATTGAACAGGAAGGAAGGGATGAAGGAAGGAAGCAGATTCAATTTTAATATTGAACCCATACTTTTTAAAGAAATGGTGTTGGTTGAAGTGAAAAATTCTAAAACAAAAGGAGGGTGCCCTTTCTATCCTCCCTTCCTCACACTTTTTGGAGGCAGGAATATGGTGGACCTAGAGGGATAGGCCTTCCCTCCTCCTTTCCCTTTCCATTCTATCAAACAATGGAAGAGCCATCCATCCTACCCCTTTCCCCCATTCTATACTCAAGGATCAAAATTTCGTTTCGTGGTATTGTTTCAGTCACTTAGAAAACGGAAACATTTTGGAAACATTGTGGAAACGATGAAAAAAATAAAATTCTGTAGAAACATAAAGTAAAATACATAAATGTGTGAAGATAAATATTATAATTAATTAATTGAAAATTTTCCAGGTTACATGTTTATCCACACAAGAAGATACTTTGATGAAATTGAAAAAAAAAAACGCAAGTGTAAATTAGTCATTCATACCAAATAACTCTTTTACTAATTAAAAACAAGTATAAAAAAATTTAAAGCTAATTTTTCATTCAATATGAAATTATAACATTTTTTTTTATAAAATATGTGAAATTATTATAAAGAAATACAATACCAGAACATAATAATCAATAGATATATACATGTGTAATATCCACAAATTAAAAAATTTGACATAAGTTACATATTAAATAATAAGTAAAACAAATAACAATTTAAGCCTATTATAATTAATAATTAAGTATTAAAATAAATTATTTAATCTATTTTTTATTTCCACTACTTTCTACTTTTTCCTTGTCTACTATTTTTGAAAAAAAGAAAAGAAATATCTTCTTGTAATCCTTCAATCTCTTCCTCCATTTGAAAAATAAATGGATATTATCTTTTACTAACTTCTAGAATTATTGCTGATACAAAAGAAATGTTTCCACTATTTTGGGTATGTTTCTACTAGTTTTTGGTATCTTTCCACGAAAACAATTTTGGAAACATGTGAATTTCAATATTCCTACTAGTATTTCATTTCGGTTCATTGAGAAACGGAAACATTTCGGCCATTTTCGATGAACAAAAAAATGAAATTTTGATCCTGGTCTATATTACCAATCAGACCATTAAATATCAAGCAGACCCTTCCTAACTTTCACATAAATTTTCTTTATCACCTTCTGGAAATGACCAACAACTTCAGTGGAATCAACTAGATGTGCAGCTTTTCCGAAGAAAGAGTGAACTCCAGTTGCTATCACTACTGCTTCGATTTCTCCATGCTTACATGTTGAACCAGAAAACACTTCATCACCTGTCCTCTTGGTGACAGGCAGAGATTCTCCTGTAAGAGCGGACTGCACAGGAAAAAATCATTTCATGGATCATTTAGATTTCTTTAGAATCATGAGAAACAAATTATAAAGATATATCATTTATATCTCAAGGTCAAGAAAGAACTACTCAACAAGATGAAATAAACAAAACTGCTAAGAGTAAAATATTATAGCACATTCTTTAGTTTTTGATAAAGAATTTGCCTGGTCAATTTTTAGTGGGTCTCCCTCAAGCAGGCGGGCATCTGCAGGGATAATATCACCAAGCTTTATACTGATAATATCTCCTGGTACTAGAATAGCTGCATCTCGCTCTTGCCATTGCCCATCTCTAAGGACCTGCATAACAAGATAGTGAGTTGATTCTTTGATTGTATAGGGAAAGCTTAATAAGATAATTTATTTGGAATGGGTTTCAAGTCTTGTGAATCATTGATTCATGTATAATCCTCCATATCTTCCCTGGAAAAAATAAAAGAAGGACGAAGATACCACGAGAGAGAGAGAGAGAGAGAGAGAGAGAGAGGAGTAAACTGAAAACTTGAATAACTACTAAGAGAATTTCCTCAGAGAGTATCAACATCCTCGTTAGTGTTTAGAGCTTGATATACTTAAGATTTTGGTTGTTTAACATGGTATAATAGCCTTATTTATAGGAGGTCTTGGTTCAAGTCTCTCCATTTGCATTTATTCCCCTTTTTCATTTGCAGTCTCTTTTGTTTCTCTTTTGTTTGTGGTTTCTTCGTCTCTCTCTCCACGTACAAGTCCGGAGTCACACGTGATGGTATACAATGTTAGCCCATTCTCTAACAACTTAAAATTTTGGAAGTAATTGGTTGTTTAACAGTTAGATATATCTAAGAAGTGAGGTAGGGATTCTAAGCCTACACATATCTAAATTGAAGTGCAGCAATCCCACCACTCGCAACATGACAGTTTCGAAATTTAACGTATTTAATGTTTCAATGAATCAGATCAAGTTTTATTAGAGAACAATAGAACAATAGAGCTGATAGGTAGCCTGCATACCTCAGGTTTAGTAGGTGTTTTTGAAGGATTAAGGAAAAATAATGAAGGAGGTGATGGTGGTGGAAATAAACATCACAATATTAAAACATAAAACAATTGATGCTTCGTTCGCTATTTTTTTGAAGTACATGAAAAAAAAATCTGTATAGGGGAGTAATAGAAATATTTTTTGTATATGCCTGGCATACTTGAGTTGCACCACTTTCCGCACTTATAAATGAAATCCTTATTTATCAAGAGAGAGAGAGAGAGAGAGAGAGATGATAAAATCAAAAAAATACATGAAATACAAGTTTGTGAAAATGTAAATCATGTCTATAGTTTTTTTATTGGTAAAAAAAGAGCAAGAAATGTCACTTGCAAGGAAAAGGACCAACCCCTCTAGCTGTAGTTTTCAGTGTACTTAACACAAGCATTCCTAAGAAATAAGAATATAATTACACAAAAATATATATATATATATATATAAGAATACTGTAGAGCTACTCTAATTTCTAGCTTGAATACAAAAATATGGTCCAGATTATTTCTGTTCTTTGGATTTGAAAACTTCTTATGTTTCTTAAGAACCTTTAGTGTGATAATTGGGGGGGAGGGGCACAAAGAGGTCAAATGTTTCTATCTCCACAGTGTGAGCCTGCTTAAAAACAGTAAGCAGAAAAAGATAAATGTGGTGTGGGATACAATAGCATTCTAAAATAATTATTGAAAGAGCACTTTTATCATTCTTCAAATGAACTTCTCATCATTTTCAAATGTTTAATGAGCTAAAGCGCCGGTTAAATTAACATACCTTTGTTTTTGGAGCTAAACGTGCCATAAGTGCCGCTGCAGCATTGCCAGCATTATTTTCCTCTATAAAACTAATTGTTGAATTTATAAATAACAGGCACACAATTCCTACAAAGTCCTGCCAGTCAGGGCCCTGCCCCTGAAATATCATCACCAACAATATGGTTATGAGACAGCTGACACAAATCAGAGAAATTAGAATATATTCCAGAAAAGAGAAATAATCTGAAAAATAATGCTAGGGTTTAATGAACTCACTCCACCATTAGCTAGGACAATTGCCATTACTGCTGCTGCTTCCATAACCCATGACAAAGGATTCCACATGAAACTGAGAAATTTCAAAAATTTGTTCTCCTGCATGAAAAATATAATGTGACTTGTAATTGGAAGGTAAGGATTACTTCATTCAGGTACTTGTGCAATTTAGAAGGATATAATACAGGATATGGTCTCCCAGACTTTGCTGTGACAGAAGCATGTGCACTGGGCTAGTCCTATAATACAAGATACAGTTGTCTATAATTAGCATCATTATGTAAATATATCATTTGAGTACCCAACTATAGCCAGAGCTCAAATCAATTTCAGCTTCAGTTCTTATATTTCTGCTTCCCTGTTTCTATTTTTTTTATATATATATTTTCAAAGAAAGTAAATTTGTGACTCAGCAGGAATGCATTTGTAAACCATGTACTGTAAATGTTACTGTGACTCATTGCCAATAAGATTTCTAGTGTTCTCAGCACATCTTCCCACTTTCTTGTTTTGAAAGTAATAATTTTTCTTTTCTTTTTTCATTCGATATAAAAAAGAGTCAGAAATAGATTCTATTTCTTTCCATTGAAGTATGTTATCCAGATTGCGGAGCATTTGGATAACTGGAATGGAAATGGATCAGGAACATCATATGCCACATACTCAGGAATATGGTCTGAGAGCGGTAGACTTAGATAGTCGTATAGCAGGACTGCATTGATGATGATTCATTATAATTTTATTGCAACCCAGTTGGATTAAAATTAATTATGAAAAACCCAGAACTTAGCATATCCTATATAAGTTGAGCTATTTTTTAGTTATGGCCCTTTCCTTGAACTTTAGCTTAAAAACTCAGTCTTCTTATATTTCAATTCATTTTTAGGATGCTTCCTTGAAATAAGAAACCTAACTGAAGAAAATAGGAAAATATTTTGAATCACTAAATTTAGTGTTATGAGACGAAATTGGACCATGTTTTGGAATGTGAGTTCCAAAATGGAAATCACTAGGGTGTGTTTTCTGGTAACGATGCTTCAAACACTAATGATGAATGAGTACAGACAAGATATTATCCGAAGCGTGGTGCTTACCGGCTTTTCTTCAAGCTTGTTTGGACCAAATATCTTCAGGCGGACCTCTGCATCTTCATCTGAAAGTCCTGCTCGTGATGTTCTCAGTTGTTCAAACACTTCTTCTAATGGTAAGCGTTCCTGTTGAACCAAATAGATTGATGTGTTTGAGTAACATAAGATGGGATTTTCCAAATGTTGACACTATACATCTATTTGCTGCACATTACCAGATCAATCCCTTCGCGGTTGAAATTCTCAGGATCTAACAGTGGCTTCTCCAGATCTTCAGCCATGTTTCAAGCCTCAGAACCTGGGAACTAAAATAAATTATGCACTTCAGCAAAATATGAATTCCATTCGTGTGACATATTTGTGTATGAATTATGACTATAACAAACAAATGTCATTCAAACACTACAAGAACTTATAGGAACAGGATCTTGTTAAATCTCTCTCTAGCTCTCTCAGCTCTGCTTCCTCCCCTCGCCCCCCAACACGCACACACACACACACACACACAAAAAAAAGCACAGACACTTATACATGCTACTACCAATTGGGAAAAAAAAAGTCTTGACTGTTGCTCAGATGGCATGCTCTGGTAGTTATGTTCATGACATGCTCTTGTAAACCGCCAAAACAGTGGGGAAAAAGGGCTCCCTTCAGATGTCAGCGGCACTGAATTTTAGCTTATATTACATCTCCATTTGCAAACATAACTTGGGAAATTAACTCTCAATTAGAGAAAAAACTGCATTGCATAAAAGAAAGAAAAAAGAGAAAAGAAGTGAGAATGGACATTTAACAACCCCACAAACTTTAAAGAAAAGCTAGGCAAACGAAATGCAATCAACTCATAGATGCAGATCACGCAAAACTTAGTCACTCTCACTCCGAACGACAAATTTAAATGCTTCAAGGTTCTTGCAACAGACTTTGTACCCGGAGTGTCCCTTCATATAATCCAATCATTCAACCCAACTAATCTCATCTAATGACATGTAAGGCATTATGCCTCCAATTGCGAAAGTGAACACAATTCCAATAGCCCAAACATAATTAATATCTTAAATATTTGTATTCTGAAGGAAACTGAATTCATCCACTATTATCACTCAAGAACACGCGTTTAAGTTATCCTAAATTTGACAACATATTAACAAATTCACCAAATCTATCCAAGATTAAACAAATTTAAATTGCCGCTCTTCGTGAGATCAACTCATTGTCATAAGCAAAAAAAAAAAACCAAAAATCCCTTTTTCATATATTGGGTAAATCACACGGGAATTGACTTCAAGTTAAGCATAAGGCACCTCAATTGGCAAACAAAATGCATATACACACATTCATTTACTTACTTGAGTGAGATGAGGCGTTTCCAACTTTCGTGCAAAAAGCAGGAAAGCTAGTGTATGGAGTGAGGACTGTCCAATGTCTTGGGGATGATGTTAGGGTTCATTATCAGGACGCAGAGGAAAAGGTCAGGAGGTGGGTCTATAAAAGGCAGTACGTGCTTTGGTAGATGACCATAACTGGTAGGTGGCTCGCAACGAACTAATGGTGGCGATCGAAACAGAAATCGAACACTCAATCTGAGTCGCTCCATTTCTCCAATGAGGTCGAAAACAAAGACGAAGGAGACGAAGTAGAAGGGCAGTTGTGTAACGATCTTTCAAAACTAAACTTCCAAACCTAACGGTCTTCTATCCTCAACATGACTCCCGCCGCGTCTCACGTGAACTGCAATAAAGCCATTCACAATTTGGCAACCAACTAATTTAGTAGAAAGATTGGGTTTATAGTTTTCCAATGAATATGATGTATCCATTTCATGTCTTTTCTTCACCTGTTTTTCATTTTTTTTTAATTCATGGATGGATGGAAGGTGGAATCCAACTCATGTCTGTAAAAAATGGATACTTATCACTCATATAAGAATTTAAATTTTTGTTTTTTTTTTTAGCACCGAAAATAAAAATAATAAAATTTTATTGACTGTTACAAATATATACTTTTTATACAATTAACATGATTTGATTCCATTATATAAAAGAATAAAGTTGGCATGAAATATTTATTTTGCATGTCTTAATTCTACTTTTCCTTTTTATATGTAAATATCCTTTAATATTTATGGAGAAAAAATATTTTTTATTTATATTAATTATTCCTCAAAAATTGTGTGCTAATTTAATTACTTCAAAACAAATGGAGTTTATTAAAAAAATTCACATATTTACAAATAATATATATATATATATATATATTTTTTTCCATCCAAGTATTCACACTAAAAAGATTATTGGTACAAGATGATCCATGCACAAGGAATATGTCATGAATGAGAGTGGAAGGCAAATGGGTGATTGATAATGGAAGCCTGCCACTCTTACTTTTTGGTGAAGTATGTTGAAGGACCAGCATTAAATACCATCAAACCATCTGAAAATAAATATAGATTACATTTATTCAACAAGGTGGACTTTAATTAGTCTTCCATACAAAGTATAGATTGTCTGGTAACCATATCATAACCAACTAGAAAATTTGTTCACAAGGACCCCACACATGCATTGTCCCTTATTTGTACTATATACTACTTTTAGTTCAAGTTTTGAAAGATATAAAGTTTGGTGGTGAATACATTACAATGTTTATTATTATTTTTTAATAAGGTG
Source organism: Nyssa sinensis (assembly GCA_008638375.1). Taxonomy (NCBI): domain Eukaryota; kingdom Viridiplantae; phylum Streptophyta; class Magnoliopsida; order Cornales; family Nyssaceae; genus Nyssa; species Nyssa sinensis. Next base: position 1,009,058 of record CM018035.1, on the reverse strand, counting down.
TTTGCATTACAATTTTTAATGTACTTTATTTATATTTAATAGTTATGTATATTGTATCTATTATACATGATAACTTAAAATGCATAATAAATTTTCGTGCGTGATTGTTAAGTAAATTTTGAATATGCAATTTCACTTCTAAAAATTACATATAATTTTAAGACGAAAAAAACCTGTAACGTGACATGTCTCGAACTCTGACTCGACTTGGATATACAACAACTATCCAACAGAGGATATCTTAGCTTTTAGATGGATGGGGGCTCACCCTGGTCCCCTGTCTTAGCACCTGAAGACTTTAAAGGGTCATAATTGCATTTGAGGTTCTTTTGCAAGTTTTGAAATTAACAACACTCAGTTTTAAATGGCCTGTGTTGATGTATGACAGCCAAAATTGAGTTTGGTCTAAACTTTGCCATTTTTTTGCTTGGGCAGAAGTGGAGGACCCAGCCTCAGATTTACTTTAGTGAATTCATTGGAGCACGGCCCGCGCCATTATACTTGTCTATTGGGCCTGAACCCTGATTTTTCATGCGCAAATGCTTGAGTTACTCATTTAGGGGTATTAATTTTTAATACGACACGACAACACGACTCGAACACGAAACGAAGTTAACAGATTTGAGTTTAACATAAATGGGTTTGGGTCATAAACAGGTTGACACGTATAACACGATTAATAAACAGGTCGTGTTTGGGTTCTACTAGTGTTAACCTGTTTAACATGACTTAACATGTTTAATTATAAAATATATTATGAGTTAAGGTAATTCATCTCACATCAAATATTTATCAAGGTTTTGAGATTTTTTTTATTTATAAAAGAGGTTTCTACTTTGATTTGGCCCATATCTAAAGTTACTAAACTTGAAAATTATCTATACATATTAAAAGATAGGTAAATTTTTTTATTTAAAAATAAAAAAATTAAAATAAACGGGTTAAGTGTGTCGACACGTGTAACTTGTTTAATAAATGAGTTGAGTTTGAGTTTTGAAACTTGATACGATTAGTTAATAGTGTCGGGTTAGGGTTCACACATATTTTCAAATATGTATGCCTTGATACGACCCGAATATGACTCGATAACACGAATTGACACCCATATACCTATCCCAATGATTAGGCGGGCTTTGCTTGGGACTCGGGTTAAGTTTTGAGATTGCACATTATAAATTTTCAAATATCACCACTCATTACGAGGTTAAGCAAAATGTTTTTTATACCACAATGAGGAGTTGAAATCGAATTTACAATAATTACACGAAAAATAGTCAGTTGCACCATTTTAAAGAGAATTTCGGTCTTAAGAATAAAAAAATGTTTCTTATGTGCAAGATTAACACTTTCTTGACTTTTTATTTTTATTTACATAGTTTGTAGATCTCATTTGTTATATACTGAGTAATACTCTAGTTTTAAACAAAATTACTTTTAAGCTCCTTCATTTCCCTCTCCCTTCCTTTCCTTTCCATTCCATCTTTATTTTTAAATCAAATTCTCATTTCTTCTTTCTTTTATTTTCTTTTAATTCATCCAATTTAAACACATTGTAATTATTATCTTTTATTTTACTTTCTTTCAAAAACTCAGAGAAAAGTCATGAAATCATCATTGGGGTTAGTTGTCTTGCTAACCAGTAAAATTTTAATGAGTAATGATGTAACATAGTATAGTATTGACGGAAAAAAATAAAGAAAAAATTTAATTTCAATGTCAAATTGTCAATTAAAGAGTTATTTTTTTTGAAAAACGGGAACAAGATTTTTTTATTTGTATTTTATAATTTTAAAATTGATACTTATTCTCGTTTAATCGAAGTAAAACTAAGACTACGTTTGGTACGCTGGAATGGAATATGACAGGAATGAAATAGCATCAGGAATGGAATAGAGTAGGAATGGAATAGGAATAATTATTCCATTCTTTTGTTTGGCTGAATACCTAGTAATGGAATGATAATTTCATTCCTGTGTTTGGTTTGAACAATCAAATTGTTGGAATGGAATGAGAATAATTAATTCCATTCTTTTGTTTGGATACCTAGTAATGAAAAAAAAAAGTTCAATCTACATTTTTTTTATTGTCAAAAAAAAATTTATTGGGAGAAAAAAAATCAACTTGCATTTGTTTTATTGGCAAAAAAAAAAAGTTAATTCAACCTGCATTTGTTTTATTAGCAAAAAAAAAGAAGAACTTATATAGTCATCCTGGTTTCACGTACAAGTTAACTTCTTATAATTAATATTTAATAAATTAATAATATTTATAAATTAATAAATTTTTAAGAAATATAATTAGTTTTATGATAAATAATTAATAATTATATTACTTAATAATTAATATTTTTTAAAAATATATCTTTTATAATATTAATTATTAAAAAATTAAAATAATTATACATATATTTATATATATCTTATTTATAATATTTTTGGCAAATATATTTGTAATTTTATTTAAATTAGAGTTAAATATATTGTAATTCATCTATATGTATGAAATATTTTTTTATTAATAAAAGTATAAGAAAATTTATAATTATTAATTTTAATAATTAATAAATTTTTCATCCACCAAGTTTATTAATTATAAGAAAATTAACTGTACTTGTAGTCGTGGGCTGTAGAGATGGATGGTCATTCCGTTAGGAATGGAATGGGCATTCCTTAGGTTTTATCAAGGAATGCTTATTCCTGTGATAAGAGGAATAGCCATTCCGAACGGAATGGTCATTCCATCATGTTTAAGCATACCAAACGTAGGAATGGAATAGGAGCAGGAATGCTCATTCCATTCCTGCTTCCATTCCTACGTACCAAACTTAGCCTAAGAGACAGGTTTTATGTGCACTAAACCTAAATCACACAGGAATTAAATTAGAGACATGCATGTTGATTGTTTGCGAATTAAAGAGTTGGGCTATTGAAATTGAATACTTGATAGAATATTCCAACCTTGCAAAAGTCAGGCACAATCACGGAAACCGCCAAACCACCATCCCACACAGATGCCACGCACTCTTTCCCTATCTCTAACCCAGCATTTTTTTACGAGTAACTGCCAATCCACCACCATAAAAGACTAAAAATTTCCTCCACTTTCGTTTCTTGTCTCACACATACTCTGCCCTCTGCTCTGCCTTTGCTTCTTCATTATCTTGTAATATTAGTCATCTTCTTTCAGTTCCAAGGGAGCTTAATTGAGCTTTCCTAGCCCTCCACTTTATTTGCCCCAGGGTAAGAGCTCCCAATAATTGCGTGTTTCCTCTGTACTGGTGCTTTATGTATTTTCAAAGCCATATATGTTATTGAGTTGATTTTGCTGGAAGAAAACATTTTGAAATTGAACTCTGTAGAATGTAGTTTTCTTTCAACATTTTTTTTAAAATTATCCTCTTAAACAGAACTATGCTTATTTGCCAATTCTACATGGTCTTTCAAAGGTGCTTCACACTATTCTGAAGTTGGGTTCTTGACAATTGTTTTTCCCCCCTTTTCTTTTCCTTATTTTGGTCCAATTGAAAGGGTGGTTGTTAAAATCTTTGAGTTCCTTGTGCTTGTAAAGAATTAGAAATATGTGAAAGAATTGCTTTTGAACAGTTTCTTGTTTTGAATAGCTGAGGTAGAAATGAAAAAAATAAATTATGAATTGCTTTACTACTTTACCGTAATATTTAAAATTTATTTGCACTAATTTTCTGATAATCAATTTGTTAATGGTGAAAGCATTTGCAACGAAAGTTTGATTGCTTTCTCTTTGCTTTTATTAACGGGTCAAATATATTGTAATGGCAGGTTGTCTATTCGGGGAGTTTGAATTCTGTTCCTAAAAGTTTGTGCAATAATCTAACTTGGATATTGAACTCGGTGAAATGGCTCAATTTGGACAAGCTGCTGCTTTTAACTTGAGCGGCCAATGCAATGTGATCAACTTTTGGAACTCAAGTGCTAAGTGGAGATGTGGTTTTTGTATTGGTTCGGAGCAAACCAATGCACTTGCATTTGGAGGTAGTGATTCCATGGGCCATAGATTGATAATTCCAAATACACATGCTGTTAGAAAAAGACCAAGGAATAATGTGTGACCTTTGCAGGTCTGCTTTCATAAATTTTGTTAAGTGATTTGGTTTCAGGAAGTCAGTGTTAATCTATTACAATGCTATTAGTTATTTAATTATATATTGTGCAGGTGGTTTGCATTGACTGTCCAAGACCAGAGCTTGAGAACACTGTTAATTTCTTGGAAGCGGCTTGCTTATCTTCATCATTTCGAACTTCCTCCCATATAGATAAACCATTAAATGTTGTAATTGCTGGAGCAGGTGAAGAAGAATATTTCTCACTCTCTCTCTTTGATAAGTCAAATTTTCATTCTATCTCAAATAAAGTTTCCTTTTCGTATCTTGAGAAAAAAATTCTTTTATATACATATGTGTGTGTGTGTATATATTTATCTTTGAATTTAAGGAACTCTGATGCTCTTTAATTTACGGTATTTATCTGATTTATTGCTGACTTGTTTTAATGTTTTCTTATTCAAATATTGTACACTGTTACTCTTTTAGTCTGTTTGCAATGCGTGTAGGGCACATCTCTCTGGTTAAGTAGAGTATGTGCTTAATTAGGAACTCCTTGATGCTATTATCTTAGTTAGAATGGTCTGACTCATTGTGTGTTCGTGCATGCAAGTGAGCACCAGATCTCTTTTGTTATATCGAGGTATTTGCTATAATAGGAGCAGCTTGCAATTGCTAACTTGGTTATTGTTTTGTGTGTGTGGTGTACATTACACCTTGCTATTTATTGATTTGGTTTTTGCGGTCTGAACTCTGTTTGTGCATGTGCACACATGTGTTCATTTTAGACAAGGTTGTGTTAGGTGGAGATTCCCTGTCAGCTGAAGATGAGTGATGAAATTTGAGTGCTGGATAGCTCTTTATATAACACTAGTGCATTAACCCTCTTTATAAATGTGTACAAATACAACTTTAAACAATTAAATGTTGGATTTCTCTTCAAGCTTGCAAAAAAAGACCCTGGGTTAGTTTATTTTAACTGCTTAAATGCATAAGCGGTTTCTCAATGATGTTCTTTTGTCCATGAGATTTTCTTATTTACATTTTCATGCATGTATTGTTATGTATTTGAGATTATGCCTCTTCAAATTGATCATCCTAAACATATATGAAAGACCACATATTGCATTCAAAGAGTAATTTATCTTATAAGATCTTCAATGGTTGTGATGCGAATTTATAATATTTGACATGATTGCAGGTTTGGCTGGTTTATCTACTGCAAAATATTTGGCAGATGCAGGTCACAAACCTATATTGTTGGAAGCAAGAGATGTTCTAGGTGGAAAGGTTTTTGAGATGCTCTATTTTTTTCCCCACTTTCAGTTCCTAGACCTAGCTGGTGCTTGTATTGTTCTTGAATTCCTTGTTGTGTCACCCTATAAAAAAATTTGAATTAGGGACTTTTCAATGATTGGAAAAAGATAATTTGTTCTTTACCCTGAGTGAGAGTAGTCAGTTTTCATCTGTTAATTAACTGGAAGAAGTTTTTAGTTTTGCTCAATTTTACCTAAAACAACTTATATTGAAGGTTTGTGGTGATGATTGAGTTTTTTTCTGCAAGTCCGTTGTTTCTGCAGGAATATTTTGGATTTTACTTGAGAAAAGAATAAATTTCAAGTGCAAATAGTTATTTTTTCCCTTGAATTTAGCCTATGAGATGTGATGCATTTCATAGAACTTGTGGTACCCTAATGGAAGCAATTTTTCTGTAAAAATCTTCGTAAGAACTATTTCTGCCAAGCAAATGGTGTCTGGGGAAATTGGAGAACATCATCATTTTCCCTTAAAGACTTGAGTTGGTGTCTCTTTTCCTTGAAACTTGCCCGATATCCAAACCTCCTATATAGATTTAAGTGGCTGTTTCTGACCTTGGTCCAGAGTAATGATATGTAACAAATCTCTTGATTTGAAGGTGATCTGAGAAGGGCTTGCTGCTTCATTGAAACCCTTTTGAAATAAGGTTCCCAATTTGATCTCCCTTTCTCTTAACTTGACATTTTTCTTTTAGAGTTGCTGCAAGTAACGCCAAAATTGAGCAACCTTGGGTCCTTCTTCATGTTTGGTAAATAGTGGATTATTATTTATGGGCAAGTTGATTGTCGATGCCTCCTTACCAATTCTTCTGCTTTCAGAAGGATGAATCACATCCACAGTATTCCTTTTTCACTTGAGGAATATGCAAAAATGTTCAAGAAAATGGAGGAGTTTAATTCTGGCCATTTGAGATATACCGGGGGTGCCCTTTTCTTTGACCTTTCTAAGGTAACAAACATGTGTGAAATGCGCTCAAGACAAATCAATCGCCTCATCTATGTTGGTTGATGATTTGGACCCAGGTTCTGCTCAGTTAGAGATTTTTTGTCTCTCAAACCTTCTAGATTATTAAATCGAACTCTCATTCTTCAGAGATCAATTGAGGGCTTAGACAACTTAGTATAGAGATTAATAATGTACAACTAATTGGGCAAATTATTGGTAAATGGTGCAGTGCTTTGTACAGTCTGAGGTGGAAAGCGTGTATCTAATGGTGGACATGCTTCATATGTCAATTACAAAAGGGTTTCAAGGTCCAGCATCTAAATTAAATCACCAAACCTTTAAATTTTAACCATATGAATCTCTAATATTACTCTCTTTATTCACCAATTCTGTTCAAATATTTTCTCTCTCTTCCTCCTAATGGATGACCAAACCACGACAACGGAAGTGGTTTTGTTTTGCTGAAATTTATGATCTCTCTCCTAGCAGTGTTAAAATTTATGATATCTCTTCCTCCTAAAGTATTTTAGACCTGAATTAAGTAACTTAACCTCTCTTTCATATCATATACTATATTATTCTGTGTAACTTTTAAGAATTATGAGGTGTTTTTGGTAACACTGAAACTAATATGAGGGTTAACCCTTTATTTTGGTGGAGCCTTTGCTTATGAGCTGTGCTAGTTGATTGTGAGACTGCCCTGCATTCTTTCTGAAGTGCATGAATGAATTTATGTTCCACCTTTTGTTTGGGTAATGTGTGGTTGGTTCCTGTGATACCATGGCATCATGTTTACTTGAATGGGCTCATCTGGATTGATGTACGACCTGGTCCTGATATTAATGTTTTAAGCCAAGTTTTGTTATCTGTTTTTAGAGTGTCACATTATTTTGTTGAGGGGAGTCTGTCCTTACTGTCAGAACTCTCTTGGAGAATACTTCTCTTTCTGTGTTACATTATTTAAAGTCTACTAGATACTTGTTGAAGGTTTATATTCGATCTTTTGTTTTATTATCTTTGGCTGTCAATCAGAAGAGAGATACTTCATTTGGGGACCTTTTTTTTTTTTTGTAAATTTAACCAATTTGTTTGAAATCTGTCTGTGTGTGTGTGTGGTGTCAGAGTTTTATTGGGCTTGAATGAGGAGTTTTATGGACTGAATTTATATGATTGCGGTTAATATCATATTCTGAAACATACTGTTCTGATATAATTCATAGTGAAAACTTGAGGGAGACTGTAGAATAAATTTAGCTTCCTACTCAGTTTTTCTTCTATAGATGAAATGTTTCTTTGTTGTAGTAAATATTGGTCTCTCTTTGCACAGGTGGCTGCATGGAAAGATGATGATGGAGACTGGTATGAGACAGGCTTACATATATTCTGTAAGTTTAAGTTGGGAGTTTTCATAGTTTGTGATTTTAAATCGTTGTAATGTATAGGATCATTGTTTATGTCTTGTTTACATTCTTTCATGTAGATTTTTCTTCCATGAAATCCTCTGTCACCTTTTATCTTCTGTAGATGATGTTGCACATAAAATTTCCACAAATTTAAAGAAACATTTTAATGTCTTCTTTGTCCATCTTTTGTCTAAAATGTATATTTGGGTGCCTTATGCTGATGCATAATCTTTTACATTAGATGTTACATAATTAAAATCTAATATTTGTTGAAACTGGTTGTATCATGTATGGTTTGCTTGAAGTTGGTGCTTACCCAAATATACAAAACCTGTTTGGAGAACTTGGTATTAATGATCGGTTGCAGTGGAAGGAACATTCTATGATATTTGCAATGCCAAGCAAGCCGGGAGAGTTCAGTCGATTTGATTTCCCTGAAGTTCTACCTGCACCATTAAATGGTAAGAAATTCATTACCATCATTATAGTAATCAAGGCATGTGCACCTTCATGCGGGACTGCCAAAGTTTGTTTTAACATTTATAACTAATCCAGTGGAGCTATAATGCAAATGATAAGTTGGCTGTTTTTTTTTTGGTGTGAATAAGTTGGCTGTTTGAACTTGATGAAGTGAACAATACATGTATTATTTTTGCATGATTTATGCTATGAACTTCATCTACATTTAACTCCATTAAAATTACTGTAACATATGTTTTATCTACATTTACGTTATATTTTTCTTTATTTTTTTATATATCTTAGTATCATACATAAAATTTCTTATCTTTATCAAGGACTTTTCTTTTGGTGATTGACTGCTCATTTTATCCTCATCGTTGGTTTCATATAGTTGTTTAGTCATTATTAATAGTAATGCCAGGGATAAAATTAATATCTGGATTTTGTAAAGGTTTAGAATGAAAGCATGACTTTTAATGTGTTAAAATGTAAGGTTAATTTCTTCAGCTCAAGGAACTATGGAAGTTTATTAACACTCAAAAGTCAAAACCATGCTTCGATGCAAAGCACGATGCTCCAACATTTTTTAAATTGCTCAAAATAGTTAACTGAGTATATGGTTATGTTACTACTTTTGTGGCTTAGATCTTTGAGAGGAAATTTATCTCATCCCTTGCAGGTAACTTGCATTATAAGTGGACCATATTAAATGTTGACAACGCATTTCTTTTTCTGTTGATTTCCTATGAATATAATTGATATTGCTTTCTGCTCTATTTTTACTTTATATTTCTTGTAAATGTCATTTGCAGCAATATGGGCCATCTTAAAGAACAATGAAATGCTTACTTGGCCTGAGAAAGTCAAGTTTGCAATTGGACTCTTGCCAGCAATCATTGGTGGCCAGGCCTATGTTGTGGCTCAAGATGGTTTAACTGTTAAGACTGGATGAGGAAACAAGTATGGTAGTTATTTTGATCATGCATGCTCAGTTTCAGGTTTATGTTAGTAGACAGATTAATATGGCTGTCAGATTTGCCTTGAGTTCTGAGTTTGACCAGATTGCAAGGGTACATCTTGTGTACGCTTCATAATGTTAACATTTTTCCCCTTCTGTTCCCAGGGAACTTTGTGCGTAACTAATGCTTTTTATTTTCTTTTATTTATTTTTTCTTTTGATAAGTGACTAATGATTTTCTATTTTTCTCCACGTTAGGGCATACCAGATCGAAGTAACTAATGAGGTGTTTATCACCATGTCAAAGGCATTAAACTTCATAAACCCTGATGAGCTTTCAATGCAGTGTATTTTGATTGCTTTGAACAGATTCCTTCAGGTTTAATAATCTCTCTCTCTCTCTCTCTCTCTCTCTCCCCCCCCCCCCCCCCCATATGATGGTTTACTTAAAATTTCATTTTTTTACAATATATAAGACCGGAGTTAAGATTATTGATAGTTTTTATTTCAATATAAGTAATGCAACAGTGAAGTTAAAACCAAGCTACTTCACATTTTTCACAGATTTTCCCTTTTCTTTTCCGGGCATCTACACCTACTTATATAGGGCCTCCATTTCTATTACTTGTATACTGCTGTCATTTCCTTGTTTCTTTCATTTTTTTCCTTTCCTTTTTCCCGCCTGAGATCACATTGGAAAGAACCAAATAGTTGGATAAAGACAGGCTTAGTTGAGTTATCACAACAGGAAGAGTACTTTTGTGAGTAAAAATGAAGTTCTTTTCATTATCAATGCCAACACCTGTGGGCATTCCTAATGATGAATGTATGCAGTATAAGTAGTTACATGCCAACTAGGATTCTTGATCGGTTCAAGTTGTACTGAGAGCAAAATTTTAAATTTTGCTTTGAAATACTAAATGTCTTATTTGTTTAAAAACAACATATCTTGAGGTCTTTCTTTGAAGATTTTCAGTAGTTTTTTATAATTCAATTCACTGTTGTAGGGACCATTTAATATGCATGTCCAATATTTCATATGAGAAATGAGAATAACATGAAAACAATGTTCTTCTTACATGATACTAGCTAATTCAAATATTTATAAATAAATCAACAGGAGAAGCATGGTTCCAAGATGGCTTTCTTAGACGGTAACCCTCCGGAGAGAATTTGCATACCAATGGTTGATCATATTCAATCACTGGGTGGTCAAGTCCGACTTAATTCACGAATTCAAAAGACTTGAGTTGAATAAAGATGGAACTGTGAACAGTTTTGTATTAAATAATGGGAATGTAATTGAAGGAGATGCTTATGTAATTGCCACTCCATGTAAACTACTTACTCTTCTTTTAGATTATATAACATTCCCCATATTCATAAGCGAAGCCTCCTTAATATTGCTGATGACTTTTGTTCCAATCAGTTGATATCCTGAAGCTTCTTTTGCCTGAAGACTGGAAAGAGATTCCATACTTCAGAAAATTGGAGAAATTAGTTGGAGTTCCAGTTATAAATGTTCACATATGGTTAGTAACGGATTCAATTTCCTCAATTCGCACTTCTTTTCAGCCCAGTGTATGTCTTTTACTTCCTTTTATGAATAGAGTTGGTCAGTGATACTGTCATTCCTATACATGCTATGCACTCTTTTCAGCCCAGTGTATGTCTTTTACTTCCTTTTATGAATAGAGTTGGTCAGTGATACTATCATTCCTATACATGCTATGCACTCTCAATCCTGTAGCTTGATATTTAATTTCATGTCACAGTATACAGTATACATTTAATTGGGATAAGGCTTTGTTGAGTTGAGTGGAGTATCAGCATACGTCAATTGCTTGTGGTTGGAGGCAATGCATACTTTGATGTGTACAACTTAATCACTGATGATGGTTGATATGTTACCTCAATGAGTTGGTAACATAGGTTGACTTCAATGGCAGGTTTGACAGGAAACTGAAGAACACATACGATCACCTACTTTTCAGCAGGTTCTGTTCATACACAAAATATCATCCCTCTTATCTCAAATAAGCTGTGGTATTGAGAAATATACATTTCTTTTGTTTCTGCAAAATGTTTATCTGGCTCAGAAAAATAAAATAAAAAAAAATATCATCCCTCTTATCTCAAATAAGCTGTGGTATTGAGAAATATACATTTCTTTTGTTTCTGCAAAATGTTTATCTGGCTCAGAAAAATAAAATAAAAAAAAAATTGTTTGTCTCAGGGTTTTGCATGTCTTCATACTTACCAGTTGTTGAGTCCTGTGAGTGATGATGTGCATTTGACCCTAACAGTGCTTGAACTTCACAAAATTCATTCTTCCAATATACAAAGGACAATCTGAACTGCTAATGTAGTGTTATGGGACCACTGCTTGGGACTCTTGTAAAGGGTAGATTTAACCATTAAGCTTATTCTACAAAAAAAAAGCTCACATTTTTTTGGGGGATTCTTGTGTAATTTGCGGAGAACATGTCGTGTAAGAATCTTGGTTTGTAGGATCGGCTGATCAAGATATGGTGCCAATATTCCCCATGATTGCATATGCAATTGGTGGATCCCATTTTTATGATCTCGTCTATGTTTCCCCAAGATTGTCGAGGATTGCTTCTTTCACTTCAGTTTCCATGCCTTTAATAGAATGCAATTGTATCAATTTCGCTTATAAATCTTATACAATCCTCCATATTTGTTTATTTTCATGCAGAAGTCCCCTTCTCAGTGTGTATGCTGACATGTCTGTAACATGTAAGGTAATAGTTTTTATCAAATCATTTTAATAATCCCTTCCATCTAATTTTTGCATTTCCAGCCAGAAGCATGCCAATATGAGCACGTATATTGGACGCATGCTACTCTTTTATATTGTTTTTGTTGATATGAAAGGCCTAGAACACATTATAGGCTTTTGAAGTTGAACCTTAACTATCTTGTATGTTGTTGATTAGGGTTCACTTCTATCCTCTAGGAAATGGAAAGAACATATTGTTTGGGACTGGACAAGGCCATTGGTCAGTTTTTCTTATTGTCGACAGATGGGGGTAGTTGTGTTGGTATGCTACCACATATAGGAATCACAGGGACATGAATTATTCTTAAATTTCACTCTATTCAACACATATTTTTCATCATATTGATGGTTGAAAACAGCACCTGTCTCCACAAGTTTCCTTGGATTTCATATATTGACATCACTCCATTCATTTTTCTAATCTAGGTTTATCAAAACTGAATGTGGTTTGTTTTTTCCTCACAAGTATGCTTTATTATTTTCTTGTTTTATGCAGGAGTATTACAATCCAAATCAATCTATGCTGGAATTGGTTTTTGCACCTGCAGAAGAATGGATCTCACACATCGACTCAGAAATTATTGATGCTACAATGAAGGAACTCGCGAAACTCTTTCCTGATGAAATTTCTGTAGATGAGAGCAAAGCAAAAATAGTGAAGTACCATGTTGTTAAAACACCAAGGTTAGAAAATCCATTTCTTTTCAGAACCTTCACTTTCAGTGGGATCATGGAAATCATGAATTGACGTTACCAGGAGTAATATGTTTCTTTTTCTATCGTCCTTGACATGTAGTAACTGGATTTTTCACCATCATATCATAGTACTAAGACACTAAGGTAGAGATGAAATACAACACTCAATTTCTGGTGCTATCAAAAAATTTCTATATATATTTTTCACTTTAAGAGATTTCTTACCTATATATGAACATGTATTCAACTTCAGATAACAATATCCTATACCAATACAATACATGCCTCCATGTTTGTTCAGTAGAAATTACTTTGAATCCATGAAGGATAATGGGCACTGCAGTTAGGCATTTTTATTTTTTTTAAATACCTCCCCCCCCCCCCCCCTCTCTCTCTCTCAACCCAGTTGATTCTTCTATTTCAGATCTGTCTATAAAACTGTCCCAGGCAGTGAACCTTGCCGTCCCTTACAAAGATCTCCTATAGAAGGATTCTATTTAGCTGGTGATTACACAAAACAAAAGTATTTGGCATCAATGGAAGGCGCCTGTTCTATCGGGAAAGCTTTGTGCACAAGCTATTGTCCAGGTAATCTATCAGACTCAATTATCTATCTTAGGTGTGTATGCTGGTAATTTCTCACTAGTGACCAGACTAATTTGAGTCATATTTCTTAAGTGGGTATGGAGTTTTATATTTACCTATAAAATGTTCATGGGCAACAGATGTGAACACCTCTCATGTTGGGAGAGAGAGAGATGGTGTATACATGGCAAGATGGAAGCTAAAGATGTTGGGTTTTGAGAAAACTATCACAAATACCAAAATCACAAATGTGACCAATTCCAATATTCCATTTAATAGGATAGAATGGATATATAATTCATTAAAAAACTTTGTTTTGACCGTATTAGGATAGGGTAGATATTTAAGTTATTGCAAAATTTGTCTTGACCACTAGTTCTGGTTAGAGTCCATTATCGATTTTGAATTGAACATCATCCTGCTGCTTATCTAGATATTTTCCCAACTCGAGCCTATGATTTAGATTTGTATAAAACTGTTTAGAGAATCTTAGCTAGACTTGTAGAGTTACTGTAGAGTTTGTATTCGTTTGTGTTCAGGGTTATAGCACAAACCCAAGCTCAAGTCTTTGGAGCCTGAGCTTTAAACAGTTTGCTTACTGTCATGTTAAAACAAACAAATATAAAAAAAAGAAGTAAAAATGCCGGATGTTTTTTTGTGCACCACTCGGCCCTCATGCATCAAATTATGCAGGATTATGAGTTGCTTCTTGCTCGGGGGCAAAAAACGGTAGCTGAGGCGAGCTTTGTCTGACAAAACCATCCGAATTGGAGGCAAATATTTGTTACAATACCCAAAGGTCGTCGAAAGATCAGAGAGGGCCTATGGATAAACGGTATTTTAGGAATTTAAATACCATCTTGACTGAAAAAAGTTGGTAATTAATGCAACAGCAAGCTCTTTGAAAGTCAATCTTCTGCCCTTGGAAGCACTGCTATTAGCTCTTCAAATGTGAACCTTGCCCTGGTGGGAGATGTTTCCACTTGCTATTTTGTTATATCTTTTGTAAAATGCTCTATGTATTTGTCTAGTACTATAGTGTTTACATTATTGTACCCAATATCAAAAGGTAAATCCAGTTGAGAAGATTTGCAAAATCTTTTTCTAGTTTGTGCACTTAAAGTATATGCAGATTAATGATATACTAATGATGAAAAGTAGTGATTTGTAAGAAAAGCATTTCCCTTCATGCCATTGATGTTTTACATATAACAGCTGAGCAACCAGATTTATGGAGATACACATTGACTGGACCAAATCATGACAAGTGGAAAGGATAAACATGGGGTGAGATCTAGATGCCAAATCTCAATATACAGGTGGATTTTTTTTTTTTCTTTATAAAATCTTGTATGCTGAATTCTTGTGCATTCTTTTACGTAAAGAGTAATGCTATGTATAACGAATTTTTTTAACATATTTTTTCATTTCTAGACATGAGGTAATAAAGTTTACTATAATAAATATATGTAGGATCATTTGTTTGTATTTAGAAGTAAAAAAATGTATTGTCAAAATCCGTTATATATAACATTTTCCTTGGTAAAAGTCATTACAACTCCCGTATTAACCAGATATCCGTTTTGGAAAATTTGTCCTAGTGAGCATGGAATCACTTCAATTAGCCTACAACCATTATTTGGGAGTTTTTTTAGACATGGGTCCCATGACATAATAGAGGGCATGGTGTTTTCAGTCCAGAGAGATGGATAGAGACTAATTTTCAAGTCCCTTGAAGCAAAGATAGCTGTAATATGCGAGAGGGCGTCATCAATATAGTTTATGAACCATATATATGTCATGTAGAAGTGATCAAACAAATAATAAATCGATATCAAATAAAAAAAATAAACAAAACATACAAAGAAGACACAAAATTTACGTGGTTCGACAACGTTTATGAACAGCAATGATCAATTTATTATATATCAAAGAGATTATTACAATAGTAAAAAATTTTAAAACTCGAAACTCCATTTTTCTCTCAACGACTGCTATCTACGCATAAGTCAGAACCCTACAAGACAATATACTCGTATATTTATTTGAAAATGAAAAAAAATAGTTGAAATTAAAAAAATGTAAAAAAAAAAAAATGAAATAGGCAGTCTTGTCATTTTGAAAAAATTGATTGGAGAAAAATATTTTTAGTTTGTCAAATAAAAAAAGAAGAAGTGACTATCATTATCAAAAGTTCAAGAAATATTCGTCAGAAAACTTAAGAGATGTCAGTATATTTATTCTAAAAAGAAAAGAATAATTTTTTAAAGCTAAATGAAGTGATTAAATTGTATATCGAACCTTTTAAATCATACATGCATGTACCAAGGGAACAGTAAAGAAAATAAAAAAACTAAGATCATAATTAAGGTTCTGTATTAATTAAGTTGCACCTCCATGTTGTCCAAATCCATATTTAAGGTTCTGTACTTGATTAATAGCCAGCTAATTGGCTTTCAAAGTATTTGTTCTTTAGTCATATGATGGGCTTTTTTGAATTAATAACTAGCTCCTTGTTCTAATTAAATGGTAGCTTTTGCTGCACTCTTGGACATTCATTGTATTGGGATCAATTGTGAACTAAACTAATGAAACCACTTACTAAAGAGAATGTTCGTGGAAGGAACACTCTCTTTGGTTTTATTGGAACTGTTATTCAGTCTCCCAACACCTTGGAACTAGGATATATATGCATGAATGTTTTGAACTATATATAAGGGTTATGGAGGATATGCATGAATCTTTATGAATATATATAAACTGAATCTCGTGATGATGGATTAATGAAATATATGTATGTACAAGTTGCTAACTTATTGAGATGTTGAAAATGGTGGGAACTGGGAAGCTTGGCATGAGCCATTTAAAGTTTAAGTAACTCTTCATCAACTTCTATACAAGTCCTTTTCCAAATGCAATGCAAAATGAACTTTGTTAAAACCAATCCTTCCTGTCTAATCATGATTGTGTAGCTGGATTAAATGGCCAAAACCACCTATTTTAGAAATGCTATTTAGTGGGTTCCATCAAAGTGCTTAACACACGCTAAGTCTTCCGTTCAAATTTCACTAAGTGTGTATTCCTTCGGAAGGCCACTGGCCTTATATATATCCGATATGTGTGGAGAGCTGATTTTGTGTGAGTTCGGGAGGGTTAATTCTAAGTCTTCTAGTCGCTCAGGTAGATTGTTATCTAATTGGATAGAGGTGATAGAGGGTTTTCACATATTATCAAAAAAAAAAATTGTTATTGGGTGCCATCATTGCTAGTCAAAAACCAATCTTATGCTAATAGGATTAATTATATACCATTAAAAATTTGAAATGTTTTATCACTTGTTTCCACTCCATTGTGCCAACATTCATATAGGAGAGAGAAAAAAGTTAGAATTAAAGAAACCTCTTTATCTATATCGCCTGTGTTCCAGCTGTTCACAAAACCTTGATCTTACATCTGGATTCTGTACTAATACTTAAAAGTTTGATTTATTTAGGAGTTGAAGAACCAAATCTATGAAGATTGAGGTTGTCTGCAGAACAGACCAAAACGTGACACAAGGAAAGAATAAACAAGGGGTTGAGATAAGACACCAAATTAAATCTCAGTGACAAATTAAGGAATGAATAAACAAGGGGGTTAATATATGACACCAAATCTCAGAATCCACATGGCAAAATCTGGCTATCTCCAAAATCTTATGACCTTCAAAGTCCTTGCTGTCCATGGTCAAGTCTGGAGATTGTATAAATCTAGAATTATAATTAAACTGCCTTTATTACTAAGTTTAACAAGAAGACAGAAAGATTATTTAAACAAGAATGAAGACAGGAGGCTCAGTGGTGTAGTATGTCTCTTTAATCCATATATATTCAAGTTCAATGATTATATATATGTATAGTCTTATATACAATTATATGGACCAGAGTGGACTACAATTAAATATTTCTTGCGTTCGTAAAAACATTTGAGATATATATAGCAAATATTATCAAATAGCAACTCAAAGATACTTTTTAAATTTATTAAATCGAAGAAATAAGAGGCTCTTATAAATTGTTCTTTGCAAAGAACAGAAGAGTTTGGCCTTCACCACTAACTCTACCATCACCTTTGTTATAGGTGTTAACCCCTTAACTATGCAATTATCTTAAAACAGTGCTTTTGTTCATGATATATATATATATATATATATTATTTACTCAGAATATTTTTCACTTTGCCATGCAGCAAAAAAAGATATCAGAATTACCATTCAAATTAAACATGACAACACCAAGGTTCCGGCTTAGACTTTGGAGATCAATGAAAATTTATATACTTCTTTAATTTACTATTTCTTTGACAGTTGGAGTCTTTGAAGTTGATACATGATCCAATTTCTTGACTGTTAATTAACTCATGCATTTTTTTATGCTGAAATAAATCCACTCATCTTATTCATAATTTTTCTTCATTTTGTGTGTACATGTGTGTTATATTCAAATATATATTTGTGTGTATGTATTATTCGAATATTTATGTGTGTGTGCACGTGTGTGTGTGTGTGTGAGAGAGAGAGAGAGAGAGAGACTGGCTCGGGGTTGCGAGCCAAGGTGGAAACCAACCAAAACTGCCTCCTAATCCAGCTTAGTATTGAGATTAGCAGGCCGACACCCTGTTCCCATAGCTCCTCCTTTGCTTTGTCTTGATTGAGCAGCCTTCCTTTTCTCATGCCTCCTTTGCCACTTTTCTAATTAATCTACTTGCAATCAATTCCATAAAAAGAAAAAACAATCATCCCTTCTAGTCCACTTTACGTATATATATATATATATATATATATATATATATATATATATATATATATAAAAATCCATGCCCACGTTCACCCCCTTCCTTGTTAGAAAAACAATGCTGAATCTACACCTTTCCATGCAAATCCCTCAGTTTTCGAACCTGACCATGTTCACTCCCCCTCCTAACTTTCAAAACCCCAGTCAACCCTTTTCTTTTTCCTATAAATACATGCCTTTTCTTACCCTACCCCTCTCAGGGTCTAGCTCCATCTTGTGAGCTTTTTTTCCTATCACTTTCCTTCTTCTTTTTTTCTTCTTCCCAGTCTATATCAACTACTTCCTACCATGGCCGAGCTCAAGCAGCACTACAAGAATGGCACTTGCAACCCTTCAAAGAGTAAGGGTCATGGCTTTCACAAGGAAGTGTGCTTCCTTGGTTAAGGAGCAACGAGCCCGAATTTACATCCTTCGCCGCTGCGCCACCATGCTCCTCTGCTGGTATATTCAAGGAGATGACTAGCCTGCAATTGCATCACTTCAAATTCCCTCCCCGGCCCCAATTAATTCTCTTTCATCTTTTCTTTTTCTAAATCCCGGATAGTACTTATATACTCACTGATACATGTTAGAGAAGCGTTACTAACAGATTTCAAAGGCAGTCCTTCTGAAAACAACAAGCAACGTCTTGTTTGTTCTTCTTTTTGCCTATTAGAAGGCTATTAGTAAAGCTTTGTTCCTAAGATGTGTTTGTGAGAACAACACTCGTCTTTTCTTCTTGTTGGCTAGCCTTGTCCATTAGGCCAGCCGGACTTGGTTCTATCCTATGAGCTCCTATATTCACTCTCTTCTCATGTGCCTTTCTTATTTCTTTTTGCCCTAATGGTGACACTACTCCATTTGGGTTTTTTGGGCACAAGAGAGAGGTTTATGGCCGCGCTCTATGCTTTTTGACAAACCGGGTATATATATCATGCATCAACACTGAGGTCCAAGGGGAGATCTTTGCACCTTCAACATTGCCCAGAAGTTGGCTTGTGGCAGCGACGACTAGGGTTTAAAAATAACTCGTATACCTAAGTGCTCTTTATGTATATCTTACTCTGTAATTTTGCCCCTTTTTTCAACTATGTCATGGAGGAAATGTTCTGACCCAAAAATAAAAAATCCAACATGATTTATAATAAGTAATGGAGGGGAATAGTGCATGTATTACTAAGCAGCAATATGGAAAGCTAAGCTTGTATCCAACTTTAAAAATAAGAGTTTTATAATGCAATATTTGGATATGTTCTTCAATTCTAGTGCATATTTGATGGTAAAATTACTTCAAACTTTGTACATGAGGTCATGTTTTTTTTTTTTTTTTTGATACAAGGAACTATATGCTATTGTGAAAAATGGAACTCACACCAATCATGTGAGGAGTGCAACACTTGCACTACTTAGACCGGACATCGGTCTTCATAAAGTCATGTTAAAGAGACTAAATTAATTGGGAGAGAATTGCGAAGTTCTCGATCGATTTCATTGGTGTGTATCTTTCATGTGGTTCTTTACTTTACATCAAACTAAACCAAATACTCTATTGCTTGTGCTAGCTTCCGTCAATTTCTATACGTATCAATCAAGTTGCAAATGAAATGTTTCGCTATTAGCTAAGACATTGATCAAGTTGGAATCAGTATTTAAGATCACATTAATTTGGATTCAGCTCACGAAATCCATAGCTAAGTGATGGAATTACTAAATATGGTCACGTTGAGTAGGATTCTCATGTCAAGAACCATGCAACGTCAATACCCACCTGAGCATGAATGCATGAGCTTTTATTCAAATTCTGAACAATCCTAGGTCATGTTCTTTGACAGTTCAACTAGCAAATGTTATGCATGTTTCATTACAGTACTTAGGCATGCATTCAAACACGACCCATGCGAGATGGCGCTAGCCAATTTGGAGAAATTTTTTGGTATTTTGTACTTCAAGATCAAGTTCACATCTACTTCATTACATGCACCACATTGATTGACGTTGGCATGTGAATTGAAATGGTGACTCAGAATTTCATTTGGGTTTGATGCTCTTCAATAATCACTGGAATTTCTACTCAATTTTTTCAAATATATATATATATATATATATATATATTCACCTTTATCTCAAATGTTACTTATTTCATTTCCTGTCAAAAACCTTTTTCCTTCTACGCTTTTCCCTCCAAAAGCTATCTCTATCCAAATACATCACATTATATTTATGTGAAGAGCCTCTATCTGATCGAAACGTACTGAAACATCTCTTTGTCCAACCTCCAAATCAACGTCTTTCTCTTTCTCCCTCTTTCGGGCTTCACTCTCAATTGAAGACTGGGCGTTGCAGGAACCCTCATCGATCACCAGCCTTCCTTCCTTTCTCTCTCTCCTACTACAACAAACTCTCTTTCTGCAACGGCGTGAAACCCTCATCGTCGATGGTGACTCACCTTCTGTGAAGAGGATCACGAACCTTCCTTGCTTTCCTTCCCACCAAATAAGATTTTCCTCCACCATTTCTTTTCCATCTATTTTTTTCACTTTCCATCCAATTTTCTATGGAAGATTAATTGACAGTTGCAAATTTGGATTTGTAAATAGTATTTTATAAATTTGGATTTCAGTTTTTAAAAATGAATTTCGTATAGATTTGATTATAAGATTGGAGAGAATTTTTTAAGAATTTTGACTCAAATCTAAATTTGAGTACATATTTGAATGCCACTCAAGTTGCTCCAGCGGAGCAAAAATTAACTTACAGTCATAAACTTTTATTCGAGTCAAACCAAAAAAGAAAAGAAAATTAGACCGAATGAAATCGAAAAAGACCGAGGAGGAGAATTAAAGCCTCGACTCACCCTTTCCTATAGAAACATTACATAGGTTGTATAAAAAGTGGCCCCACGACTGGTTCAGTGAGAGCGATGAAATTATAACTGTGCTTAACTATAACTAAACTAAAGAGATAGGACTTCACAAGTATGAAGGGGAACTAAAGAGGTGACAAGATAGGGTTTTGAATAAGAGACCTTTTCATTTGGAATTTGCAACAGATACAAATGGAAAAGCATTCAAAAAACATTCCCGGAAACATATTTCGTCACTCAGACTTGTTATGCTATTGAACCTATGGCTTGGATTGTGAAATTGGATCAATGCTTCCCATTAAACAAGTAAACGATTCAAAAATAGATTTCTAAATGTAACTAAATCTTCAATTTACAAAATCTGATAGGAAAAATTATTTGCTATCAGCTAGGAGTTAGAAATACAGATTCATCGTGTAAATGTAATGATCAGGGGCAATAGTAGGCTTACATTTATATCCATCCTTCATGCAGGAACCAGTTGAATGTGGACTCAGATTGGCAATATTCAATTCTGACATCACTTATCATTCCAATCCTTGAACAACAGTAACATATAGAGAGGGACGTTCACTGCAGCAACGATAGTAAGCGTTTGGAATGTCCGAACCAATCTCCGGATCACCATATTCATCTTTGATTTGTTTGTTCTAGATGGTAATTTTGCCGTAGCATCCAACCCCATCTGTATATTCACATCCACAGGCCTTGAGGCATCTAGCTCCAGTGAGATCAGTTTTTTACCTGCTGACCTCATCACGGCATTGCCCCTGCAGACAGGTGGATCATATGATTTATCCAGTGTAACATTGTAACTCAAGCATTGAACTTTCTGCCAAGTAAATACAGACTCAAGTACAGCAGCAAGTATTACATTCCATATGTAAAAATCATAGAAATCATAAATATAAGAATATTACTCAGAAAAATCAGCGAACTTGTCCCTCATCTTGTACATGTGTTTTGCATGCCTAGTGTCAGTAAAATCAAGTGCGTGCACTAAACCTCCAGCAGTTATATTAATATTCTTCCAACTCCTTCAGTTAGTGACTTTTTTCTTTTCTTTTTGATATTTTATTATGTTTTATCGCTCTAGATTTGTCACCAGCAGGCGCATCCATCCAGAAAATCAGTTGGTTTTCTAGCCTACCAAGTCTCAAAGACCCAAACAAAATGCTTCTTTTTCAGTTGGTGAGAGAGTGTGCAACAAGAGGCAATAGATGATGAACAACCACGTTACCTAGTCACGTACATGTGCTTCATCAGTGCAATTTTCAAAAACTATCTTACCCGGGAACAGTTACTATGGGGAGTCAAGACGACACAAGGAGATAGAGTAGAACATCAAACTCAGATTCAGCCCTGGAAGTAGGCCTAGATAACTGAAATGCACCTCTCTACTGAAACTCTCTCACTTGAACTTGTAAGAGGGGGCTTCCAGGTTTTCTTGATAAGGTGCATTGATCCTTCCTGCATCCCAGATCATATCATACTCACAGTTCTCATCATCATTTTTCTCCTTTGTTCCACCTCTGAAAATGTGGGAACTAATTAGACTTCTGATATACCCCATCAAATCACCAAAATGATTTGAAAAGCGCATGCCACTTGTTGGCCAAAGGAGTGGGACAAGAAGGGTCAGAACAAACAAACAAAGATACCTGACATTTCAGCAAATGGAGTTCAGAATCAGAGCCAGCAAGAAATTGTATAGCAACAAATTATTTATTACCACGATACATTACCAAATGTATATGTATAGTTGCACTGGAAGAAAGCATAGATGAGTGGATATTGCATCTTCTGGACCGGAGGCATTCGGAAATGAAAGGTTAGTTGCAGATAATAACATGAATGACGGATATAAGTTCCCCTGCTGCCAGCTTATGGTCCCTACAGTGTGCTGCAAAATATCATTAATTAAATGTCATACCACCAGCAAAAATACTACCAAAAACTCAGGTGCTTACCTCTCTTATAGGCCCATGCTTAGACATGTGAGTAACTGTACACTGATCATGATCATGACCAGAGAGGATGAGTACCTGCAAAACTACAAATTAGTGCACAAAAGGTGAATCCCCTTAACCATTTAATTTTTATGTTTTTCTTCTCTGTTTTTTTCAGTAGTATTTTTCTGTTCTTTGTCATGCATCAAGGAGGGACTGGAGAACATACAGGTCTGATCAAATCCAGTAAGTTGTTTGTTGCTTCTTCAGTGATGTAATTTTGGTACCTGTACCAATGGGTCAACTGTCAAAGTTGCACCCTAAATTGCCCAACTGTACAAACTCATATAATCCCAATGTGACAATAACTGAAATAAAAGGGACAAGAAGTTTACAATATTTCTTGATTGTGAGCAGCCCGAGAAACCCTCTGAAAATGAAGAAATAGGGAAATTCGTTACTTCAATTACTGACATGTGCACATGCATTTAGATAGAGAATCCACCAACTCTTACAATGACTATGAAGGAACACGTCAAAAGTACTCATCACTAGAAAAAGTTTTTTTTTTTTCAAACCTCACACAACAAAATTTAAAAAAGAAGAAAGAAAGAAAATTATACCTGATTGATCACTGGGGAAGCACGCTGTGGACCACAGGAAGTCTCATCCGGCCGATACAACGGGATATGAGTCAATAGAACCCTTGGAGTTAAACTAGTATCTAGATGAATGCAGGGGACATTACCGACCCATTATCATGTTGTAAGTGCCAACTGAATAAAGTATGAAATTGTCGGTTAGTATTACATACCCTTGGAGACATTTTTTATAAAATTCCAGGTTGCAGAAGTCTGGCTTCCTTGTGAATGCCCTGTAGATAAGATATTCTCTTATGTCAAACTCTTTGTAGTAGCAACTATAGAAATCCTCTTATTCCAAGAACCAGGATAGGCACCATACATGCATTGGTCAACAGAACGAAACACTTGACATGCCATACACACCATGCTGGGTACTGTAGATGCAGCAAGGAGAGTACTCCTTGCAGATGATAAGAGATGATGTCAATCTAGGACAATAATTCTCAATATGAAACATAAAATAACAAGTCAACTAAATTGACTCATAATCTTCACTTACAGTGACAGCCTCATCTTAATTACTAGAAGTCAGCAACAAGATTTCTGTCACTCTTGGCTATCACAAGTTGACTTTTTCCATGTATGAGAATTGAAAATTGAAGTCAGAATTAAGGAAAATAAATTTGAGGAAGAAGATATCAAAGAAATTAGGTGGATAATCTGTTAACAATCCACATCTAGTAAGTACAATGACAGTCAATATTTTCTAGAGGGTGTTGGTGTCGGGGTTTGGTAGAGTGTTAGGGTGAAAACCAAGGTTGCCTTTTGGGGTTGTTGGGTTTTTTTTTTTTAATTTTTGGAGGGGAGAGGGGGGGGGGGGGGGGGGGACGAGAAGAAAGAGTGGCAACAGAGATATCCAAGGTGACCAAGATCTCACCCTTTATTTCCCAAAAAAGTAGGGATATGAAGTAGGGGAGAACCAATATTTATTGTATTCAGGGCAGCGGTGAGAATGTTTGAGGCAACAAGTCTAATAGAGACAGAGGCAACAAATTAGGAAAATATTTCTTAGAAAGGCTGTGTATGCAGAATGCAACACGGAAAATAATGGTTGGGCGTGGAAGCTCGAAAAACTGCCTGGTCCTGCACCCAACACAGGCAAGCACAAGGTGTTAGTGAAATGTGCTAAAGAGGTGGCTATACTGAGGGCAGAAATGTGGAGCAAGTTGAGATATCTAGGTCAATGTAGAGTACATAACCTAACCCCAGCCTTCAGGTTTTGAGATCCTAGACTAAGGTGTTGTATGCATTAGTCCAACAAGGGATCCAACATTTCTCACGGTAAGGTTGTGCAAGGTCCATCATTGAGAATTGATTTAATGCCTTTTAAACTAGACACATGTCACTCTCAGAATGAATAACTTATCAGTTAGAAGAGATTTACAAGTGCCGAGACCTAAATAGGAGTGGATTAATTGTCTCAATGTGCCATGTGGCAAATCGATAGGGCTTCATATATCAAGGTTATGTATGTTGCGTAAAAAGGTGGGCCCAATACCCACATTTTGCCCCTTGAGCAAGTGTCCTCGTGTATTATGACGCTTGTGCACATAATGCGGGGAACAAACTGTCTATTTTTCGTTTGATAGGTAAATCGAACACACTTTTCCCTTTGAGGAGACTTGAACCCTCAACATTCCATATGAGGAGGTGGATGAGGTACTAAACAAGCTATAGCTTGTTGATGTGAGCCTTTGGGATAGGGTATAATAGCAATTTCAATTGGGTAGGTACACCAGGTGCCAAAGCTTGGAGATGGAGTCAGAAACTTGTATGCTCCTGCAAGGCCTAAACCTCGACAAGAGTAACATAACCAGTGAGTACGAAGGTGGAGGTAAGGTAAAGACCATTACTGGTTGTCAAGACCCACACCTTCTTAGCACAATATTGTCCGCTTTGGGCCTGCGGCCCGCACGACTTTGCTCTTGACTAGGACTTTTACCCACCAAAAGGCCTTGTGCTAAGTAGTGTGCAATCCCCCCTTATGTATACCTTCACTTTTTTTCCCCAGGCGATGTGAGACGCATTACTCTACTCCCATTACCCTCTCCCTCCCTTAGGAACCACGTCCTCGTGTGGCGGGCGTGCAGCCATCTCCACACTTCCAAGCTAGGGATCCGGCTCTAATACCATCTGTCAAGACCCACACCTTCTTAGCACAATATTGTCCGCTTTGGGCCTGTGGCCCGCATGGCTTTGTTCTTGGCTAGGCTTTTACCCACCAAAAGGCCTTGTGCTAAGTAGTGTGCAATCCCCCCTTATGTATACCTTCACTTTTTTCCCCCCAGGCGATGTGAGATGCATTACTCTCTCCCATTACCCACATCGCCTGGGGGAAAAAAAGTGAAGGCATACATAAAGAGGGATTGCACACTACTTAGCACAAAGCCTTTTGGTGGGTAAAAGCCCAGCCAAGAACATAGCTGTGCAGGCCGCAGGCCCAAAGCGGAACAATATTATGCTAAGAAGGTGTGGGTCTTGACACTGGTGGCCTATACAGTAGGGATGGCAACAGGAGTGGCTATTGCGGCTTGAGAAGCAATTATTGGAGGACTAGCGGTTGGAACTTGGATTATGGATGTTGATGGTTAGATGAAGAAATTCTTGATTTTTTATTTAATGGTTTTATTATTTTGATATCTTGATAATATCATTGTGATTTGTGTGTTTTTATATAAATTTTGATTGAAATAATGCTAAATTTTTATAATATGATCATCTAAAAAAAATCAACCTGTCTCTAACGTATTTGTATCCTAATTTTTTTTTTAAAAAAATGTCGTATCTGCATTTCCGTGTCATATCATGTTTGTGATTCTTAGGACAACACTAACCACTAAACTTGTATAACAGCTCAATACTAGAAAACAAAGCGAGTAACTAGACTAAAAGTAAAGAGCTCCTAAAAAGAAATTATTCAAAATAAAAAAGTGGGCTAAAACTACCCCAAAAAAAAAACACCAAAAATAGAAGTGGGCCACAAGAACTAAAAAAGAAATATAAACTAGAATTAAAAGGGGGTGGGCAAAAAGAAGGATCTTAAAGCAGAAGGAGGAAAAAAGGGACACATAAAAAAGAAAGTAGCTCACCTCGCAAATTTATTTATTTATTTTTTGGATAAATAATCCACATGACAAGAGATTTTAATGACATGAAACTAGTTTGAAACTACAATTATCATCAAAGAATCCAAAAATTGTGATGTTAGAGTCTTGCAAGACAAACATGAGCCCACGACTTGTACTCGGAGACAAAACAAACCTCAAAAGAAATCTTGTGTGATTTTGGTAATAAGAAGTAAGATAATTAGAAAGCCAACCTATTTAACAAACAACAAAAAGTAGAAACACCATCATAAGAACCCTCAGACGGTGTTTTCCAAAGAAGGCTATGATTAGCAATACCCATAACCCGGAGGAACACATCCGAGCAGAACATATTAGGTGAACAGACACTTCATAAGGGAGAACCTAAATTTTGTTAAATCTGCATTGCCATCTATCGCATAATGCATAAATGGGGAACGTGTTGCACCAAGGAACTATGAAAATGGTTTTAGTACATTTTGCCTTCTACTGATAATGTAATACCATAACATGGATTAGAAAATGATTCATAAACCTAGCCACTTTCAACCACAATTGGTTCTAAATGTAAAGAAGAAAAGGAGAAATGGAAGCATAATGATTCAAGAAAGATATAAATACCATTTTATCAATCTATTCTAGCTCAACTTATGCTAACATCAATAACTTTTCCCACATAAAGTACATACGTTTAGCTCTAAAATCCTAGAAATAGAAAGCATACATGGTTGGTTGGAAGATACAAAGACAAGACTTAATTGGAGACTACAGGCTACAACTACACTTTCACATACAAAACATATTCTTCATTTGTTGGGTAGTGTGGATACTGATAAGTATTGGACACTAGCCTCTCGACTACTAATTTTTTTGAGTATTTTTGGTATTTCACATTATTTCTCCGTTGCCGTAATACTATGTATTTATAGTTGAGGAGCCCGGATCTCTTTGTACTAGAATTTGTAACCTTTTTAGATCATAGTCAAACCGCAACAGCCGCGGATGTAGTCCTACTCTGAGGTGAACCACGTAAATCTTTGTGTTCTTGTGTGTGAGTATGATTTTAGATTTATTTTCTTGTTTGTTTTCGTGTCTCACCGATTTTGATTAGGTGGTTATATTTCTAACATCATTAACATACTTCTAGAGTTTGAGGCCCGTACAACTATCAACTACCCAAAAAGCTCTGTATAGTTACGGGGGAAATATAAAAAAAGACAGGATAAAGTTGATAGCTAACAATGTCCTTTACCATCCAGAGCTTGGGCATCAATAGCAATGAAATCCACCTTCCCAACTGTGAAACGATAGTTTCTTGTACCAAATTCATCTTCATAGCGTCTGATAGCCTATACAGAAGTCAAAGCAAAAGATGATGAAGTATGAAGAAGTCATGGTGGAAGAATAACTAGAAGTTCCAAAGAATACATCAATAATCACCATGTCAGTGTAAATATTTTACGAATACAAATTTAGATGACATATAACGTACAAATTGCAGATAACTGCATAAATAACATAATCTAGAAATCACTGAAAGATTGACATTTCATTCACTTTCACGTAGTATTTTTGTTCTATATATAGCAGTTTTTACTTTTAGGTAAAACATATTGGGGATCTTAGGCTATGATTTTTGCTCCCAGTCCCCTTCTTTTTTGTAAAGTTGGGTTTGCCCTTCCCGGGCACCCTCTTTAATGAAATATACTAGTGTGCCCAAAATAATCCAAACTCAGAGATGATGACATGTGGACCCAAGCCCGTCATCCCGAACTAAGGACTAGAGGATGCAAGGTCTTGACTCTAGAGGTAAGGTCGGAGCTCTATCTCATGACACCAAATATCAAGTGACGTTATACAGATCTGAGGGAGTACAAAACTCAATGGCAGAATCCAATTAGGAAACTGCCTAAAAGTGATAAGCATAATCCCTATTTTTCCTCTATTCGAATCTCACCGAGGAATGGAATGTTAAGGCTTATAAAAGGCAATCAGCACTACCACTCAAGATATGCCCTATTCTTTGAGCTTTCAACCATAATCTCTCGTCAGTCATCAGGCACCCTACTGCTACTGACTTAATCATTAGAGAATCCCTCACAGGACCTCCTCTGATGACTTCTTAACCCAATTATTTTGCAGGAAAACAGGAGAAGATCTCAACCCTCGATAGACCGATACAGAATTTGACAACATCATATATTTTATTAATAAAAAAAAATTAGACCCAATTAGTAAGGATAACTAAAAAAATATAAACAGCAGGGCTGGAAACGACCTGAAACAAGTGAAGTAGTGTTCAGCTGGGCTGGGTTTGATTTAATTTTTGTGTGCAGAGCTCAGTACAAGCTTAAGACATCATTTCGAGCTCAATGAGTATCCTGACCTCTGCTTGGAAATTGTAATGGCTTCCAAAACCACGAAAAGTTTATATTTGTGCTAGATTCTGCAAATAAATTAACCAAAGCAGGCTGTTTGGAAGAAAAAAATATGTAGCAGATGGTACCTCATTTTATCCTAAAACTAAGAAAGGCTGTTTGCTCATGTCACCTGAATATACTTGGCAGCAATGAAATATGCACATGGATTTGGCAAAATATGGGAAGGGGGCAATAAGGTAGATCTGCTTCCAAGAACTTTGCACTTTCAGTTTTTAGAGTCATAGTATTCCTATAGATTGCTTTCTAGAGTTTTTGGAATTTTTTTTTTTGATAAGTAAAGTGTATATATAAAAAGGTGCCCAAGGGGGGCAAATGCTCAAGGACCCCAAAAAATTGACTAACAACACTACATTTACAGGAAAAGCCTCTTTGGCCCGAAAAATAAAAAACAGAGTAAACTATCTTTTAGCAAAACAATGGATTGCTCCTCCCCTTCAAAAACACACTTATTGCGCTCTCTCCAAATGCTCCACATTAGACAAGTTGGCACCAATCTCCACACCTTCTTCGCATCTTTTCTGATTCGACAGCCTGACCAACTGAACAAAAGACCCTTGATAGAACACGGCATAGTCCATGACATTCCAAAGATGGAAAGGACCAAATCCCAACAATCCTTAGCAACAAGGCAATGAAGCAATATGTGATCTACCGATTCCGCCTTCTCTTTACACAAGCAGCACCAGTTCACCATTTGGAATCCTCTCTTCTGCAAATTTTCCATAGTCAAGATAGCTTGCCAAAAAGCCTCCCACACAAAAAAAGAAGCTCTTGCCAAGATGCCTTTAAGGATACTTACAATTTACTTAAAATAAAGGGCAGTCCCAATGCACAAGGCTCTCACCATTACGGAGTCTTGGAAAAGTTAGATATTTACAACATTATCCTTACAAGCGGAAAGGTTGTTCCACAACTCAAACCTATGACCTCCAAATCATAATGAAGCAACCTTATAGTTACTTGTTAATATTTTTCATAGTTCGGCTCACTTTTTGTTATTAGAAAGCTCACTCGATAACCTTTCTTTAGTGCTAGAATAGGCAACACAAGTCTCTTAGAGTAAGTCATAACTTTGACCCTGTGATGCATATTTCTAGTTCAAACCTCATCTCGATTTGCATATTGTTTTAGATTTCTGTTGTAAATGATGACATGAATGTTCAGTTATAGCTCTAACATATTTGTAACTTCTACAATTGAAGATTTTACAAACTTCAGTGGCGCCTGAAGACGCATCAGTTTTCACCTTAGCAGTGTATAATCATACAAAGGCGAAAACTAATCATTAATTAAGATTAGTCCCTTAATAAAAGAGATTCTGTTTTGAATTTCTAACTGATATAAAATCAATGTCCCCATGCAATAAGAAAATAGAAAGAGAATAAAAGAATGGAGGGAAAAAAAAACTGAAGGAGAATGAGAACAATCAGGAAGAATTCCAAGAGGGAAGATGCAAAAGTGACTTCCAAGCCTCTTTATCATGAATCCATGATAGATGAGGGAGAGAGAATAAAGCTCTTTCATAATTATCATTAACTCAAAATTCATCATCGTCCTTTTAGCCCAATTTGAGTTCTTTCGTAATTATTAATTTATTATTAAATCATTTATGTTTCAAAAAAATATAATTATTAAGTAAAATTCATCATCATCCTTATAGCCCCAGTTTGAACCTTTTCTAGTGACTTGTTTCCCAGCCCTAAACACATTAAAGGTACTCAACCTAATACCCATATATGTTAGGATCTAAAATCACATTAAATTGCCAAGATTACCTTCTAAAACTGAATGCCAGCTACCATGGAAATTTCAATACAAATTCTCAGTACAAAACATTAAAATAAAAAAAAAATCTAAATAATATCTACTCCTAAAACTAAAACACCACCTGCAAAACTTGAATTTTAACCTAAAACATATTCTGACATCATAATCTTGCTTTAAAAAAATAGCCATACAAAATTATTTAATCATAGGTGATTAGGTGGAGCAAGGAATTTATAAACGATATTATTTAAAATCTATCTTAATGATTTGAGTAAATTGAAAAGCAGTGTAGTTTCAAATGGGACAGGCAATAGACACTGTTGAGATACTTTCAGTTTCAGCGTTTGATAACAGGGCACACATTTTGCAGAATAACGTATTAACATACCTCTGGTGTACGAGAAAGAAAAGCTGCATAGCCAATATCATGGTTTCCAGGAATGTAGTACACTTGGATGTTTGCACCCTCAAGCATGTTCAGGTCAAAAATACGCTTAAAACGACTCAAAGATTCCTGCCACCTATTAATTTGAACATGTCAATAGCTTCCAAGGCAGAAAATAATAATAAGAATGCTAACTGAATCAGAAAGGAACTCAGCAACCTAAGCGAGAATAAGACAGCGGAGAGAGAACTAGAGCATAATGCATTAAAGGTGGCATCATCAAATTAAAACTGGGATAAAAGGAAAATGAAATCAAAAATAAATAAAGCAATTGGAGCAGCATATTTGAATTATACAAAATAATATATACTGATGGAGATACTGACATTCAATTGGAGAAAAAAAGAAGCTAATATTCCAAGTTTAGTACCCAGCAAAAATCCGATGTTAAACCTAGCCATCTAATCTACCTACAGATTTCATGTTGTCTATTAAAACTTTTTAAAAAATAGAAGAACAAAAGAATGTAGTAGGTTGGATGGTCACACTAATGCACAGGTAGAACATTAACCTTAAACAACAGTGTGTGGCAATTTTCACAATGCGAGGCCCAAAGAGAAAAAAATAAATATTTATTGTATTTCCTACATCTAGGGAATAAAATGAAGTGGTGCTATCTTTTAATTATTTAAGACACTATCAATATGAAAATGATGAAACAGAAGATTGTATGGCACGGTGACTGAATTACAAAAGCATTTGCTATCAATTCATAGACAGCTTATTTAACTTTCAAGTAGAATTACAGAAATCCAGCCTTACTCTTCATCAGACAGAATAAACCCGCCATCAAAATAATCACCCAAAAACAAAATCACATTGGGCTTGAAAGGCAAAACAGATGCCATGAAGGCTCTCCGCATGAACAAATCTGTATAGAATTGTGCAATCTCCAGAGCAAGTGATTTTGGAGCAAGATGAAGGGAGGTTTTATCCATCATCTGTTATAGATAAGAAACTTGTGTTAACAGTTTGAAGGAACAAAAGACCAAGTCGAGGATAAAAAATTGAAAGTAATGTTTTGTAGAAGAATTACTTGTGGATCAGTGACAACAGCAACCTTCACATAATCACCTGGATATTCTACTCCGTTCATCTGAACTTGCAAGCAAAAAGAAGTATTAGTATGTATACATGCTTCTCTATATTTACATGTTGCATTTACACACACACACACACACACATAAGATCTAAAAAGCACGGATACGGATACGGGACACGGATACGATACGACACGACAAGCAGACACGTAATTTCTTAAAAAAGTAGAACATGGACACGTTAGAGATACGTTAAATATATATAAATTTTTTATATTTTTTACATGATCATATAATAAAAACCTAATGTTATTTCAATTAAACTTAGAATAAAAACACACAAATTTAAATAATATTATTAAGATATTAAAATAACAAAGTCATTAAATAAAAATTAAAGAACTACTTCTTTTAATCATCAACATCTATGATTCCAGTGTCCGGACACATGTCTGAGAAGTGTCCGAGAGTGTCGGTGTCCGACATGGACACGTGAGCCAAAATAGAGTGTCCGTGCTTTTTAGTATAAGATATGTACACATTTATATAAGTATACATGAGAGCGTGTTTGTGCCTGACCTTAGAACCGTGCCCAGTACCAAAAGAAAGAAAATATATATATATATATATATCTATAAGTGGGCGAAGGTGGAAGGACCACCAAGGTCTATATTTAGAGACATGTGGAGAGGAAGGCAGAAAAAATGCCTACTAGCAGTTTACCACCATGATCTGAAAACAGGACACCATAATAACTGATCTAGCTGACTTTTTGCCAACTCTAAGACATAAATTCCAGATTCAACATAGTGAATAACAATATGGATGCAGGTAGTCACCACTACATGTAGGCAGCAGTGTCAACGTGCATACCAGGATGACAAATGACAATTGAACCCATTTGCATATATACAAGTGAAAATAATGGAAAGGAATAATAGTGGGAATCAGGAAACAATTAAATGCTGTTTTTATTGAAATGTAGATAACAACCCAAAAACTGTTAAGCCAGAAAAAGGGCCTTCAGCATGGAAGAATGATGGCTGGAGACCTCAAAAGAGACCCTACATTAGGGATTTCAACCTCACTTGAGACTGAATTCAGGCCATCAGCTCCAGACTCTAATTTGGATCAGTTTTCCATAGGATTTACAAAAAAGGAAATTCTATGCAGGAATTACTGGAAGACAAATGTAAATTCCAAATGAAAGCAAACCCGTGGCCTTTTGTTCTGAAGTCAAAATCCTATACCTTATGAAATAAGGAGATGATTCTTTTGAGCTAAGAAGCACAGACAAGGACATGAAACACGGATACGACATAACACGGACATTGCATTTTTCAAAAAGATGGGACACAGATACATAAGAGACATTGAGTATATATTTTTTATATGACCCTATAATAAAAACCTAACATTATTTTAATTAAAATTAGTATAAAAGCACACTTATAAAAAAAAAGGGCCTAAAAACACACAAATGACAAAAAATATTATTATGATATTAAAATAACAAAGCCATTAAATAAAAATTCAAGAACTTCTTCATTTAATTATCAACATACATAATTCAAGTTCCACAAAAATTTACTGACTATTACATAGAATATCTATATGTACATATATAACCCAAAAAAAAAAAAAAATAGAGGAGAAAAAGAAGAGAAATTTTTTTTTAAAAAAAAAGACTAGAAAACCCATACGTGTCCATGACGTGTCCGAAATTCAGAAAAAAAAAAAATAGACACTCTTTTATCGCATGTCCGACACATGTCCAAGAAGTGTCATGCTTCACTAGCTTCTGAGTTAAGGTTAAAGAAAACTGACTGAAGATACCTACTAGTTCCAATTGCAAAGTTTGTAGGAGGTTGCACCACACACACATGGGTGCGATGAATTAAAAGAGCTTAACACTTCATCACGTTGCCTAGAGAGAATTGTGGACGACCAATGGCCACACAAGGGAAATTCTCAAACAGTAAATAAGTTTCAGCATAAAGCCTGGATCTTCTATAACAACATTTTGCGTGTCACTGCTCCCTCTTCATATTGAAGAGCACAAAAATGATAAATTTAGACCTGGTTTTCTGATGATTGTGTTTGGAGATTGAATTAAACAAACATTAAATCCGATGTAGTGCACAGTGGTTGTGCCCCCCTCTGGTGCTCTTGTTTATATTATAATATTCCTTTATCTAAAGATGATATAGTGTGCACTGGGAAGCAGTGACAGCTCCTAGCAAAAGATGAAATTGAAAAAATTCCAAAATACTGCTACAAGCACATAAGCTTGGAGATTGATTTTGAGGATAAAAATGTACCACATTAGCCCAGAGGAGTTTTGTTAGATTAAACAAGCATGATCACCAAGAATGAATGAAACATAATGAAAGAAGATACAGTCGTCTAAGGCAGGTACTGTTGGAACATGGGGGCCATAAAGTGAATAAGACAAGGGCAATAACTATGAAAGAAAGTGGCTTCAATGGAGCTTCAAGGGGCATTATAGCATCTATTTCCTAGGACATAATTCACCCCTACCAATCTGACAGATTGGTGAGCAAACAAGTTTCCAGCAAACTGCCTCCACGATACAATGAAGCACCAGGATTGCCATTATCCAACTGCATTTTGTACCAATTAAGAACCACCAAATGTACTCTGAATTTGCAAAATCTATCAAAAAAGCATGTATTCTACTTGGGGCTCATGGGAGGTACATTGGGGCTCAGTTTCCGTCGAAAAGTATTTGGAAGGTAAAGTGTTCCTTCTAAGGTCTCCTTTTTGTATGGACAATGGCTTTGGAAGCGATTCTCACTTTGCATACTTTCAGGGAGAAGGGGGAAAGCTTCTTCCAAATTGATGTTGCATGTGCAAGAGAGCAGAAGAGTCACCAATCATCTTCTTTACTGTTTGGAGGCAAGGGAAGTTTAGTACTATGCTTTTTGTGATTTTAGTAATGGACAATGCTTGGGTCGGTGAATGATTTTTTGATGAGTTGAAGGGAAATCTTCCCTTCTAGAAGGATCGGCGAGTATGGTGGTCGACTTGTGTGTGATGTGATGCATTTTTGCGGGAGCACAATTGGCGTACTTTTGAGGAAGTGGAGATTCCTATTCATTAGTTAAAAAAGAGAATCTAGACACTTCATTTTTTGGGTTCTAGGGAAATATCTCATTTCTCTATCCTCATTTGTTAATTTTTTGGGGGGAGATGAATTGTATAGAAGGGAGCTAGGTTGTAAAACACCTTTTGGTCATACTTGAGTTGCATTTTCTTTGGTGCTTTTATATTTAATACCATATAATAAATTTACATATAAAAAAATAAAGAATTCCTACGACTCTACG
This sequence comes from Nyssa sinensis, assembly GCA_008638375.1. Taxonomy (NCBI): domain Eukaryota; kingdom Viridiplantae; phylum Streptophyta; class Magnoliopsida; order Cornales; family Nyssaceae; genus Nyssa; species Nyssa sinensis. The sequence goes on along the minus strand of CM018035.1, from coordinate 973,415 downwards.
ATATTTCCTATATCTGAAAATAAGTGCTTTAATTCTTAAAAGAAGTCAATTTCTATGATATTTCCTATTAGACAAAATTTTGGCCCATTTATAAGCATTTACGGTGTCTTTCTCATACGTGTTGCGACTCTTAGAGATTGTGTTTTTTCATGTAATGATTGCAGTATTGCACCTATTTGAATAAACATATAATCATGATCATTGAATTGTGTTGTTTATTATTTTATAGGACATATTGTACCTTCTCGTAAGAGACGTGTCTATTCATATCACATCTTGTAAATGGCATTGATTTCCAGCCATTTGAAATCACACCCATTTACAAGATGTGATATTCATATCACTTCATTGAAACGATGTGACTCTAGAACTAATAGATCCCATCCTTTCTTTCTTATAGAGGCAACTCAAGGCTTTCTAAATGCTTCCAAAGGCTCTTTTTCTTCTCATCTTGTAAAATAGTTTTCATGATGCTATATTACTATTTTACTTTGAAAATCTCCAACGGTTGCAAATATCTTCTGTAAGGATGAGCCTGGACAAATTGAATCAGTCAATCATTACACGTATATGATGAAGAAAAAAATTTGAAAGCAAAGGCAGCTGATAATGTTAGATAAACTCTGAAGTTTGAACCAGGAGACAAATCTTGAGGGCAACTTCTCATTATGGGGTGGGTGGCAGCAATGAAATTGCAGAAGCCACATGGTCACTATATCTAATTATGCAGTACCCTAGGAAGAAGGAAAACAATACCGATGATTATGTAATAAAGTGTATGTGGAATCTAATTATTCAAATGTAACAAGTTTGGGCCTTTCATACTAAACATACTTTAGAAAGTGGGCTTTCAGTTAAAGGTGATAGCATGCCTATGCTTTTTTATATGCTTGAATGTCTTAAACTTGTGAATCACAGAGTTTCCATTAGTGACCTAGAAAACATCCCATATTGCCGCTGATCACTAATTTCCCTGCAAAATAATGAACAACTTGATGCGATAAAGTTCCACTGGAAAGGATTAGATGCAAAAAAAAAAAATTGGAATTCCAAATTCTGGTGAAACATCAATGTATTTAACAATCTCACCAATGACACCATATTAGCTCAGGTCCATAACATTTCTTATCTATGCCGATATGTGCTAGTCCCTATAGTCCTGAATGGACTAAGTTTTGCATTCACTAATATGTTACCAGTGGCATTATGAATTAGCAAGACCATGCTTTGGCGAGGCATTGCCCAATGGACCCGGTCAGTGTTCTCAAGATCATCTTTATAAACAATAAATCATAGTGTTCCTTTAACTAAAAACTAGTGCCAAACCCAAGTGATCATCCTATACTTTCGCCTTAAAATCTGTATTTTTTGTGGATGCAAGCCAAGATATGCAAGAAAAATTGCATGGCAGTGTCTGAACATGCATCAATCAAGAAATCCAGAATCATTCTTTTGTTGTGGAAGATCATGTGTCTTACTATATAAATAATTGGCTCACAGCAAGCAAGTGGCTATTGAAGATCTCAATATTGTCAGCTAGTAGTAACAAGAACAAGCACCTTCCTCTACTAAATCTAGGACTGGGATAATCTGACCTTGTGCAAGAAAAACCCAATCAAACACTACCGGTGCAACAGTCCCTCCAAAGCCTTGAAGTTTTACTTTGACCCCATAGCCTAATTAACCAACTCTAACTGGTGTTTCAGCGTATCTTTTTGGCCTTTAGTCCCTAAGCATACTTCTTATCCAAATGAATACTAAAAATATAAGGAATGTAAGGGGGTTTAATTAATAATTACATACTCGTATTGGTGAATCCCCTATAGCATAGAGTTGTTCAATAACGGTAAAAACAGAGTGAAAAATCCAGCTCAACGATGTCAGTTTGAGATGGTGAGAGATCACAACAGTCAGAACTGAGTAGATCTTGGCCTTGGCTTTGAATTCGATATGAAGAAAAATCGTTCAACTAACAATAGAGATGACGGAGATTTATATATGTTACCGGGGAAGAAGAGGTGGTGGACGATCGGCTGAGATGAGGCCATGAACAAGTCCAAAGAGGTGGCACCCAGAATGCGAACATCTCGCCGTAGAGAAGGCTCGCCGCCCATAGGACGCATAGAAACGCCGTCAGATTCCACATCTCTCGGCTGCTATCTAGTACTTTTCTCCTCCATTGTACATTTTTATTTTAACTTTAGAGCTTGGTGCGGTTTCTTTACAACAATTAAAAATAAAAACTAACAAGGAACTATAAATTCTATGCAACTCCAAATTCGCCTCTCTAGGAAAAAAAATGATTTTTTCTTGCCTTTTTTTTTTAAAAAAAAAACTATTTTCATTTTGATTCCATCAAACTTAATACCCTTTTATTATGCTCGGATTATGTTAAATTTATTGTTTTTATTCTAAAAATAAATAATAAAAAAGTTGTTATACATTTTTAGTTATATTAGGCCATCTCCAACAATTTTAATAAAAATTTTATTTAAGTATGATATTCGACAATTCATCATTTAAGTCTGATAATCTTCGACAATTCATCAATAGTTTGTAATTATTATAAATTTTAGTTTATAAATAATATTTTGTAGATTTAGATTTAAGTTTAAGTAAAAATAAATTTGATATGAACTCGAGTCTACTGTTGAGAATGTTTTCTCAAAAATTTTAAGTCAAATTTAAATTTGAGTTTAAATTTATTAATTACTGGAGATGTCCGTATACAATTTATAATAGACGAGACTACTCATTTTTAACCTAATAAGTGACAAGTATTTATGATATATAGTTTATCATATTGAAACTGTACTTATACTTAATAATGTGTTTAGTTTAGCAGGAGAAAAGGGAAATAAAAAAGGGTAGTACTGATAATTATTAAGTGTTGTATTGAGCTTAGTTGAGTTGGTATTTTTAAACCTTGATCATTTTAAACTTTCAAAATTTAAGAACTCGTACATACTTTATTTAGACTTCATGATTTATGATAATTCTCACATTTAAAAAAAAAAAAATTAAATCTTTTCTCCAACTGTTTTATAAAACTTCAATTTCATAGAGGTTTTTCAAGTCCCCTACTTCGTTTAAGTTGTATTAAAATGTGGGTAATCAAAGCTTATTTAAAAAATACATGTATTTTTATCATTTTCTTTAAATAATTTCAACAACTTATTAGAATTAATTAACTACAAGTTCCACATATTTTTCGGATAAAACTTTAAAAAATATATTAAATATTTTTGTAATAATAGACTAATTCTAAAAGCTGTTTAAATTATTAAAAGAAAAAGAAGAAAAAAATGTGTATTTTTTAAATAAATTGAGATTGTACACATTTTACGTATAGTTAATGGATACATGATAGGTTATAATAGAGGCACATCCTAAATATATGTTATACACGTACTTGGGATGAAAATTTAAAATATAAATTTAAAAAATGTAACATTACTCATCTTTTAACTTATTAAATTTAATTACGATCCCTGACTATATTTTTAAACTTCACTTAATTTAGGAATTTAATAAGAAAAATATAAATGAAAATATTGTCTTTATTTAGTTGCCATAAAAATAAGGAGAAAAAGGTAAAACACGAGGAATTCTTTTTCTAATTTTATGTCATTTTATTTTTTTGTTTCTTTTTTAAAATTATTTATTTTTTTATTTAATATAAAAAAATACTGACATACTTTTCCATTGTTTTGTCTTTTGTTCAATTAAATTTGCAAATAAACAAAATCTTAGTTAGACAAATTTTTTTATGATGCAAATCATCAACCGAAACAATAATATACTTAAGACTCTAAACTAGGTAAGAGCAATTTTTTTATTAGGTGTGTGTTTCTACTATAACATGTTAAATATATAATTATATAAATATTATGTAAGTTTTTGTTTTTAATTAAAAAAAATATCAGTGATTAATACGAGATTATAAACTATTTAATTTAAGAAAAAAAATTCAATAATAAAACAGTACAAAAGTTTTTTTTATGTATAATAATTCAAATTAATTTCATATATATAATATAAATAATGTTATATTAATATTTTAATTTAAAATATAAATCACATGCTAGAAATTGATTTTAACAATTGTAAAAATCTTCAATCGCTGGACCTTTTTCCCTAGTTTAAAGCAAATTATTGTCTCAAAGTTATTAATTAGTTTAAAGGAATGCCAAAAACACAGAACAAAGTTTATCCCTCCTAACGGCGGAGATTTTCTTGCAACTCCACAGCTAGTCGATTGTTCCGAACATTTTTTTCTCCGAATGAAATGATTGCTACACATGTAATCACAAAGGTTTCACTTCCTCTTCCAATGGGTCACTTCCAAATTCCCGCTGAAATTTACAGTTCATCCATAGACAGAGCTTAGTCTTTTAACATGATGTGACTGTTCAAGATTACTGGTGCTTGGTAACAGTGGTTCTTACTCTTTTCTGTCTCTACCAAGTCACTCAATTCCTTTTGTTTCTGGCAAAGCCTAATAATGTGTTCACTTTTTGTGACATTGATGGCTGAAGATTTATGATTGATCAAGTGTGGGCGCTTAAAATTTTCCAGGTTTGTTAGTCCCACCACCTGCTTATGAAAATGCCTAACTAGATAGTATACAACACTAAAGTTTCTCAATGGTTCTCTGTGTGTGTGCATCGGAGCAGCATGCTTATGCTGTTATATTCGTTTTGTTCCACGCATTTGTGCCTCTCCGGGCATTTATTCTCATCAGACTGTCCTTTTCTCACATAGTTACACATATAAACTCACGTGTACATGTATATCTCAGAGATCAGTTCCTTGTAGTGGAACCTCGCAAAGGATTCTTTTCTTTGTCTCTGCATTGGAGTTAATTCGAGTTCAAGCTTTATCATTTACATATTTATTGAAGTATTGTTTTTCCTTACAATTGCTCGAAATTTTTGGGGATTGAATATTGATCTCAACAGCCAAACAAGTTTAGTACAGCAGTGCTTGTAGAGTATGAATCTTATGGATCACCTCTCCATATTATAGAGGAATAAAATCAATATTCTCTTCATTGATCACCGCATGAACTGAAGTCACTAAAAACTATAAGTAATTTAGAGCTGTTCCTGTTGACTTCTTATGTAGAATGTGTTACATTATTTGTTAAAATTTCAAAAATTTTCCTTTACTAACTGATTTAAGCTTTTGTTTTATAATTCAGTTCTAATTCAAAATGCAATATGACAATTTGACAATAAATAAATGATACAAAAACAGAAAAAGAAAACTAATTTATAATAAACAGTAAAAATGAAATAGAAATGTAAAGCTAGACAGAAAGAAAGTTATGGCTTATGGGATTTTGAGAGGCACACCAAACCCAGACGTTGTCCTAAAACTATAGTGCCTTCATATGTACGATTTCTGATTATTACAAACAACTTCAAGATACAACCCAAATGACAAGTTTGCGGTGATGCCTAGTCTGCAGGGCATATCATCAGTAGATGGGGGTATGGAGTCTTGTATCAAATTGCCAAAAAATATAAAAATATGCAGTAATACTATAGTGTTTGGCTTGAAAAGTAATCAATAGTTGCGATTGTACGCGGCGTGCCAGAGCTAGATGGGCTCACATGTACTGCCAAACCTGTGATCCCTGGAACATGTGTGAATTTGTTGAATCATTGGATGTTAGGAAGTAGGGAGTCGCCCTTCCATTCAAGTTCTATTTCCTCTGGGAATGAGAACTTTCAATACAGGGTGATCAACGAGATATACAACATGAAAGGTATAAAGGCACATGCACATCATGCAATCATGTTAGGTGCATTTATAAGTTGTGCGCGTTTACTTTTAGTGTTTTGGTTCTCCATAATACTTATGTTTTAATGATACATAGGTTAGACACTTTTTTTGGAGGGGGCTAAAAAGATGTCTAAGTATGTCCCTTGGGTACTTAGTGGATTTTGAATTTGTGTTAAAATTTGTAACTGAAGAATAAAGAAAATCCAATACCTTGACCATTTGATCGCGACTCAAGTTTGTCCGAATGAAGTCTCTGTCCGTCCTAACGGAACATACAAGTTCGTTCAAAGGCATGTATAAAATCAGAGAATCTGATTGGTTTTCCTTTTCCGAATTAAATTAGGTTTAGGTTAATCTTTATATAAGTTTGCCATTTTCTTTGTATGTGAGTTGCGAGATTTGCATTTTAGACAACATGCGTTGCATCCATATAGAGTAACACTTCGGCACTTCTCAAATCCCTATAATTAATATATCAATTCTATTATTCTAGACTTCAGATTCAATATAGTCCTCGGTAATTATGAAGTTTTTGCTAAGAAAAAATCTTAAGATACTTCTAGACTATTGCAAGGGTTGTGTGACTCTGTAGATAGTCAGATCCTAGTTAAAGTGGTTGTTGCAAAGAGTACAACTAAAAAGTACAATCAATGAATGAGGAAAAAACGTAAAGGATTGTAGGGAGGATTTGACTAATAGTGTAAGTCTAACAGATAACGTAGCAGGTTAGTGGTTAGTAGTCTATTGTTACTTGTACTAATTGCTTTTGTTAGTAGATACGTTATCTAACAGTGGTAAGTTTTATTCCCCATGGAGGTTTTCACGTAAGATCTGGTGTCTCTCTTTCTTTGATGTGCTCTTAATTGTTATGTTTTATATTTTGATTTATTTAAGTACTTCACTATATATATGATAGGAGTCTAAATTTAAATACTATTTGAACACTTGATCAAACCACTTAAGTTCACGATTCCTATTTAATTAATTTAAAAATTTATTTGGGATTATTTGCGTAACTTTGTGTGGTAGTTAGTTGATTAAATTAATTTTTAGTTAATTAATAATAACTCTAAAGTGCCTCACTAGTACTACTATTATGAGTTATGACTATGCTAGGCTAGGCTAAGTTAAATTAAGATACGCTTGCTTGTGCTAGGCTTTGGTGTTGAATGACGCAGGGCGTCTTTTGAACTCCTTCAAAACTTATATTTATAAATGTTTGGAGTGTCAATTTTCCCATGTTGTGCATGTTTTCCACTTGGCCATCCACTTTTCACGTTCTACACCCACAAGCCATGTTGGATGGCCACGTCCTCGTAATGACTAGCACGACATAGAATAGAAATGTGAAAGGATGGATACGACTAATGTCAATATCCACGACGGGGAACAATCAATCCAAAAAGAGTATAAATTTTCTAAAATTCGAAATTGTATAAATTATTTATAAAAATTGCATAATAAAGACTTATTATACCATATTTATAGAACTAAAATACTATTATTTTGACTAGGAAACCATAACTCCTATCCTTATCCTAATCCTAATAGAATAAAGAATCCTATTTTGAATAAAAAACAATAAAGATAATAGATATTTTATCTAAAATAACTAATTTGAGATAGGCTAACAATTCTGAAACAAAATACATGTTTTTAGCAGGTACTATATCTGTCATACGTCAGACTGTCTCACTTGAAAAGTACTCATCCTTGAGTTAAGTAGATGTATACGATCTCCAACTCAGTCCATAACCCGACAATAATAGTTGAATCTTTTCAAGAAAAACCAAACACTCAATAATTTTTCCTTTTACATCTTCTATGAAATAAAAAAAATTTAGACTCTTGTTTTGAGTCAATAATGTGCTTGTAATTCAACAAAACTCATCTTCTTGAATCCAACACTATAATTTCAATATTTTTGTAATCATTATAATTATTTTTCGCGAATTCAAGTTTATTCTCATCTATAGTGTTGACTACTTCTATGGAAATTTCTTCTTTCTCTGAAACAATAATTAAATTAGTATTTTCATTCTCTTCCATAAAAGAACTTGTGAAATCTATTAGTGCCACTAAATCTACGCTTTGATCTACTAATTCGGAACTTCCTTTTCTCTTTTTCCTGCACAATAAGATTTTCAATCAATTCATCTTTTTTATCATCCACACTAATTGTTTTAGTAACATCAATAGAAATAAATTCAACTTTATTTTCCTTTGACTCCTTGTGATCGTTTTCAATTGATGAAATAACTTGATCTATGCTTTCTATGACAAGAGAGTCAGTCTACAAGAACACAGACTTCTTTCAACGGTTCAATATTTGCAACCTTGTCAGTCAAAGTTATTTAAACAATTTCAGATTTTACTGGTGCTTTTACCTTAGTGCGAAGAATAGGTTTTGGAGTTTTTTATTTATTCCCAACAATATATTCTGGCACTCTAACATAATCCAAGTTGGTCTATATTTATCTTTTAAAATCTGTAAATAAATTATTGGCAAAAATCTATCTATCAACAGCCTCATCACTCTTAGCCATAAACGAATGCACTTTTTATCGTGTAGTTGTTTACAACTCAGTAAATCAAATCACCACCTTTTCGTTAATCCAATAAGTTTATCTTCTATTCGAAAATATTTTTTTTTCTTCTGAAAGTCCCATGTATTCGAAACAATCATCCAAATCATATATCCAATCATGATAGTCTTCAAAATAAAAATTACCATCAAAGGTAGGAAGTCTTTCGTAATTGCGCATAGCTTTCCTAATAGAAACGTTTCCATGAATAGGTTAACTGCGAGCTTCATTGTCAATGCAATACCTATTATCTTCACGATTTTCTTCTATCCAAAACTCCAAACGAGTTACAGATTGTTTCCTACGAATATCATCTTAAGGAATTCTAATTCCGTCTCCACCAATTGCCTTCCAGCTAGGTGAATCCTTTCTTTAATAACAAATAACGCAGAATGAAAACGTGAAAGAATGGATACGACTAACGTCAATATCTACGACGGTGAACAATCAACGCAAAAAGAGGATAAATTCTTTAAAATTCAAAATTTTATATATTATTAATAAAAACTGCATAATAAAGACCTATTACATCATATATTTATAGAGTTAGAATACTACTACTTTGACTAGAAAATCATAACTCCTATCTTTATCCTAATCCTAATAGAATTAAGAATCCTATTTTGAGTAGAAAACAATAAAGATAATTATTTAATCTAAAATAACCAATTTGAGATAGGCTCAAATTTGTAAACTATAGACTACTAAAACAATTCTGAAACAAAATACATGTTTTTAGCAGCTAACATATATGTCCTACACCATGCTTGCATCCCCACGTTTCAAAGAAGTGGGCTTCTTTCTGTTATATCAGATTGCTGCCATCTTCAGTCTAGCAACATTTAAGTGTTAGGTATACTTGCATCTTTTACTCCACATGCAAGGCTAGAAATTTGTCATTTTTGTATGCACATCCCACAGTGCTCTTAGCAGATTTCTATTCTGTTGACATGCAATTTACTGGGAAACCTTAAGATAACAGGGTAAAACATATTAATTCTTATGGTTCCAGTTGTTCCAAACACACTATGGATGATATCATGTGCTGTAAACGCGATCTATGTTGTAAGTTACTATCTTGATAATTGAATCACTTGGTTGCGATGTTTCTCTTTGCACATCGGTTATACGTTGTCATTAGATAAATTTCATTTAAAAGGAAAAATTATAGCATGCACAGCTAAAGTAGTTATACAGGTATATTGGCATTATATTTGCAATAACAAAAAATGCATATTTTTGTAAGTATTTGTATGCATTACTATTGCTTTACTTTGGTGTCTCTCTGTTGGACCCTACGTTCTTGAGCCAATTAACTACTTCTTCAATGGTTGGCCTCTTGAAAGGATTCTGGTTGACACACATGCAGGCCACATCAAGCACCTGCAGCATCTCTTCTTCGAAGCCCTTGCCTCTCAGAAGAGGATCAAAGACTTCATCTTGTTTTCCCTCACTCCTCATTTGCTGCACCCAGCCAACCAATTCTCTTGAGATCTTTGGCTTGGATACCTCCACAGGCCTCTTCCTAGTGAGCAACTCAAGCATGAGAACCCCAAAACTGTACATGTCACCTCTCAAAGTGGCTATCCATGCTTGACCATACTCTGGGGGGATGTAACCCAGTGTACCAACCAGTTCAGTAGTGACGTGAGTATGATAAGGAAGAATCAGTCGGGACAATCCAAAATCTGCAACATGTGCTTCAAACTTTTCATTGAGCAGGATATTGCTGGACTTGATGTCACGATGTACTATGTGTGGTTCACAGATCTGGTGCATGTAAGCCAGCCCACAACTTGCTCCTTGTGCGATCCTTAATCGAATAGGCCAATCAAGTTGGGAAGGACCATCAGTCTTCTCATGCAACCAGTAATCCAGACTTCCATTCTCCATATAGGAATATATCAGTAACCGAAAACCATCATGCACGCCATAACCTTGCAGGGAAACCAAGTTCTTGTGTTGGGCTGTGGATAGAGCTTCTACCTCTGCTTTGAATTCCCTTTCCATCAGACCCATATCTCCCGAAAGTTTCTTAACAGCCAGCTTGGTCCCATTTGCTAAAGTTGCTTTGTATACCAAACCAAAACCACCACAACCTACAATATTTGCTTGGTTGAAATTGTCAGTGGCACTCAATATCTCAGATATTGTGAGATCCTTGATTTCATTGGTATTATTTGGAAACACTATCACTAGACTGATATCCTTGCCAACCTCAGGTCAATATTCCAGAATTAGAGTTGAAGGAAATTGTATCCAAATCAATGTTGCCAGGGTCACCTCTTGGAAGGATCCTCCTCTTGGACAACAACCACAACACTAGCACGGTGAAAGTAAAGCCAATTCCAAGACAGACGCCAAGGATAAGTCCAACAAAGATTTTCTTTTTTGGGCTTTTTTCACGTGTAGAAGTTCCATTTGGCTGAATGGAGCAAGGGTGCTGCAGAACTCGACCACACAACCCTGGATTCCCCTCAAAGCTGGAGAAGGGGAAGGTATCAAACTGACCTCCTGTTGGTATTGGTCCTTGAAGATTGTTGTATGCAACGCTGAACGAAGATAAGAAATGGAGACTGGTCAGTGATGCTGGGATTTCACCAGATAAATGGTTTCTGGAGAGGTCCAGTTTTTCCAAGTTGGTCAGATTAGATATTTGGTCTGGAATATTACCCGAGAAGTTGTTATTACTGAGATCCAGCACATGAATAAACTTCAGTTGGCCAATCGCAACAGGGATAGTACCACCAAGGCGGTTGTTTTTCAGGTATATTGCCGGTGGTAGGTTGGAGAGCTGGTTGTACTGCAGATTGGAAGCATTTTCGGGCTGAACAAAGACAGGCAACTCTAGATAGCTCTGTTCTACTTGATCGGCACCCTGTTCTGATGCGAGTCTTCGAAGTCCAATAAGTTCCCCAGGAAATTCTCCCCAAAGGAGATTAACAGACAAATCCAAGTAGAAGAGATTTGGTAGAGTTCCCAACCAACCTGGTATTGGGCCTGTGATTTGATTGAAAGACAGGTCTAGGACCTCAAGATTCGAGAGCTTAGCCAGCCAAGTGGGAATTTGACCAGTGAAATTGCAACCACCAAGACCCAGAACTTGGATATTTTGAAATCCTTTTGAATTTACTATACTTTCATCATCTGGCATTGCTTCGTTTTGAAAATTCTTTGACAGGATTACAGCAGTGAGGTTCTTGCAACCCATCAGAATCCTAATTGCTCCCGTTATATTAGTTAGGCTGTTATTAGAAAGTGAGAGGAAGGACAGAGATTTTAGTGCAAGTATGTCAGGCAATACCTCTCCCTCTAGTCGGTTAGTGGCCAGCCGAATTGCAGTTAGAGACTTGCACAAAAATAGGCTTGCTGGCAAACTACCAGTGAAGTTATTGTTACCAAGGTCAATAGTGCTAAGTTGGAGGAGTTTGGAGAAATCAAAGGTGGAGAGTTCACCTACGAAGAAGTTGACCCTTAAATTTAATATTGACAGATTGGTGCAATTTGTCAGAGATGGGGGCAGAAAGCCACTAAGCTGGTTAATGTGAAGGAGCAGCTGTTCCAGGTTGGAGAGCTTCCCAATTTCCTGAGGGATTACGCCAGTGAATTCGTTACCAAAGAGTTCAAGGACTCTGAGGTTGGTAAGGCTAACTATTCTGTCGTCGATGGGTCCAGAGAGCGTATTGCCTGGCAAGGAAATTTCTTGCAGTGCCCCAGCATTGTAAAGATCATTTGGAAGCTGCCCTGATAGAAAGTTGAAACCTGCACGGAAAACCTCCAGTTTGGAACATCCTCCAAGTCCTTGGGGAATATGGCTGTTAAAGTGATTGAATGAGAAATCAAGTATTTGGACAGACGGCGAATTGATGCAGGTAGATGAAGGTAGTGGGCCGGTGAAGCTGTTGTTGCTGACATTTAAAGTTAGCAAATTCAGGGCTGGCTGGAGAAATGAAGGCTGGATTGTCCCATTGAAGTGGTTGCTGGACAAATCTAAAGTCTCTATGGGAGGGGGTAAGGTATCGGATGATGATAATTGTCCAGATAGACGGTTGTAGCTCAAGTCTATGATCTGGAGGCTATTCAAGGATGCAAAGAACCCATCTGGGAGAGGACCAGTGAGACAATTATGTGATAGATTGAGTTGAGAGAGACTGGTGAGGTTTGCAAGAGGAGAGATGCCTCCGCTGAGGCCTCTCAAAGGCAGCCATAGACGGGTCACCCGATCATTACCATCGCAGGCAATACCTTCCCAGAGGCAGCAGTCGACCACAGCAGACCAATTCAATGATGGAGAAGAAAGCTGGAGGGAGAAGGACAAAAGAGAGTCATGATCCAGTTGATTGCAGGAGGCATGGCAGGGATTGGAAAAAGTAAAGATGAATAGAATTAGAAGAAAGAATACATCCAAAAGGAGGCAGCCAAAGGGCTTGAAGGTGTTGGGGGGTGAAGAAGAATGGAGGAGGAGCCGCAAGAGCATGGCTAGGTGTTGGAAGATGGTGATGTGTCAGACCAGATTGCCGGCAGGTCTCTTTATTATCTTTGATCCTTATTAGACCAAAGGAAGAAGACAGTTGAGGATGCCAAAGATACTCCAATCAATCATGTGGGTTTCCACTTTCCATCCAAGTTTGTGCGGACTTTAGCCTTCCCATGAGAGAGAGAGAGACAGAGACAGAGAGTTGATGTTGACAAGGATTAATATAAAACTTTGGGTTCTGAATTCCCACAAAGCGTTTACTTTTAGGGCGGCTATCGGGTGGACTTTTCCTATTCCTACGATATAACTCCGTGTGTATATATATAAAATATATATATATATATATATATATTATGATTCTTATGAATGATGATGATCAAATTAGGAAAAATCGTGTAATGTTTGGAAATTGTTTGGATATAGAAACAGAGTAAACTCGAACCGAAACTTCCTTTGTCGTACGACTTTGGAGAATTATTATCATAATGGGCATGACTTGCATATATATATATATATATATATAGATATAGAAATCTATTGCATTTACTTAAAAATTGATTGATGACATTAACATTTAGGTTTGAAATGCTATCAATTTTAATATACAGTGGAAACATTTTAGAAAATGTCATTAGAAGGGAAAAAAAAAAGCTCAAATTGGATGGTCAAAACTCTTGAAATCAGACCTGAATTCTTGCACATTATGTAATAATCAATTGTATTGTAGGATGACAGGTCTGTTTTAATCTGAGTGATAATTTGTGCAATAAATTATGTTTTTACTTTATGCACGTCATGTTCATTGACAAATAAATTTTTTATTTCTTTTCCCCCCGTGCTATTTTCTGCTAAATAATCTAGCAAGACATGGTCAGCCCACCCACCAAATAAATTTTTTTGGTTATACCCTCCAGAAAGTAACATTTTGTTCAAGGAAATATTATGACAAAATAAAATAATAATAAAAAAAAAAACCAAAATCTAAACCCAGCAAAACCCCTTGTTCCAGCAACATTCTGCTTCAGACTTTTTTCATATGTTTGATACAGGCAATGAAAGGAGTGGACTTCGCCATTTCATCATATGTTCGATACAGGCAATGAAAGTAGTGGACTTCGCCATTTCAGATAGGACCGATGATATATTTACCCCCATTTGATGTTTAAGGTCATTATCAAGCTAGTTGAATAAATTTGAAGCATATAACAATGTTCATTACTAGGGCTACATCTCTGCAGGAAAATATTAATATTTTCCTTTGTTTATTTAACAATTAACACTAAAAGAACCACCATTTTTTTGTTTATACACAACGCCACATGCTTAGTGCAACCTTTCGCTGTATACAACTTTAAAAAAATTGTAGTCTACATACGTACGTACGTACATATATATATATATATATATTAATTTCCTCCCTTCTGTGGTGTGTTGGTGAACTGATCCAAGAAATATAAAAAAATAAATAAAGTTGGTATGGAGTATCGTCAGGGTTGTTTTGGCTGCTTCCACCACCATTTATTTGTATTTTGTGCTGAATCAGTTGAAAAGTCTTCCCTTCAGGAATCAATCTGCCACTGGGCTCATTAAAAGAAAACACCATAATTTCCCCCCACAAAAAAGGAGGAGCAAATAACACCACCAACCTAAAAACACCAAAGAAAAACAGAAAAAGGCTACTCCCACTCTCGACATCATCCCAATTGCTCCACCCATGCGAGAAATTATTAGTGAGACCGTCGTTCTATGTCACTATGCAATGTTGTATGAAAGTATCTCACAGGATTTTAAAAATTCTGAAGTTCCATTGAACAAAATTTCCACCCACGCATGCATACACAGGCTGATGTACACAAAACTAAACAATGAAGACAAACGAGATTAGAGTACAGAAACACCATGTAAAGTCATTTTACAGGAGACCGATTACAAAAGAATGGGGAAACAAAAAATTACACGCCCCAGTTTACTTTCTGGGAACAAAATCAAAAAATTCTCTCTTCCTATTTAGCCAATGACCCAAAAAAATTCCAGCTTCTCTTTAAATGCTGGGAGAACATAGAACTGGCTCACTACGTGACTTTAGGCAATAAAATACAACACAGACGGATGTTTCAAACAACTCCGGGTATACTGACCTGCTGTGTGTTTTCAGTGCATACATGTGCTATCTCCCTCCCGCAATATTTATGAATTATCTGCATCAGGAGCCCATTTCAACAAACATTAATTTCCAAGCTGAATACTTGTTTCTTTTAAGTTAAAAACAATAAACAGACCGCTCCGCTTGGAAGGTATTGTTATTGGTGAAAAAATGAAATTTTGATCTGCGTGCGGAGGCTGACTAGACCTAGTCTTGAGTCTTCTCAGCCATAGTGGTGGTTTTCCCAATTAATTTAATACACACCAAATACATGAGATGGCAGAGGACAACCAATTTATCAAATCATGACAAAAGCAAGTACACGAAATGTAGATCATATAGTTAATAACTACATATTTTTCAATGTCTGAAAATCAAGTTTGCAACTTACCATTTGAATTATCAATGTGTACAAAGAAACTGGCAGCAACAATGAGATAGCAGAGGATAAGCATCAAGCCTTTGAAATAGTTTGAAGTCCCGTCCTGCAGCAATAAAGAAATGATTATGAAGTCATCCATAAAAATGTAAACATTTCATGTATGGATCCAAATTGGGACAAAATGGTGGTGTCTCATACTTAATAGAAAAAGAAATCAAGAAGAAAAGAAAATGAAAAAGTTCTATGAAAGGATATGAATAGCTAGGGAGATACTGTTCTACTTAAAATTCCATCTGTTGTCAAGAAGTTACAAATGGAGTTACTTATCCTTTAAAAAAGAAAAAAAAAAGTCGTTACAGATGGATTTAAGAGATGCAACGAAGTTAAAGAAGACTTTTTTACAGCCGAGGCTGCAAATGAAGTAATGAACCAAGCAGTTCAGTGTACAGTTCGGGCTCAATTTCGCATTACGCTCGCTCATTCATTTAACATAATAAACAGAGATCGATCCTTATTTAATGCTCATTTAATAAACAAGTCAAGCCCAAATAAGCCCAACTTATTTGGGATCATGAACACGAAACATAATAGTGGACAAGCTGTCCTCAATAGCAGGTCAAACTTGCGAGGTTAACCTGGAAGCAATGTGACTGTCAGTTGCCATTTTTGGGGTTTGACGATGGTTGCTGATTGGTGATAAGACATAATAATATTCACACATTAAAACAACGATATTGAGTCTTGATAATGACTTGAGGTATCAAGTCTTATCACCAATGTCATTGAATAAAAAAAAATGATTTTTATGTAATCTACAATATAGGGTCAAGAGAACAGATCATATTTTGTCGTTGATTTTGTCCAATCAAACATACTAGAAATATTAAGTCCTGACAGTTCGTCAAAGCACACAGAATGATGGAGTTGAGCTGGATAGAAGCAACAAGATTAGATAACTTGATAAACTAAGCAAATGATTGGATGTGCGTGTGAGGAAGAGAGGGAGAGCAGCAATTCATCAGAATACTGCATGTAATATGGCTTACATTGTACAAATGCTTATAGTCTGGTACACATTTAATCCAAAGGCCAATTCTGATATCACTATCACCATCCCTGACAATAGAAGTCTGAGAAAAATGTGCTAGACAATCTAGAAGTAGAAATTATTGCTAATAATCGAGCAAAACAAGCATAAATTTACCAAAAGCTGCTTTATATTATTTCTGGTCTCTTTGGTGTGCCTTAGTTGTAACTACATGAAATCAACCACAATTTCTACTACGAGCTTCTATATCACCCTTCCAAATACTATAAACTCTGGAACATAGAGAATGCTTCTTCAATTTCTGACCCCTTTTACTCTAATGACCCAAACTCCAGAAAGACTCCAATGAAGATGGCTCCAGCAAAGGTGATTGTTCAGCTAGGTGAAAGATGTCAGGTAGGCAAGGTTCATAATTCAGTATCATCAGGAGGAGTGGGTTAAGGGGTGGATAAGAGCTACAATCGAAGCTTCCAGTGTGGAGGTACTTCTATTGCTGCTCCCTTAGGGTTGTCACAGTGGTCAGTATCAATTGGTTGAGGAGAACTCCAGGGGAAAAGTAGCTTTTGTGACACTCCCAGATCCCAATCCTAGTGATGGGTGGCTCGAAGTGGCAAGGGTTTTCTGGTGTTCTGATGATGCTTGGACTATTTCTCTATATCTAGAGAAGACTCGGTCACACAGAGAGACTGCTGAAGATAAAATTATGGCCAGAATATCCTTCAGGTGGTTAGGGTGTTGGATGATTCGTTGGTCCTGCAAGGTGGTGATGGATTGTCAATCTTGTAATCAAGTGATCTTTAGGTTACATACATTTTATTTTTGGCCTTTCGAGGAGTA
Organism: Nyssa sinensis; assembly: GCA_008638375.1. Classification (NCBI taxonomy): domain Eukaryota; kingdom Viridiplantae; phylum Streptophyta; class Magnoliopsida; order Cornales; family Nyssaceae; genus Nyssa; species Nyssa sinensis. The sequence continues at coordinate 956,153 of CM018035.1, read as the reverse complement.
CGCAGGAATCTACATACTCATATGTAGATGTTATAGGTGATCAGAGATGTTTTCAGGAAGTCCTGTATACCTCGTGTTTACATGGATTGCACCACCTTTGACACTTTGTTTATAAATACAATTTACTCGTCCAAAAAAAAAAACAGAACAAAATTTCAGGGAAAAAAAAATCTAAAGGTAAACTTTAAAAGCAGAGTATGAATCAAGCCCAGATTAAAGTTTGTCCAAATTTTTGTTTCTCTGTAACACAATAATAAATGAATAAAAAGAAGTTGCAAAATATGCACTATGGATGATACATATAGTTGTTTTACCAGAGCCAGACATAACTGACATGATACATATTCACGTATGTAATTAAAATAGATAACAAACCTGCAACATAAAGGCCACCACTAACACTGTGATAAAGAGCGTAGCAGTCTCGAAGAGTTGAAAATTCAAGTCCATTGGCTTTCCCATGAACCAACCAACAACTACACAGAAGGGAATCTGCATTTATCAACAGCAAGAGATTCATAAGAAGACTGAGTCTGAGCAACATGCAGAATTGTTGTCGGCTACCTAAAGTATAAGTGGTTTCAATCACTCAGTTATATACCTAACCTGCATAAAAGTAGTAAATAAAACACAACTTAAAGAAATGGACACAAAAGAATGTTGTAACTTGTCTTCTCTCTACCAAGATGTAAGTTGGTGCCATTTCAAATCTCAACAATTAGCATTAACAATCAAAATGAATTTACAGGACTTACCACAAACATTGATATTTGTGTAGATGATCCAATCGCAACTCCAAGTGTGATGTCCTGGATAAGAAAACAGTTAAGTTATGGCTGTCTCTCCCTCGGGCACTTGTTTATATACAAACCTTTTACCAATCAAAAAAAGAAAAGAGAAAAGAAAACACAAGCAAGAAATGTTAGTTCTAATTTTCAAGCACTCACAAGTTTGTCCTTCACAGCAAACATGATTGCACTTGCATGTTCTGCAGCATTCCCTACAATGGGAAGCAGGATGACACTAATAAAAGCAACAGGCATGTTCAATGAGTCAGATGCTCCCTGAAAAGATACCATCAACAGAGTCAAAACATTAACTGTTCATGTAAACCTTACCTCTAAATAAAAAAATCAAGCATAAAGAGAGCTTAACAATTAAATGTCCAAAGAAATGTCGCTAAATTTGAGTTTATAGAGAAATGCTGGTTATCAAATTCTATGCAGCCATGCAGTAAATGAGCTTCAACATTAAGTCAGCCTCATCTGAAGCCAGTTCACAAAATGTGAAATTCAGGCGGGCATGCTAAGCAATGGTTAATTTGGGCTGGATCAATTTGATGCCCATATCTCAAGGTCAAAGCAACTTCGCAAAGACATCACACCAGCTAAAGCATGGTCGGATGACTTTCCATTATAAAACTATTATTATCTAAAACATTAACTAAATAAATTTTCTTTCTAGAGAACCTTCATACATAAAGTCAAAGACTGGTCAGATATTTCTCAAAAGTTTATGATCTTTTCTGCCCTTGGCATTTTGAGATGTGATATAGGTCTTTGGGCAGGGTTGAGGAGGAGGGTACCAGAAAAGCAAGACTAATTCTGAAACCTTACATTTTCGTTCACGGTGGCTTTTAAATTTTTGCCATATATCTTCAATAAGAGGAGTATGGGTCCTATGTAAGGTTGACTTCAGTACCCACGTTGACTACACTGTCAAAGTTATCCAGTTTGCTTCTTTTATACCCTGGAATGAAATGAAATGTCTATAACATAGTGAGTCCTACATGGTAATTTCACTATAAAAAATTCACCGAAATAGGACTAAATATATTATCGTAAGACATTTCTGGCAAACAAGGAAGATTTGCATCTCTTCCTTCTGTTGAACACGCCTATTGGAAATGTAAATAATGGCATGTCATACGCATATCTTATGCCATAGCCTTGTGTGTTGATGTTCCACATAGGTACTAATTTATGGGGAAAGCAGGAGTTTACAATAATATTTAAGTCCTCAGACTATGAGCCCAAAAAAGTAGGACCCATAAAATCATAAGTTATGATCTAATCCTGATATCAAATGTATGGGTTTATAATTTGCAAACTTTTGCCCAAGTTTTTTCCTTCCTCAATGTGACTTTTGTTCTTATATAATAATAGAAAATCAAAACAACTGAGAATTCTGAATTTTGGGAAACAACGCCAAAAAAAAAAATTTCATTAAAAAAAACAATCCACCAAATTTTTTAAGGTAGTCAAAACAAATTCAATACCATGGTACAGACATCCATTAGCATTATGTATAATCTCAACAATATAAAATAAACCAAATGGTAGTGAGGAAACTTTGGCATTAAATACTACAAACCTATGAAAGTCCTTGCAAAAGCTTTTTGCCAAGTTTATGGACATTAATGCAGAAGTTACAAAAGAACCATTTGTGCTCATCTTACTTTTTTGAATGCATGGAAATTAAAAATGAATGGCTCCATTGTGAACCACATGGCCATTGAAGCCAGAACTGATTGTGTCCATCAGTTTAATATCTTATGAAGTAACACAATTTCAAAGTTTTTGCAATTGTAAATGACCCAAAAGCATATAAGTTTAGAAAGTGAGTTGTTTCACAAAACCATATAAAACCAACAGGGAAATAGGTGTTACCTGTATAGCATCAACAAGGTACCCAGATAGTATAGACACCCACACAGTCAAAACAGCAAGCCACCCAATTGCTTCCCAGTGAGTAATCTCATGAACCTCTTCTTCATAGGAATCTTCTGCATTACTGTCTCTTTCCTGCAACAATGACGGGTGAATGATCAGGACAATTAAATGCATCCTTGTATTGAATAGGCAGCTAAAGTGATCTCATAAATGCATAACAGTGACGTGTCTTCCGAGCTCCAAGGTTGAATAGTTAGCAAATGACACATCTTGCAAAACACGAATGTGTTTCCTGTAAGATATAAGCTCTATACATACTATTAGATAAAGAAAATAGGCAAATAGCTAAACCAAGAAGGAATCATGAACCTACCTATACTTTCATCTAAGAAGCACGGATACGAACACGGGACATGAATACGACATAACAAGACACGGACATGCAGACACATTATTTCTACAAAAAGTAGGACACGGGCACGTCAAGGACACGTTGAATATACATAAATTTTTAATATTTTTATATGACCATACAATAAAAACCTAATGTTATTGCAATTAAAATTGATATAAAAATATAAAAATCACAAAAATATTATGAAGATATTAAAATAACAAAATCATTAAATAAAAATAAAAGAACTTTTTCATTTAATCATCAACATCCATGATTCAACTGTCCAACACGTGTCTAGGAAGTGTCTTAGAGTGTCGGTGTCCGACACGGACACGTGAGCCAAAATAGAGTGTCCGTGCTTCATAGCTTTTCATATACAAACAATCACATGACATACCCTCCAAGAAGATTGAATGAAAGAACTCACCTCAGCAATAGGATTATAAAGATTTTGCTGTTTCTTAAGCTGAAAGAAAAGGTAGCTTGCGTATGCCACCAGCATTATACAACTGCTAAATCTTGAAAGAGCCAGCTCAGACTTCCCAAAATGCACCTCTGTGTGTGTGAAGTGAAGCACTGCTGGAAACAGTATACCCATAACAGCCATCAGCAACAATCCTGAGTTCACCAGGGCAGCTGCCTGTTTTGAAACATTATAACAAATGTTAGTTTTGTATCATGTTTTTGGGGTTTTCTTTAGGGTAGGGGGATGTTGATGCCTAAGCCAACATCGAAGTTAACTCTATGACATTAAAATGATGATAATGTGAATGAACTCACTCCACGGAGCACTTCATAAAGAAATATTACAGTCAGATTATGATGATCTACCTTATTGAAAACCTGAACTTTCTGGTGATGAACAATTCCACCAGTGAAGAAGGCACATCCAAGTACTAATAGCATATTTGACAAGATAGAGCCCAGTAATGATTGCTGAACAACCCTAATCATTCCATTCTTCAATGCATATATTGAAATTATCATTTCCGTTGCATTGCCAAATGTAGCATTTAGAAGGCCTCCAACTGCAGATCCAACCAAAAACTATCTTCTTGATACAGATTACCAGGTACAGATAAATAAAAGTACGAGAAGAACATTTTCTATCGTGCAAACTATAGTCTTATAAATTGATATGTCTTGGTGTGTGTATGCATTGCCCAGTATTGGTCCCACTTACACAGGATACTAGGTGGGGTAGACTAAAGATACACCCTATCTTTTCACATTATTTTCATAAAAAAGTGATAGCTCTCGAGCTCAAACTCGCGTTCTCATACTTGATGGCGTAAGCATTTTACCATTACACCAAGCAATGACCCCTTTATGCGTGTGTGTGTGTGTGTGTGTGTGTAGAATGTAAGATCATTCAGGTAAGTTCGGAGATTTTCAGATGGCCTAACTCCTTGCTGCTGCAGCAAATTCATTTAAAAGAAATACGCTACTGATTTGGTGTAAGGGCTCTTCTAATGTAGATTAAAATCACAACCCAAAATTATTAAACTATTTGAATTGTGTAAAGTGAACCATCAAATAACTAATAATTATGATCTAGAAATACTGGTTGATAAACAAAAAATTGATGAACCAACAGATGTAAGCCTAACTAATTATATAATTGTTATTACATGTCCAATTATATTAACTAGCAGTTTTAGCAAATACTCTACATTCTTATCTAAGGAGTGTCCTTGGCCACTGGATCTCTTTATTCATATATTTACTTATATAATAGCTGAATATCCCTTGATTATCAACCAATTTACTTCCATAATGTGCTAGCTATCTCAACAAACTAAGAATTAATATCTCATGACAAATGATATCCAACAAGATATAAATATTAGAGCAACCATTTGACACCAAGATAACTTATGATTATAATACCTTTGAAATATTTTTTTATTTGAATCCTACTTATCAAAAAAATATATTTTTTATTTGATCTGTATCTTTGGCAGTGATATCTTTCATATTAATATAAAAGAGAATGTAGTCTAAATATGAGGTCAATATTCTTCGAGTCAAGTAACTAATTTAATTCCATGAGGTGAGCTAAGTTAAGTATGTCACCAAAGTGTAAGATAATTATGCAATTAAAATGGCTATCCCTTACAATTCATCCCAATCTTCTTAATTATAGTAGAAATACAAATGATATTCTCACTTCTGGTGTATCCTTGGCAATGAAATTTCTAATAATCATATAAAAATAATATGGTCAAATAAGAGATTAATTTGAGTCTATAGTAACATGATCACTTGTGTTGGCATTATGGCTGAAGTTCTCTTCTATTGAAAAGGGGGATAGAGTTGGAACATGCGGTGCATTTGAAGGGAAAGAAATTAGAGGTCATTAGAAGAAATGGAGAAATAGATACATATACTAAAGAACCTTCACTGGGAGTCCTTTATAGTTGGGTTACACTATTATAGGGAAGACAGATCTTCCCCAGAGTTTTTGGATTTTATTGAAACTTTGATTCTTTTGTTAACATATTTGTATAGGCCTTTTGGTGTATGTCTCATGCACATGGGTTTCCATGGCCCATTTGACACAAAAAGAATATTCTAATTCCATTAAATGAGCATAGAATTTCACCAAAGATGATAATACTTTAGTATATTTCCCTACCCCTACAAGATATTCGAGACAATTTCAATTTCTAGTGCAAGCTCGAGCTCTTTACATATAAAGCTCTTATAGTTCTGACTTCTGAGCATATCTGAGCTGATCTGAAGGTATAATATTGAATTCTTGTTCATTTTCAAGGCAAACTAAGGTAAGAACAAGAGCAACAAGCTCATTCTTCTCTATTTCGAAAGGAGATCAAGAGCATAAACATATAATACATGTGTGAGTGTGATAAGGAACAAAGAAGACTAGCTCACAAGCTATACATCTTTGATCCTGAAGGATAAGATAGGCCTTTATGATTATATTTTTGATATTTAATTTTATATTTACATGTTTATCTTTTAAATAGTTATCCTTTGTAGTTGGTTATAAATAAGTTGAATGTAAATGAATTATATGATTTTGGTTGAATGAAAATTTGTTTCTCTTTGGTATTGGTGTGGATTCTATTACCCTCCCTAGGTGCGGATTCCTAAGATTCTACGGTTTTTCCTTCCTTAGGCGCGGATTCTTAAGGTTCTTAAAGTTGTCCTGCATCAGTTTGGTATGAGAGCCGAACTCGATTCTTACTATCCTTCATTACTGTTCATTGTTTTTATTTCTTCAATTAAAAAAAAAATTTCCATCACCCTTGTTCGTCACTTCCATCATTGACACAACACAAATAACCATTGCCACCGCACACATATCGATCAGTAGTCATCATTTGCAGAATCTCCAACGTTGCTGTCCAGCCCCATTCTTGCAAATCTTGGGTTTTGATCAGTCGATTGTGGCGTTCATCATCGTTGCCGACCTCGTCATTGCTGTCGCCACAACTCACAACGCATTTCATCACCATCGATCAATCCTGTCAGCCACCATCAATGAACTGAACAACATCAACCCATCGTCGCAGAGCAACACAGAGCACAAATTCTACCATCAGTCGTCGTCTTCGCAGATCAGCACTACTAGCCATCTCGTGTTTAGCACCAGATCTGAAACCCATTGCAGAGCACAATCAGCTGTTCATCTTCTCACTAGTTATTGCCCTCATCGCAGTACTCCATGATTGCCATTTTCAGAGTGGCCACCTCACCATTGCCGTCATCAGCTATCGTGGTCAAATATTGCACCATCGTTTGCATAAGTCGATGTGCATCACTACAATCAACGTCGTCCAGTGTGGATCTTCAGCCCTTAGCCTTCGTCTCCAACTCAGACAATCGCTACCAGTTGCCATCGCCACCTTGCGTGCTGTCACCGTTGGCTATCAAAGAAGCCTCCTGGCTCCTGCATCGTCATCGCAGTGTCGCTGCTGCCAGATCTCGAACATCATCTCCTGTTGCAAAACCTGCTGCCGCTGGTATCTCCTTGCCAACCATTAACCCAATTGTAACTGAGAGCTGGGATCGAGAATTGATAAAAGCAATGGATTTGCCCACATGTTATTTAACCCATTAACCCAACCCGTTTACATTTTAGCCTTGGCCAACCTGTTTTACTTTACCACATTGACATGCGGCTGAGTTTCCCTGCCCATTTTGTTTAAACAGCGAGGCCTTTTTCCAAGCCCAGACCCGTTTGGGCTCAACTTTCAGAATTCTAAAGGGCTCAACTTTTAACACAAGGCCTTTTTGACCCAACACAAAAAAAAAAGGAGCACCTTTAACAGGCCCAAGCCTAATCCAGCCAACATACATACCCAAGTCTGACACATATCTTCAACCCAATTCTCTTTACCCATCCCAGAACCGTTTGACCCTATCCACTTTAACATTTAAAACCGCCCACACAACCTGTAACCTTTTCTTAAATACAACACCGTCCCTTTTTTTTTTTTTCCTTCAACCCAAAACGCCATTTGGCCCAAACCAACATCCAGCCATACTCTATTAGTCTGCTAGAGCAAATGGACACGGGACACGACACGCACGACACGCAACCGTATTCCAAAAGTAGAACCGGAAATCGTTAGGCTCTATATATAAATTTTTTATATTTTTTATAGGACTATATATAACCTAATGTATTCCATAAATGACATAAACCCAATTTAAAAAAGATTAAGATTTAAATACAAAGCATAAAAAAATCAAGCTTTTCATTTAATTTTACAATAATTAAGTGTCCAAGTCCGGGAATGTCCAGAGTTCTAACCCAACAGTGTCGACATAACACTGAGCCAAATTGATTCAGTCTTCTAGTCTGTACCAGCCAGTCTTCACCAAGCACTACCTCCAAAAAAAAAAAAAAAACAGAATTTTCCAAATTGCTTCATCATTGTTTATTTTTCAGAAGGCCTCTCTTAGACCTCGGAAAAAGGTATGCACACTCTCTTTGAAAATTATGATTAGTGCTATGTTAATTTGACTAAGTGAGTAAATTTTGCAAATGATCCTCCATTGCACCTTGAATCTTGGACCTTATTGACACCTTTGCCCGTATTGTTCTATCACCACCACCACCACCCACTTTTGTTTCTAACCATACCATGTTACATTAGCTCTTTTATCATTTTTATGTTTGTGCATTTTGTAGTAGTTTATAATTTAGTTACTTAAGGACAAATTTTGGCATCTTCCTTTGTTTCGTTTCCTTTCTCTTCTTTTTCTATACCTTGCTTTGTCAAAAAAAAATCCAAAGAAAGAGAAGACTCCCCAAAAATAAAAAATTGTCTAATTTTCATTCCATGAGAAGGGATACAATGAACTATTCTAGGATAACCCCAACCATGGGATCGTCATCTTGATGGGTACCCTAAGTTTGATAAGAAGCCAACCTCTAGACTCGTTCATCCACATGATAGGTATCGAGATAGCTACTTTAAACGTCCTAATTTAGGAATATCATTTTGATACGCCTAGAAGCCCAACTTTTGAACGGTAGTCAAATCCAATCATTGTTCCTAACCAAGTTATTAGTAGTTTTTATACATTTGTCTACTATGGAGAAAAAACTTCCAAAATGGTCATTGATAAGAGTTTTACTATGGATGTGATTTTTGTATCTAACATCAAAAGAGCAAACCTTGAAATTAAACCACATCCACAACCATATAAGGTAACTTGGGATAACAAATCTACTTTTCTAGTCACAGAAAGGTGTCTAGTACCCATAAGAATGACTGATTTGTATTTTGAACATATCTGGTGTGATGTCATACCCATTAAAGTTGGGCCACGTTCTTCTTGGTTGTCCTTGGACAGAGGAATTTGGAGCATTTCAAGTGAAAGAAAATGCATATAAAATTTGTTATAATGGTAAACCTATCCGGATAATGCATGCAAACTTTAAAAACAAAGATAGAGAACCACAACTTGAATCCTCTTTTCAAGTGCCAAGCAAGCCAACCCTTCCCATTGTGTCCCAAAATGAGTCTAAAAAAGAATTGATTGAAACTAGTCAAGTGGAAGATGTAAAGGTTATGAAAGTTCTTCTTTATCCCTCCAAAGAACTAGTTGACCCACCAGAGGTCAACGGCATGTCAAAGGATTGTCAAGAAAAGACGCCAAATGAACTCCCCATTGCCTTGCCTCCATTAGCAAGTGATCCTCATGTCACTGATTTAATCTCTTCACCACAGTTGCCTAATAGTTCACATCTTCAAATGATTTTTGAGACCCATAATTAGTTGAATTGTCTAGAAGATGAATCTTTACAAAAAGACTATTTGTGAAAGCTCTAATCCAAGTATTGTTCATCTTCCTTTTAGTCCCAAGATGGATAATTCTTTAAATTCGTGTGTTAATAGTAATTTCCTTCATAAAATCACAACCACACAAAAAAATTTCAATCCTGGTAAATCTCTTTCCGTGAGCATTCATTGGTTGTTCCCTCCCAAATCTAGTGATCTTGTTTCGTTATCGTCTAATTATGTTTCTCCGTCAGTTAGGTTCAGTTTTCTCACTAGTGCAATTTCATCCATTTGTCCTGGCATTGTCTTTTATCCAACAACCTCATGATCTTACTGTTGATGTGCCTAGTAAAATTGCCATGGATAATGCAAATTATAAACTTGCTATAACATTGCACAACAAGAAACAAGAGGTTTCTAAGAGCTACTCTGCCATCATTCATGTTCTATCATTTGTTCAAACCTTAAACCTTAGATTGTATTAGTCCCTACATTGGACCTTCATGCAAGTTTATTTGACTTATCCTTGAATATTGCTATTAATCTAATTTTCATGTGGAAGCAGGTGTTTCCTTTGTGAGGCCCCTTTCAGCTTCTTTTGTTATCAGGTGTCCTGGCAAATGGAGTTGTTTATTCTTCAGCATTGACAATTACTTTTCCTTCATCTCAGTCACATCATGTGAATCCACTTTCAGTTGATCTTTTCGAACCTACAAACTCGTTGGAGTTGAGTTTTTCTCAACCGAGGAGAAATGATAGGAAATAGGGAAGACTAGACCATAAGCTATACATCTTTGATCCTTGAGAATAAGATAGGCCTTTATGATTATATTTTTTATATTAATTTTATATTTACATGTTTATCTTTTTAATAATTATCCTTTGTAGTTGGTTATAAATAAGTTGAATGTAAATGAATTATCGAATTTTGGTTAAATGAAAATTTGTTTCTCTTTGGTATTTGTGTGGATTCCATTACCCTCCCTAGGTGCGAATTCCTAAGATTCTATAGTTTTTCCTTCCTTAGGTGTCGATTTCTAAGATTCTTAAAGTTGTCCTGCATCAGAGTGCATTTCAAGAGCAGAGAGAGAGGTCTAACCATAAGGATATAGGTCATTGGCCATGTATGTGTCAAAACCTCAACTTTTGTGTCTAGAACATCCAAGATTTCCAAGTTCACTAAAAATTACTCAGGAAAATTTTTTGAAAAGAAAAAATATAGATATACCTGTAGGTCCTGTATAGAATGCTAGCTGCCTGCACCAGAGTGACAGGTGTACAAGTGTATCAGTATGCTACAAAGTAAAGGGGGACCTAACAACACAAATGTAAAGCCAGATTTTATTTGAGAAGCCAGCACTTACTCAGTTGCATAACCCATACGCTCTGCTAAAGGTATAATGCCCAATAAGCTGAAGAAGAAGACCCACCCCTACAATAAGAAAACTGATGCATGAACAAAGCCGTAATATGATATTTGAACATCACAAAACTCGCCACACAACTAAACATTATGTCACAACTCAGGAGGTCATCGATCTAAATTCCGAAGGAAATTCTAAGGAATGCAAATACAAATTAATAAAGTTGTCCCTATACCATTTCATTTTCCCCACATCCTTTTCCTGATATAAGCAAACAGCAAAATGATGACTGAGAAAGTTGTACTTCTTACATGCTTTCCTGTTAGATAGTGCAGCAATATTGCCAGAGGTCCAAAAGGTAGCAACACATTAATCTTCGCTTTAATCATGACAAAGTAAATACTATTCCAGAGAGGTCTGATCGACATCTGCTTAAAGCCCCGTGATTTGAAAATATTTGCATGTTGCCCAACATGAGATGTCTCAAATTCGAAAGTGTTCACTTTATCTGCGGTCTGGGATGAGCTCAAAAGGGTTTTTTCATCAGATTCAAGGTCTATCATCTCCTCTATAGGTCCCAGCTGCACAGACACCATCTGCACAGAAGTAATCTCACTGATCAAACAAAGTAGCAGTACAAAACAATGCAAGCTCAAAAGATGTGCTAATTGTTAGATTACCAATTACTCTAAAAGTTTAAGCTGTTAGAAAATAAATCAACAATATATATCAAGTTCTCCACACTCCCCCTCACGTGTGACCCCGGACTCGCACGTGAAGAGAAAAGAAACCACATACAACAACAAATGAGAAGAGAGTGCAAATGCAAACGGGGAATCAATGCAAATAAAGAGACTTGAACCCAAGAACTCTTGAAACCAAGGCTTTGAATACCATGTTAGATCACCACTTGCTCTAAAAGCTTAAGCAATTAGAGAATGGACTAATAATGTATATCAAGCTCTCACCACTAATGACACTTTCTAATCCATTTATATTAAACCAGGACCCTATACTCGAAAATGAAAAGGACTTCAACAAATAAATAAGATAACATCAATTCATTGAATCAATTGAATAATAAGGAAGTTAGAACAATCAATTAAACTCAATTTATTTCTATTTACAAATAATTTAACAGTCCTTGGAGAATGACATTCATTCCACAAAACAATCAAAGAGAAAAATCAAAATAATAACTGCAAGAACACATAAAAGTATTAAAGTATTATGTTTTCATTTTGGGTGGTAAGCAACTTTTATTGACATCATAAAATGTGTATTTACTGGGATACACAGGATTCTCCTCAATCAGGGAAAGGATGATAGAAAATTTATTGAAAGCTCAATTGGATTAAGATATTGAAGTCAACCATCACATGCTAAGTCACCATCACACATAAAATAGCATATAAATGTAACCAATAATATAAAACGAGGAAGTGAGTATTCAGATGTCCTTTGGAAATGAAATTACAAAACATTCACATAACAACATAAATGTGAGACCGTTAGATTTTCCTTTGGATCTAAAATAATTGTATTTCACATTACAAATAGGATCACGAGTACAGTTTAAACAATTAACTGCATCCACATTTCCAATGATTTATGGCAACCCAAACATTTTGCAATATCCATTTTTATTTCTGTTCTGTAATGATTCTATATCACTGAAAGATGGATGTGCCTTCAGTTGGTATTTCCAACATCAACTAGGACACTAATAACGTTAAAAATATATTAAAATGGATCCTATCTCCCGTCCATAACTCTTTAACAAAGGTTCTCTCCTGAGAACCAACCATTCCCCTTTGGACTTCAAACAATGCAATCAGTTGAGTTCCCCTCAACTGGATGGCACAAAGCAACTAGACAACTCTAAATCCGAGACGAGAGTTCCCTCATCCGCCACAACTCAAAAAGAAAAGGGAAAGTAGTTTTGAGAGATCCTTTCCTTACACCCTTTATCATGCCAAATCCGAATCTTCCTCCCATCTCCCACCACAAAACTAATAAAGTGTGAGAAGTCTTGCCACCCATTTTGAATTCCCTTCCATAAACTGGTCCCATGAGAGCTCGAAATATCCAAACATTTCCATCCTCTAGGATTCTCTCCAAATTTGGATTCACCACAACCCCCCTCCACCAGCTGTCCGATTCCGCCGCAAACCATCAATAAATTTGGGTGAGAAAAAATGAAAATAAATGAGCTCAAAAACATTAAAAAAAAAAAAGAGAAAAATAAAAAAGCACAATGTCAACCTCTAAACTAATGTATTCATTGGTTGCTTATTAGTTAGGGGCCTTTTCAATAAGGCTCGCACTAGGCGCTCATGTTTTTTGGCTTCCCTAAAATCAAATATTTAAGCTCCTTCTTACTTATCAAAATATATATATATATATATATATATATATATTTAAGCTCCTTGATAAATTTTTCAAATATAATCCCATGAGCTAATTAAACAAAACTCTAGTAGCAAATAGAACTGAAAATTCACTTTAGTGCTCCCACATTGTTGTATCCCACACCTGCCTAACTCTCCCGACTCCGACAACCCCTTCTCCAACACTTAGTAATCAAAGATAGATTCCAACATAACCCATTTAACTCCAAAGAGAGTGAAAATAATGGTCCACTATTCCCTTGTGACAAAACAAAACATCGCTAGTCGTTTCCTCCTCCAAATTACACATTCAACAATTGTTGGCCATCCTATATCCCGAATTTCAAGTTATTGATAGTGAGAATAGCCTCCCACAGAACTGAACAAAGTGTAAGCTTAATTGGTGCGTTGCACACTAAATACTCTCCCAAAGAAAATCAAATCATTGACCACTAGTCAAAACCTCATAAAAAGGATCGAATATGGAAGACGCCACCCTAAGAAGCACTCCATCTGATTGCATCTTCATCCTACTCCTCTAACCCCTGAAGTAAAAAGAGCACATTCGACATTGCATCCAACTCCCAGTTCTAGAATGCTTTCATAAACCTCAACGACCTACGCCATGCCAAATCCAAAATGAAAACAAACTCTTCAATTGATCCATCTTTATTAGCCACTAGTCGTAAAAACCCCCCGAAAACCTTTATTCCAGAGCCAGCTTACCACAGAAAATATCATGCCAAAATGTTAGGCTATAGCCACTGCCAACAGCGAATGAGATCAAATACAAGAAAATCTTAAGCTATTCACAACAAGTTAACTGGGTTAAGTAGGCAAGTGACCTATGAATCAGATCGGACAACAACAAAGAACAAACTTAAACAATGAGTTAACTCGACCCATCCATAGAATGCCGGTACAGAATGGAACTAGCAGATTAAACATTCAATGGCTTAAGAGAACCCCCACTTCAACATAGATCTAAACTGTATATAAATTAACATAAAGTAATATGTACAATCGGTTAAAAAAACACATGTACAGTTTGCAAGATAAGCTGCTAGGATGAGTTACCTGTAACTAGTTGATTTAATCTGAAATGATTCCAATTTGAGGTGATTCAACCGATTCCAAATGAGAATTATTAAATTGAATTTTTAGTTACAAATCTACAAAATATATACAAAAAAGGTATTTATACATAGAAAGGGGCAGTAAATGGAGAGATCGGAGGAGAGGGAGAAACGGCTGTCCGGCCAATCCTTCAGAGGATGGCTCCGTCCGAGGCTGTTAGGGAAGTCAAAAGAAGAGGGAGAGAGAGATAGATAGAGAGAGGGAGAGGTAGAGAGGGGGAGGGAGGGAGGGTTTTGACGGAGATGGCTTTAAGCAGCCGGCACTAGCCAGGACGAAGGTTCTGCGAAGGAGCGCTTGTAACATTCATTTAAAAATTAATTATTTGATTTGAGTTCCACCTCAATTTTATGATTTTCAATTTTAACTTAAAACTTTTAAAGTGAGGAAAGTATAGTTGCACTTAAATAATGATTTAGACATAATTTTAAATTTTATTTTTCAATTTTATAATTAATTTTTAAAAATTATAAAAATATAATAATTTAAATTATAAAAAATTAAAATTAATAATTTTTCGGCCAATCACACATTTTAAAATTTAAAATTTTCGTTCGAAAATTTAATCAAACAAAGCCGAATGGCTTAGATTTTTTATTTTTTTTTGTCTATATATGGATGTACGGAGTTGTAATGAGCGGAGAACTGTCGGACCTTTCTTTGCCTTAAATATAATTACCTATTTCCACAAATGAGCCTTGATTCTTGCGCTCGGCCTCTGCGTAACGTATCATCTTGTCAATTTCTGGATTTTGATGATGCGTTGTCCATCTTTGTTAATTATTCAGTGCCACGCGTGTGATTGGTAGTATAGCTCAAGAAGTGCCATATCATCTCACCATTAAAATTATTGTATTAAAAATATTGAATAAATTTTCCTTAATCTTCTTAAATTTTTATTTTAAAAAATAAATTTTACTAATATCTTTTAAAAATTATGGATCTAGAATATCAATTTACGGGATCAAAATTTTAAAAATTAAAATTTTATGAGATTTTTATAAAAATATAAAAACATTTAGGGAGGAAAATCCTAATTTTTTTTAAATCTATATTAAAATTAAGGGCCAAAAACAAATTTTCAAAAGTTTGAAAGGGGGGGGGAGGCGGAATTGCCCCTAAGTTATACCTAACTCTATCACTGTTTCGGTTTCGAAAATTAGACTTTTTTATATTTATTGATAAATTATAAATACAGTCAATCATCTTATAATAATAGACATGAGATATTGAAAACTTATAAATTATTAGAATTATTAATTATTAACTTTTATCATACTTTTATTAATGGATAAGTATTTTTTTTAAATATAAATAATTTTCGATACAGAAATAAGACCTTATATATAATTTCTTAATGACATTTTAGTTTTTCATAAAAATCATATATAATGTCAACTTAAGATATAAAAAAGCTCTTAATGTTATTTTCAAGTAAAAAATTATTTTTTTAATGTCAAAAATTTCCGTTTACGTTACTTTTAGCTTCAATTATGTTGAATTAATAAATATATAATTACTAAGATAAGCCATAAATGAGATATATAAATACATATATAACTATCTTATCTCTCGAATAATTAATATTATAATAATTTTTTAAAAAGTATTAATTATTAGGTATTAAAATTATTAATTATCCACCATAAAATCAAGTTGGTTCCTTTAAAATTTATTAATTATTAGAGATTATTAACTTATTGAATATTAATTATAAGAGGGTTGACTATATTGCCTTTCAATTAAATTTATTTTTTCAAAATAACAAAACTGTCTCTTTCATTTTTATTTTATTTTATTTCTTACATTTTTTCTTTTTTGACCATTTTCTCTAACTTCTTTTTTAAAAAATATTTTATATACAAATAAGTTTAAGATTTTAATCAATATTTATTTAAAAATAAAAAACATTAATCAAAATTTGAATAAGAGGAAGTATTTGTAGTTTGTCAAGTAAAATACAAGAGATTAGTTTAATTATCAACAATCTCAATAGAAATTAGTATAATTTTTCATATTATTATTATTTATAGGTAAATCTCACACACACTCACCCCACTATATCCCTTATAACCTCTCTAAAAAAAGCACTTTAATAAAAAATGAGAACAAATTCAAATGACAAAAGAGAGCTGAGCTCGTCAAATGGCTCCCTATTATTATAAACACATGAAAACAGCTTTCATTAGTTGATGTGACAACTTTCGCACCTTTTTAAACACACGATAACAGTAAAATTGACAAAATTATGAATAAAGCATCAAATGTATGTGTGTGTGTGTGTGTTTTTTTCTTTTTTAAAATGAGTTAGGATGTGAATTGGACCTTTGCCTTAAATCCTCTTACTTAAATGCCGAGTTTTGTCATTTAACCATTACGCTATAACGATTTCGACAAAATAAAATAATGCAACTTTAGACATTTTAATTAATATTTTATATTTGTTTTCTATTTTTTTAGTTTGGCATGATCGTGCTTGGCACTCATGAGACAATGGTTTTATTGTTATAATGTGTTAAAATTTAGGGTGATTTTGTAAAATACAATAGAAGCCTTATATTGCTTATTATCAATTTAATTAGACAAAAATGTTAATATTATTGTTTATCATCACTCTAAAAGTGTAGGGTGGAACAATTTTGTGGATCAAAGTAATGGCATTATTGTAATACCCACTAATATGAGGCGTATTTGTGTATATATAGGCCATGGCACTGTTGTTATACTCTCATATATATATATATATATCATAATTTATTTTTAAAAGGTAAATAAAAGAATAAAATATATTTATTATTTAAAAAAATACTATTGACACATTATCTGATAAACCAAACTCATATATCAAACATTTTCTTAAACAATTAGTCTGGATGAATGACTGAACAATAAGAGGCAAGTAGAAATTACTTCATATAAATTAAATGGCAAACAAGTAAATAGAGATAAGAATGGGAGTGGAAAAAAAAATAGATTAAAGAAGGGCAAACAAGGATCAATTGCTTGTAATAATTTCTATATTATTATTAGAGCAATTGAGCTGGTATTTTATATGGAATTTAAACCCCATAAAATGTCAATTGAGAATTGCTATAAAATAGAGAGATTAATTGCTCATAGTATATGGATTTGTAAAACGTTTTAGTACAAATCAATTGAGGCTCGTTACCGGCTGGCTCAAGAGAATTTGAGGCCTAAAACAAACAATTTTAAATAAGGTCTTCTTTTATACTCTAATAAATATTAATAGAAATTTTTTTATTCAAAATTGATTTTTCTTGCTTTTTGATATGAAAAAATATTAATTAAGTTTTTTTACACAAAATTTACTCTTCTTTTGCTTGTTCTTGTATTCAATTTTTGTAATATATTAATTATTTTTATTATTCTTTATTTTATTCATTGTATATTTTTTAGACTACAAGTATTTATCATATTTTTTTATTGTCAGTAAAGTTACTAGTTAATGGTTTTTGTATATATATATATATATATATATAGAAAGAGAGAGAGAGAGAGACTTAATACAATGATAATGTTGCTTCATTGTAACTAGGCCTGGCAAAACGGGCGGGTTTGTAAATGGGTCGGGTCATAGACGTGTTGAACCCATGTTTGACCTGGATTAAGCGGGTCAAAATACGAGTCGGGTCAATGCAGATTTGACCCGCTATCTAACTTTTTTTTAGAAATAAAACACTATCTAAATTGTCACCTTTTAATCAAAAAAATGATGTCGTTATTTACGTGTCTAGTAGGTTTAGGTTTATTAATTATTTGAATGAGATTGAAATTTGATAAGAAAGATAGGAAATATTGACTAGTTAGATTTTATGTTAATTGAAATTTATTTACCCTCCATTTGGATGGTCAAATTTGGCTAGTGGCTAGTTTCATTACAGTACATAAGAAATATTTCAGAAATTAGTACAAAAATTGGTGATGTTTTTGCTCAAAGTTGAAAAACATTGATTATTACCTTCTTCTGCTTTCTGTATCTTAAAATCACTATTCTTTTCATGGAAGATCCCATCACTTCTTTTTTTTTTTAATAGCTTAAATTCATGTGTTAAAACAAATCTGAGATCAGTCCAATTTTTTTCATTTTTTATATTCAGGAAGACTAAGAGAAGTCATGAAGTCTGCTTGTTTAACATGACTCAGGACTAGCTTAATGATTAGGATTTTCCTTCTAATAAGATAAAGCACATTTTTGGTTTGTGTTTTGTTTATATATATGGTGATCTTGAATTACATTCTCTAAATATTAATTTTATTTTATAATCTATTATATATGTTTTAGTATTTTGTTCTTTCCTAAATAGAGATATAAATATAAATATATATTTATATATATATATATTTATATTATTTTTCATTCACAATCCGTCAAACACTCATATTCAACCCGTATTGACCTGCTAAATTGACGGGTTCCTTATTACCTAACCTGTTTATGATCCGCTAACTAAATGAACGGGTTGATAGCGGGCAAGTTATGACGAATTGACGGATTTAGATAAGATTTGCTACCTCTAATTGTAACTTAAAAACCAAATCACAAGTTTAAATTCTAAAAATAAGCTGAGTACGGTGCACTTATTTATTCCTATTTGCGCAATGTTAGTTTATGCAAGAATGACTTATATATTTAATCTGGTTTAGAAATTCTGTTAAAAACTCTTTCTAACATCACAGAGTCGCCATGAAGTGGTTGGTGAGATGGATACCATTGGCTTGTAAACTAATCATCTGTTTATGCAAACCCTTATCCATTTGCAATCTTGATGATGTCGTGACTCATTAAGGCCATCCAATCATGATTGCTGTCATTATGCCCCTCCAACTATGTTTCCTCCTTAATTTGGGCCATAATGCAGCTTTTATTCTCCTGAGGTAAGAACTAAGGAACAGTAACCACAAAAACAAATGTAACTAAACAAAAAACACAATAATGCCATGCTGTTTGAGGGAGTAACTCAAGAATACTGCTCAAACTACATGTACGGGCACATCAATTTAAATCATATTCTTAGAATGCTTCATTTATTACTAGTGCAAGAATAAATTACACTCGAATTTCTATGAAATTATACTAATTTTTTTTATGTATTATTTAAAAATATATAGATACATCTCTTTAATTAATTTTTTTCTTTAAAATGACAAAACTACACATTTCATTTTTTTTTTTCAATTTTTTTTTTTAAGTTTTGACTATTTTGTTTTTATTTTCTAAATAAGTATTAATAAAAACTTTAAATTTTTTTATATAAAATAAAATAAGTTATTTACCTTAAATTTATTTTTAAATAAAATAATAAAAAAGTCTTTAAAAAAACTTAGACAAAATTGGTCAAAATTTTAAAAATACAAAAAAAATAATAAATAAAATGAGAGTGTAATTTGATTAAAAAAATATCTGTATATTATTAGGTGAAGTAAGAAAAATCAGTATAATTTCAAAAATCTTATGAGAAGTAAATGTAATTTACCCTTAGTATAATGCTATGGATAATAAATTTTTTACTCTTACATATAAGGTGAGGGAGCCCATTGTAAGAAATACATATGAATTTCTTCATCTTGTCTCTAAAGGTAAGAAAATTCAATGATATTTAACATTTTTTTAAATTATTATAAAGAAAAGCGTCACCCAAAAAAACAAAAGGGATAAAGGCAAAAGGGGCCACTTGGGATGTTGGACTTATGAGGCAGCCCACCAGAATGAGTGATTGTTTGAAAAATCAAAAATCCTTCACCATTGAATAGTCGTGGGCATGAACTGGATTGATTTTGAAGTATGCCAAATGTCTAACAAGTCGGCCTGCCGCCTGCGTCCACGAAAATAAGTCATGTGGTTAGCTACTACGAAGGAACTTCATTGTTATATAAATCAAATTTCGACACGGTAACATATATTTTTAATTAGAGTATTTTCATAACTTTATTTATATCACATACTTAAATATAATATATTACTCGATGTTTATTTTTTCGACAGTAAGATGTCTGCATAGAAAAAGTTTCTATCGATCTTATTTTAGGCTTTTTTTTTTTCAAATAAAGTCAATTAAATTCAACTTACTTCAAACTCTACTTATATATTGTCTGCATTTTCCTAAAATTATATTATAACCACAACTTCTGCAAGGTTGAGAAACTTAAGCAGGGCAAAATCTATGAAGCATACAAACATGAATAAAAAAAGAATTTTGAAGGAATTAGAATCAATTTTAGAACAAAATTATCAGTAAATTCTGTAACAACTTAAGCTTTTAGAGAAAACTAGTTATTTGACATGGTATCAAGCTCTAATTTTGAGAAGTCTTGTTTTCAAGTCTCTTCCTCCGTTAATTCAGTGCAAAATTTGCACTCTCGTATCCTGTTCCGTGAGGATTTACATCATGTTTAACCAATGTGCCCATATATCTCTATCACAACAATTTAAGCTTTTAGAACAACTTATTATCTAACAATGTCTTTCAAGAACAATCAACGCTAGTTGCTTTCTCTGGAGAGCTGCAAAATTGAATGGGTAAACATGTAATGAGTCATTAGTGGAGGACTTTGGCATCTGTCTGTTTCTATACAAACAAACAATCTCAATTCTTGATTACCAACTGATTGCTGGTGTGTTTTTGTCATCTGGGTTCTCCATTAGCAGGCTAGATAAACTTTTGCAATACTGCTCATCATAATTAGAGTAGCACAATAGTAAATTTCTGCTGTAATTACTAAGCAAAATCAGATTTTGGGACCTGCTAAACTGATTTAGTACCTGTTTGTAAAATCTCAATTTTAGATTACCAACTGATTGCTGGTGTGTTTTTGTCATCTGGATTCTCCATTAGCAGTCTAGATAAACTTCTACAATACTGCTCATCATAATTAGGGTAGCAGACAATAGTAAAATTCTGCTGTAATTACCAAGCAAAATCAGATTTTGGGACCTGCTAAACTGGTTGAAATCTGACCTCTCCCTGTGAATTTGATACTTCTATTACACAACAGGCCGGTGTCACTTTCTACCACCTGAAATTTTGAAATTAAGATACTCGAAGGTATTTTATGCATCAGGAACATTATGAAAATTTTGAGTACCTCTGCTAATAGGTTGAAATATGATATTCTTAACTTCTCCTTCTGATATATTTTCACCCTGCAGGATGACATTGTGCAGGTCTTTTTTTTTTTTACTTCTGTGATGACACAGATGCTTCATTGTACTGATTTCTCTTTTCACCTGAAATTTCAAACATAACACTTCGGCCACCTATCAATTAAATTTGCTAGAAATGCATTGAATATTCAAACAAAAGAACTGCGAATTCACCTGATTCATGAGCTTTTTTTGCACAATCATTTGCTTATTGATGACCTTGATTGCAACATTCCCACCGGTGACAGTGTTCAAAGCAAGCTTTGCCTTGGAAAAGGTACCCTCCCCTATGGCTTTTACCAAGTTGTTATATTTCAACCTTGGTTGTAAAGCTCATTAATGCAGTTAAAGAGGTACTACTTATGAACGAAGTCCCTCAGTTTATTCCTTCTAAGTGTGATTTCACTCTAAAACATGTGAAAGAAGAGAATGATCATGATATATTATATATATACATATATGAAGAAGTCTTAGTGAAGAACACATTAAGCTGATTTTCTACTCTTGGGTGTCCCCTCTTTTTCCTTTTTCTTTTTCTTTTTCTTTTTGAAGGGGAAATTCCAAGAATGCAGGTGGATCCCAAGACTTCCAAGTCCCAATTTCCATTTATTGAATATCTTGTTTTACACATGGTTTTCAAGATGAAATTTCAGTGACAAATCAAGTGGGGAAGGCACATGGATTCAACATCTTGATCTTGCTTGCTTGAAAGAAAAAAAAAAGAACAGTTAAATTTCCCCAAAACCATGTGATCCGTCTAACTATTTTCAGGTATTTGTGAGGGAACTTTACCTCCATTGATTGACAATTCTGTGTTTATTCCATGTTTCTCGTTCTTTCTTTCTTTTTTCTTGGGGTGGGAAAGTCCACAATTTGGATGGAAAATGCAAATTCAAAACGTGCATGAATCGTTCCAGATCTTTTTGCATAAACCGCCTTTCTAAAGTCCACTATGGTAGATCTGACAAGGACAAGCCTATTGGTCCTTGAAAGATTTGCATTAATCTTGTTAAATCTCCATTAGAATTTCCTAATTGATGATTACAAAGCTGCCCCCCCATAAACTGATCCATTAAGTATTATATATTATCAAACTTGTGATTATTAAAATGTAGTCAACTTTACCTGCCTTAGCAAAGAATTATTTGGCTCTAATTATGTTGAAGCTTGATCCAAAATCGATCTTTCCCTCATTAATTATACAAGAAGTTTCCCATTGAACTGCAGTAGGAAGAGTTGAAAATGATCAAACTGTGTTGTGGGATCAAGAGAACAAAAAAAGTAATATTGTAACAAGTAAGATTGAGCCGATTGATTATGGGATCCAGTGCAATTGAGAGGTCTAGCGCATTTTCTCCTCACATAAAATGAGTCCCACTATGAACCCCATCTCGATATGAGGAGAAAAATCATTTTTCTTGATTATAAATGTATCGAGGTTAAAATTATTTTGACACGTAAGGTTCTAAGTTGTTTTACCATGTGAATACCCATTGTGTCAATGTTCAAGTTGTGGATAAGAAAACTTATAATTGCAGTGACGGATTCACGAATTTTAGTCTCTAGAACTAAATTATAGGTACTAAAATTTATGAAATTTATATAAATATATATAATAAAAAGATTTGGGGCCAAGTCTTATTTCATTAAAAAATTCTAACAAAATTAGTGGTAAAAGATAGAATATTTAAATTTTTTACATGATCAAATTAAAGATATCAAAATTTAGAAGGGTTCATATAAATATCTATATAATTTGATTTTGCAGTCTTTCTTTATAAGGATTTCTTTCATAACTACCATCCATCAATGAAAGTTGCGGTTATCTCAACTAACACCGCTGCACTATAATGAATAGTATTTTTTAAAATTCATTATTCAGTTGATTTTGAGTCTAAAATGCATGTAATTATTATATAATATATATTAATAAAATTATTAATATAACATGTGTGCCACCTCAAGTCTCGGAAGCAGACTTGCTAGCAAGAAAATGTTCAAGTATGTGTGTGTGTGTGTATATATTGGCATGGGGAAGTTGTATTTCTTTTCTTTTTGTCTTGGACTGATGCTCATTTTAATTGAAACTGAGTTCATGGGATAACCATCTCAGTCCATCCAATTAAGTCTTATATTCTAATATAAAAAAACAACCCGCCAAAGATGGGCTTAATTCTTTTTTTTTTTTTTTTATAAACTGTTGATAAATTATAATGTTTATGCATTAATGAAATAGATGAATTAAAAATGATTTAATAAGTGACTTTGTGTCAAGTCAATTGTCTGGATGATTGATTGCTTGGTTAATAGAGCAAATCAATCACACACGCGTGTGTGTATATATATATATATATATAATATCACGTAATTGCTCTGATTAATATAGAATTACTAGCGCGGGCCCAATGAAATGCCTTAAATTGGAGGTTATACAATAATTTTAGGCCAAAATCTTCATTCTATACATTAAGGAGGGGAGGGGGAATACATTAATTTCAAGTGTTGAGTTTGAGGAAGCCACTTACTACAATAACTGTTGAAGCATAGAATATGAATGCTAGTGGGAAAGAGTTTGGGTGATTTGAAATACCCAAGGTCACCTTTTGGGTGATTTGATCTAATGATATAACCACCAAAAGGGAGTGATAAAGCAGCAAAATGATTTAAATAATTTCTATCTTTAGTATTTGTGAGTTTTTTTTCAAACAAGTAAACTTCTTGTGACTCGAAGAAATTAACTGAAGAGAGATTCCTACTGCTTGTAAAAAAATTTAATTTCTGAGTTCATAAATTTCGATTCTCCTCATCAACACAAAACTCTTGAGGCCACCCTTATGCAAGACTTCTGAAATAGAGCACATAAGCCGTAAGAGATTTGTAGGGAGTTAGTCAGGTACGTGCAAGATGATCTAAGATACCATGTATTACCAAAACAAAAAATAAAAATAAACTTCCATAGTTAACAAAAGATTGACGAGGAATACAAAATGAAAAGATTTCGAGTTTTTGAGAGCAGACATGTATTTTTATATCAAATTTTTGAGTCGTACGTGTTTTTATACTTATTTTTACTATCTATGTTATTCATTGAATACATCTTTTTAAGAAGCATTTTTAAGTCAAAAATCTTTTCCAAATGTGAAAATAAGCAAGAAATTGCATGAAAATGTGAATTTTGTTCCGAACTCACGCTAGTTGAATCAAAAAATTCAATCAGAAAAAATGCAGTAGATCAAATACATCATTCCCTTTTCCACCCATTGACATGATTTCAAAGTTTAGATGTATAATCAACATGCACTTTCTGGGAAAAAATATGTACGACACTACAACAAAAGGAGACATGAAATTCTCTTTCTGATTGGATAAAGATCTTACACAAAAATCCTTTCTGAAATTTTCAATTTAAAACTTTGGTCCTCCTGCCATAGAATCAATAGGTTGCGCCCTTTATCATTAAGAGAATCGATAGGATCGGTTAGGTCTGTCAACCCTGAAAATACTCAAAAATCAAAGAACCCACTCCACCATCCAAAATGACCGTACGAAGGTGAGGATCCATGAGTGAAAATACTGAAAATATGCAATTTTCCTTTTTCAGGCAATTTTTTTTTTATTTATGACAAGAGAGAAACATGCAGTATATTTGGAAAGGGAACAACCTGCAGTGCAGTGCACATTATTCCTCAGGCTTTTGGCATTAAATTTACTGTTGTAAATTGCAATGCAGAGACACTGTAGAATTTAACCCAAAGTACTATGTAACATTAAGCCATGACAGTAGGTACATTAAAAGGAATAATTATTGAGTAAGATTGTCACATCATGTTATTGTGGTAGGACAGTTTCACTTGATAATTTTTTTATTAAAAAAATATATTTTCAGAGAAACTAATCATCACGTAACAGTGTGCCTCTAATATTTTATTTATCTACCCTTCGTGTTGTGACCCGTTAAAAAAAAATGATCATAACATATATATTATACGAGGTTATTTAAAAAGTGCAGTCACCATGGTATGCCATTCTCATTAGAAGTCCCACAACGAGATAACCCTATTCTGCTAATCCCCCAGGAGGTGGATTAAGAGCTGACCCACGCCCTGTTTGGCTGTTTGGATTTCCTAAACCCTATTATGCTAATAAACGTTTTATGAGTAGATGTGATGATTGGCACCACATTAGTCTTGGTTATTATGAGTAATGACAACTTATTAATTGTGTGATCTCTTTTTTTGGGCATTTAGATACTGACATTAAGCTGCCCTCAATAGACAGTGTGTAAAGGAAAAGGATAACTGATGTGAAAGAGTACACGGCTGAGGGAGATGTTTTGCGTCATTAGTGACTTCAAACTCCATTAACACGGACTTATATATGTATCTAGGCTGTAAACCAGCCCAGCCTAGGCTTGTTTAAGTTTTGATTAGTTAAATTTAAAGAACTTGAAATTATGTCTAAACTTATTTATATTTCTATATTTATTTAAAACAAATTTTTAATCGAGTTAATCATGAATCGAACTCCAGTTAATGGTATTTAATAGTAATAAAATATTTATTATGATAAATTATATTGATATCTCATGAAATTTCTGATGATTATAAAACTTTTCTTTAAATTTTAAAAATGATACTGACATTTTTTATTTTTATTGAAAAACTGTAAATACCTCTCATATAGTTTAATTTTTTTTTTAAATAATAAAAGTGCCCTTTCATTTTATTTATTTATTTTTTCATTTTTTGAATTTTGACCAATTTTTTTAATTTTATATAAAAATAAATTTAAGATAAATAAATTATACATTTTTTAGCCAAAGAATATTTTAATTAATATTTATTAAGAAATTAGAAAAAATTGGTCAAATTTTTTAAAATACAAAAACAAAAATCTAGGAAAAAAAAAAAAAGAGTTGAAGGAGAAGTATTTATAGCTTGTCACTGAAAATAGGAGAGGTTGGTGTCATTCCAAAAACTTAAGACAAAATCTTTAAATCTCAGAAAAAAAATCTTTGTAATTATTAGAAACTTTAAAAAAAGTCAGTATAATTTACCTTATTTATTATCATATCAAGTCAAATTTAATAAAGTTCAATAAATTAACAAATTTTAAAATATATTAAATCTTGATTTATTTCTCTTATGAAGAGATCTTAAATAATCCTTTAATAAAATTAATTATAAGTCAAACTCCAACAGTTAGGGTTCATTTCACAACCTCAAGTGTATGGAAAAGATTTTTTTATCACTTCTCCAAACTTAGAATCAGATCTGACATAGTAACTTCTCACCTTGACAATGACATAGTAAACAACCTGACTCTTGTGTCAAAAGAGAGCATTTCTATTTAATGTAATTTTTAGCAAGAAAATTAGATTCTCCACAGTTATAAAAAGGGTCACTATCATTTGGCTTCATGTATGATAAAATACATTGGTTTTGTTTGCATTTATACTTAGAAACTTCAATTCAACTA
Organism: Nyssa sinensis; assembly: GCA_008638375.1. Taxonomy (NCBI): domain Eukaryota; kingdom Viridiplantae; phylum Streptophyta; class Magnoliopsida; order Cornales; family Nyssaceae; genus Nyssa; species Nyssa sinensis. The sequence goes on along the minus strand of CM018035.1, from coordinate 929,296 downwards.
GTGATCAAATATTGGAACCTAGAGATTTTAGATTCAAAACATCTTATTTTTCGGAGCAAATTTTTACTTGTTCATATGTTTTTTTTCACAAGTTGTACATCTATCAACTCTTCTCGTATAAAATGAGATTGCATATAATAATAATAAAAAAAAAATATTACCACTTAATATATATATATATATATATATATGACCAATCTATTCTCAAACAACTAAAGCTTTAATCTAACAATTTTGTGCAAAAGTATGAGCATTCATGATTATGAGACAGTTCCTACTTGGCTCAGTTATGTTTTTGTTTTTGACCAAAAACTGGTTGCAGGAGGGAGATGTTAGAGAGAAGATTTTCAATGAAAATGATGACTAAATTGGTTTTAGTTGTTGGGTTTTAACATCTTTATGGTGGTATTGACTTGGTAATGCAGTGTTGAATGAGCCAAACCATAAAGCCCTAAAGAAGAAACAGACACTGCTAGTTAATTATGGAGTTACCAATCCATGCATTCACCAAATGTGACAGGTAATGTAATTTCTTGATTGATCAATCATAGTTTTTAATAAACAGATGTCTTCCAGTCAACTCTCACTTTGAAAAAGCTAAACACTTCATCATAGCATCGAATCTAAATACATATATGACCACGTGAATTTTAGCAATTTACAATATGTCCCCAAGCCTGCAACTTTTTCCATGCTCTCCCATACACGAGACGATAATGTAAAACAGAATGGCATAACATCTGTTTGTATGACATGAATGTGTGTGTGTGAATATATATATATATATATATATATATAGGTGTATAAAATGTATACTTGAACCAAGATTTAGAAAAGCAAACAAAAAAATTTGGAATATACATAGATATGAAGCATTACACCATAAATAAATATAATGGATTTAACCTTAGTTTAAATGTGATGAAAATATATGATCCATTTCCAAATTTTATAAAGAATAGAGTAAATTACATTTTTTATAATCTAAAACGCCCATTGCTAAAATTTTCAAGAGTAGTTCCAAAACAAGCTTCCAATGAGGTAAATTTTCTTCTTGTCGGTATTAAAATCAATGCTACTTAAAATGTGAATCGTTATGTTATATGAAATAGGAACAGAAATATAAATTATCACTTGTTATTGAACGCACTACATTCGGAGTTGGACTTCATTGGATTATTTTGTTAGAATAAAATACGTTTATTTGAAACATGATATACATTTTTATTGTATTTATAATAATATTAACACACACACATATATATACATTGAAAAAATTCTAATAAATTTAAAATATTATAAAATAAATTTTTTAATAATGTATGTATATATATTTTCTTGTTTGCATATGATTATTTTAAAACTTACAATATTTTTTATTAAATCTTGTATTATAATTTGTGAATAGTACTATCCAATTTGCAATTTGCTAGGGACGAATTGTGATAACTGTGTCAAAAACAAATCTTTCAAAAATCAAAGTTGTTTATCTCAAACATCTTTAAAGGCACACCATAGCCTAGAAATTACCCATAAAGAAAAGTCTAGCCTAGAGGTGCATGAAATGAGTAATTGAAATAGCTTAACTGATAACTGAAATTACATGATTTAATTCACAAAAGAAAAGAGAAGGGAGAAAAGAGAAAACCCATATGGTGACTAGTTATATGCAACTTGTTTTGCTTCACTGCATTATTATTGTTATGTCCTCCCATAAAGGTAGAAGTAGAACTGTAGAAGTTGAAAGATAAAAAGGTTTCCCCCACATTTGTATACAAGATCTTCTGAAAAAATGGGACATTGAGACCAAATCTTTACTAATTTTACCTTTGGTCTACCTAATGATGAGACTATAAGAACTTTAGTTCCCCTAGTTATAAATGTTCTGCTTCTTTATCAACAATGACCAAAAGCAACCAAATCAATCCATTCAATAGTTCAGCAATAACATAAGGATTCTAAGAGAGGTAAAACAATTCTGCAACTTTCCATTTTTCTCGTTTACTCTGTGACGATTATAGAGAGAGAGAGAGAGAGAGAGAGATTCATTCATTAATCCTATCTTACAAAGGCAACTAAATCTACTCATGCTTGTGAGGAAGGAAAAATGAGAGATTTTTCTTCTGCTTTTTTTTTTCTCCCTATCCGATGAACATTATCAGAAGACATGGTTGATTGATTGAAACGTGAAAGTAACAGAACCCCATTACTCCAATTCTTTTCTAAAAATCAAAATTCGGCCCACCCATCATATTTGAAAATTACACAATTAAACAAGAGACAAGGGGAAAAAATCAAGAAGAAGAAAAATGTGGACGTGGAGGAGGCAATAGTTGGGCATGTTGATGATGAACCTGGTTGTTGGGGTTGCTGCCACCTGTGTTCTGTATGATAAAGGGATGGCGCAATAATTGCACGGCGGTCCATCTTCTCGCCGGATCCCTCCGCAGACAACAAGCAATGAAGTCCCTAAACTCCCGCGAAGCCGTGGGTGGTGCCTCCGGAGGCTGAGACATACAGATTGCGACCATAAGGCTTGCCCAGTCGCCCTGCCGCCCCACAGCAAAAGGGAATCTACCAAGGTAGAACTCGAGGATGCTTACCCCCAAGCTCCATATATCGCCGGCGTACCCATCGTACCTGCCTTGATTTAGATCCGTGTTGATTCTCTCGGGACTCATGTAAGCAATCGTGCCGACCGACGAATTACACGGATCCATAGTCTGAGCCAAGATTGTGGAGACCCCGAAATCGGCTATCTTGACCTGGTTTCGGGAATTGATTAATAGATTTGAAGGTTTGATGTCTCTGTGAACTATTTTTCTTCGGTGAAGGTATAAGAGGCCAGAGAGGATCTGGCGGGCGAGATCGGCGAGAAATGGTTCCTGGCGGATGTGGGTCCCATCGAGAGACCCGCCCTCCATGTACTCGAGGAGTACCTGAATCTCGCCGGCGTGATCGAACATGTCGTGGCACTTGACCACATTGAAATGGTCGACATCGCGAAGAATCTCGATCTCGCGACAGATCTGACGGCGGACGGAGTCCTCGTGGTGGCCGTATATCACTTTCAAGGCATAGAGCTTCCCCGAAGGCTGGTGGAGGACCTTGTAGACGGTTCCTCCGCTACCACTCCCGATTCGGTTGATTCGCACCAGCTGAGATAAGTTTAGCGGTGAAGAGGATGAGTGGAGCTGATTGTGGTTTAACGGTAAATGTAGCAGATTAGAGTTTGAAGAAGATGATGGAGCCGAAGAGGGAGGCAGAGGGAGAGGTACGGCCAAAGATCGGTCGCGTTGGGGGAGAGGTAGCGTTAGGTCAGGCCGCCGCCGTTGCCGGTTGCGGTTAGCGGTGGCGGCTGGTGGTGTTTGAATCGGTCTCATGATACTTCTCTTTCCTCTCGTTCTTTTCTTCCTAAATTTTCAGTTGTGACAAGAGTTTGGAAATTTTTTTCCTCCAATTGGCAACGCAAGTTATTTTTGGGGACTATAATTTAACAGCTGATTGATTTCTTCTTGCATCCAATCGAATCCAATCCATGAAACGATTCTATATATAGAGAGAGAAAAATAAGAAATACAGACAGAAAGAGAAAGAGAGAACTTCTTGGAAGAGGAGAAAAGAAAAGAGCAGAGGATGATCTCTCTCTCTGATTTGAGAAAAGCAAAGAAGAAGAGGAGGAGGAGGTAAGCAGGGAGGGAAATGAATGTACGAGGGAAGGGGGGTGTATTATTAGATTTTGAGGAGGAGGGCGGAAGTAGCTATCAAAAGAGGGAATCAAAAGGGAATGACTTGACGCACGATTATGGCGCGTGAGAATCTGCTCCAATCTGATTGGAGAGAGGGAGGGGTCCACCATAGTAGCGTGATTCTGTGTGATCGTAATTAATGCGTGTGAGTGTGGGGGCGCGACGACACTGGGTATCTCGTGGAAATTTATGGCTACGGGTGTGGACCCTCATTGGAGGCTATATATTTTCTTCCCATACAGCCCCCTGCAATTTATTTTCTGGTTTCTCCCTTAATTGATTTTCCATCCCCTTAATATGGATTATTCTTTTTCACTTTTTATCTTCAACATTGCTTTGGTAGTTTGAGAGAAAGGTAAAAAATTAAAATACAAGAAAGAAAAATGTGAGATATTAAACCATCACAAGTGAGGTGGGATGAACTGAGTGAGATATGAAATATCATGATAATAAAATTATTTTATTATTATGTCATATATTATATTAAACATGTGTTACAATTGTAATAATATATAAACTTGAATTCAAGACGTTTAAATTTTATTTTCAGTATTTTTTTCACTGAGTCATACCTGTGAATAATTATTATTTGTATTTTTAATATGATGTCTTATTTTATAATGTTAATCCGGATGAAAATACCAAGGAATATATATCTACCATTATCCGAAAAGAATACATCTTCTTTAAGAAAAATTTTTAACATGAAAGTTTAACTATATTATATGATATTTTATTTACATGTATGTATGTGTATACGTACATTTTTACAAATCATTTCAATACTTTCTATAAAGATTAAAAAAAAATTGCATTTATATATTTCCATTAATTGATTGCAAAGAAACAATTCAACAATTATTTCTCATTTTTGTTGAAGACTTACCAAGAAGATAAAATAAAAGGTTTATTCTTCTTGTAAAAAGAATAATATATAATTTTATATATATATATATATAGAGAGAGAGAGAGAGAGAGAGAGAGTATTGTCCATTCCTTTAATAAATATATATATAAATATTAGTTTGCATATATGTGTGAGGGCTGCTTAATTGGAATATATGTGTATTAATAAAAATGGTGCACTCCAAAATTAATAAATGAAAAAGAACAAAGGGCCCCAAAATTAGAATCTTTTAGATGATCATTAATGATGGAAATTATACACAGACCATTCTCTAACTTGGGACATCTTCAGTATGATAATCCTTCTTATCAATGATGCTAGATGGTTCTCTTTAAATAAAATCCTCAACATCACATATGATTGGTTAAAGATTTAAAAAGCTATTTCTATTTTAAATGTGTTTTGTTTTATTAAAAAGCTATAAAAAAACAAAAACTGCCCATGTGAATTTAAACAATTATGGCCTCATTAGGAAAAATATGAATCACTTTGAAATCTAATGACTGAGTAAACATTTTTTATCCTACATTACTTGCTTTTGCTGTGTTTGCTTAAAATGAGTCATCTCAGATTGGAAATCATAGTAATTAATTAAGGGGTTTTCTTTTAGGGTTAATTATTAATAGGTGATTGTGACAAGATGGGGGTTACAAAACATTTTTACTCCAAAAATTCTTGAATTTTTTAATTATTAAAAACTAAGTCCAAAACTTGATGAGTTGTCACTAACTTTCTCGATTTTTATAATGACAATTTTAGCCCTGAAACCTCACATGACGGTGTGAATATGACCAACGCAACCACGTTTTTCCTGCGATTGAAACTCCACCCCTTAACAGGAATTTCTCTATTTGTTTATATGCGGCAAACTTCTTGTACAAATTATGTAATTACTGGTATTTGATATATTTCAAATCACTTAACTAACTCTTCATGCTACTCTAATTCAAAAAATAATAATAATAATTAGGATTTAAAAATTAAGAAATGAAATTCAAATTTTTTTTTAATTTTCATTAAAATTTCTGTTAAATATACTATTTACTTTTCCTTAACTAAAAGTTATTGATCCAACATTACAAATTGGAAATCATAAAAATTATCAAAGGGAATTTTTTTTTTCTTCTTGGAAAACAGTTTGTCAATTATAGGGTATAGCTAGCAATGTCATCACAAGTCACGATCATCTCAAATTTGTCAACTTTTCATTTGCTAGATGGATTAATTGGATTCCGTATCCAAAGGAGTGGACCCTATTTTTTTTTTTTTTGTTGGGTGGGGGTTGAATTTTTCTTTGGATTTTGAGTCTATTTCTAGTCAGCCCCCCTCCAAACAATCCCTGTGCTGTCTCTCCCTCTCTCTCTCTCTAGACTGGGTCTCTCTCCAAGGTGTCTTCCTTCCTGGCATCTTCGTCCCCTTCAGAGTAAAGGTTCCAAGTCAATAAGGGCTATCCCTGCTTGTTGCAGCCTCAATCCATGGGTTGGACTGCCAATTCAACTCTCATTACGTGTCACTCAACTATACAAATTCAATCAAAAATAATTTATTGTCCTTGTATTATTATTATTTATTTGTTTTTATTCATGTATTATGTTACTGGGTGAAGAGGGGAGATGGAAGAAAGAGACTCCATTATCTCGTAACACATCACATGTGTGAAGATACTGTTGGATTAAATTTCATTATGTGAAATCATCAAACAAACAGGAACATTCATATTGAATCATCAAGAATTAAAATATTGAATTTGCGAAAACTTAAATTAATCACTTTAATTAGCCTAGCTTTATTTGATAGCCTATAATTCACATTTATTTAATATATAAGCCCATATATTCAATTTTACTCCAACAGATACATGTGTAAAAATAGTTAAGCCATAAATCATTACTCAAAATCAACTCTCATTGCATGTTATTCAAACTCCTCGGATCCGTTTGTCCTCACGCCTAATAGGAAAGATTTGAGAGGGAAATAAATGGGTTCAAAACGAGAGTTGAGAAAGATAGTAAAACTCGACATTGGTTCAGGACTGGGATGAAAAATATACTCTCGCCCTCGTTGCCGTGTCCTGAATATATATTTAAATTATATAAATATCGTTTAATATTTTTGTATAAATACTCTCACATATTTAAATCTAAAATGTGTATATAAATAATATGTACATATATATATATATATGTGTGTAAATATAAATTTAGATTTTTAATAATATAAATTGATATTTTTAAATTTATTTTCATTAAAAATCTTTGTTTTTTTATCTTTAAAATATGTACAAAATTCAAACTTAAGAAAAATTCAATACTAGATAGTTTTTGTTGGGTTCAAGTTCGGTTCACTCTTTGAGTTATTCTCGAACTTGGATTCGGATTCCATGACTTATGTTGCGCGTGAAGTGTAATCGAAACTCAAAGTCTAATCCTACTAAGTTGCGTCCTAATGCCACCTCCAAATTACAATTAAACATGTGAACTCTTTTTTGAAAATTGTAAAAAATTTTCAAAGATAATATTTTATTGATCAGATTCTTGTACTCAAATGATGAAAAAATTATTAATTGGTGAGATAAATTTTTAAAAAATAACTTATCATGATGCAGAATTTTATTTGAGCATTAAAATTTGAATCCTAAAATACTGTCCTTTTTTCAAATCAACTATTAGTTAACCGTTAAAAAAACTTTGGATCAGTGATTGCAAATAAAAAATAAAAATATTGACAATTTTTCAGAAGAAAAAAAAAGTCACGTCTTGTTATGTAATTGATGACGTGGTCCGTGGAAGGCACCCAATATTTTCTCATGTCAAAAGATGGGGACCGTGTTGAGTTGATCAATAAGGCAGATGGCATTTGACTTGAGAGCGAGTTGAACTTGTCAATCTTAACGTTTACGGGTAGTTTGACTTGTTATCTAACTTGAGTTTGAAAATCCAACTCTTTAAAATTCTATTTTATATATTTTCTCTTTTGATGCCATGAATATACTGTCACCTTGTAGCAGTTATAAAATTGACTAACCACAAATCCAAAATTAGAAAGAAATCCAATCTCCATCGAATAGAGGTCATACCCTTTTTTTTCTTTCGTTGTGTCTATTCCAAATCCTTGGATGATGGATCCAAATCTTTTGGAGTGCTGCCACATTTTCCGGTGGTGGGTTGCCACATGAGTTATGTTTCGTTAAAATAAGTAAAATATATCTTATATCAGATGTTTTATTAAATATCATTACGCGATATTTTAAAACACAGAATACATAAATATCTCTTTATCCAACCAAATAAAATATGGCCCTTTTCTTTTGGGATATTACAAGAATCTTTTTAATCTTTTTTTAAAGTATATTAATCTCCTTTGTCAAAATTCTCATAAAACAAGCAAAATTGAAAGTATGAAATTATTGTTTTACTCTTTTGAATAATAATATTATCCTTTCCTGCAATATCTGATAATTATCGTGATCTTCCTTATAATCTCTAAACATATAAAAAGGTTCAATGTATATAAGAATATTTTAATCATATAAAAAATTATTTAAATTTCTAAAATTATTATTGATGAATTTTGTACAGAGAGAAAAATATGTATATTTTGAAGGGATGTTAGTATAATTTTAATAATTATAAAAAACACAATAATTGTGAGTTAACGCGGGCCCTTTCCTTTCTCACCCGACAAGCAAAAAAGGCAAATTCCCAATTCTTTCTCTATTTCTGTTTTGGTAACCAATTTACGAGAATTAAAAAGGAAAAAAGGGCTGGCACTCTTTTTTAGGTATTGCTTTGCTAGCTGAATTGATTTACATCAGAAGGATATATATATATATATATATATATATTAAGAATACAATAAGCCACATATATAATTCATAAGACGACTGAATGAACTTACATTTTAAAAAATTTCAACAAAGAAATCCTTCTAACAAGTTGCAATAAAATATCTTTTCCAAGACACAGGTATACTAAAAAGTCTCCTCTAAGGCAGCAGCTCTAATATACAACCTAGCTCTTATTTGTTTCACATTCCTTGGCTTTGAAATATAAATTAAAATTGAGCATCAAACAGAAGTCACTCACCGCAAGCATACGTCACCATTTCCACTGATACATTATAATTAAGCTGTCTCTAGACTCTGTACAATAGAGAAGGAGATGGTCCATGGGTGGCGGCAGATGGGCCATATGAGTATCCCCATTCTCCACGAGCCAAGCATCTCTCCACCTCAACACTGTTGTCCTGCCGGGTACATAATTTGCAAGACCATGCACCTTCCACTCTATTATATCACCTTCACGCTTCTGGGTTCCGGGGGCATCGCGCATTAGGCCAGTGGTTGTGTAAACATTCAAGCATTGCAGCATCCACCTATTCCCCCCCAAGGGACGAAAGCAGGTGTATACGCGAACACACGCAGCCTCTCCATGGTTGTTCAGCCAAGGCATCTAGAGGAATGATGCAAGGGTGTGTTTGGCTTTCCCTGGAAAATGGATAGCTTCATTATGATAAGATATTAAAGTATGAATCCATGTCCACAACTGGACCATTATAATAGAGCTGGCCATTTCCAGAACTGATGATTACGATCAATTAATAAGATTCATGAAATCATACCAGTTCATATTTTCAATCCTTGACATTCATTTGTGATGTAAATGCCATATATGAAACACATCCACTCCCCAGCAGTCAAAGCAATGGAGCCATCAATTCCCAACACATGCGTAACTCACTGTAAATGAATTCTGTTCCTTGTTAAGATACGGTAACATAAAAAGAAGCGCCACAGCTAGATTGAAAGAGCAAATAATGATTCATATTTTCAATCCTTGACGTTCATTTGTGATGTAGCTACCATATAAGAAACACATCCACTCCCGCACAGTCAAAGCAATGGAGCCATCAATTCCCAGGACATGCGTAACTCACTGTAAATGAATTCTGTTCCTTGTTAAGATACAGTAACATAAAAAGAAGCGCCACAGCTAGATTGAAAGAGCAAATAATGATAATGTATGGAGAAAGATTTCACCAAGTAAAAGCAAATATATAAACAATAAAGAAAAGAAGCTATTAATAAAACAGATTCAAGTTTGACAGGAGCAAAACACAGAACAAAGAGAGGCAACTCGCATAGCACCATGTTCGAGAACCAGCAGAGTTTATATAGTAATTGACTTCAAACAATTATCCAATGAAATGACTAGAGTAACTCTCCAAGGTCAGATGTTCGCATAATAATTGTACTGATGAAGTATATTAACATTTTATAGTTTTTAACTTCAAACACTTCATACAATATAAGCATATTCAAAATAGTACTGACAAATACAATAGGTTAACAAAACAAAAATGGTATAAGAAATCACATGTTCCATGAAATTACCCCACCATCTTATATTTACATACAACAGGGAGTTGGTAACTAGTTTTCCTTTTTCATTTGCAAAGAAAGAGTGTAGCCAACTCATTAAACAATCAGATAGAAGGGATCAAATTAAGATTATCCTGTGACTGGTATCTTTGGATTTGGCCATTCAATATATTAAAATATTTAACATGGCTATATAACTCACCAAGCTTACAAAAGAAGTCAGGAAAAGTTCAGATTTGAAGAAAATATTGGAAATATCATATTGACACAAGCTTTGTTCTAGACACAAAAATATTTGCCAGTTCTTAAAAATTTGGTATTTTTAATTTTCAAATTTAAAGAAAATACTGGAAATATTGAATACTTTACAACTATTTAAAATGATTGAAATATATGGAAACTTCAACCAAAAAAAATAAAAATCAGACCAATAAACAGATATTTCAAAGTCCAATGTTTGTTCCCGTAGAAGATTCATTTTTTCCAGGCACATCAGTTTTCTCTGAAGAGTTGGATTCGCACCATAGGTTGTCATGCAATCTCCTTCTGCAGCCATAGCAGCAACTTGTTTTGGGCTAAGTGCAGCCATAATGCTGCTATCACCACCTATACACTTAGGCCCCGAAGGGAACAGAGCTCCACATCATGCTCTATTTTCTGCAACAACTAGAAGAGCACGAAGAATGACTCAGGTAACTAGTAAAGTCCAGCAGACCGATAAGAAGAAAGCATATATAATCAAGGAAGGTATATAAACCAACAAAACAAACTTATGATGGCGGAATTTTAATTAATAATAGCAGATAGAATGTATTGCTATTCAAAAATAAATAAATAAAGTACACGTGGATGCGTGAAGTACAAGAGACATGGATCCAGAATTAAGAATTGACAAAACAATAATAATTTCTTAGTAGAAACAAGGATTACAACTTAGAGAATGCAATGGAATATATGTATTTAGTGGTTGCGGGATATATTACCTTCTGTTATTTAGCAGAACACATCATACTTGGGAAAAATCAGCAACAAGTCAGTGCTCCAAATAATTGATAGGCCTTTTCTCTCTCGCTATAAAAAATAAATAAAGAACTCAACAGAGTCATAAAAAAAAGAGTGAAAAGAGCACAGATGAACATAGTAATGAAGTATTTAAAATGGTGTGGCTTCAACTAGATTCGGATGTTGGTAAAGGTCTAATACTGAATATGTATTAAGCTCTAAACTCTAATGAAATCAATCATGATCACAATTCACAACATAAATCGAATGAGTAATCAAATCTGACAACAATAACTTGCACTCACCTATTTTGTACAATTCCAATCAAAATTTCGGCAGCCAAATGCATTTATACGATCAGAAACATTTTTAGTTTGTTAAAATCCACTCTCCAACTGTAACAAATACATATTTGAAAATGAGCTTTAAGAGATCACTATGTTTGTTTTAACTAAAATCTAATTTATCGAAGCCTAAGTGGTTTAATATCCAAAATTCTCCACTTCTTAGAACAATTGAAGAAAAAAAATCAGTCACAATACCAAGTGAGAGTGATGTAATTATGGTTAGAGCAGTGTTCCCAACAATTATCTTCAATGGATCACAAAATCTGAAGCTGAAATATTAACAAATAATTATAACTACATACATGCGTATATACATATACATATGTAAATTGGAATACAAAATAATTGTGCATGTGGGAGAGCGAAGGGGGTAACGAATCAGAAAATAGATGGAGAATATATGATCATGATCCAATTGAGCTCGGCCACTAATTATATGATCATGAGCTTAGAGGAGGATGCTATGTGAAATCATTAATACTTCTGAAGTTCCAAATCTAAGGAAGCTTGTTTTTTAATCAACTAACTACAGAAGGAACACAAAATCTCATGATTGTCGCACTAATTCATATCAAGAAGAAACTACAAACATCAACAGAGCTGCTGAAACATAAGTACAGTAAAAAAAAAATTCCAAAAAAAAAAAGGGAACAAAAAAAGAAAGAAAAATATTGGCCATCAAATAATAAACGCTATCAACTATCACTCACCCAACAGAAATCCTAATGTTTGGAAATAATCTGCTTCCGAAATCGATTAAAGCTTCTGCAGGAACAAGTTTACTTGCTTCAAGCAAACCTGCACCAATTTAGGAACCAAACAAATACTATCTCCATCTTAATGCAACATCATAAATTCCAGAACACCAAAATGAGCATACTATTACATGCTTCTCTTTCTGCATCAGTCAACAAAACTTTCTGAAATTGTGATTACTGCATGTCACTTTAACCTATCCTTGTACTCATTCTGCTAATTCATATAATTGAAACATCTTTTTTCAAGTTATAGCTGGAGATTATGAGAACTCAAGAGAGTAAATTGAACAAAAGAAACTGAAAACGCATACTTCGAAGCTCGGAAGCCGAAGTTTTTCTAATGTTTGGATTATAATAGCTTAGGATTGCTGTGACACGTTGCAAGGTTTTAACCTTCTGATTTGAAATCTTAAATACGAACACCCAATAACAAAGCTGCCTATTCCTCTTATTCTGACATGGAAGCCAAACTTCCTTCTCTCTTTTCTTTTTTTTTTTTTGTGAAAAATGGAATGCATTATAGAGACTAACTAAAACAACCCCTAGCATCATCATACATGGATTTTTTTATCTAACAAAGATGTTGTCACTTCCTAACCTAAATGAAGCCTTTGAATCCTTGCTTCCCGTTATGATCAAGAAACCTAATTGCAATCTCCTAAGTCCCAAGTATTGATACAGTTATTGGTCAATAAAAGAGCAGGACTGAAACTCTGTGCTTCTGAGTCCCAACACCACTCACATATGCACATTGAAGGTCCAATCCCATTCATGAATCATACATTAATGTTAACTAACTAAAGCTGTTAACCTATATTACTGATTTAGATTCATTAGCAAGTAACAACGCTGTATTATTATGCATTCTCATGCTTCGAATTAATGAATCAACAAATCACAACACTCAATGAGCTTCTCTGTATCTCAGAAAATAGAAGTACAATATCACAGAAAAAAGCCCCCGACAGCAAAATAGAAAACATTACTAGCAGGCTAGCAGATCTCATCTCATTCTCTCTCTGATCATCTTCATACCAACATACCTGCCAAATCAAACCAATATATTGATCAACCCCTTTCACAAAAAATTCCAAGCATGCATTCAAATAATAAAAATACTCACCTTCCAAGCATCAAAAGAGTAGCCTGGGGATTGGTCCCTGGCGATACAGTGAACGTTGAACCATCAACAATTCGAAGAGAGTCAATACCAATAACCCTGAAATTGCGATCAACCACCTTCCCCACAAGGCAGCCACCATGGTAATGCCATATAGTACTTACGGTCCGGCGGCAAAACTCTCCCATCAGCAGATCATTGGACTGATCAACAGGCAATGCAGGCCCCACGTATCTGAAATCTCGCTGCCCAAACCATTCCCGGAACTTGAAATCTTCCATGGCCCGGCTCCTCAGTACATCACCAATCTTGCGGGTGCCATTCACACACCGCTCCACATCACCTGGGTTGTTGAAGTAGTTAAAGCGCACAATTGGATTGATCGTGACATCGGTAGATGCCAATCGGAGCGAACCTGCAGAGAGTGGCCCGGTAATCTTCTCCATGAGGGTAGCCACTGTGAGATACAGTGGCGAAGATGGGTTGCGAATGAAAACGGAGCGAGCAGGAGAAGCGAAAGGTATGACGTTGGAGGCTGCTTCTAGGTAAGCCCCTGAATCGGTAATGCCCACAACTTGTATAAGAGAGTGCTCTAATGGAAATGGGGGCACTATTGATATGCCATTTCGGGGGTTGTCGTATAGAAATTGTCCGACATAAGGCAAGTGATGCGCCACTGGAATTCCCCAAGACGAGAGGTACGGCCGCGGCCCAACGCCGCTCAAAAGCAGAAGTTGTGGGCTGCCAATGGCGCCGGCACTGAGAATCACTTCGCCCTTTTCACGTAACATACCGTGGTGGTATCGTCCTGTTTGGTCGCGATAAACGACCCCAATCGCCGATTGCTTCGGCCCAGGATAAACCGAAGACGATGCTAGAAGAATTCGTTCAACACTTGCGTGCACAGCGACTCGAATATTCGAAGGTTTTGCATAGCTGAGAAGATCAGCAGCGCTGTGCCGTTGACCGGAGCTGTCGAAAGTCGAACCGCCAATTTTGGTACCCACCAAATGATCCAAACTAAAACCATTGTAAGGATCAATACCCGCATCCAACAGCCCATCTCGGACCGCAGATTGCCAATTCTTGAGCTCTGGACGGAAAACGATTGCCCTTTCGACCCACTCGTAGGACTGGTTCACCACCCGGAGGTCCCAATTCACCCCTGACCTTCTATAAAAGTCTTGATCAGCTCGACTATAGAACCCAGCATTGATTACACTACTACCGCCTAGAACCCGTCCTCGGGCGTTGGGGACTCCATCTTCGGAGGTAAATGTTTGCGCGGGGGAGTCATAAGTGTCACCCTCCATAAGAGTATTGAGAAAGCCTTCTTGGCTCATCAAATTCGGCTTACCGTAAGCAACACCGCCTCTTTCAAGCACCAGTACCCGAAAATACTCCGAAAGTGTCGCCGCCAACGGGCACCCAGCGGTGCCACCTCCGACGATTATATAATCGTAGTAGTCTTCCGATGGAAACTCGGTGGCGTTGAATACGAATTGAAGGTAACTTGGACCTGCAAACAAAAAGTTTAATTGAAATTAATACCAAATTCCATGAAAACAGAAGAAGAACAAGAAATAAAAGGAAAAAAAAAAGTTTGGATTGATTGAATGATTACTTTGTTGAGAACTTGCGCTTGCCAACGAAATGAGAGTGAAAATCACCAAGAACGGGAGACATGAAGAGCAAAGACAAGTGCATTTCGCCATTACTTGTGATGTCATGAAGAAATTAGCGTTTTCTTGGTGTTTAGTGGAACGAACTCGAGAGATAGAAAGAGACGGTTGTCTGTTATCACAATGGTCTTCTTCACATTCGTATCGCGTCAGAGAGAGACTATTGCCTGTGTAATTGGTTCGCAGTTCAGAGAGAGAGAGAGAGAGAGGGTATCTTTTGGTGGGAAATTCTGTTGGATAATCGTTAATGAGGCGGAAAACTTATAACGGAGCCTAAAACTGTGATGACGCCGTTAATAACTGAATGTAAAATCTATGTTGGGCCTATATCTCTTTTAACGCACGGGCAGTGGCTTTGGACTTGGAAACAACAGAATGGGGCGCTGCCCTTCCACCAGTTTCTAATTAGTACAACAAAAGAGTGGGTTCAAGCCCACTTAGACTACTGGGCTCCAACCCATTGGATCACCATCTAGAGCACAGATTAAGCACTCGCCCGAGCTTAAGACATGTCTGGCGGGACGGCTAAAGGTTAAAAACATATGCCGGCCGTGCTTCTTCAAATGTAATTCTAAAGAGTAAGGGAATGGCGGGTTGGTCCACAATTTTCATATGGACATGTGATGCCAAACGAGACCTTGATAAGTAATTTTGTTCACATTTTATATATAATGAAAAATATATAAGTAAAAGCCAGGAGAAAATAACCAGAGAGAGAGAGTCATGAGAAAATAACTTTAATTTTTAAATTTGTCATAGAATATTAAAAATAAAGTTCGTCTCTTCGAGAGTAAAATTCTAACTTAGTCCAACATGCATGCACATAACTTCTCTAATATTAATATAATAAATAAAATTTGTCATATCGGATATTTGAATCAGACCTTGATTCTATTAAAATTTATTATTTTCTGAAGCAATTATTACAGTTTTAATTGGTAGGATGGAATGGATCATTGAGAAAGAAACCAAAGTCATAGCTAAGCACATTTTTTGTATGCTGGGCCACCCGTCCAGTACATCTGGCAGTAAATAAAAATGCAGACCGTATCATTTTGGTGGGTTGCGGTAGCTGGGTTTGTCGGTACCACTGTTTACGTCCAGGTTCACGCCACCAACTTTTTGCTTTTTCTTTTAAGAGCATGGTCTCAACTCAAGTGTTAATTAAAAGTAACATATGTAAACACGTGCTAATTATATTGTACAAATAGAGTCTCAATGCTAATAGTATAATTATATGTGTGGTTTTTTACTAATATTTGGAATACCCAATATGGGAATTCCGGGATGCATTATTTCACAAGGACCAATCATTAATGAGAGAGAAGACTTTGTTATTAAAAAGAAAAAGACTTCCAAAGCGCACTGATGAGAACAAGGCAGATGCTTGGAACCGTCATGTTCCCGAGGCGCACATGGCGCCATCTATTATGTTATAATTACTGATATATCCCTGCCATCCTCCTCTTATGATTTTTCTTTTTCTTTTTTACCATATAAGCAGGTACCAAAACAAAGATTGTAATACTAAATTCAAATTAGAGTGTGCGTATAAGAGAAAAAGAGACAGATTTTTTTTTTTTTTTTATATATATTTCAGTCTATCTTTTTTTGAACATAATCCTAATATTTTGAGCATTCAGTCTATTCTTTTTTCTTAATAATTAGTGAATGGTCTTGGTCAATAAACAGAGTTGAAATAAGAATTCATACTTTTAACAATAATTTCTTCTACAATTACACTTAAAAGGAAAAAGTAAATCTCACAAGATAAATTTGTTGTTTTACTTGTGCTATCATAAGAAAAATATGTCTTTTTTAAAGAATCGAATCTATACTAATTATTATGTGAGAGTGAGTATTAATTTGTATTACTTAAATAAGACATGAATTTAATAGATTTAGGTCGATTATAAATAGGTTAGTTTCATAAAAGAGTCGACACATATAAGATGATTAATAAATGTGTTATGTTTGAGTTTTAGTCATATTAATTCATTTAATACGTTTAATAAAAAAAACAGATCATGAGTTAATGTAATACTAAAATTTGAAAAAAAAAATTCACTTATTAAAAAAAAGATGTATTTACTTTATTTTGTTTCACATATTAATTCTATTCAACACTTTTTAAAAAAGGAAATCTTCCTTACATTTTAGAAATTAAAATAAATAAAATAAATGAAAGATTAACAAAAATGAGTATGTTTAACACAAGGTGTATGTTTTTGAATGTGTATATGTTAACAGGCGCGAGTAAAATTTTGGTTATCTGGTGATAAAAAAAAGAGTGAGAAGGGCGTAAAAGTAAATGTATTATTGGGGCACCGCTTTTCTGCATTGTGTATTTATAGCCGTAGTTCCCCATCCAAATTGGGATTCAAACTGTTTAAAAAAGACTTTCTCCCAATAACTTTTGTGCCCCAACAATCCCTCCCAAAACGCAGAAACAGAGTGAGAGAGAGATCGAGACATGGCCTCCGCTTCTTCTGCAAATACCATTTTGACTCCTCCTTTAACCTCCTCTTCTTCCTCTTCACCTTCAAACAAATCTTCACATCTCTCATTCCTCAATTCCTCTACATCAAACATTTCCCTAAAACTTTCTCACTCTCATTCTCTTTCCCGTCCTCGATCTCAATCTTTGGTGGTTGCAAACATCTTGAAAATAGTTGAATCACCTGAACTATCGTTCTCCGAAAGCCGAGATCTCGAATTCGTCTCATCCAAGTCCAAGCCGACCATCCTTGTCTCCGAAAAACTGGGAGAGGCCGGTCTCGAGCTGCTGCGTAGCTTCGGCAACGTCGACTGCTCCTACAACCTGTCGCCAGATGAGCTCTGTTCGAAGATCTCGCTTTGTGATGCCATGATTGTGAGGAGTGGGACGAAGGTGACGCGTCAGGTGTTCGAGGCCGCCAAAGGCCGGTTGAAGGTGGTGGGAAGAGCCGGTGTTGGCATCGACAATGTCGATCTTCAGGCTGCCACCGAGTTCGGATGCCTTGTCGTTAATGCGCCTACCGCGAATACTATTGCTGCCGCTGAGCACGGCATTGCGTTGCTTGCCTCTATGGCGCGTAATGTTGCCCAAGCAGATGCTTCCATGAAATCTGGTATATATTACTATCTGTTCATTGAATTTTGTTATGAATTATTGTATTTACATTCCAGTTTCCATAGATCTGTTCGTGAGATATGAATGCGATTACGAAATAATTTACAAAAAAGACGTAATAGTGGCATTTCTATTAAATACGTTAGTGACAAATGGTCCTTCATTATCTTAATCCTGTGCGAATTGCTTATTTTAATTCTGTTAGTATAGCATTAGTCAGGTGACTATTTTGTGATATTGTTATATACGTGTTTGACTGTTTAAACAAAACCTGAAGCGGCACCATAGCCTGCAACTTACATCGAAAACTCTCTAGTTATGAATAAGTTGGTTTCTATAATTGCTTTAGTAATATTACTTGAAGACATGATATTGTTGAAGAGCAAAGCTTTTCAATGAAGTCATTGATAAATAAAATGATTGATAAGATGTGAATCTCCGATGCCATCTCCAGCAGTGGCTCAAACTTTTGAGTAAAAGGCTCATTTGAGTTGGATGGTCTCTAGCAGTTCATAAATAATATTTTGATCATTGTAAATTGAAGTCAATAAATAATATTTTACAGATTTGAGTTTGAGTAAAAATGTACCGTTGGAGAGGTTTTTTTTTAATATTTTGACTCAAATTTAAATTTAAATTTGAATCTGAATTTGTTTTACAGTTGGAGATGCCCTAAGACTAGTTAATATAAATAATTAGGAGGAAAAATTCCTTAGTGTATAAACTTTGATGTCAAATTTATTTGAAATTTGAACGTATACAAGTAGTCTGTAATTAAATGCAGAAACATGATTAAACACCAATTATAACAGATGGGTGTAGACCATGGTTTTTTTTGGCAAAAGTCCACTCTCCCCCACCCCAAAAAAAAAAAAAATTTATTTCTACCAATGGATGCTTAAAACTCTAAATAATAATTTTATTAATCTTATCTAAAGCTACTGTTTATACAAGTTGATACATTTTTACAGGGAAGTGGCAGCGTAACAAGTATGTTGGTGTCTCTCTGGTTGGGAAGACACTAGCAGTTATGGGATTTGGAAAAGTTGGATCAGAAGTTGCAAGACGTGCAAAAGGCCTTGGCATACATGTTATTGCACATGATCCGTATGCCCCAGCTGATAGAGCCCGTGCTATTGGTGTGGATTTGGTCTCTTTTGATCAGGCCATCTCTACTGCAGATTTCATTTCACTCCATATGCCACTCACTCCTACTACTTCTAAGATATTCAATGATGAAACTTTTGCAAAGGTGAAGAAGGGAGTCCGCATCATAAATGTCGCCAGGGGTGGTGTTATTGATGAAGATGCATTAGTGAGAGCCCTCGATAGTGGATTAGTTGCACAGGTATGCTTCTTTTGCCCGTACCAATAATTCTGACATTCTCTTTTAAGTACTCATGTGCTGTTGGATT
Organism: Nyssa sinensis; assembly: GCA_008638375.1. NCBI lineage: Eukaryota > Viridiplantae > Streptophyta > Magnoliopsida > Cornales > Nyssaceae > Nyssa > Nyssa sinensis. Next base: position 909,824 of record CM018035.1, on the reverse strand, counting down.
TCTAAAAATTAGATGATTTTAAGATCAGAGATAATCATTTGATCAAGTAAGGGTGTGATTGGGCATCCTGTGGAATTTGCATAGCATAGCTACAATGCATCCTATATAGCATTTTGAGGGTAGAAAAGGCATGTTCAGTAACGAGCCCACTTTTCCTATAAATGATGCTTCCAATTTTCATCACTGTTTTTAAGGTGTCTGCGTTTCTTCTCCCCACTCAAAGGCCCCATTCAAGATCATTATTTTTGTGGCCAAATGTTTATAAATCACAAGGTAGTGATTGAACTTCCGTATGATATCCGAATGGCCCCAATTTTAGGCTTAAAGGAACTGCGTGATAGAAATAGTAGGTTGCAACCTCCTCTTGAAAATATGGAAGGGAAGAGGAAAGATGACCTGCTAATATGATAATCAATCTGAATTCTGGTGTTTTGGTATATTCATGAAAAAAGATTGATATTTTCCTTGCCCCTCATACCGGTGGAATAGGCAGCACTTGATGTGTTCACAGAGGAGCCCCCACCCAGTGACAGCAAATTAGTGCAACATGAGAACGTCACTGTCACACCTCATCTTGGAGCTAGCACAAAAGAAGCACAGGTACGAATTCCGTTGAGCATTTACATAAACCGTATCTGCTATTGATCTATTCTTTGTTCAGTAATGTTATATTCTCTACATTTACAACCATTGTAAAAACTTATATTTCAGGAAGGTGTTGCTGTTGAAATAGCCGAAGCTGTAGTTGGAGCATTGAGAGGAGAACTTTCTGCAACAGCGGTCAATGCTCCCATGGTCCCTGCTGAGGTATTAATGCCATGCATATGTACAACGATGACCCCATCAGTTTGTGCTCCACAGATAAATAGCTAATTTATAGCTTTTCTTTGCAGGTTCTGTCAGAGTTGGCTCCTTATGTTGTGCTAGCTGAGAAACTGGGTAGGTTAGGCGTACAGTCAGTGGCTGGAGGGAGTGGAATTAAATCTGTGAAGGTGGTTTACAGATCAGCTCGAGACCCGGATAACCTGGACACGAGGCTTGTGCGGGCCATGATAACAAAAGGCATAATTGAACCGATATCCAACTCATTTATCAACCTGGTCAATGCAGATTTCACAGCCAAGCAGAAAGGCCTCCGCATTACTGAGGAACGAGTCGTTGTTGACTCATCCCCTGACTACCCCTTTGACTCAATCCAGCTGCAAATAAGCAATGTGGAGTCAAAATTCGCAAGTGCTTTGTTGGAGAATGGAAATATTAGCATCGAGGGGAGAGTCAAAGATGGGATACCTCATCTGACACGTGTGGGATCATTTAGCGTGGACGTGAGCCTGGAAGGAAACCTCATATTGTGCTGTCAAGTGGACCAACCTGGTATGATTGGACGGGTTGGAAACATTCTTGGAGAGCATAACGTGAATGTGAGCTTTATGAGTGTGGGAAGGACTGTTAAGAGGACAAAGGCCATCATGGCAATTGGTGTAGATGAGGAACCAGACAAGGATACCCTCAAGAAAATAGGGGAGGTGCCTGCAATTGAAGAGTTTGTTTTCCTCGAACTATAGTTGGGATGAGAATGAGGGGAATAAACATGTATCTTTGGAGGAAACCCCTATATGTTTTGATGTGGCCGAGTTTGAGAATAAAAGCCGGCTGCCACAGGAATGAAGTGGTCAGCTCTGCTTTCATTGTTGCTGGAATCTGAGTTTAGATAGCTATAATAGGTTGCCCTGCTGTATTAAAATTTCATAGATGTATTCTTGTCTATAGTCAAGTGGAGGCATTTCTTTGTCTTCTCAAAATGATTTGTGATTTTTCTTGTCTTGGTGGTGGTGGTGGTGGTGGTGGTTGAATTAGTTTCACTGGTGGTGTGTTGTAGAATTTCTAGTTGAATTCAGGTTTGGATGAAGCATGTTTTTTTATCCGAGAGTAAAGGAGATGATTTCCTGTATGTAGTTGTGTGTGATATAATTGGTGAGATGTAATAATCCTTCACAGGGCTTGTCCCAACTATCAATGATGTTACATGTTGTAATTCTCAACTAAATGGTGGTAGTGTTGGTGGTTGAAGTAGTTGCACTGGTGCTATATATGTCTTGTTGAGTTCAGGTATGTAGTTGTGTGTGATCAAATTGGTGAGGTGTAACAATCCTTCATAGGCTTGTTCCAACTTCCAATGATGTTACATGTTCTAATTCTCAACATTGCTTATTTAACGATTTGTTCAAAAATCCAAAGAAATGGCATTAGCCGGATCCTATTTCATTTTATTATACACTTTAAAGGAAAATCAAGAAACCCTATTTTCTAGTGCCCTAAACTCACATGCAAAGCATGCAGATACAAAGACAACCAGTACAGCAGCACAAAAGTAGCTCTTAACTTGAATATTATTGGATCAAGGAGATTTAGAATAGGGCAATGTTCAGCTGCTAAGGGTACCCGCAAATTATTTTGATTTAGAAATTAAATATGATAAAGGAAAAGGCCATATGAAAATGAAAATAAAAAACAAGGGAGAAAATTATCTTTCATTTTTCTTTTTCTTCTTTCTCACTAAATTTTATAAATAAAAAAAGGACATTTGTTGACAAAATTAAATAGCAGCAATGGCAGGAAGGAGAGAAACTCATGACTTCTTCCAAGATGCACCTTGCAATGCCATTTTGCTATATAGTAATGGTACACAAGAAACTTCTATGGTCCGCCTGAAAATTTAGGATGCAATAAGTATGAAGCTTTCGAAAGGAACGTCAACAATCATGTTCACGCTCATGGGCAAAAATAGAAAATCATTCATGAAGATTCAACTGCTTTCATCGTCTCCAAATGTATTTTTCATGCAGAAAATGTATGACGACCTTGGAAGAGGTCATTTTCCAGAAAATGAACGACTATCATAAAATATAAGAAATAAGACACAGTATCAAATTTGACACTAAAAGTCAATCCTTTTGTTCTGCATTTCATGTAGTTAAATTGCAGCAAATGCTACATGGCCTAGTAATTCACTAATTCTAATTCAGAGTTAAAATATACTATCACCAGTGTTAAAGATCGCAAAGTCACATAAAGTTGCATTTGAGCAATTCTCACTGCAGAAGCACCAAATGGTATATTAAAACCTGTAACCTACAACTTGTAGGGGGTGTGTGTGTATCACTGTAAAAATAATTATAGATTCAAACATTTTATTGACAAAGGGGCAATAACTATCAGACTTGAGCAAATATCCAAATAATATGCATAAAATTGGAAGTCTAGTCTTGTCGAGGAACACATAGGGAAGACAACAGAGACTAGAATTTTCCTTCTTTCCTTTTTTTTTCCCCCTTCAGGTCTTGGAAGACCAGGAAGGTGAAAAGCAATGCATCCGCCTCCTACTTAAATTCCCTAGGATACATCTCTATCACAAGAAAAGTCCAAATACATTCGCTTCCCATCACTAAAGCAAAAGCCACAAGGTGCCAGCCCAACGCCTCCCATCATTTTCCCCTGGGTGAAGAGGAAAAGAAAATGATATCAGAGAAGGAATTGTTAGGCAAAAGTGTGTTTGAAAAATCTGTGTTGAACAGTGAGCATGTGAGAAAATGAGTCATATCATTAGCATACGTGTTCATCATCAGCGTAATGTTGTCCCCTTTTAGTAGGATCCTCCCTAAATAAAAGCAAGAATATACATTAAAAAAGGTCAAGCATAGAAAGAAATCTTGCCAGAAATACATTATAAGGTATTTTTTTTGTCACCCACCCAGTGGCTTTCTGCTCTTCTTCTTTGTATTGACTTCCTCAGCTTCATCCAGAACCAAATTCATGTACTCATCAAACCCCTAAACATAGCAAATAAGAAAGAAACACAATATTTATATCTGACAGAATTAAACCAGGATGTAATTTAATGAAGCACAAAAAGTAAACAATTCGCATATTGATTGCAGTGCAATTAGTCAAAGAACATATTCTTGTGGTCCAATACATGCAAATTCATTTTAAAAATGCACAAGCATATATATATATATATGTATGTATGGGCCATTCACATGCCACTTTTACAGTGCATACGTCCATGTTATTTTGACTACATGTAGAGAAGGTGCGAGTGTGTACACAAGAGGCAATTTTAGACATTGAAAAATATGCTATTATTCCTGATACAGGAGTGCCTTCACCATGGGGCAGTCCCAGGTCAGATATAACAGAAGAAACATAACTTTCCAAAGGCAGATTTTACATTAGAGATACCCTAATCTATTAGTGTCCTTTCCATAATTCGAATTTATATAGCATGGTTTTTACATTAAAACTCAAAATTTTCAATACTTGTAATTTCACAATTTGGGTTGGTTCTGAGTTTTTTGTCATGCCTCTCTCCATATAAAGATATTAAATAGTCAGCTGGATTCCACACTGTTGATAAATATACCCAAAAAAATGTTGAATGTTTGTATTTTTTTCAACTTCGTTTGATAAAATAATAAGTATCAAGTATTTTCCCAGAAACTTGAAGTATTTTATTTTCAATCAAGAATATGTGATAGTAGATTGACTCGCTCCAATTTGATGTGTTCTACCTTAAGATATTTTTATTTCATTCTCACAGGTTCCAAATACTTAAGACCCAACAGCCTCCATACTCGGTTTGAATCAACTAGTTTTTCTTCAAAATTAGAGTTCAGTTCAACTGGCTTGCAAGTCAAGATAACAACTTTACCCATCAAGTTTAACAACTTGAAAAGCTCCCCACCCCAAAAACGAAAACAAAAAAAAAACAAAAAAATCTTGTGAGAGCAGATGGTTTGAAGTTAGACAGGTGATACAACAAATGCTACTTATTAAGCAAGCAGTACAATTTTTGCACATGCCCAGAAGAAGGTAAGAAGGACAATGCTCCAAAAGAAACTCTCCAAGCTTCTAGGGTCCTCCACAATGCTTTACTTCTAAAAACCTAAGTCATCAATACGTCTAGGGCAACGGAAACAAACTCCAGATGCAGCTCAAAAAATTACTTTGGATTTCTCAAAACAATCCCAGCATTAGAACTACCTTTTTTATAAGTCCGGCATTACAACTATCTAGGAAAAGAAAGGATTTAAAATTTTCCTTGACTATGTGAAAAGGCTCAAAGCTTTTTTAAAGCAGAGATATATTTTATGATGAAACGAGTCTTCTATAAAATAGGATAAATTTTTTAAGCAAACCAACCTATTGCATGTATTAGGTTTGGAGCCATCAAGGTTGACATTTAAATTATAATAAGGCCTTAAATATTAATATTCAATGGAAGGAAACAGGACTTCGTTTCCCAGGCAGTTTGTATCATTCCTTCAATGTTTCTGCACAATTGGCCTGCTTTCATTCTAATTGACTAGCATCGTCATGAATTAAACACTTCCCTCATCAAATTTCCAAGTCTCAGAGTGTTTCATAAAATCATTTTAGTCAAGCTGATTTCCTTGAACCATCCCCCGTTTGTCATTGTGGTCCAATATTATAGATTCCATATTTTACCTTACATTTTCTTGGATAAGAGCCAGTTATACTTTTATAGCATGGTTATATATGATTATAAAAAAAATGCTTATACATAAAATAAGATAGAATAGCCCATAATGAGCACCTGTTCCTCAAATGGTTTCCCAAAACACATTATTATTTTGAGATTAAGTTGTTTTACTTTATCTTCTAATGACAATAGAACCCTTCGGCACCCAATTCACATATTTCCTTGTCAGACTTGCACCTCACTAATTTCCACCCGTAAAACCAATCATTCCATCATTAAGGACCTCCCTCACAGCTTTATACCACACTTTTTTGGCAAAAATGATCCTCCAAGACTCATGAAATTTAAATGGATTGCACTAGGTATGAGATAATATTTGAGGTAGGGCGGGTTTGGATTGTTTTTTTTTAGTATAATGGATTTGGGAGAGGGGCGCCCTATACCATACCCACCTCTATCAACCACACACCGAGGAGAATTATATTCTACTACTCATCAATTACAAATTCTCCCATAACAGATATTTATGATAATTATTTGCTCACAATCCCTTCAAAGAGCAAAATGGAACTCTTCTCTATGCCTATAATGAGATTACCTCAAGGACACTCTTATCCCACAACACAATAACCTTACATGGAATACCCCTAACTTCCAAAACCACCCAAGTCAACAAAGCAAAAATTCTAGAATCTCCTAACTTACCCACTTCCTAAAAAATTATCCCTCCCTTCATTTTCTTTCAATACTTTGAAGAATAACATACTACCTCCTCAAAACCCTCAAATGACACATGCCACACACCCAAAACAATAACTCATTAGTAACCACGCCAAAATTCACATATCAATGGTATCCAAAGTACTTAGGCAAGTCCTCAACTCCACATTCCCATCTGACCACCTCCTCACCATCCATCAAGAAGGGGTCAAAAATGGTTGCTAGCTTGCAAATCAAAGAATTGTCCATTGGCCAGAGTTAATCAAGCATTGTAGTTTTTCAAATTGAAAACATAAGATGCAATGCTCCGTAATTTCTGACAGCATTTCAGTAGTATTTACGACCACAAACCTTGGTTACTCCCTTAGTGGAACCTCTCTCTCAACCATCAAAAGATGCTTCATGTGATACAACCCAGCCACAGAGAACCCATCTTGGCCAACATTCCCAGCAAGAAACTTCAATTAACATGGTCAAAGGCCTTTTCAATATCAAGCTTGCACACAAGCCCCTTCCTTTTCTGTTTAATCTTAGAATCAATGCATTCATTAGCAATGAGGGTCGCGTCCAAAATTTGCCGGCCCTCCACAAAAGCATTTTGGCTGGGAGAGATAATACTACCCATAATCTTTTTCATCCTTAAGGAAAGAACCTTTGCGATCAGTTTGTAAACACTGCTCACTAGACTTATCGGGCGGAAGTCCTTGATGCAGTTGGCTCCTTCCTTCTTAGGAATGAGGGCAATGAAAGAAGCATTGAGGCTTCGCTCAAAGCCCCCCTCCCTGTGAAAAGTCCCAAAAACCGCCATCACATCCGATTTCAACACATCCCAACATTTTTTAAAGAAGGCCATAGTGAACCCATCGGGACCTGGAGCTTTATCCCCATTGCACGCCTCTAAAGCTCTCGCCACTTCATCTTCCGAGAAAGAGATCTCCAGATTAGAGGCTTCCTCTCCATTCTATCTTTTCAAAAGCATATCATCCGCCCCGGGTCTCCAGCTGCACGGCTCTGTGTAAAGGCTAGAATAGAAGTCAACAATCCCCCTTCTGATGGGCCCATCCTCAGTGAGAACTTGATCATTAATGACAATAGAGGAGATTTTATTCTTCCTGTAGTGAGCAGAAGCCATTCTGTAAAAGAGTTTTGTGTTGCGGTCTCCTTCTTTAAGCCATACCGCACGAGACTTCTGTCTCCAAGAGATTTCCTCCATCTTAAGAATCTGCCCAATTTAGCCCTTTAGACCATCTCTCTCACTCCTTTTTTCAATAGAGAGAGCCCCGCTGATCTTCCTTGTCCAAATCCATCAAGTTATTCAGTAAGGAATGTTTCCCAATCTGAATTGAGCCAAAGACTTCACGATTCCACTTTCTAAGGTCTTCTTTGAGAAGTTTCAGTTTTCTGGCAATGCAAAAGTTTGGAGACCCAACCACAACATAAGAATCCCACCAACTTCTCACCAAATCAACGAAGTCTTCATGATCAAGCCACATGTTTTCAAATCTAAAGGGGCTTTTTCCTGCACTAAAACCCCCGCAGTACAACATGACAGGATGATGGTCAGAACAAGGCCGTGGCAAACACTTTTGGGAGATTCCTGGAAAGTCATCTTCCCAATTGCTCGCCCCCAAAAATCTATCCAAATTGGACATAGCAGGTTGATGACCTCTTCGGGACCAAGTGAATCTCCCTCCCTCCAAATGTAAATCTACCAGGCTTTGAGAAATTTATGAACTCGTTAAAGTTCCTCATAGCCGAGTTTAGTCTTTCACTCCCCAATCTCTCATCCAGGTTTCGCACAACATTGAAATTCACCCCCAAGACATCAAGGGACTTGCCAAGAGGAAAGCGGCAACTGTAACTCATCCCAGAAGGAACTCCTGGACACCATCAATAACTGGACCGTAAACCCCACAAAAACCCCATACCAAAGAATTTGAAACCAAATTGAACTTGCACGAAATAGAGAACACACCAACTTTGTGCTCTATACACTTGACCAAGCGGGAGTCCCATGCCACAAGAATCCCTCCTGCAGCTCCCTGGGCATTTAGAGCAGCCCACTTGACCCATCCAGAACTCCAAATGGAGCGAATAAAACTCCTCGAGATACTTTCCATTTTAGTTTCCTGGAGATAAATGATTGTTGGCCTCCATTCTTGCAGTAATCCTTTGACGACTGTCCGCTTATCTGGATCATTTAACCCCCTTACATTCCAGGACAAATTTTTTAAATTCATAAGGCAAAGAACGGTTAAAACCTTTCGCTGCCTTCCACAAAGGCCTCCATCGACTTGCTGCCGCCATAGTTAACCGAGCAGAACAACTCTTTCATTACCCATTCCATTCTTTTCACTGATTTCTCCTCCTTGACTTTTTCAGCCACATTACTAGGACAGAGTCTTGACAAGGAATTACACATTATTATTTCTCTGAAGAGATCCATCAGGCAGTCCTCAAATCCTGCGCATGGGACACCCAGTAGTTTGCTCACCTTCCCCAGTTTTTAGAGCACCCACCCCTCTGTTATCTTCTGTTGATGACATAGAAGCTCCTCTGAGTACGCCTCCTGTATCTGAGTAGCACTGTTCGAACACCCTTCCAGCAAGACCACTGCTAATGGATTATAGTCCTCCAAGTGCTCAGCGTTTTCCTGGCTTTGCAACATCGCTTCACCCCTTTGATCGATGGGCACAGGCTGCAGTTCATGAGCTGTGATCAACTCCACCTTTGTCGCAAAAGAACATTCGGCAATCTAGTTGTTTTGTCTGACATCGTTAGAGTAGTTGTTTTCCAGGTATCGGAGGAACTCCCCCTCATCCAGCATACTGCTATGGTCTAAATCATGCCACTCTGAGGTGGCGTCCACTTGCGCTGCCGCTGACCTGCTTCTCTTTTCTTTCCTTTTTCTTTTCCTTCCCTGGAGCAGTACCCCTGGAGCCCTCTTTGATGGCTGCAGCAACGATCGCTGCTTGAATCTGTTGCATTTCTAGTAGCAAATTTCTCTTTAAAGGAGCCCCGAGCTGGGCTGAGCCACATCGGCTTGAGCACGGGCCGCCCCAATCCCTCCTTTTAAACATCCGTCCCTTTGGGCCAAAAGGGGCGCCTCTTATCCAACCCATTAGATAAGGCCCCGGGCATGAAGAGGTGGCCCGAGCGTCTTCTAACGTTTCTTTTCTTTTAGTGATGGCCCAGCCCAATCGGCCCAACACTGTTAGTAAATGACTGGTCGAAGCCCATATAACCCCAATTGCGCTGGTGCTCTGGATCCTCCCATTGCCTCGCGTGACCCTTTTACAAACTTGTGAGATTTGAAATTTAAATTGCACGTACAAGAAGAGGAGAGAACCCGCCGATGATCGCCACGTAACCCACCCCTGACAGAGTGGATACTAGAGCTTGGACGCGCCCCTAGCGCGTGAGCATCCGAGCTTCCCTTCCAACTTCTCTGACAGTCGCTGCAACTTCCGGTCGACTTGGATCAACCTCAGAGCACGTCGGTCCCGCTTCCGACCAAACCGGGATCGAGAAGGTCCATGTTTCACATTTGATGCTAAGGGAGAAAGGAATAGTCTCCGGTCGACCTCTTACTAGAATTCTGGCCCATCTCGAGTGACGACGCTCGGTTGTGGCCTCGTCCGTCTTCACGAAGTGGCCGCAACGATTCCCTATAGCCCGGAAGACTTCTGTACTCCAAAGAAAGGCTGGTAAGCCCATAAACCTAAGCCAGATTAAGCCATCGCCTTTCAACCCCGAACAGCAGTTCGAAGGACCAGTTTCTGTTTCTGAGAATCCTAGCAGCCTCCTCTACCGACGGCAACTCAAAGAGAAATCAGACACCGTTCAAGTCAAGAACCTTCAATCCGACTTGAATCCCCAGTTCTTGAGTACCCATTTTTGAATCTTTAACTTATCTAGGACTGGTGTGTTCATGCCACCGAATCTGTCGATTAAGCAACGATGGAGATGTTTGAATTGACTCTCGCACGAACCCATGTGGATCTCTATGTCTTCTCGACCATCTCCTGGCTGCGACTCCACCAACATAGGTTCCAACGGCCATTTGCCGATTCTGCAGGCATCCAAGTATGACCCCTTAAGGGTTGTGGCAGTTCATGGATTTGATAACCCTAGCGATCTGAAGGCATGAGCATAGATGAACCATCCACCTTTCACATTATCTTCCGGCAAAAATAAGAGTCGAATCCCCCTCTGAGATCGACCTTCTATTCACATGTAGCTCCCCTTTCGATATCAACATTCTTGAACTAAAAGTCTCGAGCTAAATGCCAAATGTCACAGTTTGGGACCATCCTGAGCTAAAAAGTAGGAGTTCAAATGATCAAGTGTCACAGTTTAATTTGTTATCAATCTCAACAACTCTCCCAAAGACCTCACCTAATCAACTCTCCCAACGAGCTCACTTGATCAACTCTCCTGACAACCTTAGACAAGCTCATGTGACAAGACTGGTTCACCAGTTCTTCCAAATGGACGGTGTAAATTTTTTAAATAAACTCAATGCAGCTCTTCCGAACTCGATATTTTTCAGTTGGGATTCAAATCACTATTTACTAACCTTACTAACCTCCACCATTATGGAAACGATATATGTACCCCTAATCTTAGCTACTTAGAATAAATAAATTTAAAAGGAAAAATCTTCTAATTATGAAAGTATTGTTATCTCAGTTAGAAAAAATTTTATTCAATCATTAACTTGCTTGACAAGTAACGAATCCCATTCCAACCAAGAAACTGTTAAAATTAAGGACTCTCAATTCCTATAAATAAAAGGATTATGTACGCTCAATGGATAATAGTTTTTATTCACGCACATATATTATTCATTCTCTCCTACCAGAGAGCTTTGGGACCAGCACCCCGCCTATACACCTAACATCATGTTTGGTACGGTAGAATGAGCATTCCATGAATGTCCATTCTAACTTTTTCATTCCTATTATGATTTAGAAGTGCCTATTCTATAGAATAAGCATTCCATTAAAAAACATTACAAGCATTCGTTTGACCCAGATGAATAATCCTTATTCTATTTTATGTCATTTCCATTTCATTTCTTATTTCATTCCATGCAATGAACATTCCATTCTCGTGTGCCAAACATGGCCTAAGCTTCTCTTTCTTTTTGCACGTCATTCTCGATGGATCACAAACAAGGACGATTGCCACGAAAATTGCCATGTCATGTTTTATGCAAAAGAATTCAGGTAGGATAACACACGATACATATCTTCGCCAAACTCCTGGGTAAGATATCTATCGAGTTACATTTTCCATGATACACACTGTAGCCTTGAATAAAATAATTTTCCATGAAAACAAACAGAACCTAAGTGATGAAAAAGTATATTCAGGAACGATAACCACCATGAGTAGACAGCAGAGAGTCTAGGGGTAATGAACATACAATGATGCGTCCTTCAATCCTCAAGTCCTTCTGCTCAAAAAGCCATATCTGGATGCGAGCTTTCTGTTTAAGACAGACAGAACATAATTAAATTTGCAAATTATAGCTGAATGAACTGAGAAATCATCATTCCACAAAGGGAGCAAAAGACTTATCAAAAAAAAAAAAAAACGAAAAAAAATAAACTATAAATATCAAACACGGCACTTACACTTTGGAGAAACCTGAAGATGAGATTCTGAACCCACAATTCATCCAAAAAACCAAGATATATATATATATATATATATATGTTAGTAATTGACACCAAATAGAAAAGCGTGGGAGGCATAAAAACTCAAACAGATAACCAGGATGAACGCATGTGCTACAATAACTTAGGTGAACGTACGATGGGTTGGGTCATGATCCTCTGGACTTTGGTGCTCGCCATGGCTGCTTCCTGACTCGGTAACAAGGTTGTCTCCTTCAAAGTCACAGAGGCGTGGAGCAGAAACGCTATGAGAGGTATAGTGAAACACTAAAACCCTAGCTCTAGCTATCGATGTGGTTGTTCGCTCACGCGAGAGCACTCCTGTTCAAATCCCAGGTAATTATCCGGTGTGACGATTACAGTATGTGACGACTTTTCATAAATATTTATTTTTTATTAATTGATGAATATAAACTCCTCATTATTTTAGAATTTTTGACCCAACCCGATGCAACATGTTTTAACTTATTTTTTAGATTCATATCTTTTTTAAAAGTATATAAACTTTGGAAGCTTTTAGAATTTTTAATTTTTTTTTTTTATAAAAAATGTGTTAATCTTAAACATTTTTTAAAAATGTTTTTAATCTTATATACCTTTAATTAACTTAAAAATTTGACATTAAATAAAAATATATACATTTTATACATTTTTAAAAACTATATAAATTTTATACGTCTTTTAAAAATATACTAGTTTTATACAATTTTTTTAAAATTATATAAGATTTACACACTTCTAGTTTTGTTATATGTTTTTAAGAGGGAGTTAGGAAACAAGCTAGCATAATTTCTGTTAGCCCTGGATTGTTTTCAAGCACACGCCTCAACCCACTGTCAGTGACCTTTAAGCACCCCACCAGACTCAAGCATTGAAGAGTGCCCTGAGCCCGGCTAGTTAACTGTAAAAGAGCATTATCAGTAATCTCGTCATTCAATGGCTGATCTATGTCAATATTCCTCCATGGGAGAGGATCATTTTGAACCGCATCGCGCAAAGATTTGCAAACCATTTCAACAGAAAGAAGGTCCCTTACATCCAGATAACCAAGAGCCAAAAACAAAGCATCATGAGAAGCTCTTCCATCGGGACCATCTGCGTCACAAACTTTTTTTGTGCATTTTTGAAAGTCATTAGCAGCATCACTGGATACCCAATATTTCTCATAGCTGAAACCCATAAAGTCCTCTATTTTGCCATCCAACACAAAACCGCCATCGTATAATCCAGCACGCAATTCTTCATCAGAACCATTCGACTTCTGATCAACACTTGCGATACCCACTTCTGGATGAAACTTCACAGGGCCATTCCAAACCAAATTTAGTCCAGTACATAATCGATCATCCCCCGTCTTCACCTCAATTCCATCAGTTCCAAATCCAAGAGTATTTAGCCCAAAGTCCTCGATATCCCCAAGCCAACCCGTAATTGCTGTAAACGTAGTACTTATATTCATACCAAAAGGATCAGTGGGCAACAAATCAAGAACATCATCAGATACCTTATCAGTTTCCTCCCTTCTGTAATCATGGGATTTCTCTCTCTCCGAATTGAAATTCCGGTAATCACCCAAACCATCTAGATTTTTATCTGGGTATCCCTCCATGAGATATCCGTTACCAAGCCTGATCGCCCAAAATAAGCTCTCTTCCGAGGGATTCATCGGAAAGATCGTGTTATGCGTAAACTTCGATGGCATTGACACTCCACCCACGGCGTCTGGTGAGTCAAACCCATAATAAATTTAAATTTGAGTGAAACCTATACTCAAACCAATACCAAATCAGTTTTTACTCAAATCCAAACTCAAATCAGTGCACCACTGTTTTTTTTTCCTACCTAGTCTCAGATGGAAAATGAAAGGAAAAGGTAAGAAAAATAAATGAAAAGAAAATCAGGAAGATGAGGGGGTGTTGCAGACGGTGGAAATTTCTAGATGCTTGAGAAGCAGAGAAGAGTTTTATCATTGATGGAGAAGCAGAGATAAGCACCATGGATCTATCAATCTCATTCCCATGGATCTAATCACTGATTAGCACCAACCGGCGAAGCTGACTCAACCCATTCATTTATCTTCCCATCACCAGTAACATGCTATCCCTTCTTCCATTTGTACAGTTTTCCTTCTCATGGAGCCATCACAGGAATTTGAAACTGTTAGATTCAGTTGGTGAAGATCAGATTTTCAGGCATGCTTTTTCGAAGGACTGCAACTCTCAATCTTTATGTGCTGGGAAAGACTGAACTGAAGTGATGAGCGAGTTCATTTTCCTCCTCCCCTTTTTTACGTTTAGAACATTTTCCTTCTAAAATTTCCACTGATCATGGTACCTTGTTTAAATTATTATTGTGCTCGTCTCACAAGCTTCAAATTAAGAGACTTTGCTATTTCTTGTTTGGGATTTTGTGAAGGTACAGACTCAAAACCATTTCAAATTAATTATTGGTTCGTAATAGATCAATCTCAAAAAAGTACACACAAAAAAAATTAATCTTAAAAAAAAACACACAAAAAAAATTTAGGAAAAAAAGAAAAAGAAGAGGGAAAATAATTTTAAAGAAAAATAACATAGAGTAGTTTTTGAGATAAGGTGTGAATTTTTAAAAAAGATTTGAGTAAAAACTTAAATAGCCATGGAAGAACATCAAACTCAAAATTTAAGTGAAATTTTGATTTAACTTTGAGTCACCATTGGAGATGGTCTAAGCAGAACATAAACCCTATCATTAAGAGGCCAAAACTAATGCGACAACCCAATATGTAGGTACATAAAAGAACCAAATCTGAACAATATTTTAAACACATATTATTTTTATTTAATATATAAATATAAAAATTAAATAACTAAATATATACAAAATTTTAAATTTTAAAATTTCTTAAATAACTTTAATGAGTGCAAGCCTTTAAAAAACGTGTAAAATTTGCGAGTTTTTAAAAAACATATAAGTCTTATACGCCTTTCAAAGACGTATAAGTCTTATATGCCTTTATTTAATGCCAAATTTTTAGGTTAATTAAAGGCGTATAAGATTAAGACATCTTTCAAAAGCGTTTAAGATTAAGACGCCTTTGACAAAAAATAAATTTATAAGCAGTCTAAGACTTGTAAGCTTTTAAAAAATGTCCGAATCCAAAAAATAAGTTAAAAACATGTTTGGATCGGGTTATCACACCGATTATATTATATAATATGACAATTTTATGAAATAATTTTTTAAAATAAATATCAAAGATTGGAGTCGGCTTACCAAATATCTAACCCATTCAGCCCGTTATTTTGAATTGGGCTCAATATGATATAGACTAGTTTTCAGCCTTAAATTGAATTCATTTTCATTTTATTTTTTATTATTTTAGATAATTATACTTATTTTCTCTATAACATCTAACAATTAAAGAAATCATTTTAGTAATTTTTATATTAGACCGACCTCTTTTGTTAAAATTGTCAAGAGACGAGTGTTAACGAAAAATATGAATTACTTGTTTCATTCTTATAGATACTTATACTAACTTCTTTGGTAATATTTGATAATTATAAAAATATTTTATATAATATCTAAACAAATAAGAAATGTTTATATATTATTTTAGTCATATTAAACAATAAATTAAAATTCTAATATTATTGATAATAAATTTTTCAAAAAAAAAATACTAATATTATCAACATATATTAAATAAATTTGAATGTAATTTCATACAATACATTAAAAATTCTTGTCAACTTGAAAGAAGTCGGCGTAATTGTTTGTTATTTTTTATCCATACTTGGTTTCTTTATGGGCAACGCGTAGTCAATCACTTATCAAAGAGTTTTTTTCAACAACTTATCCCTAAACAAATCTTGTACTTTTCAATCGGTCTAAAAGCAGAGAAATTTAAATAAATAAAACATCATTTAATATTCTTTTATGAAAATACTAAATATGCTTTTAAACTCCGAGGCAATAGTTATTGTTTTTAAATTTTATAAAAAGTATCATTTTCAGTTACTTTATATACACTTGATTATATTTTATTTCATATTCGCAATTTAAACTACAAATAGTATTTTTTAAAAATAAATAAATATAGTAATCATGATCTATTTATTTTATTTTCTTATCATTTTTTAAAGTTATTTTTTATTTAGTTTTCTTCAAAACTTTCAACAAATTAAAGAAATGATTCTGTAACAATCACGTATAGGAATGACAAGAGGACAGAGAACCCTTCATCATTCCTGTCCCGTAAATTTAATTTTTTTTTTTATCCCGAACTCATTTAAATCGTTGATAAACGAGAGCAGATCCCATCGAGGTTCCTAATAATTTTAATTAATTATATATTTATTTACTTTTTATTAAATTAATTATAATTAATATTTTTTTAAATAAAAATGTATTGAAATATAAAAAATGTTCGTTAATAGATATTTAGGATGACGTTATTTTATTTTTCATTCTATTAAGTTTGTATAAATTTTTAATATATGACGTAAAAAAATATCATTATAAACATTAATTATATAACACAAAATTTATTTACTATTTTATTTTTATATAATTGGGGCAAGGTGCCTTCTCACCAAACTCACTTAAAACTATAAGGTATCGTTTGGACGACTGGATAAAAACTAAAAAGTCTGATTGGATATAATATGTCAGGATCGAATACAAAATTAAATTTAATGGGATATTCAATATTCTATTTTAGTGTTTGGAACATGTTCGGATAAAAAATTCGAATACGTTGTTCTATTTCAATTTTATATTTAGATCAATACAATTATTAATAAAAATAATAAAATCTTATAAGAATAAAATATTATGTGATATTAAATTTTTATTCTTAATAATATTTTTCTGAGATTTTAGAAAAATCAAACTCCCAAAATATATTTTTTAAAAATATATGCTAAAAAATTTAAAAAACGAAAATTAAGAACAATAGAAAAATGTAGATAAATAAGAGAGGGTTTGACAAATTTAATAATTTGTTGGATATAAATATTAATAAAAAAGATTATAAATAAATGTAAGAAACAGAAAAAAAAAAAATCAGTATATTTAAAATTTATTTAATAGTTAAAAAGTGTCATCAACACAGTTAATAATAGCTTACGAAAATTTGTATAAGTAACGATAATTGTATGGATATTCGTATGGATATTCCCTCACAAGTTACGAACTCCAATCGCGGACCGAAATCGTGCTGGCATCGTCGCTTGCTCACTCCTTCTCTTCCCTTTCTCTCTCTAGGGTTTTACTGTAATTACCAGACTATCGATCCAGATGGCAGGCACTGGAATCCATCCTTACCATCCGCAATGGCCTCCCGCCCCTGTCCCTCCCCCGCCAGCTCCCGCCGGCCGTTCCACCACCTCCTCCGCACCATCCTCACCCTCCTTCCATGGCCATCGATAACCCTAACCGTCTCCCAACCGACGAGGTGCGTTATCTCCTTTTTATACAGTATCTCCCCTTTTTTGTCAATTCCAACGACTACCCTAACGGATAAATAGATGAAGAAACGAACAATGTCATTGTGTTTGGGTTTCAGGTCCGGACGATCTTCATATCTGGACTCCCAGAGGACGTGAAAGAGAGGGAATTACAGAACCTGCTGAGATGGTTACCTGGTTACGAGGCTTCGCAGGTCAACTTCAAAGGCGAACACCCCATGGGCTTCGCTCTCTTCTCTACTCCTCAGCTAGCTCTTGCTGCCAAAGATGCCATTCAGGTCCTCCTCTTCATCACCTCAGTCAATAAACCCGATTATTTATATCTGTCTTACGGAATCATTAGTTTTGTTTTGGGGTCTTAGGAAATGGTTTTCGATGCCGAATCCAAGTCAGTATTGCACACAGAGATGGCAAAGAAAAATCTCTTTGTCAAAAGGGGTGAGTTCTCTCTTTTAATTTGATGCGTCCTTTACTTTGAAGCATAAAAATAAATACATTAGATTCCTGGTGACGTGAAAACGAATGATATTATTCATCTTGCTATTAGTTTTTGTTTCTTCTTTATTGGCTCCAAAATAAGGAAAAAATCTGCAACTTATTTGGATGGGATGATTTGGAGAGAATAAAAGATTCAAGTAGAACAATACCATTTACTCCAATATGATTTGTTATGACGGTATTAAATATCGGCCGTTACATATTAAATATTGGCCGTTACATTACGTAAAGTAACGGCCCGGCCATTACGTATTAAATATCGGCCGTTATGTATTGTCATGTAATGGACGGGTTTTGAATCCTCCGATTTTGTTACACACCGATATATTCAGTTGTAAAAAATTTACCGGTAATATCATTATGTAACGGCCATTACGGGCCGTTATGTAACGGTATCAGCCTATATGTAATAATAGTGCTACATTTTTTTCATTTTCTCTATTTTAATGCCTAAAAATTAAAAAACTCATTTTGACCATAGATCTAGTGATTTAAATTTATCGAACACAAGATTTGGAACTATGATATGGTCAAAATGTTTAGCAAGTCTTAGAAGGGATATCCAAAACTGTACAAATTATCATTGAATTAATGAGTCATACTGTGAAATTTTGGGAGAGAGTTATCGAACACCGATTGAGACTTGACACAATTATATCGAAGAATCAATTTGGATTTATGCCAGGGAAATCACTAACGGAAGCTATTTACTTACTAAGAAGAATTATGGAGAGGTATAGAGAAAAGAAAAAAGATCTTCACACGATATTCATCGATTTAGTGAAAGCCTGTGATAGGTTCCCTCGAGATCTAATATGGTGTGTTTTAGAAAGGAGTTACGAAATGATATATCGAAACAATAAAAGACATGTATGATGGGACGCTCACTACAGTGAGGATAACTATTGGAGAAACAAGTGAATTTTTTATCACAATAGGCCTACAACAAGGGTCAACATTAAGCCTGTTCCTTTTTGCTTTAACAATGGATGAGCTGATTAGGCATATATAGGATGACATTCTATGGTGCGCTTTTTGTCGATAATATTGTGTTAATTGATGAAACTAAAAGAGGGATAAATGATAAATTAGAGATTTTGAGAGAAGTTTTAAAATCAAAATGATTCAAGATAAGTAGGATAAAAATTGAATATCTTGAGTGTAATTTTAGTAAAACTAGTAATACAAATAGAGATATAGTGAAAATTGAAAATTGAAAATCAAGAGTTAATAAGAAGTGAAATTTTTTGTTATTTAGGTTCACTTATTCGTTAAGAGGGAGAAAATTGGAGATGATGTTACTCATAAAATTAAAGTAGCATGGGTTAAGTGAAGAAGTACGTCTGGGGTATTATGTGATCGGTGTATATCTTTAAAATTGAAAGGTAAATTTTATAAACTAGCTATTAGGCCAACCATGTTGTATGGAACAAAATATTAGACAGTTAAGAAACATGTTAATGAGATGAGTGTAGCCGAAATGAGGATGTTAAGATGGATTGTGCAGAAAGATAAGAAATGGAAAATTAAGAATGAACTTATCGTGAGATGGTAGGAGTAGCACCTATAAAGGATAAGATGGGAGAACATCAACTAAGGTGGTATGATAGTTTAAAACGAAGACCAATAAATGCATCAATAAGGAATAGCGACATAGTTAATATTAAGGGTTATGCTAGGGGTTGAGGATGGCCAAAATTAATTTTAGTAGAAGTAGTTAAAAAAGATATGTTAACGGGTGACTTAACGAAAATAATGACCTTAAATAAAAAAGAATGGCGAGATAGGATTCATGTAGCTTACCTCAAATAACGGGGTAAGGCTTGAATGAATTGAGTAGTTGAGTTGAGAAAACTCAAGTATTGTAATATGATTCATCACATTTATATGTTTTGTTATTTTTGCTAAATTATGTGTTTATTTGGCTTCAAGTCCATTAGTTATCAATTAATATTCACTTATAGTATATTCTTTATTTATGTTTACTTTTATTTTATTTTTTTATATTCGTTGAAATTATTTATTGTTATATTTTTAATTATTAGTTGTCATAGTTAGTTATAATAGATTATACTTTCTCTTTAATTTGATATAAAACTAATATAAAGTTCTATACAGCAAGTAGATTTTTTTTCATAAGAGCTATAAGAATGACTAGAAATAATTGAAAACATTAAAAGTAATAAATTGGAGTAAAAACATGCATATCAGTAAATTATAAGGAATTTTCTAGTGATTAAAAAAATTTCACGGGGGTGGCTCCTAATTCATGTTATGTATTGACTGATATCCCAATACCGTTACACTGCTATAGCGACAATTACGTGTACCTATACCGCGATTTAAAACCATGGTTATGACCGAGAGAAAAGAAAAGATTGGGAGAGAGAGTTTGAGTGATTAGGCTCGCTTTTCTAATTTCCTAGTGGAGAGATTTGGAGAGGAGTAATTTTCATTGCCCCCTGGTTTGGGAATATTCTACAAGGATCTGGCTTGTTTCAAAAATACATAGAAACCTCCCTTGCATTTGGAGCATCTCCAAGAGGGGAGGCATCACCAGAGACATAACAACATCCAAATTGTGCACTATAACAGAGGAGGCATCACGAAAGGCATGCCTCCAATAGTTGATTAGTGTTTGATGGGATGCATATATTCCTATCGTGGGAGGAGAGAGGGGAGACAAAAATACCTTAAAATATAAAAATGGATACTCATCCTGGCTACTACTACTTGAGTGTATGTATGATGATGGGAGTCATTAGGGTAGGCGTAACACTATAGCAGGAGGCAAATGGGCATTTTGCCTACCCAAATGCCACCCCTTGTTGGAGATGCTCTTAGGTGGAACATACTGAGTCTTGCTTCTGTGAAGCTTTGACTACTTTGACTTCCTAAAAAGTCCACAATACCCTTAAGAGATTAAAAAAATCATCTGAAAAAAGTCTATATTGCCCCCTAAAAAAAGGACAAGTACTAAAATCGAAAGGAAAAAAGTATATTCAATTTAGAAATTAAATTTGTAGAGAAAGAACTCAACTAAACAGAGGGGTGGGGAGACAAAAAAAATAAGGGATTTTCTTCATCAAAATTATGGGATTTATACATCAAATCTAAATCCATCAAGATCTCAAAAAGAAATTGAATCCAATCTTGTGACCTTCCTTGCATATTCATCGCAATGATCGAACCAAAGCTCTAACAATTTGATCGAAATACCAAAGCAAAATCCTAATGAATCGATCAAACTCAACATAGAGAATGAATATAAATGACTGAGAAGCTATTGATCGAATATACTATGGCTTTTTGGTAATTCAAAGCAAAATCGTGGGAACAAAATCGTGGCAATCTATTTTCAGGTTAATTTTAGATTGTGGTTGACAGAGGTGATGGTAGGGGTTCAGGTGGGGGTACAATTTGGAATATACAATTCATTAGACCATTTCAAGATTGGGAATTGCATGAGGCTGACTCCATTTCAAGATTTGGGATATACAAATTAATGATGTTTGTTCAAGAGAGATGAATAGTTTGGAGGTCACGTTCTACTTCATTGGCAATTTATGGGCTCTTCTTGTTCTGTTTGGGGTTAACGGATCACTAGCAATCTATTGACTATTCTTCTTGTTTTGATTGGGGTTAATTGAGTGATGTCTAGCTTTGTGATGGAGGCCCTCATTAGTTAGAGAGGGGCAGGTGGTGGGGAGTATTGGATGGACGGTTAAGAGGGTAATGCGTGAGGTGTGTAGGGATGCCCCCTTATGCCTATGGCAGTGTATACGCAGAGATATATATATATATATATATATATATGTTTTTTTGGAGGAGTTGAATCTCCATTTATGTAATTAAGAACAACTTTTTTAAATCTGTTATTTTTGGTGGGCTTCGGGGATAAGCTCATTTTCTTTAGATTTTTTAGATGGTATGCACTTATAGACCTATATGGCTTTTGTATAAGTTTGGTGTCATGGGGGCACCCCACTTTGGTGCTGTTCTGAATACCCTTTAAAAAAGTAGAAAAAGAAAAAAATATGATGAATTTGAAAATTTGTATCTGACCAGAAGAAAATTTTGAAAATTTGTGAATCAATCTCATCTGACGGCCTTTTTTGGGGGCTTCAAAACCAACTAATAATGAATTCCATATGCATCTTAGTGCTTGATGGCTATTGGTTTGTTCATAAGAGTAGTATGTCTGCATTTCTTGGTTTTGAATCATGCAATGAGGTTAAACTGAGGGATTTGTTTTGTTGTGGATAAACTGAAGGATTAGAAAGAATATTTTAATCTTTCTGACTTTGAAATTTAAGGAGTTGCTTGATGAATCAGGAATTCACAATGTTACCATTATAGTGAGTGTACTAATTCGATTTTATTCCTTTTACAACTAAAAACATAAAAAGAGTTTCTTGACGATCTCTCTCTCTCTCTGGTCTGCGGAAAAGTCTTAAACAATTTTAAGGCTATTACCTAGTTTCAGTTTTCAATAATCAAGGGTGTTGAGTGGACTAAGTATAGACCTAACCTTTGGTATTATTTGTACAAAGTGGCTGTCCTCAAACCTGAGTTGTCGCGTTTGCTAGCCTGAGCTTTAACCACTACACTAAGCAATGACCTTTAAAAGGCCAAAACAACTTCACAAATCAAAATTTTCATAATCTTGTTATGCGGCATTGGGCTTATTGTAGGTTCCATTTACATATTTTCATGCTTAAGGACATGTTTACATGGAATTAAAATGCCATTTTTCATGACACTGTTGCTTGATAATTTGTGTGAATCTTGACATATTGAAAATGCTTTTGGTTCAAAATATGTGTACTGCTTGCATAGGCTGGGATTAATGGTCAAAGGTCCCTAATTGAGTTGTGGCATTGATGTCAAGCATATGCTTCTCTGTTGTATGCCTGGACATGTGTGCCAGTTGTTTTTTTTATTTTATTTATATGTTTTTTGTGCTGGGCTTGTGCTAATTGTTGTTGGGCTGTAGGAATAGTAGCTGATTCAAATGCTTATGACCAGAGCAAGCGCATGCGTACTGGTGGTGACTATACACACACTGGTTATTCAAGTCCATCTCCTTTTCACCCTCCCCCAGCACCTGTTTGGGGGCCACATGGGTAAGAATTATTTCTAATTCTAACATATGTTTCTACCATTTAAATTGACTGGAAAAATGTAATTATGCTCTTCTAGTGGAGCTGATGTTTCAGTTACAGATCCAGTGTATCTAGTCAAATCACTATCTCTTATTATTTATTAACAATTGTTGGTTATCTGGCTCAGGTATATGGCTCCAGCTCCTCCACCATATGATCCATATGGAGGTTATCCTGTTCCTCCAGTACCAATGCCTGCTCCTGCTCCTGTACCTTCCCCAAGCAGTTACTTACCTGTTCAGGTGATCCCGGTATCCTATGTTCGCGGTAGTTACATTTCATATTTGGAAGTTAATTACTATCTTTAGCACATTGCAGTGGCCCTTATTAATTTTCATTAAGTGTTCACTCTTTCTTATCCCATTTTTTTTAATAGGTAAATTCTTTCTTATCCCAGTTTCTTGGCTTTCTACAGAAGTTTGCAACCCTGCCAACTTAATTACATAATATAATGTTGTGTATTATAAATTATGAGGAAACGAAGCTTCCTGTTTTAAAAAGTTCTTTGGGGAGTCTTATTGTACTTCTAGTCTAGTTTAACAAGTTGTCTCAATCACTCTTGAAGAAAGACATTATGGTTTTTCCTGTAATGTTATGCTGCCATGTTGTTGCAGGACATTTGATGATGAGTAATGTGGTGTTTAGTGCAATTTTATGACATCACATGTGTTTGTCCGTGGAAGTTTAACATATCATTTTTTAATGTAGTAGAAGGGCATATTTCTTGTTTTTCTTACCTTTAAGTTATGATTTTAGATGTGTTGGTATTACTTGAAGGGTTCAAGAGTGCTAATGAAGAATCAAATGTAAGATGATGGAGATCCAAGGGAGAATGGCTTGGAGAGGTTGCTTTTTTGTGGTTTTTTTTTGGTTGGGGGGGGGGGGGGGGGGGGGGTAGTGGAGAAATCCAAAATTGAGAAGTTTGGAATGAGGTAGGAGATGTCACTTATAGTTGTTATGGGATCTAGAGAGCATGTGCCTGAGTAACGTGTTCATTGGAGATCTAAGAACACGGGACATGAATACGACACAGACACACATATACGACATTTCTTAAAAAAGTAGGACACAATATTTTTTTAAAACCATAAAATGGCGTTGGGAGCTATTTGACAGTGGATTATCTTTGGAGGAGAGGTTTCCAGTTAGCTAGTCGCTGTTGCATGTGCAAATGTGAGGAAGAAACAATGAATCATCTTCTTATGCATGGTGATATGGCGAGGGACTCTTGGAGCTTGGTTTCTCTTTGCTCGGAGTTGGGTAATGCCAGCCTCTTTTCAGGAGTTGCTTATGTGTTGGAGGTGCAGCAGGGTTAGAAGGGAGGTGGTGATTGCTTGGACGATGGCCCCTCTGTCTTGTGTGGTGTTTATGGCGGGAAAGGAATAGGAGGTCGTTTGAGGCGCATGAGCAATTCATTTTTTGTTTCAAAGACACTTTTGCAATTACTATTCTTTCGGATTAAACAAGCTAATCCAATATATTTAGATTTTTTTATTTGGTAGAGTTCTAGGGGTTTGCCTACCAGGATCTTGTTATACAATTATTTTTAGCATGATTCGATTCGATTTTGAGTTTTGGGATCGTATGATTTTACGATTTGGATCTGATTTAACAATTGTGGTTCATATAATGCAAAACAAATATGTTCCTATAAAAATGGTATAGTTGTAGTGTTTTTTTTTTTTTAAAGTTCATAATACAAAACAAGCAAGTTCCTGTAGAAATGGTGTTGTCAAAGTGTTCCTTTTATTTTTTCCTCCTCCCCCCCTCCTCCCATGATCCATGAGTTGTTAGCCTTTTTGGAAAATCTTATTTTATTTATCTTTTTCTTAGAATTTATAAGTTATCATTTTATTCATTGTTTAATGTTTGGTTATATTCAATGGTTTCTTCAACCATTGAGTCATGCATAATTTATTTTTGATGTCTTTCTGTACAACCTTCTGAAATTTGGTCTTTGACGCCCTATTCTTTGCTTGAATTTACTAGTTCATCATCTTTCCTTTTTTAAATTAAATAAAACTGCATATGATATTAATTTTGAAGGAGTAATGTACAAAGTTACAACTTACAAGATATCTGTTTTGGGAGGGTATAGTTTTGAAGTCCATATGGAGGGCCAAGATTTATTGAAACTTAAAAATGTAGTACCCTTGAGATACAGAAGAGAAACATAAAAACTTTAATGGCTTCCATGGGTTGTCATGGAGAGAGATTTGTTGTGGAGGAGAGGAGTTGTGAGTAAGTATGGGTGTGAGGGTGGGGTGGGGTGGGGTGGGTGGGAGAGTCAGGGGAGGGTAGGATGTTCTTGTGGGATGGGTGTTTGGAAGAGTATTGGAATGGTTGGGCTGTGCTCGTCATATTGGATTTGTGGGGTGGATAGGGGGAGCATATTGACTTTTTTGGAATGATCTTTAGCGTGGTGCTGATGTCTTCCAGTTTTTATTTTTGAATCTTTTTAGGCTCACGAGAAGTATTGATGCTTCGGTTGCTAAAAACTTCTCTATTTCTGCTGCGCCTATTTTTTGGAAATATTCTTTTCGTTAGAATTTTCATCGTGGGGAAATGGGTAGTGTTAGATTTTATAGGTTTGTTACTGGTTGTAGTGTTTGTATGGGTGAGGAGGATTTTGTCCATTTGAGGCATTCTTCTACTGGAAAACAACATGCAGTCTTTTTATGAGGTTCTTTCTAGCAAGGAAGGTGAGTGTTTTCCCTACAAGATTGTATGGAAGACTAGGGCGCCTTCAAAAGTGTCTTTCTTTGTGTGGTTAGCAGCTCTAGATGCCATTTTGACTGATGATAATTTGAAGAGGCTTTTATTTGGTTAATAGGTGTTGTATGCGTCATTCTCACCCTTAATCATTTATTTTTGCAGGGCAAAGTGGCGTGAGTTGTGAAATTTGATTTCTATGTTATTTGGTGTACATTGAGTTTTGCTGGTGGCAGTTATGAATCTCTTGTTGAATTGGTGGGGTAAATATAGGATGGGTAAGTAGGTTTAGTTTATAGCTCCTATTTGTATGATGTGGTGTGTGTGCAAGTAGTGAAATCGAAGAACTTTTGATGGGTTGGAGGAATCTTTAGGCATGCTCAAGAGTCACTTTTCAACATTTTACATTTTTGGATTGTGTGTTGTCCGACTTATTCAGTTGATTCCTTAATAGACTTTTGAGTGACATGAGGCTTATGTATATATTAGGGTGAGTGTGAATTGGTTTTCATTTTTATATGTACATCTTTCATGTAGATGGGCACATTCCCACTTTGAATACTGTTTGAATAAATGATTGCTTACCCAAAAAAAACTCACCCATTGCTTCTGTTATCCTCAAAAATTCTTCCATTTCCCTCTTTCTAGATGTTCAAAACAATTGTGAAGATAGTTACAAATTTTAAGTTACTGAAAAAATAAAGTGCTGGAGTTGCAATGCTCTATTCCATTTTCCGAATAGGCTCTTGTATGTTCAGAGGAATAGTCTAGGACATATCAGATCTTCTTAAGAATCTGCACCGTAACTCAACTTAAGAAAGGGCAATTTATGCTTCAAAGAATGTACAAAATGTCAAAATATGTTCTTTGGTTGTGTTCTTTATTTTCTCTCTTTACTATTCTTGTTATTTGATTGAACTTTACTTATCAACGTGTTTGTGTGTGAGTGTGTGTGTGTGTAAGAATATTCTTTCCTTTTCATTTTTGAAGGAAAGGCCTTTTTTTAAAATAAACAAAAAACCCATGGTTTTTGAGTCCCCTCTTACCAAATCAAGTTCTAGTGTAAGGTTGTGTCAATACAAGTTCATATGTACAACGTGCTACATGCTGAATGCGACCTCATCTGGCTGAAAATCTAAAATGAATCGGTGAAGTGATGGATACTTCGATATAAGGAAATAAAATCCTAAAGGACTCACATTTATTTACTGATAATTTGACATGATGGAATATGGTGTTTTTACCCCCTTGGCAATTGACATTGCCTGGCTGATCTCGTTGTTGTGTAATTTCACTGTTACAAGTGTTTGCTAACGCAGTGCAAAACGTGAAAGAGAATCAAACATGTTGAATTCCTTAGTAACCAAAAGCAAAGAAGATTCTTCACCCAAGGAGATCAAATCTCAAATTTCTAAACAGAAATATATTATTAATAATATGAATAATAAAGACTGCTTTATATCATATATATATAGCCTAAAACTACTACTAATTTGAATAGGAATCTACTAATTCCTTATGCTAGTCCTATTACAATTAGGAAATTAGAATAATTCCGAAAAAGTGAAAAAATCCAAAATTAATAAAAATTGGGACTTTTTAGAAAACTAGAAACCATATCAAATTAGGAAACTATAGTCACAAGTAGAAGTTAATTCGTACTTTCCTAAACAAAGTAATTGCAAAATTAAAAATGACCATAAATGGCAAAGAAGTCAAATTGGAGGCCTAAACGAAGTCATTTGACTTCGTGGCAGCTTTGGTCATGACAGAGTAATGAGTATTGTACATCTTGCTGTTTTGGGTCAAGATAGGTTCTCTGTTTCCAAAAACGTGACCTGATCAACTCTGCACCTACTAGTATTTTTTCTTGGAATGAGACTTGGAACATTCCCATTGATTTTCAAAAGCTTCCACAACTCGTTCTACAACATTTGCCTTTTGAGTGTTGCATTTTTCCTTTGGAATAGATATATTGAACCTTATCTGTTGATGCTGAGTGATTGTGGAAAGCTTGACAAAGTATGTTCGGGCTTTTTTAATTTCCTGATTTCCCTGCAGAACACTAAAGATAACCCCCCATGCAATACTCTGTTTATTGGAAATCTTGGAGAGAACATAAATGAGGAAGAACTAAGGGGCCTTTTCAGTGTGTAAGAATTTTCACCCCTTTACTAATTTAGAACTGTTCTATATTCTATTGATTACCATACGGATGCGAACTAGTGACTGGACTCTTTTACTTCATTTCATACTTTCTGCCAATGCAGACAACCTGGTTTTAGGCAGATGAAGATTTTGAGACAGGAAAGGCACACTGTTTGCTTCATTGAGTTTGAAGTAATTTTTCTTCTATTAATCTGCTTAGATGCTTTGTTATGCTAATTTCTCATATTGTGGTTTCTTTATTTTTATTTTGTTTCATTGCATTGGTGCTAGTTAGTATCTGTTTTGTTTCATTGAGATTGAAGATAGTTCACTTGTGCAGGATGTGAACAGCGCCACCAACGTGCACCATAGTTTGCAGGGAGCTGTTATCCCTAGTTCTGGTTCTGTTGGCATGCGAATACAATATCCTTCGGCCTTTGTCACGATTGATTCTTTTTTCCTTACCCCTTCACTTGCCTTCTTTATTTTTCTTCCACTTTTCTTGTCTTAGAACTGTGAGCATGGAATTTCAAGTGTTCAAACCGGACATTTGACACATTTCTTGTGGTGCTGAAATGTGTGAGAAAGGCACTGGCCAGCTGATTGTCCAAAAATACTATCATGCAAAATTAGTATGATTCATAATCATCTGAGATCTCTGCCACTTGGGTATCTTAGGATTTTTTGATTTGTACTTCAGTTTTTTTCTTTTAAGGATAAGTAGTGGTTATCGGGTCCTTATCTTAATGGGAAAGTCATATTCACAAGTAGAGTGCTGTAAGGGATTTGAGCACCTAGTTTCTAGTTGATTTAGTTCTTTTGGTCACCTTGACAAACCTTAGTAGTTATAAATGCAAGGCTTTGATGAAGTTTGTCTTTGTAGAGCTTGAGTACCCTGTGTGTAGAGGTTATAAACAAAAGCTACCATGTGCATGATTATAATTATGAATGACATTATGCTGAACAAGATTACTTATTTTTCTTACTGTCTTCCCTTTCTTGCTTGTCTATGTTTTTTCTTAACCTCTAGAAACATACTCAAAGAACCCATTTGGGAAAAGGAAGGATTCCAGCTACCCAGTTGCGGCCCCTGGCATGAACGGAGCTCCACCACCTCTGACCTATCAGTAGCTGGAAGGGGATGTACTCTGTTCTCTATGCTCTGACAAATACAAACTACTACATGATAGGATGCATCATGCAGCTGTTGCATGCATCCATTTCATCATCAAGTCATCAGCATAAGCATCTCTTCGCATTTGAATGAATGCACGCACGCAGTGGCATCATGAACATAGTATTGGGCCTTGTTATACTTATTTATCCAAGACATGCATAAGCAGCATCTCGTAATGCTCAGTTGACTTACTCAAGGCTCAGATTTTGTTACATATTATAGAAGTGGCGCATGGGTTTGCAGTTTTGTTTTTTTTGTGTGCTTTTCCACTTCATCTTGACCATGTTGTTCATAACATTAGGACTGCTTTTTAAATAGACATCTTGCTATATTAACTTCTACTCGTCAAGGTTTGATTACATTACATTACATCACATATCATAACATGTTATCTGAAATGAATCTGAGTTTCATTTCATGGCACAAGTTCATCATGCTATGGAAAATTTGTCATAGGTCATGATTTACCATTACCATAACTATCACCACCATCTTTATTTAGGTTTATTCATCAACTGAATCCATCCCTCCATTAAATGAACTGATAATGACGATTCAACATTCAGGCTTTTCAAAGCACAATAATCCAAGGAATCTCCAAAAATATATGCTGCTGTCTTATACAGGATTCTTGTACAAAACGATATGGCTTTCATTTGTTTGAGGGGGTCAACGGCCAGAGCTGCTTTTTGTTTCAGGTAATCTTACTCTTACTAGGCCACTCACCTGTCGAACATCTCAGTATATAGGTGCTAAGTTGGCTGTTCATTGAGGATTAAATATACATTAATTTTCTACCGGAGCCAGTGTTTAGTTCAATGGGAAGCTTGAGCCGTTCTATTCATCATTGAGGAATCTCTTTCTCCTTATGACTTTACCTCGCTTGCATTCCCCAGTTAACGAGTTTATATTCTCTAGATTACTTGGTGTGGTGAAGCACTCTGTAATAAATAGGACTGAAGGGATAAATGAAAAATAATTATAATTTATTATTTCACTTTATAATTATGAGCACTCATTGATGTTTTTTCACCCGTGCCTTCCTTTATTCACTTTTTTGTCCAGCAATGGTGCTTTATTAGCTGTTCAATTGCTTACTGGTAGTTTTGTTTTTTGTTGTTTTCAAGTAGAGTTTTGCTCAGCCTGTAGTAAATTATGGTTATTAAATGTGAAGAAGTGTTCTTATTTGATATGAGATTAATTTTTCTTATTGGATTTGTTTTTGTTATTTAATGTATGAGAGAGATTTGGGCGCATTCACCTCTGTTGGAAATTGTATGGCAATCGGGGACCATTCCTTGTTCCAAATTCTGTATTTGGAAACTGTTTATATCTAAATTTGGACGATGTCAGTGGTTCAATGAGTGAAGTACTAGTTCTGTGGTTATATGGGAATCAGTTACTGGGGCCATTACTTAATTGAAAAATTGTAGTATGTTGTAAGAGTTTAGTTTGAATGAGAACCAATCGGTTGGACCTCTGCTCAAAATTTTGGATAATCCCAAGAAACATTGTGTAGCATTCTCGAGAACCTTGCGTAGCGATAACAGTCAAGAGGGTAGCATTCCTTTTTGCTCAGAGTTGTTTTTCTTTCTACCGTTTTGCTTCAAGTATTATTCCCTGGGGTTGGGGATAACGTCCGAGCCAGGCTATTTGAGTTCTTGAGTGATTTGTAAATTGTCTGAAAACCAACTTGGAAGGTGTGATTACGAAATGTTAGGCAACCACTTGACAGGTGAAATTCCTATAAGGATTTTGAAAATTCAAAGTGTCGAGTCTCCTATGTACAATAATAATCTTTATGGGGAACAGCTCCTGAGATCACTGAGCCAAGGCAACCAGGGAACATTTCTTTTTGCAAATGGTTTCTGTTTCCATATCTTAAAATTTGGGAATCAATTGTAATTTAATGCAGGTGGTCTTGGCTCACTGTAATTTACTGTTGAAATACCAGCGATCTTTGCTTAAGAAAGAAACCGAGGGAGCTTCCATGGGTCTAAATCATCATAGGTAGAACACCTTATCTCATGTAAAGAATTTCAACTTTTACAAGATTGATTCTAAACAGAATAATTTTTTTGGGTATTCATGGACCTTAACAACATTAGCTTAAGTTGAAAGATTTCCTCAGGGAAACCTCCCCATTTACGTTCATTAGCTTCATGATGAATAAGCTCACAGGACTGATCATAACCCCAGAGCTAGGAAACTGTGTGGATCTTCAGGCTTTGAATATCTCACAATGATGTGGAATGATCAGTCATCTCAACTGAAATTGTAACAAATTAATGCAATTTAATGTGGGTTATGACTGGTTGAAGGGTTCAATTCCATTTAGTGTAAGAAACTTGACAGGGTCGTCCACTCTGGGTTTTTAGTGAGAAATCAGACTAAGAGGAGCAACAGTACAAGCATCTTTTTTAAAGTAGAGATTATTTATATTCAAGGATGAATCCATATGTACAAGCAAAAGTATAAGCAAGCATCTCCTTCAATTCATTATATTCTGTAACCATTGTTCCCATGGAACAGAGTTGCCCTGCAATTCCCATTAGTTTCAGTCCAAAATATATATATATATATATATATATATATATATATATATAAAAGCAGAGTCCTAGTGCGTTGATAAAGACATGCATAAGATGGGCATATCTGGGTTATATTGATGTGGGACCAGGTAAAAAAATAAAAGAAAAATACAATAACAAATAGCAAGTGTAAGCTGAAGTGCGGTAAGCATGAATCAGATGACCAATGCGCCAAGTCAAAATTACAGAATAATACAGAGCATTCCTGCGTTCAATATATTTCACATAGATTCATGACCGCCCAATGGCTTCAATGAATGGAACAGGATCTGGAATCAAATAACTCAATAAAAATTTACAAAACTCAAACGCTCCCTCCACCGGAGAACAGAAAGAATTCCTAACCTTATGACCATGCAAACATCAAGCTACAGAATTTTAAGGTCATTTACTAAAATAAGAAAATGAAACAAGGAAAGAGGATAACTGAAAAAACTGAAGAGAAAAGAAAAAGGAAAAGCAAAAAAAGAGAGCTTACTGTGAATACAAGGACTGCTTGCAAATCTGTGATGGACTGATTCTGCTCGCAGTCTAATTTACAAAAGGTGCAACAATTGTGCATTAGGAACTCCCATGAGATCTGACAGATGAAATTGATTGTGCTGAGACAGAAGCGGTTGGGCTGTTAAGATCGCGATCTCCATTTGCAGCTTTTGGTTTTCCACTCAATCTTTCTATTGCTTCCTGGCAAATATCAGTAAACCAGTCGTCTTCTGGAAGGACGCTGCCAACAACATTAAAACTCAGCCTCAAGAAAGCTCAAAACTTCAATGCTTTATGTGGGGAAAAAAAATAATCCCAAAATGCATTTATATCCATAATTCTTTCATAATCCAGAAGTTCAGGCAAATAAGTAAAAATAACAGCAGCTAGATACTCCTTTATCAGGTATCAGTGATGCAATTCTTTCTTTTACTTATGTAGCTTCTTTTTTTAAAAAAAAAAATTGAGAAATTAATGACCATGAGCAATCATCTAAGCAAGCCCATTATCAGTCCAGCTAGTGTTCTTTACAAGTCTTGTCTGCCATGAATAGTATAAATTTTGAAAGGATGACAAACACATACCCGGCAAACTCTCCAGTTTCTTGATTTAATCTTTAATAATATATACATGCAGGGGGGGGGGGGGGTGTTGTTAATGGTAGCATGCTACAGGAACAAACCCCGTGGCTCTATCCTCAATTTTTTCTTCTTTTTTATTTTATTTTATTTTATTTTTCTTTCTACTTGCAAAAAAAAATTCAAAAAAGAATGCATGAGACTCAGTTTAAAAAAAGAGACAGGAAAGGGGGAGGAAAACTTGGTGGGTGGGGGGGGGGACCCCTTGAAGTCAAAAGATATATATATATATATATATATATATATATATTAAATTTCAATTCATGCATTGTGCAGGGTAGTTGCAAGTTAAATATAAATTAAGTCATGCACTACATTATCCAGAGAATCCAATTGCCTCCACTAGGAAGCGGGAGACGGAAACCTAATAAAATAAACAAAAATAGTATGAGGACCTTGGGCAAGGGGAGAGTTTCAGGAAGAGACAGTTTCCACAGAAAATGGCACTTCCGAAACGCAACAGTGTGTGCAGAGATTTCCTTAAGTCGGATTGAAATTGGTCATAGTCTAAAGACGATAAAATTAACCCCTAATAGATTACTCTCATAATTCTGACTCAATATTAAGCTCTCTAGTCTCGTTAATTAAAAGTATTTTCAAACAACAAACACCACAAAAATCCGGTACCCAATGTACGCGGCAGGGTATTACCTGCATTTTGTGGAGGCTCATTTCCAAGACTGGAATCCATGCTATTACACTGGGTGGACGGGACCTTGCTACCAGTGACGACTTATAATTAATGCAAAAAGATTAGGACACAATGCAAATCCATGATATAAACCTCTTGTCGTTAAAAGTGCACTTCTCTCCTCCCATTGTACTTGCACTAGATACGACTCCATGTACGTCCTTAACCACATCAATATATCTAATTGATATTCCTTTCTTTTTGAAACCCTTTATCTCCCCAGGAATTTTTTTCATATACTTGGAAAGTCAATAAATAAGTCTGATCCAATGATAATATTTGTAAAAAGAGGAGTCACATGCAAGTGCCCTCAACACATTGAAGGTTTCTAAGTAGTCTAATAGAATGGAAAAATGAATAATCTTATACCAACAAACAAGACTAGAAAATAGAATATACCACCCAGAGGCTTTTGTGATGCAGATATGTCCACTTTTTGTTCCCACAAGTAATGCAGATATTTCCACTCTTATAATCATTTATTCAAAAGAATGGAGCAAAGATCTACTTCAATACATCCAGAAGTCCAGAAACACACAATATAGTTATGATCTTAGATTCTTAACCAAAGCTGGTTTTGGTACATAATTAAGAACACCAATTATTATACTTATTTCATTCCTATCAAAATTCATTTGTATAGTTTGTTTTCATTTATGTCAGATTCAATAGTGTCAAATTGTGTGATTAAATCATTCATCTCAACTCAACTCAACAAAGCATTATCCCAATTATAAATCATTCATCTCATTCACCCAATTATTATATTTATTTCATTCCTTCCATTAAAACAATTTGGTACGGCAAACTCGTTGTGTTTCCATTTACTATATGCTTCAGATTTTAAATCTCTTAGAAAACTATAACAGAGAAATCACATATACAAAGCCAAAAAACAAAATTTTTAAAAGTAAAACAAAACATGGTGCGTCACACTAACTGAAACTCAAAAGAAACTAGCATACCTATTTGGATCCATCCCTGTTGCAGAAAATGCTGCCATTGCTTTAGATATGATCTCATTGACAACTCGATGCAAATTCCGAGATAAGTAACGCCCTTGGGAAGCAAAGCAGATGACAAACTTCATATCCAAATAGAACTACACAAGATTCAACAAGTAGATAAAAGATCAATTTTTACAACCTCAGTAATACAAAGCATAGGTATATAATGAACATCAACTTATAAACCTGTTGAAGACCAAGAGGACCTAAAGGCCTTGGTCCTTCCTCAATATCATCCCAAAAGCTTTGGTCTCCTGAAAGCCATATGATGACAGTTTCTGTAAGTCTCATTAACAGCAATGTAGCGAATCTTTCCCTGCCTACAAACATATCTGCTGCTATACTAGCCATTCTGTTAAGTTTTGCATAAAGTTCCTGATAGCAACAAAACGAACATACAATTAGTTGGCAATGATTGCAAGAAACCTAGAAAGACTATAACATAATTAACATCAAACATGAAATAAAGCTGACACAACTGCCATAACCATTCAAACATCACTCGACAACAATGTAATCATGTAACAATGAGCATTATTACAGATCATAAATCATGCAAATTTTGGTATAAAATCCACAAGGCATTAAAAAATAAAACTATGATAAGAAGTCCAAACGGAATGTAATGGCCGTTACTTTATGCAATGGTAAAATGCTTGGGCTGCCAAGTGTAAGGACACAGGTTTGAGGTTGAGAGAGCCACTTTGTGCAAATATGCTAAAACTTAAATTTAGGTTTGTATTCGGTCTACCTTTCCCAGCTCCCTGCATTGGCGGGACTAACATTTGGTAAAATGGCTTAAAAATCCCAATAGAGTATGCACAATATAATATGGAGCATGAGGCATGATTCCCATTGTGGATCACTAACACCATAACTAATGCCATAAACGATTGGCAAACCCCTTAGTACAGCCACCCCAATATTTAGCTTCATATAAATTAAGAGATTTTGGTAAAACAAGGGACATATTGCAACTTGCAAATAACTACTACCACATTAAAAAATTCAGTCATATTTGTATGGGTCCTTCCAAGGTCAAGGTGGATAGGACTCGGCCAAAGGCCCAAAGACAAGAAGCTGAATTTTAGAGTGCAAGCTAACCAGTGGATAACCCCAAAATGTTAAGGGATACATAGGTGTCAATAGAAGGGCCAGAATATGTCAACATAGTATCTCACAAACAGAGCACTCCTACCTCGATCAATCATTCATTTACCAAGTGCAAGTGGAGCAACTTCAGAGGAGTTTTTCCAATTTTTAACTTTCATAAGATAACAACTCACAGTGTCACACCAAGTTCCTCACGACTAAACACTAAAACAAACCTATCAAGCACACTAATTGGACAAGCAGCACACTTTTAGTGTTGGACTGATCATAGAATATTGAATGAATTGACCCTAAATACTCTCTTTCCCTTCTAGGGAAGATATTAATCGTAGAGAAAATGGAATTTCCACAATGACTGCAAATCCCTCTGATATCATTTGAGAATACAAAGTCTTGTTGTGCCCAAAAAATTGATTTTGGTTAGAATCATTAGCGGAAATAATCAAATGATTCTGTCGATACATTCGAGTAATTAAACGTTTTACAATTAGGAAGCTGGATTTATTGTCATAACCTGCATTTTCCAACAAAATGGATCTATTTAAACCATGATCATGAGCAAGTGCATAAATATATTCCTGAAAGATAAATAGGAAGTCGTGTTGCTGAGATTTATCTAGTTCTAAATATGAACCACAAAGGAGATAATTATTACCGAAAGTCATTATTCAACAAACTTCGAGCTAGCTGGTTATAAAATTTTCCACTTCTTATTTCAAATGGATTTTTTTTTATCAACACCTACTGTAGGAAAATGCAGAGTTTTCAGGTCTTTTAATCTATGAACTCCAAAAACATCAATTAAAGAAATAAAAAAGTTACAACATTCACACGTGTATCCAAGCATGAGTGAGCAATATATGAAGTATATACCATATCCTAGAAGACACACAGCATGAATTAACAGAAATTTGTGCCCAGTTAGTTCTAGTACGATACAAACAACAAAAATGAGGCAATAACTAAATAATCATCACTTAGAAGTACCTGGAATATTGGAGAAGGAAACCATTCTAATTCATCCGCATTTCCATCCATATTTATGTACATATCTGCAGTAAGATGGCTATCACCCTCTTCAGTAAAAATAAGATCCAGAGCATGTTGTTGACAAAAACTGTCTTTTAGTCTATCAACCGAAATGACAAGACGCCTCTTCCATTCTCTTTGTTCAGGATGACGGTTTTGCCTATCTGCAGGTCTTCTACGAGGATCATCCTTGTAATTAGCCTGATTTATAGGGGAGAGCTTCATGGCTGCACGTGGTAGTAGTTCATCTGCTAGTAAGGATGCATTTGCGAGCAATGCAATTTGCTGGGCTTCGGTCTCAGCCATTCGAACAATTTTATTTACAGAACCTTCATAGTTTGCTTCTTCTTCCATGGAACCCGGTAATGCTTTTATGAGCATGTTAACATATGAATTAAAAACCTGGAACAAACCTTCCAATGTTTTACCTCCTAACTGCATACTAAGGAGTGGTCCCACATCTTCAAAGAAATCCTGCAAGAGCAATTGAAATATGTAGCAATATGAATTAGAGGAACAAATCACCAATATTGGTAAGGAATTATATATAAGCAGATTCCATTGAATTTCGAGTAATAATCCTCATTTGTCAAGATGAGCAAACTCAATAAGCTTAAATAGACAGGATATTATATCAACACCCTAAAGCACTCACATGACCTGGTAATAAGTTTTATTTGAGAAAATCAAAGTGAGAAGTATGTGTCAGGACAAATATCGTATAAATTACTCTTTCGTAAGCCAAGACAGGGACAATGAGATATTAATAAAACTAGGTCAAGAAGAGTATGCCAACTATCTTCAAACTATTCAAGTTTAAATAGACAAATGACAACTAAACTAGGTCAAGAAGAGTATGACAAATATCCTCCTCGTCCTTGATCAGAACCCCCATCTCATTTCCTCTATTTTTTTTTTTTAAAACAAAATTCCAATTTTCAATAATCTTACATATTACATTTGTTTCTTTTAAGCCCTTCTGGAAATAAAAATTTAACCCTACCTACTGAATATGAAACACATTTGTTTCTTTACAACAGTACTCTTATTTTATATTAAAAATAATTAAGAGTTTGTGTATCCAACCCATCATCAGCAATGAACTCCAAAACAAAAAATTCCAGGATATGCTCACGTGTATGTGGTGTGAATTTACATGTTTACAATTATTACTTAGACTGCTTTCAACTAAAAAGATAGACTACAAAAAAACTTGCAAATCAAACAAGAAACTTCAATTTGACCAACCCCTCACACAAAAGAAAGGGGGTAGGGGGAAAAGAATCATGACCAACAAGTTGGGAGCAACACAATTTCCTAGCAGAATCCTTCACCACTTCCAAAAAAAAAAAAATCACTTCACAACACATTCAGATATCCTTCAGTAACACAGCATACCAAACAACCAAGCCAATTAATAGATGTAAAAGATGTTGCACATAATATCTATCCAAAGAAGGAGAAGAAGAAATTAAGAACGAAGAATCACCTGGACCATTAAATTGAACCGATGAGCACTACTTGAAAGTTTATGGTGATATGCCGTTGTGGTACCAAGAGATGTACTTGTAGCCCTGCCAGATTGACGCGTAACCGCTGGAGGATATGTAAGTTCCCAATCATCAGCAGCTGCCAGAGCAGCACTACTCTCTTCAATTCGCTTTAAATTAGCATCTAGAGCTTGTTCGACACTAGGTCTAAAGAGTTTCAGTAGCACAGGACAAAGTGCCAAGCCTCGAGCTTCCAGCAATGAACAATGACCTAATGCTATCTGAACACATTCCGCAGCAGCCCTTAAACCTCCAGCAGCTGCAGATGAAGCTAATGCATGTCTTTTGACAAGAAGCGCAAAAGCCTCAATTTGCTTTGTAGCCCACATCACAAGCTCAGAAGAATAAGCTCTCTCCTTGCCAAAGATAGCAGATGAATCACTGGCTGCTTGAGCAATGGCAGAGAACACTAACTGTGAGAGGGCAGCAGTATATGCTCCTCCATATGACGTGCTTGATGGACGAAGACTTTGCATGTTATACTGATATCTTTGGTAATGGGCATTGAGTAGCAAACTATGAGCACGAGGCCCATCTCCAAGCTTTTCAAGAGCTGAAATAGCTGCACGAAGCTCACCACCACGTGTAGAAGGTTGGCAAGCAGCTTCAGCAAGCTGATCAGCTAGTTTTTGCCTTCGTTCAGTAATAGCAGCCTGTAGTGACATGAGAACAGTGGGACTTAATGTTTTCTTTTCTTTTGCTTCAGAAGCTACACGTTCTCCTTCATCAAGGGTTGCTAAAGCCTCATCCACTCTCCTTTCAGCTAACAAAACATCAAGGAGATCAGGGAACTCTATTAACTGTTTCTCCAGGTCTGAAGGTTCTCTGTCTTCATAGTTAGATAAATCATTAGCAGTAGAACCATCAGGAACAGTAATAGATAATGAATCAATGTGAACTCCTTCAGCTAAACCATGAATTAAAGTTGCCTGAGTAGATAGGAGGTTTCTGATTGACAAAAGCTCTCCCTCTAAATCTGATATCTCTTTTGATGTGCTGTCAACCAAAAGGAAAAAGGTTAAGCATTAAATAAGCAATCAATCACAAGTAAAAAAACGAAAAGATTGATGACAAAATTCATTGAAAGGAAAAAAGGAGATATAGATTGATAGTGCAAGAAAATAGAATATCCTCACAAAAGAAGCTAGTTATCCTCATATTTTCTACTGAAAAGAGAATAAAATTGGAAACTAGGAAAAGAGGACAATTGACAAAATCGAGTATGATATGTCATCATTATCTATGCTTGGATGATTAGGTTCATTAAAAAATAGAATTTCATTCAAAGTGATGAAGCAGAGAAAGAGAGTGATTGATGCTTCAATTCTTACTTTTTCCACCAATTTTTTTTATAAAGGCTGTAAATCAAATGTGCATACAAAAATGTACCTTTATTGTATTTATAAGTTCCTCTATCCTAACAAATAATAAGTTGGGAAAATGAATAGACAGAATACATGCAACAAACAGTGAGAAGACAAACCCAAGGACTATGCCATGAACAATGATGAAATCCGTACAAATAAATGGTTAGGACTTAGGAGATATTGTTACTTCCCTGCCACAATAAATCAGATTATATAATGTCAACACCAGAATGACATCAGGTAGCAAACCTTTTATGGCACATATACTCAGATAGCATGAGGTGTTTGAATTTTGAGGCATCCAATCAGTTTTATAAATTGATTAAGAAAATAGCTTAAGGGTGAGAAATTTTGTACTACAAGGTCCACAACCAGTTTGAAGCAAACGACTAACAAAATGATATAGATCATCCATATCTTTATACGAACCAATAATATTTATACTAGAAACTAGAAGTTTTATATCAGAACGCGATTTTCCCAGGTAAAGACGCCAAAAAATTCAAAGATACAAAAATATTTAACATAAGGAGCTGCAAATTCAGACTGTGAATCTATTTATTTAGAAAGCATTTCTCATATCAAAAGGTCCACAAATTTGGACAATATCAAGACTATAATTCAACCAAAAGAAAATGGCACATAAACCAACTGGCCTTTAGGCACTTCTTTGAGTTGTGGGATTTCAAATCAATCACTTTTTAAAGCTTTGCCAAACTTAGTCCTGACCGAGAGGACTCACCGTATGAAGGCTGCATAGTTGGCATAGACACTTCTGCGCATTTCCTCAGCAGAAGCTTTCTTCAAATCCAGAAGATATGAGCATAATTGCCTGATTTCCTGTGAATAGAAGCAGATATGTGTTATTGCAGTCTCATATATTATCAACCAAAATCTAGCAACAATGAACAATTGAATTGAGAAGTAAAAAATTTACACTGTTTAAGCTCAGTCTAAAGTACAAATATCTCCAAACTAAATCATAATACATAAACATATAATGAAGATATAACTCTATATTGAAAGCAAGTTTTTCAGAATTTTTACATGCAAATATTACTGGATTGAAATCATAACTGCTGTCAAACATAGGATGGTGGGAAAGTATAAACAAACTTACAAACATCCAATCCACAACATACCTACATCCAGGATACTGGAATAAATGAAATAAGAAAATGTCACATTCTTTTGACATTAAAGAAACACTGAAAGATGAACGGATGAGG
Source organism: Nyssa sinensis (assembly GCA_008638375.1). Classification (NCBI taxonomy): domain Eukaryota; kingdom Viridiplantae; phylum Streptophyta; class Magnoliopsida; order Cornales; family Nyssaceae; genus Nyssa; species Nyssa sinensis. Next base: position 869,066 of record CM018035.1, on the reverse strand, counting down.
GGTTGTATGTTCTTGTACAACAAACTGAACAAAGCCAGTGACAAGATAGTAGCAAGAACAATAGGAAGAAAATCAAAGTTCCTACAAGGAAAAGATAAGGCAAAAAGAGCACAAATAACTTAGCAAGAAAAGCCCTGATGATTTATGAAACCATTGAGGATATGAGCCTAGAATGAATGGACAGTACTATATTGACTATCCTGTGTCAAGTGGACTTTACATTGCTAGTCAAAACCGGTCCAAAAAATTGTAAAAGAGAAGGGCTTTTGTGAAGGACATGCGATCTCATTAAAACTGTCTTAATCCACAATCTTTGAAGTGAAACAGCGTTATGTAAGAATAGAATCGAGCAGTTTTGACATGAACAGCCTCCGGACAACTATGACCAATTAGACCTGAATGTAACCTCCAAACAAGGTTGCCTTGAATAATTGTCCCAACCCCACTAGAAAGTTCCCATCTCTCCATCACAACAAAGGAAAGGTGGGGGAAGTGGTTATTTCATGTGTATAATATTCACTTAAGAACGTGCTTTTAAAGGATAAATACAACTATACAATATTCATACACTAAAGGGATCAAGTCACACTCAAACCTGAACCAATCCAAACCGAGCACGAAATTCCACACCCTAACCCATCTTAAAAGAATTCGTATCCAAAAAACAAAAATACAAACAAATAGAAATAAAGGAAAATAGAAGGAAGAAGAAGAAAAGGCCTCAGGAGTGCAAACTCGCATTTTACAATAAGAACATGTACTTATAAAGTGGAGCTATGTCCATGTTAGACAGGTTACTATATGACACATAATAGACACACCAATGCAACAAGTACTAAAGAAAAATAGATACGGACCATAAGGATATTTCGAAGCCACGCCAATATATATGTATGTGTGATACGTATGTGAAAAAAATATACAATTAAATAATACTTGTTATGATATATACATACTTATTAAAAAAAATTGTTAGAATATATACACATATTATGATAAATAACTTTTTATGAATCTATAGATATTTTAAGTTCTAATTTATGGTATTAAAATTCACATGAGAAACATGTTATCTTGCATGGACATAGACCTAGGATCAAATTCAACATAATTTACTCTAATTGTAAAGTCTTCTTTTCTAAAAATAATCCAATTATTTAAATCTCTTTCCTTACATGCATATGATAAAAATTAAAACATATGTGCAAAAAACAAAAATACAAGATATAGATTGGGACCAAATTCAACATAATTTACCCTTACTATATTTCAATTATTCTTCTTTAAGAAATAGTTAAAGTATTTGAAAATCTTATTATGTTTTTTTCTTCTTCATATATTCATATGCTATACTTGACATATTACACCTCAATGTTCAAGACATGTCAAGCGTAATTCAAAGTAGCCTATATATATATTTAATATATATTCATAAAGCTATACTGAGGGTGAGCATTGGCGCAATGATAAGGTTGCTCCATCGTAACCTAGAGGTCACGGGTTTGAGTCGCAGAAACAGTCTCTCTGCTTAAGGGAGTGGGATTGCGCCCAAACTTCGTAGTGGTAGGAGCCTCATGCCTTGGGCTAGTCCCTTTAATTCATATGCTATACTAGATATACTACACCTCAATGCTCAAGACATGTCAGGCTTGTTTCAAAGTATTCGATAAGTATCAGATGCATTATAATTTAGGAACTAAAAATCCTATTTTCAAATCATGGATATATTCAGGAAGTAGCGGACACGTAAAGAAGTATTCATACTTCATACGCAACAAAACTATGAGTATTTCATAGATTGTCAGACATCAACAATTCTCAAACACTTCTAAACTCAGGTGCAAAACATCTAGCACATATGAGTATGCATCTTTATGAAATGGCTGGAATTTTTTCAACTTTTAAGTTAATTCAAACCCCATAACCACCTTCGGATCACTCCCCCTCTGCACACTCAGAACCTCATTACTCCGAAATCACCAGTCACCACCAACCACATTGCTGCCACCAAGATTCTCCATTTTTCAATTCCCACAGCAACAACCACCATATACCAATAACCTCCCAATAATTATTAGAGAATAAAAAAATTAGTGAGATTGTTGTAGAAGTTCTATAGAGAGGACTTGCAGAATTAGAGTAAGAAATAAAAATCTCGGAGAGAGAGAGAGTGGAAATACCTTTAGAGACCCAAATTTCAGAGAGGGAAAAAACACAAAGATTAAATGGGAGGCAAGAATTTAAGAGAGAACGTTGAAAAAATTTCTAAAAAAAATTTTAGAGAGAAAAAGAATTAAAAAATTAGAGAGAATGAATTCATCCAATTAAACCCATCTTGGTCACAAAAAGATATATAATATTTCCAACTCTTAAATGCATCCAATTATTCACTCCTCTCTAACTTGGTAACCCATGGAGTATGAATTCCTCCAACCTGTCACTATTGACAATTTTTTTGTCCTTTAACCACAATTTTACGAAAATGATTTTGTTTTTGTTATTTCTCCACTAATTGAATTTTTGTTTTTACTTACTTTTAGGGCTAAATTAGAGAACTATTACATGTGTTGTTGATCCCAAATGATTACAGACTTATATAGATTTTAGAGAACGAATTAGTTTAGGAAACCAATAAAGAAAGGAAGTATTTGAACATAAGAAGACGACGGTGCAATGGGTGTCTGGGGTTTGATTGGAGATTGTAGAGGGAAAGGTGGATGCTTGGTGGAGTTGGTTGCAACTACCATCGACAACCATTAATGGAGTTTGAGTTGATCTAGTTAGAATGATACATATGTATATATACATGTATATATGTATATGTATAGAGAGAGAGAGATTTTTTGTGTGTTCTAGGTGTTGAGATTTCGTAGTGAGGACAATAATTTAGGAGAAGACCATATAGGCAAAATGGGGATTTGGAGATTTGATCAAAGATGGTGGAGATGGGGTTAAGTAGGGGTTTGGTGGTGGTTGCCACGGATGAAGATTAGTTTGGTTAAAGAGAGCTTGTGACAACACCGGTCTAGGTGATAGTCTATGGTAGGACAATGGGCGTTTGATAGAGATGGTAGAGATAAGGAGGCGGAGCTTTTGTTGATAGTGGATTTAGCTCTTGAGTTGGTTAGAGTGATGACCATGGATAGTCGTTGATCACACGACAGATAGAGGGAATGACAAAAGAAGAGAGAGATGTGAATTTTGGTAAAATACTTGAAAATACATTAAATATGTGAAGGTGAAAATGTCAAAAGGATCATCCATTGTTAATCGTTGTAAGCTGACAAGTCTAACTGGGGAGTGTAGTGTAATTTCAAAAACTAAAGCAGTAGTGTCTGACAATTACAAATACCTCAAGGGAGGTCGGTATAATTTATTCAATGAAAAACATGTATATGTATATGTATGAGAGCAAAGGAAATAAAATCAAACAGGTTAATATAAAAAATGTAAAATGTTCTATAATATTTCAAAACAAAAGTACGATATAGGAAAATTTTACCAACAGGAGAGAGCATGGGAGAAATAGAGGATTCGTCGTATTTATGTATATACATATACATATCTACACATGTCATTGTTCTATCTTTTCTATGCAGCAAGGATTATTACAGATTATTATGATTCATAAGATACATGTTACATCCATAAAATATTATATTTACTTGTCAAAGAGTATTGTTTGCCACGTATAAGGTAACATTTATAAAATAAATAAAAAAGAGAGTATAAGATAACTTTAAATATAAAGAATATATTTCTTTGTTCCCATGTCGAGTCCTACTTTAAAGATTTACCACATTAGTGTGTTTGTGCCAATGCTTTGTAGGGTTTACCTAATTAATCTACCACATTGTTTTTATTCCTAATTCCATCACAGCACATAGGACCTCCAAAATGAACACGAAACTTTCTATTTTAGAAATAACAACTGTCACACTAGTCTAAAAAGCACGGATACGGACACCGATACGACATGACACAGACATAGACATGCAGACACGTTATTTCTCAAAAAAGTAAGACATGGACACGTTAAATCTATATATAAATTTTTTATATTTTTATATGACCATATAATAAAAACCTAATGTTATTACAATTAAAATTGGTATAAAAATACATAAATTACAAAAATATTATGAAGATATTAAAATAACAAAGCCATTAAATAAAAATAAAAGAAATTATTCATTTAATCATTAACATCCATGATTCAACAATCCGACACGTGTCCAGGAAGTGTCCGAGATTGTCGGTGTCTGACACGGATACGTGAGCTAAAATAGAGAGTCTGTACTTCATAGACACTAGTAAATTAAGTCTTTTCTTTCACCAATATTATCAAGCTTTCCCTATGATTAATTAGGGTAAAAACTAGAGTGAATGGGATAGTGTAAAAGGAAATGATCGAAGAAAAATAAAATGAATCAGTAAAATTTATATAATATATTCATATATAAAGATACTAACAAAAGTATGGGAGAGACGCCACTTTTTAGAGTAATTAAAAATAAAATCCTTTTAAAAATCAACCCAAAATCTAGTTTACCACATCAAATACTCTTCACCATAGTTACTAGTATCTTACAATACGTTTCAATATTGAAACGAACATGAAATGATATGTATCTCATAGTTGTATTTTTTTTTGCACTGTATTGCACGATACGTGATATGTATCTTACGATATCTTTTAATACACATGATACATGCGATATGCGCAATCAAGTTAAATGACATCGTTTTGACTTTTGTTATTGTTTTGTTGTATACATGAAATTTTTTTGTTTTGTTTGGTTTTATATTACCTCTTTGTAATGCTTAAAAATCTTTCCTCAAATAAGAAAGAAGGAAAGAAAGTATTTCGAGAAGATGAAAAGTGAGGACATACAGGACGTTGAAAAAGAAAAAGAAAGTAAAAAATTGTTGGTATCCGATGAAGATGATATCAATGACATTGAAATTAGATATTGAGATGAAATTGGGATGGATTACATAAATGAATAATTTTGGATTGTCTTTAAATTTTAATATTGATGAACTATGTTGGAAACTTGGATTATTAAATTTTAATTTGAAACTTATAGTATTTATAAATCTTGATTCTTATATTACATGAAATTTAATTTATAAGTGAGTTGGAATGTTATTTTTTTATCATTTTATACACTTTACATATATATATATATATATTCAAAAAAAAAAAAAATTGAGTGCATCTAATGACACGTGATATAATATTTTTGAAAAACGAGATAACTATTTATGAAATCAAACTAGATACACGATATATTTATGTATGTATGTATATAAAAATTACATGTATCTTACAATACACAATACGATACGCATTTTTTAAAAAACACTACGCCTTCGTATACACGTTTTGACAACTATTCTCTTTACTACATTTGCCACTCTTTTTACAGATATAATTCAATGACATGGTTAAGATTTCAGATTATTAGATTAGTAGCAGTCACAGACCAACAATCAGAAGCAACTACAATGGTCCATGATCCAACACTAGTGTCAAAGGCTCAATACACCCTTAAAATATTTACTTATCCAAAAGGAAAAAAACTTTGACCCTTTAGATGTTTCAACAGATAAGCAAAAGCAGCCAATTTAATGTTACATGAACAACTGAACTCGTGATGAAAAGTAATTTTAGGTAAACAGTTATTTCTCAACTTGCTCAGCAATGGGGACTAACCAATTTAACAGTCATTCATGAAGACCTCAAACCAATTTTCACGAGGCCTAAACTTCTTACTGAATAAACCAACTTCAATAAATGGTCGTACTTCTGCTTTTGTAATTTAAGGTAACAATTTGAGTTTATAGCGTTCTATAAATGTCAATTCCCACATGGGATTGGTAATTTTTCAGAGCAGAACGAATGCTAACATAATCAACAACAAAAATATATTTTCCATTACATAACATGCCAGAAAGAACAATTCATGTATTCTCCATAAAAAAAAAAAACGACATCACAGCAATAAAAATAGGGCAATCCCAACCTTCTCGTTCAAGGAGTGACACTTGGATTGTACAAAGCCATCAGCATCGAAATTATCGGACCTGAAGACGTTGAGATTTTCCTCGAGCTTCGGGCCGGTGTCCTTGGCGTTGCCCTTCGCTGGCGTGCCCGTCAGTGATCTTGACCGAGAAGTCTTCGCCGAAGCCATGAATTGGACTGATTTTTCAGTTCCGATCCGATCCAAAATAAACCAAAATCTAGGGATTGATTTGACAACAACCGAAGAAAATTATTGGTCTCGGGCACATAAAAAAAACTTAGATCTAAGGGTGAAAATGGAGTAATAAATAATCCGGTGGAGACTGAGTAATTACCGTGGATGAATGAAGAGAGAAGCACGCGATCCCTACGCAAAGCTTGTTGGCGGAATTGAAGGAGAAGTTTGAGTTTGGTAGCTCGCCAGTGCGACCCCCTCCCTCTCTCCAAGTTTAGAAGGAATTTGGGCAGTGGTGAAACGTGGGGAGGCTTTGGCTTGTCTATTATTCAAAACTGTAAAATTAGCAATTACGTACCATACGGTAATAAATTATTTTTTGCCCCTTTTTCTTTTCTTTTACGACTTCCATTTTTCTATTTATAAAAGTGATCAATTTGTCTCCCTTGATATGTCCAATTTGATTCATTTTTAATATTTGATCTGAGTTGGTTTTTTTCAAGTACCATCGAATCTGATCCACAAAAATTTTATTATCTCGAACATCAACTTAGTCTAATATATATATATATATATATATATATATATAAACACAGTCACACACAATTACCCGCAAATCATGCTATTGCATATACAGATTATACATACACAAAGGACTGATGACAGTGGTGAGCCTTGAGATGTAGAAAACATTGAAAACCGCTGAGTCGTTGACCCACTGTTCTGTTGAACATCTAATTGGCTCACCTGCCACCGGTTTTATTTTAAAGCTTTGCAACAAAAATACTATAAATTCAATTACAGCCACTGAGATTTTTTTTTTTGGGTCTCTCTTTTTGATAACCAAGAAAATCCACTTGAGTAGGTAAATTTTTGAACCATTAACCAACCTTTACATAAAAGTGGAACACAAGACATTCAAGCACTCACCCATTTCACTGAACCCAAGACATTCAAGTTTAATGACTCACCCATTTGGGTCATCGAAGTTTGGTTGCTATGGTTGTCATTTGGCCATCATCAGTCAACATCAAAGCTCAACTAGCTAAACAAAACCAAGCTTAAAATAGTTGAGCCTTGGATAGTGTTGAATCTTAGTCGTTATTATAGCAATTGTCGAATCTTAGATGTTGGTGAATAACTTCCTATAACAACTCTCGAATCTTAGATGCCGGCCAGCCGATTGGACAGTCGTCTGTAGCAGCCCTCAATAACTGATGTCTTTCACTTCCATGTCATCATCAAATTCAGAGTTCAGTATTCAGCCAATTTACCATGGAGAACTGTAATTTTTTTGGTCAATCTTCCCCATCTCCATGGCGGTAGGGTACGTTATAATAAGAAAACGATAAGATGACACACAAATAATAATAATATACATATATACACACACATTTATATACATATAATTGGTCAATTACGCTAACTTGGCTTTTTTACAACTCCTACAAGCTGGAGGGCGGTTGGTGGGGACAGGTTTCTTCGTCTTCCTTTTTTCTTTCTTTAAATTTTTTAAAATTAATAATGAGGCATCTCCCTGGTAGGCATAACTTGGACGAAACAATTGCAAAAAGTAACACAGATTAACAACCAGAAAAGGACACGACTTCCACGCGCATCCCATTTGCCTAATAATAGTGCATCAATAATTATTCTCGGAGTCTTCAAAACAAATTCTGGAAAAGCATTGCATCATGATGATATTTTGGCATAAATAAGTTCTCAAAATATGACAATCTTTAACAGACCCATGAACAAGCACATAACTTGCTTAAGAACCAATGCAAATTACAGGCTTAGACGCAAGACATTCCCTTGACATAGTGAGGGAAAAAAGATCTCAGGTAAAATTGTTGTTTTTATGTAATCAGTAATGTAATTTACACATTCAGCCCATGGTGGTGAATGCTGAAATCACAAGAAACCACTGAAATAACCATGATACTATAACATCTCCAAATTAGAAGTGTTATCAGCATATTAGACAAATTCATGAAACAAGAGACCAAAGGAAAATAATTAAATCCACGTGATGGCTATAACTGAAATAAAAAAAAGAGCTGGGAGTCCCATTCAGAAACAACACTGTAAACAATACTAGTTTTGAGTAACAGCTACTGCATTATTTTTTTGACTAGTAACAGCAATGTCTAAGGTGCTCCGGCATTACAAACCAGATGAAATCATAATAATTGAACTGATGAAACAGAATTTCAAAGCAAACGAGCTTTCCCAGCAACAGTTGCGACCGAGTTCCCACCTCATGCTTCAGGAGTATCTGAACGAATGGCTGATGAACAAACAAAGAGGTCAGAAAAAAGAAACGCTTGTACTTGTCAAGAGGGAATCAAACCCAACAAATTCCACAAGATGACACATGTCATGAGGAAATCAAAATCAATTAATACAACAAACAAACTATAATAAAATTGCAAATATGGATGGGGATGTCAATGGGGCAGGTTGCCCGATAGGATAGGTTTAGAAAGTATATAAACACGTTAAGAGCATAATAGGGATGGGTCTGAGGAAGAGTTGTTTAAACCCGCACTAACCCTATCATGCTATGAAATTACTTAACCACCCCAATGTATTTTAAATGCCTAACTTAACCATGAATATATATAATTGTGGAACAATAACTCTAAAAATAAACACAATATTAATCCTTTGTTTATTGTTGTTCTGTAAACTAGAACAATGAGATTCACACAATCACGGTATTGCAGGGTTTACAAAATTCAATCGGAGTTCAGGAATGGTATACCACTTAGGGAAGGACAGGGCACATCTTATCAGGTTTAGGGATTGTTGTCTTTTTAGCGAGGTAGGTCTGAGATAGGAGTGCCCCATCACGTACTTGCCTCGTTAACATACCTTAAAGTGGATGCATATATCAAGGGGTTGGAAAATGACAAACCATAATCACATTAGAGGAATGCTGTGCAATCTCAAATCATAATGATTATCCAAAATAATCCATACTCCCTCCTACAAGACTACAAACTGCTCTGCTTCTCATTTTCCACAAATTTTCTCTCTCGTGCATATAAGTTCAACTCATCTCAACAAAGATTTGTGTCAGTTTTTTGGGGTTAACTACACACCAAGATTAAAATAATACTTAAATTGACGAGGATTTTCTCTCTCTCTCTCTCTCTCTCTCTCTCTCTCTCTTTTTGTGAGAGAGAGGAAACCCATTATCCTTTTATTCTTCTTCTTTTTTCCTCCTCAATATTCATTGTTATCATATTTTCGTCACAAGACAATACTACACCCACTAGGACAACAATTAGAGAAAATCATAAAATTTGACAACACAAGAAACACAGCCGGATAAAGTCCATGCACAACATCCACCAGCCTCTGCTAAGCAACAAAATTATATAGATGTATAATTATTCAATCAAATGCACTAGAGTCCTTGGATCTCCAAGGGCGGTAAATCAGCACCTATATACAATTTGTCACTTGAATACTACCACAATTTCAAGCAACAAGCTCTAGCTTGGTTGGTACCTCCTCGTATGGGAGGTTGTGAGTTAAGTGCCCTCAAGGGGAAAAGTGCGTGTGTGTGTGTGTGATTTACCTATTAAAAAAGTACTACCACAATTTCTCTTATAAACACACAAATTACATTGCAGCAAATTCAATGAGAAGCTCCTTTTTAGGATGAAAATGATTATATTTCAGTAGGGCATGACCAAGCAGCGGGGGTCTTCCATTTCAAGTGGTATCGGACGAATTTTTGACCATACTCACGTGACTTTGAATCAATATTCTTGAACCCACGTGGTTTCAAACAAATTTCTCACACCCACGTTCTTGTCAAAAGGCGTCAAATTTCTCAAGCTCACGTTCTTGTCAAAATGCATCTTCTCATAAAACACCTTCATTTTTTTAAAGAAAAGTGTAAAAGGTGTCTTCTCAAAAGACACCTTTTAAAAAGCGTCTTCCGAGAAAACACCTTTAGTTCTTTTTTGTAATTTAAAAGTTTTCTACATTAACATAACACAAAAAAGATTAGTTTATAAAAGTTGAAAGACATCTTTGGAGAAGACATCTTTATAACAAAGGTGTCTTTTGAGAAGACACCTTTTAACAATAACGTGGGTTTAGTAAATTTGTTTAAAAGTCCTTCAGTTTGAGAATAATGATAAAAAAATACAATGATTTGGTTAAAGCTAGGGCCGAATTCAAACATATTAGCCAACTAAAGTACTAGCATGACAACAACAATGATGATGCTTAGAGTTGTGTAATATTTTAAATTACACTTTCACTCCCTAAAGTTAAGGCCAAATTCGGATTGCACTCCTACTGTTTCAATTGTAACACTTATATCCCCTAGAGTTTCACGAGAACCTAATTAAAAGAGTGCTGGAAAGTATAAAATGACTAATATACCCATTCTCGAAAAAGGCGGCTTTTTCCCATATCAATTTGTTTCATTTACTCTTTTCTCTCTCCTCGATCTGGGGGTTATTTCATTTCCTCTTTTCTCTCTTTTGATTCATGCCAAAACATAGATTTCTGTGAAGATAGGAAGCCCACATAGAGAGAGATTCTCAATGAGAGAAAGCAAGCAATTGAATTTAGTTCTAGTTAGATATTAAAGATTACCATAAACCCAATCCAAAGGAACTAGCACAGAGAGTCAGTTCCTACTTGAAATGATTAAAGCAACAACCAATACTAATCATAACGAATAATTCATGGTTTAGGGAGTGGCAACCCCAAGAATTTTATCAGTAATTCAATACATATATCAATACATCAAATGTTACAAGTCTTACAGGTCAGGTTGAGTAACATGCATTTTGAGCATTGATACACTGACTAGATGGATAAGTTCACAAATTCTTTAACACCACGCCCTCCCAAAATAAAAAAATCACCACATTTATTTTTTTGGCTAATAAATTGACATACGGTTCCACTTAGCAACAGCAACATCATCATCATTTATAATAACAATGCCTAAGGTTCTAAGCTAACTTACCATAAAGTAAGCCAAAAGTTTTTGGGCATTAGTGTTCAAATTTCTTATGTACAGCCAATAAATAAAATATCAGTAGAAAGGATACATATTATCCTCAAAGTATGGATATATCAATGGATATGTCAGAAACGTATACTCGTATCACGAAAAGTGGTAAACATTAGTAGCTAATGCTGAAATTTTATAATGAACATTTGGAAAACGTTAATAGATATACTAAAACATGGTTTAGAATTGAATTTAATGAGATCATAACTAAAAATATATCAAATTAAACTATTAAATAAAGGTCAAATATAAATATGCAACAAAAGCTACTAAAAATATTTTTATTGATATGCATATTCTGGCACATTTCTCACTGTGAGCAATTCAAACCTCCTTAAGAGTTAACCCCCTGAGACATTCTTAAACAAGTGTACAAACTTGTCCAAAATCTTCCTTCTTCTTACCCAATCGTCAAACGTCCGCGATGAAAACATGTTTCGCTATGCACTAGGATATCTACATGATGTATGCACGTATCTAGCTTTAGAACGAATTTAGGATCTACTAATAAGCACGACTATATCATCGTCAATTAATAAAAGTCCCTCAGGAAGTCAATAAAACACTTAGATCCAAAAATCAGGCCAATAAGACCTTGAAATTCAAACCAGATTTAACAATAAAATAAAATAAAAATTTAAAATCACATCATCCAATGGTAAAAGTGACACAAATCACAAGTTGAAGAACCCTAGATCTGAGCAGCAATTTTTTTTTTGTATAAGTAGATCTGAGCAGCAATTGAAATCGAGTAAGAGAGATAGGAAGATTACTGGCTTTCTGCGGTTTGCCATCGACCCATTTGGAGACTGCGAAATGAACCTTCTCGCGAGCTAGGACTTTGGATTTGTGAGGCTCTTTGAGGCAGTTCCTCACGAGGTTCGCACATATGTTGGAGTACGTTATGTAGGTCATTCCCGCCGACCTCCAAAATGGCACCGCCCCGCTCGACATCTCTTCTTTCTTGCTTTGCTTTCCTCGCTCCTCTCAAGCCTCTGTTTCTTTGTCCAACGGAACGCAAATGCTTTGTAACCGGCTCTCACCTCAGGTTCAGTGTGTATATGCGATGGTATAGTTCGTATCGGATCGGATTGGGGTTTAAACTTTAATGTGGTTGGTTTGAAACGACCCATTTATATGGATAAAATAATAAATTATATTAAATTTTTAAAATTTTTTTTTATAATTATACTAATTTTGTCTGAATTTTTTAAATTTATACTTAATTTTTATACTTTTTCTAACTAACTATAATTACTATTGTCCAATCAATTTTTTTTTTACAAAATATTAAAATTATTCTTTTGTTTTTTTCTTCAATTTTAATCAATTTTCTCTAACTATTTTTAAAGAATTTGTTTATTTTATGTAAAAATAAATAAGTTATTTATATTTTATTTATTTGAAAATGAAAACAAATAAAAAATAGGTCAAATTTGAAAAAATAAAAAACTAAAAAAATATGAAAACACAATTTTATCATTTTGAAAAAAAAAATTAACCAAAAAGAGAGTAATTATAATTTATTAGAAAAAGTAAAAAAAATAATATAATTTTAAAATTTAAAAAAAAATTAGTATAATTATTAAAAATCTCATAAAAAAATATATGTAATTTATCTTATATTTTAGATTATGCTATCCCCACTTTTCACTATTACAAAAATATTTACCACTGCTCTCTTATTTACCAACACTTTATAAGATGCTATTAAAAAAATATTTATTTAAAATGCATGTGTACCAAGAGAGTGTGAGTAACTCTCTCCTGTAATTTTATTTCTATTATATACAACATACATATTTATACATACAGAATGCACGTAAAATATTATCATATATTTGTTTGTTGGTTTGGGAAACAGAATTGAATAAATTAATTTTCGTGATTTTGTAAAGTTATTATTTAAAAAAAAAAAATCATTAATAGTATGGGAGTAAATAATAATTTATAACATGAAAAAAACAATAAAAAAAGAGATGAGATTACTAATCTTATCACTATTAATAAAGAGAATATCGAATCCATGAAACAAACATGAATTACAAAGACAAGTCAACAAAGAGAACAAAAATGAGAAAATGTGTATGGCGATAAGCACTGGACTTAAGAGAGATGTATAATAGAGAAATTGAGGTTTGTATAAGTAATAAGACTGAATTTTTTTGGTGAGACGAGCATGTCGAATACGCAAGAAAGCTTTCTTGGATGCCAGCAAAATGCTAACGCTGGGTTGGTGTAGTGGATGCCAAAATATATAACATTTCATTACATGGATTTCAAATACCAATTTTTTGGCTCTTATTTAGAAATTTGATTTTGTAGAATTGAAGTTATTTATAGAATCCATTTAAAAAAGTTTCAGATTTTAAAAAATTTATTCTAAATAATTGATTATTGAAAACTCGTTTGGAAGAGTTTTAAATTTTAGAAAATTAATTCAAAAAATTTGATTATTGAGGAATGAATTTTGAAAAATATAATCAATTTGTTATTTAAATTTTTGATAAAAATTATGTAAAAATAATTTTACCTGTGATTTTTTTTTTTTATCAATGTGTAAGTGATAAGTCACCAGATAAAAGTTGTAAAAAGTAAAACTCATTTAAAAAACAGATTTTTTTTAACTTCTTTTTGCAACCAAAATTTAACGAGTCCCATTACAAAAACTAAACACTATCAAAACTGCATTAAACCATGATTTTGAGGGAAGTGGTTCCTCCTAATACCTCTTGCATATTTGGTGTCAAATTCAGCATGTCCTGCACCGGATTTCCAACAAAATTAATAGTAATGTATCAAAAGCATAAGTGGAAATACCTTCGCCCCGAGCCTCCAAAACCAACCCAATAGGCACAACCGGTCTATAGCAAAACACAAGCTTGTGTTGGTCGGGCAGTAAAGTATATTCTAGTTTCAAGCATAGCACCCGCACAAGGTTTAGTTTAGAAGAAACAAGTTGATTGAGAGGAGGCAAAGATACAGTATCGATATGCCATGTCAAATAAAGGCAAAACCAAAATGGTAAACAAACCACAAATAATCAAGATGTTGTAGCTCACCTTGGCCTGAGAGATCCAACACTAAGCCTGGTATGGTTAACAAAATACTAGAGTCTCCAATCATTATAAGAAACTACGGCACTTGAATAATAAACCTTGCGTGAGCACGGGATTATTGCCTAGTATGCGTAAACAAAAATACTCAAATCTCCAATAAGAAACTAGGGCACTTAAATAGCAAACCTTGCATGAGCACGGGATTACTGCCCACGATTATATTGAACATACTAGTTTGGTCCCAAAAACAAAATTGAAATATCCATACAAAATTTCATCTCATGTTACAACGGATATGTTAACTTGAGCCAAAAGAGAGGAAAAATAAAAAAAAAGCTACATACCAAAAAGAGAAAATTATGGTGCTCTCCAACAAAAGCAGCATGAGTCTCCGGACACTACTAAAATGTAGGTTATAACTTTTTTCTCGCGTAGTCCCAACCATGAGGGACCCTTGTTCTGCTGCTGTCTCACTAATCCTTCTAGACAAGGAGAACTGCATTTATACAACCATCATTCTCTGGATTATTTGTCACTTGAGCATACTTCCCTGCATCCACCACGCATTAATAAATGAGAATAAAGGTAAATGAGGAAAGTGGAAAACAACAACAATGTTCACTTAAGAAGAAAAAGGGAAAATCTTACCCCATACAACTTTTCCAGCGGGAGTTACCAGACCAAGTTCCTGACATTCACCTAAAATTCACGGCAAGCAGGTATTAGTAACGAAGACAGCACCAGAATGAAATTCTAATCACATCACAGCACAAGCAAAAATTACCTCAATAATGGTTCCTCTAGTCATAACACCAAGAGACGTATACATTGGACCATTAGGATTTTTCTTCACTCCAATGATCTCGAGATTGAAAGTGCATTTAAGTTCAGGGTGTGTCACGTGGGCTTTGGTGAATCGCAAACCAGTAGGACAGATGAAGCGCTCATACTTGGGAGGTTTTCTTGTAAAACCTAGTCCTACAAATGTGGCTTTGGTTACCATCCTCTTCCACTGCTTGGCTGCAAGAGAGGAAACCAAGTATGGACCATTAGAGGCATAACTAGAGAAACACTACATGTTTCATCCTTTCAGTGGTCTAACAAGCAAACTCCACCTCATTTCAGAAATCATATATGCTGTTCTTAAACAAGTTAACTGTCAGAATTAGCTTTCATGTAATACATGATCTGCATAAAAAAGTTGCATAATTCAATAACATCATACTTGCATTATTAACATGCAAATTGGAAAGCTTCTATTAATATTGTGGATTGATGTATTACAGTCAACCCTCTTATAATTAATGAACATGAGACACAGAAAATTTATTAAATATTAGAATTATTAAGTTTTTCCTTGTATGTAAATGACTTTCAATGCAAAAAGACCTTATATGAAATTTTTCAACGACATTTCAATCTTTCATAAAAAATACATATAATATTTAAACTTACATTATTAAAAAGACACTTAATGTCGTAATTTTTCCTACGTACAATACTTTTACTCCAATTATGTAGAATTAATAAATATAATTATCAAGACATCTTATAAATGAAATATATAAGTATATACATGACTATTTTATCTTTCTTATAATTGATATTATAAAATATTTTTTTGAAAAAAATTACTAATTATTAGGTAATAAAATTGTTAATTACCCACCATAGAATGAAGTTGGTTCGTTAAAAAATTATTAATTATCAAGGATTATTAACTTATAGAATATTAATTATAAGAAAGTCAATTGTATTTGGATGATAAATGATTATTAGCAACTCATGATTAGATATTTCTTAAAATATTACTACCCCCAAATTGCAACAACTAAAAGGCAAATTTAATTTCCTTCAACCAAATAATTTACATCTTAAAATTTAAACCAGGAAAAGAAAAACAGCAAAAGAAGTTAGCTAAAAAGCACGGATACGGACACGGGACACAGATACAACACAACACGAACACACAAACACGTTATTTCTAAAAAAAAGTAAGATACAGACACGTCAAGGACACATTGAATATATATGAATTTTTAAATTTTTTATATGACCATATAATAAAAATCTAATGTAATTGCAATTAAAATTAGTATAAAAATATACAAATCACAAAAATATTATTAAAATATTAAAAAAATAAAACCATTAAATAAAAATTAAAGAATAACTTCATTTAATCATCAACATCTATGATTTAAGTATCCGATACGTGTCCGGGAAGTGTTCGAGAGTGTCGGTGTCCGACATAGACACGTGAGCCAAAATAGAGTGTTCGTGCTTCATAGGAAGTTAGTATACAAAAACTTACTTTTCCGTTACCAAATCTGATCACTCTAAACATCTCATCTTCAGCCACAGGCCTGACCTGAAAAGTGTTTTGTAGATTTGAATTTAAGTTTGAGTAAAAAATAAATTTGTTATGGGTTTGAGTCTAGGGTTCGTCAGGGTTTTGTCGATTTGGATTTAAGTTTGAGTAAAAATAAACTTAGTATGAGTTTGAGTCTAGGGTTGGAAATGATTTTTTTGAGAATTTTGACTCAAATTTAAATTTGAGTCTAGATTTGAGTCACCAATGGAGATGGCCTTAACAATAGCACATCGTTTCTTTTACTTGCGCTCTTGGATGCGTGTGGAGTGTCCAATAGGCGCAGAAAAAATAAGGACACACAAGATATTCAAGAAAAAAACTAAAGTATGAAAAACAGTTGCGAGTGACCCTACCTTAGTAGAGGAACCTCCCATTTCCCAGCTTTCTCTTTCCTCTTTTGCTTTATAGTGTTGCTAAGAACCTACAAACAGCACAATGTCATATTCAGTAACAGTATACAGTGAACAAACAGTTCTTTTTTTTATAAGAGCCTCGCCAAATGCATTACATGAAGAGAAGGCTGAAAAAAAAAAATCTATCAACTAAAAAATAGCATACCTTTGCTTGTGTTGTTGTATCACGATCAAGTAGATATGCAGGAATGGCTCCTTCATGAACATCATCATCCACCCTGTGCCTAGTTGAAGATTCTTCATGCATGGCCAATCTGCGGAGAAGGTACAAAAATGATCCAAAAGCAAAATATTTTCAATAAACATAGCAGCAACCAATTACAGGCAAATTCTGCAATTGATTAAATGCACATATACGTTAATACACATATATTGGAATCTACATTTATGATTTATGAATATCCAAGAAAGTTGCAACTCCAATCACTCGGATTGTTGAATCAGGAAGCTATTGACATTTCCAGCAAACAACGGGAAAAAATTCCATAAAATCTGGATTGATTTTTTTCTTCTTCTTTTTTTGTTTTTGGTTTTTTGTTTTGGGGGGGCTTCATAAATTAGAATTACAGGTAGCTCTGACCTTATGCAATAAGTCCTCAATTTTTAACATCATCTTCTTACAAACTCTGCTTAAAAAAATAAGAGGTGGGAGAGAAAACCAGAGATACCACAACTCTTTCAGGAAATAAATTCATAGTAAATTACCAGTTTCAAAAAATAAAAATAATAAAAACAACTCAAAACAAAAAACATTAAGGGACTCAAGTCTCATAGAACAAAAGAATAAAAAAATAAAATAAAAGGTTAAGTGTTTCCAAAACCAATTGAAGAAATATTAATAATTCTCCCCAACTTCACCAGAAATATTCCATCACAATGCAATGCAATACAAGAGAGGTTCAGCCTTTTTACAATGCAAGGGTGAGAAAAAGCATATGGGAGGAATTCTCCAAGTATATTAGGCGCGTGAAGAGTGGAGACAAGCAGGAGGTTGGTCAAGTTCTGGCATGATCAATGGTGTAGTGACAGATCTTTAAAATAAATACTTTTGAATCTCTTCAGGATAGCAATGGGTAAAAAGGCCCTAATAGCTGACTCTTCAAGGTTTCCCCCAGGGGTAGGGTTATTAACTTCCTCAACGTGTTGTAAAATTGGAACATGGAGTACATCATAGCTTTTGCTTTATCCTAGAGGAAGAAGGTGTGAGGCATCAAGGGGTTAGATTCAAGGTTCAATCCTATTATAGGGTGCTGAGAGCAATAAATCAGTAACAGTCCTCTTTTAGGGCAATTTGGTGTCCCAAGGTTGTTTTTTCAACTGGGTAACCATCTTGAGAAAATCCCGACCACTGACAATTTGAACAAAATGCATCAAATTGTTGTCAATAGTGAATGTGTGTGCAAGAGGAATGGTGATCGGTCAAAGCCATTGAACCACTTATTGATGCCTAGAGATCTGGGGGCCCTCCTTTCTCTTTTTTCAGTGCATCAGGTCATGCCAAGCTCTCCTAGTGTAATAGAGAGGAGATTTTAAGTAGTTTGGCGAACAACCTCTGTCAGTGGAAATTGATGAGGAAGAAACAAGAGCTTTTTTGGATGGGAGGCGATGCCTAATTAGATAGAGAAACATTTGTTGTTGAGCTCAATGCTTTTGGGGTTGCAGGAAAATCATCAATTTTGACATATTCCTAAGCTTAGTTTTTGAGTGGCATGAACTATAGCTTTGTTTTCCAATAGTACTGCATACATCCTATGTATTGCGTTGCACCTCCTCTTGTGCTTTTTCTCTTTTAATGAATTCACTTACTAGAGAGAGAGAGAGAATTACAATGGACGGAGCATTAGAAGTTTATTCTTTTCTCATCAAAAAGACTTCTCCAATATATTCATTTTCCAAGACATATATAGCCTTGTTTTTTTTTTCAACACAAACCTAAGGGTCTCGAAGTCATCAGCATGTTTTATCAATCACATCTAGCATTTCCTTTTGGTATGAGCTAGCCGCTTCCCTCAGCTTTCTTCAAGTGTCAGCGACCAACTTCATAGTTCTTTGGTATCACATTTACATAATAACAACTTTAAATAGTTTCCCTCGACTTCATATCTTTAATTGATGGTTGAAAATGGGATAATCTCTCACAAACAAAAAGATATACATATGATGCACTTGAAACAATTCAGGCCCTACCTGAAAATTCAACAACATTGAACCGAGAATATATTCCCAACCCCATCCCATAAGTAAATAAATAAATAAGATGCATCCCTTCCACTAAGTGCGCCTGCTCTTCAACCCCGTACAGAAGCAAGTATATATGAAAATGCTCTTGATTGATCAGAGCTACAGTCAAAAGAACATTAATTGCTAGTCTACGAACACATAGAAGATCTATGATTTCCACAGCCCTAAGCAAAAAAATATTTCTAAACTCAGCTCTACAGTTACTGTATTGGTATTCAAATTCATAATTTCAGTTACTCGGGTAACAAAAATAATTTGGGATAGATATTTAAGGCCAAATTTTCTTCAGAGAACATAAAACATCATTTCTACCACTTTTTCCCCCTCCTATATACATAAAGAAGAAAGTATCATAGCAATTAATAAATAAATAAATAAACTGATTTGTATGTGAGACAGACACTCACGTTTTCTTCATTAGGGCCCTTTCCGCATAGCGTTTCTTAGCAAACATCTTCCCCTTAATACCCAAGGCCTGTTCCATTCAAATTGAAGCACGTAATTGAGTTTTGGCATGAAATGCCACGATATATGTATAAGTTTGTGCGTGTGTATTGAAGACAAATAGAGAGAACAATGAAGAAATTGAACCTTCTGGGCGATTTGGGATCGCTTGTGACCTTCGCGAGCCTCTTTCTTGCGTTTGCGCTCGAAGTGATCATGGCGATAGCCATGTCTCTTCCTATGAAGTTCTATGTAATCTCCTAAAGGTTTAACAATTCATCAAAACAAAATCAACCAATCAGTAACGGTAAATATTTGTATATGCTCAATTTGAAAAATGTAATTAATACCAAATCTTATACAGAGAGGTTAGTTAAGAGACGAACCATGGCCGGCGACGAAGATTTGAGCTTCTTCCGGTGGAGGAAGTAGAAACCCTCCAGCAGCTGGCGTTGTCAAAGGGCTTTACGGGACGTGCCAACAAAACTTTAAATTCCTTATAAAATAGTTATTTTCATTTTGAACTCTCAGTTTTATTTTTAAAATCTAGGTCTACTTTGATGAGTTAAAATTAATTAATTTTAATAGATAATTTTATTTTCCTTTTTCTCTTTACTCAATTAAATCATCACATTATTATTAAAAATCTATCTTATTCCTCGTGATTGATTAAATATTTTGAATTTAAATTTCACTACAAATTAATATTTAACATTTAATTAAATTATATCGAGACTAAATTAAATCAATTCACAAATAATTATTATAATTTTATTGATAAAAATTATAACTAATAACATAAAACATCTATATCAATTCATTACTATCTCTAATATTATAATAATTGAAAAGTACAATAATTAAATTGAATTTAAGAATAATTACAAAATAAGAAGGGGTAGTTTATCTTTTAAATAATTATTGTTAATAATTAATTTATATTAAAATATATTTAGAAATTTAGAAACTCAAATATTAAAATTAAAATTATATAATTTTATGTATTTGTATGAATTCAGATGTTCAAATTAAAATTACATCAACTTATTTAAAATTTTGTACGAAAGTCAGTATATTAAATGTATTTAACATTTTAACTCAAAAGAAAAACAAGCAACGAAAAGCAACTTAATATGCTACAACCAAGATACACCAAATCAAGCTCTCTCTCTACTTGTTATCATCATCCCGTTCAACACCATTCCGATGAACCGTCACTCTGTCTAGTGTCTCCTATCTCTCCTTCCCTGCGTCCTTCCACAATTTATTTCATAAAACCAGGAATCTGGAAAGGTCGAATTGATTTCAATTTCACAGTCAAATGGTTCCGCAAACCCAATCTCTCACCACCCATTTTTTACCTTCAATCCTCCCCACTACCTACTTCTCCAAACCATCAGTCTCTCTCTCTAAACCCATCAACAAAACCCTAGTGCAACCCTTTGAAACAATACCCATTCCACAAATCTTTGTTTCAACCTCTGAAATGCTCAGTTTCTGTGGTTTTAGAACCTACCCATCTGGAGATGACGAAGAATAACAAGCCATTCCCAGCTGAGGTTTCAAGAACAATCATGGAGTTGTCTTCTGTGGGCACTCTTTCTACGTTGACCCAAGATGGCTGGCCTCTTGGAATCGGTGTCCGCTTTGCCGTGGACGCCGAGGGCACTCCGATATTGTGCTTGAATGCCTCAAATAGGCAATTTTCTATAGACACGAGGTCTAGCCTCCATGTCCAGGTACTTCATTTGCTACATGATTCAGTTGGTCCGGATCAATCTTTGGGATGTCAATTGTTTGGTGGTTAGTGGTATATGTCTATAGATGTCTGTATGTTGTATAGATATTTGGGATTCTGGAAAGATGACATATTATAATTGTGATTCTCTTTGTCCCAGTTGGAGCAGTGTGGGTTGCGGACTCCTCAGTGCACAATTCAAGGTAAACTGGACAAACCAGAAGACAGAATGGTTGTAAAGGTACATGATTAAGTTTTGTTAATTTTGAAAGATTATTTATACATTAATATGATTACCTAATAAAAAAATTGGTGATTAACCCGTCATAACTATTGTATTAGAGGAATGTTGCCTAATTTAACTGCATCTGATGTTATGATTTTGAATAATTTCTACATAATGGATAGGGGTGTCAATTTTTGACACGACACGATAATATGACTTGACCTCGACATATAGTTAACGGGTTTGGGTTAAACTTATATGGATTCGGGTCATAAACGGGTCAACCCATTTAACATGATTAGTAAACGTGTTGTGTTCAGGGTTGTAATTGGGTTGATCCGTTTAATATGAAATAACCCATTTAATTATTCGTGTCAAACTCATTTAATACAAACTCGCCTAACCCGTGCCAAATTCATGATAGAAATTTGCGAAAAACTTTCTGCTCGTTATATGTTGACCCAACTTCTCTCCGATTTTGGGATTGTAATGTAGAGCTAAAAGCTTGGCATTCCACAAATAGTATGCAACTTTGACCATTTCCCTCTTCTTATAATGTATACTAAAATGTGATTTAGAAAGTTGTGGTTTGAGATTTATTCTAGGGGTATTATCACGGCCTTTCAGAATTGAAATCTTTCCATTTCAGATTTCATGACATCCAAGGGCACATATCCATCAATTTCACTTGATTTATTATAAAATAGGTCCATAATTGATAAATTTTATGTCAATGATATATTTTCTTAAAATCCCTATTTATCGAAAAAAAAATATCTTAAAATCCTGAAATGGATTTGTATGTAGCACAAAATAGATCCTTTAAATATGTCATGAAAGATGAAGTGGACTTCTTCCAAAAGTTGTATGATGCACTATGGAGTGATTTCATTTTCATTTTTACATTTGTGAACTTACTTCCAAAGCACGAATACCTTTAATGACCTCTTTAAAGGGCTGAGAATGCACTTGAAAATTATTTCTATATGCTCTTTTCTAGTACTGGAATGAATTTTTTAACATCATCAACTACAGTTATGAAGGCTACCTTGATACACTTTTTCATATTTGAAACTTCCATAACACTCATTCTTGAAACTTTCATAACACTCATTCTTGAAGATGATTTATGAGATTTATGACACAGCCTTAATTTCCTGTAGGATATAGGATTTAGATGACTTTGACAACATTGCCTTGAGGCAAGCCCCAGTAAGCTTTTTAAAATATTGACATACTGTCTTAGAGTATATGAGAAGTGTTTAATACCAGATCAAAATTAAAAGATTTTTTTTTCAAATCAAAGATATGTTTAGGAAGTACCTGACATGCATTGGTGAGTATCCAAGAAGTATCTAAGTTAGATATGAATATGGCCACCTTGTAGATGAGAAATTTTTTGGATACTGTTTGTTATGCTGTAGTCTGAATGACAAGGTGGAAATTTTGTTGTTCAAAGCAAACATGACAATGTTCTGATTTGTTTCAGTAGCTTTTGTAGGTGGGATTTTTTTTTCCATTTGTAGTGTGCCGTACAGCAATGTATGACAAATTGTCCTGGATGAAACTGTTATGAAAGGAATGGCATACAATAGTCACAAAACAAAATGTAAAATTGGAAGTTGATATTCTCAAGGCTGAAAAAATAGAAGTTATGTTGCTTACAGCTATCACATGAGGACCATGTGAAAATATATGTAAAAGCGACTTCCCTAATTTTCCTGCTTAGTGGTGATCTGTTTACTTGGTTCAGAGGCGGGTTGGTTTAGAGGTGGATTTGCCTTTGGAGGGGAGCTGTTTACTGGATAGGTTCCTAATCTCTTCTTACTGGGAGGGGTTGTTTCCTGGAGTGGCTCAGGAGTGTCTTTCCAGACCTGCATCGGACCACTGCCCGGTGATGCTCAAGTGTGGAGGATTTAGTTCAGGAAGAAGCCCTTTCAGATTTGAAAATATGTGGCTGAAATCTGAGGGGTTCAAGGAGCTTGTTGCGGGTTGGTGGCAGGGCTATTCAGTGGAGGGGAACCCCAGCTATGTTCTGGCTAAAAACTGAGGATGTTAAAGCTTGATTTGAGGAAATGGAACTGGGATGTATTTGGGAATGTTCAGCCTAAGCTAGAGGAAAAGCTGCAGGCTATTAGAGAAATAGATGAGAAGGAACAGAGAGGTGCAGTTTCAGAGGAAGAGA
Source organism: Nyssa sinensis (assembly GCA_008638375.1). Lineage (NCBI taxonomy): Eukaryota > Viridiplantae > Streptophyta > Magnoliopsida > Cornales > Nyssaceae > Nyssa > Nyssa sinensis. The sequence continues at coordinate 845,133 of CM018035.1, read as the reverse complement.
AATTGCAAAGGGAAGGGCTGAAAGGAGAAGTGGGTTTGTTGTATAAGGCATAGGAAATTACTTGGAGACAAAAGTCAAGGGCGTCGTGGCTTAGGGAGGAGGATAATAACACAAAGTTCTTCCATAGGTTGGCTAGTGCACACCATCAAAGAAACAGAATTTCCACCATAAAAGTGGGGAATCGAGTCTTGAGTAGTAACCAGGAAGTTAGGGAAGGAAGTTCAGAATTTTATAGGGGGCTGCATCAGGAATCTTGTGATTGGAAGCCAGGTATTGACAACCTGAATGTGAGGAGAATTGATGGGGAGGCGGCAGGAAATTTGGAGAAGCCTTTCTCAGAGGAGGAGATTGTTTTGGCTTTAAAAGGTTGTGATGGGGATAAGGTCCAGGGTCTAGATGGATTCACTATGGCCCTTTTTAAGCATTGTTGGGATGTGGTGAAAGATGATGTTTTGGCGGTGTTCGATTAGCTCTTTTGAGAAGAGTTTAAATGTCTCTTTTATTGCCCTTGTCCCAAAGAAAGAAGGTGTGGACGATGTCCGTGACTATAGGCCGATTAGTTTGGTTGGTAGTGTGTACAAACTATTGACAATGGTGCTTGTGCCAGATTGAGTGAAGTGGTGGATGGTGTGGTCTTGTGTAATCAACATGCATTTGTGGGGGGTGGCCAAATTCTTGATGACGTTTTAATTGCAAATGAGTGTGGATGCAGGAGAGGAAGAAAAAGGAGAAGGGTCTATTATGCAAGCTTAGACATAGAAAAGGCATATGATCACGTTAATTGGGAGTTCTTGTTGTCTATGTTGAGAAAGATGGCGTTTGGGGAAAGATAGAGGCGTTGGATTCACACTTGCATTTCCATTGTATCTTTGTTAGTGTTGGTAAATGGGTCTCCGACAGGTTTCTTTAGGACTTCTAAGAGTTTTAGGTTCGAGACAGGAACCCCCTTCCCCCCCCCCTCTCCTTTGTGATTGCTATGAAGGCCTTATGTTAAGGAAGGCGAAGTTGGGGGGGTCTGTTGAGGGGCTTTGGACTTTTGGAGCAGGAGATGATCGATGCTAGGAGGGTGGAGATATCTCATCTCTTGTTCGCAGATGATACACTTGTTTTTTTGTAAAGCGAAGGAGAGAGAGCTTAAGTTAATAAGGTGTATTTTGAGGCAGTTTCAGGTCTTTGGATGAATCTTAGTGTTGAGAGCTTGATATACATTGTTAGCCCATTCTCTAACAATTTAAGCTTTTGGAGCAATTGGTGACCTAACATGGTATCAGAGCAGGCAAAAGGTCCCAAGTTCAAATCTCTCCGTCACCCTGAAAATATGAATTGACAGGATGTAGGCTCAAACTGGCCACACGTGAGGGGGCGTGTTAGAGAATATAATAATAAAGTTACACTCTCTCTAATAGCTTAAGCTTTTAGATGAGTTGGTACTTTCACATATATGGTATTAGAGCATTGGTTATGAGAGGTCTTCGGTTCAAGTCTCTTTATTTGCATTTATTTTCATTTGCATTTGCACTCTTTTCTCCTTTACATTTGTCTGTAGTTTTGTTGTTTCTTCACGTGCAAGTCCGGGGTCACACGTGAGGGAGAGTGTTGAGAGCTTGATATACATTGTTAGCCCATTCTCTAACAACTTAAGCTTTTGGAGTAATTGGTGATCTAACACTTAGCAAGAGTGAGATTATCCCAATTGAAAATGTTAGCAATGTTGATCAGATGGCGATGACTTTGGGGTGTAGGGTGGATTCATTCCCCTCCACATATTTAGGTCTTCCTCTAGGAGGCTTCCTCAAGATCTCGCTGCTATTTGAGACCTTGTTGTGGAGCATTTCCAGAGGAGGCTTGCGGGATGGAAATGACAGTACTTGTCCAAGGGCGGTAAGATTACATTAATCAAGAGCAGTGCTTTCTAATTTGCCAACTTATTTCATGTCCCTCTTTACAATTCCGAAGTCGATGAAAAAGCGGTTGGAGAAGCTGCAAAGGGATTTCTTAGTGGAGTGGTGTAGGGGATAAGAAAAAAATGCACTTGATTAGTTGGGATCATATTAAATCTCCTATTGAAGATGGGGGTTTGGGAATGAAGGATTTGATGGCCTTTAATAAAGCTTTGTTGGGAAAATGGCTTTGGCAGCATGGGACAGAGGATAGTGTTTTATAGAGGGTAGTAGTGGTGGCTAAATATGGGCTTAGGGAGGAGGGTTGGTTTCCTTGTGAGGTGGTAGGGCCGGTGGGGTGCGGGTTATGGAAGTTTATTCAAGGGGGAGGGTTTGGAGGTCTTTAGAAGTTTTGTTCGGTTGAAGGTGGGCTGTGAGAACTAGGGTGACGTTTTGGGATGATAGGTGGTGTGGGGATAGGGTGTTGACATAAACTTTTCCTCATTTGTATAGTTTATCTTGTAACAAAGATGCGATGGTGGCTGATTTTTGCTCAAGGAAGGGGTGTGAGGCGGTGTGGAGTCCGCGTTTTAGAAGGAATTTTTATGATTGGGAGGTGGAAGAGGTAGCGTCTTTGATGGAGGCCTTGTCTAGTCAGCGTACTATTTTGGATAGGGAAGACTCTCTTGTTTGGGAGGGTGGCAGCCATGGTTCATTTACTGTGAAATCTTTCTATATGAGGCTTAAATGAAGAAGTGAGGGTTCCCATGGAAGATTATTTGGCGTTCGAAAGCCCCTTTTAAGGTGGCTTTTTTGGCTTGGGTGGCTTCCTGGGGTGTTATTTTGACCTTGGATAATCTGCCAAGGAGAGGCTACAACCTGGTTAGCAGGTGCTTCATGCGCAAAGAAGAAGCTGAATCAGTAGATCATCTACTCATTCACTGTCCTTTAGTTATGGACTGTTAGAACTTGGTCTTTTCTTTGTTTCGATGTCTGTGGGTGATACCTGCTAATGTGAAGGAGTTGCTTCTTCAGTGGAAAGGTTCTTGGGTCAAGAAGGATATTCAGGTTGGCATGGAATTTGGCCCCCTTTGTGTTATCTGGTGTCTATGCAGAGAGAGAAATTGTAGAGTTTTTGAGGGGATTGATATACCCCATTTTCTTTTGAAAGATAACTTTTTGAGGTTATTATATTTTTGGGTTAAAGGGGCTCTCCCGATATATTCAGGTTCCTTTGTAGATTTTTTGGGGTCTCTTCGACCTTGATTGTGTCGCTTTTTTTTTTGTACATGGGTTCGCGCCTTTTAATACTATTTCCTGTTACCTATCAAAATAAAAAAATCAAGGTGGTCTTCACTACATGTACTTGATGGTATTCATTAGGTCAAGTCTAACATTTATTTGATGTGGAAGCCATGGTTGCCAAAGAATCCAACAACTACCATCATATTGTCTAGCAGTGTTCTTAAAAAAGCATTAGTGTAAGGCAAGGCGTGCACTCCGTATGAGGTGAGGCATTAACCTTGATGTGTTGAAACATAATTTGAGTTTCAAATTTTATATTAAAAAATATATTTAAAAACAATTAGCACTAGTAAAAAATGTCAAATAACAATTAAATTTAAGTGGAAGATAGATAACAACTTTTAATTTTACTACATAAGCAAAGGTAGTAGACTACTACACTTGAAAGCACAAGCTGAGAAGAACAAAATATACAGAGGCAAAGTATGTTAGAAATGGAAGGGGAGAACAAATAGAAAAAAAGAAATAAGAAAAGAAGATGCTCGAAACAGAGGAAGAGGAAAACATCGAAGATAAAAATAAGAAAAAGAAAAATAAGCAAACTTGTGTCCCGTGAAGTGTGTGCCTTAGGTGCAAAAAACACGCTTTTTATGCCTTAGGCAAACCTAGCATCTTAAACCGTATGCTTCCCAGGAGGCTCACTTTATTTTTATGCCTCAAAGCCTTTTCCTTGCACCTCTCCTCAAGGTACACCTTGAGGCTGGCCTTGACAATGCTTTTTAAAGCATGGTTGCCTAGTAGGTTTGGACCAATAGTTGTATGTGCATTTTTATTTTTGATGTCTTGCTAGCCCAATGGAGCTCACAGAAACCAATTGGATGTTTATTCCTATATGTTATTACATTGATTAAAGATTACATATGGTTTGAATTCTTGTTTGCTTGTTCAAGAGTTTTTTGTTTTTATTTTATCCTGACAGAAACTTCATTCGGTATGGCAAAAGAGGTTTGGAGAAGAAGTGGACGAAGACCTTGTATATGTTGTTGCTGTGGAACGGGTACTTCAGATAGAAGATTTTAAGGAGGTGCGGTCATTCACTGTTGTTAGCATCATGTTTAATTTCTTTAGAGAATCTGAATATGGTCTAATGATACCTTTTTATTTGTGTACTTTTAGCCATATTTATTTAGTGGAAACCCGATTTTGAACTATTTCAGGATGGCGTATGGGTCACTTCATCTGATTATAAAATGGCAAACCCTGACCCACTTCGAGACTTTGCAGAAAAGATTGTTGATGAGATAAACACTCACAACATGGAAGATGTTCATCGCTTTTGTAACATATATGTTGATTTGGATTTCCAGGTTGGCACGCAATACAATTTTTTTTCCTTTATTACTACTTTCAGTTCCCCTTCTCATCATATGGGTTCAGAGACACGAGGTTTCGCGTGCACACACACTCACATGTTTTAACTTACGTGATTAACTTACTTGTGAGAAGATATCATGGGCACATCCATTTTTTTGCATGGCTGCCAAAGTATATCTCAAGTACAATTGAGTACACCACAAGAAGCATCTCAAAAAACATACAGCATCTGGAACTTGTGGAGTTTGATGAATAAACCATCCTTTTGGCCCCTAAATGGGACATTATATGGCCAAAGATTGATCTGAAGAAAGCATTCATGCACAGTATCCAGTAGGACACGATTGACTGAATACTGATGTTACTGCAAACGGACATTTATTGCGGACGAAGCTTATGTTGACATTTTTAAACCTTATTATTTCTAATTAACATATTGCTTTTTCGTTCTGAGATAGAATTTCTATGATATATCGGGAAGTGAATGGTTAAACACCTTACCATAATAATAATACAACAAAAACAACCTGTACCCCTCCCCCCCCAAAAAACACATGCAGGCAAAAAACCTGGTTGTGTAAAGTGAGTCATGAGAGTAGCAAAATGGTTGGACGATGGTTAGAATACTGGGATTGGTTGCCAACATCATGCCTCGTGCTTTGATTGCTTTCATTGAATGGTCAAGTCCTACAGTTGTCAAACCAAAATAAGTTCTTTAGAAGAGCTTGAAATAGTGATTTTTTTTTTAGAAAAAAAAAAACAAAATCTTGCACTATAGGCTCATTGGACGAATTAGTCAGGCTATCAAGTGTGTCTCATTACATCTTTTGGGCAATATTTGATGTAAAAGATAACAACTCGAGCAGGATCATGAACTCGGGTGCTCATGCATCACGTGCCTTTATCCAGATGTCTCATTTCCTTACGCTTCATAGTTTGTCCATGTTCTCATGCTTTTTCCAAGTCTAGATTTCATTTAGAATTGTGTTGCTAATTTCTATGCTGGCACATCTCTTCATATGCTTATTTACTAATAAAATAAAAAAAATCCTAATATGCCTATTTGAGAAGTGGCTGTTGGTGTCAGACAGATTTGTCATTTGATGTTAATGGCTGCAACAAAGCAATGGTTGATTATGTGTTATTCAAGTATGCAGTGCCTGACAGGAAGGCAGCTAAAATAGGAATATTCTTGTTGCTTTGATGATTTGGATGACCAAATATAAGTTGGATTTGAACTTTGTTTCTGTTGGTGTTTTTATTGGTCATCTTTTGGTTTGGCAGGTATCAAAGGCCGAGGTGGTTTGGGTTGACCGGTTGGGCTTTGACATGCGTCTCTGCTCTCCCCAAAATGATATATTTGAGGTCAGGATTCCTTTCCCTAGGGAAGTGACGGATGAGAAGGGTGCAAAATCATCTTTTAATGGTATGTCCCAGCTTGCTTGGGAGGTGGAAAAGAATTATTCATGTCCCAGATTTTGAGAAGGTGAAGAAATGGAAGAAGATTACATGTAGAGGATTGTAAGTTGAAACTAGGGTGAAAAGAATTTTTTCTACTGATTTCTCGAAAGAGGTAAATGACCATTGTAGATTATTAGCTTCACGATGCTCCTTTTTTTTTCAAATAAGAGATCGTGACATTCTTCCGTGGATTTTGGAGGCAACCAAAATATTTGCTAGTATAAAATTTGTGAAGGCTTTCTTGTCCGCTAATTGGTGAATTGTCAGATGCTTTATAAACATGTATTATGAAACTTCAGTTCAATGCCCCAACTGCTTGTTTGTTTCTTTCATTTTACAGATGTGTAGAGATAGCAGCACACGTGATATTACACTTTGATGTTCTAATTGATTGAGTTATAGTCATTTTTCCGCCGAGTCTGTTCTCTTTTACATAGTATCCCTTATGATGCAAATAATAGCAACGGCCTTGGCTGCATCTGGGATGGAGACCCTTCTGATTAAGGAGTTTATAAGGATTTAAAAGCTTGAAATAATGATTAAATATGTAAAAGCTAAAACAACAAAATTAGATGAGGAAAGTGAGTTGTTTCCACGGCTCACTGTAACAGTTGTAAAGGGTTTTGAAAAGACGCATTTACGATTTGCATATATGGTAGTTGCGAACGTGTGAGTCAAACAAAGAAGATGAACAAGTAGGAACTCTCAGCCATTACTATTACTATTACTACTAGTGACAGCCTGTCCGGTTCCAGCCAAGGACCCCTCCTGTTTATGACTTTATATCCAATTTTAGCTGTTTCTAGAACTTTTATGTTATATCAAATTTTCGGCAAAATATGCCTTCTTTTTAACTTAAAAATCACATAATTCTAATACACTATAAATTCTTAACATTTAAGATGTCTTTTGAAAACAACATGGATTAAGAAAATGAGTAAGAAATTGCATGAAAATTCATAAATCAAGTTTTTGCCGGGCTTACTAAATTTAAATAATGATATTAATGCACAAGTTAATTTAAAAAGAAAAAAAAAAAAACACTTTTACATGCACGGTATAAAAAAATTTACCTAAAAATTTATTGTAAAAATGAGTATAGACGAGAGAAAGAAGGTAGGTGAGAAGTGAGGGACTCACGCTCCATTAGTACTAATTACATCCTGTTTGGTTGCAAGCCAAGGACAAAGGAGAAAAAATTATTGTATAGTTTCGAAACATTGGCCCTACCAAAATAATCTTAACCAATCATGAAATGTCATAAATATAAAAGTTACTTTCTTATTTGTCTTTAAAAAAACAAATGGTCCCAGACAAATCATGATTAAGTTAGGACAAATGGTTCCAACTATGTATTAAGTTCTGAGGAGGAAGGGCCTTTTGTTTGAAATCATTGATGCCGTGAGGTTTTAAAAGTCAATAAATGGCCGGCCAAAATAGTCTTGACCAATCATAAAATATTATAGATACAAAAGTTTCTTACTTATTTGTCTTTAAAAGTCAATAAATGGCCTCTCCGTTTGGTCAAGTTATTTTCTGAAATTTTTAGGTCTAAGTTGCAAAAGAAATGAATGCCGTCCATTTATGAAAAGAGAGAGAGAGAGAGAGAAATAAAATGATACAATTTTTAAAATACATCACCAGTTTTAAAACTACATCGTTTTATTTCTCACTCACTCACAAATAGAAAATGTCCAATGTCCATGTCAATCTCAAATGAAGACATTCCATGATGATTTGGGATTAGGTATAATTTGAAATGGAGACATTCATTTGTAAAACAAAGTATGTAGTGGGTCTCACATGAGATGAGTTCTACTATGTTTCACAAATGGAGAGATCATTTGCATCTAAGAGTGAGAAAATCCAAAAATTAGATTATGCTACGATTTCAAACATATTTGAAGAGATTTAGCACATTAATATCCATATTGTGTAATAATCTCTCTAATGTCCACATTTTATTATAGTGAGTACTATCACTTTGTGTTTAAAAGTGAGAAAATAGACGAGAGAGAGTTTGTCAAGTAACATTACTCTATTTATATACGTATCCGTCACAAATCTTTTCCCATTCATCCATTCAAATGTTCAAAAACAATTATTTTCAGCAGGGTGGAAAAAAGTTCATAGTTCTTTAAGGAACACTATTTTCAGTATGGGTTCTGCATCACCACCACCCCATTTTGTGATCTTCCCTTACATGGCTCAGGGTCACACCCTCCCATTACTAGACCTCTCCAGGGCTCTTTCGCGTCACGGTGTCAAAATAACCATTATCACCACCCCATCAAATGCTCCATATATCCATTCCAAGGTCTCAAAACATCCACAGATCTCTGTTTCTGTAATACCATTTCCAAGCATCAAAGAGTTACCCGAAGGATGTGAGAACACTGCTCATCTTCCTTCTATGGATCTCTTGCTAACCTTTCTAAGTGCCACCAAAAAGCTTAAAGAGCCCTTTGAAGGTATCCTCAGAGAGATGTCTGAAGCTGGGTGTCTTCCTGTTTGTGTGATATCGGACTTCTTCCTGGGTTGGACTCTTGATTCTTGTTGCTCATTAGGCATTCCTCGGCTTGTTAGCCATGGAATGGGTGTGTTACCAATGGCGGTTTGTAAGGCTGCCAGTTTGCATGGCCCATGCATCAAGGCTAACTTGGGTTCTGATCCAATAAAATTGCCGGAACTAAGATTTCCGTTCACCTTGACACAAAACGACTTGCCTGACTCACTCTGGCTTGCCAATGCTGACGACCCATGGCTCCAGTTCATGGTGGAAGTTGGAGAAACTGATGCTGATAGCTGGGGCGTTTTAGTGAATAGCTTTGAGGAGCTTGAAGGCGAGTACATAGCCTCCTTTGAATCATTCTTGAGGAACAAGGCCAAGGCATGGTGTGTGGGTCCACTTCTACTTTTTGACGAGATAAATGACGAGGATCAATCATGTTCATACATTGAGTGGCTTAACAAACAACCGGGTCCAAATGTTGTGATATACATATCATTCGGCACACAAGCCAACATGTCAGACCTGCAGATGGATGAGATTCGCATTGGGGCTGGAGATGGCCTGGCATCCAGTTCATTTGGGTGATACGATCGACTACATGGACCCCACCAGATGGTTGGGAGGAGAGAGTTAAGGAGAGGGGATTGATTGTAAGGGACTGGGTGGAGCAGCGGAGTATATTAGCACATCCCTCGACGGGTGGGTTTTTGAGTCACTGTGGATGGAACTCAGTGTTAGAGAGCTTGTCAATGGGAGTCCCGATAGTTGGCTTGGCCAATGGGGGCCGAACAGCCGTTGAATGCTAAGTTTGTAGTGGAGGGATTGGGAGCCGGGATACCGGTTTCACAGGGAAGTGAGGGGAGAGGAGAATTCATGACTGTTGGCCGTGATGTGATTTGTGATGCAGTGAAGAAGTTGATGAATGGAGATGAAGGGAGGAAAGCTCGGGAGAGGACACAAGCATTAGGGATTATGGCAAGGCAAGCCGTTGAGAAAGGTGGATCCTCTGATAAGAGGTTGGATGAACTGGTTGAGCGCCTAACCCATAAGGAGAAGGATATATAAATCCAATTTCTACTATTCGTGCAATTACCATTGCACGGTCAAGAATGTAATATCGTTGTTCGTGCGTGCGTGCATGTGACTGTGACACAGAAGGGGGGCGGGGGTTTGCAATGCTATACATCACTAGTTTTGCTACACAACTCCATTTCAGGGTCCAAATTGATATTGGGCTTGCAGGAAGTATCAAATAACCATATTTGCACACAATTTAAGGGCTTTTGTAGAAGCATTCGAGTCCACTTCGGGCATGCGTAGTTTTCTGACCCAACCCATTGTACTTTCATTTTAGACCTTATAATCAAACTCTCCAGGAATGAACATGAAGTTTAGGTCCATTTAGAGGTTTTAGCAGGTCATTAAATGTTAGGTATTTTAATTTTTTGTATAACATTTTGAGATCACATGTGATATTAGAGTCCTATATTGGATAAATAATGTGGTAGGAAGAATTAATATTAGATGATTGAGCCCAAAATCTACTGGTTTAAGCTTCCGAGTCAGGTTGGATTTCAACTTATATATTAAGGCCAGGGCCTCGCAGCTTAGGGACTCCCATTCTCAAAAAATGAAAGAGTTCTAGTCAAGGGAATTTTTTTTGAAAGTTTTGAGGGTTGTGGTGCTAATTATTTTGATTGGTTGCCTCAACTTTGTGCATATCTCAAAGCACGTGATCTCTAGGATGTTCATGAATGTGCGTAATACTGTATATCAAAGAAAATTTATGAAAAAAAAGTAATGTGTGAAACAATACATTAGATATGGAATGTTGTTTATTCATATCTTCAAGGTTTAGATCCTCCTCTAGATGAATATTGGCTGGTTAATTTTGATAGCGACAAATTTGTTAAAGACTTTGTTATTGAAGAGGTTGATTAATTCAGAAATTTCAGATATTGAATTAAATTCAGATGATTCAATTATTTTTAAATTCAAAGAAAGAAAATAATTTGAGACTCAAAAATTGGATTCTAATCATTACTTACAACTGATGCTCACAGGAAGCCATTTTTTTTATAGGTAAAAATCACACACATATTTTCTCTCTAAAGGAGACTTGAACCCTCAACCTCCCATATGAAGAGGTGGAGGAGATACCAACCAAGCTAGAGCTTGTTGGTCACTGGAAACCATTTTAGAATTCTCAAGTGCAATACAAAGAAACAGAATTTTTAGGAAATGACAGATGCAGTAATTGAAGTGTTAGAGATAGCAACTGGTGAGAAAATCAAGACCCACTCGAGGGAGTGTTCATGACTGTGGAGGAGCAATGGCGGTGAGTCGGTGACCCATCATCAATCTAATCAGATTTAACAATTGAATCCCCCATCTCCATTTATTTCAAAACCTTATTCAAGGATTCTCAAAACTAACAGATAATGTAACCCCCATTATCAACAAAATTCTTCAATTGGCCCACACCACTCAATGTTGAAACCATCACCGCCATCATCCCCTTCAACAACTAACCATCACTAAATAAACTACGAGGACGGCTAGCGACAGTTGCATCGTAGCTCTCCATGTTTTTCAAGCTGTGGGTCAGCCATGTTACAACAGTCACTACTGTCTTTGGCCCACATAAAAAATCATTCAATACCGCAGATTCACCATCGCACCAACACTTTAACTATCATGCCAGTCATCAACACCGAAAACTATCACTTCTATAACCTGACCATCTTTAAAATTCTCCCTCTGAGTGGATTTAGTCCCATTCTCCCACTATGTGGTGGGTTAATTGGGTCTATGTTTGGGAGAGAGAGAAAGCATGAGAAAAAGAGAGGATGAAATTCAAGTGATGTTTCAGTGAGCAATAACGATTAATGAATGATCATGGATCAATGGAGATGGAGGTGCGCTGACGGTACGATAGAGGTGGAGATGAGGTGGTGGTATGAATAAATAAATGCCAGTTCATTGCCTTCCTATCATTTGAGTTGGAGTGGACGAACCCACAAACTCATACAAGCCATACTATACATGGCTCCATACTGGTCCTAACTGCCACTGCTTGTGGCACTGGTAGATGCCAAAGGATAGAAGGGAGAGAACAAATGAATTAGGAGTTAATGTGTATTGCTTTGAGTGAGGATAAAATTGTAAATTTCAGCTTTTCATTTACACCTTCAAACTGGATTAATCCAAAGAGAACAAATGCATACAAGTCATACTATACATAGGGGAACTCTTTTTGAATTGAGGGGTATTATGTGTAAACAGGCTATAGCAAAGTTGAATTATAGAAATTACAATGCGTCATAATTATATAATGATCTAATCACTGGGTAGCAATCATTTGATCATATTTCCATACAATGAATTTGATAATTTTACGAAAATAAAAGATATCATACCGCTATGAGTTTTATGGCTGGACAACAAACATCAACCAGAACTTTGAAATGTCAGTATCCAACTCAAGCATTCATTTTCTTTAATTACCCTGAAACAAAATATAGCAGGTGTCAATTACATCAAATTAGCTTTAACAGCACGTTTCATCCAATTACCCCCCCCCCCCCCCCCCCCCCCCAAAAAAAAAAAAAAAAAAAAAGAAAGAGAGAAAGAAAAATGCTAACATTTGGCAAATCAGTTACTAAAGCACTAATATGTAGCAGGTGAGGTGGAGCACTTGTTCCTTCATTGCAAGATGGCTTAGAAAATGTGGCACCTCTAATTCTCTCTCCTTGGCTGCCATTTGATTATGCTGTATTTGGTGATTGAGTTGTTTATATGTTGGAGACAAGGTTGTAAAAAGCGTAGTGTTCAGAAGTCTTGGGTTGCAGTCCTGCTGTGCCTTTTTTGGTGTATATAAAAAGAAAAAAAATGGAATTATTTTTGAAGGATAAGAAATAAGCCCTTGTAAAGTCAAAAATATTTAATTATTTATTTATTTTGGGTAGAATCTTATGCATCTTTTATTGATATTTTTGTAGAATTTTGGCGAGAAATGAGACTCTAGTTTTCTTCGAGTCCTTTCCTTTGTATACGGGTTTGCCTCCCATGGGCATTCTTAATATTATAGTTTACTAATTAAAAAAAAAAAAAAGAAAGAAAGAAAAACAACACTAATATGTAGTGAGAAAAGTGTACAAGCTGTTATTTGAAATAAATATTTACAAACTGAAATTTTCTTGTTTTCTATTGTGAGGGGTGATCATAATAAGGTAAAGGATTTAATTGAATAAAATAAAAATCATGGAAATTATTCTTTACAGTAATTTATACTCCACTTGGCTATTAAACAAGCTAATTTTTAAGATTACCTTGTGGCTGCTAAAGCTTCTATGGGAAAACTCGTCTTGTCATAGATTTATACTTAGAAGTGCATTTTTCTGAAAATACCAGGAAGACATCGTCTCCGCCATTTTTACCTATTGTGTTTGACTGAAGCACATATATTTCTGCAGTTACCAGTGGCCTTGTGGCCCAATTTTATCTAGATGCCCGCAAAAGGAAGTTGGGTTGAGGTTATCGAGACCTAATGTAGTACCTGTTTGGTTGAGCTGTCTAAAAATGTTGTTGGAGTTAGTAGTTGTTGGGATTAAGCAATTGATGAGGAAAAACATTTGAGTGTTCGGTAAAAATTATTGAAAAGTGATTATTAAATACGAAAGGACAAAAATGACAAAAAGACAAAAAGCAATGAAAAGAAGAAAGGATAATTGGGTAATATTACATTAATTTCCATGAGATTAACTAAATAAGTACCAAGGAGCGACTTATTAAAATAAGCTAATTTCAGCTTTAAAAGTGTGGGCCCTACTGCATAAGCTGATTCCAGCTTATTGCACCCAAACATCTAATTTTGAATTAAGTGCTTAATTTCTTTCAAAGCAATAGGCTGACCTAATTAAGCTGAAACAAACGGCCGCATAGTCAAAGGGGTGAAATGAGAGCTGGCCGTTGGCTAAGGTTTCCCGAAACCCATAAGAACCTTGTCATCTTATGGAAAAAGAAAAAGAAAAAATAAAAATACTCAAGTTTTCTGACCTTTGTAAACTACAGAAGTTAATATACCCTTGGTTTATGCTAATTAGATGCAAGTTCCTCTGGTTTTTCTTGTTTTTTTCTTCGTTTGATCACTAGCCTAGAGCAACTGACTTTGCTTTACAGATCTGCCAGAGGAAAAAAACAATTGTGAACACTGCAAGTAATTCCAAATCAAAGGCCCTTTGGCTTGCTACTAATACATGCGTCCACATGTACATTGACCAAGGCAACATGGGGACATTTGTGTGCTTCAATATGCCTATCCAAAGTAGAAAATTGCATTCAAAAATTCTGAGTGGAGGTTTCCTCTGGATGTCTAGTTAAGACAACCATCCCCTTACTAACTTGAACCGGATGAGTAAAAGATGAGAGACACCAAAAAGACAAAAGTTAAAGCAAGATGAATGCAGTTGAGAGCTGTTTCTAAAGTTCTGTGTGATCTATGCATATATAATAGCAAAAATCTCAAGTCAGGGCAGCAGTATTTGTTTCTGTGACAATGCATCTAAAGTGCTGTGATCTGTGCATAAACTTGTCATAAAATGCAATAGATGCATTGTCACAGGAACAAATACTGCTGGCTTGACTTGAGATTTTTGCTATAATTTCCTCACTATCAGATTATATGCTTGATTGACTTTTCCAAACTATTTGGTCTCTCCACTGTCCACCAAGTCCCTTGACACTCTAGTGAAGAAGTACCTAAATTGGGTGACAGTCTTTGTTTTCATTTGAAGATATTTACAAATGGTTCAAAATGACTCTATAAAAGACGGAAACGATCTGATAACCTAGCATACTAGGGGCATATGGGTGATCAGGCTTGGTAAAATTTCAAAGTTTACTAGTCTCTGATGGAGTCTCCTTTCAAACATGTAGTTCTCAAGCCCCTTTGTTCATTAGTTTATCTATGATGTATGATCCAATAAATAGTTGGTTTCATCAAGCTTGGGAAAATTCCTTTGACAAAGGCAAATAATTAAATGAATTTTAGAGCTTGAACCTGGAAGGGTCCCACTGGATTATCTTCATGAGTAACATTTTAACCAATACTAGTGACCCACAGAAAAAAAAAAAACCACCTTCAAAACAGTAACAGCTATATTTGGGTGAGATTATATGCATCAATATTGTGCCTTAGAGAACCTTATTTGGAGCTTTATCAATTGTGAAAAGCATGCTAGAAATGGTGTTGCATATTTATGTAACATCAGACCAAAGCAATGCAATTGATTAGACGTAGTAGTCCAAGTGGGTATCACAATGTTGTTGCCAAACAAAGCCCAAAACATACTGCTTCTTGCAGTCAATTGGAAGTGGAACTTCCTCTGAGGTCAATGCCAATTTGATGGAGCAGAAGTTACAAATAACTGTTCTACTGTGTGCTTTTATCTCCCTATAGGTCCTAACAGCCAGAAGCTGATCTCTCGGTGGAAGAAATATGTGTGGAAGAGAAGTTTTATCTCACTAGAACAAAAATATCATGAAAACTTAAAGATAGGGCTTTTAGCAACTATGTTACACTGTCACCTCAATATGTGTCAAGAACCAAACTCAGATGAAGCACATAAATCACTGTGTCGGGCATTGATTTTACCCTTACCCAGTTGATTCATCAGTATTATTGCAAAAGCCAATGACTTCATGGTTAATTAACATTAGTACTCAAACCCATCCAAAGAATAGGAATTCTAGAAAATCAAAACTAGACAGCAGGGGGACAAATCAATGCAAGGATTTTATGTTCAAGGCAAGAAGCGGGAAAAAAGAAATGACAACATCAATTCACAAACTTGAACATGATATAGATTGATATTCTACAAAATAGTTAAAGAAGACTGTAATCAAATATACTTGTAACTCCAACAAAATATAATAACTAGCTAAAAGACCATCAAGATTACTAACCTTCGTTCTCCTTAGTGTTTGTCATGACAATGGGTTCAGCTACCAAGGAAGAGTCCCCACTTTCATTGTTATGATTACATGTTCTCTTGACGAAGAGCTTGACAATCTGTAACTGGGTTTTTGCAATTATTTCAGTCCTCTTAAGGTCCATTTCTGCCCGCTTCATCTCTGTCTCTAACCTTAGGCGCTCCGACTCCCTGTACATTTCCATCCCTGTCTGTTCAATCTTCAAAATTGAATGAGCCAAAATCATAATACTCTCTGCCACATCACTGCCAAAGCTCCTTCGCTTAAGAGCATTTATCTTCGTAGACCTGTCAGCGACATTGGCCATCTTGTACTGCAGGGTACTAAATTCATTGTTATCAGGAACCGCATTGGACCCGTTGTCCTGATTGCTATCTTGAACATGATCCTGCCCTTTTACATCAATTTTTTCACAATTTTGAGCTTTCTCAACAACCTGAGCCTGGGTGGGGCCATAATCAATTCACCTCCCTTCACATGGTTCTCCAAATTCCCCATTGAATTTGGCAAAGCTCGCAAATTCTCCACCTCTGCCGCCCCATTTGCAACATCATCTCCAACCTTAGATTGCAAGCAGCATGTCCCTTTCAACAATCCACCCATTCTAACATAGAATTGCCATGAAGAACCGAAGCCTGTAATTGTCATTTACAGTTGATTCCGTGCGATACCTTTTCTTCATCGACTCAATTTTGTTCTTACATTGGTTAGGAGTTTTCACTGGTTTTGTCCCACTATCGCGGGCTGAAACTTTCTGTGCAATGTCATCCCAATCACTCCCCTTCAACTTGGCCCGATTTCGGAGCAGCCATTTTGATTCATACACATCTAATAAACTCATGACCCCTCCTTCACTCCACTCATCCCTCTTACTTTTATCCGGGGTTTTTGCCGCAAACACAGCCCTTGTCGTTCTCTTCCCCCTCTACTTCCATCTCAATCGATACAATAAGCTCATGCAGCCTAATAGTCAACTAGTTAAAGGGTATATTTAACACTGTTTGGTCCCTCAATTCACAAACAACCATTGCTGCTGCACATGAAGCAACACCAACCAAAAAAAAAAAACCTAAAATCCCATGAATAGATACTAGGAAGCATCATTTACCAATGAATGGATAGGAGAAAAATATCATTCTTTTCTATGTGAAGACCCAGAAGTCAGAAACCAAAGAATCTAAAAAATTGAATGGTTTTGTGGGAGAAATTTTGCATGAATCTTGGAACTGGCAACATAATACAATAATCAGGATTTTTATCAATTCTTAGAGATCAAAACAGATAGAATTGTGGGTGAAATTAAGTGCAGCATGCAAAAAGAAACTCTAAGAAAGACAGAAACCAAAGTGAAAGCCAAAGAAGAAAGGAAGTTACGTACTCAGATGTTGAGCTGCTGCCTCTGCTTCTTCTTCATTTCAGCGTTTCTACTTTCTTTGCCTGTTTGTTCTCTGCTACAACGGATGCTAAAGCGGTTTAGGGAGAAAGCATCTGCAATCAGCAAACAGCCGGTAGGCATATGTACCTTCCAAATGGTGGCACGTGAGATGATCAGAGCCGTTGATCTCATAGGGAAATGTGGGTGTGGTGGAAGCTTACGTCAGACCGAAATGCCACTGAACATCTACTCTGGGCTGGGATTCCCCTTCTCCTTCCGAAAAGGCAACCGATAGGCCTGCAAAAAGGTTCCCTTGTCACTTGTGGAGCCCATTTCAAATATTGACTTAGTCACCTTTCATCTTTCTTTTTTGCTTTTTTCCAGGGCTATTGTTGTACACAGTCCAGTTACTTTGGTGGTTTAAGCGAGAGTCAAATTGTAAACTCGTGCAGATTAAAAGGTCCAAATTTTGCGATCAATTTCTCAAACAAGAGTACAATTGATTAGTAAAACAATCTTTAAATGATTGGATGAAGGGTTCAGGGCATGCAAGATCCATCAAAAAAAAAAAAAAAATTAACTTTGTTGGACGTCAAGTCTTCAAGAGAATTATTCTTTAGTAGCTTTAGATTTGACCCACAATTGTAAAGTGTTTAGTTCAAGTAATATTTTCAAGATTTCATGTTCAACACCCACCCAAATTTGAAGCACTTACCTATAAAATAAAATAAAAAACAAAAAGAAAGAATAGTGCTATGAGAATTTTGAGAAAGAATACCATTGGCATGAGTAGCAAGGCCGTTTGCATGTGCATGGTTTTTCTATCGTGTTATCCATATTTTTCAACGTATACTTTGATTTCTAATTTTCATATAATCATAGTATTATTATTGATTTTCGAGATTGAAACCCAATGTTTTTCTCTCATTTTCCCTTAAATATTGGAGGTAAAAAACTGCTGTAGTGCCTCTATGCCGATGCCTGATATGATGGAAAAAAAAAAAAATTGCTCCATCTATTCTCCACTGCCAGTTGCTGCCAAACAAACAATTTTGTTTTCTTTCTTTTGTAATATTTCTATCGATGAGCCTTAGAGTCAGCTGATTACTTATAACTTCTCTCTCCCAGACTCTCATCACCAAGCTCCCAAATTCGAAAACAAATAAAAAAAAAAAAATCGAAGCACCCTCAAGAAGACTCCAACAATTTGAACCTCTCATATCTAGGTCAAATTTTGGAATCCCTTTCTGAGGTCAAATTAAAGCACACAAGTAGGAATTATCTTTCAATTTCTTCAACCAAATGGCTATTCAACAAATAATATATGGCAGTTCCTTCGGATATCTCAACAAAAAGATGGTTCCAAGTCTGCACCATTACAGAAACTCCTCTACGGCTCTACCATCTTCCCAGTCAACTTCCTCCTTTTGACTATGTGTGAGATGGCATAGGAAAGGAATAATAGTACCCAAAAACAACAGTTTCAAAAAGAAAAACAAATGAAAAATAACAAAGAAAACAAAGAATGAAACATAACTCCAACTAAAAAAATAAAGATGTGGAGCCTTGAATGAACCGCAAATTTATTGTGAAGTTACATAGCTCTCTAGATAAGAAAAAAGTCATCTGATCATCAAGTACAATTAAATCGCATTTTTTCCAATTTGTTCAAAAGCAAAAGAGTAGGCACAGAAAAAAATATTTCAGAACACAGCAGAGGTGTAGAAAAATAACAAAATTGAAACTCTAATTGACACAAGGAAAGACAAGGGTCATGCTGGTACCAACGTGACCCAAACAATATTGAAGCGATATAAAGGGGAAAAAATCCGTCAAAATTTAGGTATTCCGTCTATTCAAGTGCCTCCCTTCTGTTTAACAGTGATCTTATCGCCAAGACTGAGAGCTATGCCTTGAGTCTTACTCCTTATTCTGATGTACCCACTCAGTTTGCCATCTGCTTGTTTCTCAATGCTCACATTTACCAGTGCATCCTCCCCAAAGACACTTTTTGCATACAGATTAACAGCAAGGAAACCACACTCACCTTCCAGTGCCGATCTGAAAACCAAGCAGCAAGAATTATGAGAAATAGCAAACAGATGATTAGCCTAGGTCACCGAGCAACAAATTCCCAGAGACAAAAAGGTGGGAGGCATCGGAGATGATGACAACGATGATAGTAATTGTAAGAATAATGAGTGTGTATGCGCAACAACAAAAAAGTATTACAACCTTGTAACTTCTAAAATGAGAGATTCGAGTAATAGAGTTTTTAAAAACTTACGGTGGAGTTAGGCACTTCATATTCGTCGACTTGATTATGTGGTTCAGAAATTCCTTTTCATCTTGAATAACAGTGTTTACAGCAACCTGAAAAACAAACATCATATCGATTTACTTTCATGCATCCAAATAGTAGGAAAGGCTAAAACCCAGGGTAGAAAAGGAAAATATAAAGAAAAAGAAAAAGATGCACAACGGCAAGGGAAAGCAAGAAGGAAAAGAAAAGGTACCACAATTTAGACGTAGCTATACTTTATCAAAGCACAGGGGTTGAGATAGGCAGAAGAACAGAGCATGGAAGCAGACTACTACCAATGATTCCATCACAACAGTGATCAACAATTTGCTAATATATTGACTCATGACCAATCAAACAAGAAACCATCCAAAGACACATGCAACTTCACTGTATACTAATATAAGTGCTAGAATACTGGTTTCTTCCCAACATCTAGTATTAGGTGCCTCGAATGTTGAGTTGTCCAATTTGCAACTAAAAAGGTTAGCAACTAACTCAACTCCAAATCCCTATCCTAATTATTTGGGGTCGGCTACATGAATCTTATCTCGTCATTCTTCTCTATTTGAAGTCATTCTCTCTATTAGACCATGCATTATCATATTTTTTTTAACTACCTCTACCAAAATTATTTTTCCGTCGCTCTTGCCTCCTAGCATGGTCCTCAATATTAACTATGTCGCTTTTTCCTTATTAGAGAATTTATTGGTCTTTGCTTTACATAACCATATCACCTTAACTAATGTTCTCTCATTTTATCTTCTATAGGTGTTACTCCTACCATCTCCCGAATATGTTCATTCCTAATTCTATCTTTTCTTGTCTTACTGCACATCCATCTTAACATCCTCATTTCGCCTACACTAATCTTCATTAACATGTTTCTTAACAACCCAATATTCTGTTCCATACAACATAGTTAGTCTAATAGCTGTTTTATAAAATTTATTGTTCAAGTTTAAAGGTATACATCAAACTTGCATGCATGCTTATGAATTTACTATACCCTAAAGAATTGATTAATGAGGAAAACTCCCTAATATGCATCCAGAAAGGTGTCAGACACTGATAAAAATTAATATCATGTTGTTCATGTCAATAAATGTCCACCACGCCAGTCATTAAGGGGAAACTATCCTACAAATCATAGCTTATAAGCCTTATATAGAATCACTGCTGTAGTCACCCGAGCCACACACAACTTCTACAACATAACTATGACTTCAAAGGTAATAGACATGAAAAGAGTACTTGATTAAGGAACTGTATTTTCTTTCCAATCCAATTTCAAAGTTTAGCATGATGGTGGACGGTATTAAACTATTAATTAAACAGTAGTTCCAGTCTTTAAACAAGATGCAAAGCCTCTGAAGTTGTTGTAACATTTATTTGATGATTTCAATGCTAAAGTAATAATAAAAATCATAAGCCCCTGAATATTGGAAAGACTTAGAAAGTATACACTATACAATCAGCTGATAATAAGATGGTTTTGTTATCGAAATGGTTCAAAATTCAGATAACATACACAAAAAGGTCAAATTACTTTTACATGAGAAGCAGGACAATTCAAGAATTTCACATTTCCCCTAGAATATTGGATACAGGTTAGAAAGTATATTACATAATCTGCTGCTAATAAAATGTTTGTCATCGAAATGGTTCAGATAACATACACATACACAAAAAGGTCAAATTAGTTGTAACATCATATCGAGTTAAAAACCAGTTGAAGCAGAGGATGCTAACAAGAAAAAGGGCAATTCAAGATTTTCACATTTGTTGAGAGCGTGATATACATTGTTGGCCCATTCTCTATCAGCTTAAATTTTTAGAGTAACTAGTAATCTAACATGGTGTTAGAGCCTTGGCTATGAGATGTCTTAAGTTTCTCCATTTGCATTTATTTTCCGTTTAGTTTGTTTGTGCAAAATTGCACTTTGTTTTGTTTCGCGTTTATGTGTGTTTCTCCACGTGTGAGTTTGGGGGTCGCACGTGAAAGAGAGTGTTGAGAGATTGATATACATTGTTGACTCATTTTCCAACAGCCTAAGCTTTTACACTCCGCTTGGACTGAGGGATATGGAAAGAACAGAGATGAGAGAGGAAGGAAATGTTATTTAGTGCTTGGATTAAAATTAGAGAAGGAAAGGAAAGGAAAGGGGATGAAGGGAGATGGAAGGGTTTCTTAACCCTTTATTTATCCGATTTGCTCTCCTCCCAAAAGTGGGAGGAGACGGAGGGGAAAGAAGAGTCTTTTAATAAATTTTTTATAATACCGATTCTATCCTTGAAATTATAAAGGCAAAAAAATTTACACCTCTATCTTAGGGCAATCTAGTAAAAAAAATATATAATCATTTCCTTTCCTTTCTTTTCTTTCTTCTATTGTTCCCAAGCAAAATGAAAGAATTACGCTCTCCTTTCCTTCTTTGTTATCTAAGCATGAAGGAGGGTACACTCTCCTCTCCTTCATTTGTTATCTAAGCATGAAGGGAATGAAGGGAGACGGAAGGGTTCTTAACCCTTATTTTATCCGATTTGCTCTCCTCCCAAAAGTGGGAAGAGACGGTAGGGAAAGAAGAGTCTTTTAATGAATTCTTTATAATACCGATTCTATACTTAAAATTATAAAGGGAAAAAAAAAAAAAGACACCTCTATCTTAGGGCATACTAGTAAAAAGAAATATATGATCTTTTTCTTTCCTTTCTTTTCTTTCTTCTATTGTTCCCAAGCAAGATGAGAGGATTACGCTCTCATTTCCTTCATTTGTTATCTAAGCATGAAGGAATGATTACACTCTCCTCTCCTCTCCTCTCCTCTTTCTCATAATTTATGTTATCCTCTCCTCTCCTTCCCCTCCTACTTATCCAAGCATAGTGTTAGAGTAACTGGTAATCTAACAATATTAAACAAGCTTTGGACCTTGTATGACTTTAATTTTTGTAGCCAATCCCTTTCTTGTATTTATGGTTTGCCCTTCTCAGGTCCCTCATTTATAATAGACTTCTTTACTTATCAAAAAAGGGTTAAATGGAGTCTTAGCTTATTTTTATTTAGAATAAGTATGCTACTGGATAGTTTTATTAGTTTTACAATTTAGGGATATCTTGGTAATTTCTAAAATTTAATGGACATGGATTGTATTGGTGGTCCATGGTTTACTGATAAAAAAAGTGGTGGTCCATGGTTCTTCTTTTGGATCAAGTTATGTTATTTGGATTTTATTTGGAGTTCTAATTACTATAAGATTTCCTCTATTAGTTGAAGTTCTCTAATTTCATATTTTGAGTTAAAAGTCTTAGTTGAATTAGGAATGACCCAACAGCCTATAAATATTGATGTAATCTCTTTATTTTAGTAGAGCTGAATTTTGTGTAATTATTTGGCTTAGCCCTTGCAAGGGTGAAGCATAAGATTCTTCTTCTTCATCCTTTTATTCTAATTGTCTACACTTTCCAAGCATAAAACCCCTCACAATCAAATCAGAATTGGCCCTTTTCTATTCTCATGAAACCCTAATTTTATAAATTTAAATCACTCGACCATTTAATAATAGCATCGAAAATAACACAAATCAACCTCAAAATAGAAAAAGTTATGTTTACAGCACCGAGAAAAGTCCAGTAACATATTCCTTGCTATGATCAATTCCCAAATCGCTCCCCTTTTGTCGCATATTTTACAAAGCTTAAAACTCAATATTCTAACCAATATTGTGCCACAAAAATCACCAATAAGCAGCCCACAAACAACTCTTTTTATTGTTTCCCTACATTAAATTTGATAGTAAAGCTTGTAGAAGGCCGTCCTTCACACGTCCTACTACACTAGCCAAGTGGCTAGAGTGGTATTATTAATGTCTCAAAAGGGAGGGTTCAAGTCCAATGAGGACATGGGTGTCAAATATTATGATATCAAATATAATACATTTTTTAATACAGACGTACCTTGTTTTCCCACTCAAATTCAGCCCACATAGTTCTAAATGCCACATCAGCACATGTTGCAGGAGAAATGTAATCCATTATATCAATGTGGATGTCATTGAGGACAACAACATTTCGCTCAAGCACATTTGAAGTCTCGTAAACAATGTTACCAAATATCACTCCTGTCTCAGTTGAAGAAACCTTAATATTGGCCCTTATCTGCTTGCTCGATTCTGGTGCTAATGTGTAATTCTGTGGACGCTCCACAAGTTTCAGATCACCCATGGTAGCCAACTCCAAGCTCAAATTCTGGAGGGTCTCCTTGGTTCGGTTGATGACGGTAACATCGAGGATAATGTCATAATGATGAACAGTCACATATGCTTCAGCATAAACAGGATCACTGAATCCAGTGAGCTGAAGAATGCGATTAAGCTTATTTGCATCATCGGCATCCTTCATGAACTCTCCAGTAGCACGTTTTAAATCATCTTGAACCTCATCTTCCAACTCAAGCTGGCTCATGCCCTGAAAATTATGTAGACACTTTCGAAGAAGCAAATGAGACTCGCAAAAATGCAAGAGTGGAGAGGGAGGAAAAATAAAAACTACAAATCTGACCAATTAAAGAACAAAAAGATCACAGACTCATTAAATCTAGCTACTTGTCATATTGATCATCACAAAAAGAGTGGAATATTATTGAACAAGTCATAACAAAATAAATCAGGATCGAACAATTGTAATTTAATGTCTTGAAATCAATTATAATTATCAAGCTTCAGCTATGATGTGCAAACTTGTCTATTTTTATTACCCAAGTAAAAGAAAATCAAAGCTACTTAAAAGGCCAAGTACTTTTACTTCTTAAAAAAGCAATAACAGCAATTTTCTATTACCTTCCTGCTCTTCAAGTGGTAGAAGTCAATAAGGTCATCTGGCTGGGCATAAGGTACCTGAGCCTTTGCTTTAATTTCTTCTGTTTCATGGAACTGCTTATCCGCAAGCATTTTTACAAAACTCTGTCGGCAAGACTGCATCCATATCTTCCTTATCTCATCACCAGTATTGCATAGCAATCTAATGCATAGGACAATCCTATCATAAGAATCATTTTCAATTGGGTGAAGAAGAATTGAAGACTGTCCCAACTGCAGCATGGAGACCATGATCAACAAGGCCTGTGTAGCTTCTTTGTTCACTTCAACTTTAATCGGCTGAACCTCTTCCAATCTCAATACAAGTTTTGTTAGTGTGCATGCTGCAACTGCACCAAGGAAAAAATCACCTGCAAGAATCAGTGATCTCAAGTTTCCTACAGATGCCAATGATCCTTGAGCAAGGGTTGGAGATGAAAAAACAGTTTCCAGGGCCGCACTCTGGGTAGCATAGGTCCCATCCGCAAGAATCGCAGGCCTCCTAGAAGATACAGTGATGGAATTTACCTGCTGAGTATTCTTTGAAACATTTTGACCTTCCCCTTCTTCCATAGCCGTGTAGAACGGGAGATCCCCAAGGCACTGCTTGATAGTAGCAATTCCACTCTCAACTTCAGAAAGGGAAAGACAGTACTCACCAATTATCCAAAGAGCACAAGAACACACTCGTGCAGCACGGATCTGATAGAAAGTGTCCAAAAGCCTCGTTATTATAGATACCCTCAATTTTGGGTTTGTTTCAATTATCTCCCGCACAAAGACAATCACATCAATAGCTGAAGCAACATTGCTATCTCCCAAGAAATCCATCAAAAGATGCACGACTGTACTTGCAACCTCTGGGAATTTGATTGCACAAAAATGAATAGCTTGAACAAGCATTTGCCGATATTCCCCATTCTTCTCGAGCTCTGCATTTTGAGTCTTCATAACTTCCTTCTTTAGCATAAGAATGACTTCATCAATATTCCGTGGAGTTATCAATTCAAGAGCAATGTCAATTGTTTTCCTACGAATGTCGATATTTGGGCTTGAAAGTGCCCTAAGAACATCCATTATCATATCAACCATAATTTCTCTATGTGAAGATTTAAGCTCATTAAGCCGATCGAGCACAATAAGTTTAACATTGTTGTCACTTTGTGAGAGCAAAAGCTGGCAATAAGTGTTGGCTGCAGCTCTGATAGCCGTAGGAGCTGAGGAGAGAGAAACAAGGGTCCCAGCACATTCATAAATTACCGCCATGGATGGGGCATTCAGCAACGATATAATGATCTTTATGTACTTCCCCTTTTCTCCCCTGTTCGCTCTACAGACCTTACGGATCAACTCCATCACCACCATCTGAAGTTGTTCACCCCAATCATTGATTCTATCGATATGAGTAAAAAGGTAATTAACTGCCCGGTCTTGAGCACAGTTGAACAGCATAAGAAATGCATTCCTCTTAGCTGATGGATCCTGTTCCGTCGAAAGCATCTTCTCAATCAAATCAGGGGCATTATCCAGTAACTGCTCCCCTTGGGGAAGCTTATATATTGACATTACGGCAAGGATAGCATTCCTCCGGACGAAAGGGTGGCGATGCTCCAGATTCGACAAAACTGTGGGGATCAATGGCTCGATAACCTCGGTTTCATTCAACCGACAAAGGAACCGGAGAGTGACGGCACGAATGTACTCATTGGGGTGATTTAGATTGTTCAATAAGTTTTGGCAAATTAAAATCATTTCCTGAAGTACCCTTCCTTTAGAATCGGTTTTTTCGATGATCTCGAAATATAGAAGCAACAGCCTCTGAATTGTGTGGTCTTCGGAGGGTAATACATATCGGACGATCGTGATAAATAAGTGGGGGATGGTTTCGCCATTCAGTAAAAGCATAATTGCTTTCTTCATGGCGTCAATCTTCGCATGGACGTCGTTTCCTTCTAAAGCTTCCTTGATCTCATTGACGAGTGCAGGTGTTCCTTTGTCAAAGTGAACAAGCAGTGTGCAAGACTTCTCCATTTTCTGTATCTCTTTAAAACTAGATCTAGAAAAACAGTAATTCTATTCTAAATAAAACCTTAAGAAACTAATTCGACTCAAAATCAAACCCTAATAAGACTCTCTTTCTACACACTCTCCCTCTGTCTAAAACCAAATCTGGAAACGAAAACTATCATTAGGGAATAAAGAGTAAAAAAAAGATGACGAACCTTGTATCGTATTGTAATGAATCGTCAGATCGGATAGAATTCCCCAACTTTTACGTATCCATCGTTGAAGTTTGCGAAGACGACGGACGTTTGCGAAATTCACAGATCTGGGAAGAGAGAGCTGAGACGACGAAGGCTCTTTGAAATTGAAACTTAGAAACTGAAATACTGCGACGACGCGATCCATCCAGGTCCGGAACGAAATTCTCATATAAGGCCTGACCTCGATCTGTTTGGGCCCATTTGGGGTGGACTTGGGGTTGAAATTCACACTCGAAATTAGGGCCATAATAGCCAGCCCACTAGATGTTCATCACCCTCTTAAAATTTGCTAATGATTGACAAATTTTCTCATTAAGCAAGGAGTTCTTGACGCAAGCATAATTTTTCAAGTCATGTTCTCCTACTTAAATACATATCACAACTTTAACCTACCACAAATGTATTACATGAATAACATGTGATTATTTAATTTTAATTAAAAAATAAAATAAAATAACATAAAAATGAAACGTAACATATTATAATTAAGATATGTATTTGGGTAAAAAGAAATCTTATCTAATTTGGAGTTAAGTATTATTTTTTTTTTTTAAATCAATCAAAGCATTTTGATATAATTCTATAAAAAAAGTATCATTGTGGTGGAACAAGATTTTGGTATAGTGAACCATCTCGAGCTAGTTCAATTGGTCCTTCATGCCTCTTTTAAAGAGAGGTCATAGGTTAAATTTACATTTTTCACGAGAAAGATGCTGAGTATTTATTTTTACTTAGTTATGAATTGGATTGAGTTATTTGTCCAATGCCTATATTAGAGAGATTTTTGGAATTAGGTTATATAGTCTCTTATAAGTTAATTGAGTTAACCGTAATAAAATTGATTATAATACATGAATTGTAACATCTTATTTTTTCTATAAAAATAAAATAAAATTGATATATTGATTGATTTTGGTATATATGTATGTATGTATGTATGTATGTAATTTGCTTCACAATCATAATTTGGTTGTCTGTGTAGTCTAGCTAGCATGAGTGAATGGTCTCTTTCTATATATGTTTTGAGAGCAAGGTACAGAGCTTGGAGAGACAAGAGAGAGGATGATGGTATGGATGAACCGCAAGTTGCTCCATCAATCAAAGCTTTCGTGTTTGCTTGCGTGGTGGGGGCAATCATCTACACAATTGCGGTTGCCAATACAAGAGCAGCAGCAGCGCAGAAACCACAAGCAATCTCAATTGGTATGACAACTTCTTTTCCTAGTCGTCTCTGCCTAACTTTTTTTTTTTTTCTTCTCTTTTTAGAGTGGATGAGAATTTCCAACCATTCTTCTCAAATTCTCTTCCCATTTTGGTTAAAATGATTACATTTGACTAATCACTTCTGTACGAGTCACTACAATCATGCTCTGCATTTTTATTTCATTTTAACTTTTTTTTTTTTAAATTTAAACTATCACAAGTTTTTTATTAAGACATTCTAGAAACACTAATAAAAAATAATACTAAATCATTTAAGAAGTTTTTGTCTCTCACTTCTTTCTCTGGGGGAGAATCCAAAAGAGCAAGAGTTTTGATACTTGACTCACTAAAATAACAAAGGAGCTCATTCAGGGAGCCTCTTGGATTTGTTGAGCGCATATTCAATAGGTTCTCTAAAGGAGCTCTTTAGATAAAATAGAGAGTTAAAAAAAAAAAAACTTCAATGAACCCTATTGAGAAAGGTCATTTTTTACTCTTACATTTGAGGAGAGAGAGAGAGAGAGGTGAGAAAAAGTCACTTCTTAAGTCAAAATCTCTCTGCAGACGTATTATTCTTAATTGGTAACTATTAAAATAAAAGTCATATTTGAAAAAATATTTAACTCAATTAAATTTGAAGAGTATGAATAACCAATCATTAGAGTAGTGTTTTAGAGTTGAGCTACTAAAATATAATTATAATTGCTCCAATAACTCAACCGTTATAACTACTCTTAATTGTTTCTATATATTAATTATATATATATATATATATATAATAAATGAGAATTTGAAAAAACCAAATAAATGAAAATTTGAAAATGAAAACACATGCAAAGGAGAATCATCCAATTATATCCATTAACTAATGGAATAGGATTGGTTAGTTATGTCCATATATGAATTATATATAATAATAATAATAATAATAATAATAATAAATGAAAGTTTGAAAACGAAAACATATGCAAAAGAGAATCATCCAATTATATTCTACCACACGAAATGTGATTAATTCATTAAAAAATTGTCTGATGCGTCACATGATAGCTAACATGATTTATAAATGTGTCCAAAATTTCAAGGCAAGGGGGCCTAAATATGAGTGGAGTTATTCTGGGTGTGGGACAAGTCTTTTTTGGATATCTTGGGACCGGTTGATTCGTTTTCAATTTGATTGTTTTATTTATTTATTTATTTAATTAATGTGATCTGGACACTGTCTCAACCATACAACAACTATTTGGCTATTAGTGGAAGGCCCCATATGTGTAAAGCAATGCATGGTAACACCCACAAGCAAACCTAACAGACTATCCATGCTCCCTTAAAAGTGGGTAGATTAGTGGCAGAGGTAAGTATCTTATAAATGTAAATGTCTAGTTTGATTTTTATTAAGTACAAATGTTTTTTTGAGGTTACTCATAATGAGACGTAAGTTATGTTTCGAAAAACTTGTGGAGACCAAAAAATTTACTAGACGATTGACAAAATTAGAATAACGTTAAAGTTCTCTTCATATATATATATATATATATATATATATTTTAAAAAAAAAACTTGCAAGCAACTCTATGTTGTGGCATATTTGTCTGTTTGGATACGGATTTAAAATTAATTTTTTGAAAATATTTGAATTACAATACAGAGATAAGTGTCTTACAAATACAAGTGTCTAATTCGACTCTCACCAAGTGTAAATTTCTTTGGGACAAAACACAACTCGTAAATTTTTTTTTTTTTTTTTTGTATTTAAAAAAAAAATTTTGCAAACATGCCAATTTTCAAAATTCATTTTTTTAAGTGGCCGCTTGCATTTAATTGACAATTTTCAATTTTTTTTATTTTTTATAAAAGCAATGGGTATTACAATTAATTGAACAATATAATTATAACATTAAAAAACAGCTAAAGACTATACATTATACGGTTTAATAACAACAAAAGTATTTTAAATATAAGTTTTGGATAAAGTACCTAACACAATAAACATGGTTAAAGTTTTTTTTTTTATATATAAACACTGAAAACATTTTTTTGTTGAAAACATGAGTTTGAAATGCAAGTTAAAAAAGTGAAAAATTCAAAAAATTTAATTAAAAATACAAGACATGTGAACAGAACACTTGCTAGTTGCAACTTGCAATAACTGACTCAATTCATTTAATAGTAATAATTAAAAGTTGCACCTGTTTCATGGATCTCCTGTTTTTGGGTCCAAATTTAAAGAAGCCTCCTGCCCTGCCTCCTCCTCCTTATACTGATAAAATTTAATTTGTCCAGTTAAAAACTCATTAACTTTGTTTTTAATGAAATAGATTTAGAAAAAATTATTTTAATTTTGATAGAATTCGGAATAAGTTTGAAGGAAAGGTACACCCATCTCATTCGATTATATAAAATAATATATATATATATATTTTTTGATTCCATAAGATACTTTTTAATTACTTATTAAAAATTTATATAAATTGAACAAAAGTTATGTTGGGTCGAAAATAAAATTGGTTTTTTCAAGAGACGATACTGAAAATCGAAATCCATCTTACCTCCATCGTGTCCGAAAGAAAGAGCAGAGAAGAGTTATGTTGGGTCGGGTCGGATTCAACCTGACTCAAACCAGTTTTAAAATATATTTGCTAGTAATGAGAAAAATCGAAATTTTAACAAAATTGGAAAATGTATCCAAACGCGGTAATATAAGGTTGGTTGTATTGGTACAAAAAGTTGTTTATGATTGGGACGTTGATAATGATTTCAAACCTAACCGCTGATTAGTAAATGGGGTTGACTTAATCAACTTTGTTTGTCTTGGGGTAACCGGGTCTAAGGTCTGCGTCCTTGGCTTGATTCACGCCTTCGTTCGCGATGTGTTTTTTTTTTAAGTGGGCACAACACAAAGTGTATTATAATTCAAACAAAAAGAAACACTCCATTGTTTATGCGCTTTGAATTTATTTCTCTTAAAAGGCCCCATCATGATGTATATAATTTTTATAAATAATTGTGTACATCCTTTGACAGAATATGTTTGAATATTGAGTTAGTTCACTTTATCACACCAATCTTTTTAAAAGAAAAGTTATGCATTTAATTTTGCTATTTTCAAAAAAATTTGAGACTAATTTGTTTCTTTTATTCGTAAGACTGGATTGGACTTGTTTATTTCAAAACTTATATTAGAGTTAGGAGTGTCAATTTTTAACACGATAACACAACTCGAATACAACACAAAATTAACGGGTTTGGGTTTAGCATAAATGAGTTTGGGTCATAAACGGGTTGACACGTATAACACGATTAATAAACAGGTCGGTTTGAGTTTTACTAGTAGTCAACCTAGTTTAACACAACTTAATACGTTTAATTATAAAATATATTATGAGTTAAGGTAATTCATCTCACATCAAATATTTATCAAGATTTATTTAAAAAATAATAATTTATAGTTGCTTTTAAAAAACTCATTTTTTTTTTTTTTTTGGGTATATTTTGAAAAATTTTGTCAATGTAAAAACACATTTTTCGAAACAAATTTTATAAATACAAAGACGGCCAAGAGTGGAGGTAGGATGGTTCAAATTTACAACAATACCCCTTAACTAACTTTATGGCTTTTTATTAAGATGTAGGTTTGAACAACCTCGGAGGTTAGAATGTCAGCAAACTAAATGCAAAGAAGTTAACATTCGCAGTACACTAGATAGAAACTAAATGCCTACTGTACATTAAAGCTTAGCACTTGTACCCCTACCCAAAAACGCGCACACAGGCCTTTGATTCCTAATCTTTAAATAACAATCACTTAATCAAACATTTGATAGGCGTGATGGCAACTTTCATCCTACTGATTTTCAACTTAAACTAATACTACTTTCATGTATATATATATATATATATATATTTCTAGCATGTGCCCCCCCTCCAATTATTGTGGGGTACATGCTAGATCTAATTCACAAAATTCATTCTTAAATTATAAATTATAACTCTAAATAAATAGAAATTGCATATAACAATATTATAGACAAAAAGAACGATATAGCTAAGGACATAAAAATGAAATAATAACCAAGTTCATAATTAATAACAAATGTAATAACTCTAAAATAAAGGTAGTTCAAAACGATAACTTAATAAATGAGTGATAAAATAGTAAATTAAAAACGAAGCGCACACGCTAAACAAATAATTCAAACATGCGTATTAAAAAAATAGATCAAACAGTAAGTGGGTTTGTTTCCTTTCAATTTCATGACTTATAGAAAAATGGGTTTGTTTCCTTTCAATTTAGCCACCTCTTTTGGGGATTTTATGACATCTACAATTCACCATGTTAGGAGGAAAGAAAAAAAAATATGATTTATCTGATTTTGGAAAGATTAAGTTAAAAAAAACAAAAGACAAAAGAAGGTTAGTTTTAAACTCTTCTCTCTTCTTTTCCTTATTCTCTTTTTGAGATCTAAGTGGGACCTCAATTATAGACAAAATATTGAAACAAGTTTTAATAATCTAGGAGTAATAGATATATTTGGTTGGCCCCTAATTGAATTGTTTCACTCATATTCACATTTTTTTTAAAGTAAAAGAAATTATTTTCTTGAATGGAATCATCTGCAGAGTAAGAAACTCACCATATTTCATCTTGCAAAATCAATTTTAGATTTTATTAAAATAAAAATATATATAATTTTAAATATTATTTTTTTTATCTCATATTTGCTTCATTCAACTAAAAGTAATGTTAAAAATATTACCTATTTGTAACATTTTACATATGAATGCGGCACACTAATATTGAAACCATCCAAAAATCATAACATGGTTTATCTATGTAAAAAATTAAAAATTAAAGTGGTACAAATAAATAACGCCTATGTTATTATTGTCAAAAGAAAATAAAAAGTTATATCAAAATTAAATGGGATTAAATTAGGAGAATCCCATCACATTAACCTTTGCAAATTAATTTTTCTTTTTAATTTTATTGGCAAGATTAATAATCCATCCAAAACTATAGACCACGTGAGTGGCACATACATATCTAGTTGTCGAATTGTCTCTGCACCACTATTAGAATAGAGTTGTGATTTTCAGTGTGACCAGTGACCACCTTACTTCGCGTGGGGCTCCATCACATTGTAACAATTTTAGTGACAGATATTAGATATTTGTTAATCGCAATAACAATAATTTTACAAAATGGAAAATAGGGAGATTTAGGCGGTCCGTCGTTTTCTCACTAGTGTCGGTGGTCGACGAATACTGTATGCTCTCTCTCTCTCTCTAGCATCTGTTCAACTTAATCTTACCTTTCAGCCACCATTAACTTTATATATATATATATATATATATATATATATATACTCACACACCTAACAATCAAGAAAAAAGCTTAAATTATAGTAAAACCAGCAAATCAAGGTCCCTGATTTCCTCAAATTCCCCTCTCTCTCCTGTGGCTATCGTCTTCTTTGAGTCTTTTTTGGAGAGAGAGAGAGAGAGAGGTGTATTTCTTAGCGAGTGTCTAGAAAGAGAAGTTCGGTATTGAGAAGAGAGAGAGAGAGAGAGTGGATCAGTGTACGATTTTTCCTGATCCGAAGGAATGGCGGTGGATCCGAGGCAGTTGTTGGCTGGTTTCTTAACATTGACAATGTTTGCAATGCTGGGGAACATGATCAAGAGGGACCATTTTGATTCTGTTGAGGTAAGTCAACACTCACTGCTCGTATCTGTTTCAGTTCCAATATCAGTGCTTCTTCTACAGTTTCGATTGAGTTCATGTTTATGTTTGTTGTATATTGTTCGATTGAATTTAATTTTGTCTTCGCTTCAATCTGTCCATGCGCCATTTGCTGGAAATTTAGATTCGTCGTCTATCACTTCCAATCAATTAGTCTCTCTCTTATCTCTCAAAAAACTAGACTTCATTGCGGTTCATATTGTGCATAGATCCTTTGATATAACTGTGTGTATCCGTTCTATGAACATATCTGAGGAAGTAATTTCCTTTTGCTCCGTTTGGTTGCTGAGAAACTGTAAAAAAAAAAAGGACCTAACAGCCAATTCAAGACCAACTTCTTCTAAGAATTCAAGTTCTCCTTTATTTTCTTATGGTTTCTCAGCAATTGAAAGGATACCGTATATGTGTGTGCGCGTACGCGCCTGAATGTGTGTATGGATGATGTCTATTTTTCATACCTATTACCATATGCAGCTCCGGATAGATGTCTTCGTATTTGTTTAAGTGGGGCTCATGTACCTTTTATAAAATTTACTTTGTTTAACTGCAAAGAAATAATAATTTCTACAGGATCTATTCAAATATTCTTCTTCTATTTTTTCACTTATTTTCCTCTGATTTTGCCCATCTGAAAGGCGAATCACTCTGGAGCATCAAGTGTTCAGTATGATAATGCCAAGACTTCAGAGCACAGCCTTGTTACGCGTACCAGGGGGAACAATGGACCATGGAAGGAGGATGGCCTAGACGTAAAACCATGTTGGACCAAGCCAACTTTGGGTAAACATGCTCGAGTCCTAGAGATTTCTAGAAATTTCACATATTATTCAGTTTAACTTATGTCCTCATCATTGCTGTACATCTTTTCTCGTGTGTTATTTGGCTCACAGAAGAGGCGCAACTATCAGAAGGGTTTATCACATTCTCATTAACCTAATGGCCCTGAATATCATGTCTCACAGGTATCATTATTATCCATCTTACTTCCTGTACTTACTTCCTGTAAGTGAAGTAATTATTGCTTGTGGAAACTTTTATTGATGCTATTTAAGGTTGATCTTGAAAAGTTATTTGTACCAAGTTTTGTTGAAATACTCTTTCCCCAAATGTTGTTTTATATTTCAATAATTGATTGATTGGACATGACAATAATTTAATAATACAATCTATATGCCCTATCACCACTTTATTGTCTACAGACAATGTGTAAAAAAATCAGAAGTGTAACAGTCAATATTGTTACATAACGGCCATTATGGACCGATATATAATAGGTATTCGGCGGATACATAACAATAATAGTGCATTTTTATCTCTCTCTCTCTCTCTCTCTCTTCCAAGGGCTAAAAATCTCACTTTTCATAATAAATCTACTGATTTAAAGTTACCAAACACAAAGTTTGGAACTATGAATATGGTTAAAGTGTTTGGTAAATCCCTAAATAATATGAGATTTGTTTGATACCTCAAATTTAAAATTAAGATCTTATCTTATTAGATTTAGTAGACGTTGTTTAAAAATGAAGGAATCTTAATGTGATAAAATCACTAGACTACTACTTTTTCTTTTCTTTTTTTAATTTTAAGAATTATATATATGTTATTTTTGGTTTTGCATTAATTATTTGCTTTAAAATCATATAATGGTATCTTGTGTTTTTTTTGGGCGGCAGGAAACATGAATGTTGTAATATGAGTTTTAATTCATCACATTTATATATATATATATATATATATATATTGTTATTTTGACTTATCAAAAAAAAATATATATATATTGTTATTTTGTCCATTTTTGCTAAGTTCTTTTTTTGTTAAGCTTTAAGACCATTAGTTAGTAATTAATATTTACACTTGTAGTGTTTTCTTTGTCTATGTTTTCTTTTATTTTTTTTTAATTTTTGCTGAAGTTACTTATAGTTACATTTTTAATTATTACTTGTCATAGTCAAAACAATATTCATCATAATAGTTGTATTTTCTTCTTAGTTTGACTTAAAACCAACATAAAATTCAATACAATAAGTAATTTTTTTTCATAGGAGATATAAAATTGACTAAAAATAATAAAAACATTAAAATGTGATAAAAGACTTGTCTTGCAAACTTAAAAGGTCTTGCATACAAGCGAAACATGTTGACTTGACGCAAATCCTAGGTGCAAACCAATTGCATATTGAACTCATTTATCTTGATTGCATAGTCTTTTGGTTGTTGTTGCTACATTTTATATGCTTTTACCTATCATAACTTCACCACTTCATATCTCCAAATCAGTGAATATATATACAAACTCCATTCTCTTTGTAAACTACTTCGGTGTCTAAGAAAGAGGTTAGCACTCGTGGTTCATCTCATAGGAAAGGATTTGACTAAAAAACTGTCTTTTTGGAAGTTCTATTGGTCTCAGTATCTGGTGACTGCGTGCGTAATCATCACACTTTCCATATAGTGTACTTTCTGAATCTAAATGCTATCCAGTGTCTTTTGTTCTCTGCTGCATCCTTGGAATATAATAACCCATGCTGTTGCAAATCTAATCTTATTCTAGAACATCGTTATTCTGTAATTGCCACCCTTCTCTAAACCTTAACTTGAATTGGAGAAGTCCTTCCACCTTCTTTTTAACAATTATCTATCAAGGAAATTTGTGATTACTCCTGCCAAAATGAAAGGAGAAAAAAATGACGAGGCAAGCGAGAGAGAGAGAGAGAGAGAGAGAGTTGTTGCAAGGCTGTATGCCCCATATACTCGGGGATTGTGTTTCTCATATATGTTCTCATTTGATGTCCCTACAGTGCTTCCTTTCATATTTATTGATTCCTTTCCAGAAAGCCTTTATTATTTTCTCTATCCTCTCTAAATATTTATGTATTCCTTGGTGATCTCTCATCTCTAATTTGTTATCTATTCCTTGGTGATCTCTCATCTCTAATTTGTTATCTATTCCTTGGTAATTTATGTCTTCAGATTGCTGATGCAGTGGTGGTGGCAAGATATCTAGGAGCAACTCTTGTCCTCCCTGACATAAGGGGAAGCAAACCAGGTGATAAGAGGTTAGTGCTCAGAATAGCATAGTAATATACCTTGTTTTCGTTCTACTATTGTAGTCTTTTGAAACTGCAGCCGTTAGTTATAGTACTGCTACAGGCTACTAGTACAATTGCATGAACATCATGATTAAGTTTACTGGTGTCTAAGGGGCAGAAGGAGTTGACTACATCATGAAATATGGTTGGAGAAGAATGAAAAAGTACATTTTGTAAATCTACTAGAACTGTTTCCTAATCCATGATTACTAAATAGTGAGACGTTGACCTTCAGCATTGTGCTTTCTGTTTTAACATTATGGTTCCTTCTCTTTAGTGGATTTCTTCTCTCTCTCTCTCTCCCCCCCCCCCCCCCCCCCCTTCTCCCTTTTTGAAGAGTGTTTTGTCTTTACAATATATTTCCTAGTGAATGGATATAATGGGAGATTAATCACAAGCAACAATTATGGTGATAAACATGCTTGCTGTCATGCTGTGAACAGACTAACTACAAAGACTGCAATACAGTGATTCTTATTTGTCTCTAAGAACCCATGTTTCTAGTGTTGATACATTCATGTTCTTTTGAAATATTGATTTCTGGTCTCATGTCATGTTCATTTCTCAACTTAATTATAGTTCTTATTCAGATTCTGTCTTCTTTTTATTTTTTTGATAGGTAAATCTCTCTCTCTCTCTCTCTCTCTCTCACACACACACACACACATTGCCTCTTGAGGGGACCTGAACCCTCAACCTCCCATATGAGGAGGTGGAGGAGATACCAACCAAGCTAGAGTTTGTTGGTTATTCAGATTTTGTCTTTATAACTTATTTCTTGGCAAATAGAAATAATGTCAAATTACTTATCATAGAAGGAGAAAAAATGTCAAATACCTAATCAAAGGAAGGAGAAATGAATGTCAAATTAAATACGAAAACAAAATTTTGGAGATACACAGAGCTGCCTTTTGTGCTGGACAAGAATGTTGGAAATGATTGCTTTCTTAAATTCTTTTAAAGTAAAAAAAAATTGAAATCATCAAAAGCATGGTATATTGCCAAAAGAAACAGCAATTTAAATATATATTGCTGCATTTGAACACACCACACAGACTTTCTTTTGAAAAATGATTTCCTTACTATGAAATGATAACAACCATTTCTATTACCAAGAAGAAATGGATCTTACTTTTGCAGTGAACTTCACTGATAACAGTGGATTTAACTCAGGTCAGCTATATCCTATATCTTAATTTTTCTCCATAGAATTTCTTCACCCGAACTAGCCAACTCAGTGTAGTTGGGACTTGGGTTAGAAATTGAATTTTTTCCCATTAGAAGTGCAATTATAAGATCTGGTTGAGAAGTAGTGCAAACAAACAATAAATAAATACTCCTTAAAAAGATGTGTTACTCCAATTTGCTTGTTTTTGGTGTTTGTGGAGAGAAAGAAATCAGCTTTTCTTTGAAGGAAGAGACACGGATACATATAGATTTAAAGCTATTTTTTTGAAAACATTATATTTTTGGAATATAGAAGCATATCCATTAGTATGTATGAATTTTTTTTTTTTGATAAGTAATTGTAGTCATAGAAGAATGCATCCGAGGGGGGCGAACCCATATACAAACAACTACACTTAAGGACCAAGGGAACCCAAAAAATCAACAAAAGAACTTACATATAGGGGCAAAGTTCCTTCTGTCCAAAAAAATAAAAGCGCAAAAAATTATCTTTGAAAGAAAAAAGGGTGGATTCCAACCCCTCAAAAACTCTTTAAGTTCCTTTCTTTCCAGATGCTCTACATTAAACAAAGGGGAGCCAGGTTCCACATCAAGCGGGCATCCTTCTTGGCCTGGCACCCTCTCCAATGGCTAAACAAATCATGAACGTTAATTGGCAGAACCCAAGAGAGCCCAAATAACACAAAAATGAGGTTCCAATGGCCCCAGGCAAAAGGACAGTGGATGAGTAAGATGGTTGACTGATTCCACTGCCTCTTTGCACATGGGGCATCCCTTGTATGTATTAGTTTTTGGATAATATGAGACTCTAGTTTTGTGAGTCTCTCCTTTTTTGTATATTGGGAATGGTTTTTGAATAATCTTACTTATAAAAAAATAAAAAATAAAATCACAACAATGTTATTAAGATATCAAAATAACTATTGATCAAAAAAAAAAAAAGATATCAAATAACAAAGTCATTAAATAAAAATTCAAGAACTTCATTTATTATCAGCATCCATGATTCAAGTTTAAAAAAAAATAATTGTTAACTACAAGATAGAACACACACACAACCCAAAAAAAGTGGAGAAGAAGAAGAGAAAAAGAGGAAAAAATCCAGAAATATAAGAAAATAAAAAATCCCGAAAATGTGTCTCTAACGTCTCCAGGACGTGACCAAAATTTAGGATTTTTTTTTTGAAAAATTGGACGCCTTATTTCGCATGTCTGACACATGTTGGGGACGTGTCTGACATTAATAAGTGAGCCAAAATAGAGCATTTGTGCTTCATGGGTGACGAGGGGTGTGTGGTTGTGATTCTTTATTTTATACTCTGAAGCTGGAATAAGGTACCTCTTTTTCCACCCGTCTGAATCCAGCCTGCCATCAATCCTAATCCTAATAATTGGAAGTACCCATATATGTGTGTGTGTATACATGTATGTATGTATACATTTATGTGCGTGTATGCATGTGTGTTAGCTTTGAATTGTTTCGAATTGCATGAGCTAACTGCATCATATGTATTTGATAGAGTTAAGCCATGCAATACAAATATAAAACTGACATACTTGAATTGTTTCCAGGAACTTCGAAGACATTTATGATGTTGAGAAGTTTGTAAAAAGCCTGGATGGGGTGGTCAGAGTGGCAAAATATCAGCCTGCTAAACTATCATCACGAAACCTTGCAGTCGTGAGGGTCCCCAATCGAGTTACTGAAGACCACATTGCAGAACAAATTGAACCAATTTTCAGATCAAAGGGCAACTTAAGGCTTGCAACTTACTTCCCTTCAGTAAATATGAAAAAGACTGAACAAAAGAGTAACATTAACTCAGTTGAATGCTTGGCGATGTTTGGAACGCTAGAGTTACAACCAGAGGTCCATGAAGTGGTTGACTCAATGGTTGAGCGGCTAAGAACTTTAAGTCGGAAGTCAAATGGCCAGTTCATAGCAGTCGACTTGAGGGTTGAAATATTGGAGAAAAAGGGTTGCCAAGGAATGAAAAGTTGTTACAGTCCACAGGAGATTGCACTCTTTTTAAGGAAGATTGGTTTTAACAAGGATACCACAATATATTTGACCCAATCGAGGTGGGATAGCAGCCTTGATGCTCTAAAAGAGTTCTTTCCGAAAATTTATACAAAGGTGAGGGGTCTGGTCCTTTCTTCTCCTCCATTATATGCTAATAATGTTTTCAATTTGTTAAGAGTCAGTACTTGATTTAGGATATCTAAATCAATTGTCAGAATGATCAATCCGGGACAACCCAACTTCAACTTCAGATTTTCCCTTGTTATGCAACTTCAAGATAGAAAGTTTTCTAATAGTCACTAGAAATGTTCCGTTCAGTGTTTCACGTCTCTCTCTCTCTGATAAGTAGTGTTTCATGTCTTTTAGAGGGTTTTTTTTTTTTTTTTTTAAATGAAGGTAAAAGTTTATTGTTCATCTATTGCTTCCTAGAGCATGAATATGGCTCCCATGGTAGAATGTTTTAAGGTTCCCTTTGAGAAGTCCCAAGGAAAGGGAATGCACCCACCATCTTTTACTTCCAGTATTGAATGTATAAATTCATTTTACAACAGAATTTTAAATATCTGTAGAAATCAGTCATGACCTAAAATTGGTCACAAACTGACCCCTACCACCAGATATTATGTCTTAGCTTTGATCCTCCATAGAGTTCATTATATTCTGAATTCCTGTTTTGTTTTTCCTGAATACTGTTTCAGGAAAGCATAATGGCTGTGGAAAAAAAGGAAAAATTCCTCAACTCTGAAGCTTCCGAATTCGAGAAGGTTATTGACTTCTATATTTGTTCTCAGAGTGATGTTTTCGTACCAGCAATCTCAGGCCTGTTCTATGCCAATGTAGCTGGGAATAGAATTGCTTCAGGCAGGACTCAGATACTTGTTCCAGCAAACATTCCTGGTTCTTCTGCTTCTGCAGCTGATTTCTTATCCTCCTACGTTTCAAAGAAGAACCACTTGGCGTATTCATGTTTCTGCTAAGTCTTGTCACTGTCACTATCCGAAGTGATCATGTTTCTAATTTACCTCAATCAAAGCAGGTTGGTTACAGTATTCATACTTCCATTGGGGTCCCAAGCAACCCAAACAGAACTCTCTTTAAGGTGATTTTTCTAGAGACTCTTCAATTGAACAGCAAGACTCTTCTAAGGTATATTGTTTTGAGTGTTGTTGAATGTATTTTTAAACTTTGTATCTTAATTCATTGTAACAATTTGCATCAAAAAAATCTTAGATTGGAAAATTGTTTGTTAATTCCACGAGTTGCTTTCAAGTTGAGTAATCCTTGGTATGTGGTCAAGAAATCAGTTTTATATACTTCAGCTTAATGGTTGGTTAGGATATGAAAACTTTTAATTAACAGTTATTGTTGATTGTGCAACGTTTACTGATTTAGATAGCGTTGTTAATGGAGATGAGAAGTCATATGGAGTACCTATATTGCTACTAAAGTTTCTGTTTTTTTTTTGTTTTTTTCTTTTGCACTGACGTACTCAGTGAGAGAATGAAACGGAAAGAGAGACCCTAGAAAGAAAAAACCAAAAATAAAATAAAAATGTGAGTGTGTTTTCTTCCATGAAATGCATCGCAAAATTAAGGGAAACAAGCCTCCTTCAAGTATAGTCACATTCCAATGAAATTGTGATATATACCATTTCGGAAAGTAAGACAAGAAGGAAAGTGACAATTCATTAAACATCAGTTAATTGCTGATAGATGATAGAAAATATAATTGGAGAACCCATACACACACGAGAGTATAATTAGCCTGGTGTATGGACTAGGTTCACACAAAAAATTTCTCAAGTTTACACATTACGAGCAGCTATGCATCGCTGATACGGCTTCATGAAGAATTTGGCAAGGGGAGTCTGCGGAACTGGAATCAATTTCCCAACAACAGCAAGGGGCCAGCTGTAAAAAAGACAAGGAATATCAATGACATTGTGGGAATGCTACCATAGCAATTTAGGAATCTAGTTGCAATCAGCACTCTAAAGCACCTGACACTATTGAGTGACCCTACTAAATTATCGCAAACAAAAGTTGTCCTGATTATTTGCTTTTATACCACAGATTTAAAAACCCACTTCAGAACTCCCTCAAAGAATACACACTGCCTAAGGTAGAAACCTTCAGGGTTCAACTCCTAATTTTTTTCACAATATGGTCAAACAAGACTAGACTTATTGTCAGGCCAGATGGATGTCACTGGCAACATGTAAAGTGTGAAGAGTTGTAACAAGAAATTTTTAACTTTCAGATGCCACCAATACAAGTAATGAACCAACCTGACAACGCCAATACCAAGGGAAATAAGCCATAGCTTCCAGTCGAGTCTTACTGTTGACGTGAAGTGTCCGAGGAACTCGATGATAATTATCTATTGTACAAGAACAGCATTGTTAAAAACAAGCAATGCCAAGATAATTACACCCCCTAGAGGGGTGGGGGTAAATATGTAATGACCTTCACCTGAAGTACAAAAGTAGATCCCACTATCCCCATAAAAAGGCAGTTTCCAGTCACTCCACTGAAGACATTAATTTCATCTGGCTTTCGAGAATTAAATTCAGTTGAATATCTGTAATTCAACTAGTTAGCTCTTTTTAATTTGCAATTTAAGTCTCAAATAAGAATAATGCACTCTGAAAATTTGGCACATTGATGGCCTTTATTTATGTTCATCAAAACCAATACCATAATAAACTGCACCCAGGGTTTAGTTCAAAACTTTTTTTAATTATTAGTTCAAGGTTTGATCTTAAATAGAGCATAAGCCAAGATTCAAGTACTGACTCCAAATAGTTGGGATAAGCCTTTGTTGGGTATTTATTTCAAGGTTGGTTTAGAGACTTACTTGACAGAGGACAAATGCGTTGAATATCAACGTGTTCTTCACATCATTAGCATGTTCCATGCTGTCATCCTTCAAGTTGAGAATACTCTTACCAAAAAAGTTAAGAACGAGTAGGACACTAACTTGATACAAAGCCTGCAAAGTACAACACTATAAGAAAGGTGACAGAAAAAGGCATTGTATATTATCCAACTTTTTCAAAGATCATAACAGAGAAGACTCCCCCCCCCCCCCCCCCCCCCCCCCCCAAAAAAAAAAAAAAGGTTGTTAGACTTGAAATAACCTGTATGATTAAGTTCCTCCACATGATATTTGTTATAAGAGGTTCCCTGAAGATTGAAAAAGAAAATTATCATCACTCAAAATCATATATATATTCACAGGTTGAAATTCTTACTCTAAGGTGCTGTTCCTTGAACAATTAAAAAACAAATTGCCAGAATAATTTTGGTGGATCGTTCAAAATCATAAAAACCACATCTTTATCCTTTTCCTTATAGAAAACAAACAAACAAATAACATAGAAACATAAACAAATACATGGTAATAAACATTAAAGCTAGCTTCCTCTCTAATTTTACAATTTACAGAAAAGCAAGGCCAATTTTTCAGATATGGAGTCCCCATTTCACTAGTCTTGCTTTCTTAATGGAATACATGATTGAGAACGGGAAGCACCCCAAGTGCAGCACATTTT
The DNA here is from genome assembly GCA_008638375.1 of Nyssa sinensis. Classification (NCBI taxonomy): domain Eukaryota; kingdom Viridiplantae; phylum Streptophyta; class Magnoliopsida; order Cornales; family Nyssaceae; genus Nyssa; species Nyssa sinensis. The sequence continues at coordinate 802,075 of CM018035.1, read as the reverse complement.
TTTTTATAAAGAGCTAGTCCAATGCACGAGACTCCCGCCACTGTGACCTCTAAGTCATTATGGAACAACCTTACCTTTGTGTTAAGGTAAGGAATTTATAGGGATTTATTATTTGAGAACTTAATTTTATTTTTGGTAATTTTAATTCTAGGGGTTGCCTATAAATACGTCTTTAGATAATGGAATAATCAGCTTTTTGGCATATCGAAACGTTGAATACAGTTTATTGAGTGATTCGACCAAAATGAAATTCAATAACGACAGCGTTTGCAGCCCACATCACACAAGATTGATGGACCCAGAAAAGAAGGTCATGCAATATATGAGGACTTGAGGAACCGTTCTAGTTAGTTAATTATGATGCTAGGAAGTCCTTGGAGAGGCTCAATACAGGGAAGAGGACAGCAAGGCCTTATCTCCAATATGAAATTACAAATTATTTCATAGAATGTGAGGGGTCTTAATGACCTAGGTAAGTAGGTTATGGTAAGAGATTCTTTGAAGGATTGGAAGGCGGCAACGGTTTTTCCTCAAGAAATCAAGATGGAGTTGTTTGTAGAATTGGTGAGGATAAGTTGGGACAGAGGTGGGTAGAATGGGCTTTTCTGGGGGCGGCTGGTATTGCAGGGGTGTATTAGGGATTTGGGATTTGAGGAATGTGACTAGTATAGATCAATGGGTGGGTCAGTACTTTGCATCTTATTTATTGAAGAAGACTGAAGATGGATTTATATGGGCTTTCTTAGGGTTTATGGGCTAGTTTATGATCCTGATAAGCAACAAGAAAGAAAGTGGGGCTGGCCCCAGTGATTTGGGGAGGAACTTTAACATAGTGTAGATTTCTGGGGGAGAGGTGAGGTGGGCTAAGGATGACTTGAGCTATGAAGAACTTTTCAGAATTTCATCAATGAATGTTCCATCCATGTCCAAATTGAATAGATTGCTAATGTCGATGGCTTGGGAGGAGCATTTTGCAGATTGCCTCAAGTGAGTCTTCCTTGTTCAATTTTTTACCATATTCCTATCCTCTTGGACTGCGGGGCGGATTATCAAGGGGATAGGCCTTTTTTGGTTTAAGAATATGTTGTTAAAGGAACAAGGTTTTCGGGATCTGGTTCAAAGTTGGTAGCAGGGATATCCAGCTGTAGGCACTCCAGGATTTGTTTCGGCCACGAAGCTAAATTTGCTTAAGACTCTGAGGAGTTGGATGAGGAGAAATTGGCATCTCTAGGAGGAAGAAAGAGTTTGCAGAGACGAGCTGAAAGGAGAACTGGGAACGCTCCTGCTCTTCGAAGAGATATGCTAGAGGCAGAAGTCGAGGACTTTGTAACTAAACGAAGGAGGCAGAAATATGAAATATTCCCACTACATTGCAAACGACACCGAAGGCTCAACCACATAGGTAACATATCTATTAATGGGTCAAGATGAGGGGGGGGGGGGGGGGCGCCAATTTTTCATTTCTACTAGAAATTGTACTCTGAATCCCAAAATGAGAAACCTTTCCTAGATGGATCGGATTTCAAGAATTTGAATGGTGAAGAGAGAACTTGGAAGGAAAGGCCTTTCCTTGAGGAAGAGGTGGTTGAGGCTATCATGTCTTGTGAGGGGGACAAGACCCCGAGGCCAAATGAATTCACCATGGCTTTCTTTCACCAATGCTGGTTGCAACAGGACATCATGACAATTTTTAACCACTTCCACAAGCATGGGTCTTTTGAAAGAAGCTTTAATCTTTCATTGCATTGGGGCCGAAGAAGGGGGGACAGAGGACATCAAGGATTACATGCCGATTAGCTTGGTGGGGAGTTCTAACAAGTTACTGACAGAAGTCTTATCTATGCGAGAGAGCAATGGAAAACCTTGTGTTAGAGACTAAAAATGCCTTTGCGAGGCTAATGAGTGTATAGATTCTAGGATGAAACATTGTAATTAAAGCCGAAAAACGTCCGTAAGGCGCTAAGATCTTATATCGTCCAAAAAGCGATGGAACAAAATAGCACTAACTTAAACAAAGTAAGGCGCTAACTTATAAAAATAATTACAAAATATATATTAGACATTAAAGGTTCATTTATTCTTATTTAAATAATATCTTATGTAATTATCATGTGACACTAAAAAATTTAATCTAAAAGATGACAAATGACATATTTAAATTTTAAGCAATGAAACCATTCTAACCCCCTTTTTTGATATGTCACACACACACCCATTATGTTCCAATTAGGACTTGAACCCTCAACCTTCTCTTTGTGAGGTGGAGGTGGAGGTGATACCATTCAAGCTAACACTTGATGATACTAAGCCTTAACACCCACTATACCATTCTAAGCCCCTTTTTTTTTCCTGCTTCTTTTATATTTTAACAAATATTATCTGAACAAAAATACACTTGGTCCTAAAACAATGCCAGATGCTTAAAGACATTTATGTAAAATAAGTTTCATTTAATGACGTTCTTGTCTTAACACCCTTCACCTTAGTTTGAGGTAATCAACTAGGCAACGCCTCATTAAAGTCACCTCGCCTAAAGTGTGTCAAAGCAATAAGCTTCGTCCTCACCTCGCCTTATTGCCTATGCGAGTGCCAAGTCGCCATTGACAACACTGGCTGAAGAGTCAGGAAGCCGGATTGATGTGCAAACTTGATATTAATAAGGCTAATCAGGTAAATTAACCCTTACTGCTGTACATTCTTGAGAGAATGGGGTTTGAAAACAAGTGGAAGAAATGAATGTAGATGTGCATACCCTCAGTTAGATTCTCAGTTTAGTGAATGGCTCATTGGTTGGCATTATTCAAAGTTTGAGAGGTCTGAAGCAAGCGGATCCGATCTTGCTTCTGTTATTCATTTTGCTTCTGTTATTCGAAGAGATGCTTGGGAGAATGGTTGAGAGGGACCTTTTGAGATGGTTTGATATGGGAGAGGGTTCAAGGTTGTACTCCTCTTTGAAGACAACGCAGTCATTTTCAAAAGGGTAAAGGAGAATCATTCTGATGGGTAAAGTGGAGGATATAGAGGTCCTGGCTTTGACTTTGGGTTTCAAGTTACCCACATCGCATTTGGGATTGCCTATAAGATCATTGTTCAAGGCAAATGCAGTTTGCAATGGAGTAATTGACAAGTTTTAAAAGCAGCTGGCAGGCTAGAGAAGGGAATAGCTTTCTCAGGGTGGTAAGATTACTTTGATCAAGAGCACGTTAGCAAACCTGTGGACGTATTTTATGTTTTTGTTCCCTATCTCAGTTAAAGTGGAAAAGAATCTACATAAATTGCAAAGAGACTTCCTTTCGATGGGCAAGAGGCAAGAAAGTAAGTCCCACCTACTAGGTTGAGGCAAAGTTCAAAACCCTATAAGGTAAGGTGGACTGAGGATAAATGCATTAGAGTATTCAATCAGGCCCTTCTTGGGAAGTGGTTATGCAGGTTTGCTGTGGAGTCTTCTTCCTGGTGGAGGCTTCTCATTGAGGCCAAGTATGTTTTTGCCAGGGGGATGTGGGCTTCGAGGGAGGTGGACACTCCTCATGGGGCAAGGTTATGGAAAAGCATATGGATTTGATGACCTGTCCCATTTGTCGCTTTTGAGGTGGGGGAAGGTTCTAGAGTGGAGTTTTGGTTGAATACAAGGTGTGGGGAGGTTGTTGCTTTCGAAGACATGTTTCCCCATTTGTTTTTGCATTCTTCTAACAAATAATATTTAATAGCGAATTATATGACATTTGTTGGCAACGGAGTTGTGTGCAACCCTCAATTTCGAAGAGATTTCCAAGATTGGGAGTTCGAGAAAGCTATGGCTTAAATGGACTTGCTACATCATTCCAAAGTAAGTGAAGGTAGGGAGAATGCAATCAGATGAAAGATTGGCAAGCGAAGATTTTTAAGCGTTAAATCAATCTGCAAGGCATTATCCAGGAAAATGATTAAATATTTTCCTTGGAAGAGAATATGGCGTACAAAAGCTCACATTAAGGTGGCATTGTTTGTGTACTCAGCTACTAGGGATGCAATCCTCATTGTGGATGATCTAAAGAAAAGGGATATAGGTTGGCCAATTGGATTTAGATGTGCAATCAAAAGAGGAAACAGTCAACAACTTGATCCTTCATTAAGCGGTGGCTAAGGATACGAGGAACCTTCTGCTTTCACAATTTGGTTGTGCCAGGACTATGCCTGGCCCAATGTTGGTGTTGATAACAAGCTGGAGAGGGGACTGCAACAAATGGAGTCTAAGGCAGTGGGATGTGGCATCTCTATATTATGGTGCATATGGAAAGAAAGGAGTAGGAGAGTTTTCAAGGGGTAGAAGCTTTCCCTTTGTAGATTAAAGACCATATTTTAAGGTCCTACACTTTTGGGTTATAGTGTCCTATACATCTTCTACAGATTCTTTTGTATTGTTATGGGGGATTGAAGTCTATGATTTTTTGTATCATTACTTATCAAAAAATTAATCGTAATCTCAAATGCTTTCAAATATGATCAAAACCTAGAATAAAATACTAAACATTGCATAAAACAAGGTTTTAATTTGTCTTAAAGAGTGTAAACAACATTGCATACTCGATCTCTTAGATGCCTATAGTCAACCATGAAGAAATGTCTCAAAACTGAAATGAAATGTTAAATTTTCAGTAGTTTGCCAATCAAAACCACATTTTTCTTCCTTGCCAAAATGCAAATAACAAATCAAGCTATGATTTTGAAGGAAATTCCTCAAAGAAACCACACTTCAGAGGGACTATATGTAATTAACATCATACAAGTTATCAACCTTTTTTTTCTAAAATTGTGTGTCATTCATAAATGATAAAATCACCCTTAACTTAACCTTTCATGGGCACCTTACAATGAATGGCACCATCGTAAGGTAGAAGTCAAAGTTTAAAAAGATAGCTCCGGCCCCTCTCCCATGGTTCTTGGGAGATGAGAAAACACCACAAATGAATATAGCTTATGTGGCATTTCTGTAGACAAAGGAATTAGGATCAACTCATGTTAACAATCAGCTTGCCATTCACCTTACACCAACCTAATGAGGCATGATCGATTGAATGGCATTATTCATCTCATATTAAGAAAAAATATATCCATCTAACATACATATATATATATAATGAAAAATAAAGACAATTTATGAGTTAAATTCAAGTGGATCAAATTTAAGATTTGTAAGTAAAATATTGTATATACTGCTAATTCCATAAATTCTAACCGTCGACCAACTGGAGATCTATGCATAAGATGATCAGTCGGTGGTTCAGTAGCCAACGCCAATGCTCCAAGAGTATCCATGATGAGATTAACCCACAGAAGCTGTAGCAAGAAGAAATTTTTCATAAACAAGAACAGAAGGATTAACCCAATCAATACAGAAGATTCAGATGAAATTTTCATATATTTTATGTTACTTTCTCTTCTCTCTGTTTTTTCCATTTTTACAGAAAATAGATAGTCATGATCATAAAGATAACTTTTCCTCAAAAATTTCATAAATGTGTGTTTTTTCCCTACATAACTTGTTTTTATAAATATCAAGAATTCCCACAACCAAACAGAGAATTCTAAATTTTTCTACTTATTTTGTCCAAATCTCATGATTTTCTATGTTGTTTTCTTGTTGGGGCGGAACCTCCAAAATCTCAGGCCCAAGAAGTTATTTAGGAAATTTTGGTCACATCTTCACAAGTATTTCCCGAAAAAGGTACCGCCCCATATTCCAATATATGCAATATATTTACATTAAAGATGTGAACCAAAGAAAGTGAGAGAGAGAGAGAGAGAGAGAGAGAGAAATCAACCTGCACGGCGTTTAGAGGAACATCACCGGAGGAAACTGCAGCCACAACATTAATTATAAGAGCTGCAACATTAACAGTAAGCTGGAACTGAATAAATTTCTGAATATTGGCATATACAGAACGACCCCAGCGGACAACCTACGTGGAGACAAAATAAAACATGATGCAGGAATTAAAGGTAGTTTCAAATAAGCCTCTTCCCCAAACAAAACCCAAGAAGAAATCAAAGAAAGACAACATATATTGTTTTACAAGTTAGGTTTCACAGTGAAAAACATAGGTTTATGAAAATCATGGAATTCATATGCCCTTTATGAGGCAAAAAAAGGCAAAGGTAAAACCTTTTGTCCTGCTATAAATCAAACAAGCCCTCAAGATATACTGTAAAATGCATAACATTTTACATGTCAGTATAATTTTAAACAAAAGTCTGGGATAGAATTACTTCCGCATAATGTATATCATCACAGATTAGATTATGACAAACCACTGCAAGAAGTCAGTAATAAGCTTCATTGTAGGCCAATGGTGCTCAACACCCCAAAATAAACTTTAAGAAAAGAGTTCAGAAATTATTTTTCCAAATTTTGTGACATGGCCCACCAACTTAATCAGCGAATAGGGCAAACCATTTGACATAAGATGAACCTAAAGGAATAAGGTTGTTCCTCATGAGGGACACCTTTATGCATAAATTTTACGATTCGGAATTCCCACAAAGCATTCTCCTTGATTCTGACCTATAGGCTAGGCTTAAGGCACAAGAGTTAAAAACACCTTTTAAAACTATAGCTTCAAGCTTCCTATTTACTATAACTCTTAGAAACAGAAACTGTTATTTTCATTGCATGGATAGTAGAGGTGGAATCACAAAATAAATTCCCAAAAGAGAGAGAGAGAGAGAGCTTTCACAATTTCCTCATATAAATGAGTGATCTGCTCATACTAACCTTTACAACTGAAGCAAAATTATCATCCAAGATAATGATGTCCGAGCTTTCTTTCGCAACTTCAGTTCCTTGGATACCCATGGAAAGACCTATGTCTGCCTAAAACACAAAAAAGTAAAAACGCAATCAACTACAACTAGAAAAGTTATTATCATATATGATAATACTATATTTTGGAGATTTGTGCAAATGGAACTGTTTAAAACAAGTATAAATTCCAGGCAAGTTAATAGCATAACAGGATAGTCAACCGATGTCCCATGGAGACCCCCTAGCTCGTGTAACTGAACTGACAGAATGATTACCCTTTCCCATTTCGAATCCAATACAACATATATCTACTGAGAATAATGACCTTGGCTATGATATGTACAATGCTAATCCTGACTCCTGAGCAATATTTAGCAAGCATCTCTTGTTGACATGTGTCTACTTGAGCCCGAAACATATTAAAACACTAATAAACGAGTCCATCCATTATACTGAAGTGTGCCAAAAAACCTCTTCATGTTTATTATTACTTATTAGAAAGAAAAAAGAACCCCTAGTGTGGATTTTATGATAGACCAGGGATGGACTTCCACACCTACTACATGTGTAAATGCAAGAAGACTGGGAACTAATCAATTTAGGAGTTTCTTTTATTTTAGGAGTTTATTTCATTTGCCTAACTTTAGAAAATGCTTAATTATTGGGATTTTATTTACTTGTGTATTTTTGAGACACTTATATACTCAGGTGTTAATGTTATTGCTTCTGGGACCAGTTTTTGCCATTAATATAAATCCAGATAATTGAGTGAATTGAGTGCTTTGATTTTTGATTATTCTCCTTTGGTCCTGCACCACCATCACAACATTCAACCCTCTTCATTATTTGGTCACTTAAAAGACACACACATACAAACACGGCTCTATTCCTGTGTTCGGGACTTGGGAAGTTCAGGTGCCCGTTCCCACAGATCATTAGGTATAGGAAATCTTCAAGATGAATGTAACATCTATAGTGCCAGAAACAAGAAAGACAAGCCCGCAACAATCCTAAGTGTCAAGCCTGCAGAAACCCACCAGATGCATCATGATACATGATCTTGGTGGAGACAGAAAGAGGAGAGGAGAGGTTAGAATCAAATCCAACCTCATGAAGTGCAGGAGCATCATTAGTTCCATCTCCAGTTACAGCAACAACTTCCCCTCCTTTACGCAATGCTTGCACAAGTAAAAGCTTGTCATTAGGAGAAGACCTTCCCATCACCTATACATCATGACACATAAAAAGTTAATAATATATTGTCAAATAACAATAACTTGTACTACTTGCAACATTTAATCAGGAATTTTTTTTTTATCAATAAAAATTTAAAAAGGAATATATAATAGCTTATAGTCAGAATTGCATTTATTAAAACCATAGTTACCATACCGATATCTTTTTTGCAACTTGTTCTCTTTCTTTGTCAGATAATCCACGGAATGCCCTTCCTTCGATAACATTAGGTTCGGTAGCATCTGCATCTGAATTCAGTATTCCACACTCCAAAGCAATTGCTTTCGCTGTTTGAAGATTATCTCCAGTGACCATGCGCACCTATTGGTTCAAAGATATATGGTTCCATCATAATTTTTTCATATAAGAAAAATCATAACATACCAGGGAAATTGATATGATGACCTATTTTAAAGCCAAATTTATAAAGGATAAGAAGAAAGATGAAGGTTATGATATTGACTACTCAAATGAAGGTGTCCAGAGAGAACATCCTTAAATAAATCCGGAGTCCATTCAAATGCAGATTTCCTCAATTTGCAGTAAATTACCTTAAATGTTTACTTTCAGGTGACACTTATATTACAGAACCATGATTCCACATTTTTTACTAAATAACTTGTGAGACGCACGGTTCTCTTCTGACACATACAAATCCGTCAAAATAAAACCTAGGAATAGCTTAAAAAAATCAAAGGTCACTTATGAAATAGATTATATTATATAGGAAAATTTTAAGTAGTCATATGTTAAACAAAACATCATACTACAGAGTATCTAGGACCACACTAGTCTCACTAATGACAAGTTTACAGGTAGATACAGAAGCAATCATACAAAACACATTATTACATTAGTTAGTCTAAAGGAATCAACTAATTATAGAAGCCCTCACAAAGTGTATCCCTTAGGCTATCAATGCCTAAGAGAAATAAACCTTACTATGGGATAAATTTAGTTCATAGTTTAATGAGCAAAGGATGGCTACAGGGCATTATTAACAGAATCAGGAAAGATCTTAGCGACCTACAAGACTTTTGAGCACAGACTCCGTGTTGCTTGAATTCTCAGCACAGTTTGGTTAGTAGTGTGTATTTGCACGCTTATATCAGTATAAGCTATTTTCAATTATTGCCAAATCATTTGCCATTGTTCTATGTGATCCAACCAATAAGGCCCACAGGTGATGTTACTGATATATTACAGAAGTAAATAACAATTCAATATTGTAGCTACAGGCAACTCTGCAGCCACATGACCAGAAAGACTTAATGACAGACCCAAGGACTGAAATTTCCCTACACTAGAGGCTAAGTACATATCTTCTGATCAAGAATTAGAGGATGGAAGCAACATTCAACTCCACTGTTTCTTTCCTAAGAACACAGGAAGAGAAAATGCACCAAATACGCTCCAACAAATGACTTTTTCACAACCAGCAAACAGCTCAGCGTGCTGACGCAGAAATAAGAAGACCTCTAGTTGCTGAAAAGGAGGTGGCAATGCCTCAAATATACCACAACAGTCGAACAAGTTCGAATGTCTCTTTTAGTTTTTTTTGAAACTCAAGTACCACAAATAATTTCTTCCCAACTGCATTTCGAAACTAGTGTGTGGCTTTTTACCACCATTCTAGTCAGTCATAAGCCAATAAAATCACATAGTGACCACCAACTGTATACCCACCAGTAAAAAAGATGAAAATTATTACCTTAACACCAGCATCTGTACATAGTTTAACTGCATCTTTGACACCCGGGCGACAAGGATCCTACATATAGATATACATAGTAGTTAAAAATGGGACTCATAACACCATTTGGAAAACAAAACTCACGAGAAAAATAACACTAAATTGAAATTTGTTCAATTAATCTAAACAAACTGAGAAATTCAAATTACATGCTCACAACATACAGTCAACCACTATATAACAGAGGTTCATTCTCATATCATAAAAAATAGAGAAGCAAGGTTACAGAATGACAACATATTGTTTTAAGATGTACACCTTTATACCAACAATAGCAAGCAAAACAAGTTCATCCTCGGGTAAAGCCCATTTTTCTAATTGTTCTTCATCAGTAGGAATGTTGTCCTTTTCATATGATCTGTATGCAATGGCAACACAGCGCAAGCTTCTCGCAGCCATACCATTGATAGCTTCTTTAAAGAACTCCTGCAGAAAGAATTAAAAGAAAAAAATGGCATCCAGAGTTTTAAACAAAATTAAATCACTTTGAATTAATTGTTTATTTCTGAACAGAAAGTTAAAGGTCAAATATTTTTGGTAATTTCACACTCAGTTCAAATTCTTCTTAAGTTCACATTTTTAAAGCTCAAATTCCTTCACGGTTACCAATATGTCTCCAAAATTCGATGTCTCTGCAGAACATATCATAGTAAAAATAAAATAAAAAATATCTAGAGAACCATGGTTTTATTATTTGACCTTATCCTTTTGAACGGATTGCAAGCAACCATTTGTGTCAAGATATCCTGTACACGAGGCTAGAACTATTTCAGCTGCACCCTTCCAATGTATGTGAACTTGAGAGTCAGTCTGCCATCAAAATAAAAATGAATCAATTACATTAGATTAATAATTGAACTTGAACACCAAATCAGATAATTATCACGGACAATAGAAAATGAACATCAGGAGTTGCACAAGAAAAGCTAATCAGGTAAATAAGATACAGATGCCGCACTGTAAAAAGCCCAAAGAATGTATGTCGTGCTTCTATCTAATAGTAATATGATGCAAAAGGAAGCATTACTCACAAGGAAGGATCAAAATTTCATTTCAGAGTGTTGTTTCAGTCAATCAGAAAATGGAAACATTTTGGAAACAATTCGAAACACATGGAACACTTCGAAACATAAAGTAAAATAGATGAATTCATAAAGATAAGCAAAATAACTAACTAATTAAAAATATTTTTAGGCTTATAGATCCATCCACATGAGAGGATACTAGCACGAGGAGTGAAAATTTGTAACGGCCAATAGATCCATCCTAATGCAAGTTATACATAAAATAATAACCAATGTAAAACAAGTAACAAGCTGGGCTATTATAATTAGCAACTAAGTATCACAATAAACTCTTCTCTTACCTCCTTTATCTCTGCAACTTCTACTTTTCTTTATATGCTATTTCTCAAAAGAAATCAGAGATATATTCTGTATGTTTGAGTTTTAAACCTTTGATCTCCCCTTTCATTTGAAAAAGAAAAAAAAAGGATACCATGTTTTACCAATTTCAGGAATTATTGAAAAAGAATACTTTTTACCCGTATCTGGAATTGTTGTTTATATGAAAGAAAACGGATACTATTTTTTTACAAGTTTCTGGAATTGTTGCTGACATGAAGGAAAATTTTCGACTGTTTTTTATGTGTTCTGACCATTTCTCAGCATGTTTCAATGGAAACAAAATAGTTTCTATGGAAATCCATTAATTTCAGTTTTCCACCTGTGTTTCATTTTGGTTCATTGGGAAACAAAAACATTTTGAGCATTTCAATGGAAACAAAATAAAATTTGGATCCTTGCTCACAAGCAGTGTAATAATTCAAAACATGATCCCAAAACCTCATTAATTTCCATAACTTCAAAATGAGCAAACAAAAATGCCTATAGTCATCCTTTTGGTCATTCTTCCAAGAAACACTTCCACTTCATCAGTGACTGGAGTTCAATTCGAAATCAAAACAAAGGACTATGGATTTAAAAGAGAAGTATGTTAATCTTTTTGTGCAAAACATTGGGGTCACTTTTATAGGCAAAAAAAGCAAAAAAATAAATCCATGATGTGCCAACAATATCACCATGATGGCAGAAGCACTGTTGCTCTAAGAACAGTAGGTTGGTTTCAAAGATTGCTCTGTACTTCTTTCCTTCTATGGGCATTGGTAAGATAATGAAAAAAGGCCATTACCTAGTTGGTATTGCTTGTGCAGTAGACAAGAGACAGACCTAACCTTTGCCATGACTGTTACACACTGAGCTCTTAAACTCGAACCCGCGTTCTCATGCTTGACAGCCCAAACAAGAACAACAAGCCTTTAAGCACTTATTTATTGCACCCTAGGGATTAGCTACTTTTGCTATTGTTGGTGTTTTAGGAAGGAGAGAAGTGCTAGATTGTTGCAAAGATCAGCTCAGATATCCAGGTGATTTTTGTAAAGAACAGCTTTCTGACTAGGTGATATCTTCGGATGATTTTAAAGGTATGAGAAAAAGTATGCAATCTGAAAATTGGGAAGAAATCATATATATAAGTAGTTTTCACTCTTTCTAGACTTTTTTCTTTTAGCTATGTGGTGTCTACTCTTTTCTCAACGTTCTTCTCTATAAGCAAGTTCTCTTTTTTGTTTGGTTTGGAGCTTTTCGCCCCCAGCTTTGCCTGCTTCTCATAAACATTAATAGGAAAACGAAGTTCCTCGGAACTTTGTCATCGGCTATCTACATTTAAATTTAAAAATCAATTTGCAGTTTTCTGATTTGTATTGAATATGCACCCTCAGTATTTTTCACTTTACAACTTAACTGCATTGGTGTAATTTGTAAATAAATATTCAAGCAATTGTTGGCCGCTTAGTAGCATCTAAAGCAGCATTCGTTTCATATGTGCTGGGGTGACAAAAGTTTCATCAACAACAACACAATCCATAATATATATTTTGACTAAAAAGGGATCCAATTTTGACCAATATGATGCAACCCATGTTCCATGTTATAAATTATAAAGAAACCTCAAAATCGGTGAAAGTACCCGCGTTCAAAAGTAAATACACACACACAATCAAGTGAGTATACATACTAATAAGAAAAAATACACACATGCACACAACACATGCACACAACACATGCAAAGACATGTCCCATGGAGAATGTGTGCCACAGACGCTTCATATCACCTAAGGGGGAATATTCAGAATAAACATTTTGATAATTCTATCATGTTCGCCTTCTTGGGTGGGACCAGGTTAAAGCCCCACGAGCGGATGGGGCCTCGGCATCAAAGACTTAAAGTTTTTCAACCAAGCTTTGCTAGGGAAGTGATTTTGGAGGTATGCCAACGAGGATAGTTCCCTTTGGAAAAAGTTAGTGGAAGCTAGGTATGGTAGCGAGAGGGCCGGCTGGTTTTCGAAGGTGGTCGCAATTCCTTATGGTTGTGGGGTATGGAAAGCAATCAAGAAGGGACGGGCTCGGTTCAAAGACTGTGTTCAATTTGGCATAGAGGATGGATCAAGAGTGAGCTTCTGGAGTGACCACTTGGCACGGGAAAGGGGTTCTAAAGGATCGTTTTCCTGCTTTGTTCAATTTGGCTATGGAAAATGATGTTTGTGTTGCGGATTGCTTAGAATTGATGGGGGGAAAGAGAGTCTGGACCCCGAGATTCAGGAGAAACTTCCATGATTGAGAGCTTGAGGGGGTGGATGAGTTGATGCCTTTTTGCATAGGTTTGAGGTGAAGGAAGGTAGTAAGAGATGGGCTCATTTGGAGGGGCAGTGCTGAAGGGACTTTCTCTATGCGCTCTTTCTATGGGAGCTTGAGGGAAGTCCAAGGGGTCTCCTTCCCTTGGAAACTGATCTGGAATTCACGGGTTCCGTCTAAAGCAGTCTCTTTTGCATGGGAGGTTGTTTGGGGTGTAATTTTGACCTAAGATACTCTGAAGCAGTGCGGGTTCCATCTTCCGAACAGGTGTTGACTATGTAGGAAGAAGGAAGAATCGGTAGACCACCTTCTTCTTCATTGTGCTTATACTCGGGACCTTTGGAGTATGTTTTTTTGTCTTTTTGGCTACTCTTGGGTTATGCCGGCAAAAGTGAAGCACCTTTTTTTTTTTTTGTTGGCGGTGCAACAAAGTCTGAAAGGATTTGAGAATTGCTTGGAAGATGGTTCCCACGTGCCTCATTTGGTGTACTTGGAGGGAAAAGAATCTTAGAATATTTGAAGGAAAGGAATTACCTTCTTGGAAATTGAAAGACATGCTTCTAAAAACTTTTTGTTTTTGGATCAAAGAGGAATATTCCTTATATTTAGACAAGTTCATTGATATTTTGGGAGATCTTAGGCTTTAAAGTTGTAGCCGGTCCCTTTTCTTTTGTACTTCTCAGCGCCCTTGTGAGTAATACTAATTACTTTTACCAATAAAAACAAAAACAAAAAAATTCTATCATGTCCTTGTATCCTAAAACCTGGGAGTTTATTGTATTTGAAGCCCATATATGCGCACCTGCACTTAACATGTGTCACTAAGAGCCCGTTTGGGGGAGTTTCAGATTTTAGATAATAGATTTTGAAGAATTGATTATTGGGGAATGGATTATGAAGAATAGAATCAATTTGTTATTTGGGTATTTGGTAAAAATTATATAGAAGTGATTCTAACTAATTGTATATATTGAGTAATGTGTAAGTGGTGGGTCCAGGGCTAATTGTAAAAAGCCAAACGGATTTTCAAAAACTAGTTTTTTTAGCTTCTCTAAACCATGGTTTTTCTTGTGGGCCCCATTACAAATCTCTATTTTGAAAAATGCAATCAAACACCTCAAAAGCTAGTTTCACACTTCTCCATACACCAAAACCATGGTTTGGGTGGGGCAAATGTCCCCCCCAAACGGAGTTTTGCTTCTCTAAAGCTGGTTTTTTTAGCTTTTCTAATCTTGGTTTTGCTTGTGGACTCCACTACAAAACTCCATTTTGAAAAATGCAACCACACACCTCAAAAGCTGGTTTCACAATTTCCCATGCACCAAAACCATAGTTTGGGTGGGGCCCCCAAACGGGTTCTGAATCCATGTAACACACAAATTTAACCAACCATTGTGTCCCTGCCCATCATCCCATGAAAACAAGAGCCAAGTTCAGCAAGCCCAAGCTCACATAATTCGAGATTGGACCAATCTAGAAAGCCAAAGGGACCCATGTTTGGTTTCTCACACATCTAGAAACCCACTCTCTAATGGCTTCTCCGATTAGTGATCAGTTTATCAAATACAGAAAAAGGGACCCATGTTTTCTCAAATAAGAGAAAAGTCGTTCAATGTGGTGGTGGAGGATAGCGAGAATGGAGAGTTTTTCCAAATCATATAAAGAGGCTTCAGTGTGGTTAGGAGACCGTGGGTTCTGGAGGTGGTGTCGAAGGGGAAAAGGAGAATGGTGTTCCCGGTTGATCTTCAAGAGAGGAATAGAAGCATGTGATTATGGAGAGAGTCAAATAGCAAGGGAAATTTTATAAAGGTGGGAGGTAGGTTAGGAAGAGGGATTCGACATATTTTCTTGCCTTAAGATGATTCCAAAGAGGGATGGTGGGCGGTGGCCCAAGGTTTCAGATCCTTGGGGTTGTCCAAACCCAAAAGGAATAGAAAGAATAGGGGTACGTTTCTTGAAGTGTCAAAATTTGAGAGGTGGCCGTCCGATCCAATTCTGGTGCAGGTGAGCCCATAAGCAGAATGGGAGGATGAGCGAGTGACTCCTATTTGAGAAAACATGGGTCCCTTTATCGGTATTTGATAAACTGATCATTGAACCCCCATGTTTGAATTTTAGATGTTCTGAAGGCCCTTTCCCTTATAACCATTTCCCCTCCGAGTTGCTGAGGATCCTCCTTCAATGCTGCGCCTTCATTCCAAAACAGACCACTCATTTCATCCTTCGCAGCAAATTGTTGAAAAACCTCTTTGCAGAAGCTGCTCTCCAGATATTGAAGGAACTCACACACTCATCCAGATTACTACTTTGATCAGATTCGAGCCACTCAGATTGCCGGTTGTTTCCATCCTCATCCTCCACTAGCAACGCCGACTGCTCTTAAGTTCCTCAACCCTTGGCTATCGACTCTTCTTCGATCGCCTTCATCCTCAACAGCTTGAACTGCAACTCCATTCTCTGTGGCATCCCTATCCCCTTTCTCACCATGGCAATCACCCATCACTCTTGTGAAGAGTACGTTGGGTAACCTTCCAACTTACTTCATGTCTTTATTTCCTATTCTAGTGACCGCTAGCAGAAGGTTGGAAAAAATTCAAAGGCATTTTCTGTAGTGTCATGAGGATGACATTAGAAAGTTGCATTTGGTAAGTTGGGATAAGGTGAGGAATCCAGTTTTTGAGGGTGGGTTAGGGGTAAAGAATCTGAAAATGTTCAATAAGGCATTTCTTGGAATTGGAAAATGGTTGTGGAGATTTGTAGGGGAAGAGAGGGAGTTGTGGAGAGAGGTTATAGCTACTAAGTATATGTGTGAGGAGGGGGTAGGGGTTGGTTTTCGGGTAGGGTGGAAGGGCCTTCAGGGCTGTGGGGAGCCATTCAAGTGGAGGGAGTTTTGGGATCGGGTAAGGTTTGATGTCAAAATGGGGTCTCGGGTGAAATTTTGGGAGGATGCTTGTTGTGGGGATGCGTTATTGAGGGTGAAATTTCCTTCCTTATTTAGTTTGGCTTGCAATAAAGGGGCTTGGGTGAGGGAATGCTATGAGAAGGTGGGGATAAGTTAGTATGGAGTCTTAGGTTTAGGAGAGATTTCTTTGATTGGGAAATGGAGGAGGTGGGGCTTTTTCTAATGCACATTATGAGATTCCGGACAAGGGAGGGAAGGGAGGACATAATGGTCTGGAAGCCGACAAAGAAGACTTTCACAGTCCAATTGTTTCACAGAAGCATGGCAGGCTTGGGCATTAGGCAATTTCCTTGGAAGCTTATTTGGCATCCAGAGGCCCCTTCCAAAGCAGCCTCTTTTTGTTTGAAAGGCTTCTTGGAAGGCCATCTTGACTGCGTAATATGAGGGAAAGAGGTTTTTAGTTGGCGAATAGATGCTACTTATGTAAGAGAAAAGAAAAGGGGGTCAATCATTTGCTAATTCACTGCTCTAGGGATCGTGATTGCTAGGGTATGGTGTTAGCCATTTTTGGGTTCACTTGGGTGATGCTGGAGTCGGTCAAGGAGGTTTTGTTGGCTTGGTCAGGTTGCAAGATTAGGAAAGATGCCAAGAAAGTTTGGAGGTTGGTGCCTATTTGCCTTATGTGGTGCATTTGGAAAGAGAGAAATAGGCACATTTTTTAAAGAGTTCATTACATCTTTTAAAGATAGTTTTTTGCGTATGTTATTTTTTTGGGCTAAGAGGCTTTTCCTTTAAATTCTATTTCTATAGTTGATTTTTTGGGGTCGCTAAGACCGTTGTAAAGTTAACGTACGTTGTATTTTTGGGTTTGCCCCCTTGGGCACCATTCATAATATTATCTTTACTTACCAAAAAAAAAAAACACTCTAAATAGCTACAACTAGATCTTTTCAAGAGCTAACGGCCCATAGTTAAAAATATCATCTTTTTTTCTTGGAAGTTCTAATCTACTCAAAGGTGTCATTTCGAGCTTCCCATCTGATATTTATTGTTTTCGTCTTTAAAGATAATATGTACTCATATATGAGTTGGTCTCGAATATCATGACGACAGGAGTTCTTAAAAGTACCAATTTATTTTTTCTCCCTCATGTAAATCATATAACCCATTGAAGTGTCACCTATTAAAAAAAAAAAAGTTATTAAAATCAGGATCCTATGTTGGATCGTTTTAGGAGTTCACAGGATCGGATCGGATCGGATCGTAGGATTGAATTGAGGATTGTAAGATCCTACAAAATTCTAAAAACATGACCAAGTATAGACGTAAAAAGTAAAGAGCTATTAAAAATCAATAGTAAACACTAAACAAGCCTAAAATTAATAAATAATGTACAGTATTGTGACACCATATGAAAGGGTATGTATCTACAATTTTCTATTAGTATTTGCTTATGAAATAAAACTTTTATAATTCCAAATCCAAAATACCATATTAATGTTTTACAGAAATAAACTTAAAAAATACACTAAATAACTACAGTCGTGCAACCTGTGCAATTTTTATACAATCCGGATTGATTTAGCCATATTGGATCGTATAAGGGTCGGCCAAATATTTTATCATGGTTAACCATGATAAAAAAATTTATCTTGCTACTCACGAATACTTTCATATTTTCAGTCTGCAATGCATTGCTTACCACGGGTTGTCCAACTACCTAACAAATTTAGAACTTTGAAAAGCTGAAGATACACTCCTTCAGAGAGATTGGGCAATTCCACCTTCCAATTAAAGGATTCTCAAGTTTGTCCTTTCGCCCAACACAAGAAATCTAGCTGATATTGGCCATTATTAGAGAGAGAGAGAGAGAGAGAGAGAGAGAGAGAGAGAGAGAGAGAGAGAGAAGAAAGAGATAGAGAGAGAAGAGAATTTCATCCCCATGGTGTGGCTTTGACTGCAATTTGTCAGTCATTAGCTACTACATCTGCATTTATCAAAATTGATATTCAAACTTAGATGATCATCACAGCAAGTGTTTCCACCTATATCAACTACAACACTTCCAGCTTACCCAAAAAAAAACTATAACACTTCCAAAACAGTCCATTGGCTAAATAGTTAAAAGTTTCATTTCATGGACAAGTTTCAAAATGTGCTGAAGACATAATGAAAATGATTCATATGTGCACCAAAACTCGTGAGAATATTAATAAAGCTTCTTTAAAAGCAAATAACAAGAATCAATCTGAAAAAACCACAGCCCTTGCCCCTCCCCTCCTGAACCCCCCACTTTGACATAGAAATCTTATATTTTTCAAGTTCAAGACTATTAATCAGTCTTGTAGATATCTACAGCAGTGCATTTCAACAGAAAAATTTCTTACCATTAAGCATATAAAATGGATTCATTTATTGTTTCATTGCGATCTTATTTCTATTGGGCATGTACAAAAAATTGTCCATAATCACCAAAGTAAAAGAATCAGTAAGTAATCAGATACAGAAATATGAAGGCCATCCAACAATATTCCATAATCACCAAAGTAAAAGTATCAGTAACATTAAATAAATTAATTACCAGTCTTAATGCAACACCCCCTCGCTTTTTCTCGGAATTAAAAGGAGAAACATGGAAAAGTGTAGATGCTGATCTGATAACATCAAACTTCATTCCCAACTACAACATAAAATATAAAAGATCAATCAATTTCACAATTTAAAAAACAAAAGTAAACAATAAAATCTACAAAGAAGGGTACCTCGACTCCCCAGCCAAGGATGGCCCGTTCTGTAGGAGATCCAGAAACCTCTATGCCTCCACCACCCTATCAATACAGACAAAAGCAAAGACAGATTCTGCTGGTTAGTTGCTGATCAAACAAAATTCTTATGAATAATAGACAAACAACAAATCTGTAGAACCACACAAGAATCTATTAGCGGATGAGACAAGGAACAAAATCCTCAAGAATCAAAATTAGAATTTTTCCCATGAAAGTACTACAACAGTGAAAACAAAATCAAACAGATGAGTGCAATAGAGACACAATCAAATACGATACGACTGTCAGTGCATGTTCAGCATCAAGAAAACTTTATGGACGCCACAAGAAAGGATAATTAGAATTCTTTTCTCAAGTTCTACTAGACACAACCAAAGAAGTTGATCCTTACAAAATAGTACTTCTATTAACATCCAAACACGCTCGTTATATTGGCTGAGCATGTAAGGAAACTATAAAAAAAAAAAAAACTGGTAATATGGTATCACACACTAGAATCTGTTTAAAGAAGTGCCAACTCAAAAATCTTAACCACCCCCTTAGCATATTGATGTTGAACCATGTTTGTGTGTGTGTGTATGTGAGAGAGAGAGAGAGAGAGTACCTTAGCAGGAAAAACACTGCCAGTGGTATTCTGTGCAATGCCCTCATTTAGGAGAGAGGAAACCACTGCATCCAACTGTGAGACATCTTCAGGTGGATCGATCTTCTTTCTCCCAACATAAGCCTCAACTACCGTCATCTGTGGCAGGAAATAATTTCATAGCAATTCAAAATATGATATATCGAAGCTCTCAACAAACTGGTAACAAGTAGTGCAGATAATGAAGAAACTTCGAATAAACAAAGTCCAAAAAAAAGCCTAAAGACTTCAAAAATACACTTTCCATGGCAGAAAAGAAAAGGAAAACAATACAGTAAGAATGTTCTAATTGAAAGAAGCAAATAATAGTGCTTGAAATAAAAACAACCCACCTGATTCAAGGTCAACGTTCCAGTTTTATCACTGCAAATAGTTGTTGCAGAGCCCATAGTTTCACAAGCTGATAGCCTACGCACCTGCATGCCCAGTGCAAAACAACTTTACATACAATTACCATAAGGTCTTGCAGAGCTACAATTTTGAGATAGATGCTAAGGAACAACAAATTTTAAGGAATAAATAATGATGATACGTACCAAGGCCTTGTCTGCCATCATTTTTCTCATTGAGTATGCTAGGCTGTCACAGAATTCAAGATATTAAAGAGTATTGGAGATAACGACGCAAAAAGATATAGCATTGGCTTCCATAACAAGCAAAAGTCCCAACCATACTTACGTCAAGGTAACAGCCAAAGGAAGCCCTTCAGGAACAGCAACAACCACAATTGTGACCTAAATAGTTCAGCGATTTGTAAAGAAATAAGAATGATATACATATGATAAACATATAGGAAAACAGCACTTACTGCAATGGTAACAATTTTTACGGCTGAATCAACAGCATCCCCAATACTGGTCTTCCCACGGACAAATTGGACACTTCCATCAGAGTTTTTGGTATGCCCAGTAAAATATCTGGGAAATTTTGAATCAGAATGTAACAAGATTAGATTATAGAACATGACATGACTTATTACTAATATATAATTTACCTCGACAAAAGGATAGCCAGCACAAAAAGAGCTACTGCAAGCCCAACTATGCCAATAAAAGTTGCAACCCCATTCAAGCGTACCTATCACAGGTCATTCAAAGACAACATTATGATGTAATCAATAAATTTAAATACTGATTATGAAAAGCAGTATCATTAAAATTAAAAATTAAAAAAACCTGCAAGGGGGTTTCTTCACCAGTATCCTCTGCGATGCTCGCCATCAACAATCCCCATTCAGTATTGATTCCGACGCCAGTAACCTATAGATAGCAAAAAAATTGATAAATACTCTTGGTGAAAGTGGTGTAAAAATTGATTATATTCTCATTATAGAAACAGCAGAAGGAACTGAAATCTTGCTATGTAAAAAGATTAGGTATAATATAACGATAATTTGACAATCTTTTAAAATACAAAAAAAAATAAAAAAATGCCAAACTAATTATTCACCTCTGTGAATAGCAAAGGGGATTTTCATCAGGACCAACATAAACTAACAAGACATGATCAATAATATGAGAATGTCTTATTCTTGCAAACATAATTATAATCTATGAATATAGAAAGAGGGAATTCGACAATGAAAAACAACTATCAGAACTGCAGTAAAATATTCCTCATGACAGGAATCATCTTTCCAATATTAACTACAGCTTGGTTTCAGATTCAGAGGAAAACATTTATGAATCATATGCTCAAAAATTCAAAATGTTGCTTCAAATCAGAGGCAGTCCATTTCTCTGTGATTGCCATCACCACTAGCATAATGATCAAACTACCATGCGAATGCACATGATGCTTTAACTTATAACAACATCAGATCTTTCACACGTCAGGTAAAATAAAATAACAAATATATTTTACCAGCATAGTTCCAGCACCATCTGCAATCTTGCAACCAGACATAAAAAATGGTGATTTCTGATCCTTGTGAACCTATAAAGTAACATTATACTTGAGAAAAGTAGGATCAATATTCTAAAAAAAATACTTCACAATAAGATCTAACCAGCTTACAATCTTGCTTTCCCCAGTCATGCTAGATTCATCAATTGCAAGAGAATGACCGGTAACTAAGATTCCATCAGCAGGGACCTGGGTAAAAATGCAAGATAACAACCTACATTAACAAAATAAACTGCAGGTCAAACAAATCAAACTTACCTATTAAACTACACTCACCTGATCACCTATCTTAAGTGGTACAACATCACCAACAACAATATCATATATTGAAACCTTTTCTCTTCTACCATCTCTAACAACCTGCTCAATGTCCAGACAAATATATCAATGCAGCATCCCAAGATTAAAGAACAAAACAATAATATGAATGTTCTATGTTGTGGTTGCACACACCTCCAAATTTATATTTCGCTTTTCTTCATTTAAATTTTGAAACTGTAGGGACTGTCGATAATCACTGAATGCTGTAAAAAAAAATATGAATTAGACAAATATATATACCACGAGTATAAAGTAAAAAACCAATTATCATCATACTTAGTTATCGGGAAAAAACAAAAACAATATTCATCTCATCAAAGGCCATAATCAGCAAGGTCACCCAATTTGTCAAATCATAGGAATAGTATAACAAGATGCATGAAGGCGGGGAGCAGATGTGGCCCTGAGTGTAGGGCAGGGAAGCATTCGCCTTTTAAAAGGCCCAAAGTTATCAAAAAGCTAAGTGATAGAACTTTTCTGAAATTGAACAAAGAAGTAATTCAGAACTTTATCATTCTGCACTAATCATATATTAATAGTATAGATAAAATATCATACTTAATCTTTTCTAAGAAACTAATTATCCAACAGAAGAAAATATAATAATATTAATTGAATGCAAGGTCAAACTTGTTCTGTGAAAGTTAAAGGTTCTAACTCAGTGAATCAAATTTCGTAAAAGCGAACCACAGGCGTCATAATCTCCTTAGATTCCACAGTTTTAGAGAAATAACATTAAATCCTGAAACTAAGGTCACAGCACAAAATAGAGATAAAGTGAACACAAACAACTTAAAACGAAAGAGTGTTAAGACAACCAATAACCCAAACTTAAGTTATTAGGTAATGAGCCTAACAATATGTACCAGGCTCTCACACCCACCTTCATAATCCCACACTAAGAGAGGCAGACAGACAGAACAAATGGTGTGCAAACACACAAACAACATAGGGAGAAAAATGTATATGAATGATTTGAACTCAAGACCTCACAAAACCCAAAGCTCCTATAGTTCTGATACCACTAAGAAAACCATTTGCCCTAAAATCTAGAGCTATTAAGGAATGGATCCAACAATGAACATCGCACTCTCACAGTTTGCATGTTTACCAACCTGATAGATCATAATAAATGTGCAGTCCAAAACTAGTTTATTTAATACCCCTGGAAGCCAGAAAGTTTATGATGCTGAACTAGTAGCAGATGTTATGGAATTCACTTCTATACAATGCATTCTAAGAAAATGACCCCCCCCCCCCCCCCCAAACAAAAACACCCTGTTGCCATTCTGAACTTGCATGAGAAAAAAAAATTTACTAATAGACATATCTAACGAAATAGAAATTAACTACAGTATATAAAGTCCCTGTATTTACACAGGTTTGCATAAAAGTCACAAGGTAACCTAATTATCACAAAACATCTACGGCAGATCTGCAACAAAACCGATATTCGCATTATTTCATGACTTGCATGAACCATAACTAAATATTCAACCACAGAACCTTGATCCACAATTACATTGTGCTTCTTACTACACTAGAGCACGAGATCACATCTGAGAAAGTATAATACATAAATAACAAGCCCTAACATATAAGTAGATAACCAACCTACTCAGCATCTTCGTAAGTGAAAATCTCTAACCGATCAAAAAACTGTAATAACAAGAAACCTTTCTGGTACCTCAAAACATTTCAAACTACTTCTAGACAAGCATTGACATCATGTATTGATACTTCAAAGACATGATCAATAAGAGAGGATGTAAAAGAAAATGAAGAGACTATGCATTCACATAATGAGGAAAAGAGTATTACAACTTGAGAGATTTTAGACAAGAGTAAGATATCTAAAATACACTCATAACCAAATATATTCTAACTTATACATATATATATGACGGATGGAGACTTAAGAAACCTGGAACCACGGCTTCAAGTTCCAAAACTACAAAATTTACGACAGGAATTTAAAAGCATATAATAAGTGTGCAAACATGAGTACAACACTGGGTCGGGGGGAGAGACTTGACTAATAACATGAGATAAGGGTTTCAACAGCTCGGACTTAGTCTGGATCGGGCTATACTTGAATTTGAATTCAAGTGTAGACATCAATATCCATGTTCAAATCCAATACCAATGGATTTTAATTAATTTTATGAACTTCAAATTCATTATAAATTCAAATAGAATCCAAATAAATGTAGTAAGTACATGCATTTTAAAATCTAAATTAATTTACTATACTATGATATTTGATAAAATCATAATATTATCCTTAAAATTTGTATGTATATATAAAATATTATGCATAATATTTTTAATTGGATTTAAATCTTAATAAGACTAGATCTGCGTAATACTGAATTTGATTCAATTAAAATCAGATCTTGCAATTCATTTTGATTTGGACCATCAGATCTCATTCGGTTCTGTAATCAAAACATGATCAAATTAAAAGAAGATCTTGATCCAACCTCATAACAGCCCTAACATGAGTATAATATAGTGAACCACACCTCAGTTTTTTTAACCTAAAATAAATGGAAGTCTCAAGACTCCAGGATCTCACAATTTATCAAACTTGTTCAATAGTTCCTTGCTTCTTCCTGAAATTCATAGTAAACTGAAGGCAAACTTTAATTCCAGCCATGGGTGCAGAATTGTAGAGTCATCAACCCGACTTTAGTTGAGTCAAATTGGGCTCAGCTATTTCAAAATCAAGTAGTTTTATGTTAAAATAGTTAATAGATGTGTGCGTCAAACTGTGTAGGAATGTACTTTTACACGAATCATTTCCTTGGCAAGTGATACTATATCACACTATCCTATAAGAAAACAAAGCAGGACAAAATTATAGTAAAAAAAAAAATTGTTAAACGGGACTACACATCTGACAAAATGGAGAATCAAATCATATTTCACTCCAAACCTAAGATCCTGCAAAAATCATTAATATTATCATACCAAAAAGAAGATAAAACACCCCCCCCCCCCCCAAATGAAGTCAGGATGGAGCAAACCTCACACAATATGCAAATGGAAATAACTGCCAAATTTAACAACTAATTCAGACATAAATGATTATAAGAACAAATATTATTTAAAACCATGTATGGAATTCAGTATAATTGGACTTAATTTCTCTCAAGAATATATATATATATGAAGTTGAACTAGCACTTTTTTTTTTTTATAGGTAAGTGGCCCTTGGGGTGAGATACATGAACTAGTACATAAAAACGTAAGTAAAAAATAACACCAAAATGTGAAACAATATAAATTCCAGGCCTTACACCACAGAGTGTAGATGTTGATTAAAAACATTGACAGGGTATGGGACTAAGTTACCATAAAAAGTGAAAGTTCTACTCCAAACCAACTAGACTGAAGAGTTTTCCAAATGTGCATTTAGCATGCCAGTATATACCAACGATTTTATAGTTTAGGATATACACACATCTGACTCACACAAGTTTAAGATACCCTAAACCCCAAGAATAGTCAAGTTCTCAATATTAAACAAATCGAACATATATTCGATTAGAAAACAACCAAGAAGATTAGTGGGATGCTTTGGGGTAGGGATGTAATGCAGCCCTAGGTTACTTAAATTGCCGTAGATAATGGAAAACTCTATTTGAGGCAAACTTTGATTACCCATCAATTTAGCATGCATCAACCAAACAGTAACAGAGGAATAACATCAAGATATTTGCTGAATAAACTTTAATATATAAGGCTTAATAAACCACAAGTACTGTCAATACCATAATAAAGCTCACGTAATCACAATTAAAATTATGAAACTAAATTGAATGAACACAAATGAGCAATGGAGAACAAGGATTAGACTCTAATGTTTATATGGGAGATCTGAAATTATGAAACTCATGCACCACTTGCCTCAAAGATTGTCACGGTTAATGGAAAAAGGAGAAAGAGATGTACGGGCAAGGATCAAACTTTCGTGTCATAGTGTTGTTTCGATCACCCAGAAAACGAAAACATTTCAAAAACATTTTGAAAACACAATGAAAATAATGAAAAATTAAAATACGTTGAAACACTTGAAACATAAATTAAAATTATGAAACTCATGCACCACTTGCCTCAAAGATTGTCACGGTTAATGGAAAAAGGAGAAAGAGATGTACGGGCAAGGATCAAACTTTCGTGTCATAGTGTTGTTTCGATCACCCAGAAAACGAAAACATTTCAAAAACATTTTGAAAACACAATGAAAATAATGAAAAATTAAAATTCGTTGAAACACTTGGAAACATAAATTAAAATATATGAATGTGTTAAAATAAATATTATAATTAACTAATTGAAAATTTTGATAGATACACATCCATCCACACAAGAAGATGTTAGGGTGAAATTGAGAAATCAATGTAAATGTAATTTAATCATTAACACCAAATAAGTCTTGTTAAAAAGTAGTATAAAAAAAATTTAGAGCTCATTTTTTATGCAATGTGAAATTATTATATATTTTTTTATAAAATATGTGAAATTATTATAACTGAATATAAACTATAACATAGTATAGATATACTTTGTAATATACACGAATTAGACAATTTGACACAAGTTATATATAAAATAATAATTAAGTACAACAAATAGCAAGGTAAGCCTACTATAATTAGTAACTGAGTATTAAAATAAATTACTCATCTACTTTTTCATTTTTCACTACTACTTTTTTTAATCTACTATTTTTGGAAAAAAAATAAAAGTCGAGATATCTTCTTGTAATTTTAGGTCTTAATCTTTCAATTTCCTCTTCCATTAAAGTTAAAAATGAATATTATTTTTTACCAACTTTTAGAATTATTATCAATACAAAAGAAGTGTTTCTACTGTTTCGACTAGTTTCGGTATATTTTCACGAAAACAAAGTATGTTTTGATGGAAACAACTTTATTTCCAAGAAAACATGTGAATTTCAGTATTCCACTTGTGTTTCGTTTTGTTTCCCTTCGGTCTACTAAGAAATGGATTTTTGATGGAAAAGAAATGAAATTTTGATCATTATGTAAGGAAAAAGTGAACAGGTTTGAGGAAAGGTGAAAGCAAGGTTAAACTTATTGGGACTATAGAATGGGCATCCACGAATATGAAACATGAAACGAGTAACAATCGATGCCTTGAAGCTTCTAGGCATGAACAACCACGAGAGAGAAGAACATAGAGAGAATGAGTAGAAGAAGAAGAAAAACCTGACAAGAAGAGAAGTAGGGTGAGATGCAGCAGCCGCCACCTAGTTTTTCCAAATTTCCAATACCCTCTCACACGTTAGACTTGCATGTTATAGACTAGATCCTAACCCAATATATCCCTTGCTTATTGTCAAGATTCCATTCATTCCAAGCAGGCATGTCACTTAAGTTGACATGTGCATCACATGTGATTACTTAAGTTGTTGAAGGAGGATTTGAAGAAATGGAATCGGGACGAGTTAGGCAATTTGAGGTTGAGGAAAGATTTGGTGTTGGAAAAGATTCACTTCATTAATCCGAAGGAGCACAAGAATCCATTGGAGGAGCAGGAGAGATCAAACAGGGAGGGACTGAAAGGGGAACTTCATAAGCTTCTGAAGATGGAGGATCTTGGCGGCAGAAATCTCGCATTTTATGGGATTGAACTTCATAAGCTTTGAGAAGGCGATAATAACCCACAGTTCTTTCACGGGATGGAAAATGCTCATAGAAGGAAAAACTATATCAGTACTGTAATCGAAGAGGTTGGAAGGGTGGATGATAGAAGGGATGGTATAGTGGATTTTTATAAGAGACAATATTCTGACACTCGTAATTGGACGACCGGATTGGAAGGTATGGACTTCGAGACTCTTTCAGAGGGGCAGAGGCATTTTTTGGAGAGACCTTTCACGGAGGAGGAGATTGTGGAGGCATTGAGTACTTGCGACAGCAATAAAGCTCCACAACCAAACAGCTTTACTATGGCTTTTTTCAAGCATTGTTGGAAGGTGATTAGAAGGGATGTGGTGGCAATGTTATCTGCCTTTTATGCGAGTGCTTTCTTCGCAAAAAGCTTGAATGCTTCCTACATTGCTTTGATTGCTAAATGGAAGGGGCTGAGAATATGAAGGACTTTAGGCCCATTAGTTTGGTGGGTAGTGTGTACAAGTTAGTGTAAAAATTTCTTGCATTACAGCAAAGAGGGGTTATGGATCAAATTATTTATGGAAGTCAGAATGCTTTTGTGGGGCAAAGACAGATCCTGGATGCATGCTTGATAGCTAATGAATGTGTGGATGCCAAGAAGAAAAGCAACAAACCGGGTTTGATGTGTAAGATATTGAGAAGACTTATGACCACGTTAATTGGGACTTTCTTACGTTTGTGTTTGGTAAGATGGGGTTTGGTAAGAAGTGGAGGCAATGGATTTATTTTGTATCTCATAAGGTTTCCTTTTTAGTATTGGTGAATGGTTTACCTATAGGGTTCCTTCAATTGACATAGGGATTGAGGAAGGAGACCATTTATCTCCTTTCCTCTCCATGATGGTGATGGAGATGGAGGCTCTTAGTAGAATGTTGAATAGAGCAGTTGATATGGGATTGATAAAGGGTTACAGTGTGGAAGACGATCGAGGAGGGTGTTTGGAGATGTCCCATCTTCTTTTTGCAAATGATACCTTGATTTTGTGTGAAGCTAGAAGGAGGGATCTCAGATTTCTTCGATGTGTTCTAGTGTGTTTTGAGGGAATTTCAGGGATGAAGATCAATCTTAGTAAGAGTGAGATTATTCTAGTTGGGAATGTAGAAGAAGTGGAGGAGTTAGCTTGGGAGTTTGGTTGTAAGGTGGGCACTCATTCAACAGTGTACTTGGGGTTGCCTTTAGGAGCCATGTCTAGATCCGTAGTAGTGGGATGTGGTGGTGGAGAGATTTTAGCACAAACTGGCATGTTGGAAGCGGCAGTATCTTTCTAAGGGGGGTCAAGTTACTCTTATCAAGCGTGCGGGCCAATTTATGTGATGTCATTATTTCCAATACCTGCTTCCGTGGGACAAAAATTGGAGAAGTTACAGCGGGACTTTCTTTGGGAAGGCAATGATGGGGAGAGGAAGATGCATCTTGTGAAATGGGATAAGTTGAAACGCAAAGGAGGGTGCTTTGGGAATTAAAGATACCAAGATCTTCAATAGAGCATTGTTGGGTAAGTGGTTGTGGAGATATGTTGCAAAAGAGCGAGCAGTGTAGGAGGGAGAGTTCTTGTCGTTAAGTATGGTGAGGAGAGGGGGGTGGTTTTCTAATGATATTCTAGAGGTTTATGGGTGTGTGTGGAAAGCTATTCAAAAGGGGAGGGCTGATTTTAAAATTTTAGTAAGCTTTGAGGTGGGTGAGGGAGTTAAGGCGCGATTGTGGGATAAAAATGTTGGTGTGGTGAAATGAAGCTTAAAGATAAATTTCCAGCCTTGTACGCTATTGCTTTCAGCAAGAACGCAGGTGGTGGCAGATTGGGTTGATGTTGTTGGTGGAGAGGTGTTTTGGAGTCCTTGTTTTCGTAGGAATTTGCATGATTGGGAAATAGGGGAGACGGAGGAGTTAATGACCTTGTTGAGTGGGTATGGGGTGAGGAGAGAGAGGGAGGATGCTATGATATGGCGGATTGCAAAGCAAAAGAAGTTCACGGTTTAGTCTTTTATCATCTCTTGATTGGGAAGAAGGAAGAGACTTTTCCGAGGAACTTGGTTTGGAAATCTAGAATTCTGAAGAAAGTAGCAGTTTTTTTGTTGGTCGGCAACTTAGGGGATGATTCTTACCTTGGACAACTTGAAGAAAAGGGGATTTCAGCTTCCTAGTAGATGTTGCATGTGTAGCGGGAGGAAGAGAACATAGATCACTTACTTCTTCATTATCCTGTAGCTAGGTATATGTGGAATATGGTGTTATGGTGTTAATGCTCTTTGGTTACGCCAGCCTCTCTAAGGAAGGTGTTCTTGAGTTGGAAAGCTAGTAGGATGCGGAAAGATTTGAATCCCGTATGGAGGATGGCACCATTATGCCTAGTTTGGTGCATTTGGAGGGAGTGAAATAGGTCCATTTTTTAAGATAAGAGATTTCTTTGTGGAGTCTTAAAGATTCTTTTTTTGCATTTATGGCTTTTTTGGTGTAAAGATGAATATTCTATGACATTAGATACTTTTCTTTCTTTTTTGGGGGAGTTAGGGTCTGAATTTTTGTGGCCCCTCCCTTCTTCTTTTTGTAAATGGGTTAGCTCCTCAGGCTATCTTTTAATAATATATCTTACACTTTACTGATCCCAAAAAAAAAAAAAAACAGTTCATACCTTCCTTCCGCAACATCAGAAAGCAGTACAGCTCTATTGCCAACTGCTTAAAGCAAGGAAAGGTGTAAAAAAATAAATTGACTGGAAATCAAATAGAATAGAATAGCATCAGGTCTTACTCCATCAATCAAAGACAAGACCACTCTTTATTTTGAAACTGATTTAAAACATTTTAACAGATTAACCCATAAAACTTACACCAGTGCAATTTCCTTACAATGTAGATGGTGTACAATGCACCCATACAAACTTACACCAGTGCAAGTTCCTTACAGAGTAGATGGTGTACAATGTGTGCATTCCCGATTAGTGTCCATAGAACTCTTTTTTCTGGGTTGTATGTACACTGCTCACCGCCATAATTACTGAACTGGAAACTTATGTAGCAATACCTTGAAAGTAAATAAACTATACACTACTACAGATCTAATAGTTAAACCTGTTAAACAACCAGTAGCTCCAGATGCTTAAGTTGTTAGAGAAGGCCAGCAATATATATCAAGCTCTCAACACTCCCCCTCACGTGCGGCCCCAAACTCGCACGTAGGAGAGACAAAGAAATCACATACAAATGCGAAGTAAAAGAGAATGCAAATACAAACGGGGAATAAATACAAATGGAGAGACTTGAACCCAAGACCTCCCATAACTAATACCATGTTAAACAACCAATTAATCCAAAAATTTAAGTTGTTAGAGAATGGGCCAACAATGTATATCAAGCTCTTAACAAAACCAAAATCATTACAATAGCTATTAAACATAAACATGATAATCAATATCATTACAATAGCTATTAAACCTAAACATGATAATCAATCAGATACCCAACAAAATTCATTATAAATCCCATGCCAGAATCTACCAGCTAGAAAGAGAACTAATTTTAACTGCAGATAACTTAGCAATGTCACTTTTACTATAGGAGCTAACTGCTCAATGTTTAGGAGCCTCTATTTTCCTTTAGGAATAAAAAACTAAGGAGCCTTTACGTATTGCTTTCATCTTCAGATGAATCTATGTATCAGAACAAGAAATAAAATGCTTGCTTAGGTACTAAGTGTTAGATCACCAATTGCTCCAAATGTTTAAGTTGTTAGAGAATGGGCCAACAATGTATATCAAGCTCTCAACACTCCCCCTAATGTGCAACCAGACTCGCACCTGGAGAAGCAAACAAATCAAAGACAAATACAAAGTAGAAGAGATTGCAAATGCAAACGGTGAATAAATGCAAACAGAGAGACTTGAACCCAAGACTTCTCACAACCAAGGCTTTGATACAATGTTAAGTAACCAATTGCTCCAAAAGCTTAAGCTATCATAGAATGGGCCAACAATGTATATCAAGCTCTCAACACTAAGGTCTGTGGATTACCACATAGTTCATTTGAAGATATGAGTGATCATAAGAACCCCAACTTCAAGCAAACTAAAAACCAATATAAAATATCACTAAAACAGCTAACACTCAAACTAATACATTGATAATCATATCAATATAGTTCACCATTACCAAAGTACTTTAACAAAGTAGAGAACACCAGGTCAATCACATGCACTCTTATTTTCTACTTTAAGAAGAGATTAGGATCCAAGAAAATGGGTAAAAAATAATATATATATATATATAGCACATATATGTATGTATGGAAACTTAAAAAAACCATTCCAACCCCAATCCCATTGAAGATTCAAAATTTTCTTTTTAATTCCTATGCAATCAATTGGGCTTTTAACAGGAATAATAATTATGGCATCAAATCCATTACCTGTAGTAAATATAACAAGAAGAACAGCAAAGGCAATGCTTCCCCCATCATACCAACCTTCTTTGAGACCCTGTCAAAATAAAAGAAAAAAGGTACAAAACCTTAATACAACAAAGGGCCAAGAAAATCACAAATGTATGGATAAACACTAATTTAAGAACCACACGGCATGGGTGGGCGCACACACCCAATTGGAGGTAACAAAAAAAGGTGACTATCCAGGCTCTAAATATACCAAAAGACAGATATTTCTTGTTATATTTCATTTTGCATTGACAAGGGATCCAGAAGCGTTAACTCCTTTTGGTGCACACATGGTTTTAGGCATTACCTGATAGATATCAATATATATAGTGGCAATCTAGATATATACCCTAAAATTGAATGACTCGTGAAGCATGATGTGTCAGTCAAAATTTATGAGTATTAAGCACCTCTGATACATATAAGAACTGCTGATTCATATCACCCCCTGACCATATCCAAAGCACTCCAAAATCAAATTTCAGATGTCAATTGGTGAATTTGGGCCTCCAATGTGAAGAGGGAATCTTGTAGAATTTGTGCTATGCAATCAACCGTGGGAAGAAAGCTAGAGCTTTTGAGGATGAGAAGACAAAAGCGACAATACTAATATTATCATAAGACCAAGCTCACCTCTGTCTTTATTCCTAGTGCCAATGATGCTGCCGCTGCTATCATCAAGATAATAAGGGTTAAATCTTGCCAAGCCTCCCAAAGGAACCTCTGTAAGAAAAAAGCACACCAATGAATAGAAGTCATAGCAAACGATCCCAACAAAAGATAATAACTCTAAAATATCACCCAAAAGATAAATATAATATACCAAGAAACTCCGCCCTTTTTTCGTAGGATATGTATTTGATCCAAAAGCATTTCTTCGCTTTGCTAAATCACCATCGTCCCCAATAATTCCAGTCTCCATATTAGTTTTTAACAAATCTGATAACCCTTTAACCTGTTGCATAGGATGACTGCTATATGTTTACTATATATATGACCAAACAAGACAATAAAAGAAAAAGGAGTTCATAATTGACTTGCCCCTCCATATTGTTGTAGTGCAGATAAATTATGATCCCTGGTCATTGAAGCGAGTTGTTCCAGTCCAACTGCATAATCACCACTAGGAGTTGGAGGTGTCACTGTGGTACCTAGCACTAAATGAACAAACACAAGAATGAGCAACACATAAAACTTAAGTACTTAACCAAAAATAAGTTTATCAACTACTTGTGAAAGGTCCGTATAAATATTTTATTAGAAGATAGTGATAAGATACCAGAGTACCCAGCCCTGGGTGCAATGACGTGCATCAAAACAATTGTGTGGCAGCACAGACACCAAGAGAATATATAACCTCAACTTTGTTCTAAGCATATGAAATCTTGCGAGCTAATGCACCTAAAACACCAATACCTATCAAAGAAAAATAAAGTTTCAAGGCAATATCTTGTGGTATGAAATTTAGTTTTTTTGTTATACATGTTGTCCTCTGATTAAGTAACTCCAAAAACTGCATTATGATTCTGAACACCCAATAAAATCCTATTTTCTGTTACTATCAAAACATAAATTTTTAGCAGCAGCACGAGTTGCTTTGAGTTACGCACGTTCCATCCAAAAGAACACAACTGGTTTTGGAACCCTCATAAGATCTACAAGAAACTATTATGACCAGTGTCCACCTTTCCAGTACCAATGTTAAAACAAATTTACAGACCCCTTTCATATAGCAAACATCAAATATTGCAACGTGATATTACTCCAGATCATCTGCTGCAAATAAAAGGTTCAGATGACCACCAATACCTCTAGCAAGTGAGAGCATTTTATGCAAGAACGGAAAAGGTCATATATGAGGCAAAAACACAAGTACATAAATTGTCCGTAAGTTGCACCACATTCGACAATTCCCCCACCCCACCCAAAAAAAAAAGGCATGCAGTGATCCATCTCTTAACAAAGAGCGGGCCAAATTAGGATGAATCAAACTAGAGACACTCCTAGAAAGATGATTAGATAGAAGGTTCCAGAGGATTAAAAGGAATTTCAATTGATGAAACACTACTCTGTTCAAATTTCCATAAATAACCTCATCAAAGATCTATCTTCCATACGTAGGAAGTTGTGAATGTGAATAGGGATTATGCCTCAGGAACTTATGTGTGGACATATTACATATTAATTCCCGCTATCCACCCACGGTGCAGAAATTATTCCTCTAGCTCCTGTAAAAGATATCATATGGACTGGATTTAAAGGGTCAGTCATCCTAAAATTAGGATTCATTTCTTGTTGCATGGCAGACAAAAGAACCACATTTTGTTTTAGTCATGGTTGGTTTCTTTTTGGAATTGGCACATCATATAGCAGGAAAATGGTAGATGCTAAGCAACACCAATAGACACTGACAATTCTTATTTTCTTCCTCATTTCATCAGACTTCCTTCCTTGTTTCTCCTCCCCTTGTGGATATTTTCTCTAAAATTGGGATTCATTTATATGTGCGTGCGTGCGTGTGTGAGATGCTAATTCATTGTTACTCTCCAAACAAATTCTCTGTTGATTTGCTTATATAAAAGGTATCATTTGCAGCACATATGATGTAAGAGAAAAAACACTTCCATGTCAATTCTAAGAAAAGGGCATTTCACTTAACCCTAAACACAAACCGATTGAAAAAAAAAAAATCCAGAAGTACATACCAATTGCTCGTTGCCCGGCCAATTTGAAAAGCAGTGCTGCCTAATAAAACAAGTAATCAAGAATTAGAAAGGGGCAAAACAATACACACAGGCAAAATGCTCTAACATAGATATCATTACTCTTATGACTTGTGCATGTGCTCTGATCATCCTTCTTCTATGTTCTTTCTCTTCCTCCTTTTTTAAGTCCAAAGTGTACCGGAAACGACGAGAAGCATTAAGCACAAGTGCTGCTTGCTGCAAAGAACCAAAACTCTTTCAGCTCAAATAGGCAAGAAGTATTTGTAGCCTTAAGACCAAAAATTAATCATCCCAACACAATAGATATAATAACAATAACTTCAACATTTACTGTATGAAGGAGAAAAAAAAAAACATAAGTATTTAACTAGGCAAAAAAGGTATTGAGCATAAATGCTAAAATGTTTGTACTGCTCACAAAACTAAAGCATCACGGCCACCAGCATCTATGAAACAAACATCTTCCAACATTTCTTGATAACCAAAAGGTCAAAGTTCTAGAGGCCTACATGACACAGAAAAAATCCATATGACCTTGATAAAAGTATACAACAGGGGACAATAATTTTATCAAGATACTATAACTAAGAAAGAAGAAGTTCAATAACTACTTGTATCTCAAAGTTGGAGTACATGTAGATTCTCAACACAGACTACTTGTATATAAACAAGCACACATCATAATCCAAGTATTGCAATAAATAATTAAAAAAAAAGGCTACAGTGCTCCCAGGTTCAAAAAAGGCCCGCTTTACTCGGTGTTGTAGGTGGGAGTACTACAATGCTCCCAGGTTTACCCCCAGGCAACACAATCAAAGGTTGTGGTTGGTGGGGTAGGTTCATGGGTTATCAAAAAAAAAATTCCAAGTATTGCTAAAATTATGCTCCATAAGGGGAGAAAAGGCAGTGGCCACTCACAAAAAGGTTATATAACTTCAGAAGTGAAATTTGAGACTTTCAACCACCGGGGTATGTTGCTCCTGAAAAGGAACACTTGGTATGCGGTATGAAGAAAGTACTGCATGGCCTGAAACAATTTCCGCAAGCTTAATTTGATTAGTTTAGTATCATTGTACTTCAATATGATTTTCAGCACTCTACTTCTGATCATTCTATGTTCACTTCCTCCTGAAGTGTTAGTTTATATAGATGACATATTATCGGTGGCAATGACTCTAAGGGTATTGCCAACTTAAAGACTTTTTTGATAAAGTAGTTTCACACTAAATACTTGGGTTGTCTATGTTATTTTTTTGGGATTGAGGTAGCCAAATCTAAGGGTGGTATCAATTTGTGACAGTTGAAGTATATATTGGATTTAATCTTTGAGATCGGTACTCTTGATGCTTGTCCAATTTAGACCTTGATAGATTCCACAGTAAAATTAGATGTTGAGAATGGAGAAGTATTTTGAAGACAGGGTGTTATCGGAGGATAGTTGGTAAATTGATTAAACACCATATGTCATTTATGTTGGTATAGTTGGTCAAGATATGCATGCTCTTCGTCATTGCTCGTAATGATTGGCGATTTACGTATGGATATTGGACATTTGTGGATGGTGGTCTTGTTACTTGGTACAATAAAAACAAATTGTTGTAGAGTGCTCTAGTGTTAAGGTTGAGTATCGTACTATGGCCTATACTGCATGTGAGATGTTGTGGATTCGGTCCCTTAAGGCATGGTCTGGGATCACACTGCTGAAAGACTGAGATGTGAGGATTGTAGTGATGACTCTGGTGACAGTGAGGGTAGCTCAGAGACTGGTATGGTGGTGGAGGAATTTGAAGCAAAAGAAGCAGATGGCTTCCAAATTGCCAATAATTTCCAGACGGAACAGATGGGAATATGGGAATTGAAACTGAAAGGCCAAACTGCAAAGGCTCAGTGATGGGATGTCCAGATCAACCAGAAGATTTAGAGGGTGGGTTGGGTACGAAAGTTCCTGAGACAGTGGGCATGACAGACTCTGGCGATCTTGACTTTGGTCCAGGTACGAACTAAAGTTTGATAAGGGGAGGATCTTAGCTTGGAGCGAGGAGCTTTTGCCAGAAGTGTCATCCAATGCACTGATTGAGCAGAGTAATAGACAGGAGGATTAGAACTCTATTGGATAAGAAATCAGAGGCTGAAGTTTCAGCTAAGAAGTTGCGCAGGGTATTGAAAACTTTAACTACTTCTTGTAACTATGATGGGAATAAAAGTGATAGGAGGGTGCAGGAAGAAGGCTGGGAAGTAATTTCATGGGGTTCTTTATGACGATGAAATTCTTGTCTTGGAATATTAGGGGTTCTAAATGACACAAACAAGAGGGTGGTTATTAAGGGAGTTTTGAGAAGGTGGAAACCTACTTTGATTGTTTATAGGAAACAAAGTTGCAGGACATCACTGAAAGCCTTGAAAGGAGTTTGTAAAGTGCTCGGTGGGTTGATTGGAGATTTGTGGCAGCAAGGGGAATGGCTCAGGGGACTCTTCTGCTATAGGGTTTCAAGGCCTTAATTTGGATGCTGATCAGGGCCATTCTTGGGAGGAAATTTAGATAGCAGCAAGTGGGAGGCTGATTTGTGGGTGATTGGGGGAGACTCAAATGTGACGACTGACGAGATATCCTTCTGAAAGAAAAGGTGGTAGCAGACCGTCTAATAATATGAGAGTATTCTCGGAGTTCATAGACTGACAGCAATTAGTGGATTTGCCTTTGGAGGGGGGCCGGGGGCAAATTTGTGGGTCAGCGGCAAGGATGACCCAGCCATGTCTAGAATTGACCGTTTTCTAATTTCCATTGCATGGGAGAATAAATTACCGAATTCTGTTCAGACTTGTTTCCCAAAGCTTGTCTTGGACCACAACCAAATTTCATTGGACAATGGAGTGGCCGCGGGGGGCAAGGCCCCATTTAGATTTGAAAACATGTGGCTGCGAGTTCCTGGATTCAAGGATAAGGTGGAAGAATGGTGGCAGGGGAACAATGTTAGGAGTGATCTGAATTTTTGTGATGGCCCGTAAGCTAAAACTCTCGAAAGGAGGTATGAGGAAGTGGAATGAAGAAGAGTTTGGTAATGTGCAAGTAAATAAATAAAGTCTAAGAAAGTCTCTTGATGAATATGCAAGAGCTGGACATCAAGGAACAGCATGACTCGCTGACAAAGGCGAAAAAGTTCTAAAAGAAGGCTTGAAGGGGGGAATTAGGGACAATTTGCAGCACCATGGGTTTCATTTGGAGAGCAAATGCCCCATGTGTAAAGGCGCAACAAAGTCTGCAAATCACCTTATCATTCACTGCCATTTTGCCTTGGATTGTTGGAACCACATCTTTCTGTTGTTTGGGGTCTCTTGGGTTGTGTCGGGTAACGTTCACGACTTGCTTAGCCACTGGGGAGGGTGCTGGGTTAAGAAGGATGCCCGCTCGATGTGGAATTTGGCTCCCCTTTGTCTTATGTGGAGCATCTGGAAAGAGAGAAACTTGAGAGTGTTTGAGGGGATGAAAACTCCCCTTTTGCGTTTAAAGACAATTTTTTGCGTCTTTTATTTTTCTAGACGAAAGGTATCTTACCCATGTATGTAAGTTCTTTTGTTAATTTTTTGGGTTCCCTTGGTCCTTGATGTGTAGTTCCTTTGTATACGGATTCGCCCCCCTCGAGCGCATTCTTCTATATATACATTTACTTATCAAAAAATTAGGGTGTATTTTGAAGCTAGAGGAGATCTCTTAGAGGCATAATTCTAGAGCTCTTTGGTTGAAGGATGGAGCGAATGACTAATTATCATAAGAGGAAGAACAACGTCAGTGTGATCAAAATTGGGGAGAGGTCATTGCAAGAGGTTAAAGAGGTGAAGGCGGGACTTGTAGAAGGAATCTAGTGAGTGGAGGCCAGATTTTGAGGGGTTGGATTTTAACTCCATTCTAGAGAATCAAGTAGTAGTGTTGGATAGGGTTCAACTTGGGCAGGCCGGGCTCAGGGTTGGGTCATGTCCAAGACTAACCCAAATTCTAAAATTGTCAACCCGAGCCTAGCCCGAACCCGACCTTGAACCCGAAAACCCAACTCGAGCTTGGCCCGAATTAAAATTCATGAGTATCGAGCCTGACCCAAACCCAATTATTAATTCCATTTTTTATATTTTATTCACAATTTATTTAATAAATTGCTATCTTTTTTCTTATGTTGATTATACACTAAAAACTCTAATAATTTCTCCTTCTAAAAGCAACCAAAAATCATTAAAATAATTCCTTCAGCATAATTTAATTTTGAAAAAATGTAATTAGTAATTCTTGCAAGGAAATTCCTATTAATCTAATGATGAATAACTAAAGTATAAAAAATATAATATATAAAATATTGAATTCGGGTTCGGGTTCGGGTTGGGCTTGGGTTTTCAAAAGATCAACCTAAGCCAAACCCTAATTTAAATTGGGCTTGAATACTTTGGCCCAAGCCCAACCCAAAGTATAAAAGATGAAGCCCGAGTGATGTGAACCCGTAAGACCGAATTGCCTTGAACCCACAATCAAATTAAAACTTACCCAAGAAAGCCAAGAATCAAGTCAAGATGATCTAGACCCGTTGAAAACTTGTTTCAAGAACCTAGATTTGATGAGAACGCCACAAAGGGTATGCCTTTGATAAGTTCGTAGTTCACTCAAGAACAAGTAGAGAAAACTGAAAAATTGTCTATGCAGAAAGCTTCATTCACGTTCCTGCCTTTCAAAATGCGGCTACAGGTGCTTTAAAAACCCTCCATGAAACCCTAGGGCCGAAAAAGGCCTACATCAATTAAAAGACACGGGCTAGGCCCTGTAGCCGCATTTTGAAAGGCAAAAACGTGAATGAACCTTTCTGCATAGAGAATTTTTCAGTTTTCTCTACTTGTTCTTTAGTGAACTACGAACTTATCAAAGGCATAACCTTTGTGGCGTTCTCATCAAATCTAAGTTCTTGAAACAAGTTTGAACGGGTTTAGATCATCTTGACTTGATTCTTGGCTTTCTTGGGTAAGTTTCAATTTGATTGTGGGTTCAAGGAAATTCGATCTTACGGGTTCATATCACCGAGCCCTAAAAAATTCGGGACGGGCTCGAGTTGGGTTCGTGTTGGCCCACCCAAGTTGCACCCCTAATGCTGGAGAGACCCCTTTAAGGAGGAGGAGGAGATTGTGCCGGCTTTAAAGAATTGCAATGGAAACAAGGCTCTAGGCCCTGATGGATTCACGATGTCTTTCTTCGAATATTATTAGAGGGTGGTAAGAGAAGATATTATGCCAGTATTTGCCAATTTCTATTAGTCTTGTACCTATGAGAGGAGCATCAATGCTTCGTTTATAACATTGATTACGAAGAAGGAAGGAGCAAAGAATATTAAGGACTATAGCCCCATTAGTTTAGTGGGAAGTTTGTACAAGCTAATAGGCTACGGTTCTTTCTTTGAGACTTAAGGAGGTTATGGGTAGAATGATCTCTCCAAGTCATAATGTTTTTTTTCCGGGGAGGGGGGGATTCTTTATGCACTATTGATAGCGAATGAGTGCATTGATTTGATAAAAGAAAAAGGATTGGTGTGCAAGTTGGACATTGAGAAAGCTTACGACCATATGAATTAAACTTCCTAATATTCTTGATAAGCCAAGATGGGTTTTGGAGAGAGGTAGAGGAACTGGATTCAATATTGCATTTCCATAGTTTCTTTCCCAAGGTGAATGGCTCTCCGACAAGTTTCTTTGGTCTTTGCGAGGATTGAGACAGGGGGATCCTTTGTCCCCTTTTCTCTTTGTTAAAGTGATGGAGGCCTTGAGCATAATGTTTCATTAGGCTACATCCTAGGGATTGTTGAAGGGTAACATCAAGAAGGATGGTAGTGTAGGGAAGCTAGAGACTTCTCACTTCTTGTTTGTTGATAATGTCGTTACCTTTTGTGATGCAGAGAAGGCTCAACTAAGATTTTAGATATGCATTCTAGTGTGCTTTGAAACAATTTCAAGGTTGAAATCAGTCTCAAGAAGAGTGAAATTATTCATGTAGGAGAGGTGGTGGGGGTCACAGAGTTGGCTTAGGATTTGGATTGTATAGTTGCGAATAAAGAGATTGTGGTTGCGGATTGTATTGA
This sequence comes from Nyssa sinensis, assembly GCA_008638375.1. Taxonomy (NCBI): domain Eukaryota; kingdom Viridiplantae; phylum Streptophyta; class Magnoliopsida; order Cornales; family Nyssaceae; genus Nyssa; species Nyssa sinensis. The sequence continues at coordinate 761,096 of CM018035.1, read as the reverse complement.
AATGGTAAGGGGAAAAAGGATTTGGAGCCCATGTTTTCGAAGAAATGTTTATGATTGGGAACTAAGGGAGGTCGAAGAATTGATGGAAGTGTTGAGTAGAGTTGAATTAAATGATAAGGGGGAGGATGGGTTGCATTAGAAGGTGAATAAAGATAGGAAGTTCATCGTTCAATCCTTTTATAAAAAGTTGGTGAACATGAAGCAGAAGTCCTTTCCTTGGAGGTTGTTTACAAAGAAATGTTTATGATTGGGAACTAAGGGAGGTCAAAGAGTTGGTAGAAATGTTGAGTAGAGTTGAATTAAATGCCAAGAGGGAAGATGGGTTGCATTAGAAGGTGAATAAAGATAAAAAGTTCATGGTTCAATCCTTTTATAAAAAGTTGGTGAACATGAAGGAGAAGTCCTTTCCTTGGAGGTTGATATGGAAATCCAAAGCTCCTATAACGGCTGCATTTATTGCTTGGTTGGTGATTAGGGGAGCTATCTTATGCCGCGGATAATCTTTTAAAAAAAGGGGGATTCCATCTTCTGAGCCGTTTCCCTATGTGCGAAGAGGATGAAGAAATGGTAGATCATCTTCTAGTTCATTGTAAGATAGAAAAGGATACTTGGAACTTGCTATTTTCCATTTTTGGTTACTTGTGGGTGATGTCAGCCTCTATTAAGGAGGTTTTTTTGAGGTCGAGATGTGAAAGATTAAGGAAGGAGTTAAGAATTGCCTTGGAAGATGAAACCTATTTGTCTTATTTGGTGTCTTTGGCGATAGAGAAATACAAGGATATTTGAAGCGGTTAAATCTTGCCCTTGGAAGTTTGAAGATATTTTTTTGAGAATTTTTTCCTTCTAGATTAAAGAATAATTTTCTCAACTCAATTCAACAAAGTCTTATCCCAATATTTTGTGGTCGATTACATGAATCATATCACGTCATTCTTCTTTATTTAAGGTCATTATCTCCGTTAGACAACACATTATCATACTCTTTTTAACTACCCCAACTAAAGTTAATTTTGGTCACCCTCGCCTCCTGGCATAACCCTCGATATTAACCATGTCGTTTTTTCTTATTGGTACATTAATTAGTCTTCGTTGTCCATACCACCTTAACCGATTTTCTCTCATTTTATCTCCTACAGGTGCTACTCCTAACATCTCACAAATATGTTCATTTTTAATTATATCTTTTATTGTCTTACAGCACATCAATCTTAACATCTTCATTTCTGTTACACTCTTATTAACATGTTTCTTAATTGTCCAACATTTTGTTCCATACAACATCGCTAGTCTAATAGTTATTTTATAAAATTTACCTATATATGACGCACAATATACCAAAAGCATTCCTCCACTTAACCCAAACTATTTTAATTCTATGAGTAACATCATCTCCAATTTATCCCTCTCGATGAATAAGTGAACCTAAATATATTAATAAAAAAAATCACTTTTTATTACAAATTGATTTTCAATTTTCCCTCCATCCTCATTTGTATTACTAGTTTTACTAAAATTACACTCAATATATTAAACTTTTATTCCACTTATCTTGAATCTTTTTTATTCTAAAGTCTCTCTCCAAATCTTTAACCCATCATTTATCCCTCTTTTAGTTTCGTCAATTAAAACAATATCATCAACAAAAAGCATACACCACAAAACTTCATCTTGTATATGCTTAATCAGTTCATCCATTACTAAAGCAAAAAGAACGAAACTTAATGCTAAACACTTTACGTAATACTACTGTGATCGAAAATTCTCATATTTCACCAACAATTCCTTACGATAATGGCCATCCCATCATGCATATATTTTATTTTTTTCAATATATGGTTTCGTAGCTCTTTTCTTTTCTAAAGCCCACCATATTAAATCTCAAAAAATCCTATCATAGCCTTTCTCCAAATCGATGAATACCATGTTTATAATACAAATACATTTACCGGTCAAAAAATAATAATCTTCATTGCTAGCGACCCAGTGTATCATGAATGGACCAAACACATCGAATTTGATTGTCATTTATTCCAAATCTCCTAATGCGAAGCAAATACTTTTTATGTTCAGTTTGGAGATAAGTCGAGGTGATATTTTTACCAAACTGTTGGCTTGGTCCACCTTAAGTGATTGCGAAGGAAGCCTCATAATGTCCATTTCATAGCAGTCTCAATGGATTATTTCAGGCATCATATCGTTCAAAACCACATCTGATAGTTCATCCGATTCTTCTTTGCAGACTTTACAATGAATTTGCAATTCTAATATCTGAGGCAGCGTTGGATGCAAGTGGTAGACATTTTGATTTTGCTTGATAAAATAGAATAATGTGATATCATGATAACTAATTGACCATTTCAACTAACTTGCAACTCCAATAAAATTGAAAGACGCTGAAATTTTCATTCAGTCACAGCCAACTGCTCATTGAATTGATTTGATATACAATCCATGCAACATTTGCACATAAGATATATACAGGAACGAAGCAATGATGACTCAGTTGTGAGGGGCATCGTATGAAAACCTTACCCTCCATCTTTTAAGAGTCTCCAGGGACGCGTTCTTGGTGTTAGCAATGTCGAAGGGATCCGAAAAGACGTCGTCACGGCCCCAACCATCGCCGGACTCCATGTCGTGCTGCTGAGCAATCCCAGGCGATGCATTTATGGACGCATTTCCACTCCTCATTACGAATGGAGAGATGGCACCGTCGCTTAACGGAGCCACCCCAAATATAACAGAACTACGATATCGGAATCAAAACATCAAAAACAATAAAAACAAAGAGGAAGAGGTGTTGCTGGTGTTTCTATTGTTAGCAAATGTCAACAAAGCAATGGTTGTCGTCATTGAGACGGGAGGCCAAGAGAGAATAACGGAGTATTGATCGGAGAGGGTGAGGCGCAATTGTCGGCTATACTGTGCCAGTGGAATAGGGAATAAAAAAACATTTGTCAAACGAAAGTTCGCGGAAACTTCATTTGTCAAATCATGCGCTGGGAAATTATTAAAACGTTAAGAAAAGGACGTAGAAAATTTGGGTAGCTTTGACCTCTCGTGACTTGTGATATTGACTGTTACAATTTTTCCTATCCAAACGTTAAGAAATTTAATATAAAACATAAATTTATCCTTGACAATTCTCTTAAATGATTAAATATTTTTAAAATAATCAATTTTGATTTAAATTTGAATTCAATTAAGTTATAATTTAAACGTGCAATAATATTTAAATATTTAAATATTAATATAAAAATAATATTTAAATATTCACATAAAATAAATATATTATAAAAATAATACAATGATAGTCTGACTTCAGCTTAGATATCAATTTTCAAGTTGTGAATTATTGTTTGTTTATATAATTACATAAATATATTATTTAATTTTATTTAAATAATAAAAAATTTGATAAATTTAATATATATAATAATAATAAATTGAGAATAAAACACGTACCTGTGTGCAGAGAATATATACATGTGTGCGCCGTTGAGTGTATTGGTTTGACTACCCAATGCACCGTTCACCCTAATCACCACCGGCCACCCTCTTCGCAAACCTGCGCCAACCCCAACTCTATGTAGCAGCTGCTGTGTTGATCATACAACATGATCAAGTCAAATGCAGCGTCATTGATGACTGAGAAAGCGTCGTGCAACACCTATTTTTTCAATTCCTCCCATGAGGTGAGACAGCTTGCAACACACCCGAGCGATGACAGTAATGTGAGATATCAGGTGGGCTCTAGCCTGTGCAGCGGCATAAGGGATTGCGCTTTGCAACTCCACCAAATTCCTGTGATTGGCGAAGGAGAAGCGACGAGGTTGGATGCGAGGGGTGGCGAGCGACGGACGGAGGCGGGGAAGCGGCGGTGATGAGAGGCTGGTTGCAGCTCTAGCAGTGAAGATCAAGGATCTGTAAAGCGAACCACGCCAAACCATTATCAGAACTCTCTCCCTCACTGGCTGTTGATAGAAAAGCAGGTAAGCGTGAACAAAATAGGGGGGGTTTTTTGCTTAAAATCACCAACCACCAATTACTACATGAATATACCCAAAAGCCTCCCATCTAATCTATCAGATTACCCTTCTCTCACCTCTTTCATATTCTTCTAACTCGAGAACGTTACTCCAACAAATTTTCTTTCATCCCGAACAGAAAATCACAAGAAAAATATGGATTGGATTTTATCTGCGAGTTAAAATTATAGTGGGTTACAAACATTAATAATATTAATTTTGATGAGTGTATATAAAAATGTATTATTTTTTATGAGAAAATTAAGATCATGTATTGGGTTGTTCAAAACTATTAATAAGTAAATGATAAATTTTCTCCAAACATTACCACTTGAAAATAATAACAAAAACTTGAAACTTATGTCCTACATATGATGGATACAAGGTTTTTAAAGAGTATGTATACAATATCTTGAAAGAAGGTTTGAGTCATAAAGGGACATCCAAGTTTTGTGAAAGGAGGAGGACGTAGCACATGTTTGATTTACCACACGAACACATTATCCCGCACCAAACCGGACCAAACTGAGTTAGGTCAAGTTCGGGTTTGGGCCTTGGCCCGCTATGTAAATTCATTTAAATAATTTTTCAAAACGCTACCGTTTTTGTTACTATTAGAAATAGTCCAAAACGTTGTTTAAGTTACCATATTAATTAATTTCAATGCTATCATTTTGTGATTGCGTTTGATTTTGATTTAAATCTAAAAAATAACATTGTTTTGCGATTAAACTTTTGATTTAAATTTTGACTGAATCATCTTCTTCTTTGCAGTTGCGACTGTAAGTCTTCGTATCTGTACCAAACAGACACGAATACTCAATATAAACACCACCTACGCACCTACATTCAGAGCATTGAATTCATTTCATTATATATTCTGTACGTTAGTAATTTCATATAATTTGAGAGAGTTCAAATCATTGGTTCGGTTTGCCAGACATGTAGTTACAATGCTTAACATTTGCTTTACTCGATCATTGTATCTTGAAAGACGTACAACCAATAGCTCATAAGCACCGCTACGAGGGTCATAATTCGTCTTAAGGACATTATATAAAATACAAGCTTTGATAACTGTTTCAGTTTCTACAATTCTGTAAGTCTTATTGTTTACGTTTCCATTATTGCATCCTTACATTGTAAAATAGTTTTTTATTTTTCAATTTTAGTTTCTACTTTGAAATGTTTTTCTTATACTGTTTTGTTTTGGAAAAAATAATTTTTGTATTCTTTTTTTTTACTGATTTTTTCAAACAATAGAATCTTATTTCATAAAAATAGTTTCTGTTTTATTAAAAAAATTGATTTATATACCTTGAATAACACTATCAACTTCTTGAAAGCTTCGGCAAATGAGTCGGGACAATTCGGTACTTTTAGGGTTTTGATTGCAGGAATAAGTCAATCCTTCAAACTTCACAAATATATGTGCGCAGTTTGTAGTATAATGGATAAGTGTTAGACCCTTTTACACTTGACACAGCGGCTTGGGGCATGGGGAGGCATGTCCGGCCTTGGTGACATTGGCATGGGCATGGGGAGGCATGCTATGCCTTGGAATAACATTCAGATTTGGAATGTTATTCAAGTGTGGAAAGACATTGGGGACTTGGAATGCTATTCAAGGATGGAATAAAATTCGGAAGTGGGAATGACTTTCCAGAGTTGGGATATGTCAAAATATTCTAAGTATCGGATACTTAGACAGTGCAGAGTTGGTGCAGCTGAGCTTGTGAACAGTTGGTGCATGGGTTGCCATTGGCAAGGCAGATGCACACAGGGGGAAGAACTGATGTTGCAAGTGGTTGTATCCACTCCTGTCAGGTGGACAAATTGTATTTTGACATATATAGGGGGGAGTACCTCCTCGAAACGCCCATGGGCGAGTAGCCTATGCGGCTAAGGAAGACCAAGACGTGTGGGGGCATGGCTTGGCAACGATGGCTAACACGGAAGCATGGGATGGGTCAAGAAGTGCACGGGTTCAAGGCCAACTATATATGGCCGTGTCCTTGGGTGAGGGCTCGGGCTTGGCAGTTGCGGCGCAGAGCAGTTGCGCAGGGCAGTTGCGAGGCAGTTGCTAGGCGCAAGGCAGTTGCGTGTAGTTGCGCAAGGCAGTTGCGGCGCAGGGCAGTTGCGAGGCAGTTGCTGGGCGCAAGGCAGTTGCGTGCGGTTGCGCATGCCAGTTGCGGGGCAGTTGCGTGCGGTTGTGCGGGGCAGTTGCATGCAGTTGCGCAAGGCAGTTGCGGGGCTGACAGAGGGCGCAAGGTAACTGCCTGCTGAGTTGGCGCATGGATAGTGTGCGACAATGGGAGGCACGGATCCTCACAGGTGGCATGCTGATCCAAGGGTCCCTATTGTGTGCGGCAAAGTGAGGCACGGATCCTCACAAGTGGCGCACATCCCTGGCTTCCGAGAGCACTAGCAGTTGTGGGCGCAACTGCAAGGCACAGATGGCAGTCTGTGACAAACCCTAGCAGTTGGGGGTAACTGCATGTCATGTGCAGGGCACATGTGAGCGGTTGAGATCTTTGGCTATAAAAGGGTGCGAGGTCTCTTGAAAACGGGAGAGAAGACAGAGCATAGTGTAGAGAGCAAGGTTGAGAGCATTGTTGTGTTTCTCTTTGTGTGTGAGCAAGAGTGTCTTGTAATCCTACGGGAATCATATTCCTTTGTATTCATAATTCCGGTGAGTTAGTGAATAAAAGGTTGGGGGTTTTTCCCTGTATGCTTTGGTGTCTTCTTTCCTATTCTGCTGTGCTAAACACTGTGCGTGTTTGTGGGTGTTTTGAGTGGCTGGTTGTCCGGTGACAACGCCATCACAGGCGAAAATTTGGTGTCAGAAATTAACCCTGTGACAATAAGGAAGAGTACCGTTGCCTCTTTGGAAACCTTTCGGCCTTCGTTGTCTTAAGGGTTTTAAAGAAGCATTTAAAAAGTTTTGGACCTGTTATTGAGGCAACAGGTGCACTTGAAAAGTTCTTACATATTCAAGATTTATTTGCGTGGTTGTGTTCTCTCTAGTTTTTTAGCTCATACAAACATTGCTACGTGGGTGATGAAGATTAAGTGGGGGCAGTAGTAGGGTGATACTGATGGGTGTGCTTTGAGCATGGTGATGATCAAGAAAGGAAACCCAAAAAAAAGAAGCAAAAAACAAAAATAGAAGAAAAGGTAAAGATAAGAAAGTTCGTGTAATATATACTGGTAATTTTGTCGTATAAAAAAATTCTTGGAATTCTAACTTTAACTATGACCGTGAATGATGGATTTTATACAAAAGATAAAATAGGTATATTTTCAGTGTAATATATAAGAAGTTAATGTAATTTTAAAAAATATATGAAAGATTATTTTAATTGTTAAATAACTCAGTGTACTTATTCAAATTTTTATTGGCAGTTACATAGTTATCAAACCTTGTTTAGGCATTGATTTAGTAAAAAGATCAGATCAATGGGTCAAATTTTTGAATTGATTTTAGTATTAAAATATATTTTAACAAATTAAACACATATTAAAAAAGTAAATTCTATAACAAATCACAATAAATAAAGAATATAATATGTTAAATTTGTTTTGTTACGGAGGAAATGCAATCTAAGATACATTTGATTTGTTTTCCTAGTAATGGTAAGAAAGGAAAAGTTCCCTTAAGAATTTGTGATTGATTACATTTTTTAGGAAGGGCTATTGGAATAAATTGTTTTTTTTATTATGGATCAGTTGAGGGTATTCTAGGCCAGCTTACGCTGTTCAGATTAAGTCTTCATTCTCATGACAATTAAGTTCATCCTTTAAACTCTAACTGTCAACAGTCAATGCAAAGGAGACTTAAATTCAAAACTTTTAGATTTTATCATCGGGAATAAATTGTCTATTAGAATCAAAATTGAATACCAAAGTCAAAAATTGTATTTTCTTATTATCAAAATTTTATATACAATATGAATTTTGTTTGATAATTCTTGATTTTTAGAGTTCATATATTAATTTTATAAAAAAAATATAATTATATAATGAAAATTATTTAATTTTAAAATTTGAAAAAACTCTAGAAATTGGTGCCCAATAAGATAGAAATTTGCATATCACTTTGGTGTGAGTTATATAATGAGGGGCAAAATCATCGTTAAAAATATACTTGACCGAGTTTGTCCTTCCTCAAATAAGAGCAATGTTTCAATACGTATCAAAACATGTCGATCTTGTGCCTACCTTTTTCATGTGGGATGGGATCTTATTGTAGGTTTTGTATATATAGGTCCCACAAGATGTGAGAGGATTGACATATTTTGACGGATAACAAAACATTACTTCTCAAATAAATAAAAATCTAATGAATTTTTTGAGATAAAGAGTTTCATTATGAACTTAACCGTAACCTTGAAAAGAGTTATTCCAATAGTCTTTTCTAGGAGTGCAACTTAGGCGAGCTGGGCTTGGATTAAATCATGTCCAAACCCAACCTAAGTTTTAAAATAGTCAACTCGAGTCCGACCCCAACTCAAATAACTGACCCCGACCTGAATTAAAATTCGTTAGTATCGCATTCAATCCAATACTTCTTATTAATTTTAATCTTCATATTCTATTCACAAATTTTTCAATAAATTGATGTTTGTTTTTCCTATTTTGATTATATAATAAAATTCCAATAATTTATCTCAATTTATCATTCTAAAATAAACAAAAAACAATTAAAATGATTTATTCAACATAATTTAAATTTGAAAAAATATTAGAGATCCATTTTTTTTTGAAATTATAAAAATATAAATAGTACTTTTGGTAAGGAATTCTTACTAATCTATTAGTGAATAACTAACGTATAAAAAACATAATATTTAAAATATTAAATTTGGGCCCGTGCTGGGCTCGAATTTCTAAAGTCTCAACCTAAGCTAAACTCTAATTGAGATCGGGTTTGAGTTCTTTTGTCAAAACTCAACTCAAAGTACAATAAATGAAACACAAGCCCTAAAAAATTCAAGTCGGACTCAACTTGGACTGCCTAAGTTGCACCCCTAGTCTTTTCACTAATTAACTAAAACAAATTATGATAATACAATGGACATGACATTATAACCAGGCGGGAAAAGGTTGAAAAAATTGAGTGGGACTTTTTGTGGGCGGTAAGGATGAGAGGAAGAAGATTCACTTTAAGCAAGTGTTATTAGGCAAGTGGAGTTTGAGGTTTGGTAAAGAATAGAACACTTTGCGGAGAGATGTGATTTCTTCTAGATTTGGAATGAAGACGGGGGTTGGTTTCCGAAAGCTAACCGTGGGTTTAGAGGGCCATTAGTAGAGAAAGCTAGCTTTATTTGGGGGGGGGGGGGGGGCTAATTTTGAGATTGGGGATGGTTGAATGATAAGTTTTTTTAAAGGATACGTGGCATAAAGAAGGTGTGTCGAATGAGAGGTTTTCGAATATTTTATAAGAAAGCTTTAGTTGTGGACTGTATAGAGGTGATTGGGAGGAGAAGAGAATGGAGTCCAAAGTTTAATGGTTTGTTTGGATAACTAGGAGGGAAAGGAAAGGAAATGATAGTATTAGTTATGAGAGAAAGGAAAGGAGAGGAGATGAGAGGGTAATTCCTTTTTTATGTTTAGATAACTAATGAAAGGAAATGAAAGGAAATACTATTATCTTGTTTGGGAATGATAAAGGAAAGAAAGGAAAGGAAATGATCTTATATTATTTTACTATTATGTCCTAGGACAGAGATGTCATTTTTATTTTGGCTTTTATAATTTTAAGGATAATATTAGTATTATTAAAAATTCATTAAACTTTTCTTTCATTTCCCTCCATTTCTGCCTACTTTTGGAGGGATGACAAAATTACTAAAATGAGGGTTAAGCTCTCCCTCCGTTTCCCTTCATTTCCTTCCTAATTTTTAAAACAAACATGATATAAGCTCTCATTCCTTATCATTTCCTTCCCTTTCTTTTCAATTCCTTTCATCCAAACATAGTGTAAGAGAGATTTATTTGATTGGGAGATGAGGGAGATTGTCGAGTTTATGTCTTCTTTGCTTATGATGGCCTTGGAAGACAGGAGGGTGGATAGGATAAATGGGGGGGGTTCCGATGGTTGTTTTCTAGTGTACTTTTACAATATATTGGTGGACGGGAAGGATGCCTCATTTCCTTTAAAGATTGTTTTGGAAATTTAAAGTGCATACAAATGTTTTATTTTTATTTTATTTTTTTGGAAAGCATCATGAGGGGCGATTCTTATAGTTGACAATCTTAAGAGGATGGGTTATTATTTTCTTAATCATTGCCTGATGTGCAAAGAGAAGGAAGAAACAATAGTTCATATCCTTTTACATTGTAAGGTAGCGTGAGACGTGTAATTTTCCTTTTGCCTTTACTGGTTGTTGGTAGGTTACGTCGAAAAAGTTCAAACATCTTTTGTTGGAGTGGCATTATAGGAGAATTTGAAAAGAGCTTCATATAACTTGGAGAATGGCATCGCGCAATGTTTTCAGACTCAACTCGTTCATCGAATCGAAAAAATGTCTGGGTTACGGGTTATCGGTTCAACCGTTGGATCAACCGAAATCAAACCGCGATGTCATAATTATGTAATTAATAAATTTAATAATACATATTATTGATATTTTAAATTTAAAAAATTATACAAAAATTACTAAAAATTATATAAAAAAAATTTACAAAATATGAATTTTCTTAATATGTAAAACTTCAAGAAAAAAATGAAAAAAGTATAGTAGACATACCTTATTACAATGTTGAAAGTTGAAACTTCATTGTCATTCTTCCATAATCGCAACGATCATAACAAAAATCATTTTAACATCCAATCCAAACATAATCCAATAATTTAGTCTTCAACTACATGAAAAAATATACAAACACTAATAATCATGCATAAAATAAAATAAAATACCACAGGATACAAATATATAATATTGGAGTTTCAAACTTCAAGGGTTTAAAATTTTAAATACAATCCAAAATAAATTCAGTCAAATACCAACTCAACTCAGCCAAAATTTAGCCAAAAAATTGCGTGAAATTTGAGATTTTGAATATACCAAAAAAAAAAATGCATCCAAGAACCGGTTGACCCAGTACCGGGTCAACCGGTTTAACGGTCGGATCGTTCGGTTTTACCGGTTTTCTATTTTTAGAACGGTTTTGAACTTAAAATGGGTTTATAAGTTAAACTGGACCGTTTTGTAGACCGGTCAACGGTTCAACCAGTTAAACCGGCCGGTCCGGTCTGGGTTTTAAAACATTGCTTGTGCGGTATATTTGGCACAAGAGTAATAAAAGAATATTCATAATTCAATGGAGTGGATTCCCATCCCTGAAAATTAGAAGACATGTTTTTGAAGACTTTTTTCTTTTGCATCAAACAACATGGAGTCAACAAGGCAATTGCTTTAGCCTTACTCAAAGTGAAGGCCCAAAATTTTAGGTATTTACATGATAATCAAATTAGAAGTATAAGGTCAATAAAAGTCTAACTACAAAAAAAAAAAAAAAACCTTAAATTTTATGTATATATAATATAATCAAATTATAAGTATAATGTTAATAAAAATATACTCTACAAAAAGGCCCCATAAAGATTCTATGGAAAAAACTTAATTCTATTAATATAATTTTATTCATAGTGTACTCTAATTTTTTCATTGCTATCTATTTAAATAAAAGAATATGATATAAAATTTTTATTATTATAGTTGTATTTAATATATAGCTCTCTCTTATTGAAAAAAAATTTAATTTTATATTACAAATAAATATAACACACACACACACACACATATATATATATATAGGAACCAAAGTAAAAAAGTACATTAATATTAAAAAAAAAGTATCATTTAGAGCCGGTCATGTTAAACAAGAATACCCTTTGTATCTAATTAGGCTTATGAAATTTTTTTATGGATTTTTAGGTTTTAATTATGTAGCCGGTCATGTTAAACAAGAATTCCCTTTGTTTCTAATTAGACTTATGAAATTTTGGGTTTTAATTATGTAGCCGGTCGCTCTTTTTTGTGTTGCTTTTTCCTCGAACTCTTTTTATTTTTTATATTTTTATGGATCGATCAAGGGGTATCCTAGGATCCTTTTGTTATTAATACAAAGGGTTAATTACACTTTATTATTCAAAAGTTTTGTCTCAATTTTAAATAAGATCATTCATTGTCAATTGTAATAATACAATTCTTCAATTTTTAATTTCATTTCGACTGAGACTAATTGTAAATAATCAATCACAATTAATTACATTTTAGTATACTGTAATTTCAAATGAGTTTCAAAATAATACCTTATAATTATATATAAGTTTTAAATAAAACCATATAATTTTATACGAATTTGAAATGAGATCCGATAATTTTAAAACATAAACGGTTACTGTTAAAGACTGTTTGTACTTGGTCTAAATTAAAATAAAATTAAAAATTTAAAAACTAAATTGTTATAATTCATAATCGAATATCTTATTTAAATTCAGAACAAAACTTTGTATACTAAAATGTAATTAATCCTAATACAAATTTACATTTATGGATAATAAAAAATTTGACACTATAACCGGACACCCTAGTCACTTTGGTAACAATCCAGTTACTCGAATAGTTCCGCACAGTAGCAGCATGTCATGATACCCGTAAATCACTTCCATCGACGGACAGGATCCACTTTGGTACCCTAACATAAATCCGAACCGTTAAATGATTTAGCCCCGAAACGAACAAACCCTACAAAACCTTAGTTTTACTCTCCCCCAAGAACTGCCTGCTGTGAGAGATCCTCCGACTGTTGTCGCGAGTCCGATACCAGACCTCGCAGAAACTCGGTAAGTAGATGCAGTTCTTGATTTTGAATTCATTTCAACTTCATTTTGTTCTCATTATGATCGATATGTGATCCTTCACCGAACTGAATCTAGGCTTAAACAACTCTTCAATGTTTGTTCTCTTTGTATATCACTCTTCAGCGGAAATATTAAGTTGCTTTCTAATGAGTGTAAACCCTTTTGAAAGTTATGTTTGAGCATTGGTTTTTTCCACATTTGCGTTTGATAGATAGGATGTTTCTTTTTGGATGTTACGTTGTGATGAATCTAAACATTGATTTATGTTATTTTTTGTTGCCGAGAAAATAAGTGACATTAAACGATTTTGAATTTCAATGTAGTAGATATTTTTTTATTACCTGCAATCCTGAGGCGACTATGTAGTCTTGTTAAGTTGAGCCATTTACTGTTTTTGGAAACCAAACAAACTGGAAATAGAAGATCCAACTTGTTTTTTTCTCATCTATTTTGCTTTGGTTTATACAATGACCGATGGATGATAGGTGATAGCTATACATTCATTTTTAATTCATTGATTTCTTTATTTTTTGTTAAATCAACAAATTTCTAAGGATCAAAACGATTTATTACAATATAGGAGTCTGTATTTGTTGAAAATTTAGGGCCTGCCACCAATATAGTGCTATGAGCCTCCAATATAATAATATTTTGTCATTGAGTTGAATTTTCGTTGAAGAAATGATGAGTCCAGTTATTGTAAGTTTTGTGTTAGTATGGGGACTTCAATGAATCCAAAAATTGTAACTTGATTGAGTTTTGGTTATTTTGTTTGTACAGAGATGGCTGAGGAGCAAACCAAGGGTGGATCTGTGATACCAGAGTCTGTACTGAAGAAACAGAAGAGGAACGAGGAATGGTCTCTTGCAAAAAAGCAAGAGCTTGCAACTTTGAAAAAGAAGAATGCTGAGAACCGGAAACTGATTTACAACAGAGCTAAGCAATATGCAAAGGAGTATGAGGAGCAGGTCTGTCTTAATACCTAATCTTTAGACATACTTTGTTATATTTGTATCCTAGTTTTATGACTAGGTTTTTTAATTATTGGGACAAATGTTTATTCGTTATGCAGCAAAAGGAGCTGATTCAATTGAAGCGTGAGGCAAGATTGAAAGGGGGATTTTATGTTAACCCCGAAGCTAAGCTTTTGTTCATAATTCGTATTCGTGGGTACGTATAAGTGATATCAGAACATTATTTTAACTGATAACGGTGATGTATCTCATTTTCTGTGGGTGACTTTTGGAACTTCAGAATCAATGCTATGCACCCAAAGACCAGGAAGATATTGCAGCTATTGCGTTTGAGACAGGTAAGTTGAATCTACAAAAGTATTTACAAAAGTATGCGCATACTCAAAAAAGTGTCTTTGAATCTACATATGGATACTATATCTTTCAAAAAAACGTTGGTTCCTTTCCCTCCAAAACAAGCATATACGCTTGCCTTTCCTTCCACATCCTACTATCCAACTTTTCAACAACGCCTCAACCGATGAAGGTATCACCCAACAAATACCAAACAAGGAGAACAATAAATTCCACACTTCCTGCACAAAAGAACAATGAAGGAACAAGTGGTCAATGGATTCCTCACTATCCAAGCACATGCAACATCTTCCAGCCAAGTGAAACCCTCTCTCTTTTAGATTATCCATGGTTAAAACTCCATTCCAAGTGAGAGCCCATACAAAAAATGCAGCCTTCAAGGGAGCTTTTGTGCCCCCGTATAACTTTCCAAGGTTAGCTTCTATCCCCCTTCGTGGCTAAATCCGAGTAGTAGGATTTAACTGAGAATGTATTTTTAAGATTATCCATAGTTAAAACTCCATTCCAAGTGAGAGTCCATACAAAAAATGCAGCCTTCAAGGGAGCTTTTGTGCCCCCATATAACTTTCCCAGGTTAGCTTCTACCCCCCTTCATGGCTAAATCTGAGTAGTAGGATTTAACTGAGAATTTACTACCTTTATCAATCCTCCAAACAATTTTGTCCCTTTCCCCCCTTTTCGGAAGGAGTAAAAAGTAGTCACTTAACTTCTTCCATCTCCCAATCATGAAAATTTCTTCTAAAACATGGCACCCAAACCACTGTATCGCCAACATAAGTCAAATAATCCTTTATCTTTGCATCCTGAACTGATAGAGGTGTGGAATATGCTTTAAGATCAAATCTTCACACCAAAATGCCAAATATCCTTCCAAAATATTACTTTATGTCCTCCTCCCACCATAAATCCCACCCTACACAAAAAATAAGCTTTCTCCTTGCAAATAGATTTCATAGGCTAACACCATACGATCCCTCCACCTCCACCCCCACCACCACCTGCCCATCCATCAAGGTCACAATCAAACTTAGCTACTACCACTCTTCTCCATAAGGAGTCTTGCTCTGTGGCAAATCTCCAAAGCCATTTTCCCAAAAGTGCTTTATTGAAAATCTGCAATTCCTTCACTCCCTAAACTCCCATCCTCCTTCCTATGTTTGATTTTATCCCAACTTACTAAATGCATTATCTTCTCCCCTTCTTTTCCTTCCCAAAGGAAATCTCTTTGAATCTTCTTTGGCTTATTCTCCACCGAAGTCAGGATTGGAAATAAAGACATGTAATAAGTTGGGAGGCTTGCCAATGTGCTTCTAATCAACGTTAATTTTCCACCTTTGGACAAGTGTTGTCTCTTTCATCCGCTAATCTCTACTGAAATCTCTCAATGATGGGATCCCATATTGCCTTCTTCCTTATTCCTTGATGAAACCCCTAATGGAAGCCCCAAGTATTTCGAAGGAAAAGTTCCTACCTTGCAGCCCTAATTCCAAGCCAAACCTTGAACATTGCCCACCTCTCCCACCGGAATAATTCACACTTTTATTCCAATTCACTTAAGCACTGAAACCACCTCGAAGCAAAGCAAACACATCTCTAGTATCTCAACTGAGAATCTGAAGCTCCACAAAACACTATCGTTTCATCTGCAAATAGAAAATGGGACATCACCATACGTTGCTCCAAGTCCCTCCCTAGCTCAAATCCCGTGATAAGACCACTACCCACGACTCTATCCATCATCCTGCTCAAGGCTTCCATGACAATCACGAACAACAGGGGAGATAAAGGACCCCCTTGCGGAACACTCGTGGAACTCCTTTAAAAAACCAGTTGCCTATAGATGGGAACTCAAAGAAGTCCCCAAACATTCCAACCACTTGAACACTGGACAATGCCCTCCATCGGCTCCACCTCTCTCTCTCCCCCCCCCCCCCCCCCCCCCAAATCCACCTCAGGAACATATATGCTATATCGATCCACCCCATTTGACTCGTCAATCCTCACAAAGGCTCCATTTTCATTCGATCTTCTCAAGACCTGAAGGCTTCTGGTTCTCCCATGCCACCACCTCTCTGAACTTCTCCCATTGTTCTGACTACATCTCATCGAGCTGAGCGCAAATCCACTGCAGTCCATCCTTTTCTACTCTCAGCCTTCTAACCATGGCTCTTCCTGTTTCAATAATCTGTAGCGGCTTCTCTGAGTCGAGCAATTCAATCTCAAAGGTTTTCCCCCCTCAGTGCATACCTCGTGTTTGCTTTGTATTGCTTCACCATTTGGCTGCTTAGGTGTGAGAATGGTAATTTGACAAATCCTTTCATTTATGTTTGGCAAGGTTTTTAATGTATCTTTTTATCTTGACAAGTCACCCCCCAACAATTGTTGAGTGGTTAACTTTAGCATTACCCCCTTTATGGATTGGTACTGCTATTTATACCTGTGCAACAACCCTGAGCAAAAGGTTTATGTACCGAGTGTTGCCCAAGTATTAGTTGACAGTTGACACTAACAGCAATCTTTTTTTCTTTCATTTTTTTTTTTTTGGGGGGGGGGGGGGGGGGGATTGTGCACAGGTGTTGCTAATATTTCCTGTTGCATTTGGTGTTAGATAGGGAGGGAGACGAGCTAATCCCAACTTAAATTGTGAATTGCTTAGGCTTCTCAGGACTGGTGGTGGTGAACCTTTAGTTGACTTAATGGTTGAGGAATAAGCACAAATGCAGTTTGGTCATATGGGTTCAAAACACTCCACTCAATATTCAAACATGCATTCCCTTTCTCCGTCATTTTTTTCATCTTCTTGTAACTACTACCCTTTCCTCTAACACAGATATTCAATGGCGTCTTTCTAAAAGTAAACAAAGCAACAGTGAATATGCTGCATAGGGTTGAGCCTTATGTAACTTATGGGTATGCATCTCACTTTTGTGACTTCAAATAGTATGAGATTCTAGATTTATACTTGCTAAATCTCAAATTTTTACTAAACTGTTGTTTTCAGATACCCCAATTTGAAGAGTGTGAGGGAACTGATTTACAAGAGGGGTTATGGCAAGCTAAACAAGCATAGGATTGCTTTGACGGACAATTCGATCATTGAACAGGTTTGTTTGTGTTGTGTTAATGCTAGTGTTAGCTGTAGCTATATACTATATCTTATTGCTAACATGCCATTGAGTTATCGCAGGCTCTGGGAAAGTATGGCATTATCTGCATAGAGGATCTTGTCCATGAGATCATGACAGTGGGGCCTCATTTTAAGGAGGCCAATAATTTCCTCTGGCCATTCAAACTGAAGGCACCATTGGGCGGTCTGAAGAAGAAGAGGAACCACTATGTTGAAGGAGGAGATGCTGGAAACCGAGAAGATTACATCAATGAGCTGATCAGGAGGATGAATTAGATTTTGGTTTCTCTGTTTTTTTGGAGGTCTGAGATGCTTTTTGCTTTCTTATTGGCAATAAGAAGAATCTTAATTCAATTTTTCTTCCTAAAAGTTGGAGAATATTTTATTTTCCAATCACGAGACTTGACTCGGTGTTGGCAACTTCATTTTACCTTGTGTTTTTGGGAGATATATCGGCAGAACTTCATCTCTTTTCTGAGTATTTGTTGGCAAGCACTGTGACTATGTGATACTCATTTCGCAGGTAGTTATAGAACTTGTGCCTTTGTAGGATTTCTTGATCTTCTTTTGAGTTGGGTCTTTAAATCTAGCAGTTGTCACATGATCTTCACAGCTTTGCTTGCTGTGTTCAGTGGTCTATAAAACTGCCTGGGAAATCGCTGGCTAGATCTCTTTCAGTTTTTGCTTCTGCTCTCACTTTAGAATGTGACTTCTACAAAAGCAATTCTTGGCTTCAGGCTGATATTCAAGCAATAGGGATGGTCAAATTGCTAATCCCTGAATCATTGTGAGCCCTAATTGTCAAGGATTTGACCAATAAGAGCACTTCTCCAAGGTCTTACATTATTATCTAACCTCAGGCCAATTGTTTGGGTATGGTAAATCTGTTGCACAGGTCAGTAAATAGTTCGGATTGAAGATATTTCAGATAGATGCTTCACTGCTTAACAAACAGTCGTTGAATATTTTTTCCTTATTTTATCTCAAATTTTCATTTCCAACTACTGATGAAGTTACCATCCATTAATTTACTGCCTTCCGGACCTTTTTATGTTTTTTTGGACAGCAGGGTACAGGGTGCCATGGTAATGGCTCTGCTGCAACTTAAAACCTCCATTTATAATCAATGACCTCTGACATCTTATCTGTTGCCGAAGATAACTGGCGATTAGGTTTATTGGTTTCAAGTGTGCCTCAAAATCTTGATCTCCATCTTAACTCTACGCTGCATTATGAGAACCAAATGTGATATCTACCACATTTTCAGAACAAACTTGAGATTTGCTCCTAAATGAACAAGGCCAAACTTAGTAATCACAGTTAATTCGGGACAAAAGTATCTTGAATCCACAAAGGGCAGTTGCTAGTGATCTCCCGCCTATGAAGGTTCAATTGAATGATTTTTAAATAATACCACCTTTTTTTTCCTCTCTTTTCTCCACCTGATGTTGCAACAAATCATATAATGGCAAGGCCAACATAAATATGAGCCATCTACCCCCTATAGCTTGGCCGTGGGAAAAAAAAAATCCCAATACATCTCAGAACAAGTCATTTTAAAAGCACCATTTCATAAAAAAACCTATGATATACCATCAAGGGAACTTATGTGCAAAAGTCCCCTGAACCAAATCAGCATATACCAGAAATGCCCATGTAAGCCAAAATTTATCCCGGTGATGCCCCTTGAATTTTCCTCTTATCTCCTGCAGCTCCCAATTTTTCTTCAGAATCCATCGACATTTACTCTTAAGGATTATGAACCCTTCACCAAATAAACTCGTCAAGTTTAGCTTCCCTGCACCCTTCTGTACTTCAATTTCAAACCCCCCCCCCCCCCCCCCCCCCAAAATTAATTGTTGATAGGTGTGCAAAGTTGCACTAACAGTTACAAATAAATCATTGTAGACTTGGCTTCATACAACATGATAAAATCCGTTCATATAAGAAAAATAATGCAATTATTGCTTACATTTAAGGAACACTGGATCATGGGGATGGGCCAATTGGATTGTGGGCCTCGATATCGACGTGTCGAATACCAGGAACAATTTCCTGGATTTCCTTTTCTAGCCTATCAACTTCACTCCCTAGGGCTGTAACCACTTCTTCACCTACCACGAGCAAAAGTCAGGTTCTTATCATGTAGTAAGAACAATTTAATCCAAATGTAAGGCATTTATGAAAATGCATACCATAATTTGACATGATCTTGAGCAATGCAGTATCATTCTTCTGCTTTGCAGCTTCTCGAAACTGTGCAGATCACTAAAATCATCAGTACCAGCTAATAATATGCATGCTAAAAGCAAGGATGCACATAAAGAAATTCCCTGTTAAGGCCCCCCCACCTGCCGAGCAAAGTTGCCTTCCATTTGATAATCTCTTTATACATTGCAGCTGTTATGTCGGGTGATTTTAATGCCGAGGCACATGTTTATTTTTTGGAGAAAAAGGCCCCTTGGGGGGGGGGGGGGGGACCATGATGAGGGCTGCCTTGTCCCAAAAACAGAGGGGCATAGTTCCCACCATTCAAGAAACTTACCGGATAATGTAAGATTACCCAACACAAAAAAAAAATTGTAATATACATATGAATATGTTTACTTTCCTGGTGCTACAACTAAAATGAACCATATTGTCAAGGGGGAAGCAAATTTACTAGTGCATCCCAACCAAGGATTCATGCATCAAACCCCAAAAGAGCAGGTATACAAGCTTGGATAATGATTTTTTTTTTTGGGGGATAAGTACAGGCTTGGATAATGATCATTGATGTGTGTCTTACAAGATAACTTCCAGAAGCGTACAATGAGTCTCATCATGATTCTCTTTCCCCATAATTAAAGCCAACACTTTTGTATGTCAAATAAATTGAAAATACAAAGTTTCCTGGAGCTCAATAACAGCACGCATAGAATATTTACGATGATACAAGGTATGTGTGTGTGTGTGTGTGAGAGAGAGAGAGAGAGAGAGAGAGCTCTACAAGTGGGCGAAATGTTGGTGCTCGACAAGAGATCCACCATACAAGGTCCATGGCTTTGATACCTGTGGGACTTGGGCTCATCGATTGTCCGAATCATGACACAACATAGATACCAAGTTATGGTTTTTTCATGGTTTGCCCATATGTCTACCACCCCAAAGGAACAGGTCCTTCACCACAATGCCATGCATATTGTTGTTCTAGTGAAAATATTGAGCTGGATCAGGAAGAAAAGCGGGGGGTTCTCCAATTCAAAGAAATGCACCGACCAGGCAATGATTTGGCAGGTTTTACCAACTTATATGTACATATAAAAGATGAAGGCATAAAGTAGTTCGACAAGGCATTATATCCTATAGTGAAGTAGTTCCTATCTCATAAAAAGGAAACAAATTCCAGACCAAACCAAAATACAAGAAATAGAAGGAACAAAAACTAAAGACTAAGATAATACCTGTTTAGCCCACTCTTCACGTCCAGTCCGGTTTAGATAATTCTGCACCAGCACGACGCCGTTGAAGTCTGCAGCATAAAGCTTCCTCAGATTACACTGAATGCCAAATTAACTGGATGACTAAACCAATATTCACATGCCAATAATCTTTTTGAAAATTTTCTACTTCCATCCACAAGTCGAAGTTAGGATGGTAATAATCCTAGTCCCCAGTCCACTGGTCAAATAAGTTTCACATTTACTTAATTATATTTGATAAGGCAAATAACTTTCACGGTTATGACTGACCCAAATGCATCCCTCCAGTATTACAATAAATTTGTAGAAAGGAAGCACTGGATCAGTGTTTTAGGATACAATCTAATGTAAGTTATAGCAGTATACATAGAAAATGACAGGGCATAAGGAACCCAGGTATCTCCAAGAACTAGGGCTTTCATAACAAGGGATATAGAGTATATCGTAGTAGATCAAAACATAAAAAAGGAATTATATTGTCAATATGACAAGCATATCAAATTTATTGTCCATTTAACAATAACATTTATGTTATCAACAGAACTTTGACATTTCCAAACATATCTATTGCTACTGCTCTACATATGTCAGTATATCAGCATATACATATTCAAAACCCTAATTTTAATAAAACGATGAAAGAATAGAATGTGGCAAAAAGGATCACCTATTTCCGCCTTAAATCTAAAAAATCCAGGGCCAATCACCTCGCTTTTGCAATCATATATAGCATCTACAACCTACAACAGAAACTTCAAAATTTTCAAACTTGGTTATCACAAAGCAATGGAATAAGAGTGACATCTAGTGCTGCTTGTACCGGGTCATTTTTCAAAAAATGAAGAACCCTTTCCATATCATGATCCTCGATTGCTCTACCAATCAAAGCATGGCGATTCCTCTGAATGAGAAATATAGCCACCTGCAATAAACTCCATTCAAAAAGATAAGCTTCAATGATTAATTACAAATGTTTTTTTTTTTCTTTTGATAAATATGAAACAGTTTGTTCACAAATGAAATATATAAATATAACCACCTATAGGTATTTGTTTTTTTCACCCTTCCCAACTCCCACATAAACAAGCTATTGATTATGGACAAATGATTTCTCTCAGACATATTAAAAGTTAATGAACATAGGCAATATGATACAAATCCATTATCCCAATTGACTGGTTGATCTATTATCCCAAATAGGGTAACAAAGCGTTCCAAGCACTTTGATTACATTCACATGACTCTGAGTTGCATTCATGTCCATGTTTGTACAATTGCGCTTGTTCCCTTTTCCATGTAATAGTTTATCATGATAAATATTCCTTCTATGTCCATCTTCATTTTTATACTTTAAATATGAAATAGGACGACTCACCTTTTCCCCCT
The DNA here is from genome assembly GCA_008638375.1 of Nyssa sinensis. Taxonomy (NCBI): domain Eukaryota; kingdom Viridiplantae; phylum Streptophyta; class Magnoliopsida; order Cornales; family Nyssaceae; genus Nyssa; species Nyssa sinensis. The sequence continues at coordinate 738,894 of CM018035.1, read as the reverse complement.
TCACCTTTCAGTAATACAAGGCGTGTTTCGTTTAGGTATTAGAGTATCAATCAATCACAGAAGTTATCACAGACGAAGAGGCTGATCACTGATGTCACCTAACTACCTACAGCCTGACACAACCAGTTAGGGCCCCACCCTGGCCTTTCATCTAGAGTCAGTTTTATTATTCTCAGTGGTTTTTTCTAACATTCAGTAGCACCTTTTGCCAAGAACCATCTTTTATTTTCATTGCTTTCTGATACATTATGAAACTTAAAGATCCTTCTTCCATCAGAACTTGTGAACAAGGATATTGCTTTACACTGTGCTGAGTGGAGAAGGATGATTCATGTACCTGGTTCAGTTGTGGAGCTCTTTCTGATTTATTTTGCGTAAAAACTTCTTTGATGAGTTTACTTTAACAACAAAAAAAAAAAAAAACTTTGAACTGTTGGCTAGTCCATAATTTCCATATTTCTTAGAACTTTCCACACAGGCCTAGACTTGCTATACACTGTGACACCATCCTTGGATGTTGCCTTTAGCATCTAAGTACAATCTCAGTAGACAAAGAATTATGCAGAGAAGCAATGTTTGTGTTGAGAATGTCAACCAAGAACACAGATTCACCACAGAACAGAACATTTGGAATATGAAGGGCCCACGCTTTTAAGAAGGCAAGCCTAGCATCAGTTGCCTACAGCATCTGTTAGTCACTGATGATTTCTTGGTAGAAAATACAACTTACAATATTGGATCAATTAGCTTGGAGAGATCAGTTTTTTTTTAAAGAAAGTAATTCACTTGGAGATATCATAATAGTATTAGTATACATCTAAATTAAGCTGGGAAGAAAACAGAAGGGCAAAAAATATTAGCAGATCACTTACCATACCAAGAAGATTTCCCACTACAATTGAACCAATGGGATCATAAATTGCATTCCCTGTGGTATTCACAGCAACCAATGATGCTGCTGCAATGAGAAGGCCAGTAACTGCAGCACTGTCCTGTAGATTTGAGATCATTTTTAAGGGGCAACTACAAAGACAGTAAGAGCACTATAATGACTTTGACATGGCTAGAGAAAAAGCAACCACCAGTTTGAGAAGATATGGAAATCATTGCAAATCAAATCTAATTACAATGTGATAATTGCAGCAAGGAGTTGTGTGTGTCTTATTTATATGATAATAGTATAATTTACATATCTGGTTAAAATCAATAAAATAAAGAAAACGGGAATGGTAGGTAAAGAAGAAGAAACTACCTAAAACTCCTAATGAGTACAAAAGGAGAAAAATAGTCCATAAAGTGTGGGCTTCTGTTGGGTTCTTGATGTTAAGATGTGGGACTGCACAGAGGAGAGGTCTATAAGCTCCCACAAAAGCAGAATTTTTCCAGAATTGCATTGCATGCCATCCCAGAAAGTGGATAATAATAAATCCATGCATAACATTTACATTTTTTGACACTAGCTTTCTCTCCAGTTCTTTCAAAGCATTCAAAGGTAGAGAGTTTCTTGATCTTCGCTTGTTATGGATCCATGGCACAGCATACATTGAAAATATGGCATACTTCAGTGTTTCGGATGTATGCTGTGCCCTGAAACAAGACAAAGCAAGATGCTAAATGAGGACCAAAACCTATATATTTCATGTACATCCATGAACCAACTTGCATTAGACTGGTAACCAAACCATGAAGGTACATGCAACGGTTTTGTACGTACATACATACACACACACACACACACACACACACCCATATTACATCATGGTTAATAATTTTTACTCCTAAAAGCATTATCATTACTTAACCTCAAATAATGAAGGTTAAACAAGCTATCACCTCTGTCATGACAGCAACGGACGTGGGATCATGACCACGCCAGACGTAGTCTCTCACTTTCATTCCCTCTGCAGCTGCACCTTTCCTAACAGCATTGATGGCAACAAGAAGAGAAGCACCTAGAGAAAAGTCAGAGTTAGGAAAATTTTTTCCTTTTGTTTTTCTTGGGTGGGGAGCCAAAGTCAAGGAATGTTTTGAACAGTCCAGCAGTCTGTAACTATAATGCCATTAGTTATACCTTCAATAATGAATGAACCAACAATCACCAAAGCCGCATACTTAATATTTCCAGGGGGCTGAAGAAAACACATGTATAACCAATAAACCTCAATTGCATGTAAGAAAGGAGCAGCTAAATTTCAGGAATGATAAAAAATGAGGGAGATCTGTAAGGAGAAAATTAAAATGGGGTTTTTACCTGTGACGACCACAAATTTTGAACCCCATGAACAATTGTAGCCCCGGAACCAAGACAAAAGATACCAACAGCAGATATCAAAGACCAAACAAATCTTTCTTTGGAGTAACCATAACTAGGAACACAAAAGACATGGATTCAGCATCTCCATACAAACATATACGTTTTGCATATGAATATATGCTCGAGTGCATATATGCATAAATTTCACAGTATTGTAAAGCACACTGGCACTTGATGCTACAGTCTCCCAATAATGTAAGAAAAGCCACCTATTGGTTGGAGAAGTAATGTGATCACGAAGTTACACAATTTTTCTACTCACTCAGGAACTTCCCAATTTGATTGATTCCTTGAACTCGGTATTTGTATTGAAACAAAACAAGAGATGAAAAGATCTTGATTTAGTTCAAAAAATAGAAAGCTGAGAGAAGAAAAATGCATAACAGTAATCATTCAACTTCAAAAGGCTTCTGAGTTCTGACAGATATTCTCCAAAAGTTAAGGTTTTCAAAATAAAAATAAAAATAATAGGAATAAAAGCATGAATATTTTATTTATGATTTCTAGACATGAGGATACATGTTCTTTTTCTTTTTTGGAAAAGTAACAGTTGCATACATTTATAAGCTACTATAGATGGGAATCGGTTTATAAATACTGATTATTTTAGTACATGGGACATGAGACAAAGATCAATGGTGGGAACACACGGCTTATGGTATGAAGCACTCACGGGTGAAGAGCATCAGGGGCACGCCTTGAACTACTTAATCCATAAGCAAGAAGCGCCTACAACATCAACATGAATTAGGATCTGTTCATTCATCAACCGATAGATCAATTATTAAGCAACAAAGAAAAAGAAATGTTCAATGCCAGCATGGAGATGAAAAATGAGATCAACAGGAGCACGAATACCTGGTTTGCAAAATCTGCAACTGAATGCACAACTTCAGCCAGCATGACATGGCTTGAGGTGGCTAACCAAACCCCAAACTTGAGAGAAAAGACAAGGAAGTTACACCATAATGCTGTTGTGACTGCTCGCTGGCTAGAAAAAAAATAAATTTAGGCAGGCAAAGAAAAGAAAACCATATGATTAGATGGTGAAAAAGGTGCTAAGGGCCCCTTTGGTAATGCTTTTGTTTTCCTTTTTTTTTTTTTTTGTTCCCAAAAAATTGAAAAACAAAACAGCAACCGTGGTCATTTTGTTTTTTGTTTCCCGGTAAGAAATGTTTTCAGTCCTTGGCTGATTCTCGAAACTTTAAAAAAGGTGTTTTGACTTTCTATTTAGACAAAATCAAAAGATGCACACAAGCCCCTGTTTAATGAGGTCTAACCATCAAGTCCTATAGGCAGTAAAACCGCTTCCCCCCCCCCCCCCCCCTCTCTTAACCCTAATTTCCAACTCAGCTCACTTCATCTCTCTCATTCACAGCGCCGTCAACCTCCGCCCCTACGAACCATATCGGCAGTATCAGCAACCTCTGCCATCAACCTGTGGTAACTCTCCACTCTCTTAACCCTAATTTCCAACTCAGCTCACTTCTTCTCTCTCATTTACAGCGCCGTAGCCACCGCCCCCACAAAACATATCAGCAGCATCACCAACCTCTGCCATCAACCTGCGGTAACTCCCCACTCTCTCTCTCTTGCGCCCCCACCCCCACAAAACCCCACGAGTGGCTGACCATCACCACAATGATCTTATATTTGAGACCTCTCCTTGCAGGTGTCTCTCTCCCTTTAGATTTAGAAATCTCTCTCTCTCTCTCTCTCTCTCTCTCTATCCGGTAAGGATTTTTTTGCATAAATTCCCAAGTCTCGAATTTGTCAGTGTAATCGGCAAATGTATTAGACAAGCATAGATGTCGAGTTTGTGTTTTGTATGTTTATACTGTTCTTGTGTAGGTTGATGCTCTGCTGCTGGGCAAACAAAGCTTTTGTTCAAAGTGGAATGACCAGTTCAAGTAGAAGCTTCAGAATTTTATCCCTTTTGTCTGTATTTTAAAATTTCATTTTGTGCACGGTTATCTAGCAACCTTTATATGAATATTTATGACGCAGTATACTACGATGATTTATAAAATATGAGACACAATTTGTTGCTTATCAGCTACGGAATGTTCTTGAGGATTTTATCAAGCACAGCACCTGCAGGGAGCAGTTTCAGTATTGAGAAGAGGAGAATATGCTAATATGAATATGCCTCCTTGATATATTGTTCTATTGTTTGGAGGGATTTTTGGTTCCCAATTAATTTATCAATATCAAGAAGGCGCTAATTTGATAGTTATTGCTGAAAACAATCACTTCATGAACACGATTTTCTTGCAAGGCATTTTTCTCATCTACTTTTGTTCGTAAAGGTGAGAGTCCATAAATCTGATAAGGGAAGAAAAAAGGTCCATAAATCAGTAAATTATTGTTCCTCAAGAGCATGATATTTTGCTGAATTTTCATAAGCATGCTCCTATTTGGCATGTAATATGCAGCTAGGAAAATATTGTAAAGTGCCTTCTTTATCTAGCTATACTTAAGAAATGTCATAATTAAACTAATAATTCTCAGCGCCACCTTTCCTATCATGTGAAATAAGACTTATGAGGTAATATGAAATAATATATATAAATTATGAACCAACAAGCTCTAGCTTGGTTGGTGTTTCCTCCATCTCCCCATATGGGAGGTCAAAGGTTCAACTCCCCTTAAAGGGTAAAGTAAGTGTCTGTGTATGATTTACCTATCAAAAAAATAAAACACAATTTATGATATGTATTTAACTAACATGTACGTGATATTTGTGATGTTGAGATCGAAGGTGATATGATGTCTAAACCACTTGTCATCCAATGCCAGGGAGTACAATAACATCTCAATTCATTATGAAATTTTAAGGATGTCACTCATTGACCTAGAATTGAATAAATTCTCGATGTATATTGGAATTGGAACTATTGTCGTTGTGTGTGAACACATAGATCTCATATTTTTCTTATTAGTAAAGTATATTCCATTCTATTAACAAGACGCTCGAGGGTGGCGAACTCATAATTATAAAAAAAAATTGGATTGATTACAAAAATTAAAGTCTAAGATCCCCTAAAAATGCTATAAATGTATCTAAATACATAAGGTATTCTTTTTTAACCCAAAAGAAAAGAAATCGTAAAAAAGTTTCTTTGAAGCACCAAGAAGGTAGATCAATCCCTTCAAAAGTCCTCATATTTCTCTCTCGCCATAAGCACCAAATAAGACATAACGCAACCATCCTCCAAGCAATCCTCAACTACTTTTTTATCCGACTACACCTCTAGGCCAAAAGGACATTCCTAATAGAGACTGGCATCACCCAATTACATCCAAACAAAGAGAGAATCAAATTCCAAGCATCCCTAGCCATCTTGCAAAGGATAAGGTGACGATCAACCATCTTCTCCTCCTCTTTATGCATGCATCACTGACTTGGAGGCTGAAAGCCCCTAGTTTGAAAATAATCCGCTATTAGAATAGGTCTCCAAGCCACATATTAGGCAAAAAATGCAACCTAAATCGGGACCCTAGACCTACAAATCAACTTCCACGGGAAAAACTTCTCATGCCCACCCAACAACTTCCTATAAAAAAATTAAATGGTGAACTTCTTGCTATACTATTCACCGTCCATGTCATCCCTCCCCGCACTCAACCCAAACATACTCAAAAGAGTTACAAGCTCCTCCCCCTGGCTTCATACCACATTTCCAACCACAGTGGTCGCACAATTTGGTACTTTGTGACTATGCTATAAAGATTGAGGAATCTCTCCATTAACCCCCCGTCACAACACCAGGGATCTATCCAAAATTTCACCCTTAACCCCTCCCCAATATCAAAACGAACAAACTAGAAGAACCCATCCCTCCCCTTTCTAATAGCCTTCATCACCTCTTTCGAACACCAACCCCCATCCTCACAAACATACTTGGTAGATACCACCTCCCTCCATAAAACATTATCATCAACTGTGAACTGCCACATCCACTTTCCCAAGAGAACTTGATTGAAAAGCTTCAAATCTTTAGAAGGCAAGCTTCCTTCCACCAAAGGATATAGATGGCTTAGATAGCTAAGAAGAAGAAGAAGAAGATATTAGCCTAAACATGTTTATTTTTTCAGTTTAGTTTGCTTTTTTGCACTATGCAATATTTAGTAAACATGTTTCTGTTATTTTATTTTATAACGGAGTACTCTGGGTGCATGGTTGATAGAACAAACTCTAGATATTGGACCCAACTCCCAAGTCTTTAATATGGCTCGAATTAGGGACCTCTTGGAGATATAGTCCTTTATCCTCACGGCCTTACTAGACCCTAGGGATTTGTTTCTATTTCTGTTTATGTCTAATTTTAAATAGAAACAAAACAAAAATTTGTTTATGTTTTTTTCTTTAAGTTACCAAACTTCACCTAAGCTTTGCACTTATTTAAACATTTTTTTTATAGGATAGTAATATAAGCATTAAACATTTTTTTTATAGGATAGTAATATAAGCATCATAATAATTCGAAGTGGTCTCCCCCACCTCCACACCAAAAAATTGTCCACAAGTGTCAAATGGTAACAAGATTTAATCTGTGGTAAGATGACATTCAAATGTATAATTGCAAGTTTTTATGCTATTTTGTAAGCATAACACCCAACTACAACAAATTTATCAACGTTAAAAAGCGCATTCTGTCTATTCATTCAAAATAATTTTTCAAGTTATTTGTCTATGTAAACATATACATATATATTTATATGTATATTTTTTTTGATAAGTGTGTATATAAATATATCAGTATATGTGTGTGTATATATGTCTATACAGTATACAGTACATTTATCTATGTCAACATATACAATGGATGTGAAAATATAAAAACTAAGAGGATATCTTACAACCATTTCCTTTCTTTCTTTTCCTTATCTAATTTACTTGGAAGAATCTTATAAAACAAACCCTAATACCCATAAACATCCACTTTTTTTAGGCATCAAAACAATTCGATGGCATTGAAGAGTACCAATAGTAAAATAAAGTTCAACCTGCTGAAGTTGAACCAGATGGAAACATATCATATAGTTTCAACGCTTTTTGACCTAAAACCAGTATGATATTTATTCTATAAGCAAAGTAAATTCATCAGAGCAGCAAACTTATACTGACAAACCCTTGCATCATAACGTACAATAATAAAGACAAAAGACCAATCCTAAAAAAGGCAAAAGCACTCTTACCTGTGATCATCGATTTCTATCTTCTTTATTTCTTTTGCTCTAGTGAAAAAATCTGCAAAGCACAACAAACTCAAATTTAGTCAATTTTTGTGCATAAATAGACGTGTTGTCTAACCAAATAACTTACTGCGGTGGAAGTAGTACTGATGATTGGAATCTAATGAAGTCGTAGCTAGTGAAATGACTCTTTGCGAACAATTCACTGGGACAAAACCTCGCAATGCGATTGGAGAAGTAAAAAAACCTAGGCCTCCACTGAATCGAGTATGAGAATGGAACTGAAGCCTCCGATGATCAGCGACCCTGTTTGGCTCCGATGAATCTAATGTTGGGTAAATATCAGAGAGAGTAGAGCAACGTGGGAGGGTTGTGGGCAGAGAATGAGAGGTGAAAGCGGAGTAGTCCCGAAGGCGACTGAGGAAGCGAGACGTTCGCATCAAAACAAGGAAAGGGCTAATGATTATCTTATTCCGCTGCATGCTATGTTGAAAGCATTCCCATGAAACGCGAAGAAGAAGAAGAGAGCATGAAATTAGGGATCAGGGTTTTGCGATGACAGCAAGGGTTTAGGCTTCTGAAATTATCAAATTAATTGGAAGGTCTGGAGAGAGAGTGTTTGAAAAAGATTCTCCTTTTGTACGGCAACAGCAGCATATCCCTCCTCCAGAGCCTCTCCACCCTCTCTCGGATCTGGTCTCAAAACTCAAAAAATGGAAGTACAGTAGTTGCTTATGAAGAAATGTTAGGCCTCTCGGCGGGGCCAGGTTGAAGTTGTTTAAAAATGGCAGAAGTTCAGCTCAAAAAATATACCTGTGTTAGTGGTCATTGTGTCCATCTCAGTCGGTTCTTATTAACATGAAGTTTAGGAGTGACAAATATTCATGTTCAAAATAGTAAAAATATAATATTTTATTAAATTAAGTTAGGAGAAGTAAATTAAAAAAGTTCATCTAAGGACAACTTACTTGATTTCTTTTCTTTTTCTGTTACGTAATGATTTAAGTTGGTTTAATTTTTTTTTACTAATAATGAGTTTTATCCTTTTAGTTTAGAATATGAAAGTTGACAAATGATAAAAAAAAAAAAATTATTTGTTGATTTTAAACAAATCCAATTTCATTGCTTAAATTTTCGTGGGAGTAAAGTATGAAATTTTTACGGTATTTAAATTAGTGAAAATAGTTTAAACGGATTGAATCAAATTATCAAATTAAATATCTAACTATCTTACAAGTTTAATTCTAAACGAATCAAAGAAAAGATTTGTTTAATTCAAATCCTAATTCTATTATTATTAATGAATTGAGTGGTGTTATACATAATAATATATATATATATATATATATATTAAATACATATGAAATCCACTTGTCTGTGTTTTAAGAGAGAGAAGAGATTCATCGACATCACATTTTCTTAATAGATCAGGTTAGCATAAGGTTCTATTAGGGATGTCAATTCGTGTTATCGTGTTGTGTTCAGGGTCGTGTCAAGGCATACATATTCAAAAATATGTGTGAACCCTAACCCGATACTATTAACTAATCGTGTCAAGTTTCAAAACCCAAATCCAACCTATTTATTAAACAGGTTATACGTGTCGACCCACTTAACCCGTTTATTTTATTTTTTTTATTTTTTAAATAAAAAAATTTACCTATCTTTTAATATGTTAAGATAATTTTTAAGTTTAGTAATTTTGGATATAAACCAAATCAAAATAGAAACCTCTTTTATAAATAAAAAATTTCAAAACCTTGATAAGTATTTGATGTGAGATGAATTACTTTAACTCATGATATATTTTATAATTAAACGTGTTAAGTCGTGTTAAACAGGTTGGCACTCGTAAAACTCAAACCCGACCTGTTTATTAATCGTGTTATACGTGTCAATCCGTTTATGACCCAAACACATTTATGCTAAACCCAAACCCCTTAATTTCATATCGTGTTCGAGTCGTGTTGTCGTATTAAAAATTAACACCCCTAAGTTCTATGGATCATAGGTGCAACTGCAAACACAAAGGAAGCGTTTGTCACAAGGATATTTTTTTGTCCCACGACAAGTTACGACTCCGTTCTGAAAGATAGTGTAATCTCTTGAAAAATAATAAAGAAAATATTAATTTTGGTATCCTCACCTCATGGTCTTGCTACGAGCTTTCTATTTTAATTATCATTTAAGGCCAATTCCAATTCTATAAATTGAACTTTCGCCAGCTTAAACACGTCTAACTTTCATCACCAATGCATTCAAATATTGCAATGAAATATTAGTCTTTATGCAGCATTCGCCGATATAAAAAAGATACAATATGCTCAACATAAAGGTTTAAAGTTGGAGAATGAATAATGATCAGTCTTGAGAAACTTCAATGGAATCACTTGCAGAGTTTTGTATATAAAAAGAATGAAAGCCACATCCAACAAATAGCATTTTCAGCCAGGCATATCATGCCTCAAAACTTGAGCAATGAAATGACCTCAGGAAATTGAATACAAATAGTCTCTTCCAAAATATTACAATTTTCATACATCCATCCAAAGGCTGAGCTCATCGGTAAAAATCTTTTTCTTATAAAAAAAAAAAAAGAGAGTACAAAATGGTCATTAGAAAATTATCCATCAACCAATAATCTACATTACGTATCCATTACATTTAAATGAGGGGACCCATAAGAGTAACCATGAAATACAACGATCTCTGCCAATTTACAGTCCGTGGACTCGATTGAGCTGCACTATTTCTTGACTGAAACACCTGACTTCATGAGGTCCTATCTATTTTTTTAAGCACTATATTCCCTTCAGCACTTGATGTAATAAGCACATATAGCTTCCTCAGAAAGGGCTCAATTCAAAATCATAAAACTGCAAATAAATCCTAATCATCACCAAATCGACCTTCTTTCCTAGCACGTGACCTGATAATTGGTTTATGTTGTCCAACTGATCCTCCAGAATTCTCTACTCGATCATTCCGGGTGACAATTTTTATAGGGTGGGCCTCTGTGTTGAAAACCCACTCATCCAATGGGATGACCGAGGGGGGTGAGAAAAGAAGGTAGAGATACTTGAGGGTCTCCGCCAGAAAGAAGCTTTGCATCATATTGTCTTTAACGCCAGTATTAACCTGGGAACACCAGCAATCAGCAGTAAATAGAAAGCCACACAAACAGCAGTAAAAGGAGATGAAGGGGGTCATGGGATGGCCTGCAGTATCAATGCATATGACAACAAGCACTGGTTCTCAGTACAAGAAACTGTAGTACCAAATGGATGAAGTTTAGGAATACATATACATATTTATTTCTTGATTCTTTTTCAAATGGACAATAATATCCATAACAATCACTTCTCATTTTTAGTAATGAGAGCCCCCCCCCCCCCCCCCCCCCAAAAAAAAAAACCTTGAACTACTAGGTTCTCTTTATCTTAATTGATAGTACTCAACTACATTCCTTTCTAGACAATGCATATATCCATGGTCAACTTCATTGAAGGATTAAAATCCATATATAAGAATATCTCAAATTTCTCTGAGAAAAAGCACATAGGAAGAAGTAAAGTGGTGAAATGAGGAGGTAGGAGAAGTACTTATTGTTACATTTAGTTGTGAACTATAGCAGCCGAACTTACTATTTGTTCTTGTTAGATTGTTATTCTACGTGTAATTTGTGTCACAATGTCTACTTCGTGTATATTACATAATAAACCTGCCTATGCCTATTATGTTATAATGTTGTATTTTAATTATAATAATTGCATTAGGAACATAGTTCTAAAATATTATATATATATATATATTTTTTTTTTATCTTGTTTTTTACTAGTGAAAATTTGTTTAATATTGTTTAATGATATTCACATTCGGCTTGACTAAATTCTCCTCAATTCCACTCTAGTATCATTTGTAAGCCTAAAACATTTTTAGTTAGTAAAATATTTTATTTATCTCCATGCATTACTTTTTGTTTCCAAGTGTCTTCAAATTTTTTTCATTGTTTCTAATGCGTTTCCGAAGTGCTTTTGATATATTTTCGCTTCTAGTCGACTAAAATGACACTCCAAAACAAAATTTTGATCCTTGGCTGGCAGGGATCTGAATAAAATATTCTAGGTAGTAATTATTAATAATTAAAATGCCAGATGGTGTTGCAGACGAGGAAATTAACAGTGAAACTATATAATCACATCAAGCATGAGTTATTAACCAAATCATCACTAAACTTAACTGTATCCATATTCTCGTAGATGACTGTAATCAAAAGTATGCCTTATGCGAATTGCAAGTCATCACAATTGCATATTCTAACAATGCAAACAAACCTAATAATCAAAGTTCTACACAAGAAAAGGATCATTGCATTAATATTTCCTTGGCCATCAATATTCAGAAATACAGTCCATTCCAAAGAACATAAATAACTCAAGTACTTTTGTAATCTCATTCATGCTCTTTTAAGTGTCACGGTCACCATGGTAATATTGTGCAAGTTGTTAAATGAATGACAAGTATCCAAACAATGGGAAAGAGAGGGGGGGAATTGAAGAAAGAAAAAAGTCTCTCTCAAGAGTGAGAATGTGGATTCAAGTCTAAGGGCAGCCACTTTGTGCAAATAATGCCATAGATTTGGTTTGTACCTCGTTTATCTCTCCCAACACCCTGTGTTGGTTGCTTCAGTATTTGGTAATGGAAGTTTCATATATATTGATAGGTAAATCACACACACACATTGCCCCTTAAGGGGACTTGAGAAGGTACCAATGAAGCTAGAGCTTGTTGGTGTAATGGAAATTTCATATATATAAAAGGCAAATGGAATTCACTAAATATTGCACATTTTGAAGACCCACTAATTAATTACAGACTGGTGCAGATGACTAAAATGGTTCCACTTAGTTTTTGGAAGAAACAATAATAGCTGGTTCACTACCATGGATGTTGAGTTTTTCTGTGTGCCATTGATCATTGTTAATTCATGAGGATAAATAATCAGCAAAGCAACTTTCCAGGACAACAAAACTAGCAAAATTTTTTAACAACTCGATCATTTGGTTCACCCACAACCAAAGAAAGCCTTGATGAGGCAAGAAAACAAGTAAAGGTCCCGAGATTCATTGTTGATTGCCGATTGGTCATAGCACATATTTCTCAGGGCGGACTAAACATTCAGAGTAGAGCATCACTAATAATATATTTTCCCACCTCACACAAAAGGTACTCTTGAATTTGCAGGCAATATGAAATATGGGTTTGAGGAGCACTTACATCTTTCAATCCAACATATCCTGACTCTATGCGGGAGTTCTTTTCAAATGCTTGAAATATGTTCCAGCCCCACTCTTGATATGTCTTGTTGCCAGTCAAACGCCAGAGGTAAAAGAGTGATTCAACTGTCTCTGGCCTCAATATGTTCCAAGATGTACCCACACTCATGTCCTGTAAATTTTGTATAGAAAGGAACCGTCCAAAAAATTACAGAAATTCTACAATGAATACCACAAGAACAGAAATAACTAACCTGCCCTGCATGAAAGAAATAGTTCTCTCCAGCCAATTTTGTTGGTGTTGACTGGTAGAAGTTATAACACGTCCAAGCAAGCTGCAAAAAGATGCCAAAGGAATCCAGTCAAAGGCTCAGAAGGTAATTTATGTCAGCACAAACCACCAAGTGGTAGCAATAAGTGCTAAGAAATGCTCCCTAGACTGAAAATGGAGTGAGGGCCAGTAGTGGGCTCAAAGCAAACAATACTATGCAGGATGGGACCAGATCATGATAAGACTTCTATCCAAAGTGAGAGGGAGGGAGGGAGGGAGGGAGTAAAAATTGCACTGTTGCTTTGGTCAGTATCATTTAAAGAATTTAATGCTTTAAATCCATCAGCAGTAACATGTGACACCAGTACCTTTTAAAAATATATCTTCTAAAAATGAGTTAAAAAAAGACATAATCATGCCAACAGTAGATAAACATGTTATTCTAGTGCACATCTAATGCAAGACAGCACTAGAAGTTTTCAATACTACTGCTCTCACTACTTAATTGGCAGGATAAGGTTTTGGACACCTTATGGTTTTACAGCTTACAAAGACACAGAAGAAGTACAATGGTCAGGTATAGATGCAATCTTAACACCAATGAGATGAAGGATTACCAGAAACGGCATACTGAAATTTCACAACAGCAATTGATTTAATGTTAGGGGTGATTGGATTTGGATAAAATTTTGCTTATCAAAAAAAAATTATATTAAATTGTTAGGGGTGTTTGGATTAAGGGTTCAAGGTAGAAAGAGGTCTAGGTTACGAAATAACAATTTTATTCAGCAAAAGAGAGAAAATGAAAGCTTGTAATGGGTTAAATAGTTGGTACAACAGTAAAGATAAATAGAAGAAGAAGAAGAAGAGGGAAAATCCATTTCCCCATGATGTTAGATCAGCAAATAATAATTTCCAATCAAGAAATAAAATAAATACATCTTCTTTCATAAAAAGAAAAAAGGAAAAATTAGATAAAACTATAGATAATAACGTATACACATAAGTGCCTTCAGCATATTGTGATGATGCTATTAAATAACTAGGTTTTTTCATGCATATTTGATTGATAAACTAGTTTAATTCATAAGATAATCTCATGATTGCTCCCAAAGGTACACAGATCATGTCAAAGAGTAAAAATGCACTCTCAAATGTTTTCTCAACAGGATCCCGGTTAAGTAATAAATTCACAACTTTTATGAGGTAAAAACCTGTGTAAGAGGACCAGGAAATTTAAAGTCAAATGCACACTGATGAAGCACAATAAATTCAAAATCTCTGTTTGATGAGAATTTGTGAATACCTCTTCCGCAAGTGTGAGGAATTTCTGAGATTCATCAGGACTGTAACCAGATGACCCTAAAGCCAGCATTCCTGGAGCAAAACACGCTAATTCATCCATCTGCGTATGGACAAAGAGCAAAGCATTTAAAACATCAACTAGTAAATTATTAATTCGGCACTCTCTGATACCTATTTGGATGTTATATTACCTTGTCGATTAGAGAACTTCCTATCTTCTCACAGATATATGCAAAAGATGAAGGTGTAGTTCTCCGAACCAAGCTTAACAGACCTTTCATTGATGTCTCCCACATTTCTCTGCATCCAAAATTCCATTAAAAAAAAACTGTCCAATCAGGAACTTCTTGGAAAGGGAAACTGTTGTTCTAGAAGTCTCAGTTTTTAAATTCAAAATTTGAAAAATAAAAAATGCATCAAACTATTAACAGAAGACATATTTGGGATACTAAAAACTAGTATCTTTTTCCTAACAATCCCAAGCAAAAGTAACTTAATTTTTTTTCAAGTACTATTAAAATCATTAACTTCCTGGGAACTTTAATTACTTAATTTAAATATCAACTTCCATTCTGTTTTGACTCTTTTGAGATAAAAAAGCGAAGGTGGATAATGTATTATGCTGGTTAACAACACTGCTCATTGTCACACAACAGTTCTAATTTTCTCAGAAGTTTGAGAGAAACTGCAGTATATAGTATGATTATTAAGGGCTTCAATCTTCATGTTGATTTATAACATGCCCCATCAGACAAGTGATATTTTCCAAGTAGTTCAAGATAAACTGCAGCTGATAAAAGGATGGTGAAGCTTCTCACCTATAAGGCTTTACAGCAGTAGTTCTGTTTCCTTGTATCCAAACTTTCAGTAAATACTCATAAAAGCTGCAGCGAAATAAGCAAATTAACCACAAAAATCTGTGAAAGTTCACATAAATTATATTGAAATTGACTGGTCAAAACCTGTCCCCCATTGCCCCAAAAGTTATAGTTGAGTATGATGTTGACCCTCTATGAGGATTTATATAGATGGGAAGCAAACCATCAGCAGGAAAGGTTTTATTAAGCTCTGTTATAACATTCTCCACCTGAAACATCAATGTTAGGCATTAGTTGACTGCCAGGAAAACTTATGCCCAAAAATTCCTTTATCCTGAAGTAGAAGCCAATGATCTGTTTGTTCCCTGCTAACTATATTTTCTATTATAAAATTGGAGTTCCATGTAGACAAATGATGTTAATTATTAGCAATCTTCCATGTGATGTCAGATGTCTTTTTGACAATATATTGACACAAAAGACAACTTATATGACACACACAATGAATACCATATTCCAATGCATATGCATCAACAAGAACAGAAGGAACATACCTTCTGCTGATACTTCAGGTCTCCTGTCCTTTGAGAAAGAGCAATAAATTCCAGCATCTCTGTGCCTGAATCTGCCAGGATACTATCACCCTAAGAAGATGGAACATTATAAATTAATAAAACAAATAGACAATATCCAATTACACTTGTGACAAAACAATAGCAATTTCACAAAATTAACATGTAAATGTGTATGCATATGACAAATGATGAGAACATAAACCAATGTGGAATATTAGTGATCTCATGACAGGAGAGGGCTAAACATGCAGTTTCTTTGATATTTCTATTAGAGGACTGCATTATAAAGCTACACTAAGATGATGTTAATTTGTCACAGCTTCACATAGATTTCAATTAAAACGAAGCACCAGATAATACATTAGACAAGTCTCCAAGAGTAAAATTTTGATTGTTTACCAAAAAGAAAGGTCAACCATGGGCACCATATAATACATTAGACAAATCTCCAGGAGTAAATTTTTGATTGTTTACGAAAAAGAAAGGTCAACCAGGCCATCACCAGGACGACAGGTTCTAGGAATCAACTCAAGGTTACAGGATGTTAAGTATTATGAACTCCAAATTCTCAGAAGAAAAGATACAGCAATAGGCACAGGACTAGAGCTGCATCAAGCTCCCCAAAAACTGCACTGTCTGCATCAGTTGGGACAATATATCAACTAAGAAGCACAGCCTTGGACATAGATACAGACATGACAGGGACACAACACTCCACGTGCACACAGATAAATACACATACAAATATGTTTGTGCACAATTGTTTATTTAAGTATGATGAATTGGAAAAGGAGTTGATGTGGAAAAAAACAATATATTAACTGTGTACAAGTTAAAATGATAGAAAAGAGGAATGTGTTCTATAAACACCAAAAATAAGGTGACTGAACCAAAAAAATTAAAAATAAGGTGCGGCTCCTTGTTAAACATGAACTCTTAAGTAGTGTTCAGATAAGAATAATGAATCAGACGGGTAACATTACAATTAGAAGTTAGGTCTGAGAAATATACAAATCCTTGGGGGCATTATAGGTTTTGTACCAATGAGGGTTTGTATAAATCTTCAGTCATATACTGCGGACCCGTGCCAGCCCCCCCAGGGGGGTGTTAAGCCCTCCATTGCAAAGATTGACAAAGTTGTTATGCAGATTGATGATTATCAATTCCGGTTAGCAATATCTTCCTAAATGTCAAGGCCACGTTAAGAATGTGTCCAAGATTAAGAAAATAAATTTAACTTTTTACAAACATGTGGCACATTTTGAATGTGTAAGTTTCCATGAGCAGCACATGCCGCACACCACCATGACACCTTAAGATATTTATGATGCTTCATATTATTTCCATGCCCCATCCCATCTACTCATACATGTTTGCCTCTTAGGCACAATTAAAAAATTAGATTGATGAGTTACATGAAGTTATTTTTCTAGATATAGCACTGACGGAGAGAGAAAAAAATTGAACTCCAAACTCAACTTATTTGAGCTGCACATCCACAAAGTATAAAACTTACCCCAGTCCATCCAGGGTTATGTGCATTCCCGTGTACCAAGTTAATGACGTTATAAGGGATGCCAGAAGGTGTATTCCATGCAGGCAATAATCTATCTGCAATGTCTTTAGCCTTTTCGAGGAAAACTTTGTCCCCAGAAAGATCATATGCACTAAGAAGTCCACCAACAACTCTGGATTGTATTGAAAATAGACATAATTAATCAGCACAGCAATTTATATGTCTCACTTCATGTTAGTTATAAATATTCAAAACCATAGTAGCATATAAGACTTCTTTAGGATACGAAACAAAACAAATAAAAAAATGAAATAGTAAACCTTATAAAGCAACCTTATGGTTGTCTCAAAAACACTAGCGTCATAGTTCTTGTTAAAGTCCAATGAGTTTGCAACCCACCTGCCATGCATAGCACATTAATATCAAACAGGAAACCAAACTATATATAACGGAAATATAATAATAATAATAGTAATAACAACTTCTATCAAAAAATAATAATAATAATAAAAACAACTATAATAATAATAAGATCAGTCTCAGTCAATGGATGGTACACATGTATAGAACAGTTTAGTTATGAAGAAAAATGGGGCAAATAGAATGTGTGGACGAAATTAAGGGAGACAGTCATAACATAGGAAACAACAATTGAATTAGGAATTAAAGAGAAGGGAAGCAAGCCCGTGGAAGAGGGTGAAAGAAAAAGAAAAGAGAATTAAGACTTCTTTTTTTCAAATGTTAGTGATGAGAATTAAATCCTCAACCCCATTCCTTCCCAACAGATGCCATACCAGCACTTCCACTGTCCTATAATGAATGGAAGGAAAGGAAGGTCAGGAATGAAAATCCCGTTACCAAGAACGAAATGTTGGGTGATGAGATTCCCCACCTCATTCCTTTCAAATGTTTCGACAAGGGCAAGATTTTTTTTAGAAACAATAATCATTCCAATTTCAGTCTAGTTATAAATATTTGAGAAAGCAAACAAGAGAGAGAGAGAGAGAGAGAGAGAGAGAGAGAATTTATTTGGGTGATTAGGCTGCTTAGTCGACCATCTTAACTTCAACTCAAGCACCATTAAGAAGTAACAATTTATTGTTTTATTGTTTCAATATAAATTTTTATATTCTCAAGGCTGTTCACAAGTCATACTACAATTGAAAATGTTTGACCTGATTAAAATTCATCACTCCAAATTCAAATCCTATAAATAAGATTCGATTATAATGAAACGGGGCTGAATTCAAGTACATTTGACGAGATAAAGATTCCGGTCTGATCAAACTCACTTACTATATATAAGACTATTATATATTTCAATTGTACAAATATATAATGTTAGGCTCTATTTGTAACTTCATCAAATACTGAGAAATCTCAATCAATTCAGGTTTAAATTTTAAGCCATAATTATTTCTTTTTTGAATTTAGATGTCTTCGAGTATTTTTGTTTATTTTCATTTATTTCCCTAAGGGTATTAATGTATTTTTTCTTATGTTAATATATAAAGGTAAGGTGTAAGGCAGAATATACTGAATGAAGCCCTAAACCTTTATTTTAATTTCTCCTCACCTCTTTTCTTCTTTCTTCTTCTCTATCTAACCCTAGATTTCATTCCTATACAACTTAACTAGATGGAAGACAGGATGTTCAAAATCATAATCAAATGCAAACTAAAGATACAATTATTTAACTTCTGCCGGATTCAAATTTGAACTAAAATATTGGTACATTTTACTGGATATGATCTAGGATCAAGCCAAATTCAAGCCGAGTGTGGCCCATTTATTAACCCTGTGGTTTTTTTCAAGTTATATGGTTGTGTGTGTGTGTGTCTGTGGACGTATGTATGCATATACTGATGAGTAAGATATATTCATTCAAAAGCACCAAAGAAGGGCACACCCACTTACAAAAGAGCAACACTATACAAGAAACTCATAGATGCATTGCTCCCAACATCTCCAAAAAAGAATCAAGATAGAAAACATATAAGATTCTACATTTCCCCCGCGGGCGGGGGGGGGAGGTTCTCAATAAAGTGCCCTTAAAGCTGCTAGAAGACATATCTTCACCTTAAAAATTATCCTATTTCTCTCCCTCTATATACACCAAAATAAACGAAGAGGTGCCAAATCCCACATCTTCGTAATGCTTCACCTCTTACAACCCCCTCAACAACTCTTTTACTGAATGAGGCATAACCCAGCAGCAACCAAAAAGAGAGAACAAAAGACGCTACACTTCCCTAGCCATCAAACAGTGCAAAAGCAAATGACTAACTGTTTCCTCCTCAACTTTGCACATGCAACGTCAATTAGTGACCCCTTGGAAAATCTGCCACCCGTTTCCTTGATAAAACCCTGTAAAATGATTTAACAGAAAACTTCCCACCCAATCCAGCCTTCCACCTAACCATATCCGCTCTTCCTTCACTGACCTTAGTCTGACATCAAGCAGTGCAAAAGCAAATGAGCAACAGTTTCCTCTTTAATTTTAAATAATTTATGATTAACATAATATTATTTTTTGAATCTTGGGAGCATGGAAAAGATATATCCAAGTTGAGACAACTTGAAAATCTCCAAAAGGAGAGCCAGTTCACTAAAGTAGGGGCACTCCCTTTCCTTTATTTCTTATGATTTTTAAGCCAAATGCCCTTAATTGTATAGTAAAACTGGAAAAATGCATATTCAATAAAGTCATTTTTTGACATCAAAGAGCATATTTTATGATAAGTTGCCCTAGAGAAAAATAATAAGTTTTAAAGGGGGAGAGAGAGAGAGAGAGAGAGAGAGAGAGCATATATTGTCACTTGTGACTTGTCAGTTCAAAGTTCAAACAGAGCAAAAGAAGTCACACGAAAGACCAAGAGGGAGTTGAAGGACAAGAAGAAAAACCATAAATATATATGTGCGCACGCGTTTGTGTATATAAAAACCCTTTTGTACCATAACAAACCCTAATAAGAAGCCCCTTCAAAGAAAATATTCAACAAATATTGCTTTTCTGGTTCTGTGAAAATATCCAGAATGATGTAACTAATGACTAATAGAAAACAAGGCCCATGTAGCTATCCAAAAAATAAAAAATAAAAGATAACAAGCCCATATATCTGAAATATCACAGACAAGAGAAGAAAGGTAGAACTCACTCTCTAGCTCTTTGAAACTGCTCGTCTAGGCCCATTATATATAATGTGTCAAGAGAATCTATTAGAGTTGCTCCAAGACCACCAAAGCTATCAACACCATTCTTTGTCTGTGGCTGGTAATAAAAACAGTATTCAGCATGTTAGTTATTAGAAATTTTTTATGCATAAACGAAACTAACATCAGAAATAAAAGACACATGCCACCAATCTAAAACTTCAGTTTGTGAATAAAAAATGTCTAAATGTGGAACTAAAACTAAATCAGCCTTAAAAGGAAGCTGAAAAAAAAGAAAAGAAACACAAGCTATTATAACGGCAAAACACACAAAGCTTCAGATGTGAGTTTTAAAAAGAAAAAAAGAAAAAGAAACAGACACATGTATTATGAAAAAAAAAATCATGATATACATGGATTATGGAAATATATTATATCAAAGCATAAAAAAGTTGGAGGATGAAAAGAGATAGGGACACTTTCTGTAAACAAATTTGTCCATATATGCCATCTCCCATGTACAAAAGGAAAGAAAGAAAAAGAAAGCAATTAGAGGTAGAAGGACCCTAGAAAATCTACAAAAGAATCTACATTCATTGAAGGGTCCCTTCAACCCAAAAATATAGTAATCTCAAAAAAGAGCCCTTCACAAGAATAGAAAAATTCTCTACACCCTCAAAAACTCTACAATTCTTCTCCCGCCATATACTCCACAAAACACAAAGAGGCGCCAAGTTCCACGCCAACCAACCATCCTTAGCAACCCTCACACCTCCCCATTGAAGCAGCAAATCCCTCACACTAAGAGGCATAACCCACGTGCACGCAAAAAGAACAAAAACGACGTGCCAGCAATCCCTCACAAAACTGCAATGAATTAACAAGTGGTCCACGTATTCAGCCTTTTGATACCTACTCGCCAATTGGAAGTCCCTCCTTTGAAGATTATCCATGGTTAATGTAGCCCCCCCCCCCCCAAATGAAGCTGTCCAAGCAAAAAATGCCACCTTCAAAGGTGCTTTCAATCTCCAAATACCCTTCCAAGGGAAGTCCCAACCCCTTCTACCCGCGAGCCAACTATGGACAGTAAAAATACCTTGGCTGCTCCCTTCCCAAACAAGAGCTAATTTCTGGGACTTGTCACCATCTAGCTCTCCCAGCTGGATAACAATAACAGAAATTCCTTGGCCACTGAAAAGCCCTTCTTTGGGGTAAATGGAATTCATTTTAAAAAAAAAAAACAGAAAAATACGAGGGATAGATACCCCGACGGTGTCCTTTGTAAACTGCACATGACATTCATAGGCATATCTTGACACCAAATGTTTTGAACTGCAGTGGAATAACCCCTAGCAGCTAATCTGCCAACTACTCAATTTGCTTCAGAATACAAATAACAATTTTGAACATAGTCAAACTAAAGAGACTGCACCTTCAAGAAAATATGAAGGCCTCTAAGCAGAGCTCTCAATTTCTCACTCAACAAGTTTCACCTACCTAGTAATGAGCAAGGATTTTAGAAACCAACCAGGGTCAATATGGTTAATCACATCTATTTGGCCTTGGTGTAGAGGGTCAAAGTCCAAAAACTCAAAATTTATGTTTGACACCAGAAAACACACTTTCTTCCTAGCCACAAGATGATATTTAAATTCGTCCCCCCAATTCACCTCAAGAAAAAATCTCTCTGAACCTTCTCCAACTAGTCTACAACCAACCTAGGGATAGTGAGAACAGACATAAAATAATGTAAAGAAGCTTGCAAGGGTAAGCTTTATCTAAGTTAAATACCCACTTTCAAAAGATACTGCCTTTTCCACCTTACTCATCTATGTATTTATAATTTTTTATTCGTATTTGTTTATAAAACATATGTTCACAATTACAAAATAACATAAATTAATATTTCAAAGAAATAAACTCAAAAAAATTCTCTAAATAATTAGACTAAATGTAGCAATACTTGTCAAAATTTAGTATTTAATCATTAAATAACCGCATAATTTAGTTGATTTTTTTGTTCAGCAAGTGAAACAATCCTATTACGATCCTACTACCTTTAAGATTTTTATGCGATCCAGATCAATTAAGCCATATTGGATCGTACGATCAAGATCATGATTTTGATAACTATGCTTACAACCTATGTTTCCAGTGAAACCAAACAAATCACCAATGACCCCCCACTTGAATAACCTATGACTTAGCTAGATTAATATGCAACCCGAACCCAGTCTCAAAGCACATAAGGATGCATCTAAGATATTACAACTGAATCTCCACTGCACCATCAAAAGTTATAGTATCATTAGCAAATTGTAGATGAGATTGAGATGGGGAGGCCCAATACTAGCAACATCGAAATCACTCAAAAAACCATCGTCCACGACCTTATAAATTTTCATACTCAATACCTCAATCACCAAAATAAAAAGGGCAGGTGATAAAGGATCACCCTCTCTCAAACCTATGGAGCTCAGCAAGAAAAAAACACTAAGGGGCACCATTCACTTAAAAAATAAAAAACCAGACGGACGTGATATATCTTCTAATCCAATCCCTCCATCTAGAATCAAAGCCCACACAATTCATAACACAAAGGAGGGAGCCCCGCTAAATATGGACATATGCCTTCTAGAAATCAACTTTGCAAATAAGGCCAAACTCCCACTTTTCAAGCTAGAACCACCTTAAGCACCAAAACCACATCCAAGAATTGCTGACCCTCGACAAGAGAATTCCGAGAATTGGAAACAAGATGACCTACTCTCTTCAGCAAACAAGCTAAAGTCTTAGCTAGAAGCTAATACACACTACCTAGAAAGCTAATAGGGAGATAATCCTTCAAGTCGAAGACTCCCCTCTTTTTTGGAATCAAGGCAAAGAAGGAAGCATTTGAACTTCTCCCAAAACCACCATGAAGGTAAAAATGAGAGAAAACAGCCGCCGAGTCATCTCTAACAATGTCCTAACACTGCTAGAAAAAGGCCTTGGTCATACCATCTAGTCCTGTAGCCTTATCTTCATTGCGCTTATGAAGGCTGCCGCAACCTCTTCCTTGGAAAAGGACAGTTTTAACCACTCCTTGTCCTCCTTCCTAATAGAAGGCAATTCCAGCCGCTCAATCAAAGGTCTCCTATTCTCAGATTCAAAATAAAGCTTCTTATACAACTGAGAAATTCCTCTTCCAATATCCCTTTATTGACTCCTCTCCTCCCCATCAATCCATAAGTTGTCAATATGATTAAATCTCTTATGATCATTGACCATGCAACGATAAAAATTAGTATTTCAATCACCCTTATTAAGCCACAAAACTCTCAACTTTTGGATCAGACCAATCTCTCCAATTACTAATAACCTTCCCAATTCCCTCTTCATCTCTTCCCTCCGATCCGTATCCTCGGAAGATAAGCCTCCATCCCCCTCTTACACAACAAGCTCCATGATTTCTTTTAGAAAATGAGATTTCCTAATCTCCAAATTGCCGAATTCCTCTTTCTTCTATCTCTTCAGGTCCACCTTAAGCATATGCAATTTCCTAGACAAGACATAACTTGAAGACCCTTCCACCCCATCTACCACCAGCTCCTACCTTTTTCCACAAAACCTTCCTCTTTCAATCATATATTCTCGAATCAAAAAGGCCCCTTACCACTTTGAATCCTTCTAAAGTCAAGAAAATTTGGCATGTGATTTGAAACAGTTCTAAGAATAGCAAATTGGAAGACTGTCTCCTCCCACTTCACTGAAACCAAGAACCTATTGAATTTGGAAATTGAAGTATGAATCCCAACTATTAGCCCACATGAACCTAGCTCCCTCCAAAAGAAGACCCACAAGCTTAAAAGCATTACAGAAGTCCAAAAACTCCCGCATTGGGATTGAGATCCCACTGCACCCCACTGATCGATCATGTTAAAATCCTCCCTAATACACCACATCCCCATCTATTATTAATTTCCAAGAAAAAATATTTTCAAAGCTCAATCCCTCTAAAGTCTTGCACAGGCCCATATACACTCAAGAACATCCACTGAAAATTATCTTGCAAGAATCCACGTTTCAGTCGTACCATTTGCTCCCAACACTATCCAATCAATAAACATACCTCCCTAGGCTCCCCTTACCACTTCAAAGAAATTGCATCCTTCTCATTTCTTGGATACAAAAACCACACCCACCTTCCATTTCTTGAACCCTGAATAGCCTTCCTTTTTTTGGGGTGCTCATTCATTTTTTATTTTTTTTTACAAGTCAAGGTGGTCATTCGTACCCCAAACATTCTATAAATAATACGAAGCTTAATGGAGAAATATTCGATAAACCCTATGACCCTCCCTTCCTCCTCCTAGCCTCTCACCAAGCCTGCATGCCACATTTGTCATTAGTTCCTTCAAATATCCCTAGATGTCTTTGTATTGGGTCCTTATGCATGAACAAGTGATCTCTCTCTCTCTCTCTCTCTCTCTCTCGTGTGAAAAGACTGTCAACCATCGTTGTTTTCTAGGTTTCAAAATTGTTGAGTTTGAGTTTTAGAACTTTCTTTTTGAAGAATTATAAAGAATATGACTATGGTTTTTTATATTCCTTTCAAAGAAGTAGAGTTTGTAGTTATTCCTTGGGCTTCAACTTTTGTATCCGGTCCCTTGCTTTTTTGTATTTTGGGTTTGCCCTCCTCGGGCAGCCATTTTATAGTGATGGGAGGGGGGGGGGGGGGGGGGGGGGATTTCAAATGATGACATTTGAAATTGGGGAGATTTACTGAGATGTGGTTAGGGCATTGCCATCATGTGAATTGAGTCCATGACCAACAGGGCACTGAACTACTTCAGGTGACCAAAGGTTAACTTGAACTCCAAAAACTGAGCTCAGACTGGTGTTGGGTTGAAGGTTGGATTTGGTTGGGCCTAGGCAAATCTTGTGCACCTAGTCTAAACAAACCCACCTGAGTTGCAGCACTAGATATGACAAGTGAGTGAGTGACAACCATTCTAACATGGTTTGATCTGATTAGCACTCAGTTCAATTATTTACTCAAGTTTCATGGATGGGACATTTAATGGGAGGAGCTGAAACTCCGTTGCTCCCGTAACATGACACAATTGTCTCAAATGTGATGGTATGACACCGTCCACTCACATTCATGATATCAACAGGCTATTATTGTCTAAAACTTCGTGAATGTAATAATATAGAAATTTTGAAACTATATCAGGTTATCCCACTCATAGCCATGCTATCAATTTCACAAAAACTTTCATGCAAGATTTCCAATATAAGAAAGGCTCATGCCCAACCTAAACTGAAGTTCAAAGCACCAAGTGAATCAATTGATTACAGAATTTAAACTTCCATGAAGTAATTCTATTTGAGAGTAAACAAAGTTAACCTGAACCCAAAGCATAAACTTTGTAACACAATAAATCCAACAGTTACAGTGCAAAAGAAGTTGGTCTGTTTTGAAAGTGGATGTGATGGCGGTCTTTGAAAGCTTCCATAGGGAGGGGGGTTTTGAGAGAAGCCTCAAAGCTTCTTTCATTGCCATCATCCCTAAAAAGGAGGGGGCGGCTAGTATAAAGGACTTTAGGCCCATAAGTCTTGTCAGCAGTGTCTACAAATTGATTGCAAAGGTTCTTTCCTTGAGATTGAAGAAGGTTATGGGTAGTATCATCTCCTAGTCAAAATGCCTTTGTGGAAGGTAGACAGATTTTGGATGCGGCACTCATTACTAATGAATGCATCGACTCTAGGATTAAGCAGAAAAAGAAAGGGCTGATTTGCAAGTTGGATATTGAGAAGGCCTTTGATCATGTTAACTGATGCTTCTTGATGGGTATGTTGGCGAAGATAGGGCTTTGGGGACAAGTGGAGGAAGTGGATTCAGTCGTGCATATCCACAGTATCTTTCTCGATTCTCGTCAATGGTTGCCCTGCGGGTTTCTTTCCGCTCGTCTAGAGGTTTGAGATAGGGGGATCCCCTTTCCCCTTTTCTCTTCGTGATTGCTATGGAGGCTTTGAGCCGCTTCATGAGCCGGGCTGAGGAGGTTGGTCTCATCAAAGGATTTCAAGGGGAGGAAAGAAGGGGTGAATGTTCTGTTGTCTCCCATCTTTTATTCACCAATGACACTATTATCTTTTGTGACCCCATAGTGCACCTAGCTTCGTTTTATCCGATGCATTTTTGTCTGCTTTGAAGCCGTCTCAGGTCTACAGAATCAATCTTGCTAAAAGCAGCATTACGCCAGTGGGGACTACTCAGGGGCTGGATGCTCTAGCCAGCACCTTGGGTTGTAATGTCGGTTGCTTCCCCTCCACATACTTAGGTCTTCCGCTAGGAGCTCATGCGAGATCCGTTGGGATTTGGAGTCCTGTGGTTGAGAGGTTCCATAGCAAGTTGTCAGGCTGGAAATGCCAATTCCTTTCTAAGGGAGGAAGGCTCACTCTTGTCAAAAGCACCTTGGCCAATCTCTCAACCTATTTCATGTCTCTTTTCCCGATTCCGCAGACAGTGAGCAGAAGACTGGAGAAGATTTAAAGAGATTTTCTTTGGGGCCACGAGGGAGACTGCAGGAAAATTCACCTAGTGGCATGGGATAAAATCAAGAAGCCTCTACCCCTTGGGGCCTTAGGGATGAAGGACTTGAGAATCTTCAATAAAGCTCTGTTAGGGAAATGGCTCTCGAAATTTGGGGACAGTGACAAGCATCTTTGGAAATCGATCATTGTGTCCAAGTATGGGTGCGTAAGTGGGGGCTGGTGTTCGGGAAGAGTGGTAGGGCAGATGGGTTGCAGTCTTTGGGGTTTCATCAGTAGAGATTGGAGATGTTTTGAGGAAAGATGTAGTTTTGTTATTGGTAAGGGTGATAGGGTTAAATTTTGAGATGATGTTTGGAGTGGGGATGTGCCTTTGAAGGAAAAGTTTCCTAGGTTATACAGTTTGGCTCAAAACAATTCGGCTTGGGTTTGTGAGTACGTGGAGAGCGTTGGGAACACGTTGGTTTGGAACCCTTCCTTTAGAAGGGACTTTTTTGATTGGGAGCTTGAGGAGGTGAACTCATTTCTTTGTCACATCAACAATTTCAAGGCAGTGGAAGCTAGAGAGGATAAGAGGATTTGGTTGCCAAGAAAGCTTTAATTTTCTGTTAGTTCTTTTTACAAGAGTTTGTTTAATCAAGAAAGGTCTCTCTTTCCTTGGAAACTCATGTGGCACTCAAAAGCCCCTCCTAAAGCTTCTTTCTTTGCTTGGGAAGCTTCCTAGAAGGCCATTTTAACCTGTGGACAACATGAAGAAAAGGGGAATTCTTATGGCTAGCAGGTGCTATTTTTGTCAGAATGATGAAAAGGGAGTAGATCACATTCTCATTCACTGTCATCTTCCTTGGAGCTGCTGGAACCTTATTTTTGCTTTGTTTGGGTTCTCATGGGTCATGTCAAGCTCCGTCAAAGAGCTCTTGTTGGCTTGGGAAGGGTGTACTCTTCCTAAAGATTTGAAGAATATTTAGGAGGCTGGCCCCCATTTGCCTCTTGTGGTCCCTATGGATTGAAAGGAACAATTGTGTCTTCGAAGATCGGGAGCTTCTTACTCCTTATCTCAAAGATGCCTTTTTGCGTTTATTTTTCTTTTGGGCCAAAGAGACTTTTCCTATAACTGTCAACACTTTTGTTGATTTCTTGAGGTCTTTAGGGCCGATGTAAAGTTTTTGGGGGGTTTTTTGCCCTTTGCCCTTTTCGGGCTTTTATATATACTTCTTACTTATCAAAAAAAAAAAAAAGAATATGTGTGGAAACATGAAGTAAGGGGCAAGGAATCAAGACAAACATACTCCATCATATATGTTTATATATAATATATGAGAATAAATAAACAGCAACAAGTAGAATATAATTTAATTAAAAATATACACCATACCTGAAGTTCATCTTGACCCCATGCATATTTTTCATATGAATTCCATGCATGAAGCATGGCATCTTTTACTTTCTGTCTTCGCTGAATGGCAATGGGATCATCTGGAGTATCGTTTTTCTTGGAAGCTTCACTGTGTTTGCCATGAATATTTGTTATCTCTTCCAGCTGCGAGTGCCAATTAAATATTCAGTCCACATGTTCAGCCCATTTGATAAAAAAAATTTATGGCTATGAAATTTACATAAGGTCACTATAGTTAGAAAACTGGCCCAAGTGTGATCAAGGATAAATTTAGAAAGAAAATATTCATTCAAGAAAACTAGTGAATATTATTTGCAGAATGCAGCTATTTACAAGTTTTATTCTGTCATTTTAGATAAAGAGATTTGGATAAATGTTTAAATCAAACTTTAATGGAAATTTACAAAAACAAAAAACAAAAATCAAACTTCACAAACAACAAAAGATATGTGTGTCGAGCGAAAAGTACCCAGGAAACAAGATGTCAAAAATCTCAAGACTATTAAATAAAAATATATATATAGACACACATATAAAGTTTGACAATAAGCCAACAAGGAAGCAATTTAAACCCTTACCTGATTTTGCAACCGAATCACTGCTTCATTCAACCGCGAGACCTCTACCTGCAAAGTGGTATGAGGTTAGCTAATATAAACAACAAAACAAATGATTGTCCCCCACCTAAAACTACAAAATTAGAAAACAATCATTTTCTATCACTCAAACATAAGGAATTTCAACATGAAGCACATGGTGGTGAGATATTATGTATCTTGGGGCATTATGAGAATAAACCAATGCTTAAGAGTAGTATGAAAGTTTTACTTCCAATAAAAAATAATATTAACATGAGACAACAGTAGGTGCCTCTCTCCCTCTCTCTAAGCTACAACTTTCTTGCAACTGACACCGTGCACTTTGTTCTCAGAATTTCAAATCAGAAACTTCAAATGACAGACTTGCAGCCCCCTCTGAGATGTCATATTTATAGACAATGCCAGATCTAGTGGTGGGCAACTCCTAATTTATTTATTTATTTTTATAAAGAAAAACTACAGAAAATAGTGGTAAAAAAAATCAATTTTTCAAAATTCTGGGGCCGCCATGTAGATCCACCACTGTTTATAGACAACTTGAGGAAATGGAGAATTTTTGAAAAAGAAAAAACTAATAGCAAGAAAATAAAGGTTTTTTTCCCCATCCAAGGAGCTTTTTCACCAGCAAATGAGTTCTATGTGGGTTGTCTTGAGCAGGGAATTGTATCGGGAATGGTTTTCTCATGTCCCATGAAGACTTATTGTGTGTGTGTGTGTGTGTGTATAATTCTATTAAAATTCAGCTTCTGTTTAAAGCTTTTGCCTGGCCAATTTCCCTCTTGTAAGATTTTTTTTCTTTCTCAAATTAAAACAACCCTTCTTGGAATATGTTTAAAGCAATGTAATTTGAAAAACGAGTGGTTAGAGCAATAAGAGGGCTCTTTGATGGCTGCCTTCCCAGATGATTGGCGTGCAAGGAGTGTGTAGACCTTTGATAGTGTGCAAATCGTGTAGTTAATCTTTTCTCGTGAATGTACAATGATAGTAGGGGTCATAGTTGTTAGTATCGTATGATATGTTTTGATACAACAGAAAAATGATACGTCGCGGTATTTTGTATCGCAAAAGTTTTGCACCGTATAGTATGATATGGTTCCAATACAATACTATACAAAACGCCGTATCGAACTATACTTGTAGAAACCAAAAATGGTATTTTTATTTCATTTTTTTTGCGTTTTGGCTAGGGAAAAAACAATGTTGTGTTGCCTTAAGTACAAAATCTATTTTGGTTCCTCACACCACTGAGCGATCATGCTCTCCAACTTTTTCATCGACCCATCAAACTCTAAGTCCCTATTCTAGCAGTGTTTGCATTATGTAACTTGTACAAATTTCTTTGTGGGTTGCATTCTATTTGTATCTTGGTATATATTGTTTGGTTATAATTTATAAAATCTATCTTACCAAAAAAGAAATTTTATTCCAAAGAAATAAAATTTTATTGTTGTCTAATTAGAACTTGTAGTATTTAATATTTATAATTCTTATTTCTTGTATTGTATGGACTATGGAGTATGGATTATGGATTATGGAATTTAAGCTGAATTTTTATTTTTACAAGAGAGTTGAAATGTTATTTATATCATTTTTAATAATGTATGTTTATATATTCATATGTATATATATTTTAAAAAATTGCGTGTATCTTACAATACATGATATGATACACATTTTTTAAAAAATGATATATCCTCCGATACACGTTTCGACAACCTTGGTTGGAGTCTTGTATCTATTTTCAACATTGGAAAGTACAAAGGTGAATGCTCTAGGATCAAAGTAATTACCATGAAGTCAATCAGCTAGGTTATCACTTCTTTTTTTTGTGAGGTTGCCACTTAAGTAGAGGCATCTCAGAAGATAAATCACAACTTTAACCCATTAAAACAGCCGTAATAAACCTTATTCCTTTCCAATTAAGAACCAACCATCTATTAAAAGACAAAGACCAAAGAGACTACCTGAACATGTGAATCTTGCAAATGAGACACAAAAATTACAAAATAATATAACCCAAGAAGTTACATAAGACAACCACTTCGAATCCCCATGGAGGCTCCCCACAGAACACAACTTCTTGTCTGGAAGAAATTTCAACTTAAAGTTTGTAACTATCGTATCTTCAAAAAAATTTCCATCTCCCTCCTTCCAAATGCACCAAAATATAAGTGTGGGGAGCTTCACACAGACCTCTGTTTCAAACTTGTCACCAACTGGAATCCTCCACCCCGGAAGCCAACTTAGACATCACTGAACAAGCACCACTAGCATTAAGTTCTCAAAAAACCCTTGTTCAAGCTATTTTTACAACCTTCTTCTAACAATTTCTCATAATCACTAAACAATTCAGCAGCAAATCCTAAAAAGTGAAAAAGATTTAATTAATAGATTCTGAGTGGTACAATGTTCATCAATAGTCAATACTTAATAAAGTTGCCAAATAGTAATTTACTTTGACCACATGTCGAAGTTCACTCCTTAATGCCAACATGCATCATATGTTACACATAGGTAAACATGAACTACATCCTATGTATATTGTAAAATTTTCCTGCTATAACTACAGGAACTTTTGTATTTAATCCATTACTTTTTACTTCAATCTATACTTATGCAAACATATTGCTTCAGATAAGGAATTACAAAAGAAAATGACAGAACTTGGCCTTAGGGAGAGAAATATGAAGGGTGATTATGAAAATAAGAGTTTAGGCAGGGTAATTGATGACCCGAAACTAGGCAGATATAAGTTGACAAACAACGTTTCCTTGTTTTCAGGTATCAGACAAAAGGGACTGCCACCACTCCCTTCCTATGCTTTTCTTCTTCCAGAAAAAAGGAAAAAAAGAAAAATCAGAAGAATGAATTTCTCAAAGAATGGTAATACATTAGAAGCTGAAACAATGGCAGTTCACCTGCGAAACTTGGGAAATTGGCAATGGAAAAGACAATTCTACATTATCGCTGTTTTAATTACAGTTTGGAAAATTTTCTCCAGCTCTTTTAAGCAAAAATCAATACAAGTATTGCTTCCAAAAGATATATATAACATTTCCAAAATGCTGATTAAATGATGCCTAACTTCAATATTCAGATCGCAAAAAATCACATATAAATTTCCCAAAAACAGAACAAAATCATGTTTTCCCAAAATAAATAAATCTGAATTCTATGAACAAAAATAGATCTAATGAAACAACAATATACAAAAAATAAATAAAGCAATTTAAAGGGGAAAAAAAAACGTACCTCGTGCTCTCGTACAAGAGTTTGTCTATCCCAAACAAACAAAGAGACACAGACGAAAACGATGAACAGTAACGCGAGACGTTTTGGTCGCTTTAGGTAATACGCTGGATTTATATACCTCAATCTGCTCAACGACGATGATCTGCTCCTCGCCATCTCTCTCTCTCTCTCTCTCTCTCTCTCTCTCTCTCTCAATATATATATATATATATATATATATCACACAGCAAGACCCTAACCTATTACTATTATTGTTAGAATTAAAACGAAGAAATGTCAGTAAATAATTGAAATCGATCCATAATGTACGAAAATGGGATCGATCTATAAAAGAAAAGAAAGATCTCTGTACGATCTCCCCCCGTTTCGTGAGAGATGTGGAGAGCTTCTTGTTCTGAAAGAACCGCGAGAAGACGAAGACGAAGTCAAAGTCGAAGTCGATGGAGAAGATGGGCAATGACGGAATTACCAAAGGGAAGAGTCAAATTTTGTAAAAGGTGGAATTCATCCGGTCTTTTTGTACTTTGTTGAGCCTTTTTGTATTTTGTGTTTTGTTAAGCAAAATAAAAATCAGTTGGACTAAGCATGGTCCAGTAGCCAATAAACGCCTGCCGTGTAAGCATTAACAGAAGACGTGAGCCAATCATTGCTCTCCTCTTTCAATTTAGTTGTCATTTTTTTCCTCAGCTTTTGTCAACTCGTTTCCAAGATGTCAATTCATTTGGTGGACGTCAAAAAAATATATATACATATTATTAATATAATATAATATAATATGAAGAATTATAATTAAATTAGTATTTAAAAAAATAATATAATATGAAAATAAATAATTAATGCTATTTGATCACCATTCCCTTTCACAAGTTAGCATTTATTTAAATTTAAGATATTAATATTAATACTTTTTTGTCTTAAGAGTGTCAATGTCCATTATTTAGTATTGTCAAAAAACATATATGTATAACCTTAGAAATATTATAGAAAAAAGTATTCTATTTTTTTTTCTGTAGAAAGTTAAAAATATTTTCAACTAAACAATTTAATCCTGAGAAAAGATATAATGAATGGATGAACTTTTTCTAAAAGGCATTGGATGACCCCATTTGATAGCGTACAGAAGTAGAAATTTCAAAATGAAGGAACAATGAACATTCAAACTAGGACACCTGCCTCACAAGAGATTAATATGTCCTGATTTTCTTTTTCTTTTTCTTTTCCTTTTCTATAAAAAAAAAGTTTTTTTTTGGGGGGGGGGTGGGGTAACCTAAAATTGACCTTTTTGGGTCCGGGTAAAGGAGAGATGCATGTTTGTCAGCAAGGAATTAAGACCTTTAAATTAAAATTACATAAAACTAAAGACGTGCAGTTGTAGTCAATTTTAATCCGTTATCCAAGGCCAAAGAAAATTTTACACTTATTCGATCTACTTGCTTAAATCTTACTCAAATTCTCTTCAGTAATCACTACCAACCCAAACTCAACAAATTAATCCCAATATGAGAAAGTTCTTACGAGTCAAATGTCATATGGGCTTTGGTTATGGAAGAGTGCTTCCTTTATCACAGATTATCTTGATTTATATCCAAACTCAAAATCCATACTCAAACTCAAAATATTCTCTATCAATAAACTCAAACCCATACTAAATATGTTTTTCCTCAAATTTATATCTAAATCAATACAATACTATTTACAAATTCAAATCATTGTTCAAAATAAATTTAAAATTTTTGAGATATGATGAAAAATGTTTTGGGACACTACGATAATTTTTAAAAAATATTTAAATAAAAGCGAAGTGATTCTTGGCAAGCATCAAAGTAAGATAAAATTTTTTACTCAAATGTGAATCACCGTTAAGAGATGGCCTTAGAGTTTTAACTCTAACCCGACCCGCTTTAGCTGCAACAATAACAAATTGACCGATCAGTCTACAGTGTTACAAACTTCACAGCCTAGTTGGCAAGCATGGCAACAAAGA
Organism: Nyssa sinensis; assembly: GCA_008638375.1. Taxonomy (NCBI): domain Eukaryota; kingdom Viridiplantae; phylum Streptophyta; class Magnoliopsida; order Cornales; family Nyssaceae; genus Nyssa; species Nyssa sinensis. The sequence continues at coordinate 704,699 of CM018035.1, read as the reverse complement.
ACTGCAGTTAAGACAAAGCAGCTCAACCAGAAAGAGGAAGGGAGAAGTTAAGAGGGGGGCGGCTGCTGGGAAGAATTGAAATGTAAAGCTTCGTCAAAGCTAGGAATTACTTCACCCTTCATCAAGAACCCATCGATTCCCCAGCAATGATCTTCTATGGAAACTATGGAATCACTTCATCACCTTTCCACAAAAAGCCCATATCAAAGAATGGAACTGGATCTCCCACACCCAATTCCGAAGGAACGCTCGCAATTTATGTCCATGATCAGCTCAAACTGCAAAACCCCTTTTAAGGAAACCGTCATTTCCACTAATGATATAAAATGGCTCAAACAAGGTTCGTTTACATAAAAGTTATTTCTGTTCAAACAAGTACAACGGTAAGAGATGGATTGGCACTGCCTGTTACTCAAGGGCGAGATAGAAAAAAAAAATATGCTAAAATGTAATAGCACTTGATGGGCTCTCATGTCATCCTGAAACTTGGGACAACATGATGTAAACAAACCCATAATTACTCATCCAAAAGAGGGGATGAGATGAGCAGTCCCCCAACTACCAGGATTTTTTACTCCCGTGCAGCCAACTAAAGCAAAAAAGTTGTCATGACGAATCACTTCCATTTCCTGGAATTTGAAGAACCATCTGATTCTCTTCGTAATTTCCATTCTGCAGAATGAAAAGATAGAGAAGAATGAAACAAGATAAGAATAATATAAAAAAAAGCTTTTAAATTTTCATCTGGTCAGTAGGGTACCCACCTCCTCATTCTGGTTCAAAGATGAATTTTGTCCTGACTGGGATGCTGTCTTTGAGAGGTCTCTTAGAGCTCCCTAGAGTTTGCAGAAATTAACCCCAAAAGAAAAGGATATAAGACAACAAAAATATCACAAAGAAGGGTCTCAGTTGAAATATTTCCTTCCATGTCAGAACATTTTCAGTAGAATCAATTCAAAACCTGATGGACACAGTCGTACACGAAGTGCATGACAACAGAAGGATCAGGAAGATTGCAAGTCATGAGCAAACAACCCTAATGACGAGTCCCAACAAAAGTCAACATTGAATAGAACAAATCCCCAAGCATTTGATTTTCTTTTTCAGATCCCGAGCATCCCTCAATGAGTATATTTTGAAACAATTTTGCATTTCAACTGGCACAATTGACTTTTCCTTTATCATGCAATAAAAATAAAATAAAACACAGCAATCTTGCAAGGACAACACACAGTGAGCAATACTCTAGAGTGGAGCACATTGCGTGAAATAAATGTCTAAAAAGGCACTGTTCCAGAGGTAATAGGAAGGTTGACTGGAAAGAAAAAGTCACGGGCAAAGTTTTGCTACATAATGAACAAAATTTTAATACAAATAAAGCAACAAGACTCCCAGACATTGAACACAAAGGGCTAAAAACAAATAAATTAAAATATAAAAATAAAAACAGGGTGGACGTCAAAGAAACAAGTTCCAGTTGTAATGACACAAAGAAACAGGTTCACATCTAAGCTACATATTACTTTGTGAAAAGCACCACCACTACAAACAAACAAGCAGCAAAAGCAAAATTCTCTCTCCTGAAGCAACACAGTATTAGCTATTAAATAAATAAGCACTATAATGTTTTCTTAACAAGAATGTTTTCCCTTTTTATTTTTCATTCAAAAAGCAATCTGGATATCTATTAATGCAATAAATTCTGTCATAGCAAGTGGCATTTAGTGCCATAACAGAAACATACAGGAAAAACAGCAACAAAAAATAAATATCAATACAACAATGAGGTATCAAGAAGTCCCCCAGATTCACCTTGTTTGCCCACATAAGTCCGCATGCATTGCAAAGGGTCCTAGGTCCTTCAGGTCCACGTCGCATCATTGGAGTGGATTTCTCACTAATGCCACAGTGCCGACAGCTGACATAAATTTTCAAAGAAACATAAGTTTAACCAGATAAAAAGTTGACAGCATAGTGTGTTACACTATTTGCCTATTTGCAAATGGGGAAAACATAAGGAGGTAAGATAATAGAAAGCTAGTCATCCTATTTCAATGTATCCGTAAAATCACAGTGTTATACAGTGGCCAAATTCTTACCAAGCTGCCATCTCCAACTGGGGCTCAACAGAGTGGTGCATCTCAGATCACACCATCTCAAAATTATGCAGAAAAGCTGATTCCTCTCTTTGGTTCAAGGACAAGGAAATCTTGTAAGTTCAATATTCTTAAACGTTATCAACAAAACCATAGGCTTTACCCACATCTTAATCATTCTGTTTTTAACCTAAACAACTCTTTTTCAATTCATTCAATACTTGAAGTGTTTAATAAACAAATATACTTATCTTTAAGCACAAACAATTTCAAATCAATATTCAGAGTCAATTAGACAATTAGTATAACCTTTAGGAGATTTTATGTTAACAAAAGTTGCATTTGTGCTGCTTGTGAATCATCGCCATGTACTCATCTTAATTGATTTATTGTCTAAAAAATAAGGTCATAGAAATGACCTGCAGATTTAGTCATCTATTTTTAAAAAAAATTTGCCAATGAAAAGAGTTTTATTTACAAACCACAGGAATCTCTTTATTATGGAGCTCTTGGAAACCAACTACCATCCAAGCCTTGGCCCATGGCTGGGAAATCAAACAACCACCACAGAACTCCACATAGTGGAATAGAAACCATGACCTCTCCTATGGAAAGAGGAAAGAGATCGTTGAGATGCCACTTGGCCACTAAAGGCATCGGTTATTTAATTGCCTATTGGTTCTATGATTTTTGCTTATAAATCAAACAATATGCAGTTCCTTTTTTATTCAAAAGAAAATTTTAACTACCAAGATGACATTATAGCATCACTGCTATCTGTCTGTCAGAAAATAAAATAAAAATATGGATGGCAAAATTTAGAATTGAGCAAGGTTGGAAATGATGTTCTTGATAATTTGGAAGTCAAGTGCTCCATTAAAGGTGGGTTTTTTTTTTTTTGGACAGCTTCTCTAGATGCAATTTTGACAATTGATACTTAACAGAAGCGTTGTTTTTTATCCAGTGAATCACTACGTGCCATTCATCGGTGGAGACTGTGAGTCATTTGTTGTTGCATTGTCAAGTGGGTGCAGAGTTGTAGAACTTACTTTTTTTTTGGGTGTTTACTCATTCAGTTTGCACCTCTTTGTTTAAGGAGGGGTGTGTGGAAGGAATGTAATCACTGGATTTTTTATGGGGTAGCATCGACTCCAAATGAAATAAAGGCTTGGTTTCTGCTTACATAGTATTTATAAATAGTTCAAACCTCTTTTCTTTATGATGATTCTTTAGTAGAAGTTTTGAGTGGTAAGGAGGTTAGGTGATGTTTAGGGTTTTTTTACTTATTTACATTCTTTATGTGGACGGGCGTGCACCCCTTTTGAGCACTTTTTCAATAAATTTCACTTGTCAAAAAAAAAGACTAGAAATGATGCACAAATAACATGAGCAAAAATGCCTGACAGATACTCCTTTTGCACAAGTTTTCCCACCTGAAACATACAAAAACGTAATTACAATTTCTGTTCTGGGTTTTAGCATGGGAAAATCCTCAAGAAAACAAATAAATAATTGATGGTCTGTTGATCGGGTTAAACTTGTGTATATATAATTTAATATTATATGTAGAACTGATTTTGACTCGGCAAATTCATAATCAGTTTAATACAATCAAGTAGAGTTCATATGGGAAGAATCATGAAGCCTATACCAACCCTTCTCTTAGGTGGAACCTTCTAATATATTTTCATGGCAAGTAAGCTTCAGTGCAAAAAGATATAGCACCTTTTGTGATAAGGTATTCAATCATGGAGGGCCAAAGGACATCGATAATTTTAGGTTTGTGCATGAGATTGATTTTATTACTCAAGAATATTAAAAAAAATTTAAGATCCATCTGATTTGAAAACTTACTTCGCATACTTAAGTAGTTTTAAAATTATATGAAACACATAGAAATAAAAAAAGGTGTGTACTCCTTTAACATTTTTTTATAAGAAAGGTGTGTCCTGAAGACACTGTCTTTACATTTTCACATTTGTCTCTCAAATAAATTTAAAACTATGTTAGTTTGCAAAATAAATTTTCAAAAATCACTCGGGTTTCACAAAAAACTCATAAGACACACCTTTACACTTTCATGTGTGGTTCGCCAAATAAATTTAAACTATATAACTTGCAAATTAAATTTTCAAATAACTCAGGCTTCACAAAAAACTCAAAGAAAATTATTTCAGTGCCCATTTCTGCATTTGTTTAAACATCATATATTGATCTAAACTGTGTCCACTGTTCAGTTTAACTTCACATGTTAAGAAGTCCCTATTTATGATTTTTTTTTTTTTTGGGTAGGTAAGTGGCCGCAGGGGGGTGGTCTGTATTGATCTTCTTCAATGAAAAAGAAAGATTAACAATTGTCCAAGAAAATTATAGTTTAATAAGCTTTTCTGCATGCAATAACCCCTTTTTAAAGAAACATTTAAGAAGCCCTCATCAATAAGACCGCAGGCTTTACCCAAATCAGCTTCAACAACCAATCTGCTATACAGGAACTTCTTATAATCCTCTGTGCACCCACAGGCACAAAGAAAGATGATGGAAATGAAAGGGTTTTTTTTAAAAAAAAGTGCAATTACCTGTTACATCAATTTATAAGGTGGTAGATATCAGCTTCTTATATTACTTAATGCATCCAATGGCAACAGCTGATTCCTCAATAGGGATCACTTTTAGATGACAAAAAGGAACCTCCAAGAGCACACTGACAACGGCAGCAAAGTTGCTGGTATATTTACAACCTCTAAACTCACAATCTACATCTGACATAAACCCTTTTCCTAAAACAAAATCCAAGAAGCCCCGAACAACTAAAAGATAGATCATTCCCAAGTCTACTAATGAACACATTCTCTTCATGGGAACTTCTAATCCTCCATATATCACCTGGACAGAGATAGCCTTATTTAATCTGTCTCTCTTTCATAAAGGCAAATTGAAGTCCAGTCGTCGATGACCTAACCTCTTCGATTTTCCGAACAAGTAATTAAAAGAAAATCTATAACTTGAACCTAAACAAAGGACTTATTATAAATGTCATAGATATAAAATAAAATCTTAGATTGAAATTAATGGCAGCCCAAGGGTTTTAGGAAAAAAGGAATCGTGAATCAACTATTATAAATGAACGAGAGAGAGAGAGAGAGAGAGGAAACTCAAGAGAATAAAAAAAATAGTTAGTAAGAAAGTGTTACAACAAATAAACAGAACATGTAAACTTACACAATCTCTTGAGGCTGAGACCCACTACCATCCAAACCCCAGCTCTGGTTGGAGTCCCAACTTGTTACTGCTGATGCAGAATCATCATAATTGGGTTTTGAAGACGTAAATTGGCCTTTATTCCTTTGCATCCTGCAAGAGTGACAAGAGAAATGATCAAGAATTTTTTTTATAAGATATATATATATATATATATATATATAAAATTATATGTAAAGCGCTAGAGGGGGTGCAACCCATTACAAAAGAATAAGAGATAAAAACCATCTCCAATACAAATATACAATTAAGATCTCCCAAAAAATATACAAATATAGACTCAGGATAATGCCCTGAAACCCAAAAATGAAAAGCATCAAGAAAAAAAAAACTTTTTTAGCCTATGGACAGCAGTCTCCACATCCTCAAAAGCACATCTATTACGTTCCCTCCAAATACTCCACATTACAGAGTGAAGCACCACCAACCACACATGCTGGACTCTATTAGAAGGGTATCCTTCCCCCAAATCCCGCAACGAGGTTGGCAAAGTCCAATGCAATCCGAAAATCAAGAGATTGAGGGACCAAATCTCCCCCACAACCTCACAATGAAATCAAGAACAAATCCAACACTCTCAATGCTTATAAAGCATTAAAATTTCATCAATAGTATTGGCCAACTTATAAATGAGCAGCAAAAAAAATGCATTCGAAGCCAAAGCATATGTTGCTGCAGAAAAGTGATCTCTGATTAGGGCCACAAATGAACATCTCAAGCTTGACTTGACATTGGGCTCGTTCAAGCCTGCTCACTTCACAAATCAACGGAGCTCAAACCCATTTCTATTGCTATTATAATTAAGATGCTGAGTCCACGCAATCCCAAAGTTCATTTGTAAAAAGAGGAAACTAATAAAGAGAAAGGGAGTCAACAGAGGCGGAAAAAAATGTAATTAATTCTCCAAAATCAAGATAAACTGTTCTATTACATCCAAGCCCTATAATAGGCAATTCCAAAAATAAATAAAATATCAAAATAAGATCCCTAAAATAAATATATATATATATAGGAATAAATTAAGTCCTAACAAAAAGAATGGTCTTAAACAGATAAGAATGGTGACACAGGATTCAAGTAATCGATCCCAAATAATTGGGATAAGGCTGTGTTGAGTTGAAATCCTAATTCCTTGGGGCCCACGCCTATGCCTAACATAGGTATGAAACACCCTATTGCATTTCCCATCCAAAGCAACATTAAAAGAAAGTGAGGTGTATGAATGTTCAAATTAACTAGTTACTTGGTTAACACAAACTGAAACCTCCAATACCGTCATTTTTGTGATATCAGATAATGTACATGTCATTTAAAAAAGAAAAAGATAATTGAAGACCAAGAAGAGACAAAAGGAAAATAATTGGAGAAAAGGAGGATGGTCATATTAATGACAATCATAGAAGATGAAGAGAAAATTTTCAATCTTGATCTTAGGTTAAATGATGAATGGAATATGAAAATTTTTGCCAGATACAGTGAAATTTTTTTTTTTTTTTTTGAATTTCGTTTTTGAGACGATAAACTTGTAAAGTTCAAATCTGAACACAGAACTGCCACATACACGTCTATGCTCAGGTACAGGTTATAAGACTGCAAATGCTAAAGATTTGGACATTGGATCTTGGGTAGGTAAAGTAAGTGTAGCGTTCAATTGTAGTAAGTGTAGATTTGGATATTTGGACAGTTAAGAGTGTCCTCTATGATCTCTTCTTTTGTGTGGACTGTTGGGTTGGAGGCTATTTTAACTAGCGATAAATTAGGAAGGAGGGGAAACCTACTCCCAAACTGCTGCAGCATGCGCAAGTGCAGAGGGTACCTCTTATCATTTGCATGTGCATGTGCATGTGCATGTGCTGGTGTATTCATTGTTTAGTGTTCAACAGGTTACGCCTAGAACAGTTGGAGATCTATTGGGCTCTTGGATAGGAGGTTGCCTTAGTGGCAGAGTTTAAAAGGCCTGGAGAGAAGTGCCTCACTGTAGATCATCCCACTCCTGCACCCATCATTTCTTCATGCTTCTACGGGCAGTCCTCCATTGCAAGATCCAGTAGTCCCATACAATTGAGATATTGTACTGCAAAATGGGCAACTTAATTGTCCAAGAAATCAGTCATAAGTCCTAATCTCTTACTGAGAACCCCAAATCCACAATTAAGCAGCAACATGAGCTGCATATGATAAAAGAAGTATCAAAGCACCCACATTTTCAATGCTTTATTCACCTTTTCATAATAGTAGTGGATACAACTAAGAAAACTAAAAAATATACAAAATGTATAGCAAGTTTAACTTCTTCCTTGTCACGACTTTGTCTAGAAGTCCGAATCTGCTTGGTCATCACTGTGTGTGTATCAAATGAGTTGTTTCCCTAACTTCAAAAAACAAAAGGGCACTTCAGTTTAATATATGGAAAATCAAAGAATATAAAATCCTAGAGGCTCTAATTGTTGTAAAATCACAAGTCAACAGTCCTAGCTCCATATCTTCATATGTGACAGTATTTGCTTCAATTGATTATATAAAGACACGGCAAGTCTGTGACTGAATAAGATCTACTGCTGTTTGGCCCAATGGATAATATCTCAGCTTGAAAGAAACTAAAGAAAATAAAATCACCATACCTAAGTGCAACCTCCTTGCGGACAGTATAACGGATTTTCTTGTCAAAATTTCGTTCTTTCCGCTTTTCACGGAATCTAATCAATGAGGCCATCCTCTGGGGGACATTAAAACACTGTGGAGTACTGGATAACCCCTGTGTTACAAGTTTAACTAGTTAGGGGCTCAAAGGGACAAAAGTCGCAAAACACGTCATGAAATAAGCTTATTCAAATCAAGGTTAATTCATACCCTGTTGTGGTGAGTGGTTATAGGAATAGCAGGACATGCTGGGAGGTACTTCGCGGCCCCCTAATAATAGAAGTACAGCTTGAACCTGAAGAAGATCATCAAAAACAAATTGAAGCCATTCACTTAACAAAGCATCAAGATAAAAGGGCAGATGAAAATCCGATAGCGTCTATTATTAATGACTAGAAACAAGTTCAAAATCGATTACACAAAAAGATGAGCACATAGTAAAAGAGCAACATAAGTTGTCCTTTACATTGTGCTTCATAAAGTCATAACTGCATCATAGTAACCAAATGATCGGAAAGACTTCAACAAGTGCTCAAACAAGAGTTCTTCTACAATTCAGATACTTAAATGCAAAATCTACATAAGAAAGTTACTCTCTCAATAACAAGAATACACCTGTTATACCCTTTTTATATATCAGACACTTATACTCGTCTTTCTTAGCTTATTGCATGCCAAAAGTCCATCACTTTATAAATCTAGTTACCAAATAACCCGCACTGATTTGAACTAACTATATATGCACAACAAAATTTAAAGTCCAAGAGGTCAAATCGCATTCATATAAAAAAAAAGGGTTCATAAAGAGTACAACTAATGCATCAAACACGTCATTGCCATTTATCCATCATCTTGAACTTACTTTCCCGTTATAGCATGCATCCAAATATAAGACAGGAAACTTAAAACTTACCATGCATGTGTACCAAACTTAAAAATAATAATAATATGGAAAATGCTATGTATCCTAATTTAAATCCCCAATTGCCCCAATGTAATGTGCATTGGCTTTGAAAATCACATGTGGGGCCCAAAAGTATCATAGTGATGTGTACCCCAATTTATCCCCAAATGTGATGTGTCACTGTGATACTCAAATCACATCGGGGATACTGTAAATTGGGAATCTCTGACATTACTAGTAACAATCATACTAATAATAATAATAACAATAACAATTAGCATAATGAAAAGAATCAAAATTAGTAAATGGTTCGTAAGACGAAAGCACCTTTTCGGGTGAGACGGAGTCAAACACGTAAACCTGACCCTGGAAAGAGAGAGTAAGCTGGTTATTGTTCTCGCTGTTGGCACCAGCCCCCAATACACTTCGGTTATCAGACGGAACATCTGCTTCCATACCTTCACTCCCTCCTCCATTAGCACCATTAGTATCAGGCTCGTCATGGTCCATCCCATTCCCATTACTCATATGGTGCAACCCATGATGATCATTTTCTTGCATGTAATGCACTCGCTGATGGATTTCCGGCTGCGTATCTGTCATATGCATTCGTGCTTCATTCCCATGTGTATCATCCATCTGACCCTGTATCAAATTATTCAGAGAACAGTGGTTTGCATATAAAGGTCGGCTCTTGTAGTTTACCGTATCGACCTATGTGCATTAAACCCTAGTTACTGGGGAAGCAACAAAATTTGAAAAATAAAAATAAACAAAACATCATTCAACTGGGGCTGATTCTATTGGCAATCAAACACACAGGTAACAGAGATAAATTTCCAGAGAAGAAAAAGGAAAGAATGGAAATCAGGAAATAACAAAACGCCAAACAGACTGAGTTGCCAGTTTCGGACAGTCTCTTGTTGACCAAACAAACAATTTTGTGTAACAAGTTATGCCCCAATGCCTTCCGATCCGCGAAAATATTTGAAATATAAAATACCTAATTACACCCCGGCAGATTGAGACGATCGGAAATTGTACGGATCAACGGTTCGATTTCAGCGGAGAAAGAGAGAGTTTTGGGGAGCAAGAAAATCGGGCCTTCTCGTGATTCTAGGGTTTTTAAGAGCTGTAGAAAAAAAATTCCCAAAAAAAGAGGGAAAGAGATTGAGTTACTTCAAACCCTGGTCTTTTTTTCCTGTAGTGCCATCAATGCCTCCGGGATCTCAAGGAAATAATTGTTTCATTAATGCAAAATCAAACCTTATGTTCAGGTAGGTGAGTGCACGTATGTGTGTATATATATACACATTCTGCAATTCAATCCATTTCCTCACCGAGAAAACTCAATTATCCCGTCGGTGAAAACCAAACATTATGTTTGCACTGTGCTTCAATAAGCATGGATTAATTATAAGAAAAGGTAAGGGGGTAATCCTCCCGTTTGTAAAATGTCAAACTTTAATTATAGGAGAAATTACATTTTATCCCTCCTCTCAGTCATATTTTAACATAACTCTTATAATTTATAAATTATAAATTGACACTTTAATCATTTTGAAGTTAAGATTAAAAATAAATTGTTAATTTTTTTTGTCAGCACATGTCTGTTACATTATATTATAAATTATATATGTATCGAATAAGATTTTTAGCGGATCAAATCTTGTAAATCAATATTCAGTTCATTTAACAAATATTTTTATCTAATTTAAATTGAATTAAATCACAAATAAAAAAATTAATCTATGTTCACTTAAACTAGATTGAATTCAAATCAAAATTCGGTCATTTGACAAGTATAATCAATCTTTTGTGTTTTGATAATTAATGAGAGAAAATAAATAATAATAAAAGTATAGTCCTCTCTAATTAAATACAAATTCTCTAATTTTTTTCTTCTCTCTCATCCCACTTTCAGGAAAAAAAAAAAAAAGAGCAAAATAAATTCAATAGAAGTTAAGAGACTTTCTCTCTTTTTATCTGACTCTTTTTTTTTTATTTTCCATCCTTAAATTTTAACCTAATTAATAAATAGACTTTTTTCCTTTCTCTTTTCTTCTCTTTTCCTTTCCAATTCTCTCGATTCCAATAGGGTGTTTTCAAATTTTACAATAACGAAAATCTTTGGTAGTATGCTATTCCTCTTCTTATATAACCAATGTTTTCAAACCCGGACCGGACTGGCCGGTTTAACTAGTTGAACGGTCGATCGGTCCACAAAACGGTCTGGTTTAACCCATAAACCCGTTTTAAGTTCAAAACCATTCTAAAAATGGAAAACCGGTAAAACCGGATGGTCCGATCGGTGAACCGATTGACCTGGTACTGGGTCAACCGGTTCTTGGCTGCAATTTTTTTTTTTTTTTGGTATATTTAAAATCTCAAATTTCATGCAATTTTTTGGCTAAATTTTGACTGAGTTGAGTTGGTCTTTAGCTGAATTTATTTTTGGACTGTATTTAAAATTTTAAACCATTGAAGTTTGAAACTCCAGTATTATATATTTGTATCATGTGGTATTTAATTTTATTTTATGCATGATTATTAGTGTTTGTATCTTCTTCTTTTTTCATGTAGTTGAAGACTAAATTATTAGATTATGCTTGGATTAAATGTTAAAATGATTTTTGTTATGATCCTTGCGATTATGGAAGAATTGCAATGAAGTTTCAACTTTCAACATGTAAAATTTGAAATTTCTATTTTTATTTTTTTGGAATGGAAAATATTTTTTTTTTATAAATGTGTACCATGTGTGTATAGGGTATATATGTAGTGAAATATGTATGTGTGTATTATACAGGTATGGAAGGGTGTTATGTGTATATATATGTACATATGTAATGCATTTAAATATATATATATATATATATCACGTGTGTGTGTGGAGTGTGCATGCCAGCAATGTGTGCGGGTAGACTGCACTATGTGTGTATGTAGGCTGCACTATGTGCGGCTATGTGGGCTGCACTGTGTGCAGTATGTATATATATATCACCTAAAGTCAACTTGCATTTAATGCAAAGTTGATTTAGAAATGAAAGAAAGCAGAAAAGAGAGTGGGAAAAGAGAGAAATAGGCTGTTGCAGAGTTTGCGTGAGGATGTGTGTATATCCTTTGTGTATAAGATAGGTGTATACATTGGTCAGTGAGAAGATAGGAAAAATCAGGAAGAGAGAGAGAGAGAGAGAGAGAGAGAGAGAGAGGCTGAGTTGGAAAGCTGAGAGGTAGAGGGAGATTTTAGAGCTTGAACCAGAGGTTGGAACAGAAGTGAGAGAAGCTGCACCAAGAGGAGGAGTGAGAAAAGTTCAAAAAAGAAAGGTAAACCCGATTCTGTTTTTAAAATTTTTTTAAAAATGCATGAGCTGTGTATTTAAGTATGGGGACTTGTAGAGTAAGAAAAATGTGGTTGAATGCAAAAGGAACCAACCAAAATGACTGAAAAATGAAAGAGAACTGTTTAGTTGCAGGTCTAGGGATAAGCCTCGGGTCTTGATGTTTTAGGTGTTAAAACCTTGTTTGAATGCTAGAAAAATATTGCTAAGTGATACAGGATGCTACTAGAATTAAAATAGGTTTAAAACTGTAGGGGGAAATGCATGAAATTAAAATAACCAGTTGACCGACAGCATGGTCGGAAAACTGATCTGGGTGTTGGGAGAACCAGTTGGGTTGGGGCTGAAATGCGTTCTAAATAATTGCTTAAGGTCCTAGGGTTCATTTGATAAGAAAAATGGGAGATTTTGGACGTTAAAATCTTAAGAACAATGGAAGGAAAACTGGCGGTCTCCGGTGAGGTGGCTGGAGAAGACGACGAAGGGTCGGTTGGGAAGTCAGGGACGAAAGGGGCAGGTCATGTCACGACCCCAAACCCACCCTATGCGGATTAAGGATCCGTGACCCGGGTCTGCGGCCCGTGTACCGTTCCCCATCAAAAGGATCTGAAATACTGGATAAAGTTTTAGCAAAATATTTTATCATTATATAATACTCCTGGTAGCATAGTCAGGTCATCATTTAGATACATGTCAGAAAGGACATAAGTGTTTCAAAATACAGATCCTCAAAAACAACACCAACAAACAGGACCGTGGTGACATAGGAGTATTAAGACCTGTCAACATTTAACTTAATATAAAACTCGCCAAAACAGCTACCAGTAACTAGCAGCGTCTAAACTTCTTGAGCGCCTGAGGGTCTTGCTAGATCCTTCTGTCCTGAAAAAAAATTTAAGGGAGGGGGGGGAGCTAATAGCCCAATAAGTAATTTCCTAGCTTTAACATGGGTTCGGGTTTGTCCAATGAAATGATAGAACAAGGAATAACAGATGGCCAAATTGGCAATAACGAAAACATAGCCAGTCACCAAAATGTGTAAAGTATCGACCCAATGGTCCAAAAGGCATATCCCACAATATAGATTAAGAGTCAATAACAAAACCAATTGAAATTGGGATCTGGCCTATCATGATGGATTGCTGCCACAACAATACGTTAGCCAATCAAAGATATACCATGCTTGCAACAATATGATCATTTCACAGGGTATAAAAATATGATCATACAATGAAAACAAGAATAATTCAACATCGAGTTCAAATAACCCAGATATACGTGAATCTCCCGGGGCCCGGCATACCCCACTAAAACGCATGCTCAAATCCGCCACAGTTCCTCGGGCTCTCTGAAAAGCGTTAGAGCTCTTTTCAATACAAGTCCCGTAGGACACAACAGACCCCAAAGGGTCTTTTCCCCACGCAATCTGTGAATGAATGGGCCGTTGTGACTGAGCACAACCCCGGGTACAAACCAAATATCATGACCAACAAAATTCCACACGGAATGTATAACAGTACCAAACAATTGATATTAAAATTCAACAAGTCATGAAGAGTGTGGAATAACAAGTTTTATATCAACGGAATATGCAAGCAAATAAGTCAAGTTTTATACCAAACATGATATAATAGCGCAATGATGCTTAAATATCATAAATCGAATCCACGACGATGCAAGCAAATAAGTCAAATCCAAGAATAAGCATATCCGATAACTACAAGTCGATTGGCTTCAAATCAAGTGCATTAGGTAATGATCGAGTACAAATTTGGCAGCATATTAAAAGAAACGTGACTGGCTGGGAATAACCCATATTAAAGCGTCAGAATTACTTACCTCTAAAATGACTCTCAGTAGTTCAACTAATTTAAGTCTCCTTCCTTTTATCTTTTGACGTGCCTGTCATTTGAAAATAAACTCAGTCTATAACTGTAATCGAGCCATACTCTATATTCAAATATACTAATCTTGGCTATCGGTATCTCGATTACTAATTTAGATGTCGTCATTGTATCCGGGACGTCGAATAAAATAAGTTTAGGCTTTTACGGATCTTAAATCGGACGTTCGGATTGAAAAGGGCAAAACTGTCATTTGTACTTTACGTGTCTTTATTCACGGAACCTCTTTTCATAATTTTGACATCACCATTGGGTTCGAAAGGCTCGAGATAATAAAAATTGACTATATATTTGTCCCATTTGGATTTCGTTTGACTTATTTTGAATTAGGGGCATTTTTGAAAAATTTCATATTTTATTAATTTTCTGATTTGGGGAAACAGTGACATTTACTCAAAATTCTGGGGCCGGTTCGCAATTTCCATTAAATCCGGTCTGAACCAGTGGGTTCAAGACCTAAAATCCTGAACCGGTTCAAATCTCCTTTGAACCAACCGGTTCAAGTGGATTAAACCAACAAAATGGCCCTCGGTTTTCCGGCCACTGCTCCGGTCACCCCTTTCAATTCCGGTCACCGGAATCTCGGCCAACCCTCACTGTTTTACACCATTTTCCACGTCCAAATTCACAAATTCTCATATCAAATCACTTCTAACAATCTCAACAACCTATTTAAACTAGATTTGGCCCGATTCATCAGCATTTTTCGACACCCATAATCGGTTTTCCGGCGTTGCACCGGCGAGAGAATAATCGGCCATAGAATGGCCATTTCTCAACCGTTTTGAGTGATTCCAATTGTGTTGGGTCCCTAACAAGCTTGGCTACTCATCTATAATCTTAGAAGTGTGATTAAATTAACATACAGCAATCGGCCATGTTTGGCCGAGAGCATTATCACTGGTTTTCTTTTTTTTTTTTTTTTTTTTTTTTTTTTTTTTTTTTTTTCAAGTTGGACCCTACTAATTCAGTGCTTGGTCCGATAATAATAGGAAGTAATATTAAGGAGATTAAAATGGAATGGTTACCTGTGCCTTAGCAGAAATTCATCTTCAGATTTTCTCCAAGGATCAGCTTCTCTCTCTCTCTAAAATTCTGCTCTGCGTTACAACGTTTCTTCCTTCCTATTTCTCTCTCTTTTTCTCTATTATTTCTCCTCTCACCGAGTCTATAATTGGTGGCATTGCCACCTGTTACACAGCAATCTCACACACGCACACCTGTAGCTACACGGCTGCCACGCAGCTTGAGATGCTTCAGCCCTCAACACCTCATCTTCCACTCATTCTCTCTCTCTCTCTAATTCCAGTGTGCCCACGCCCATTGATTTAATTCTGCTTTGCCCACGGTTTCTTTGATTCCCGATTATCCATGTATATTCACATAGATATTATACATAACTCATATATACATATGTCATATGTACCGTGTACAATACATATATATATAATGTACATGTATATTATGCATACATAATATACATATATAATATATAATATTATACTTATATAATATCCCATATTTACATATGGTATCATATATAGATAAACCGTATACAATACATGTATATACATAAAGAAATACACGTTATCCCATAATATCGGTATTCCGAAACGTCGGCATCTAGTACCCGTAACTAATTAATTTTTTTTTTTTTGTGCATGTATACTAAATACGGCGTGTAACCGAGCGTCAATTTTATTTACCGAGTAATTTAAGGTACAGTTCGGAATCACAAGTCCTGGCTCGGTTCAACCCGGGTTTACACATCATAACCCGGTCTAACCCGGGTCAAGTACTGACCGACTCGGGTCGGGATATTACAGGTCACGCTGAGGGTTGGGCCTTTTCTCTTGGGCTGCTGGTTTGGGTTTCCTTTAAAACCGTTTGGGTTTAAAGGGGGGGGCTGTTATGTTTTAAGAGGTTGGGCCTGTTTGGTTTTGGGCCCAACAATTAAAAGAAATGAAAAAAAAAAAAGGAAAAGAAAATGGGGGAGGGGATTACATAGGAAATGTCACTAACAGGAATTGAACCAAGGACGCAAGGGTTGGGGGGGTGGTACGCTGCTAACGTGCCACCCATTTCTCACCCGTCACATTATGCAACTAATATATATATATATATATATATATTACACTTTATTCTATTTAATTAATTAAATTAAATACCCCGAAATGACCCGGAACCCAATTTAAACAAGTCATAGGTGTTTTCTGACTATCTTGGACCTCCTAAGACCAATGGTGAGGTCCGTGACACGAGACAAGGTACAGAAAAATAAAATACTCGTAATAACATTAAAAATTATCAAAATGCCCATGAGTTAAAATGCAGTCAAACAAACTTCGATTTAAGTAAAAAATAGTGAAAATTTATTATTTCGACCATTCTGGACTCAACCATGAAGTCCGATTTGTGAGAAGAGGTCTCGGGACGTAAGGACCCGTAAAAGTGCAAAATGACCAGTTTTACCCTTTTTAGCTCGAATGTCCGAATTAAATTCTGCGAAAGCCCAAACCAACTTTCTTCAATGTTCCGGACTCAACAGTAGAGTTTAATTTGACAAATAAAAACTCATAAAATAAAGACACAAAATTTGATGAATAGCATAATTCAAGTAGCAATCGAACTGAATTGTATTTCATAATTTTAGGAACACTGAAGGGTAAAAAAAAGGTGGTCTAACCTTCTGCATTCTTACTGTTAGTTCTGCTACACTACGAGTACGCCTTCTTAGGGTTGAGACCGAACCATCAGGTACGATATATTGTGCTAAGTAAGAAATAGAATTAAGCTTAGGAGTAATTTTCATGTTGACTTGATGATTCACATATTTGTTTGATTACTGTTATTTTTTTGAAAGTTGGCGATGAATGTGGATCGTGACTATGTGTATATCGCATGTATTAACATAATGTGTGGATTATATTCTTTGAGAATTGTTGAGATTATGAATTACGTGATTTAAAGCATGCTTCGTGTGTGGATGTGACGCCTTATTGAGATTACATTATGGCATGATAGAATTAGAGCATATTGGCATAGTGTGATTCCTTGGACATGGTGTGAGTTGAGCACGTGATGCTGTGCATTATGAGGGTGTAGATCCTGTGGTGAAAAACCTCAAAATCGGCCATTAGGTACTCGCATGCTTGACGGGTTCCGGACCGTGAAGCGAGACATATAAATGGTACTTAGGCCATCGAGGAAGGACTGTAAGATGAGATATGGGTGTAGCACAGAGTTTGCATGAGTGTGTCACGCATACTATTCGCGTACTGCATTGATGATATTGTATGACATGTAGACATAAATGTACACTTGCACATGCCACGCCTTAATTTTGTTTCTTGCATTAGCATTATATTGTACCAACAGTTGAGCTGACCCATTCGTGGGATACCATTTCAGATGACACTTCAGCTACGTGAGATTTAGTGATGCCTTAATGAAGGAAAGAACTAAGAACTATATTTGGCCCATGGGGCGTATTTTGATGTTGTACAAGGGCAGAAGCCCTGAACTATGCATGTTTAATTTGTATGTCGTGAAAGCAGTGGGTAAGGTTTATGGAATTGTATCAGAACCTGAATTGAGTTGGTATTGAAATGCATGTGATTGTCTTTTATTTCTTTATTATTTTATTTTCTTTTAGTTTCGTTACTCACGCCTCGGGTTCGCGGAAATTTGGGGCGTGACACAACATTGTAATAAGGTATATCTATTATACTTTTTTTTATTTTTTTCTTGAAGTTTTACATATTAAGAAATTTCATATTTTGTAATTTTTTTTTATATAATTTTTAGTAATTTTTTTATAATTTTTTAAATTTAAAATATCAATAATATGTATTATTAAATTTATTAATTACATAATTATGACATCACGATTTGATTCCGGTTGAACCGATAACCAGTAACTCGGACATTTTTTCAGTTCGATGAACGGGCTGAATCTGAAAACATTGTATATAACAGACTTGGTATTCAAAGTCTCAAGGGAATGCCTTAAAACATGATCATCTTTGATTCGCAATTTTATTGAAAAAATGAAAATACAATACAATAATTTATAATTTGGATCTTTAGAAAAATAAAATATGTGGAGAAAGGAATGGAGTTTTTTTTTAATATATAAATATTTTACATTTTCTTATTATTAATTTTTAAATTTATTTATAAAGAGAGAAAATACAAATAAAATCACTCTTGTTGACATACGAGATCTTGTTATTATATCAAACAAAAGATTACTTGTTGACAAATTTAATTATTATTTTTTTATTTTATAAAAAGCTCGATCATAAAGAGAAACTCACGCTTAATTGCTTAGAAAGTATAATAAATTAACAATGATAAATAAAAAAATATTAGTGTATGTATAAAAACATAATTAACTATAAATGGTATCTTCTTTAATTTTATAGGATAAATATTTGATTTTGAGGGAAAGAATTTAAGTGGGAGCCCTTTTCTAAAAGCTATAAAAATATATGTACATGCACTATTTTATATTTGGTGAATAAGTAGTTATATTTAGTCCAAAATTTTAGATTGAATTGATAAATCGATTAAATATAATGGTGTATCATTTAATTTATTATTTGGATTTATGGCGTTTGGGTAAAATCATTTTCCTCGATAAATATACAATTATATCTTGAGTTTGAGTTAAGGTAGAAAGATGTGAGAGAGATGATGCCAAAGAGTGTGTGGAATGGCATGTGAGAGAAAAAGGGAGAATGAATTAGGAAGGTAAGAGAAACAATACAAAGAAAAGCATAGGAAGAAGTGATAAACAAGGGGTGAGGGGGAGATAAATTTGAAAAAGATAGAGATATTAGGAATTTGTAAGAAATTTATAGAGATGTTTTATAATTATTTGGTTTTTTTATATATATTATTTATACAGTTTATAAAAAAAGGATTAGATGTCAACTTCAACTCTCTTCTTATCATCTCTTATATATACAGTCATAAGTTAAGATAGCGACTCACATCATTGGGTCCAATTTGTCTTCATTTTACATTTGAATTAAAATACAAACACATATTTTTTTCACACGGAAACGAAATCAATCTTATTTTCTAATTTAAATTAAATTAGAGATGTGACCAATTTTAGAAGTATTTTTAAAAAATTATCATATAAAGACTCAACAAATAAAAGGATAATATTTTTTCAAGTGAATCAAAACATTACATGGACAAATTACAAATTCTCTTGAACTCTTGTATTTTTTCAAAAAATATTATTATTATTATTATTTGTGAAGGTCAAATTTTTATAACATAATAAATATATATACATTATATGAACATGCAATACATATATATATATATATAATACACAAATTAATCAATTCATAAAAATTTAACATCCCCAACGATGTAAACTTTTCAAATATATATATATATATATTTTTGGGGGGGTCATATATGATTCTCCTACAACCCCCAGTGTGTGTCTTCCTTGAGTCCAAGCATTCTTCCTTTGCGTGTGAGAATCAATTTACTCACCAAGACAATTTAAAATGGTATGGATCTTGTGGCTCCCATTGCTTAAGCCTGCCTCTCTCTAGCCCCACAACACAATCACATATGTTGGGGTGGGCCCATCCAAAATCATTGCCACTAACAACTACACTACAATTCTACGTTTCTTCTTGGTAATTGTGGTGCTGGTGGTGCACAGCCACCGCCACCGCCACGGCGGGAGACACTGCGTATTCGTGGTCTCCTTTCAGCCGCCAACAACAACCGATTTAATTTTGCCACGTCTCCTTCAACTAGCTGTTTTCATTAACTTTTTTATTTTTAAATTGTGTGGTCCTCTCACATTGATTCAACTGTGTGGTACATAATGCAACAGATTTTGATCCCCTATCCGTGTAGATGTTGCCACGTCATCTTTTATTGCGTTTAATCGGGTCCCACAGTCTTTGATTTGAATTTCACGCCAGCATCCCATTAGTCTCTTCTTCGTTTGATTTGAAGTTCGATTTGGATGTTTTGGAATGTAGAATTCGAACCAGACAAATGATGACATGGCATATTTATTCAATTACCAAAATGCCCTTCATTCAATAATGTTTGTGCGGTTGTGCCGGTGTGCTCTTTTCCTTTCTCCAATACTAGTTTGTGGTTTCTGATTTGTTGTCGTTTGTTTTTATTTTTTATTTTTTCAAGCTTAGTTAATTTTTAAGATTAATAATATTAAAATTTTTATTTAAAAAAAAAATTCAAACTCACACAGGATAAAACCTTAATTCATGTTAATAAAATATTTGTAATCAGCATATTTTTAATTAAATTTATAATTTAAACCTAACTCTGTATACCTTTTTTTTTTTATGAAAATATTAAATTGACAATTATTATGTTGAAGTATTTTCATTGACGTTATAGGTAAAATTTGAAGTCCCGTAAATTATGTTATGTAAACAAAAAATAAATTTTTTACTAATAAATATAAAAAAAAATATAATGATGAAACAATACGATTTTTTATTTTTTTTTATATATTATGACCAAGACTTGAGATATAACATATTTTTTATATTATAATAATAATAATTAAACAATGTTACATATTCTATTCTACAATTTTTTTTAACTACAAAGAGAGTTATTGAGTAGAGTAAGAATTATTTTGTAAGAGACTCGTTCTTGTGTTTGTAAATTTGACTCTCCTTATTTGTATTCTTGAGAACCACTAATAGTTACGTTTAATGAATTAACATGGCGATGTCTTTGTTTGAAAAAAAAAATTACACTTTTTTACTTGAATATAATTTGAGTTAGAACGGTTCAATGAACCGCCTTTGACTTTGGTCGTCGGTGTGGTATCCGGACAAAAGTGGAAGGGTATATTTGGAACGTGAAATAAACCAACGGTTCTGTGCGTTTGTGGTGATGATGGTGACATGGTGCCACGTGTCGGCCTTGGGAGGGTCGCTCCAACTGCTGGTGTAGAATTGGTTGTGGATCTGATTCCCCCAGTTGGTAGAAGATATTTTTGAAGGCCAACCACACATATATTATTAAATATTTACCCCCACTTTTCTCGACAATAACCCTTTATCATTATTTTTCATGAAGTTAGTTAGAGCTTGTGGGATATTCATAAATAATCAAACTACGAAGGGTATGAGTGCAAAATTAAAAAGAAAGGGATTTTGAGCAGTTCGAGGGAAACGAGGTTGTGGACAGGGATGGCGCTTGACAATATATAGCTCTACCCACAGCTCCTTCTCCCTTTCCCTCTCCAAAACAACTTCTAAGCAATCATTCATTCCCAGCTCCTATCGCTCTTCTCGTTTATCACAGCCGATCTCTCGCCTCCAACATCGATCCTACTCTCTCTGCTCGAATCTCTCTGGGAATATTTTTCCCTCTCTAAACTCGATCTGTCTATAGTGAATCCAATTAATTTCTGGGAAACCATAGTCTACTGGTATTCCTGAAATCTCTCTCTCTGAATCCACAGAATTGCATTGAAGCCATAGGAACCCCGCCTTACCCGCTACCTCTCGCTTTGTGATTCCACAAAATCACACTGGAACCATATAGTCTCCTGTTTTTCTTGCGACCTTTCTCTTTCTCCCTCTAACAACTTTAAAGACTTTTGGTGTACCTGCTATCGCCTGCTCTCCACAAATTGCAGCATTCTGGCCGGAGTCCGTCAACTTTGATCCTCGCCGCCGGAGGCTGCAATAACATCAGATCAACACAGCTTTTGTGTTTTAAGGTTTTTTTAGTCTTTTTTTTTTTTACGATGAAATCTAGGGTTTGCGAGTTGTGTAATGGAGAAGCCGCTCTCTACTGTTCCTCCGATTCTGCTTTTCTGTGCTGGAACTGCGACTCTAAGGTTCACGGTGCGAACTTCTTGGTAGCTCGCCACGTTCGCCGCACTGTCTGCTCCGAATGCAAAGGCTTCACCAATAATCGTATCTCCGGGGTCGGATTCCAGCCGGTCCGTCCGATCTGCCGATCGTGCTTGCCGGAATCTTGTGACGACGACCTGGATTCGTTGTCATCGACATCGTCGTCGGCTTGTATTTCAAGCACCGAGTCCTGCGCTACTCAGCCGAAGAGAATCGATTTTGATCGTCTGAGAACGGATAGAATCGTTTCTTCGGCCTCTGTTACCGAGCTTTCCGGCGAGAAATGTACGGGTAGGTTTACCGGCGAAGTCACGTCGAGGAACACGAAGAATCGAGAGACAAAAACGAAGACTCAGAGACCCCTAGCTCCATCGAACGTCTACTCGAAGGCGGAGGGCGTTTTGGTAAATTGGTGCAGGAAACTTGGGCTTTGCGGAAGCGATGTAGTGGCGGTGGCCTGTAATACCTTTGGCATTTGTTGTGATGAGTTGACTGTATTGCCCTTCCGTGTCTCCCTTGCTGCCGCGTTCTGGTTCAGCTTGAGATTGTGCGGGGACAGATCAGCGTCCACGTTGCAGATTCTGAAGAGGCTGGAAGAGATCTCAGGAGTGCCAGCTAAGCTGATTTTGGCCGCCGAGTCGAAGCTCGCACGTGTCTTGAAGTCGAGGAAAGCCCGCGAGCAGCAGGAGGAAGGCTGGGCTGAATGCTCAGCTTGAGTCGCACGTCCCTGAAACTCCAAACGTTTATAATGGAGAGGGATTGTAGCAAATTTCTTGAGCATCAAATAGGGTTTGTAATTTCATTGTTTTTATCTTTTTTAAATTAAAGGTTCTTCGTTTATTTGTAAGGAGGGACGTACGTGTTCTTTTTTTTTTTTTTTTTCTGTTGGGTTTTATGTATGGCTTTTAGGAGGAAAATATAATTTGTGGTGGACCAATGTTGACCATTCAATTAGTTTCTTTTTCATTTTAGTGGTGTGGATGTGAGATTATTTTGGATCTTTGATGCTTCTAATCTTACTTTGAAACCTAAAGCCTATAGGATTGAGCGGGTTGGCTTCATGCATATATGCATGTTATGTGTGTGTGTGTGTATATATATATATGAAACTATGAAAGTGTGCTTTTTACAGACCTTAAAAAGTGAATATAGTTGCTGATATCTTATAAAAGGATAAATATATTTAAAGTATGATATGTACAGATCAAACATGCAAAGAGTTTAGAAATATATAGTTCAAAACATATTACTGATTTTTATATTCTATCGATCTCAGATCATAAGGTACGTTTTTAATTTACATTTAATTCTTTTTTGTAATTACGGCTTTATTTTTTTGATTGACTTTATTATTGCAGCGGTTATCATCATAGTTTTTTCGATGACTTTCTAATTTAAATTCTTGACAGATAACAAATGATGGAAAGCCTTATAATTAAAAGAGCAATATCAGTTGCATTATGACATTTGGCATATTGTTCAAGCTCCCAACAGACAAGCAAAAGGAAAATACGAATGCAATCATGTAAGATTAACGAGAAAACAATACTCATACTGTATATTTTACTACATAATGGTGACGGTTCATGATCATGATTCAGTTTAACCTTGGGAATTTGGTGGAGGAATAAGGTAGTGTGACATTATCAAGAAAGAAATTGAGAATAGAATGGCTCAAACATATATTGATACTCACTAGAAAATCTCTAAGATGGGTTTCAATTTTTCAAGAGTTTGTCTTGGACCAATTATCTTGTCCTCGTCAAAGTTAACCAATTCTTGTTTTAATTATATTAAAAAAAAGTGTTTCTGATATTACCCATAATTTTTTTTTATTACGTGGCCAAAATTAATCTTCTTCCTTCTTGTTTTTTATCTAAAAAAATCAGCCTTAAAAGTCAATTTGGGTTTACCTGTCCAAATCTAATAAACACTACATGACCAATAAAAGGATAGTTGCATAGATTTTTTTTGTGATATTTAATTGATTATAAGATACTAATATCATACTGAATTCTTCTATCAGTGACCTGTTAATGAAAAATATATATATTATTTTATTTTTAAAATTAATTATACTGATCTTTCTTATAAAATATGATAATTACAGTAATATTCTTTATTGTTTTTAAAAAGATATTTTTGTAATATATATAAAAATATTATTGTCATGTAAAAAAATTAATTGAGCCTCTAATACCATTAATGACATGCAAGAAAGATTTTGTATATTTTTAATATAACATTAAGAATATATATGAGTATAATTTGAGAGAACACAAACCTCTAATACCATTAATGACATGCGAGGAAGATTTTTTATAGTTTTTAATATAACATTAAGAATTTATATGAGTGTAATTTGAGAGAACACAAAAGGATAATTCAGAGAAAAAAAAAGTAATTATCCCAATCTTAAACTGGGGCCATTGTCATGATCTAGGACTAGGAGCCACAATTTTCAACCCTCATTTTGATGATAAGCATCAAGTTGTGTAGAGGCCCATGTTTTAGAATTTAGGGTAGTACAACCCTGAACAGTGAACAGAGTCTGAAGAGTGTAATGATATACACCGAACAATGATTGTGGATTGCTTGATTCCTGAGAAAAAGAGCATCCTGAATGAGGCTGGTGGCTGATATATTAATAATAAAAGAAAAATGATGAATGTGAGGCCTAGATGTGTCCCAAGGACTGGAGGCAATGAGAATGGTTGCTGGCCATGGGTGGCTGCATGTGGTTGCTGTTTAAAGTTGATATATATGGAAGAATCCAATGGCCACTAGCCTATATATGCCCTACTCTTAACCATAAGTTTTTCCTTAATTATGTACTTGTCATCATCATTGCTTATTATCCTCCTCCTTCTTCTTCTCTTCTATATATATATATATATATATATATATGAAGTAGGGGTAGTTAAGATGCAATAAATATATATATAAAGTAGGGGTAGTTAAGATGCAATAAAATCGTCTATTTAAAATAAATAAAAACTCCAATAAATATCTTATTCCAATAAATATCTTATTCCCAATTGACTTCAATGATGGAATATTATCATGAAGTGCTTTTTTCTTTTGGCTTGAAATATATTATCCATTCAAGGACTAAAGTTTTCTTGTATTCATTTTCAGTGAACTAGAATTAAAGACCTTTGCATTTAACCAACTTCACTTAAGAGAGTTCTAGGAGTACATTTTCGAATTTCCTGATTTGAGTGGTCGGGTGACATTCTGCACATAGGTTTTCAGAGATCGAAGCAGTTTATGTATATAGTTTCTGTATAACTTTTGCATAAAATGAGTAGTTTCATTGCTTCATTAAAAAAAAAAAAGAAGAAGAAGAAAAGGGAGCTATGTGTTTATCTTCATAGAAGAAAAATAGGGTTTAATAATTTCACAAAAGAAAACTAGCTAGTGGGAGATTAGAAAATGATAAATTCAAAGTTGGGATTAGGGAGAACAAGATAAGGATGAATTAAAGTTAATGCACACATGCAAGACGCATTCCTAATGCTGTTTAGAGCAACATGATCCTCCCGGTCTAAATTGTTAGAAGGCTCCACATTTTACATTATGGTTTAGATCGGCCATTGCCTTTTACCTAATAATTCTCATTGTATAGTTTATGCCACACCACCAAGTTAAAAATAAAATAAAATTCAGTAGAATGCTATATCTACAACAAGGATTGTTTTATGATCTAATGTATTCTTATTGCCTGAAATATTTCACTACTTCACAAATTTCCCCATTTTTTCCCCCAAACATTTATCCATCATTACTGTAGCAGTGATTAGTTCTCAGTCTCCCTTTTGCTGCAAGCTTAGACAGAAAATTCCCAAGCTTTAACCCATAGAACCCTGGCTTAATGGAGTTAATGTCACCCCAATTTGAACAAAAATCTTTCTGATCAGCCTTTGGACTCTTTAGACTTGCATTCATTCCTTGGTCCAAGCACCATTTTCCAGGCACCACTCCCTCTGCCGGCCGGTTTAGGACACTCTTGTCAAGCTTTTGTAGCACTGGATCACCTTCTTTAAATGGTCTTGCAAAAACAGAACCACTTGCTACCATGTTTTCATAGAGTGGCATGTTTAGGACTTGGAGTCCCTCATTTGTAGGGGTGTCCCCAATAACGTACCTTAAGTCATTATCCACTGTGGTGTTTTGGAACTCAGCTGAGTTGCAGATGACAGTGTGAAAATATGATTCAAGAGGATAGGCCACATTGTTGAAATACATTAGTAGTTTCCTTGGGAGGTTGTCCCATCCATTCACACAATACTCCATGAAGGATCTGCTTAATATCATCCAAGGTGAACCTGCAATTGCGGGTATGTATTTTTTTCTTCTAAAAAAAGTAACTGTGAAAAGTGTTTCAAATTTTTTGAAATAACGCCAAATTTCAAGTTTTGATCAAGTACAACTAATTTGACTCCACTGCAGATAGATCAATAATTAAAACTTACTAACAAATAGCAAAGGAGACAACAATTGTTTCCCTTGATTTTATTTTTTTTCAATCTGTGTCAAAATTTGCCCAGTAATTGCAACGCTTCTCAATTAATCTTTACAATAGAGATTATGACATTTCTTGATAATATTGTATGAACTACTGTCACAAAGTATCTTGAATTACTCCCAAAATATTTGAACTAAATATAGTTTTATGTCTCTAATTATTTGCACCACCATAAGCATTTAGATGTTAATCATTTGTATTTCTTATCATGAACAATCATATTTTTCCATACAAGACCAAATCCCATGATTCCCAAAAGGAAACTTACCTCCAAAAATCTTGAATGCATCTGGTGTTGCTCTTGGCTCTACAGCATAGAACATTGGAATATTCTGTTCGAAATAAAGACTGAGGTCTACGACTATTTGATTAATATTTTGACGCCTGCACCAAATAATTATTGTCAATGTAAAATCAAGCAAATTAGGGTAAAGAAATTACTTTGAAAATGGAAAATTTAAGGTGCCCATTAATGTTCTGTTACTTGCAAACATGCAGGGAAGTTGGATCATGTAAAAAAAAAAAAATGATTGATTCATGATCACTTTCATTTTGATCAGATAATTGTTATACTGAAGGCCTTAGGCTTCCCTCAATTGAGTCCATTTTACAGCTAACCCTACATGTTGGATGCATTGTAACAGATACATTGCCCTTAACTGGCTGATCTCTCAGGCACCTTAAACTTTGCCACTAGAGGACCAAACCCATAGAAATAATATATATAATGTGAAGCATCATATATAGAGGCTTGTCTTTACTCCTGCCAGCCAGTGTTGCTTGTGTAATCTATAAAATTGAGATCCCTTGGCAAGAAAGTGAAAGCATGGAGTAGATCTGCACACAAGTAGATGTAAACAGCATGGTGTCATCTCATCTGCAACATTGCTGGAGCTAGCCAAAAATGTGCTTCCACTAGTGAATTAATTCTCTGTTTGGTTGGCAAGAAAATGGAGAAAATAAAGGGGGGAGACTAGGTTTGCTATTCAAAAATTCCAGAGTTCCATTTCTATATATACGATATACCTTGTCATCTTGTCAACCAAACATGGCAATAAATAGAAAATGTTGAAAGAGAAGTTAAAATTGCATCAAAATCTTCATTGTTCTAAAGAAAGCATGCAACACATTTCATCACAATGACTTAATTTAGAAATGTCCCAGCATGAAGAGTTCTGTACAAGTAGTTGGCATTTTAATATATATACAGGACATTAGCAACTAGTGCAAGGTCTTCTGGTGGTGAGACATAAGGGGGAATACACACACACACACACACACACTCACTTTATTTAATTACATAATAAATTATCTGAAACACAGTTGAAAATAAGGAGCAAGATTAATGGAGACTAATTAAAAGAGAGAGGTGGCTAGCATTTTACCGTCTTGAGTCATTAGTGGATAATCTGAGGCACTTAAAGTGATGAACCAATCCCAGTGTGCATTAATCTTGAGAAGCAATGCCGCGGCATGAAGCGTGGCAGCAAGAGCTGATGATCCCATATGGTTGAAACCATAACTTTTCCCCACAACATTAACATTGCCAAAGGCTCGGAATAGCCTCTCAGATTGCACTGAAAGAGCCAATTCCTTCCTTTCATAGTCCGATGAATCTGCATCAAGTTCCAAAAGATACTGGTTTCTCGGGTGATATACTGCCCTTAACAGCCTCAATATCTTATTGCTTTCTCCTTTAGAGCCAAAAATCCAGTAAGACAGAACAGGGGGGTAACGAGGCCCTTTTGCTGGGACTCTCATGGAAAGCTCAAGCTCGTGATCACTTGTAGTTGTAGCAGCTGAATATCCAGTATCTAAGGTATGGTTGTGATAAAGCACCCAGCAGTAAACTAGTAACAAAAACCAGAACCCAAAAGCGATAACCCGAAAAACATGAGAAAATTTTAGATATTCTCATAAGTATTGAATTGAAATCCAAATGGGATACTTAAAAACTATACACAATCTGCATGAAACATTGACTAATTTCAATGCAGTCCACTAGTTCAGTCTTTGAAGTGCTGAGAGTTTTCAAAGGAGAAGAGGGTGTAGAGAAGATTAGAAGAATGGCTTAGAGATCAGAGGAATATTAAAGAGGAAATGAACAGGAAAAAAGGTGAAATTAATCTGGGGACATGTAGATGGTAAACTATCAAACTAATATGTTGAGAATCTTGAGATGAAAGCAAACAATAAATCATTGATTTTTCAAAGATAGAGTCTATTCAAAGCAAGTAATGAAAATTGTCAATGTTTGGAGGCCACACTTGAAAGGGACCCGAGAGAGAGAGGGAGTTGGGAGATGCCTTTTTTTACTACCAACCATCGTTTTCTCTTTACTTTATAACTTATTATGCAATTTGGTCATCGGCGGTGTGGTTTCATAATCGTACTCAAATCCTTCCTTGGATACATCAAAATTCTGTATTTGTTTTTTCAAGAGGACGGCCATAATTCCAGAGCTAGAGAATGACTGCATCCATCAATAGTAATTATCTTTGTAAAATATACATATTATTTGACAAGTGTAGTAGCATTGCTAATTTAATTTATAAAAGTTTAAAAGAATTATTGAATACAATTGCACCTCCATGTCCATGTAGTGGAATCCTGTTTGTTTGTTTGGTAAATGTTAAGATTGATTTTGTAAAATATAAATGAATTGTTTTTTATGTTTAGTAATAAAGTGATTCATTCACAACTGTTCTTAAACAAATTAAAATCTGAACAAAAGAAAGTAAGTTGGATGAAAGAAGTAGTGATTTTTGTAAAAGTTAGATAGCTATCCAGTTTTGGAATTTCTAGCAGTCTTCTAGATTTAAATTAATGTTTTTTTATTTTCCCTTGAATTTACAAAAGTGGGCTGGGTGGAGTTGGGCTAATAATGCTAATTAAGCCCAGTACAAAACAAATGAATTGTATTTCTAACGCAATCTCTCTCACCTTTCGCCGCAAACCTTTTATTAGTCTCGCCTAATAGTTGATACCTCAGTGCAAAACCCTTTCCTTTCGCTCCATGCTCTCACTTTCAGATTCCTACAACACCACATAAATTTATTCTTCTTCTATTCCCTATTTCCAGGGTTTCTCTTTGCCTCCTCCATGGAAGCCCTCTCAAACTCTGTTTTCGTTTCAAAGTTCTCCGAGACATTCTCCGTACTTCATTCGATCAAAACACCAAATCAGCGTAGTGGCTCTCTGAAAATCAACGATGGATTTTCCAATTCGTCTTCGTGGACTTGTGGACCTCGAGTTCTTGCGCTTGCTCGAGAAATATCGGGCGAAGGCGAAGAAGAGAAACGCTTTGAGAATGGATTTGATTTAGTTTCTGAAGGCAGTGTATCTCTGAACGAGGTAAACTTTATTTGCATTTGCTTCTTAAGTTCGTGTTTGATGTGTTTTCCGCTTTGTTTGGTTCCTGAGAATATGTAGGAAACGATAGGATCAAATTTTTTAATATAGATACCTTATTTTTAGGATCCGAGAAAACAGAGAAGTCTCCTCTGATAAGCTTAATACAAGCATTCGCCTCTGTTGAGTTCACTTCTTTGTCGCCTGGAGCAAATTAGTTATGAACACAACTCAAAAGGCCGTTTCTTTCTGTTTCCTTCTTGTGTTTTTATCAGGCCAAGGGAACAATCACATTTGTGTGGGGCGCGCCTTTGTTTTGATGCACATGTTTGTCCCAGGTTTAGTAGGCTGGATCAGATCATGGTAGATGATTTACCATTGCATTATGTTATCAATTTCTTGGCTTTTACTGAATTAAAGAAAGCCGTTTTGCGATTCTGTCTGTTACATATCTTCCCCTTTGACTGGATTGGTTCTGGTTATTGATGGGTACGGTGTCAGAGTGGAATCAGAATTTTGTCTCAGGGGCAACCCAAAGTTCCCTAATAAAATTGAATTTGATTTCATAAAATCTATTAAAGTTAACTGTTATTACATGTATCACCAATAATCAGAAGGGACAATAATAGATGATCTTTAAAACAAAACAAAATATAGTAGTCTTACATAAATAATTCATGAAATCTAAATTATCAAATATAGACAAAATTGACCTCTCCTAAAATTACCCCAGCGAGCAACTCTAAATCTGAAATCTCTTTTTTCCTCATTCACATATATTCTTTCAAGTTTCAATTGTAAAAGTAAGAAAAAACAAATTTTAAATTTTTTTAGTATTTGTAAAACTTAAGAAAAACCATGGTTTATTTTGAACTTAAAAATTGGATAGTTGATTTTGTATATTATATGTATATGCATAGAATATATATATATGTGTGTGTGTGTGTGTGTGTGTGTGTGTACAACTAAGCTTTATCCGAACAAAAATTGAAGTGTTTCATCCTACTTAAAATTTATTGTACAATTCTTTCTCTAGACTTTCCCACTCTAAAAAGTAAGGAGAGATGTAAAAAGAGATTCATTATTTGTCGGGCGGTCTATTTTAATACAATTTCATTACTGATGAAAAAAGAGAAAGAAGAGATTCATTACTTTAAATTAATTATTAAGAACAATAAAATCCAAAGACGGTAAAAGAACAAATAAACATAAACATAGTTCAAATCAATGAAATCATTATTATTTGAGAAACCCCCCCTTTCTCTCTTTTTAATATCTTTTAATACCTCTTAGAGTAGACATATGAATTAATAAGGGTTTCATGTTTGGACGAGTTATGAGGGTGGCTTTTGGTGCAACTGGAAAGTTGCTCCATTTTGACCTAAAGGTCTAGGGTTCAAGTCGCGAAAGAAAGAAAATAATTTTTGATCATTGTGATCATTAATTTTTTTCTCAAATCACTAAATCGCTAGTTGAAGAGATAACATAAATTTAAGGAAAACAATGCTAAAATTTAGTATTAATACCATATATCACAATTTGATTGGAGTGTGGAATGATAGCATAGGTAGAGCAAAGCAATTGAAGTAGATTCTGAAAAGCGGAGCAACTCTCTCATTTTCTTTTTTTGTTTGTTTGTTTGTTTTTTCCAATGTCTATCCCCTAACATTGAAAAATTGGAGAATTTATAAAACTAATTTACTAGGTTCAAGTTCAGAAATTTACTTAGGGGGGGGCAAATTTAATTTTTTTTTTGTGGGAAAAAATTATTAAATATTAAATTAACATCTCTTTTTTTTTAAAAAAAAAATTTGCTGCTGCGTGCAATCATGCAACAACCATGCCCATCGTGTCGTGTCTTACTCCAATTTGGAAACACAACAAAGATTCCACCTTTATCCACTTCAAATTTGTGGGAGAGCAAGTGTTATCTTATTTCACTGTTATTAATATTACTTTTTTTCTTTGATACACTCAAATCTTCTTATTTTCTTCTCACAAAACCTATTATACAGTGAAAAACTTCAGTATTCATTTTTGTGTGGTTCTCTCTCATACACATGACATTATAAATAAATACCCTAAATATATATTGTAATTTGTAAAATTAAAAATATAGACTTGTCCAAAGTCTATTTTTCGGGAACTTGTTTTGTTGGACGTTTCATGGATGTTGTGGTGCACATCTTTGTATCGCTATTAATTGTGTTCCTTTATATGCTTATGCTTTCTGCTACATTAGAAATAAACCATCCTTCATAGTCCATGAGGAAAAATTTAAAATGGCTACTTCGGCTTTGTTGTGATGGCCTTTCTCATATTCTGAAGGATAATTCAGATCACAATCAAAGTTGTGAAAAGGATGGGGATACAGCATCAAAAATTGTGACTCCTCTTACAATCACTTATGGAAGTGGGACTGGGGGAGGCTCAAGGGCTGGGCTTTTCAGAACACCAATATCTGGTGGAGTGCAGAGTGCAACCTCAGCTCATGGTTTACCTAGACCAGCCTTAGCGGTCCGCAATCTGATGGAACAGGTAAAAGTTGTTACATTCTTTTCAGAATAAAATTGTGACTGTTAACCTGATTTTATTTATTTTCAAACCCTAATTATGACGAGTTTTTTTTTTTTGCCCTAAATTTTTAATTTAAGGCCAGGTTTGCTCACCTGTGCACTGTGATGTCTCGGATGCACCACCGACGTGAAGGATACCCATTTGGTTCACTTGTAGATTTTGCACCAGATTCAATGGGACGTAAGACATCAAATCTCTAATATTTGGTTGGCTGTTTTATTTTCCTTGTTTCCCTGCTTGAGTGTTGCTGAAAATGTAATGCGTTTAGACGATCATGATAATGATAACTATTTTTTGAAGTAGTATAGAATGTCAACATTATGGTGGTCTATCAATGGCATCTATCAGAAATCAACACCCCCCGCCAAAAGAAAAAAAAAAAGAAAAGAAAGAAAAATACCCTCCTCAGCCACGAAGTATCCTATATAAAATATAAATAATTCTTATTATGGCTAGGAAAATGTTACACATGCATAAAGAAGTTTGTAATTTTGGATGATTGTTATTATATTGGCGTAGGTTTTGTCCTATGATCCTGTTTGTTGGACATTAATTGAGCAGTTGGTGCCATGTGTCTACTTTTATGGCATATCACAAACAAGTCATGGCAGATTAATTTTGGCGGAAGGGATCCCCCCCCTCTCTGACATGTTTTTTTATGTCTGTGCTTGCAGATCCAATATTTTCATTTTCACCATTGGCTATACACACACGAAATTTGTTAGCTGACCCAAGATGCACACTGGTTGTGCAGGTTAGTGCTTTTACTTTCTCTTGCCTTTTTGATATTTGACCTGGTAGTTTTCTGTTTATGTATTTTATTGACAGTTAGGCTTCATAGATACCTGGATGGAGTGGCTTATCAAATGCGAGGGTAACAATTTTTGGCGACGTCTATCCCCTTCTAGAAGATCAGCAGGTAGTTGCCTTACTCAACACGTATAAATGGAATTAGATGAATTATTGAAGGTGGTTAGAAATTCTCGTTTTCCCTTCTTTGGCCATATACATTGCTATGGAACAGAGTGTAGGACCCATTTTTCAGTATGTCTTAATGAGGTGATCTTATAAAGTGGTCTTACTACTAATGATATTATCTTAGTTATAGTTAAAAGAATCAATTCCATGTTTAGTGTTCTTCACTCTTTCAATAATATGCAAAACATTAGGCATCAAGTTATAGATTTTTTTTGGTAAATTACACTAACCCCCCCTTGAGGTATTTAACAATTACAAAAACCTCCCTCAATTTTTATTTAATGATAAGTAAGGTTAGTATATTTATAAACGCCCGAGGAGGACAAACCCCTATGCAACAGAAAGGACGCGGCAATAGTTATAGCCTCATATCTCCCAAAAACTCTACAAAAGAAGGGTAAGAGTCTATTATCCAAGAGTATAGCGATTTCAACAAGAAATCTGTTAATCTACAAATAAACATTTCTTGACTATAAAAAAATCCTCCTGTTTCTTTCATGCCATAAACACCCAAAAAAGAAAAGAAAAGACATAGTGATGCCATATCCCAAATCTTTCTTGCACTTCTTCTCGCTCAACCCCCTCTCCACCAAGAGTCCATAAGTCCCTTGCAACTGGACAATGAAGAAATAAATGACTAGTGATTTCCTCCCCTACTTTACACACGTAGCACCGATTAGCCAATCTAAAATCCCTTCTCTAAAGGTTGTCCGATGTCGAAACCGCATCCCAATCAACTTCGCAAACAAAGAAATCCACCTTCACAGGAGTTCTAGTACATCAAATAGCCTTCCACAGGAATTGAGATTGAAATTACAATGCACTTGACATGTGACAAATTTTCCCTCCGTATAACCATTGTAAGTGACTAAATGGAACAGGCTGAACTCATCATTTTTACAATTTAAAATACCAGTTTTGCTCTTGTTCGAGTTAAATTCATATTAAAATGGCTAATACATCCTTTGTACAAGTCAAATGTAAAATATAAAATCCTTTTATAATGTCCAGTCACGTCTTGCCACATAATCACCTCTCTTAAATAAAGAAGAATGCACATCTCTGAATGACCTATATCCCTCCATCCTCAATTTCAGTTCTCTAACCACCGACACCCATAAAAAATGCCAGCCACCATTCTATAGTTGTGGTAACTCTATCGCCACCCTCTCCCTCTTCTTCCTTTTTCTTACCATCATCAACCATCTCTACCCTCCATCATCACCACTTTCTATACCTGCAAGGGATCTATTGCTCCAACAAAGTGTTATCATTAAATCCACCACCAAACACTATTGTGATTTTCTCTGCCAACCAAGCTCCATTAATGTCCCAAATCCCAATTACCAGTTTCAGCAAAATGCTTGAATAAATTCTCCATATTTTAGTTTGGCAAATTTCTTGAATCAAAGATCATCAATGATTGTGAACTGGCAGATGGAGGGAGTTTGGTTTCATGGTGTTCAAAGATGACAATCGATAAGGGATGCCATTGAGGGGATAATTGAGCAAAACCTTGATAACATAATCATTAAGGACTAAGGAGGCCTAGTGTTATTGGAAGCAATGGCGGTGGTATTTGCAACTGTGGTGTTGGCGGTGGATATAGACACTGCTATGGTGATTACAGTGGAGATGGATATGGTGGCAGTGGTTTTTGCAGTGGTGATGGCCATCGCAATAGCATTGGGTGCAATGGTGGCAGTGGTAGATATGATGGTGGTTCCTGCTACCCTATGGGAGTTGGTGATGGCAATTGGAGGAACTAGGGTTGGGGCTTGAGTAAAGGTTTTGGGTTAATGGTTTAGGGTTTGGTTCTATGTTTTTTTTTTTTTTTTGGTTTGTATTTATGTTTGGTTCTCTCTAGTTTTAACAATGTTTCTAGTTTTTGCTGTTGGTTTACATCGTTAGATTGGTGTGCACTGTCTCTATCTCTCTTATTATTATTACTACTATTATGTAATCATCAATGTAAAAAAGTCTCAAAGAATAAGGTCATTTATCATATACTAAAATTTCATTAAATATATAAAGGGCAAAAATGTAATTTTAACATGTTTGTTAAAATCGTTTAGTTGACAAGTCTAACAAGAGAATGTAGTGTAGTTTCATGAACTATAAGGGTACCGTTTGTAACTTTTAGACACCTTAGGGTGGGTCAATGTTGTGTTATATATATATTTGAGGTGTGGATATTTTGTTCATGGGATTTATCAGATACTTTGGTTCTTGTATCTGCATTCATTTTCATATAGCATAAATGGGGGAAAACAAGGACCGTTGGATCCAAAATTGTCTTCACTCATCGTTTTTGGATAGATAGGATTATCTTCACTTATTATTGTTATTGAGTACTAATTTGTCATAATTATGTCTGGTTTTATTGCCAGGAGTGGGCTCATAAGCAGTACATGGCAAAACATCAACAAGGGCCTTCTCAACAGTGGGGGAACTTCTACTACTTTAGGATGCAGAATATAAGGTTTGTTTTTATGTTTTTAATAATTTGAGTTAATGAGTGATTTATATTTTTTTTTTTTTCAGAAAGACGAGTTATTAATATATATATATATATATTGTATTTGTTGGTTGAATAAGGATCAAAATTTCATTTATTTTCAATCGAAATGGCCAAAAGGTTTTCATTTCTTAATGAACCAAAACAAAATACAAGTGAGACACCAAAATTCATATGTTTCCATAAAACCAAAGTTGTTTCATTGAAATATAATTTGCTTTTGTTGTAACATATCGAAATTGGTTGAAACATATTGAAACGGTAGAACCATTTCCATCATGTCAGCAATAATTCTAGTAGTAAAAGATAATATTAATTTTTTTTCTAAAATGAAGGAGGAGATTGAAGGATTAAGGCCCAAAATTATAATAAAATATCACTATTCTTTTAGTAGATAAAGAAATGTAGTAGTAATGGAAATAAAAAAGTAAGTGAACAATTTATTTTAATACTTAATTACTAGTTATAATAGGCTTAACTTGCTATTTGTTTTGCTTAAATTGTTATTTTATGTGCTACTTGTGTCAAATTGTCTAATTTGTGTATAGTACATAAGTATTATGTTATAATATTGTCTTTAATTATAATAATTCTACAAATACTAAAAAAGCCCTAATTTTTTTTTTTTATAATTTGTAAAGAATTATCTTATATTAATTTAACTAAATTACATTTACGTTTATTTCTCAATTTCACTCTAGTACACTCTTGTGTGGATGGATGTGTGCCTTAATATATTTCCAATTAGTTGATTATAATATTTATAATTGTTTTTAAGTACTAAAGAATTAT
The DNA here is from genome assembly GCA_008638375.1 of Nyssa sinensis. Taxonomy (NCBI): domain Eukaryota; kingdom Viridiplantae; phylum Streptophyta; class Magnoliopsida; order Cornales; family Nyssaceae; genus Nyssa; species Nyssa sinensis. Next base: position 667,926 of record CM018035.1, on the reverse strand, counting down.
CTTATACTAATTAACTAAATTATATTTACGTTTATTCACACATTCATATATTTAACTTTATGTTTTCAAGTGTTTTTGTATTCATTAATTTTTTTCGTCATTGTCATTATGTTTTTGAAATCTTTTTGTTTATTGGGTGACCTAAACATCACTTTGAAGCAAAATTTTAATCCTTGTGCTTGAGGAACTGTTGAAACCACTCAGCCTATTGAGTTCTGACTTAGGAATGGCAACGGGGCGGGGTGGCCCTTCTCCAACCCCGCCCTTGTTTCTATTCCCTGCCTCGTTTAGAGGCTTACCCCGATTCCGATTCCGATTCCGATTCCGATTCCGACCTCGACCCTGACCCTAATCCTATTTATATTCCCCAACTCCACCCCGCCTTACCCCGAATCCCGATATATATATTTTTTAAGTAAGTTAAAACTTTTATTTTAATAGATAAATTAATTTTTTATTGCCAAAATAACTAATATAAGAAAAAATAATATGAGAACTTTAAAACTAATTTTGTATAGTATTATTTATTGGTAAATATAGTATATATAAGAAAAAATAAAAAAAATTAATATATAAATGGGACGAGGTGACCATCCCTCAAACCCGTCCCGAACCTGATGGAGTTTTAAAAGGCCCACCCCGACTCCGTTTATAAGTACCCATACCCGCCCCATTAGGGGCGAGGCGGGGTGGGTCCCCGACAAGGCGGGGTAAATTGTCATCCCCATTCTGACTTCTGAGATTATTTCTTTGCATGTAATATTTACAATACATCCTTACCAATAAATTCCCTGAGATATACTTGTTCATTGAAAGTTCTCTTTCAGGTGGCGGTCATAGGTGCTAACCCCAGTTAGTGGGCAGGTTAAGACTTGACCTGCTACCACCAGCTGTTTGCTTGATGGAATCTCCTTCTACCCCCAAATTGGGATCTGCAGGGTTTAATCTCCATTGAGACATGGGTGTGCGCATATTACTTTTTACCAAAAGAAGAAAAAAAGACTTGGACTGGTTACCCAATGCTTAGGATTACATACATATTTACATACTGTGTCGTTTCCACTGATCCTGTTGAATAAGGTTGTGTAAGACTGAGTTGAGCTTGGGGCATTTTGTGCTGCGAAAGCCTTACCCCACCAGTTAGAAACTAGTGGAATCTTAAAATTTCATATTTCTCACAAATTTTTTTTTCTTTTATTTCCGAGATCTTGTACATGGATTCTTTATAGACAGGAATAGCATTCGGGGAGTGTTCTGGGCTTTAGACAAGTGTGCCATCAATCCGATGTCTTATTCAATTTGAATTATATCATCTTGAGCTTGTTACACGTTGGAAAACTGTGTAATATTGATCCACCTTCTTCAATACTCAGTTATGGCTTAGCAATTTTTTAGTCTGTCTATCACATGATAAAGAATACTCGGTTACGGGCTTAATGTCTTAATTTGATGATGTTACCCTATTATTTATTGTTCCTGATCAGCCATAAGCCTCTTTGTAGCAGGAGCTTATTTTTGTTTATTTGCTACCACCAGTGATATATATTTCATTGGAGGCTTTGGCACGGTTGCTTGGGTTGATGTCAAAGAGTATGAGACTCTTCAACCCGATAGGATTGCAGTTGATGGAGGCGAGCAAAACCTGAAGGTAATTTTTTTTTTAAAATGGAACTTATTTCGTATACTATATACTGTAAACACCATACACCCTGTTCTGTGTGTGTTTGTAGTAGGTTTATTGCGAGAGATATATTGTGCTTCCGAGAGTCATGGAGCACTTGATTGAACAATTACACCTGAGTTTTCTTGAAGCAACATTTACTGCTCAGCAATTGCTTTCTTATATGTTCTCTTCTGCTCCTTTTCCTACAGGAGCTCAATGCAATATTCTCAAAGCCCCTAAAAGAGCTTCTGTCCATGGAAAATGAGGTGGATGATGCTGCTCTCATATCCATAGATAGCAAGGGAACTGATATTCGGGTCCGTCAAGGAGCACAGGTGCCACTCCCATGCAATGCAATACCCATCATAGGTTTGCCTTCTGTTGGGTCTGTAATCTTTATGCTTTTTCCCCCCCTTGTTTGCAGTTCAACATACAGAGGTTATCATTTGAAGAAGGCCGTTTGGTTGAAACGCTGGAGGAAGCCAAGGCAGCTCTGTGGAAACTATTAAACAGAGGTCAAGTGCACAATTTGCAGAAATAAAAGTTGGGTTGTTTGCAACACTGTGTTCATTACTGTGAGAGACTACTAGAGAAAGAGGGATGCCTCCCGTATTGAGCTTATAACTTGACAGATTTGAGAAATAGCTCCTTTTTTCGTGTAGAAACTATTGCTGACTGTTAAGTTTCATCTGCATCACTCATGGGGCATACCTGTCAGGAAGAGTTTTCTAGTAGAAACTATTACTTTGATGTAAGAATAACAGTGACTACAACCTTTTGTAGATGAATTGAAACAATAATTTGCAGGTTTGATGTTTCACTAATTCTCATGAATGCAACATCAAGAAAATGCTTGTAGACAGGTTAAATTCCAATGCAACATTAATAATGGAGTATGATATGGTTTTGTATTTTGTTTATCATATTTTATTATAAAGCAATGCACTTTCTAACATTATTGATGTTGTGAAGTCACATTTTCTAGCAAATAATGCAACTACTGGGCCAAACTTCATGTTACAAAAGGATTTGATGAGGCTTTTCATATATAGAGTAATGCTATAAAGTTCATTATCTTCTTACAAAAAATATAAAGAAATTACTTGGGTTAATTGAATCTCTTTCTAAAGCGATGCTATTGGTAGTGGGATACCGACGAAATTTTTAGAAAGTTAAAATTAATTTATGACCTGAAAACCAACGTATTTCACTAGAGATTTTTTATTCTTATTAAGAAAAAATAAAATGCTCAAATTAAATTTGTATTTAATGATTAATATTTATTAAATTATATTATCAAACAACAACCATCACATCACATCAAATAATTAATTCAATTTTTTTTTTTAGCTAAATTTAAAATGACCCAAGAGCATTTAAGAGAGCATGCAGATTTGTGTTCCTCATCTAGGATCGATGGGCAAAATATATATATATATATATATATATATATTGCAAAAATAAAATGAACAAAACAAAGCTTCCAGCTTCCGCCTTCCACCTCTGCCCAATCATTTGCCAAAATACAAACAAAAAAAATAGTGAACAAAGAGAAAGGGGAAAAGGAAAAACAGAGCTATGCCCTAATACTAATTTCTAAGAAGCCCACCCAGAAATCCTCAACAATCAGAGCAAAGAGCAGAGAGTTTCCATGGCAGAAAGCAGTAGCAACACCACTAACAGTGGATCATCACCAATATTTCACATCGCCCAAGACCACCTCTTCTCAATCCTCTTACTCCTTCCAATAGACTCGGTACTCTCCTTTGCCATGACTTGCAGAAGATTTAGGACTCTGGCATACTCTGACACCCTTTGGGAATCTATCTGCCGGAGGGTGTGGGGTCACGCGTCTGTTGATGCACTCAAATCCTCTGCAGATACCACACACAACCATCAGCTGCCATGGAAGAAGCTCTACCAGCAGGTCTATCACCTGGACTCTGTCTCTTGCTATAGACTGTCTAACCCAGATGGTGATGAGGTGTTCCCGAGCCCCAGAGCTTCTCATTCCCTCAATTTTGTGTCCGGTTGTCTGGTTTTGTTTGGTGGAGGTTGCGAGGGAGGTCAGTTTTCACCATACCTGTCACTGGTCATTCTTGAATCTCTGCTTATGAGTTTTTAGTAATTTTCTTCCTAATTAGACGATTCTTTTTTTTGTTGTCTTTCTTTAATGGCATTTCCTTCTGACATGTATCTATCTGGTTGAGTTACCCAGACCCGCAGTGATGGGAGCCTTACTGTACTGTCCTATTTGTATATCTTTCTAGTTTTAAGTGTTTCATTTACTGGGCAGGGCACATGTAAATTATGATAACATGTAGCTGTTAAGGCATTTCAGGTCAATTACAATTAAATATTGATTCCTTGTTTTGTCTACTGAGTTTTTTTTAAAGGGATTTCCTCGCTTTTTTTTTTTTTTTTGGTTTTTTAATTTCATAAAAAAAAAAAAAAATATTTGATATATATGTGTTCTTCTTTCTTTCTTTTTTTTTCTCAATGCTCCTTGTGTTTTTTTTTTTTGTTTTTGTTTTTGTTTGGGTCCCTTTGTAATGTTATAACATATGCATTCGTCCATGTCTATTCTTCCTTTTTTTCTCCCTTCCTTTAGTTAGGGAATCCTTTTCGTATCAAGTTTTAATGCATGAAACATTGTTCTCTTATTTTTGCTATCATTTGTAAGTATCAGTGCTGCTTTCAATATTTATGCAATGCTCTTTACTACCACTACTCCTTTTGCCAGTGAAGAACTGACCCTCCTGTTTATTGTTCCTTGGACTAGTTTTTATATATATATATATATATATATATTGTTTGTTTCAACAATCTTTGGAACAAGAAAGACGCAATGTGATGTATTTTAGCATTTTTTTTCCCTTATCTTTTCTTTGGGTGCCCCCAACAGAAGGGTGGCAAGGTGGGTGGTTCTTTCTTTTCTTTCTGTGAGATTCTTCTTCCTCTTTGGGACTTCTTTGCTCCAATTCCCTAAAAAAGGATCGCTTTGAACAAGAATTGTGGTTATGGATGTTTTGAACATATGTGCCAAAACTTCATTTTGCAAGAAGCACTTCTTTTTAAACAATCAGAACTTGCCCGTAATGTAAATAAGAACACCAGCGAGAAAGATTTAGCTGCAAATCTAAGTAGCCAAACAAGATATTTCTGCAATGAATGATATGCTGAATATGCCAAGATTCGGAAGCCACTGTCTCTCATTCCCATTTGCAGTTTGTAAACTTTGGATCCTGTGAGTGGTTTCCATTGATGAATTGGGAATCGAGAGAGGTTTTCGTTCATGACAATGATTCCTTAGGGTTTTTCCCTTCCTCTTCTAGACATGTTCAATGCGGCTGATAAACAGAGTCCTGCAGAAAAGGCTGCCTCATCTTGATTCACAATGGCATCACATTCTCAGGTTTGGAACCTTGATTGTTTTTTTTTTTTTCTTTCTTTTCAAATAATTGTGCAATAGAATTAGTTCCTAATGCAAATATGACTGGGGGTTCAAGAGATCATTACTTCAACTTTGAGTTGACTTGTTAACTGCCACTAGGATTTGGATGTGTATGTGAATCCAACTTGACGAATGATTGTCTATCCATGCCAGTATGTACCGTTGCTACACAACTTCTTCAATCAGACTGCCTTGTAATAAAATTTTGTTGTTATCTTCTCAAAGTTCATCATTGAGGGCTTAAAATTCCAGTTATTTTTTAGAATTTTCTGATCCAATTGCTGAGTAGTTTATACTTGTTCAGCAATTGCCAGAATGACCTCCCCTTCTGGGGTTGTATATAACACTTCATAATGCTATAGATTGGCATATTGAGTGTCACTATCTTTACTATTTAGATTCAACATCATCGTAACCATGAGCAAGCTATTTTAATTTATGTTGTGTGTTTGTGAAAAATAGATTAATATAACAATGCTGCTTTGGTTTGGATTTTTTATCAGTTAATTATTTTCTTTGGTACGCAAATGGTTAATTTATGTATACTAACAAACTAGAATACCGATTACTATATGTTATCAACTTTAGTGTCTCTAATTACCAAAACACAAATATATAATTCTGTCCTTCTGTCTAGTTATTAAGAGTCCTGCTGTCTACAATCCTTTCAATTTTTATTTCTATATATATATATATATATATATATAATTTGTACGAACTTGCTTTCTGGTGACTGTTTTAAAGCTAGTTTGTCCTCGTTTATTATTTAACTTCTTCTGTATTTTTGCTTTTAGGACGCCATCTTGATGACACATGGATCGCATACATAGGTAATGACATTAGGAGGATATTGAACTGGCAGAGGATTAATTCAGGTGTTCCAAGTGGGCGGTTTGGGCATTCATGTGCTGTAATTGGTGATTATCTTGTGCTCTTTGGAGGGATCAATGACCGTGGGCTTCGCCAAAATGATACTTGGGTAGGGCAAGTAGGATTCCATGAGACCTTTGGCATTACATTCTCTTGGAGGCTACTGGATGTGGGTCCTATTGCACCTCCACCACGTGGCGCTCATGCTGGATGTTGCATTGATAACAAAAGGATGCTTATCCATGGAGGGATCAGTTTGTCTGGCCTCAGACTGGGTGACACATGGATTTTAGATCTCTCGGAAAATCTTCATTTCGGAACTTGGCGTGAAATTGTGACTCATCCAGCACCTCCAGCTCGTTCAGGACACACATTGACTTACACTGGGGGAACCCAAACAGTTTTATTTGGAGGGAGGGGATTGGGTTATGAGGTGCTTAATGATGTCTGGCTCTTTGATACATCTGAGGGTCATTTGAGATGGATACAATTATTATTTGAACTACAAAATGTACCTGAAGGATTTTCCCTGCCACGAGTTGGTCACTCAGCTACACTCATCCTGGGAGGTCGACTGCTGATTTATGGAGGGGAAGATTCATACAGGCACAGGAAAGATGATTTTTGGGTGTTAGATATCAGTTCGGTGCCATCTGTTAAAATGCAGCCCATTACTCTGAACCCTGAGAGATTACTAACAAATATGTGGAAAAGGCTCAAGTCTAAGGGTCATAAACCTAACCGCAGGTCATTTCATCGAGCTTGTGCAGATCATTCTGGGCGTTACCTATATGTTTATGGTGGAATGGTGGATGGGTTAATGCAGCCTGCTGAATCATTTGGCCTGAGGTTTGATGGGGATCTTTTCCTTGTGGAGCTTGTGCTTCAGCTCTAGAGAGAAATATAATAATGGGAGCTAAGGTGAGGTAACTTAGATGCCATATTATTATGTGAATTTTGTAAATACTCTCTCTCATGTAGTCATTGACCGGTCTATATTGGGACTGTAAATTAAATAGTTTCTTATGGCTTGTCCAGTCTTCTTGGTGTGATGTTTTGAAGAGGAAAAACATGAGTTAGGGTGTTGGTGACAGAAATTTCATTACGAATGCCATGTTCAAGGGGTCTGTGGTTGGAGTGGCTTTTTGTCGTTAAAAAAAAAAAGCCAATTTCCTGGTCCATTGAACAAGTGTATTGGCATTGTTAGAAAGCTTGAAATTTCAAGGTGTTCCATGCCCGCCATTAAGTCACTGGGAGAGGTTCTTTGTAATGGACAGTTTTGTGGATAGTATGAGGTCTGGTCTCTGTTTTTGGAGGTGGATTTTTTTGCCTTAAGAGATAGACACAGTTGTGGAGCGATGCCTAAAAATTCAAGCGTGGAAATTGACTGGGAAATTTTGTAAGCCTGTGATGCCATCTCAATTACCTCTTGACTGTTGTCAATCCAATATATGAAAGAAAGAAAGAAAAAAGAAAAAAGAAAAAAACTCAAAATTGTGTCATTATTCTTCATTAACTCATTTTAATCCTCTTGAATTTAGTATTTGGTGAAAATTGTAGAAAATTTGTCTTTATTATTCATTCAGCTTTGTTTTTATTATACTAGCTAGCCTTGAAAAGCATTACATAGTTTAATTGATGATTCCAGTGTTGAAACCCAAGGGAATGGTAGTTTAGTACAAGTAGGTATATAAAGCCAATAATGGATACCGACTATATCGTTCTATCATCTTCTCATTGTCAGTTTTTAAGTTTTCTCGTCACCAAGCACATGGCGGTTACAACTCTAGCCTCAGTGTTTTAAAATTTATCTGACGCTTCCTTTTTATTTTTTTATTTTTCATGATTCAGTATCATCTACGAAAGCTGCATATAAGACAGTCAAATCGTTATATATTACATGTCAAAAGAAGACAGTCGCTGACTTATTTTTTTTTTTTAAAAAAAAACTAAGATTTAAATTTTCGGAGACCTCAAAAAAACAAAGAGATAGTTGGTAGAAATTTAAACTATCAACTGTATCAATTGATTAGACTTTTATAATATATATAAAAAAAAATCACCATATATTATATAGCCTTTCCCTGTATGGGATGGATATATAAAAGAAACACATGAATCAGATAGATAGATTTGAGTCGAGTCGAGTCGAGTCCCAGGGATAGATGAGAGTTAAAGAGCAGTTAGTAACCTGATATGATGGCATGGCTTATACCATCTGCATCTGATTTGTGATGGTCGTACGTAGCAAAATAGCACCACCTTTAAGCTTTTAAAGTTTTGAGAGGTACAACGTGTAGGCCAACCCCAACTATACTGAAGCCACGTTCACCCACCATAATCCCTTGTCGTTTACTGCAAAATACAGACGTGTCCATTGTTCAAGCATTTGAATTTGAAGGCTCTTCATTCTTTAATATTACTCCTACTTCTTCCACCCCGTTTAATCCTCCATATTTCAAATTTCTAGAGAGAGGCATGGATCAAATTAGCCATAAAGCCACCACACTCATTCTCTTCTTCTTCATCTTTCTCCTCGCAGTCGGAAATGAAGAAAAACACAACATAGAGGTAGAGGTCCAAGGAGAAAAGAAAACCTCTGCCGTTGAGATGCTGAAAACATTTTTTACTTTCCCCATACCCACAACAACAACATCATTTCCGGAAAGTAGAAGCCGTTGGAGCATGGTTAAAACGTTGATTAATCGAGCGCAGGCCTATTTCTTTCCTCCTGGTTTAGAGTTCGTATTAAACTCACCCATTTTGTCTTCTTTCTCTATATTATTAATTATTTGCTAAATTGCTCTACTTTACAAAAAATAAATGTCTGCACTTGTTAGTTTTAGGGGAATCGATGAAACAGAAGCCTGCGATGGTGGAGTTGGAGAAAAAATGAGAGAGGCTGTCGTGAAGAGCAAAGCAGCTGCTGAGGATTCTGCTAAATCAACCGCCAAACTAGCCGGAGAGACCGTGAAGAAGACTGTAAAGAAAGTGAAAGAAAGCTTGTCTGATACCGAGAGAGAACCGGATGCTCAAGCAGAGCTCTGATCTGATCAATACTTTGGGGGGGATCGTCTTGTTAGGCAAATTTGTTCTATTTTTTTTTCTCTCATTTGCTTTTCTTTTCTGATGCTATTATAGGGTGTGGTGTACATATTGAATTGGCCTGAACCTGAAAATCTTTAGAAGCCCGAATTTCCAATTGTCTTAGAGCAGCACTTTTGAGAAGCTAGTATTGCAGTGGATCAATTAATACTTAAAACAAGTAACAAGCATTCATTAGCCACTGTACACCCAAAACCGATGAATATTTTTTCTGAAAGAAAAGGCCAGCAGAGAAAACTGAAAACAAGGCAAGAGAATTTATTTTACATTGTATTTTCAAATAAGAAAAGAAATAAAGGAAAAGAAAAAGCCTGAGACTAGACAGGAAATAAAAAATAAAAAAATTGGTAAATATCTTTTTGTCCAATTTTTTTTTTTTAAAACAATCGAATTCTTAATTTACCATTTTATTCATGTGAGAAAACATTTCATTATTTTCTTCGTAATACTATCATTTTTTTTCCTTTTTCCGTAGTTATTCAAACATGAAATAAAAAGGATTACACTATCATCTCACATAACTAATATTCTTTTATCCTCTCCTATGCTTACCCAAAAGATATAGCAAGCACATCTGCTGGTTGAAACTCAGTTGCAAGTGGCAACATAGTAGCGAGAAATGACAAACAACTAAAGTAAGGTTCATCTTCTTACAGCAAGTTGATTATGACGCAACATAATCCAACCAAATATTGCGTCAAGCCTGGCTGGTTAATGGCAATACTTATCACTATATATATATAAAAAGGCCTGCAAAATACTAGTGATGACAAGGAAGGTGATAAGTGTCCATGAATCATACGTCAACATGATTAGAAAAGCATTCACAAATTTATTTTTTCAGACAATGCTGCCCCCACATTAAACCGGAGCATTCATTAGGGTACATTGAAAATTGGAACAAAAACAATCAACAGACTTCAATGCTTATCCTTTATGGAATCAACCACTCCACTCCAACTTCACTGAAGCTGCAGTTAACAAATCACATTAGAAACAAAGACTATATATATATATATATATATATACACACACACACACACACACACACACACACACATATACAGCGATCATCTTTAATACTACAATGGCAACACTATTAACTTGCATGGTATCCCATTACTTGGTCATGAGCACAAAAACAATATCAGTAAAATCATTCGAAACAAATTTTGGCTTCTATATACAAGTCATTGAGGGCATATCTTCAAGCAAATTAAAAACTTTCCCTTTGCATTGAAAGGGAAGGTGAAAAAAACCAAAAAAAAAAAAGAAAAAGTAGCGGATTGATTTCGCACTATCATAGTGGATCAGATATGCAGGTACATCGTTACCGCCGTTTAAAGTAGCACAAAAAAATTTTAGATTGAGTTCATCATTATCACCATCACCAAAATCTTAACAGACATTTTTCATTTTTTTTCTAGTTCTCAAACACACACTTCATAAGGTTGCAATAGTCTATTGTTGCAGTGAAGCTCTATCGTTCCAAACGACTAAATGCAATCATAAGTCTTATAGCCCAGCCATATGCAATCTCTATTTATTTGATAGGTAAATATAATTGTATTAAAGGCACTAAGGAGGACGAACCCGTATGTACAAAAGGAGGGTACAAATTTTATTTTATTTTTTGGGTTGGTAATACACACCCATGTCCTAACTGGGACATGAACCCTACACCTTCCCCTTTGCGATTGGCACGAGTTACCACTCAAGCTAACAGCTTGTGGTAAAAGGAGGCTACAAAATTGAAGCCTCAATGAACCCAAAAACTCAACCAAAAAAACCCCTACTTGCATGGGGAAGGCTTCATTGACGCAAAAAATAATCTTTCAAAGGAAAAGAGGGTTCTCTACCCCATCAAAAACTCTACTATTACGCCAATGTCTGTTTATACTTGTCACAAAAGAAGGACTATTTCTAAGTGCATGGTGGGGTTCAAATCCCAACAAAATGGAACCTCCTCATAATAATTTTTTGGGGGGAGCAACTATAAAATGGTGTATGATGCTCTTAAAGAAAAACTGAACAATACTATTCTACAAAGAAAACACAAGCAAATGAATAAGAAAATGGCAAGGAAGTGATTGATAAAATGAACTTGGAGATGCAGGCAATCAATGAGATGTAGATGCTATTAGTTTTCTTTACTCATTTTTTGGACTAAATAAATGAACTGTGGTTGTTTAATATCTTACAAACTTGAAAAAAAATAAAAAAGGATAACTCAATTGATGTCTTTATATTTAAAACCATACTTTAGTAGTTTGTAGGGAATTAAACAATCCTTATTGATTACTTGCATCATCCAGATTCATTTTCATCAACCACCTCTTTGCCACTTTTCATCATTTGTTTGAGCGCTTTCTTGGATTGCCTTTTACCTCTTCGATGACACCTAGAATGGCCATCAATTTTTTTCGCCCTCAACTAATGCTTTTGAGAAGAACAATTATATGAATGCAATGGCACAACGCCAGCCTCCATCGCATACACATCGCTAACTAAGAGAGTGTAGTGAAGTTTAACTTCTGCTACCAACTTTTCAGGGACGGTGGCTACAATCTTCTCCCAAAGATCACGAGTGCCAGTCAGGATAAACTACCAATGCAGTCTCGAATGCCTTATTCTCCTCTAGAGTTGTTCAATATTGCCTTGTTGCTACTCATCATCAGACCTTATTAGTCGTTGTTATATCTTCAAAAAAATGTGATCCATATTAATAGTGAGATGAGATTAAAATTTAGGTTGGATACATATATATTTTTTTATCAGTAAAAAAATATAAACTAAATATGTGAGCAGGATGCCGAGAGGGGTAAACCTTAAGCATCTAGATATATTGAGAATTCCTCTTTGATCTAAAAGAACATAAAAACTGGGACGGCGAACTCCAAATTTTAAAAACAATTTTAAAAAAAATAAGTGGTAAAAAATACAAGTTCAAAATTGTGTTTGGGGTGGGGGAGGCCCCCCCTTCCATCCGCCACTAAATGCACCAGTGCCTAAATTTCCTTTGCCATCTTAAGTAAATAAGAAAAATTAAAGAAAAAACTGAAAGTTGATAAGTGGTTGATTTCAAGTGACACGAGTCCTAACTTCATGGAATTAAAGTTGCTGGAAATATAAAAATCTAACAATTAGACTTGTGTTTAAATGTGAATATTTTTCTCAAACATAAACTCAGGGCAGTCTGGAAGCACCAAAATTGTAGGAAACAAGTCCTTCCATGCTACATTTGTAGAAGCTTTATCAACTCTCTCTAATATTAGCTTTCATATCCCTGCTAACAATTCCAATGTTGAAAATTCTGGTATTCAGGCTATCACACCTATTATCTCTCACATGATCATGAACTCATAAACACCATAGAGTCTAATATATTCCTTGTTTAACTAAAGTCCAAAGATAATGCTAACTTTCTTCAACCATTCCTTGTTTTTTATATAAATTAAATTAAATTAACTAAGATTCATCTTCAATCTCACCCAACCATTAATATCAATCACATTTCCTTGAAAATATAAGAACGACTAATAAGGCTTGATGATGAGCAGCAACGAGGCAATATTGAACAACTCTACATGGAATTGAGAGGAGAATAAAACATTCGAGATGGGAGAAGATAGTAGCCATCATCTCTAGAAAGTTGGTAACAGAAGTTAAACATCACTACACTCTCTTAGTTAGCGATGGAGGCTGGCTTTGTGCCATTTTCTTCATATAATTATTCTTTTTTGGCAAAAGCATCAGTTGAGGTCAACAAAAAAACTGATGGCCATTTTGGGTGTCGTTGAAGAGGTAAAAGGCAATCCAAGAAAGCACTCAAGCATATTATGAAGAAAACTGACAAGGGAGTAGTTGATGAAAATGAACCTGGAGATGCAAGTAATCAATGAGATGTAGATGCTATTTGTTTTCTTTACTCATTTTTGTGATTAAATAAATGAACTGTGGTTGTTTAATTCCTTACAAATTTTAAAAAATAAAAAATGATGACTCAATTGATGTACTCAATTGATGTCTTTATATGTAAAACACTACTTTAGTAGTTTGTAAGGAATTAAACCACCATAGTTCATTTATTAGTCCCAAACATGAGTAAAGAAAACTAATAGCATCTACATCTCATTGATTACTTGCATCCCCATGTTCATTTTTTTTCATCAACCACCTCCTTGCCACTTTCTTCATCATCTACTTGAGTGCTTTCTTGGATTGCCCAGAATGGCCAGCACCTTTCTTGTTGCCCTCAGCTGATGTTTTTGCAGAAGAAGAATAATTATATGAAGGCAATGGCACAAAGCAAGCCTCCATTGCACACACATCGCTAAGAGAGTATAGTGTTTAACTATTGCTATCGACTTTTCGAGAACGATGGATGCAATCTTCTCCCAACGATCAGGAGTGCCCTTAGGATAAACCACCAACGAAGTCTTGAATGGAGAAAGAAGGGACTTGTTTCCTACAATTTTGGTGCTTCTAGACCCCCGGAGCTTATGTTTTAAATGGAGAAGAGCTAGGAACTAAAGGAGATACTATTCATAACCCTAGGCCAAATTTGATCAACAAATTTAATGAAAATCATAGAGATGATGTGGACACTAGGTTGACGAAGATACAAAAGAACTCAATTCTTGCTTTACTTTAATAATTATAATTATTATTCTGAGGACAACGAAAAAAACAATCAGAAGTCATTCGCCTGATATAATGGCCACTTATGAAAAACAATAAGCTTAAAAGACGATCAGCTTGACTTAGGCCAAGTAACCCCGGGGGGTAAAGCCTTGGATCAATTTGGCTCAAAGAAGGGAGAGAGAGAGAGAGAGAGAGAGAGAGAGAGAGAGAGAGTCATAATGGCATAGGAGGAAAAAAGAAAAGAATAAAGGAGAAAAGGAAAGGAGATCATAATTGGTTTTGGAGAGACGACAACAACAACCCAAAAAAGGGCTTTGATAGACGACACCAATGAATAGGCGGTTCCGATCGCCGACACAAACGTTGAGGGCTACTTCAGTCAACAATGATAACACAAAAAAAAAACTCCCTTCGATCAACGACGACTCTGCGACAAATCCTTCACGGCTTCGGTTACTGTTTCGACACTTAAATATGTTTTTTGCAAAATTTTATTTTCACCCTATATAAAATTACACTTTGACCCAAAAATCATCTTATTTTTTATATTATGTGCACAACCAAACATGTCCCAAAGTGTTAACGTGTTCGAAATTTTTAAAAAATATAAAAAAATTAGATACTCATTTTTAACATGCCCGAACGTGTTCAGAGCAATGTTTTAAAAACCGGACCGGACCGGCCGGTTCAACCGGTTGAACCGTCGATCAGTCCGCAGTCCGGTCCGGGTTAGCCCAGAAAACCACTTGAAGCTTAAAACCGTTCTAAAAAGTAAAAACCGGTAAAATCGGACGGTTCAACCGGTTCATGGCTGATTTTTTTTTTTTTTTTAAATCTCAAATTTCATGCAATTTTTTAGTTGAATTTTGGCTAAGTTGAATTGGTATTTGGCTGAATTTATTTTGGATTGTATTTAAAATTTTAAACCCTTGAAATTTGAAACTCTAGTATTATATATTTGTATCATATGGTATTTTATTTTATTTTATGCATGATTGTTAGTGTTTATATAATTTTTTTTTCATGTAGTTGAAGACTAAATTATTGGATTATATTTGGATTGGATATTAAATTGATTTTTGTTATGGTCTTTACGATTATGGAAGAATAGCAATGAAGTTTTAACTTTCAATATTGCAATAAAATATGTCTATTATACTTTTTTCATTTTTTTCTTGAAGTTTTACATATTAAGAAAATTCATATTTTATAAATTTTTTTAATATAATTTTTAGTAATTTTTATATAATTTTTTAAATTTAAAATATCAATAATATGTATTATTAAATTTATTAATTACATAATTATGACATCACGGTTTGATTCCGGTTGAACCGGTAACCCGTAACCCGGTCATTCTTCCGGTTCGATGAACGGTCCGGTTATGAGAACATTGGTTCAGAGCATGTCCATGTCCCAGATTTGTCTGACACCAACTCACCCATTAGAGTGATCATGAACACTCAATATGAGATATGAATGAGAAGGACTAGAGAATAATGGGATGCATGTCCGGATAGGGAGGGAGAGAACACTTTATCTATACCCAAGCAATAAAGCACATGCAAACAACAACATTTTGAATACGGAGTTGATGAAGACGCAAATGGACCCCAAGACTTTAATCTTACCCCAATGAAACATTGGAACTATAATCGTCAAAGATCCCAAAATTTCTTTCCAAAAAAATTGAAACTAGGAAGATGTACCCTTTGCAGTCCTCTAAAAGCTTTCTTAACGAAACTGAAATAGTTAGGAATTGTCTATTGTTAATGGTCTTGTTTATTTTGAGAAAAATTCTTAATCGTTTAATTACTTTTTTATGTTTAAAGACACTTGTCAAAAAAAAAATTATTGATTTTGAATGACTATAAGAGGAGCATCTAGATATCATCATACAAACATGAGAGGCAAGTTTTAACCCCATAAATATAGCATTCTCCATGTGATATTTTCTCTACCTAGGTGTCGTCTCGCTTGAGGATATAATGTCAACCTATTGACAATATTATCCGTTTCCCAAATTTGAAACATGGATCCATCAAGTGTTTGAACTTGTATTCAACCAATCAATGGCCACTGAGATGTCATCTTAAAAAAACCCATAATCATAGCATGCTCCACGCTATGATAAATTCTCTACCTAGGTGTCGTCTTACTTAAGGATATAATGTCAACCTATTGACAATGGTCCCAAATTTCAAACATGAAACCCATCAACTGGTTGAGCATGCATTCACCTCAATCAATGACCATGCCGTCCTCTAGCATTCATCTTGAAAACCTTTTAGTTTGTTGCATTCAAGGAAAAAATGCTCCTTTCATTTAAAAACTAGTTCTAAAAATGGGTTAAAGTAGATGAAACCCAAATTTCAAACATGAAACCCATCAACACGTATACATAATTTTCCGTTGCTTAATTCTCAAATAACAAAATTGATTTGCCTTTTCAATTCTTCCCAATTAACCCTAATATGCATACAAAAATTGAAATAGAAAGTATTGATGAGAGTACCTAGGATATGATGGAAGATCAGAGATGGAGCTATCAGTGGCCTCCATGTTCCTTGGCATGCTGCTGGTGCTCGAGATGACGACGCTCCTCGGGAAGAGCAACGAGGTAGGAGAAGATCATGCCACCGAAGCAGACATGATAGAGAGGGTCGATCGAACTGGTCTGGATGTACTTGGCATGGTAGTTGTCCAAGCCCCTCTTGATCGAATTCTTTATGTAACCGACAGTGAGTATCGGCTTCAGATGCGCCGGCAAGTCCTTCACCTTCATCCCCTTGATCTCATTGTAGAAGCTCCTCATTGCCATTGTCAACAAGCTGCGGAGAGATAGAGATCTGAAAACCCTAACCCTGGCTTTTTCCTCCCCCTCGCGAAATAGGAATGATTTGTGGGGTTTCTCCCAAATTTTGGACCCTTTATTAGCCTCTTTATTGCCTTTTTGACCATATCATCTCAATTTTTTTTAATATTTACGGGATCCACATATTTTTCTACTTATTTATCGGGTCTATGAAATTTTTAAAAACATTTTTCTAAGAAGCGATAAATTTTTCAATAGATTCGTGTCTTCGAGAAACGCTTTTAAAGGTTTTTTTATTTTATTTTAAGAGACACATTTATTTAAACATTATTCATTGTCGGTGTTTTACTTTAACAATATTTTTTCAAAAAAAGTTATTAGATGCATCACTGTGAAAATATTCTATTAAACACGGCTTTTGTAAACACTTTTAATAAATAAAAGAGTTCGTGAATCTAATAAATATTAGAAAAAAAATTCAATAATACGATCAAAAACTTGCCTTTTAGGACATGTCGTCGACTTTTTGTACATCGTATTGAAATAATTTGTTTATGTCCTAACGTGTTTACCTTTTATGTAACAGTTTATATTTGTCGAAGATTTTGAATTTTTATTTATTTTTTAATTTACAAAAATACATTGAAAGTGTTCCTATAAGAGCTTGTTCGAAAAAATATTAGAATTTAGTGATAAATTAATTTTAAAATTTTAATTCTTTGATAAATATATTTTAATAATATAATGATTCACATATATTCTTAAAAATTACTTAAAACTTAAATAAAATCATAGTAAAAAAATAGATTTTTCACAAAATCATACAATTTAATGGGTGTTGTCCCGACTTAATTTAATTTAATGTGTTTTCAAACAACCTCTATACATAAAAATTATCTTAAAACTTAGTATGATGATGGTAAAAGTTCTTGAGTATTCGTTCACACAATTATTTAAATATGTATTGGAGTTTAATAAACACTATGCAAAATTGATTTAGAAGATGATTTCTCTCTCTCTCTTTCTCTCTCTATATATATACGCATACATACGCACACAATTAAATAAATTAAAAATATATATATATATATATATATATATATATATATACACACACAACTATGAGGGAGGGAACTTAATTATTATTAGTGTATTTGTATGTTATTGTGAATAATTGAACCCACAATAAATGTGTGGGAAATCCTAATTAAATTATGTATTATTGATAAATAACATAATTGAGAAGCGGAACCGCATGGATGTGTAAACTGTATACATTAACACAAGTATTTGTATTAGCAACGTTGTATATATAGCATTAGGCCAAAAAATATATATCGGAAAACCAGTTGTAAGTGAAGCTGAAAAGGGTAATTTTCCACAAGGGTAGAATAATGTACAGTTAAGGTAATTTTGAGAAAAAGTCAATTTACACCCGTGTGGATAAATTATTATACTTAGATTAACAAACTGACTCTTCTTCAAAATTATCTCAAGTGTAAATTATTCCATTCTTGTTAAAATTTACCTTTTCCCGTTACACCTATATTTCGGAAAACTACGGTACCCAATTATAATTTGGGCTACCAAGTTTATTTTAAGTATAATTTTTTAAAAAATATGTGAATTATCTTGAAATATCGAGCCATTTACTAAGGCCTCACAATAATGTTTTGGTGATCGCATATGATTCTGCGTTGGTTGGATTGCAAAGATGATATTTGGCGAGAAATTCAAAGTGAATGTTGTACGTGTGTGTTTTTGTAAAATAGTCAAATTTTATTATTTTGTAGAGCAATAAAATTTTACCTTTTGCTATATTCCTTTTGGTTTACCCTAGGGTATATTGAACCCAATTTCAACTAGGAATTTTTATTTTAGAATTATTTTATTAATAGTCTAATATTTTATTTTTCTTTGCTTAATATTTCAATGGGATATTGGATACTATTTTCATAGTATTTTTTTTTTCTAAATTTTATATGCAACATGAATTTTCTTTAATAGATCATAATTTTTTAAGTTCAGTTATATAAATTTTATTAAAAATAAATTTATAATTTAAAAATTTAGGAATTTTAAAATATTATAAAACCTTTATAAGATAGCTTGATTTTTACAAGAATACAGGTTGACATTTTTTTAAAAAGAAAAATACTAAAAAATTATTTTAGTTACAAGTTTAATGGAGGATTAATTATATTTTAGTAGTACGAAGTTTTGTCTTAATTTCAAATAAAAATATCAATGATCAATTATAATAATTAAAGTCTTCAATTTTTAATTTTATTTTAATTAAACTTAATGACATGCCACCATAAAATATTTTAGTTACACAATCAGTTGTGTGAATATGTCCAAGGAGAGGAAGAAGTATTTTGTAGACGTTTGACCCTGTGTGAACCGCCTCCAAATCCAGAAACAGCCGCGAACGCGCGCACCCATATATAGCTCACCGTCTCCACCCTACTTCTTTTTTTATTCTCTCTCTATCCGTATCAATTTTCAATTTATCACCGATCTCTCTACATCTCTGCCTCATTCACATGGCTCGATCATTCTCTCAAGCCCTAATCCGGACCTCCCGTCCTTCCATCTTCGCCACCAAATCTCCACCAACCCATCATGTGTCTCGTCTCGTAAGTCCTGCGAAGCCAATCGAGCCAGCCCGAGAATTCCCATCCCAATCTCGTCGACTCGGATACCGAGCAACAGCGCGAAGCATTGGCGGTTCAAAAAATTGAGGAAGCCATACACCGCATCATTGTCATGCGGTCTGCGCCTGACTGGCTACCTTTCCTCCCCGGATCGTCGTATTGGGTCGCACCGCGACGACGGTCCTACGGGATCGCCGAGTTGATGCAGAAGTTGGCGAATACCTTGACCGAAGAGGAGGTGATGTCGCTCACTACCGTTCGTGGCTGGCCTTCCTCGGCATTTTTTCTAGACGGTATGCCGAGGTTCATCAGATTTTATAACTAATATGTGTGTGTGTGTGTGTGTATATTTATATTTGAATTTGACTGATTTTTTAATTATTGAGAAATTTTGCTATTTTCTAAAACTAAATATAAGATTTTACCCCTCCATTTGCTCTGTTTCACTGCGTGGAAATGGGAAGAGAGGAAAAGAGAAGGAAATTGATTAATAATAATAATCAATTCGTTTGAAGTTTTTATTTCCCTTATTCATTTGTTGGTGATCGGAGATAATAACGGAGAGGAAGGAAAATACTTGGAATGATAATGTGAGGAAGCGATAATTGTTTTCCCTTTCCTCTCCGGAGACTCACATGGAGCCTCAAAAGTGAGACTCTATTAATTTATTCTTTTTTCCGACCGAGAGCTGTTTGATTACAGAGGAAAACGAGAGCAAGAACAGAAAATAGATCTAAGCATGGTCTTTTTTCCTCTCTCAATTGGTTTTGAATTAAATGACTGGGAATCTTCCTTTTATCGGGGGCCAAAAGCCCAGTTATTCACTTGTTACCTAATTCCGAGTTTCAACCGAACTGCTAAGCTCTTGCTTTTAGGGGAGATAAATGGTTACCTTAGCTAAGTTAAGAGAAGGAAAATTAAATATTTTAATTATATTAAGTGCGTAAAAAGTGAAAGATTTAAGAATTCTGACAACAATGATGAAATTAAAAGCAGATGCAAAAGCTATTTTTAGAAGTTATTGAATAAAATCATATAGAAAACTTAAGTGTAGAGAACTCTAGTAGTGAATGAGAAATTTTCTTTTGGTAATAGTGTGCGAGTTAAAAAATGCATCCAGAAAGATGAATATCGGTAGATCTCAAGGATCATATGGTATTCTTATTGAAGCTTGAAAGTGTAGGAGAAGTAAGCGTGTCTTGACTAACAAATTTATATAACAAGATTAGTTGTATAGAGAGTAGAAAAAAGATTTTTCATATGGTATTTATCGATTTGGAGAAAGCTTATGATAGGGTTTTTCGAAATCTAATACGGTGTATTTTAGAATAGAAAAGAAAAGAGTTATAAAATGATAGATCGAAATGATAAGAGATATGTATGATGGGATTGTAACTATCTTTAGGACAACTGTTGGATAAAGAAGTAAATTTTCGATCACAATAGACCTACAACAGGGGTCAACATTAAGTCCATTTTTTATTTCTTTGGCAATGGATGAACTAAGCATATACAATATAAAGCTCCATGACGTATGCATTTTGTTGATGATGTTGTTCTAATTGATGAAATTAAAAGACAGATAAGTGTTAAAATTAGTTATTTGGAGAGAGGCTTTGGAAAAAAAAAGGCCGTGCTTACCTTTACTTCCCTGAAAGTTGGATCTATCTTGTCTTCCGAGTCATGCCTCACCAAAACTGTGATTTTCTGATAGTTGTGACTTGTCAAAAAAAAAAAATTTATTTAACTGGTTTTTTTCTAAATCTTCTGATAAGTTATGATTTTGAGATGTAGTACTAGTACTACAATCTAATCCAATCTGGTCTAGTTTTCTTATATGCATACCTTATTGTGCTTCATTTCTTCTATCTCAACCCATCTTCTCCGGACAAAAAAAAAAAAACTAAATAAAAATAAAGAAACACTCTTCAGATGCGTAAAACTACTTCTTTACTTGTGCTGTTATTGTAAAATTATTAGTTACTCCAAAAAAAAATTGTAAAATGATTAGTTACTCCCATGGTTGGGTGGCAATTTGGACTAGACATCATAACTTTTACCCAGTCACTGACATATAATTAAAAGGTTTCATTTGTACATGGGTTCACCCCCTTCAGGCAACTATTAATATATTCTGACAGTTGCTTATCAAAAAAAATTATAATCAAAAGGCCAAGGTAAATGGGACATTTCTCTCCCCAGTTTGCTATAGTGTTTCAGTATTTTATTGTGGTGTGTTAAAGTGTTTTACAAACAAGTCGTGCAAAGTTTTAGATCTTTGGTATGCCCTGGTAGGAAGCTGCATCGCATGTGTTTTGAATGCCATAAACCTTGTGATATTGGGCAGTTCAGTTAGTGATGGGAGCTCAACATAGCTCCTGGGTTCAGTTAATTTTGGTACTTCAGGCACATATCTCTTTTTTTAGCAGAGTTTTAAGTTCTGCTAAATATTATTGGCACCTCTAATGAGATGCAGTAGATTCTAATTTGCCTACCGGTGAAAATCCAGGTGCGTCTCCACATCCAGCAGAGATAGAGACGACTTCCAAACTAATGTCCCAGACTGATGATGAGGAAGGATGAGCGTTCTGACAGAGGTGGCATCTGAGGTCAGTGAGAGGTTGCTGCCAGTTTTATTTTATCTTGAATTTGTGTTTCCAATTTCTTTTTTTAATAGTTAAACATGAATTGAATAAGAAACATAATATCTACTGTACCCTTGGCCTGCTTACCTCAGATTGAGGACTAATGGGTCCCACTTAGATTTTCACTCATTCGGAATTTTAAAAGTTGACAACGAAACCTTGAATTTTTCACCAATTTAGGTTTGTTATAAAACTTTTTTTGCTAGAATAGGGTTGTTTTCAACTTATTTACTAGACTAGAGTCCTTTTGAGAAATCATCTATTCAAAAAGCGATTTTTATGTTGAAAGCGTCTTTTGAAAAGACGCTTTCTATACAAATTTTTTTTCTTTAAAATAGTTAAAATCGTTTTTGTAAAAGACGATTTATTCTTTAAAAATTGTTTTTTGAAAAAACATTTTCAAAACCACTGATAAATAAGATTGAAACAACTATAAACTGAGAATTAAGTTTTTTTTTAGCACTAGTCTAGGATTTAACTCAGGAAACCTTGGACCACCTAATTTTAACTTGTTACCATAGATGTCCAGAGTTTTCAAAAATAAAATAAAATACAGATTAAAATTTATAATCTGGTTCCATAATTATCCAATCAAGTTTTTAGCAGGAACAATTTCTGAAATACTAACTTAACATTTTTTTAAATGGATTTTCTTACATCTATATACGAGGTGGTAGGATTCATTATAATAAATGCGTAGGGAACTGCTTGTATTTAGGGGTGAGAAAATACATTGGGAAAAGCTGTTGTAGATAGCATTTTCTTTTCTTATCTGGTTTCTATTTTTTAAAGAAACGTTTTAAGTAGACCAACAAACTCTAACTTAGTTGGTTCCTCTTCCACCCCCCCATATGGAAGGTTGATGGTTCAAGTCTCTTTAAAGGGGCAAAGTGTGTGTGTATGTATGAGATTTACCTATTAAAAAGAAAGAAAACTTTTTAAGCAGTTCCGAGTAATTGTCAGTCCAGCATTAAGTCCAGTTATGATAATAGACGATCTGAATCTGTGATACACAGATCTGAGGATTATACGTGCCTGGATTTTTAATAGGCAAAGGTTATGGGTCACTAAAATTTTATCCTGCCCTTTTCAAAACTTATGAATAACTCAGGATGAAGGTCCAACTAGTCACTTTCATACTTGGACAAGTCTTATTTGGTCATTTGGTTGCATTGTTTGAACTTTTGTGCTATGGTATTGTTGCTTTTATGAGAGCAAGAGGGGTCTATGAAGTGTATGCAAGGGACAGATTTCTGGATGTGGAGATTTACGACAGATTTTTCTGATTTCCTTATTGTATAGCAATAAGTTGGAGATTATGTCAGTTGATAGATGATCATCTTTTTGTAAAATGAGATAATTAAGGAAAAGTGAAGCCTTGGCAGTCTCAGCTGATCTGCACCAACCTTCCGATATCATGCTGCATATTCTAGAAATACTTTTAATAATTTCTTCACTAATTTGGACTGCAAAAACTTGTGGGACGTAGTTAAGACAAGACATTGCCCTTAGCATTTGTTTCCTGAACTAGTTCTGACCCTTTTCTTTATGGTCTTGGACTTTCCAGTGGGAGAGCTTTTGAGGTTCACCGTTCACCCCAACAATGAAACAAAAAAGCATCATAATTGGGTATAGTTTTCGTTTCTCATATTGTTATTAAAGTTTTGGTTTTAGTTGATATACAAAAATACCGATCTTTGTAATAAGTTATAATGATTGCATTTTAATGGTTTTAACTGATGTGATATGCAGGCTCATTTAACACATAACAATGGGAAAAGGAGGAGGAGAAATGTAGATGGGAAGCATGTTACTTAGTAGGAGGAGCTGTACAAATGGTTTGGAAGGTGGAAAATATTGCTTTTGAAAATGTAGTATCAAATTGACACACCAATCCATTATACTAGTGATAATAAGGCTGTGTTTGGCTGAATTGTAATTTTATATATTTGTGAATACCCCTGGTTTTTGGCGGCTTTCTTTCTTCCTATATATTGTTTATAATTATAATTATTATTTTAATTTTTTCCTTTTCTTATGTTTACTATGTAATAGCTATTCCCAATGTGTTTTATTTCTCCATTATAGTTCATCTTAAATGATGGCCTTTTGGTGGAACCACCCTACAAATGTTAGGGGAGAGTAGGAGAGGAGAAATCACCCTCCAACTTAAATGTTTCAATATTTTATGATGATGTTTAACTTAATCATATACTATTCCTGTGGTGATCAATTCAATTTGTTAATGAATGTGTACACAGCATTTTCCAAGGCAAGTTGTACTCCATTTCCAGAGCCGAAACATAAAACATAGAACTATCGCACTCCTGTGAGTGTCAATAACCTTTTGAGTTAAATTCCAAGCTCATTGATAAGTAC
Organism: Nyssa sinensis; assembly: GCA_008638375.1. Lineage (NCBI taxonomy): Eukaryota > Viridiplantae > Streptophyta > Magnoliopsida > Cornales > Nyssaceae > Nyssa > Nyssa sinensis. The sequence continues at coordinate 643,694 of CM018035.1, read as the reverse complement.
GAGAACGAAGCAAATAATTATGCATGATTTGAAAATGTCTGTAATTTAAGTCACGGCTAAAAGCATGCTTGTCTTGTCCTCAAGATAGTTTCTAACCAAAACAAGAGCGGAGCCCATGTTCAAGAAGAGATTATTCTTCTCATTTAACAAAGAAAATAAGGATACAAATAAATTACGAGATACGACATATAGGGAATCTTCCCTTCCCTTTCCTTTTCTTTGTTCTTCTAGTGTTGTATATATTGATGCTGCAACCCAACATCACCTGCTGCATCTATTTTAAAAAATATCTCTGAGCAACAGCATAACTAAGGTTGTTTGTAAAATGTAAATGATGATGATCATCCTTAAAATCTGTGAGACAAACAAACACAAGCTTGCAACTTTCACCCGGACCGCACACGTATTAATACTGAATGGCAAAGAAACAAATTTGATGCCTTTCTGCAATGCCAAGACATTTGGTGTTCATAATTGAAGCTTCCACAGTTATTTCTTTTTTGTAATCTCTTTGCATGGGGGGAAAAAAACACAAAATAATAAACTATAGTACAAAAATACCACAAACAAGACGTTCCCCACACCATCCTTGTGAACAAATTGACTTTCAGTGAAACAGCAGATGATAATAGAAAATATTTCTCACTATCAAACTGAATGAATAGGCACAAAAACACATAAGAATCAAAATACATACATTTTTGTTTGACTGAAAGGGCAACTCATAAAAAACCAGTCCCTAATAATTGGAGCAGTTGGAAATATGAATGTGCAGCTTCCCTGAATTTCAAAGCCATGACATGATTACATCACTAGCCACAACTGGACGGTCCCTGGAAAAAAGTTTTCAGTTAATTTTAGAGGTTAACAAAATTTACAGACGATATTTCCACATAATGCATCCAAGAGAGTAGAAAATATGATGTCCAAAATCATGGAAAAAAAGGTCTTCTAGTTTAAATACAACACATAATGACTGGTTTTCAGAGAAATAAACAAGAGAGGAGAAAATAAATGCACAAACTTATGTTTTCAAACTCTAAATAAGAAAAATTACATACTCAACGAGAAAATGACAAAGAAGAAAGCAAAATTTAGCATAAATAATGCATGGCCCACATAATGTGACTGCTTATTGTATAAGACCAGAAGTGAAAGAGTTTATGAGAGAATCTAAACGGAAGAAATCCATCACCAAAGAAGCTTTGGAGGTGAAATGATGGAGATAAGAGAGGGTTGTGTATGACTTAAAAATAACCTTGATTTTATATCTGCATGCGCACCTTTAAGACCGTCTTTGGCAGAATATGTAATTGTACCTATATAGAAACCTTTAATATAAATAGAACACCATTGTAGGAGATAAAATATCATTTGCAAAACTAACTGCTCTTACATATTTGAAACTAATCAAGCACGATATCATAAATCTGCAGAAATACTGTGTGCTAATTTAAAATAAATAAAAATTTCACTTCATTAGTAAAATGATTCGCTAAAAAAGCTTTCAAGGGAACTAATGCCCATTGTGACAAGTGTTCTACAATAAAATTATAAAAATATAAATATAATTACATATATGGTAGTTTTTTCTTTTTACAAAATCCATTAAGTACAAGCTTTTTTATGCCTCTCACTATGAACAAGGCATTCCCAAATAAGCAAGGCTTAAATGCACTTCGTGGTTCCTCATTACTTCTATAAGTGCCTGGGCAAGCATCCAAAATGCCTTTAATTGCATTTCATTACCCTAGCATCTGTTTTAAATTTTCAGATTAAATACTTAAATGGGGAACATGGGACTATTTGAAACTACAAGGGGTAAAATATAAGTGCCTGGGCAAGCATCCAAAATTCCTTTAATTGCATTTCCCAATTAGAAGTGATTGCTAACACCAATCCTGTTCATTCGTTTTTACAAGCAAAGTCTTCAAGTTAAGCACTAAAAAGCTTAAGATCTCGTATCTTTTCCCATGGCATTTTCATTTTATTAAGCTGTCACCTACCCTCTTTAGAGACTTAAACTCGCACAAACATTTGCTTCTTTGTGCAGTAATGGTATCCTTCGCACAGAGCATCAGAATAAAGTTTCAGGTTCCCTAGATCCAGCTTCTCTTCCTAGAGCTGTAATAGCTGCTGTCCCAGAGGATTCTTCCTTTCTGCCTTCCTAACTTGTTTTCTTTGTTGCATTTTCTTGAATTGCTCAGTGGAGAAAAAAAGAAAAAAGGAAAGGAAAATGTACAGATCTGATCATCTAAAGACTTATTTATTCCCCCCCTTTCTCTGATTGTACAAGAAGAAGTAAAATGAACAGAAAAATGAAAAGGAAACAAATCAACCTTTGATCCATAAGTTATGTCTTTCTAAAAAGATAAGACATATTGAAAAGGAGAAATGCATATCAATAGACAGAGATTAAAACAAACATTCTTTATTTATGTGGGGGAGAGGGGAAGAGAGCGATGAAACTTACCAAAAAGCTCCAGTGGCAGACAAATTTTCAGCTTAATAGAGGCCCAGCATTCTTAGCTCTGTGACATGACTGGGATCAAGTTCTGGAATATTCTTATTAATTTCCCGGTCTTCTACCACAGTACTCCTGACATGACAAAATTAGGATCAGTTAAAAAAAATATTTAAGGGGTTGATGCATTAAGATCAAACTTTAACACTAAAGGCACCAATATCAGTAATTAAAAATCAAAACTGGAAAAGTTTCCTAAAAACAGTCATCCTAGATTAAAGGCTAACATAAAGTAACCTGAATTTTTCTTTGGAATTTTCACTTCTTAGAAAAACAAAAGTTTCTCAATTGCAAACTTAATGTCTATAAAAGATTTGCAGCTAACATTATGAAGTTGGCATTCAAAAATGACTTTTCTTTACCACAGGAAGCAAGTTTAGCGGACTCAATTCCATGCCCCTTTAACAACACCGAAAAACTCCACTTACCTACCAGGGCAGGGGCATGGGGAACCCAAGAAACAGCATTCCATTCGTCATGGAGGCCATTTTTATGTCTTAGAATGAAAGAGGCGTGTATGAGTATAATGTGTTTTGACTAGTTAGTTCCGAACTGGTTTCTTTTCTGCACTGCTGCATGAATATTTAGTCCACTGGTGCTAGATTATAATCTAGCCAACAAATCTAGCAAGCAAAGAGATTACATAGATTATGGGTCTAGAGAAGCCAGCAGCAACAAAGACAATTTTTGCATTCAATCTCAATCATGCATATTCCTTGTATGGTATCTCCAAAGCCATAGTATGCAAACGGGACAGCCTAAGTGTGCTTTTGGATGTCATCATGAGGATTTGATATACATTATTAGTTCCATTCCTCAACAATTTAAACTTTCAAGTCAAGTGGATGCCTAAAATGGTATCAGAGCTTTGGTTCTAGGATGTTCAAGTCTCTTAAACTGCATTTATTTCTCCATTTTGCCCATATGTACAAGTTTGCATTCCATATTCTGTTTGTCTGTTTTCCTCTCCATGTGGATGCATGTGAGGAAAGTTGTGTGAGCTCGATATCCATTATTGAGCCTATTCTTTAATAACATAAGCTTTTAGGGCATTTGTCTAACTTGATATCAAACTTCGGTTATGGGCAGTCTTGAGCTCAAGTCTCTTCATTTGCATCAATTCCCTATCCAGTTAGTTTGTTTACACTTTGTTGTCTGTCTGGTACTCTCTCCATGTTCAAGAGGAGTAGCATGTAAGGGAAGATATGGTAGTTTGATATACATTGTTGAGCTCATTAGCCCTATATTTAAAGTATATAAAAAAGAAGAAGAAGAATTCCATTGTGATTTAAAGTGAAAAAACTATTGTATTTTTCTGCTCCATTTCACCATTCCTATAAAATGGTCACCAGGCTATGACTTCATTGAGCTTCCAAGCATTCCCACTCTATGTAATCCAAAACTCTTCACTTGAAAAAGAAAATACACTGACAGTATATTTCTTTAGACTTTTGTTATTTTACCATCTTCTCTGTGAAAGTTGACTAAATTCTTGATCAATTGTGTCTGCTCACCACCCAAGCCCCATATGTAGATGTTACTATAAAGTATTATAAATAAATGAAATGAAGAAGTTCCAAATTTTAATTATCAATTTTTGGTAATGTCTCCAATTATCTTCAGTGAATCCATGCTTTCAAACGTGGAGGAAAACTAAATGTCACAAACTTTTACTTAAATTTGCCAATATTTATTTTTTGATAAGTAATATTCACTAAAAAAACCATCAACGTGGGGGCAAAACCCATGTACATGGCAGAAATATGACATCTAACATCATGTTCAATCTTATATCCATATAGCTGTAATATATAAGATATTCCACCGTCTAATCAGATTCCCTATTATTAAGCAGCATAGATTCCCAACATTTTCCTCACCAATGCCACTTCTGGCCTTTTCCCTGCTGCTTTGTGCAAGACAAACTAGACAATCCTCTCCTAGTATCCTCCCAAAGATTACCGTTCCTTTGATTCAATCCAAAAACCAATGAAAAAGCCCACCCACCTCAGTGGAAAATTCAGCCTTCCCCAACATCTAGAAGCTGCTGTCTTCCTCCAAAAAAGAAACTAGGACGGCGAGATCCATTCTTTCCCCTTCTCTAACACCAAAAATCCTATCCTTGGATAGTCAACTCTAACACCTCTAAACTCCATGTCAATGTCTCAAAAAAAAAAACTATAAAAATCCAAAACCTGTGTTTAGTAACATCTTGTTGTCAGACAATTGAAAAAATGATCAAGAAATGATCAGAATCCTTCTAATTCATAAACTTAAAGCCAAAGACCTAAAAAACTAACCTTTCGTAAAAAATACCTAAAGGACTAATCTTGTATCTTCTAATAACTCCTTTATACCATTTTGATAAAATAAAATGTTGTGTTCTTTTAGGCCAATCTTAGTTCATAACATGAACTATGATTCCCCCCGCAATCATCACACGTTCAATTCTAACACTAACCTATATTAGATACCCTATGGCTACTCTCCGTAGGTGGTAAACATTAAACAACGTCTATTGTGCCTCCTTCAAAAAGGACATTTAAAAAATATAAGATCATATCATAAAAAACAACTAAATATGTCAATAAAGCATAATAGGATTAGAGTAGTGATTCATGGCACATCTGTTTGTGCACGTATTGGTGCACATATACTCACATAGGTAGTGTGATTCGCTATCATGACACTTACATAGGTCCCACACCCATGACCCATATGAGTATATATGCATAATATGTGCACAAACACATGTGCAACCAAACATTACACATAGGATTATCTCATGTTTCTTTGAAATAAAGACACTTTTAACAATCTCATTTAAATTTTATTGTTACATTATCTAACAAAGGAATTTCCAGTTAAGAGTGTAGTTAAAATGCTACTAAAACCTCCACATGCTTGGAGGATAAGGTACTATACCTTTGTCAGTTCTTGTTTGGCAAGAACATGGTAGTGGCGTTCATTGATCCTTTGTCCACAAATTATTGCTATAAAGAATCCATAGAGCAAACCCACTAAAACAATCGCTAAAACTGCCCAGTTAAACAAAAACAGCAGATGGGAGTTAAATATTTGTAGACTTCACAATAAGAAGAAATTAATCTAATAAGGAGTTCAGTATTCTCCAGCAACACATTAATTATTGAGAATATTCCCTGCAAAACTGTACTAGAAGAATGATTCATAGATGTGATTGTTTTATGATGACACATAAATATAAAACTACAAAGAGGAGTTTATAACACAGTCATAGAGCCATTGTTCAGAGTATAAGCTGATACCAAGAAAGTATCCTCTGACAGTCTGACACATTCTTAGGCTCCGAGCCAAATTTCCAGCTGATGCCCCAGTAGATCAAGAAGTAATGACACAATAAAGTCCTCTCGATAATTAGGCAATTTCTATATTATTGCAACTTGTAACACAGATAGCCCTGTAAATATCTGTTGAAATGCATGCTTTTGTACTTCAAACACCTGAATTGACGTGTTTGTGTTGGGAATATATTTAAAGCTGATTTTGGTAATTCTATGCACCATCATTCGTGTTGTTTATAGATCTTTCTGTGTTTTTGCTACTTTTTTTTTTAATTTACATTTTCGAGAAATAACCATATATGCAGTCTTGCTTCTTAGGTTGAAAATTCACTTCTTTTTATCATACTATAATTAGAGATATAAGACAGAAATGTTATTAAACGGAAAAATGCAGGATGAAATTTGTTATCTCATTGATAATCATGGCACAACCTAGACAAGAAAATCTTACTAAGTATGAACTACTAGGGATGTTAACAAATGTCAACAAATGAAACCTTGAAAAATACCAATCCATAAACTACAAATGCACAACACTAGTTCTTTCCTACAATAATTTTAAAAAAAAATACTCAAAAAAAGTTGCGTAATAGTTCAAGAGAACTCAAAATCACATTGAAAATGATTGTTTTAGATATTAAAACATCGCATCAATTGAATGAATCATACTTCTCATAGAGAAAGGGGCAAAGGGTTGATATACATAGGCACTTAACTATTTGTGCTATTAATGAAATATTTCAGGAGTGATTCTTTTTCATAAGTAAAATTTCAGCAAGTACTTTGGTAATTTAAAGCACTATATCTGCATATCACAAAGTATGAACAGAACCCAAGTTGTATTAACTTCATTGAATATCTGAGCCATGTTGGTACCCAAATATATTACGATACGTGGGCACAAAAAGGGGAGGGAAAAATACACACTATGTTACATCGTGCGAGAGTGTCGAAGAAGTGAATCAGTGACTGGGAAGTGGGACTCCATTTGCTGATAAGGAGAGAGGACATTGTCTCACATGACATCTCGCTGTATCGTGAGACAGAAACTTACTATATCTTGCCATATCACAAGGCATCGCACAAGATAACAGCAGTCCCAAACAAGATGCACGAGTTGTCTAGTGGTATGCAGCAAGACGACATCCACTCTTCTAATTCTTGCACCATTTCTTTGAAACAGATCAGCAGCCTAAGATACCAAGATGACTCAGGGATACATCACAGTATTGACAGCAACTTTGAACCTTGCACGGGTGACAGCAATCAATATAACTACTATCAAGGCTGATATTAAGGTCACCGGCCACACTTGTTTTATTTGCCGAAAAAAAAAAGGCTGGTCTTAAGGCTATTATCAACGGCTGGTCATAGGTTCTTTTTGTCACTGGTCATGTTCCCTCATGTAGGGATTTCCCAAACAAAGGAGAATCATTGACTTTCCTTTATTTGTATATGTGAGTTGTATAATTTCCTAATCAAAGGGGAATCATTGACTTTCCTTGTAAAGATGGAATATGTAATAAATGTGGAGGAGGCCACTATAAGGCGGCTAAGAATTCTGTCCCTTCTTCCTTATTCTGTCATCAAGCAATGTCAGTGAAATTACATTTGAGCAGAGCAAAGTAATCTTTAATCCAATTAGAAGAGTTACTACATATTACATCAGCTAAATGATTTGAAAGAGAAGAGGAAGAGTTTAAAAAACCAAAATATATAATAAAGACATTAAGTATAAATAATCTGTAGCAACAACAGACGTTTGGCACACAAGATCAAAAAATTTGAGATGTTGCATCAGTGAAGTAAAATCACAGAAACAGGTTAGGTCTTCACAACTGCCAATGCTGTGCACATCCACATGAAACAAATATGGAAGTAGAAATTTTGGTGGATTCCAAGGAGTCAGCTTACCAGCCATTGTATAAAACCCATACTGGGTGTTCTTCATAACCAAACATTTCCCGTAGTTCCTCTCCATAAAATTTGTACACCAGAACGCCTAAAAATGCTACAATCTGTTGAACCAGTTCATTCAAAATTGTCATAAACAACAAAATTAATTTTTAAAAAAATTTCATAAAGATTGGTGACACATCACCTTATATATACATAAATACACACACACACACATACACAAAGAGGTAAACACAAAAGCCCATGCATCATGCCTTATGGTGACACATCAAATATTTATAGCACTTAAAATATAGATTGATGAACGCTTCTAACATATAATATATCCAATTCCAAATGGATGACTCCACCTGGTGTGGTGGTGGTGGAGTTTTTTTTTTTTCTAGGAGAGAACGGGGGCTAAAAAGCAAAGCAATGGAATGCTCATACGGCCTTGATCAAAATAAAAAGTACCTAAAAGACAAGATTGTGAGAAATAGTTCATTGTCTTACCAGCTGAACAATAACAAAAATGAACGCATGATCCCTTGCAACGAGGAACTGAAACTTCAATCTCAACCACCAGCGATCAGGAGGAAAATTTGCTCGTAATATGAACACTGCTCTGCACTCTGTACAGTGAGCAAAAGCAAAGCCCTCCTGCAATAAAGAAAGGGAGACAATAACTAAAATTCTTCCAAACCAGAGGTGATAGTTTTATGTTCTGAAATCGAAAAACTCAATATGGTCATTTGAATGTCACTAATACTGAGCAGATGAGACTGATAGAGGTAGGCAGATTAATCTGAATGTTCCGAAATCTGACCACCCCACCCCAAGAAAAAGAAAAAAGGCATCATAAAACATCAATCTTTCAATCAAGTATCGAGATGAGAATTAAAAAAAAAAACATTTACCTTAGTTGACCTCCAATTATCAAGACATGATCTATGAACATACTTTTGGGTGCCATTGCAGTGGCATGGTGCAATCAAGTCTTCTCCTGAGAATTAGTAAACACATGCCTCAATGTAACTAAAATTGATGACATATTGATTTTTAGTTACAAATATCATCCACAATTACATGAAAATTGTTTGTCAAATAAGTAAGATGCATCATCACTTCAACTGGTTTCTTGGAAGCAAAAGAGAGAAAAGAAGAAGAAGATATATTGAGCTTGAGAGGTAATAGAGACCTCCAACATCAAGACATATACGGCATTGTGGTTGTTCTGCATTCACCAGATTGCAACTTTCATCAACATCGAGAGTATGAGAATCATCTTCAGCGATAGAGCAATCCCTGCCTACAGTTCTAATTTCAAATGAAGAGGGAGATCCCTCGGATCTTTGCACAATGTTAGACTGACATAAGATGGGTTCTGTTTCTGAACTATCTTCTGTCTGACTATCATTTGATACTAATTGCATTGCGAAAAATACCAAATCAAGATTGAACTGCAAAAGTCATTGCCGATGTAGTTATTCCTACTGACCATTTCAACAGAAACTAAGAATCCTGCAAAACACAGAATTTTTTGGGTAATTACAAAGCAGAGAATTACACCAATCTGCAAACCGGACTGATATTCAACATCTAGGTCTCTACGGAAGCCAAACTCTCATCTAATGGCCAGATCATATATGATTGTATAAGTAATACACCCAAATGTAACAAAATTATATATTAATTAACAGCCATTTCAAAATGCTATAAAAATTTTCATATGCATCGATAGTTCTACATCTATGCAATTTAAAAACTGTAACCTTAATCATCCTCCAGAATGCCTTAAAAGTTAAAACACGAAGTAAATAAACAGAATATACTTAACCAAATAATAATATTCACTGCATCTTCAATCAACTAACTCAACAAAACTTTGTCTCAATTTTTTAGAGTCCATAAAATTATCTTTTTCTTCCAATGAAATCTATGGCCATATCTCTTAGAATCACAAAATCTCCAACCATGAAACACTGTGGAAAAATAATTTCATTAAAAGCAAATGTACAAAAATAAAAAAGAAAGAGAGTTAAAACCAACAGACGTGCAATAGTTAAATTCACCAAATCTTCAGTCATGTCGAATACACCAAATTAAATTGAGTAAGAAATTCATGAATGAATAAAAAGGGTAATCAAAAAGTAACCTCAATAAGAAATTTTACAAAACTACAGTTCAATAGTGATTCATTAGTACAATTAACCTGTTCCAATCATATAGTCCACCAAATTATACTAATAGTAGAAGAAATTACCACCAAACCTTGTACTCAAACTCAAAAATTTAAAATTTATTTTAAATTTGCTTCTATACTCCCACTTCAAGGTGGCATAGCCAGATAGGCAAATAGAATCTTGGAAAAGTGGAAACAGGTTTTTTGGTTGTAAACTGACACCTCTATTTTGCTACACCAAAGCAGTAGACAGAATAGAAAATTTGCTAATCTCTCAATATGTCCGAGTGCCTTTACAAACACATACATCTGATGCCATACTAGAGAATTCAATCTTTTCCTATCCCTGCCGCTATCTATATAGATACAAATGCGTTTCCACACTCGCATATAAAATATAAATGTAAAACATTTATGCTATCTCTGAGTGATTGTGTGCCATCTAAAGAAATAAATTATAAAAAAAACGGCATAATACAGATATTAATAATTAGCCTGTTATGGTACCTAAACATCATGTTCAACCCCTCACCCTACTATCAATTCAATACAAGATGACGTACCGAGAGCTGCAGCAGTTCTCAATTGTATTCTCAAAAGGCAAAAGAATCTAACTATAAAAAAAAAAAATCAATTTCCTAAAGAATTGTGTAACTGTGGAAGTAAGGGTAGGTTAAAAGGTGTTCTATATCCCCTAACAGAGGTACATTTCTAAAGATTATAGATATGGAAAACTATCTAACCAATTAAGAAATATAAGTTATTGCTTCAGAATGGCAGTATGTAATTCGTAATACAACGTTTGCCAAATATTTTTACGCTAGTGGATATCATCAAGCACTTCAATTACTCTGAAATATACTCTTCTGCGTATAAAAGAACAATAATGATTGATCAATGATCAAGCAAGCAAATATCAAAAAAAAATTTACTACAGTATACGATTGGAGAACCCAGAATTAAACATAAATAAATTAAAGAATAAAATAAAGACATGGACGTGAATTGTGAAATTAAACAAGAGTTGACCTGAATTTCAACAGTAGCCGACGATCATCAAGACATTCAAACAATAGTGCCATTCCGACTTAGATGATTCTGTAGCAAATCTTTCAGGTCAAATCGATTTCTAGAATCTAGGGCTCGTAATCGATGACAATAGGAGCTCAAAGAGGAAGCAGCCTAGGGAGAGATGACACCAGACAGACCTGGACTTCGAACCGACCGGGAAAATTTAATTAAATATCAGGATTTTGATGTTAACAAATTTACTGTAATTATTTAGTCGTAGTAAATTGACAAGTTGGTTAGGAAAGTCTAGAAAACAGCCTGATGTTGTAATTCCACGAAAGCAAAAATGAGATATGTATGCGTTGTGTCGTATTAGCAATTGGTCCGTCTTGGATTTTTAGATGTGACGATGTTATCGGGAACTGGAAGTATATAGTTTTGAAACTGTTAGATGATGATCTGATCTGATCTGGATCGTCCAGATGTTGATCTGTGTCCGATCATCGTCTTGCGAAATAATTTAATTGATCGGCCTCTGGGTCCCGGTGGCGGTGGCTATTTGGTTAATTAGATAAATTTGAGGAACTGGCCCTCACATATGAGATAATATCATCCTGCCTCCTCACTTTTATAAGAAATATCACTTCCACTACCTTTTGTAATAGAATTCAGACAATGTTGTTTGTTTAGGATCTATGCTAACTTAAAAACATAAATAATTATTTATTTATTTATTTTCATTACACACACGCACATATATATATATATATATATTGATTTATGCTATGTTTTTCTTTTTTATTATTGGACAATAAAGACATATATAATATATATATATATATATATCTTGGCCTATAACTTCGTTGTGTATCGATGAGTGATTAATAAGGTATAATTCTATTAAGAATACTTGTATAAATTTGAATAGGCGGGCCAGCAATTAAAGTGTTAAAATCAGCGATAATTATATAAAATACAACCTTGTCATAACAAATTATTTACATAAAAAGCTTAAAAATAATTATTTGCATGTTTAAGTACAATATGTATACAAGTGTAATAGTTGATATTGAAATTATCATCTTATGTCTTTTCTTAATATTGAGTGATTACATATTTGCTTATCTAATTTTTATAAGCTATTAAAATTAAACTATGATAATCTTTTTTAAAATGAATCAAAAAACATTAAAAGTAACTTATAAATTGATATTCAAGTAATTATACATATAAACCAAAAAAAAAGAAGAAGAATTATTCCCTTTTTTTTTCCATTGAGTCCTTGATTAGTTATATATTTGCTTGTAATTCATCACATAATATATTCCTATTATAGTCCATCTTAACATCATCATCCAACCAAGTATCATTGTGTGTTGTTACATATGGTTAATACGTAATTATAGTTTCCCTTTTCTTTTTTTGTTTTGTTGAAATATTATCAGAAACTGAAATGAAAATTCATTTCCAGAAAATAAAAAAGCAGATTTGAATATTACAAGTCCAGCACGTGTTGTGTTGGTTGCATTTGCATTCCAATTTACGTGTCACGTAATATTTTTGCAAGTAATGCCTGAAAGCTTGCTATGTTATATAACCAATATACTCCTTTTAGACTTGGAAATATGCAAGATTCAGAGAGTCCAAGAGCAGCAACTGCAGCTCCTTAGTACCAACCATTCCAACCTGCATTTGTAAATCAATGCCAAAATTAGCTTTGAAAACATGTGATTTTATTGTTTTTTCAGTTTTCTATTCTCTTTGTTGGGCTGATTGGTGTACTTGGTTTTGTTCCTTTGCTTTGTAACTTTTTTTTTTTTGTTGGATAAATTACATTTATTTAATCTCTCCTCTTGCAATTTATGAAATGACATTAATTTATCTTATTTTTATTGACAAACTTCAAATATCTCTTCTCCACTCTATTTTTTTTTTTTTTTTTTGAAAATGACAAAGTACCCTTTCCATGTTTTTGTTTTCTTTGCATTTTTTAAGTTTTAACCAATTTGTACTAACTTTTTTTTTATTTTTAAATAAATATTAATTAAAATCTTTTTTGGCTACAAAATATAAGCTATTTATCTAAATTTTTTTAATATAAAATAAAAAAAATTCTTTTAAAAAAATGGTCAAAACTGAAAAATTGCAAAAGAAAAATGTACTATTGTGATTTTTAAATAATTAAGATAGAAGGGAGGTGTTAGGAGATATTAGTATCATTTTAAAAACTTTAGACAGTTTTTGTAATTATCAAAAATTTCAAGAAGAGTAAGTGTAATTTTCCCAATTTATTTTGATAGCAATCAATGGAAGATTATATAAAAACATGGAAACGCCCCGTGGGCCACAACTAACTCCAGGGATGTCACAAAATACAAAGCAGCTAAATACCTTCCCCAGGATAAGACAACCCACATTCCAAACCACCAAACACTATAGACCATTTGAAAGCCGACAACAAAGACCCCTACAAGAACAAGTTCTCTTTGCTTTGTACATATTGTAATACTATTGATAAAATTCTATGGATGGCCCATTTTCTGAAATAATCATCATGCAATGAGAAATTATTAAGTGAGACTGTCCCTCACATTATCATCCAAATGTGATATGAACTAATCAGAAATGTTTCAGGACAGGACGACAGACTAACGATGTTAACAATCATATGAGAATGAGAGGGAGAAGCTTACAAATCTTTTAGGCATGAGCTTTTAGAATCCAATTGATCGGGGTCTTGACGATCCAAGGAAAATGGTGATGGTGCTGGCGATGGGCCGGACAACCTGTCACGCAGAAGAGCAATGTTTTCAGCCGATGTGTGGTTGGAAGGAGGTGGCGAGAAGGGTGGTGATGGAGACCGAGACGATGAGAAAAAATACTTTTGGTAGCCAGGTCCTACGCTTACTGGAAGAGGAGACGGAGGTGTTGGAGGAGATGATGATGGAGATGCATAAGGATTCTTCATTCTTTACCACTTACAATGACAATCTCCTTCATTGCATTTGATTTTGGAAGAAACAATTTCTTTTACTAAAAGTCTAAAAGTAGTGCATTTGATTTTGGAAGAAACAATTTCTTTTACTAAAAGTCTAAAAGTAGTACTATTCCGGAGAGGTTTTGAACCGTAGGTATCACCTAACAGTCGCTGACCAGTCCATCAGCTGCCAGTTCCTTTGGTTCTTCAGCAGTCTTCTTTTACAGCCTGCTGCAACTACCAGTTCATACTCCAACTTCTTCAACTATCGGGAGCAATACTCTATACAAAAGCTTAATCTATTCTTCATTCAGTCAGTCAACTTTGTCTTGCAACATTTATGTGTCACCAAACCCATAACTCAGAATTACGAGAATCTAATACCAAAAAAGACCTCAATCCAATTTATCATCTTTTTTGTTTAAAATTACAAAATAATTTGGAATATTTCACAAAAACTTCTATAGAAATCACAGATTAAGTAGCTGAACCAGCAGGTCAAACCAGTGAATTGAAAACACTCCCTTACAAGAAGTCGTCCTCTTAAGTTACACTTAAATGGGAAACTACCAACAATTCATTCAGGCAACTTGTTCGCTTTCCTTCTACGTGTCTAATTTTGAGCCAATTTCACCTTCTGATAAGTTTCAATCATATACGAGGTTTCACAACACGGCCAGTATCTTCCTTTTTGAATGTCAATTTCTGCATATGCTCCAAATTCCTACCATTCGCACGAAGTCAGAACTCAATATGCCAGCAAGGGGCAATAGAGTAGGTTATAATTATTCAATATAATTTTAATACATAAATCAATCCTACAAATCTTCTTATGTCAGTAACTCAAATGTCAAGTTCCACCCATTTGTCTCAACAGTCGACCACCTTCCCCTCCCAACCCTGCCATTGGCACAATAGATCGTCATCTGACACACTCTGCTCCAACCATAGTCACAAATCCTTAGCACTTACTGAGCTCATCTATTAATGTTTACCACTTTAAGAGCACCTGACTCTTTCCCGGTGTCAAGAAAGGGTCATGCTTGCACGCTCTCGCATGATATCAACACATAATGTTCCTTTACATGGATCGACATGATTGACAGCAAGCAAATTGTTGGACAATTTACTAAGGAAGACCCGCAACCCCATCAAGATTAGTTACAGCTTACCAGTGGCAACACTCACAATTACACCATATATTCAAAATGAAGATCCTAGGTTGGAAAAGCTAGGATGTAACTGAAATACTGAAGAAACGGTGTGTCATGCAGGTGCGGCTGGTACTTAGGCCTCTTGGAGTATGAACTAATGGACCACTGGGAATGCCAAACCCTCAATGTTTTACCCTTTAAATTTTTAGGAGTTGCAGCCAAAGGCGTTGTATCGCAGTGAATAAGCACTAACATTTTGCAGCCAAAAAAGTATTGTATCACAGTAAATAAGTGCTCACATGACATCTAAAGGGATCACTCAATTCTCGTTGCTAAAAAGGGGGGTTTTTTTTTTTGGGGGGGGGGGGGGGGGTGTTGTGGATTGCTTGTGTTTCTAACTCCATGATTATAGGTACAACCAATTATTGCATCTGGTTGAACTTTGAATGAATCTCAATGGGGTTGCTGTGCCATATCAAGTCAAACTGTCTAACAGTGGTACTTTGCTGATATCATGTTCCTCCACACAAAGATTAATTGTGTATTCATTTACCTGAAATTGCCCGGCCACTGCATTTCTTGACCTGCAAGAAGTTCATAGAGGTGTGATCCTGAATAAATGACTGAGTGGCTGAATGAGGTAAACAATGCTGCTGCAGACAAACATTTAATTGTGAGTTCAATGAAAGAGAAACTAATGACTGGAACAGTGTGTTAACAGCTTTGTTATTAGGTTGACAGCAGTAAGAAGGACAAGAAAGAGAGGCAGTAATAAACGAGAACAAGATTTGGAGAACAAGTGAAGTTTGCATTTGATTTTCAGAGATGCCAGTTTTGTTCGAAGAGGTGCAGCATAAAGAGACCCCAAATCCAGCCAAATGGGCTCCACCCAAAATTGCATTTCAAGTAGTTATTGTTTAAGCACATCCAGTGCATTTTTGCATGAAATTTTCCGTCCTGCTGGCTCTTGTTCAAGAAAGGCAAAACAAAAGAGATCAGATAAATGGGGTCCAGAAATGGCAGAGCAGAAAGTTTAGAGTTTAACACTCCAAACATGCAGATTTGGTGCTTTTCTTACTAACTCTTATCTGTCTTGTCTTAATGAAAATTCTAGCTTGGCACTTGGCAGAAAAAGAAAAAAGAAATACAATTAATTTTTCCTTGATCAGAAACGACTATTTTTTGTTATTATAAAAATGAAAACAAAATGGTTTGCAAGCTGGATGCTAAAAAGCACTTCCAAGTACAAAGTTGTTCACTATATTTTTTGTGCCATGCCATCAGATGTTAAGTATAGCACTGGCTGAACAGTGAAAGGCATGGATCTTCCCTGGTACCCTAAATTTCTAATAGTTCCTTGTTTTAGACCATAAAGTTCTAGGTTATTTCTGTTAAACAAAGCCTCAGCAACTCCAATTTAATATATATCCAAGGTCAAAATTCGCACAAGTATTTTTATTTTTATTTTTGGGTTTTCTAATCAAGTAAAAACTACAAAATTGAGAAACATTCTAGCAAGGTAACACTTATCCCACCCACCTGTTTTCAGCCTTGCTTTTTTCCAAAAGGAGGGTAAGGATGGGACCAAATAAACAATATTTATGAATTTGTCAAAAAGATGCAAAATAAAATCATGAAATAATTATTAATTGCACATTGACATAAAGTTAAATTGTTGAACTCCATTGACACAAATTAAGCTTGAAAAAGTGGTTTAGAATAGAACTGTACTAGTAAACCCCAGAAAAAAAGCTATGCTGCATCTGGAAATTTCAGGCCAGATGTTAATCTAATGCTATCCTGGTCCTAAATCAATATCATTTGATGATAGTTTTATCAATGCAATGTTGCTCCAAGTTCCAACACATGTAGTACAGGTCAGTTATGTTAAAATTTTCAAACCTCATGTTTACAATGAGTGTGTCAAACAGAAATCAACTCAATCATATTTTTGTCCTAAACTTTTACTTGGCCTCCTAAATGGTGTTTTTGATAGATTCACTGGTGCATATCTGATGGTAAACAGTATATCCAGAATAAGGTGATTTTCAGACAACATTAAAATGCAATTGTCATGTAATGAAATATAGATCAGGAAAACAGGACATCAGAGAGAGAGAGAGGAGAGAAAGCGCTTACTAGTTATAAGGGGAACAGCTTTTCATATACTTCGAGTAGTCAAAAGGCAGTTTATTGTAATTCTGCAGTGAATGCAAAAAGAAGTTCACGTGTTAGTCTACCAATTTGCAAATCATGAAAACATGTGCATTAGTCTGAATTGGATATATGTATATACAAAGATATAAATAATGCATTGTTTTTCTTATCTAAGTTTCTGAAATATGCTCATGTGCACCAATAAAACTTAGCTTATAGTTAACATCAATGAATTTTGATCACATTAGACAAGCATTGAAATATTCCCCTTTTTTTTCCTTATCGGAAAAAAAATCCCCTTTTTTTTTCTGGCAACAATATATTTCATTAAAAGTGCCGAAGGGTGCAACCAATCTACATTCATTGTATAAAAAATCAAAACTACATGATCCCATATAGAAACAAAATGAGCCATATGCATCACTTTATTGCATGCCTGTGTGTTCATTCAAAATTTCGGATTATGGGGTAGATCAAAATTGCAATATGCCATATTCAAAACTTGTATAACTTGCAGTGAAAAAAGAGACCACTTAGTTATATAAAAAAAAAAAATGAGACCACTTATTTTCCATATAAAGGAGATTTTTCATCACTTCAAATTCCGTTTTTTTTTTTGTCATTATCACATTAAAATTTTAATAACTCCTTGTAGGACATTATTCTGTCTACTTTTGTTAATTCCCACCTCCAAAACTGATCTAGAAAGAAACTTGCAAGACATGAACTCCAAAAGCTTCACTGACACCTCAGGAGATGACCATAAAAATTGCTGACAGGAACAAAGCCACCTGCCTCTCCCACCCTGGGGGCACACCAAAAGAAGTCCATATCTTGATGAACACTTAAATGCATCACTGATCAATATATTCTTCCATGCTATATTCACTCTGTCAAAAGTTGGCTCCAAACTCAATTTTGACCACTGAGTTTGCTCACATCAATCATATAGTCCAAAACCTTTCATTGTGAAGTGTGATTTTGCAAGTAGACTAATGAGGAAAGATGAGAAAAGAAAAGCTTCAAAACAGAGGAAATCACTCTTGAAGAAAAATTGGAATATTAAACTTGAATTGGAATGTCTTCAGTAAAGCAAATTCAACTTCGCTGTTGGTTGTAAATGGCACAGGTGAAACTTGAGTAGGACAAAGTTTTTAGATGATGACACCCCCAATTGACCTTCGGTCATTCGTGTGAGGTTCAATTTTTCTCACTTGTGGTTAAGTCTGGTTCAGTGAATTTGGGAATTGACTTAGCAGGAAAAAAAAAGGGGAATTGACTTGGGTTCAGTCAAGTCAAGGAGGTGTCAGGTTAAACCAATTTAAGAACCATTAAAAACATAAATATATGTATTACTGAAAATATAAACCTAATTAACATTTCTTTATTCGAAACTCAGTGCAACCAACCCAAACCCACTCTTCCTGAAATTACAAACTTCCCCGGGACACATCTGCTTTTTTCATTGAATGGATTGGTTTGGATTATAGTCTATGTGATCGATCCTCAGTTTGAGAAAGGCATGATGTCGAACTACAGTTACCCCCTACCTCATTCGTGATATTGTTATAATCACATCAGTCCTGCACTCTTGTTTTGCTACTAAACAGTACAGGATTGTTTAGGAGATAAAACAGAAACTTCCCTAAGAAAATGCCCCAAATTTACAGAAGCAGCAAAAAGGGTCAGGAGCCCATAATTATTGAGTGAAAACCACATTATGTATCAGCTCTTTAAGTTTTCACATGATCTAGAACACTACACATAGAAGGTTCATTTCCCACACCACAACAGGGAAAAAGAAAATGAGTAGGGAACAGGGTCAGTCTGTGTATATAAAATTAACACCTTCCTTTTTGGAGATCCCATGCAAACGTAGTCAGCTTCGAAGTGACTCTTCATAAGTTCATAGTTAAAAAATAAAAGTAAGTACTCCAACTGAAGCATTAATGTCCCCAGTGCAAAGATAAGACTATGAATGCATCATAAACTCTAAGCACGATTCCAAAGCTTTCAAAAGATTAATGAGAAAATTCATTTTTAAAAATTTAAGGTATACCCTCATCAATCGGAGCCGGTAGCTACAAATGGAGAACATCCTTATCAAGAAGCTCACTTATCTTTGCAAACTTCACTCAAAAAGCAGTGTCTATCTACAAGATTAAACCAATAAAATCATATTAATGCAACTTAAATTTTTAAAAACGTGCAACAGAGTATAGGTGGTGCATCCTTCAAATAACTATCAATCCCAGCCAAAGAATAGGTATGAACAAGTTTATAATACTATTTTCCAAGTTTCATATGTGATAGCATTTCATTTAAGGTCAAAAAAATAAAAATTAAAAAATAAAAAAATCTTGTAGAACTTGCATCCTTTTTTGTGGGGCGGGGGAAGTGCAAAATTCAGGTTTTGATTCCTGGATATAACAAAATCGAATTTCATGATTTCATCACATGACCAGTAATTGAAAATAATAAACAACAGACACAATAGTAAAAAAATACTGCCAAGAGATGTTACAAGAACTGAAACCAAGAAAGCCTATTCCACTCCTGAGTCCAGACTAATGTGACTATTCTATAATAAGAAAACAGTAATACCTTCAAGAAGTACTGAATCACTGATGTTTAATGAGCTTCAGAGATAAGAAGCTGTAATATCTGCTGAGATATAAACAACTTTTTTCACCAATATATCTCAACACAGTGAAGCAGCCACATCAGAAAGGTCGTCGGAGCCAGATGCGCCAACATCTAGAATATCCACCAAATCACCTTTTGACAAGGATAGATGTGCATCACCTACATTTACGCCATTGGCAAGTCCATTAAGCAACAGTGCACTCATGGTCTCGTTAGGCATCAACCCAGAATCCCGCATCTCAAAAAAAAGATTAAAGGCTGAATGAGAATGGTGTGATTTGAACAGAAGATTATTTATCATGTTGAACGTACCAGAGTCTGGCACAATCCCTGCATCAATCATTTCTCGTAGGATCTGTTTAACCATTTTAACATCTCTTTGCCTACAGAAACCAGAGATCATTACATGATACGTATATTCATTTGGAGTTACACCAACTTGCTTCATCTGGCTATATAAAGAATAAACCTCTCCATCTCTACCACTTCTAAAAAGTCCATAGATGGCAACTGTGTATGATACAACATCCAAAGGGTACTCTGCGACGGCTTTCCTAAATAATCTGATAGCTTTGTGAAACATACCAGCTTTTATAAGACCATCTATCATAATGGTATGAATGTGAGCATCATGACCATAATGGCTCATGACAATTCCACGGTACACATTAATTGCCTCTCCCATTTTTCCTGTTCCACACAATCCGCTCAGTAATCCAACATAACTATACCCATCTGGTATAAATCCTTTATCAATCATGTCATTGTAAAACTCAACTGCACCAGACGGATAACCAGCTTTACAAAAATAAGTTAGAAGGGAGTTACAGACGACTAGGTCAGCTTGTATAACAAATCCACTAATTAATATGGGTAGAAGAGCAAACCGTTGGGACAAACAGATTGCAGACATTATAGAACAAAAAGTATAAGAATCAGGCCTCAGTTTTCGTTTTGGCAAACTAAAAAAGACATCAAGTGCATCATCACACCTCCCCATCTTAGAGAGGCAATCTATTAACACATTACAAAGAACCAAGTCAGGGGAACATCCCTTAGATTCCATGGTACGCAGGATGCTGAACGCATTTCTGGGCATTTGGGATTGCATATAACCCTTAATTAGAGAAGTGTATGTTACAACATTTGGAAGACACCCAGCCTCGACCATCTTCTCTAATAAATAACCTGCCATACCAAGTCTGCCAGATTTACAGAACCCATTAATCAATATACTCCAAACATTTACAGAAGTGGAAATGCCCAAAGTAATCATCAAACCCAATACTTGTAACGCCTCCTTTAGCCTACCCAATTTGCAATAACAATTCAAAACCATTGAAAAGGTCTTGTCGTTAAGATAATACCCCTTCCTCAACATGTTCTTGAAGCACAATCTGAATGTTGATTAAATCATTGAGTTTGCATAAGTTACATATCGCAACTACTAAAAGTTAAGAAATTCGGGAATTGTGTCTCCTTCAAAACTCTGAGGGCTACATCAACACGCCCAATCTTGAACAACACATCCATAACAATATTCCTAGCAAATGTGTTCGGGGTGTAACCATAATTAAGCATTTCTTCAAATGCCTCCAAAACCAAATTGTACATTCCTCCTTGCCAATAAAGCCTTAACAAAAGCAAAATAAATTGTGGCTTCGTAACACACCCAACACTCTTTAGCTGGTTAATAACTCCATTCACAGTCTTAAACTGTATGGTGAGCTGAGCAACCACATTAACCATGTAATCAAATGCACAACACTCATGAAAGTAATTTGGTTGCCGAGCACACCACAAGAAGAAACTCAGAGCAATCAAATCAGAAGGACAATTCAGTAGAGTGGATTGAACAATTTGAGACGTAAGGATTGTTCTAGAACTGTCTCTAAGTTCTTGTCTCGGTTTTCCAGTAGAGAACTTTAGAATTTTGTCATTTAAACATCCAATGGGTGATGAAATGTCGCGAATTGGCGCCAAAGATGGTGAGTTGATGATTCGATTTGAAGTTCTCTGTAACATTTTCCATCTCCACCTCCATATCATTTCCAGCGTGTACTTTCCCAGGACCGTAGATGCAGCATAAAGAA
Organism: Nyssa sinensis; assembly: GCA_008638375.1. Classification (NCBI taxonomy): domain Eukaryota; kingdom Viridiplantae; phylum Streptophyta; class Magnoliopsida; order Cornales; family Nyssaceae; genus Nyssa; species Nyssa sinensis. The sequence goes on along the minus strand of CM018035.1, from coordinate 621,731 downwards.
GACCAAAGAGAGGGGTTAGGCCGCTTAACCCCGCTCTTGGGGTCTACAACGAAAAGAGACAGAGTAGGATATAGAAAAGTTTAAATTTCAATTCAGGTAAATGATGGAAGTTGAAGATATGTATATATCTAGAGAGTCTGAAAACCAGTTGCCAGTTAGGGTTACCTCTGAAGGTTCGAGGAGATTAAATCTCAGACCAGTCGACGAATTTACCTCTCTGCAATTCTTCTGCAAAACCTAGAAAAAGCGAAGGAGCGAATATGATGGCTTGCTCAACCGGACCAGCATTCGGGGAGATGAATAAATCTTTGACGCCGTCGACCCTGTTTTTCTTGCCAATACTGGATTTAATTAATAAAAGTGATTTAATTAGTTTTTAATTTAAAATTTTAGTTCAGTTCACCTGATAAAATGATTAATTTATAATCAATTAAATTATAATAAAATTTTAGATCTAATCTTATATTTAGAATGTCTATTTTTATTTTTTATTTTTATTTAATTTTTTATTTTTATTTGATATGATTAAGAATATTTATTTTATAGAATGAAGATTATTATTATTTTATAATCAATTAAATTATAAAAAAGTTTCAAATGGATGAAGATTTTAAGAATGCTATTTATAATTTTTTTATTTTTTATTTTTATTTGATATGATTAAAAATGTTTATTAAGTGAAATAAATATTATATAAAAAATCATTTCAAATATTTTTTTAATCCAGCTAAGTAGAGTAATTCCTATTTTATATCATATTTCATTCTATTAAATTATATTTAATTTCTATGTATTAAATATTACATAGAATGTCTTCTTCAATTAGACAATTCATTTAAAACTAATAACAACTTCTGTCACTCAAGACGATCTCAATCATTAAATAATAAACAAAACAATAAAAAAAATCTTTACAAATAAGCAAATAAAACAGTTGCTTTAAACCCATCTTTAACAATAAAGATTCCAAATTTCATGTTTGCAATCATATAATTAGAATTCTAAAATTAATAAAACTCTAATCCTTTAAAAAAAAAAAAACCCCATAAAACTCTAGGAAAAATTCAATTTTATTTGTAAAGTCTTATTTTGTATTCTTTTCATTTTTATTACTATTTTTAGATTAAAGAAACGTTAATAGTTATTTTACATTACCAAATTTATAGGTTTATAAATTCTTAGTCAAGTATTGTTTACTTGTTTGATCATATAAGAACTCTATTATTTTTATTTGAGTCTTATTCAACACATTTAAAAATATTGTTATTGTCCAATTTTGCTGCGATGGCTCTTTTGGCCATTTAGGCCTGTCTGACTGTTTTGTTTTCCATTTGTATGTACCTAAAGGAAAAATAAAGGGTTGAACTCGTACATATATCTTATTCCAAAAATATGTAATTAAAAAAATCAAATCCCTTATTTTTAAAACAAAGAACCAAAAGGAAGTGACACACACAAAAATAAATAGAACTACATAACCCAAATAAAAACATAGGCCAAACAAGCCCTGCAACGCATGACTGACAGAGACTAGACCCATCAATCTCGTTTGATTTTTCCACCATCAAGAAACAATAATAAAGCCACTTGCCCAAGAGATTAGAATTGCCACGAGGTGGTTCCACTAAAATCCACATCAAAATTTTTGATCATCGAGTTTCATCCTCAAGGTTGCGGAAACCAGCAGTCAGATCCTCGTGAAGCTTCCTGAATTTAGCCACAAGAGCTTCCTCCCCTTCAGCAGGATCCTCAAATTTTTGAGACCTGTTAATGTCAAATAGATTAGCAAAAAGCATGCTGATATATATATAAAAAAAAATAGAGGTATTGCTAAAATAAATGAGTTCATTTCCTTGATTGCGACTTCACTTACACCAAACGATAGAATAGATCTCCCAGCCTATGTTTGATAAGGCTGTAACTTATCTTCTGGCCATCCATACCAGCTCCTCGCTCCACAGCCTGCACATTATCAAAGATCAAGAAGGTATTAGTTATCTTAGACACCCAACAAGTAATTCAAAATCCTCTGTCATATGTTGCATCTGGTTAAGATGCTCCAGGAAACAGACGCGTTATGCTTGCGCTCTAGATATAATTTGTTATATCTTGCATGTTATGTTTTAGCTCTAGATATAATTTGATAATATCATGACAAAAGAAAAATAGAAAAGGTTTTTAATGAACAGGGGAAATGAATTCATCATGATAAATTGAATCCAGCTCAAGTTTTGATCCTAGTCACAATTTTACCCATGCATTATCCGGTTGCTGTGAAGATGGGAAAAATGAATGGACGTAATTATTGATCTAGGTAACAAGTTTTAAGGTCAAAGTATTTAAGCAACTATTTAGCTCTTGAAATAGTCTAGGTTGAATTAAAATACAAAAAAGCTAAAATAAAAATAGAGAAGCTTTTTATCGATTAGGGAAGGGCCATTGTTTGACACAATGGTAAAAGATCAATCTGTTAAAGATGAGGATGTTGGTCCAAGTTGGAAGGTTGCCACTTGGTAGTTGGTACAAATAAAGCCAAAGTTAGGCCAGTAACTAGTCCTTCCCTTGGCAGACCCCACAATGGTGGGATAAAGACCAGGTAACGGCCAGTTCTCTATATTTATAGAGAAAATAAAATCGGTCATCATCCTGAAAACTGATCTAATAGATGCAATCGTTATCGTGGCAAACATGAAATGCAGGTCATCGGTAATTTTTTTTTATAAAAAAAAGTAAGTAAAAATAAAAATAAAACGTGATGAAATGGAAAATAATCTACCTGATTGGCCAAATGGAAGAAATGGATTATGTTGCGCATCATCCAAACAGACTTGTAGAAAGGGCAGAATTTATCATATCTGTTACAAACACATATTTTTTAAAAATAGCACCAAACAAATATGGAGTTTAACAGATTGATATTAGATACTTCAGAAACTAAAGGAAAAGCTGTAACTTACGGAGTAAATGCATTCTGAGCTAGATAATCCTCCCTCAAAAGCTTTGCAGTCTCAAGGATAATCTTATCTGTTTCAGCCAAAGCATCCTTTCCGACCAGCTGCCATAAGCAAAACAGCCATGGGACTTCAATGACAGGTACAGTTAAAGCAGCCATTTAAAAATGCCTTGTACAATTTGCTACTAAAGAGAACAGTGAGAAAGTGACATTTTCTTTTTCTTTTCAAGAAGTAAAGGTTAAATTAGTTCATTAAAAATGAATCTTACATCAGTATTCACATATGACGGTATGTACAAGGCCATTACACCATTTTAATTACAAACGAAAGGGGGGAAAGATCTATGACAATCTGGGGCCATTCACCAAACCATGGGATGAATGGATCCCAGAACATTAGTAACCTGATTTCAGACTTCAACTATGTCAATCTCCACTTCCACACCCTCAAAATTAGTAAAATACCTTATATTCTTTCTTTGCAAGTAGGCCACAATAACATCAAAATGCAAATCCTCTAAAAAAAATGCTTACTTATTTCCCGAGCTATTGAAACAAGCATCCATAAGGTCCCAAACATGAGCATAATAGATTGTTAATCCCCACTACATGGGGTCAGATAGATGGATCCTTCTCCAATCAATCATATGTAATGCCAAAATCTCAGTTAGATCGAAGGCATTCATGCCTTTCTCACAGCCTCACTGCCCATTCATAACTCCCAGGGAAACTAATTTTTTCTAAGGCAACCGTAATATTCTAATCATCAAGGGATATAAGAAGGAGAAGAAGAGAAGGGGCAGCAGCACTTTCAGGCCAATAATGCCAAATGGGACATCCCTCAAATTGTGGCAAAAAATATCATTCTCCACTATATTCCTGACTTCAAACATTCAGAGAGGATAGCCCGCCTCTATCTCATTTTAAGTGTCCTCGTGTAAAACGACTCTTGAAACTAACCGAATAAATACCTGGACAATTTCATTCAGGTCATCTTCTCTCTGCAGCACCTCACGAGCTTTTGTCCTAATGTCAATAAAATCTGGATCGAATTGCTCATAGAAGGACTCCAGTGCCTGGAAACAGCAGAAACAATGTATTGAATACGTGGGATGCAACATTGACAACGATGCCCAGGGGGAAAAAGGCCAAAACAGGGGAATAAACACATTCAGAATTTTAAATTAAGTGGAAACATTTTAAGAACTGCACCGTTGAGTATTTTGAGTAAGAAATAAGCCAGTTTACAGACGGGAAATGTTTCCTCTGGGCAAGTTTCTTGTCCAGCCCCCAGAAAACCTGCAAAAATAAGTAAATTAAGACGTAAAAAAAAAAAACTGAATGATATTTTTTATGCACCCAGGTGGGATCCATTTTCTAGATCATTAATTGAACTAACAAATGTAACCCAACTATTAGGAAAATAATGGTTGGTAGGCTGTTCACTGATAATGTACTGTATTATTTTGTCCAGGATTCAATGATATGCTTCACCATAGGGTACTTATCAACCAAAAAAATAATATATATATATATATATATATATATGCTTCACCATAGGAAAATATTGATACATGAAAAGTATGCATAAAACTTTATCTTTACCTGGACAATGCTGAGGGTTGCAGATGTCACAGGATCAGAGAAGTCTCCTCCAGGAGGAGAAACAGCACCAACAATTGTGACGCTTCCAGTACGTTCTGGTCCACCCAGACACTTTACTTTACCAGCACGTTCATAGAAGGAGGCCAAACGTGCTGCCAGATAAGCAGGGTATCCACTATCTGCAGGCATCTCTGCCTGAATGAAATAAAAGACAAATGATGTCAGCACAAGCCAAGAGCAAACTTGAACAAATTTCAGTTCCCAGTGTATGTTGGGTGCCATAGTCATGCTAATTGAGTACAAATATGTTGTAGAATAACAACTATAAATCACAACTCCAAATAAAATTTACTCATCAAATAATGCCAAGGAACATTGCAGATTCAAAAGCAAATCAAGAGCTGATTCAGCCCCAGCCCTATACTCAACTCACCCAATAATTTGGGGTTGGCTACATGAATCCTGCCTTGCCATTCTACCCTATTTAAGACTATCTCATCAGTTAAACCACACATGTTCATGTATTTTTTTCACTATCACTGCCAAAGTTAACTTTGGCCGGCCCCACCCCCACCCACACCCCCACCCCTTAATATGAACCATGTCACTCTTCCTTACTAGTACATTTACTAGTCTTCCTCCTACCATCTCACGGATGTATTCATTTTTTAATTTTATCTTTTGTTGTCTTACTGCAAAACCATCTTAACATTCTCAGTCTAGCTATGCTCATTTTATGAACATGTTGATTCTTAACCGCTCAAATACGTTGATCACATAACACACTAAACGCACTTCTCCAATTAACCCAAGCTACTTTAAACCCCATCCATATGATAGCGAAAATCACTTTGTGTGTTTGTGTGGGTGTTGGGGGGGGGGGGGGGGGGTTAAAAATCCATTGTGTAAAGATAGGACTTCTAGAGATTTTTTTTTTTTTTTAATTGAATCAAAGAGCATGGAAGCTTTGATCCCCTAAAGGTGAAAAATGGAAACGAAATGCCATTCAAGAAAGCGCCTGCCATTAAACAACCATAAAACAAACACATGGACAATTCCAAAAAATTTTCTCTTTCCTTTCTTTTTAAATTAAAAATAATGCACATTAGCTTAGACATGAAAAAAGAAATGAAGCCACATTGAACCCAAAGTTTCTGTTTTTGAAAAAAAAAAAAAAATAGCAGATTATAGAGAATGAAAAGTCTTGAAAAAGAAGAGACATAAGGTCATGCTCTCCCCAACAAAATCCTCCAAAGAGAGAGCTCCCCCTCGGCTCCTTTCTCATATCAGCCAGATGAAGACATTTAATCCAACCATCCAAGCACTCTGCCATGTCTTTTAACCAAAACAAGCCACTAACAAAGATCGTAGATAAAGAAACCTCAGTTTCCTTTTGTGGACTGATGTTCCATGTTGACTGGAAAAGCATGCATATGTAAGAACAAAGGGGAATAGAGAATTGCATTGAGAAAGAGGCTGATGCCAATGACCAAGTAATAACAATAAAATCAAAGACCATTTGATATGGAAATCTAGAGCTCCTATAAAGGCTGCAGTTTTTTTGCTTGGTCGTCGGCATGGGGAGCCATTCTTATGGTAGATAATCTTCAAAAAAAAGGGATTCCACCTTCCAAGTTGTTTCTCTATATGCAAGGAGGAGGAGGAAACGGTGGATCATCTCCTAGTGCATTGTAAGATGGAAAAGGATGCTTGGAACTTATTATTATCCATTTTTGGTAGTTTGTGGGTGATGCTGGCTTTGATCAAAGAGGTGTTTTTGGGGTGCCCATAAAAAAACAAACAACAATAAAATCAAGACTACTTAATATTGAAATTATTAACTCATTTTAATCATTATGGTCAGCACAGAAAACACATTCTTCCCTTTTTTTCTAAATAATTTCACAATTATATTCCAATTCATGCAAAACTCTTTTGTCTGCGCCTCATGTTTCATTGCACAAATATTAATGAATCGTCAGTACTAAACTTTCATGGCATCATCATTAGCTTGTTTATCACCAATAAAACACACAAAATGAGAATACCCTGATATATGACATATGAGGCGCTCAAAGAAATTTTTTCCAAAACCAAAGGCAAAAAAATATGTTATTACAGAAGCTAAAACTTAGGCACTTACCAGTCGACCTGATATTTCACGCAATGCTTCTGCCCAGCGAGATGTTGAATCTGCCATCATACTAACATTGTAGCCCATATCTCTGAAGTATTCAGCTATGGTGATTCCTGAAAGTTTATGTTCACGTAAATAGAGGGTTACTGCTCAATGCCTTCCAAGACAACTTAGTTCTTTTTCTTTTCTTTGCTCTTTTTTTTTTTTTGGTGGGGGGGGGGGGGGGGGGGGTGCAACTAACCTAATCCATCAGCATTCATACGAGAAGCACAGTAGAAAGATGGCAAACTTAGTTCCCTTGGTGTGCAAAAAACAACTTAGAGGGACAAAGTTACTTGACCAATTTCTTCAGCAAGTTGCACAACATAGGGAAAGAAATCCAGTTTTACAAGAGAATTTATATCAATCTCAGAATGCTCTAACAAACACTCTCTAAAGCCTTCAAATTCCATCTAGTGTCCCTCAAGTGAGAGATAAAATGCCATCATGCTACAAAAATTACTAATAATAATAATAATTTTTTGTGAGGGAAACAGCAATAATTACTTTGAACAAATAACGAGCCTACATTTAAGAGGATTCTGGGTCTAAAGGTAAAACTTTACCTAAAAATGTGACATGTTGAAAAATATTAGGTAGCATGAGATTTGTTTACCTGTATAAATTGAAGCCTCCCGAGCAGCCACAGGCATGTTCGATGTGTTGGCAACAAGTGTGGTGCGTTTCATAACAGATTCCTCACGACCATCAGGTAGTGTCATTGTCAATTGAGGAAAATCCATAAGAACCTGAATAGTTAGGTTTTTTTATATTAAAAATGGGTGACTGATAATAATAATTAACAACATCTCCAATAATTAAAAATGGATTATTAAAAACATCTCCAAGAATTATAAATGGGCGACTAATAATAATAACAAAAATCAAACCACATACCTCTGCCATTTCATTACCCCTTTCCCCGCAACCAACATAAACTACGGTGTCTGAATTAGAATACTGCATATAAACATTTTAATACAAACTGAATAAAGCAGAGAGAGCTTGATGACTAGTTACTAGTTTCAGCTTCTCAAATTTTCAAAGGAAACATATAAAATACAAGTTCACCTTGGAAAGTGCTTGACTAATGACTGTTTTTCCACAGCCAAATGCACCAGGTATGGCACAAGTTCCACCAAGAACTGATGGGAAAAGGGCATCAAGAACACGCTAATACAAAACAAAGCAAGCAAAAACACCAACTTCTTAAAATGTACCACTCATAGATTAAAAGAAAACAAGAAACAGACAGCACAATTACTTTGTATGTCAATTACCTGCCCGGTAAGAAGAGGAGTATCAGCAGCAAGCTTTGCTGCAACAGTTCTTGGTGTACGTACAGGCCAAGTCTTCAGATGCATTAAGCATAACCAAAGTGAGAAAAATTCACACATATTTGAATACAATAATTCAGTTCCCATCAAAATATGATGTTAAAATTTGAATACAATAATTCACTTCCCATCAAAATATTTAAATTAAACTATAATTTACAAGGTAATAACCTGGAGCATGGTAAATTGCTTTTTGACACCTTGAAACTCAAGTTCTAACACAGGTATCCTGCATATACATAAGAGAAGTCAAAGCGTGCATTTCTATAATAATTTCAGTCATTGCATGGCCTAAAACTAATCTTAGCATGTCTTGAGATCATAGATTTCAGTAAAATTATAAGAATTAACGGGGAAAGGAAATCCATATGACATCCAGTACATATTTCAGATAAATTGGTGTCAGTAATAATTGACTTCCCTAATTTAGCATACAGAAATCTCATATCAAAGGATACAAAATGGAAGCCTTGATAGAATTTGTGGTTCAAGATAAATTATATGTCCTTACACACAAAACTAGTGATATCAAGACCAACAATCATATCCCAATATTGAACGAAATGTCAATGCCGCAAACCTACTATAACTAAACTGAAATGAATGGGTGTGTCATCTAAACAATATATAACAAAGGACTCCATTAGTTTTGTCACTAAACCATATCTTGACTATCTATGTTGGAAAGTGAGAATTTTAGAGAGGCTGTAAAGGACAAGAGATGCTGCATTGTAAGGTGACGGAGTGATATACATGGAAATTCAGTAATGGGTGGTAAGCAATAGCATCCATTGAGCCAAATATGTAATCTGTTATCAATTGTACTTATTAGTCATTTCTACATGTGAGTAGGCTTTCTGTCCTTTCCCATTCATGTCTTCTCCATTAGTTGAGGATTTCTCTGAAGGATTCTGAGTTTTTACAATTGTAGGCTTCATTCACTTAAAATTTGCACAAGTTGAGTTAGCAACTTTTGTAATTTTTACCACTTCCATCCGTCTGTGAAAGAGAATGGGTATCGTCTTTTGAAAAAGTTCACGCAGAATGTTCAACTATCAGCATTGTTCTTCACTGATAACCAGTGAATCTGGTCCATTGCTTGCCTCTTCTATAAACGAATTTCATGAAGCATCCAATTGGTAATTCTTTTAGCAAAATCATGTAATTTCCCCAGATTTAGATTCTAAATGAAAAGGGAAATAAAATAAAGAGGGAAAAATTAAATAAATCACAAAGAGGAAAGAAAATCAGTACAACTTTATCAAGATGGGGCTAGTTTTTTGTACTAATAAAGAACAAAAAAAAAAATTGGTGTAGGGCAGATAATATGCCCTTTGATCTTCTACAAAACCTGAACAAACATTCTTTGTGCCCTTCCCCATGCAACACCCTCAATTTGAAGCATATCACACGTTACTAAAATTGCATTCCATATTCCGAGCTTGTTATTTGGCACAAAAATGGATATTCATTTGTTTCAATGAGGTTTTCATGTGTTTCAATGAAGTTTGACCCAGGAATATAAAGCACGTCCAAAGAAACATGGAACCACTTTCACTCGCTCAAGGTTATTTATACAGGTGATAGTAAAATACCTTTTATTAAAATATTAATAATAATAATAATTTTTTTTCAAATCACTTGAACTATGTAGACTATTGTTGTAGATAGAGAGACATTATATAATCCAAATGTCCCTAGATAACAATATTTTCTGAGGACAATGCATGAATGGCCTTCCCATCAATAATTTCTTTGATCGCGTCAATACTATTATTTGACACTCCATTCTTCACAAGATTCTAGAACATTATCACTCCATGGATCCATCAATGCACTTTTTCATGATCATTTCTTGTTTCTTGTTTTCATTAACTAGGAAGACAGATTCAGCAGCCACTTTCTCAGACATGAAACCAATTTTTTTTATTTTCCTTTTGAAATTCTTATTTTAAATCTCAAGCTGAATCACTCTCTCCTATAAAGTCACAGTCATCAGTTTCAGAGTATTGACCGGAATTACCTATAAAATTTTTTGGCCCCCTCCAACAAAGATTTCCATGTATTTCCCAGTTCCCAAAATGAAAGTTTTCTCATTACTGGATGGCAAGTGCCCAAGGTCCTAAGGTTCTCTGATAATTACAAAGATTTATGACCACTTTCATTTGTTTAAGGCCTAAAAGTTCCATCTTCCAATTGTTGAAAAGCTTGCATAAACCCTAATAAAGACACAGCCCACCAAGAGCAAACAAATTTGGGAGAAATTAGCCATGTTTTAAAAAAATTTAAGATGTAAACTGTTAACTGTGTGCATTATGACCATCTAAAAATAAACATGTATATCAATTGTGGTCCCATATTATTTCCATGACATTCCTTGTTGAACAAACCTTAGTTAGATGAAGCATGTATAAAACGAAGATGTGGAGAAAATATGAACTGCCTGTGTATCTAAACCTGAGATGGTCCTGACAGGCATTTTGATTTTGTCCAACATGGACACACACACACACGCACGGATATGAAGACATGTCAAATGTCACCAGCAAGGGAAATAGTTTTATATCGGATTCTCCCTTGTAGACCAAAATTTTTCAAATTCCACAAGGGAATACACAAATCCACATGTTTGCACATGAGTTTATCCTAAGACATATGAAAAGAAGTCATGCCATATATTACAAAATCATGAGCTATGATTGTTCAAATGATAGTGGTTGAACAACCATAATATATACTTTGACAAAATAGACATGACTTAAATGGTGCATTAGAGAAGCTGGTTAAAATGACACCCAAAAAAAAAAAAAAAAACAAACAAACCTTCAGTGAGTATTGACCAGCTGGTGCAATGTAGGTGATCTTTCCCATAGAATCAGGAGGAAGAGCAACACAGTGTTGCATCAAACTATTCTCGTAGACGGTCTGCATAGCAAATTATCCCATTCAAACACTTCGATGAAACTTAATATAAAGGGAATCGGCAATTGAAAGGCTTCCAGCTTCTGCAAATAAGTTCTGCTATTAAACTTACAGCATACAAATCTCCACCAGTCAGGAGATCCCCCTCGCCTGCAGCCAGTGGAGGAAATCAAAATTGATAAGCATCAAGCTTTTGCAATCTACATAAAAACAGTTCTAATCAGCTCTAAACAACCAATGGTGGAAGTTCTTGAATTACCTAATTTTTTGGGCTGAAATTCCCAAAGTATGTCTTTATCGAGGGCCGGGACAGAGACACCTCGAGGGATATAGACATCACCAGATCTTTTCGCAATGGTTTTCAAAGGCCTCTGCAAGGAAGATAAATATATAGATATTAAAAAGATAAAGAAAATGTGAAAAGAGAATACCATCAATGCTTCTTAGCAAGAAACAGTAATAAATTACCCAGGAACAAAAAGTTGGCATTCAGACCAAACTGAAATAGAAAAATATGGGAAAGCAGAGTTTTCACGGACCTGAATGCCATCAAAAATATTCCCCAATATTCCAGGACCCAACTCCACTGAAAGAGGCTGTGATGTCAACGGAAAAATTATAGTTTAGTGCAGTCAATGTGTAAAATGTAGCCAGATTAAAAAAAACTCATTCTATAAGGTAACTGAATTACCTTGTGCGTTCGTAAAACAGGGTCATTCACCGTCAACCCAGCTGTTTCTTCATAAACTGAAACACAAGAGGATAATAATTTTATTGTCAATGTTGAGCTCCCTCAGTTTCACCATATAGCATACTACTTTTTTAATAACTAATGAAAAATTGGAATAAATGGGTGTGAGAGAGAGGGAGGCAGCTAAATATATTTGTGCTATATAAAAATCAAAGCTAGAGGGCAGGGAGAGAGAGAGAGAGAGAGAGAGAGAGAGAGAGATAACAATTACAAGTTCCAGGAAAGCGTAGTAATGGCTTAAAATTCGGAACGAAAAGCATATGCCAGACAAGGAGAATACATTACAACAAATAAGGACACATTCAGAGAAATATCAGGGACAATTACCTTGGATTGTCGCAGAATCTCCTTCCAGCCGAATAATTTCCCCAATAAGGTTGTCATGTCCGACACGAACCAGTTCATACATAGCAGCGCCTGCCATTCCATCTGCTACAACAACTGGTCCTGATACCTGTCGAACACATATAATAAGTGCACAAGAATATAATGAATTTCCTATAGTTGAGTGTACTAGCAAACATTAAAGAAACATAGATTTCTATTGAACCACAGCTGTGCCGCAAATTTGTTAGTAATGCAAAAAGTTGAAAAAAAGTGAAATAAATAATAAAAAAATATATTTGCGGAACAAGGTTGCTGCAATAATTAAGCATCTAAATTAGTTTTGCTCAAAAATTAATCAGAAGTGTTTGCTGATAAAGGTTTTTGATTGCTTTCAAATTATTTCAAGTGAAATACTGTACTGTACTGAGAGGCTTCCAACCATTTAGCCAGCACCTATGCATAAACTCTTGAATTTTCTTTGTCCTTCTTGTGTCATGTAGGATGTTATGGAAAAGATTGAATAAGTAATGTTCAACTGGGTAGTAAGAATCTCACAATAAATTAGTTCTCTAAATCTAAAATTGATAATCACCTGGTCATTTTATTTATTGATAAGTAAGATGATCACCTAACTTAGACATTAATTACAAAACAAATGATGTGGCATGCATCCAATGCCATATTGAGGGGAAAGTGTAAATGGAGAGGATCCTGATCCAATACTAAATAGAAAACCCAAAGCAGTTTGAAGCAGCAAGATATCTATCTAAACTATGAGGACATTTCAACTCCAATTCCACCATGCAAAGATATTAACTTTAATTCCCAGTTGAATTAACCTTGAAACAAATAGAAACAAGATTCTAAGTACAAAAAATAAAAAAATAGGTATCCAAATCACAAACAGAGTGATCCTAATAGCAATACAATCTGAAATCACGGAATTTCCCAACTACAGTTAGATTAATGAGCTGAAGCACATTTCAAAGTAAACAATTGATGCGTTTACATATGAACTGATAATGTATATTAACTGATTATTAAAAGGAAATTAAACACACAACAGAATATTCAAACTTCAAAGTAATCGAAACTTAAACTGAACTGCAACGAGCATAAATATAACACGTTACTCAGAATGTTAAGGAATCGATCAAATCAACTCAAATTGAAAATTAACTTATGAATAACTGACCAATAAGTAAAAAAAAAAAAACATAGCCTTGCAAACTGAAAAATAATAAGAATATGTACAAGACAATGAGTTTCTGAGACGATCTATAATAATTAAATCGAACTCATTCAGAGTTCTCTACATTATAAACGAATATAGATACATTGATTTATAGATTGATGGATGGATCCAAAAAGGAGGTACCTTGCGCACGTAACCGTACTCGCTTTCTTTCTCTGAATCCTCGAACGTCGTCAATCGAGCTCCGTAGATCGACGGCATTGTGTGAGATAAATAGATCAGATGAAACAACAAAGATCAAACCGATACCAGTCAGAAGCTTCGGAGTCTGAACCTCGAGCTCGAAATCCGATCGGTAAGAAGAATCTAAGGTTTCCAGTCGAAATCCAATGCAATGTGATAAGAGAGATAGAGAGAGATGGGTAGTGGCGCTTCACAGATGCGGACCAAAGAGGAAGGAGAGGAGAACGTGAATTATGATTGCTAACTACAGTATACATGGTCCTTTTTGTATATTGCAGTGGAGTAGGGGAGAGTGATTCAACGCTGCGCATGCACCAAGAGATTTCATGGTGCATCCAATCATATGTAGCCGCGTAAACAAAAGCCAATTGTGTATAAAAATATTATGTCATAGAATATTATTTTTAAAATAAAATAATGTTCTAATTCAAATCAGATACGTAGTGAAACCTTTAAACTAAAAAAATAAAAATTAAATCAAATAAAAAATTATATTACATGTGTGATAAATTATAATTAAGACATATATCAAATAAGAAAAAAATTTCTCATACCGATTTCAAAACTAAGGATTGTCCATTAAAATTATAACCTCTCAAATTAAGGTATAATTATGTCAATCATTTTTAAAATTCATTCAAAAAAATATCGTTTAAATAATGTAACAATATTATAACGTAATATAGGGATAAGATATTACTTAATACAAAATAATTATTAATATCTAAAATTTAAAATTTTACGACATGATTAATGCATGTACAATTAAAATTATGTAATATAATTAGTATTTGCATATCACGTAAACATATATCACTTGTTTGATGCAATAAATTATTAGGATTGGTCACGATATTTCAAAATTTGTAATTGACGGAAGCACCGCTAATTGATATGATGTTCAAGTCACTTAAATATTGCTGCATTATTTAAATCATGCTTTTTGAACCGAAAAGTAATGTAATATTTTTAATAAAAATGTTTTTATTTGATTAATTAAATTATATTATTTTAGAAAATAAGATTACTATGTTAGTTTTACACACTCATACACTGTTTTTTATAATTAAAATTAATATATAATTTATCTATTAAAATAAAATTATTAATTTGATGTTAATAAAAAAAGTTTAAGATGTTAATTTGAAATTAAATAAGGATGAAATATGAGAACATTTAAAATTTAGGATGGGCAAAAATATAAACTAAAAAGTTATATGTAAAATTTTTATTTTTTTTGAAAAATATAGAAGAATAAAAAAAAATTGGAGTGCAATTAAATAAAAAATATAGAACAATTCCCCGCCTGGTTCACGTTATTGTTAAAAAGTGTTTCATTTAAAAACGTCTTTTCAAATATTTTTAAATTGTCTTTTATTATTTTGAAAAAAATAAAATGTATTTAAAAAAAAAACACTTTCAAAATAAAATTAAAAATATCTTTTGCCGGTAACTAACGTGGATTTGAAAATTTTATTTCAAATTATAGGGATGAAGAACAATAATTTAATTTTTTTTAATACAACAATATAGAATATAGAAAAATAATTAAAATTACACTATTTGAATGAATTAAAATAAACACTTATGTCACTGGCACGAAACTAAGGTCCTGATTTAGAATTGTTATTATAGTCCCTTTTGAGACTCGAGATAGGAAATAATGGCGACGAGGTTGGTGGCATAGCTTGACCTGGACGTGCTCTTAATTTGTCGTTGCCTCCTTTACTGCTGTTTTAAGTCTGTAAAGTCCCATATACATAAATGCTCCTCAAGATGCGTTGTGTTTATCAGTTTATGTTAAGATACGTTCCGTAAAGTCTGTAAAGTCCCCGTTAATGGGCCCGAGAGACCGCATTCGTGAATTAAGGGGCGAGAATAAAATATCAGTTAAGCCTAGCCTGGTCATGAGCAAAAGCCCCAATCATATCAAAGCTAATGGCCCGACCGCATGGGTTATTTGGGCTTCCCTAAAAGCCCATTGTTTATTTTTTGATCGGATCATCGATCCATGTGCGTGAACCCATGATTAATATTTTAGAACATAGACAGAGAAATACTTACTCCTCGTTTGGATGGTGTAATTTGAAAAGATAAAAAATTAGAGTGCAGTGATATCACTTTTTATTATTTGAATGTTTATTATGTAGAAAAAGTTTTAGGGATCATATTATTTTCTTTAAATATATATATATATATATATACATATTTGTTAAAAAGAAACAGCTTAAGCAGGTCTTTAATAGAACACAATTGACGTATCAACAAGTATGATTAGACTCAATTTTTTAATTTCTTAAAAAATTTAGATATTTGAAAAAAAAAAATCATTTGATAAAATTTGTTAAAATATAGAGAAAAACTTTTAATTTATGAATATTATTCGAGTTTGAATTTCACACTCAAATTTATCAAACTTGTAAATTATTTATACTTATAAAAGGACAAATAACTTAGGATCGATGTCCTATTTGAAGACTCTTCATGTATTTAACACGAGTTCATCCTCCTCTCCGATTATTGTATTTTTAAAAAAAGAGACAAATATTTCTTTATCTAAAAAATAATAAATTAAATTAAACACATTAATTGTATCGATACGTGTGGTATTACAATATAAAAAGAATTGTTTCAATTGAATGTATAATTCAACAAAAAAAATTGACTTTTGGATTTAGATAATAAGGAGTTGAGTCAATTAGGTGTATTGTTTTCAGAATTTCAATTTTAAATTTTTAGAATCATTTAAATTTGAACTAATCCAGATTTTATTTTAACTCGAGAGTCATGTGTATTTTGACGGTGGTGGAACTACGTGTATAATAGCATAGGGACAATGTCACCTAAACTTTTATAAATTTATTTTTTACTCTTAATATTAATAAAAATCTCTTTAAAAATTAGGAGCTGTCTTCAAATTGTTTATATTTTTACAAAAAGTCTCTTTTCGTTTTAATTGTTGCACTCCCTGAATAGTCCAAACTGCTTGCGAGATTTAATTTTTATATAACATTTAGAACAAAATCTTGATTATTATTATTATTATTGCAATAATTCCACGCCCGGCGCGCACAAATATATTAAGTATTAACGCACATACAGTAACCTATATGCATACTTCATTATCAGTTTGCAAAATACGAATGGACCTCGCCACTCCCAACTCCCTAAACTGCTTAATTCCTACCTAAAAGGAAAAATAGAAAAAGAAACTCGCCTTGCGCTGCTCTCTCTTTTTGCAAGCTTCGGAGTGAAAAAAGACCGACATCTCGTCGATCTCTCGGGTGGGTACAGTATCTACTTTAATATTTTTGTGTTTATTCATCTTCTTTATTTCATTGTTTAATTACCCATTGGCTCGAATCAGATTTCGTATTACATTCAATTAGCCTTTACTCTACTTGAAGTGTATCGGTATGAAATTAGGTATAAGATTATTTCATTTTATGAAATAAATCATGGATTTTAATTTTCCAAATTAAGTTTCCGGGTTGGATTTTTTCTTTCCCTTTTACGATGGTTCTGTAGCTCAGTTTATATTTTGATTTAAGCTTAATAAAATATTTGGCTTTGTGGGAAGTTAATTGAATTCATACACGAGTTCTTAATTTCATACTGATAACTTTAATTTTAGCTGTTTGAAAAGATTTGTTATGTATTGTATTCCAGTGTCCTTTTGTTTTTCCCCATAATATCAATGTGAACACGAATAGGTGGTTCAATATCTTACCAATCTCATTTATATTCTCACATTTTTAGTATTTTTTTATGATAATTAATTGATTTGAGTTATTTGACAGTGATTTTTCATTTCTCTTACCATATATATATATGTATGTATACACACACTACTGTTGGGCACATGCGATGCATGTGCTAGATCTAATCTAGAACTTATTCCCAAACTGTACATTATAACTGTCAATGAATAGAGAGGCTTTGTTTTGTTGAGTTGAGTTGTGGAAGAAAAAATCATAAACATCATGTATAATAAGATAAGAATGATTTAGTCATCAACATAAGAACAAGATAATAACTAACCTTATAATTAATGGCCAATGTAATAAATAACTCATAAATAAATACGATAAATAACAAGAGCTTAATAAATGAAGGGCAAATAGTAAATTAGTATGAAACCAAAGTAGGCATGTCAAACAAGTAGCTCAAGTAGACACGACGACCAACCTTCATATTTATTCTAGGGACTATATAAAAATGTACACATACATGATACATACACACACACACACACACATATATGAAATACTTGACCGTTCAGTTCTGTTTAATTTTTTCCTCACCCATTTGATTGCTAAGAAGACGCAGGAAAAGGAAAGATAATCTGAATCTCATAACAGGTTAGGGCTGAGATAGCTATTGTAAGGTTCTTTATGAATTTTGAGGGAAGGGGGACTTTATCCCTATTTTTAATTAGCCCTATTATCTCATTTGTTCCTGATTTGAATTTGTTTGAATACAATTTGTTGAGTTGCACTTGCTGTAGCAAGATTGCTCAGATTTGTCAATCACCGCTAGTATTATATGTTTCTAATTTTGTGTTACTGGTGGACTTTTTAATTGAATACAATTAATTAGTTTCTCTAGTTTTCGAGGGCGTTATAACCAATAGTTTATTTTTTGACCTGGCAAAATGTGGGCAATGAATTGGTTATTCATAGAAAAAATAGAGCAATTGATGGATTTCACTTTGCCTTGACAAAAATGTTTGTAAATGATTTCGGTCATCCTTATCCAATGAAAAGTTTTGGTTAAAATGATTGGAAATGTTTTCATAGAATGCCAGTACTGTAGGGGATTGATATATTTTAGAAAGCACAAAATCTCCTTCCTTCACCACTTCTTTGAATTTTGCCATTTTTCTTATTGTTTAATTCAGTGTCATTCTGTAGGCTAATGGCAGATGATAGCAAAAGTACCACTCTACTTTCTGCTGATAATCCTTTTGGGAAGCTTCCAGATCACCTACTAATAGAAATCTTCATTCGAGTTCCCATCTCAGAATGGGCATCAAATATCTTGCGTTAAGAAGCAGTGGGCTAATCTTTTTCTGGAAGAATGTTTGTGGCACGCTGCCCTTGTCAGTAGTTTTCCTTTGGCTGGCCAAACTAAAAGGTGGCCAGGGCCTATCCCTCGAGGGTTGAGCAAAAGGTAGATTTCGATTGACTCCCCCCCCCCCCCCCAAAGGCAACAATTTTAATATTCCTTTTTATTTTTAATTTGAAAAATTGCACACAGGTTACTCTGTTCTTCAGAGTCTTAAGACTGTTGTCCTCCTTGGACTCTTTTTCCCAATGCTTGCCTCCCAGAAACAATAGCCATTGTGACGCACATGCTTTAAAGACTTTTTCTATTAATTAAGGCAATCATAAGATACAGAGGCTTATTTTTGAAGTTTACTTTATGATCACATGGACACAATATTATATTGTTTCAAGAGTTGGGCAATGAAGAAGAATTTTTTGCCTTCGAAATGGACTCTAAGGAAGCAAAAGTAACCATATGTTTTATATGGTTGCATGAGTAAGCTATGATTGGTAACACAATGTATATATGAAAAAAAATGCATAGTTGAGATATAATGATTTTGTGAATCAATTTTGGCATGAAACAAGATAAAGGATTCTATTTCTCATGTTATACAGCTTTTATATTATTCTTGAGTATTATACAATCCATTTGTGCAGCCCAACCATGCAAAATTTACTTTTTTGTCCATATTTGATTCAGTTACATTTACATGTTATTTTTAAATATTAAGTAGCTTTGGTTAAACTAAGTGACACTCTAATATGATCACCTAATTTTTCAGGAGGTATGCCGCATTATACGTCAGTAAGCATATATTTTCACTAGATGGTGAAATGGATGAGATTGTGGGCCATACTTACTTGTTTCTAAAAGAGCAGCTTGAAATTTCAAACATGCCGCCTCCATCTGGGATACTTCATGGAACCATAATCGGTGTGGTCTCATTTTGCATTTTTATTTTATAATTTTATGAAGAAACAGTTATCCTTGATGACCTGAACACCCTTGTTATTCACAAAATGTAAGACTAGTTAATTTCCAATGACAGGGTTGATATTAATCCCTTTTCTTCTTGCATTAATTTTGGATGATTTGATTGGGGACATATTAGAAAGATCCTCGGTGTATGCTATTTGTTACTATCATATATTTAAATTATAAAAGTAG
This sequence comes from Nyssa sinensis, assembly GCA_008638375.1. Lineage (NCBI taxonomy): Eukaryota > Viridiplantae > Streptophyta > Magnoliopsida > Cornales > Nyssaceae > Nyssa > Nyssa sinensis. The sequence goes on along the minus strand of CM018035.1, from coordinate 602,003 downwards.
AGTTGAAATTATCACTAGGTTGGGATTGTGGAGAGATGCCTTTGGGATTAAATGGTTTCAAGAAACATAGAACAAGGAATGACTATACAAAGTGCAATTTTAAATAAATAGAGTTGGCTTTGACTCTGAGCCTTTACCTTCTGCAGTAGCAGTGTATACTCTCTGCTAATAAAAAGTTGTGGTGTAGTACTTTGTTGACCTGTAACTATGAAATTGAAGGATAAAAATTGATAATACAACATTAGGTGTGTTAACTTGATATACATGGTTGGGCCCATTCTTTAACAACTTAAAGGTATTAGAGCTCTGCTTATAAGAGGTCTTGGGTTCAAGTCTCTCCCACTGGTCGTTTGGTACAAAGTTTGCACTCACCCTGTTATGCCAGTGTTTACACTCCCTCCCTCCCTCCCTCCCTCTATGTTATGTTAGTGTACCATCTCCCTGCATACTCTTTACTCTCATGTTCAAGACAGTGTTGCATATGAGGGAGGGTGTTAGCTAACAGAGTGTACCATCTCCCGGCATACTCTCTACTCTCACATTCAAGACAGTATTGCACGTGAAGGAGGGTGTTAGCTTGATATATATTATTGGACCCATTCTTTAACAACTTAAAATTTGTTGTTAAAATTTTGGAGCAATTGGCGATCTAACAAGGTGGTTAGGAAAGATCATGTTTATATTGTAAGAGTGGCTCACAGGAGTATATTAGCTGGACAACTAGAAAGGAAAAAGGTAAAAATTAATGTATTCACTATAGGATAGAGGTGGCAACAAATTCGGACCACGACAAATAGGTTAAGATGATTTGATTATATGCAAATAAGGGCTTCTGTGAGGAGTAAAATGGCACAAGTTAGATGTTGTGAATTGGTCAGGGAAAGAAGGAAAAGGATGTGGGTTGATAAACAAGTTGAGAACAAGTGAATATCAGTCATTTCTGTACTGTTCATGCCTGCAATTCCTACTAGGGCCCGGGATGTTTTAGAATCTAGCATTAAAAGTTGCTTTCCTACACTTGTTCATGCTTAACCTCGATCATAGTTGTGCTTTCCTAGTATTTCTGCTTCCCAGCATGCACTTTGTGTCAAACAAACTTCTTGATGCAATGCCTTGCAGTAAAAAGGGATTAGGAAGGGCAAGTGCTTGGGAATCTTTGATTCCCCAAATTTACTAAGATTTATTTTTTTCCCCTTTTTACTGCTAAAGAAAAGTACGTTCATTCGTTCATTTTTCTGGGTGAATCTGAAACATCGTTAGAGTCATGCGTGTGCGAAAAGGCAAGGGGTGAGATCCTTGCAGTCACCTATTCAATTACTGGGAAGAAAATTACGCTCCACTTTTGCGTCTTCTGGAAAAAAAAAAAAAAGATGAATAATTCTTAATTCTGTCGCCCATTATGAGTTCTTGATAAGACATACTTCTCCGCATATGTATTCAGCCTCTAACGTACTTCCAGAACCTTTATTAGTTCAAATAATGAAGTCAGTTGCCTTTCAAAATTGAGGACAAGTATTTTGGAGAAGGTATCCTTGGACCCTGAGTTGGTGAATCTGGAATAGAAAAGATTATATTTTTGCAAGAGAAAAAGTGAGGTGGGAACGATTTTCTATCCAGGAATAGTTATTGCTGAGGGAAAACATCATTTTCTAGAAGAGTAAGCCTTCATACATCATCAAATGTTTTATTCACCATTTACGAAGTTATGCAAGAACTGTCTTTAAATTTGACCACCTGAGATAATGTTTGATCATTGTTACTCCTGAAGACTTCCATATGCTCTTTCACAACAAGTTGGGCATTCTATCGGTCAACAACCCATTAGGAAGATTTGTTACCATGTGCAGCTCTCACTTGTCAAACACATACTGAGCACACATTCTATTAAGTACGAAAAGTTTACAAATGGTACAACAATTGATTATTCATTACAATTGTTCAATCAAGAATCCTAAAGCAAATCTTCATATACATTTGAATGTTGGGGTTGCCAAGTTATGAAAAATATGATTTTGATGGAGAATAAGGATCCTGGGAAACAAGTTTGTGGAGTAACTTTTTGTTAGATGCGCGACCCAGTCCCCACCTAGAAGTATTGTTCACTTTGGTCTGCCAGCCTATTAGCGAGCATTGGCTTCTAGCCCAGTGGCGAACCCTCACGGATTTGTCCTTTTGGGCTAAAGGACCCACCTCGGCGCAAGCGCAATCCTGAATTTGTCCTTTTGGGCTAAAGGACTCACCTTGGCGCAAGCGCAATCCTGGCTTTGATATCATGTTAGATGCGCCGCCCTGCCCCCACCTAGATGTGTTGTCCGTTATGGTCTGCAAGCCCACTGGCGAGCCCTCATAGATTTATCCTTTTGGGCCTTAAGCCCGAAAGGCAGCTTCTCAATTAGAGGTGTTTTGCACCGTCTTTATAAGTTCATTATGAATATTGTCTGCAACCGATATGGGACACCAACACTTCTTAACCAACTTCTTTGCAGCTTTTTCACACAGACCAGTGATCTCAATGCATATTTGTTTAGGATAATGTCTGGTAATACATTCTTGCTGAATTATTATGTTTTGTTTGTAGTCCTATGATTGTACTTTTGCACTATTTAATTTATCTAAAATTCCAATTTTCCACAATATTGTTACTTTTTAAAATTTTGAGAATGATTTAAATGAAATTCATTCTATGCCTCTTTAATGATTATACTGAACGATCATACCTGATTTTAGTTTTCATTTATTGCTAGAGACACCATTGGCACCAAACAGCCAAAACCTCCACTGCTACCAGAAATGCTACAACCCTCCTCTTCGCTCCCCCTCTGCTTTCCCACCCCACTACAAAAAAAGAAGGAAAAAAAATCTTTTATTGCCATGACCACTCCTACTAGTACTACTGTAGTCCCAAATACTCCATTGTTTTTGTTGTATCTAATGCAATCATTATTTATGACAACCACCACCACTGTTTCCTCCGTTACCACTTTGTCACCCCACCGTTGTCACCACCATCGCTGACGCTGCTATAATCACAGTATATCTATCATCAATAACTATACCTTTATGCTTCGTATGGCATGAGAGATGAAAAATTAGAAGGAAAGAAAGGTAGGACTGATAGAAGAAGTATGTCTAGGGAAGGAAAGAGTCTTTCCCTCTTGTTGTTTGGTTGAGCATGAAGGGGAGGAGGAAGGAACGGGGTGCTTCATGATGTTACCATTGTGTAAAATTGGAGTGTTGTTTGAAGGGTAAAAATGCAAAAAGGGATTAGGAATTTCACTCCTTTCCACCCACTTTTGAAAGGAAATATGGTGGACTCGGTGGAAAAGCCCTCCCTTCCCATTCACTCCCCTTCTCTTGTTGTCCAACCAAACCATTAGAAACTTCATCCATCTTTATCCCCTTTCCTTCCTCCCATTCTTCCTTCCTACCAAACAAATCGTTAGTACGAGTTTCATAATCTCCCCTTGACCATCACTTCTATCGTCGCTGCCACCATGCCACCACCAATGAGTAGACCATTAGTATCACTGCAAAACCATACTTAATAAGTTATTCTCTGATCACTCTGGCACCACTAAACTTTTCGCGAGTTTGCACATCAATCATTTTATAAAAATTTTACTTTCCAAACATTTTCTAGACCATGTATCAGCAAGAGAATGTATTTGTAATAACTTGTGAAGCACAAATACTCTTTTTTGCCTCGCGTATTTGTGTCGGACACGGACACGTCCCGGACATGTGTCGGACATGCAAAAGATGAGTGTCTAATTTTCTGAATTTCAAACATGTCCCGGACACATTGGGGACACGGTTTGAACACGTTAGGGGGACATGTTTTTGGGGTTTTTAATTTTTTGGGGATTTTTTTTATTGATGTTTTACCTCTCTTTCTCCTCTCATTCTCCACTATTTTTTTTTACACACACACAAATATATATAGTAATTAACAAATTTATTTTGAAATTTGAATTATGCATGTTGATTATTAATGAAATTCTTAAATTTTTATTTAATGAATTTTTTATTTTGATATACTAATAATATTTACGTAATTTGTGTATTTTTATGCTAATTTTAATTGAATAATATTAAAATTTTATTATATAGTCAGATAAAAAATATATATATATATATATATTCAACGTGTCCTCAACATATCCGTGTCTTACTTTTTTGAAAAATGTCGTGTCCGCATGTCCATGTCCAATGTCCGTATCCGTGCTTCTTAGGTAATAACATTTACCAGGTAGTATTTTTGCAATTTATTTTCAAATTAGAGAACTTTGTTCTCGCATAATTAAAAGTCATTGTCCATCTTGGGATTTCACAGTCCTTACATATGCAACACCAGTTTGTCAATAATATTGTGCCAGAAAACCTTGAAATGATGTGTGATTGAGATTATTCACAAATGAAGTGCATACTGTCTGCTTCTGCTTCTGCTTTCCTCGCCTCTCTTTGCTAACTCATGCTTTAATGGTTGGAACTCAATTTCATGCCTTATTTTTACTCATGCTATATTCATTGTTATTTAATCTCTTACAGTTGTTTTTGCTACCAGCTTGACCACAACCTGAGTTTTTTTAGTCCATTTTTAACTGGGATCACTTTGCAGATCAGTTTATTTCCTGTGGCAAGTCACGAGACAGGGCCCATGAGCTCGCTTCACAAATCTGGTTGGCTGTTGTTGACAATTTGGAGGAAAATGATAAGACATTTCTTTTATTAAAACGTCTTGCATTAGAGGGGGATGTAAGCATAATTCTTAACATCATGTCTTTTTATTTATCTATTTATTTTACCTAGTGAAAATACTTTAAGATACTTCAGTTAATCTTAGATGATACATTTTTTTCCCTTTTTTTTAATGAGTGTTAATGTTAGATGATATATGTGATGCCTGTACTTTTTTTTTTTTTTGGGGGGGGGGGGGGGGGGGGTGGTTCTATTTTAGAGGGAGAGAGAGAGAGAGATGGGAACCCAAAATACTATCTGGTGGGCACTGGTGATGGGAACCCAAAATAATATCAGGTGCAGTGGTGGAGGCCACTACATCTGCTGCTTATTATGCATTTTATGAATATAATTTCTTTGATCGGTACATTTTGTGAATATAATGACGATCAGCTTCCTTATGTTTAGCACAAGACAGGTTACCTGATTTGGCCGTCGAAGCACTTACTATTTCATTCTGGATAATTATTATTATTATTTTTTTTTTGTGAAAATAGAAGTATAAGTAAAATGGCTGGGTTTATTTTTTTTGTTAAATCTGCTAACTTTTAGGGAAGAGTCAGGGCCTTCTTGTTGAGTAGTGTTTGTAACTAAGCATCCTACCGCCCGAGTGTTTTCCGCAGCATTAAAATTACACAGAAACCTGAATGAAACACTTGGAGAACATGGTGCTCCACAAAATTCATCTTTCCTTCTTTTGTGAATATAATTGACGATGATATATTTTTCTGATTTCCCTTTCTATTCTCTACATGTTTTTCTTCCTTGTCAAATGTTATTTTACATTTCATGTAATGTGTATCTTCTGCAGGTTTTTCTACCCTATCCATACACGAGATCATACAAAGTCCAGTGGAGGGTGTTTGAAAAGCTCTTCACAGATTTCCGCGACTGCTTCAATCATGTGGACTACTATGATGTATTGGCATGCGCCAAAAACAAATTTCAGCCGATACCATCTGCTTGGTTAGGTTACTAGCTTACCTCTCTGTTGGATGTGTGTGAATACACAAATAACTGTACATAAATACGAGTAACTTGTAACTCAGAGCTTGCTAAAAATTCTCTCAGTTTGGTAGGAGTGTATGAAAAGTTATGCAAATTTGTTAGTGAGACCTACATATTTTACTAATTTATCAAGCATTCATTAGTTTGGGGTCAATGGATACTAGCTCGGAGCGTATAACCATGGGTCAAAAAACTGTATGTTCGGGTAATGTTAATTATTGCATGCTTTGAAGAATGGAAGACTACCCAGGTCAGTCCTCTGTGTCAATGTGTGATGTACCCAATTAATTTTAGCTAGCTCAAGTACAATGCTTGTGGCTTTGGTGAATATAATAAATTTCTATAGGTAACAGTGTTGTATGGAGTATGTAGTACTAGATGCAGATGTATATGTTCTAACTAATATATTCATCATCTTATTCAACAATGTGGTAATTTTCAGTTGTAAACACAATAACTGAAAAAAAATTGTACTAATAATTATTTCATTGCAATTTATATCTTTTATATTTGCAAACCATGTTTGCAAGCATGGATGGAGCTACATAAAGAATTTGCCCCCCTCAGTTTTTTTTCATTTGAAATTTTTCATATATATTTTTTTAAAAATATACCCTTTAATTTATAATATTTTTTACTAGTTCTAAAATTTCTCATACTTTATCCTTATTTGAATTTCAATTTGACCTCTTAATGAAAATTTTATTGATTTTTTCTAATATTCTAAATTTTTTTATGGGTCTTTTTTTTATTAGATTTTTTTTTGTATCAAAAAAACTATTTACATATCCAAATATCATCAATTAATATTAAAATTTTATACTTTATTATTTTAAATTTATAATTAAACAATTAACAAAAATAAAAATAAAAATTGTCATCCTAAAGTAAAATCCTGACCCGTCCAAAGTGTTAGTGGTACAAAAGGAAAAGTGGGCCTACCTTGAGCTTGACAAAGTGTTGTGTTGGGTTCAACGTTGACTAAAAAGCCGGGAACCGAATCATATAAACGGTCGAAATCTCGTCATATCAGTGCTTTCTTCTTTTGCGTATCTTGATGCCTCTTTCTGTTAGCAGCTTCAATCAAATCCTTTTATATATTTTTTACTACGCCTTCATCTTCATGGGTCTTTTAGCTTACATTACATATGTTGGACTCGGTGAATCATATTTCATATTATGTGGTAGGGCTTATTTGGTGACTTGCGTCACTAAACAAAAGTGGGTGAACTAAAGTGACACGATAGTGTGCCCTGAGCTGGAGGAATGAGAATTCTTATGACTCAGAAACAATTTCAATTTAAAAAATTAATGTGACTCAGGTGAATGATTTTGACCAATCAAAAATTGTTATGTATGCAAACAATTATATATATATATATATATATATATATACATATTTTCTCTCAAAAAGCCAAACATATTATACACATGAAAACTCATGATTGGTCTATACCATTGGTCTTGAATTATGTAATAACTTTTTAATTTTAAGGAGCTCCTTTGAACTAAACTTCTCATTTTAAGGAGCTCCTTGTGTGCCCTGAGCAGTAGGAATGAGAAAAATAATGTGATTTCATCAATGATTTGGACCAATCATAAATTATTATATATGCAAAAATAATTTTTTGTTTACTCATCAAAACTCAATTATTCGCCCCTTTAGCCAAAAATCAATTTTGGAGTTCCAATCGGCTCTCTATCTTGCTCTTTAATTTTAAATTTAAATTATTAATAATAAAATTTGTAATAATTTTATATTCTAATAATCATATTACTCTCATCTGACCAATGTAAGATATGAATATTACATTAGAAAGATTGTTCAAGTGGTTAAAAAAATAAAATAGTCATGTATAAATTAACTAGTTATAATAATCTTTTTTAATTATTTTAGTTAAAATAGAAAGAAATTTTGAGAAGCATAGTGAGTTATATTCTTATGGGTGCAAAAGTTTATTCTTTCAAGTTTCACAGGAAAGGGCAAAAATCCATGATACATTCCGTAACGTACCCAAATTTACATTTATACTATCCAATTGATTGCTTCATAGGTTAGTTAACATCAACTGCGCAAGGTATTTGGGTCATTCTACTTTATACTAATTATTCTATTTTTTCTATTTCTTTTTTATTTTACTTCAAACCCGGTCTACTGTGTCGGGTCTTACAAGCGACATTTGTATTTTTAAATTAAAGCAAACATCAACTCTCTCTCTCTGTCTCTCTCTCTCTCTCCCTTCTTTTTGCACCTGGAATCGGAATTACAGAATTCATCGAGCTTCCAATAGAGTTGGGATTTCAACTTCTAGGGTTTGTCGTGTTTCGAAACATTCGGTGAGTTTCAAACGTTTGCTGTGTCATCTATGCTGTAAACTGTCCTCTAGGGTTCTAATTCTTATATATTTTTGTCTTTGCGTTGTTTCTTTTGAGGAGGGAGCTCTACAACTAACTGGGTTCAATTCTATTTCAATGAATATGGTTTGCAAGGTGTCTGTTTCAAGCTTTGTTTTAAGTGAGTTGGTGTGTTTATCTCAGAAATGTTGATACAGTTTGACTAAAGGTTATGGCTTTTGTGGCTTCTAATGATTTATTACAGATTTAAATTAGTCATGTAGCAGAGAACCAACAAAATTAGGGAAAAAAAACTGATTAAATGATGCCTTATCCCAAAGTGTTGTTTTACTGGATGATTGGCTGCCCTGAACGATAATTTGTGAACCTCGGGCACTTTTATGACAACAATGGAAAGTTTTAGCGCCTTACTTTAGAGAATAGAACATATTATTCAAATTTCAATCAATTTTGTGTGTTATTTATGATTAAATTTTGATTTTGTATGATCTATGAAGTATAAAGTACAGTTATCAGGATGGGGTTGTGTGAACAGTATCACCTTACCTCCTCAACTGTTATTAGTTTGGAATTTTGGATAGACATAACACAGTCACAGGCCACCAATTCGGCAATGACATGGCAAGGACAACGAAAATTCTAATAAAGTATGGACAACAAAAACTTGTGTGCTATATGCGATGTGCGTTCTCTTCGGTTGACTTTGTTTAATTTTTTCCTGACTACCATACTGATAAAAAAAAAATTGTTTCCGCACTACCATATTTATAGCTTTTTTTTTTTTTTTATCCTGTTGCGAGTCTTGCAACTTAGTTACCAGAAAACTACAATATCCTAGTGATTTTTGTTTTGGTGTGCGCGTGCCTTAAACATAAAACTTTTACTATTTCAGAATACTATATTTAGCAATTGGAAAATTTTCTTCGTAGTTCTTTCCTCGATTTTCGTTCTAAGAGAAAATTAATAGAAAAAGACCAACACAAATCAAGAGATTACTCAGCTTAACATAAATTGGTGTACTTAATTCAATACTTTTACATGTTCTTATTCTAATATAATAATTTTTTTTATAATATATGGAAATCTTGTATGCTTGAGTGGTATTAATTTTAATTACTCTTCTTTGGGGTGAAAAGAATACACTCCTACAGTTAGACCTACCCCATTATATTCCTCCTATGCCATCTACATAAGCTTTACCCCCTATTGTACCACATTTAGAATATGTACCGTATTGTGTTCCCATTCATGTTCTGCATACCATAATGATCGTGTTTCAGGTAACATTGGTCATCCAACTATTGTCTTTGATTTATTTACCAAAAAAATTAAATTAATTATTTACCAAAAGAAACTATTGTCTTTGATTTGGACTAAAATGCTCATGTTAATTTTGTTGGCAATTTTTTGATAAGTTGTTATATTCTCAACTCAACAAAGCTTTTTTTCTCAATTATTTGGGTCAGCTAAATAAACCATGTCTCGCCATTTTACTTTATTTAAGGCCATTCCCTTAGTTAAGTCACATGCTAATAAGCTATGACATTGATAGGCTCAATTCTCAAGGCCATATTTTATCACTTCTAGTCCTAGGAGTGTGACCTTTTTACCTTATTCTTTGGTGGGTGTTGCTATTCTCTATTATGTGTTTTCCCCCCTATACATAGCTGACTAATGACTTTAAGTTGATGAAGGGGCCTTGGATGATATGGCTCAGCAGCGTTGCAGAAGAAATGTGAAAATCATCATTGATAGAAAAAATTGACCATCATTCTTGGAGTAGGATGGCAACCGAGAGTCCTGTGAGAATGGTGGAAAGCAGTGGAGCTAAAAAGTGGCCCTCTTCCAAGGATGCTGCAACATTTGTATCACCATTGAATAATACAGGCAGCAGATGAGTTGGGATTGCTTTTGAAGAGGCATAGGTTTCATGGAGATCAGAGAAACTATGGTTCCGAATCGAAGTGGTAGTGCACCTCCTAGTATGGAGGGTTCATTTGCAGCTTTTGGGAACCTTATGGCTCAACAGAGCTCTAGTCTGAGTTCAAGCTTGGAAAGTTTAAACAGTGCTATTGAAAATTGTGAGTCTGAGGAACAACTACGCTCTGATCCAGCCTATTTTGCATACTACTACTCTAATGTTAACTTGAATCCAAGGCTTCCTCCACCTATTATCTCACGGGAGAATAGGCACCTGGTACGCTCTATCGGTGGTGGTTTCAGTAATAACTGGAGATTAACCTCTTTTGATGACAGTGGTAATGGATCCTTGCACTTGTCTACTCATAGTGAGGAGCCTGAGGATGACAAGTCACCCCGGCAAGCTTCGAATGATTGGGCCGAAAGTAGTAGCATGCTCACGTCTGGACAGAGTGCAGCTTCTATGACGGGACGCCATAAAAGTTTGGTTGATCTAATACAAGGTATAGAACTTAATCTAAGCTGTCTCCTCTTTTTTTATTTTATTTTTGTTGATGGGCATCTCAGTGGTCTACCTGCTAAAATGCATTTCCTCATTATAACCATTCTGCTTGACTATGCTTTAAAATGTTCCTAGATTAGACATGTTGTGATGATTTTAGCAAATTATTCAAATTTGTGAAATATAGTATTGTCCTATATTGTTCGAGGTGGAAAATAGACCACTACACTGTGTTTTCTTTCACTGCAACAAATGATATTGCAACAAATTGTATGTTTGTTAAATCTGAGGTTAAGTGGGTAATTTCATGGATTGGAATACTACTATGTTGATCTGTTTGGAAATGTACTTCCTATCTTGATAGAAGAGTAACCCCTTCTATCACTCCCACTCCCATCAATTAATGTGACTCTTTGGGGAATTTTTATGAATTTTAAGTCTTCTGCATTGTACATATAGACGAATCCTGATGTGTAATACTGGTAGGACTTTTACATGATGCAAATGACATTTAAATCTTAATTAAGGCTTAGTATTCAGTTTGTCTTTATGACACTTTAAGAATCTTTTTTTTTTCTGTTTCTTTTTTACTAAGAGTCAAAGAATCATGTTAACAGTCTAGATCAACATTTATGGTTTTGGTGTTGAGCTATAACCGCTTAAAGAAATGAGAGTCTCCTATAAAAAGAAATATATGTCTTGGTAAAGACACTATTATATCCAACATGGAGGGTCTGGATTTCAATAGCCTTCATTTTATATTTCAAGTGTTCTAGAGTTTTTGACCTGATAAAAAAAAAGTGTTTCTAGAGTTTTTGTTTAATTGAGAAAACCCAACAACTAAAAGGGTTATTATACTGGGTTGGTACTATTAATCCGGCTGCTGGGAGATGTGGACTGGGTATAGACCTGATCTCCAGCTTTAGTTTATTTATGTTTTCCATATATAGATCTCATGGAGATTAAGAACCATATAAAAATTATTAGATTTTTGTTGTTCAACTATATCAGTGTGGAAGATACATTCTACACCTATCAGAAGAAAAAAATGTGAAAGATCTATATTTTGATGATTCATTTGTTGAAGTATTTGTGGCTTCTTGCATATTGATATGTAAAAGTTGGTCAGGTAGCTAATATCACAGTCAGCATATTAGTCTTTATCAATCTGCATTTCTTCGCTGTTATCTTCTCTGTCATTTGCAACTTCTTTTATGATGTTTACATATGCATAGTATTGCTACTAGATTGTATCTTGTGCTTTGAGTAGTCCCCCCCACCCAAATAAAAAAAATTATATAATATATATGTAACTGAAAGGTAAAGGAAAGATTATATTTCAGTTGTTGATTTTGTTTAATTTTTAAATAATGTTTTGAATTTAAACTGTGGGCAGATTTCTTTTAAACATTTCTGTTATTTTTGCTAATATTGTGGTCTGTCTTTGTCATGCATAATTTCCATGTTGTATTTTTTGGGGAATTCCTGATTGCAGAGTAAACAATTTCCTGTGTAAGTCTAATTTAGAACCTTTGACACGACATGTATGCCATTACCATACTTGCGGCTAATAATTAGTGGCGAAGTCCGTCATCAGTCCACAGAATCCCGACCCCCCTTTGTTTTGCCTAATGCTCATTATTTGGTACATTTTCCTGGTGAGTTTGTAGGAAGACTTCCCCCGCACTCCATCTCCTGTGTATAATCAGTCTCGTTCCTCAAGCCATGCAACAACAGAGGAACCAGTTGATCGTGATGTTCAAGCCATTTCATTGGATGATCTTTCTATTGACATTTCAAAATTACCGGAATCAAAATCAGGCTCTGTTGATATTTGTGTGGATACGCATACTCAAGGTGCAAATGTTTGTGAGTTAACATCTAATGATGATCCTTCAGTTACCTCTTTTCCCAAAGAATCATATCCTGATGCAATGGGGAGCTCAACACCCCCTCAAAAAGTTGAAGTAATTGATAAGGATACTGGTTTGGGGGATGGTGTGTTAATTAGTGGTGCCACTGGATTCGGATTCTTCTAGAATGGGATCACCAAGTATTTCTGGCGATCCTGTTAGCAGAGGATAATAGAAATAAACAAGAAAACCAATCTTATGAGAAGAATGTGCATCAGCAGCATCTTTATTCCCAACAAGGCATTACTTATCCAGTTCGTGGAGTTCAGGCTCAATTGATTTCTCAAAAAGTGAGTTACTCACACAGTGGCATGGAAAAAGTTTCCCATGGCCACCCCAGTGTTTCTTCAGGTGAGTTTCAACCAGTACTGCATCCTCCTGGACTTACACCTCCTTTATATGCAACAGCAGCAGCCTATATGACTTCGGGAAACCCATTTTATCCTACTTTACATCCATCTGGCTTATATGCTCCAACATATCCTATGGGTGGATATGCCCTGGGTTCAGCATTCCTTCCTCCATTTTTTACTGGATATCCTTCTCCTACTACTATTCCTATGCATTTTGATGCCACTTCTGGTCAAAGCTTTAGTGGTCGGACTGCGAGTGGTTCAACAGGGGGAGAGCATTTCACATGTAGCTGATTTGCAGCATCTAAACAAGTTTTATGGACACCATGGGTTAATGGTGCAGCCTTCCTTTGTGGATCCTCTTCACATGCAATACTTTCAGCATCCCATTGAGGATGCCGGTGCTTCAGGGCAGTATGGTCGGGTGGGATCAACAGGTGTAACTGTGGGCCAAATTAATCCTTTTGTTTTGCAAAAAGAGTCAACCACTGCTGCTTATATGGCTGATCAGAAATTTCAACCTTTATCAAATGTAAGTCCGAGCATTCCAAGTCCAAGAGAAGGGGTATTCATTGGCAGTAGTTACTATAGAAGTCCCCCAAGCATGGGTGTCATGGCACAGTTTCCAGCGTCACCTCTGGGTAGTCCAATATTGCCTGGATCTCCAGTGGCAGGGGCGAATCCTTCTGGAAGAAGAAATGAAATGAAATTTCATCAAGGATCTATTAGAAATGTTGGAGTATATTCTGGATTGCAAGGTCAAAGAGGAGCTGACAACTATAATGACCCTACGAAGAATTCTTTTCTTGAAGAACTGAAAAGCAGCAGTGCTAGGAAAATAGAACTCTCTGACATTGCAGGCCATATTGTTGAATTCAGGTAATTCTCTACTGAGCTTTTGTCCTTTTCATTTCTATAATTCGATCGCTATGTCTGTGTCTATCCTATTATATTAATGCAGAACACCTCAAGGTCTCAGACTCTCAGGCATGGTCTCAACATTTCAAAATCATTCTCACTCATTCAAATTTAAAATAACAAACAAACAAGCACTCAGTTAAAAGATCAAAATGTAACTTCATATAAAGGTGGATACGAGTAATTAACCTCTCGTCCCTTTTTTCTCTTCTCATCATTTTTCTCTTTCTGCTCCTCTCCCTTTCTCCCTCTCACCATTCTCTCTTTTTCTATGTGGGGTATGACCAATCAAATTGCATGCTGCCCCTTCTAGTTTCCACTATGGAAAAATAATTTCTCATACATTTTTAACCTCAGTGTTGATCAACATGGGAGTCGGTTTATTCAGCAGAAGTTGGAAAATTGTAGTGTTGAAGGACAAGGCATCTGTTTTCAAAGAAGTTCTTCCACATGCTTCAAGATTAATGACAGATGTTTTTGGGAATTATGTTATTCAAAAGGTATGTTTTGGCATTTGTATGCATTCAGTTTTATATTTGTCTTGGTCATTTATTATTTTTGCAAGACTATTGAACTCCTCCAAGTGGGTTAATGTAAGTTATTAGTCTGGATTTTATGGTTACAGTTTTTTGAACAGCGGGTGTCGTGAGCAGAGGAAGGAACTTGCTGATCAACTTTCAGGACAGATGTTAAATTTAAGTTTGCAAATGTATGGTTGCCGAGTGATTCAGAAGGTATATTGTTTGACTATATTTAATCATAGGATTTAATTGGTGTTTTTATAAGTGAAGTGTCATTATAAATTTTTCTCTTCTTAAATATCTCACGCATGCTTGGCTGTTAATCTGTTTACCCTAGTTCTAGTGGCGGACCTAGACTATGAAGTTAGGGGGGGCAAATATATAAAAGTCAAAATTTAAAAGGGGTTTTATAGAAATATAAAGAAAATTTGGGGGCAACTTCTAAGTTTTTCAAAAATACTATAAAAACTAAGGGTAAAAAAATCTAATTTTCAAAACTCCCCCCCCCCCCCCCCCCAACACTTGGTGTAGGTCCGCCATTGCAAGCTAGTTCAATCTTTGAGTTTTCTTTAATAATTTTAATGGCAGGATTTGTGTCAAATTTTAATATCAAATTTGTCCATATTTATTTGCATACAACTCATTTTTAATGAAACATTCAATGAATGCAAAATGATATGTTATGCATTGTCTGAGAAAAATGCTAATTACTTTTATATAAATAATAATAATATTCTCTATTAGCAATTAGAGGGCCATACTTATTACTTATTAGAGGGCCTACTTAATTTTTTATGCATGGATCGTAATCATTTCCCCTTGTTAAACCTTCTAAAAGCTTAAACTTTTAGAGAGGATGTAACTATAATATTATATCCTCTAACACGCCCCCTCACATGTGGCTAGATTGAGCCACAACACGTGCACAATTCATATTATCAAGTTGACCGTGAGGTTTAGACACAAGACCTTTTACCTGCTCTAATACCATGTTAAATCACCAACTTATCTAAAAGCTTAAGTTCTTAGAGATGGTGTAACTTTAATATTATATCTTCTAACACCCCTCAATATTATTTGATGGATACTTGTAAAAAAAATTGATGGACATGGTTTCATTTCTTCTTTTTAATGTTTTTTTCTCTCTTTTCTATGGAATGATATCACTTGAGAGTGTGGAGTAGGAGCATCGTTGCATGTAAGGATTTGTGATACATTTATGTTTATGTTTTTGGAAAATCTGACCATGATTGGTATTTGAATAGTAGTTATCAGTTCAAATACCATATATATAATCATGTATTCTATCATTCAACTTGTTAGTCGTATTGTCTATAAATTCTGATCCTTGCTGGATGCTCATCTTAGGCCCTCGAAGTTATCGAACTTGACCAGAAAACACAACTTGTGAGTGAGCTTGATGGGCATGTTACAAGATGTGTACGAGATCAAAATGGAAATCATGTGATACAAAAGTGCATTGAATGTGTCCCTAAAGAGAAACTTGGATTTATTATCTCTGCTTTTCAAGGTCAAGTTGCTACACTCTCTACTCATCCCTATGGTTGTCGTGTTATTCAGGTGATACTAGTGCAGTTCATTAGTTGTGAAATCACCTTTCATATGTTGTCTCTTTGTTCTATTTAACCTTGTCTTTTCTCTTGTTTTGTCGTAGAGGGTTTTGGAGCATTGTTCAGATGAGTTGCAAAGTCAATGCATAGTGGATGAGATCTTGGACTCTGCTTATGTTCTTGCTCAAGACCAGTACGGCAACTATGTAACTCAGGTTTGTCTTTTGTTGCTTTGCATATCCGAAATACCTCTTTGTTACTGATGGCAGTTGCATAATTAACTTCGGATTTGTATTTTGGGAAATTCAATTAGCATCTCTTGGAACATTGCACTTTAGCTTCTCAATCTCAAATGTGGTGCTAACTTTCCCTAATGTTGCTAGCTAGTTTCAATGGCAGCAGCATCTCACCTTATTTGGAAGTTATTAATTCATCTGAATATTTTTTTAATGTTTTTATTTATCTTATTTTTATTACGAGAAGGAAGTGTGGTCCTTTTTTTTGATTGACGGCATATTTATTAATTTTTATTCCTTTCTCTTCTCTGAATATGTTTGTGTATCTATGCATGCATGGCTGCTAAATGCACAACTCTAATGCAGTTCCTGGATACCTTTTGTTTCTTCAACTCAACAAAGTCTTTTTATTTTTTATTTTTTTTATTTTATGTTCACCTTATGTTTCCTATAAGCGGGGATGATTTTGTTGTAAAGTCATACTACATCCTTTTGTTGGGGGAGAGGGGTTGTCATTTTCCTTAGAAGGCTATTAGGAGATCAAAAGCCCCAATAAAAGTAGCATTTTTTTGCCTGGACTGCAATTTGAGGAATAGTTGTTACTTTGGAATCTAAGGAGAAGAGATCAAATTCTGGCCAATCGTTGTTGCCTTTTCGAGTTCCTGGAGGTCAGTTCACTCGGTTTATTTGGTATTTTATGGGTAATGCCCCGTTCAACATCGGACACTCTTTCTTCTTGGAGGGGAAGCTCTCCTTCTAAGAGAATTAGGAAGGCGTGGCATATGACCCTTCTTTGTATTTGGTGGAGCATTTAAAGGGAGAGAAATAATAGAGTTTTTGAAGGAGTAGAAGCTCCTTTGTATGTTGTAAAGGCGTCGGTTTTGAGATCTCTCTTTTTTTGGTTATTGGGAGGTCAATCCATGGCTTTAGATAGTTTGTCCTTTTTGCATTCTATGTGTATTGATCCTTAGTTTGTATATGCTCTTTGTACTTGGGTGCACCCCTTTTGTGCTTGCTAATGAAAATTTACTTATCAAAAAATGTTTCCTATATTACACGACGAATGCAAAAAACTGAGAATGACTGCGCTGCTTGCAGCATATTTTGGAGAAGGGAAAGCCACGTGAAAGAAGCCAAATCATCAGGTAAATTGACCGGGAAAATCATACAGATGAGTCAGCATAAATATGCATCAAATGTAGTTGAGAAGTGTTTGGAGCATGGTGATACTGCGGAACAAGAACTATTGATCGAGGAGATTCTTGGCCAATCTGAGGAAAATGATAATTTATTGGTAAGTAGAATCTAAAGTTGTTACTGAAGTCAAGAGTATTAATTATCATTGTGATACCCAGAAATTTATTTATTTTAAGAAACAATAGGGCTTATGTTCTTATGTTCTTATGTAGGGTTGTGGAGTTACTATCACAAACCTTCACATCCTTCACCATAGGAACAACCCTCATCTTTAACATTCCATCACCAACTCTACTGTTCATTGCTGATTTGCTTTTTTATAAAATAAAAAAAAACCTCTATTCTCCAAAAATCCACCATCATCAAAATCACTGCTAATGCTCATCGCCATTCAAACATTGCAACATCATCACATCAATCTTCATCGCAGAGCTTCTTCATCATCGTCAATCTTGGGAATCATACCACATCGCAGAGCTTCATGCCTAGCCATCACCAGAGCGTCACCTATCATTGTTGATCATCTTTGTCATCCAACCAGTCTCCAATCTGCAGTCATCTCAACCATAGAGCATTGTCGTCTTTGCCACCGATCCGGTCATTGTTGCTGCAAAAAGTTGAAATCCTAGGTTGAAAAAGAGGACTTCCTTAATCTAAAAAAAGTAAGTTCTCAAAAAAATCTTTTTGAGTTTCCAGAGGGGAGATTCCACCCCGTAAAAAATGCTCCTATTTCTCTCCCACCATAAGCACCAAACAAGACATAGCAGGACCATCCTCAAGCTATTTTCAGCTCCTTCCTAATTGTCCCACATCTCCATGACAAAAGGACCTCTTTGAAGGATCCCTCAAGTTGGTCAGAAATCCATCTAAAGCCTTCTCCATTAGTTTGTAACCTTCTCATGATCCCCAATAATTTTTCTGTTATCTGTACTAATCTATGCACTTGATCTTCAATCTCTTCAACCAAAGGTTTTGCCCCATATTGGGCATACTTTGCTGTTTCTCTTACTGTACTGTGTTCATGGAGATCTTTCTCCTTCTTTCTGTAGGCTTTACTAGGACAAATGGTGTTTTAACAAGTTTGATAAATAACAAACTTGATGGGAAATTAATATAACCTCACAAGAGATGAGAACATGCAATAGAATGGGTAGAAAGAACCTTCTGTTAGGGTAACTGTTCTTTGAGAAGAATATTGCATACTGCTATCATACGTATTGTTTTGTATTAGTATTATTTGATGGCAGGTTTAGATGTCTATATAGAAGAATGTTGCACTCCTATGCATCTTCTTCTCCTATGTCCTATAACTTGGGACCTATCAAATGCTTTGCTTGCTCCGTATGGTGTTTGTTGGGTCATACCAGGTTCAATTTTGGAGTTCTTCAGTTGTTGGCAAGGGAGGTTGTAGCAACAAAAGAGTGCGGCCCTTATTGTCTATGGTGCCATTATGTGTCGTGTGGTCCATTTGGAGGGAGAGAAATGGGAGGATCTTTGAAGGACAAGAGCATACTGTTGTTTCTTTGAAGCAGTTGTTGCTCCGGATATATATATATATATATATATATATATATATATATATTGAAGCTGAGGATCCTTTTGTATTGATCTCAACCTTTTTTAAATTTTTTTAGAAAATATGGGTATAGGGGGGCACTTGCTTTGTTTTTTATATATGTCGCTTGTTCTTTAATTATGCCCTCTATGGCGCTCTTGGATGAAATTATACTTATTAAAAAAAATCATGTGCAGATACTTCCATACATATATGCATATAAACATGGTAGTATTTGTGATGAGGAAAAAAATATTTTATTGATCTCTTTATTTCAAAAATATTTTACCAAAAAATTTGTATACAAAATCATATAGATACATTAAAAAACATAGAGAGGTGTTCATATAATTAAGAAAGGAATTACTAAATGATCATTTTACATGTAAAAGGTGACGCGTTGCTGTCATAGTAAATTTTGTGTTAAGTGGATTATAAAATTCCCAATATTTCTATACAGCAGAAATATATATATTTTTTAAGGTATCATGTCACACTTCTTAAAATAGTATGGGATATGTAGCATATATCAAGTGTTGGTTAAACATTTATAATACCTAAACCGTTGTGGACTGCAGATTCTGAGTTCAAGGGGACAAACGACTGTAGATTAGTTAGTTCAAGCTGGTATCAGGCATCTAAGACCATTATGTTCACCTAATCATATTTCTCATTATATCACATATTTTCATTTTCCAGGCTTGTGATATAGTATTATTGACATTTATGGTTTCTGATATCATGAATATCAAAGAGTTCCACATGTGAATCTTTGTAGTTTTCATGATTTCAGGGAATTATTGAATACAATATATTGCAATTTGAAGCTTGTATTTGTTCATACTGATGCATATAATTTGTCTGGCTTATTTATTCCAGACAATGATGAAGGACCAGTTTGCAAATTATGTGGTCCAGAAGATTCTGGAAATAAGCAACAATAGGCAACAGGAAGCCTTGCTCAATCGTATTAAGGTTCATCTTCATGCTTTGAAGAAATACACTTACGGAAAACACATTGTTGCTCGATTCGAACAATTATCTTCTGAAGGTACACAGATTGTCTATCGCAGTGTTTATTTTCAGGTGTTTGCATATTTTTCACTTTTTATCAGTATTGTTTTGAAATATCAGTTTGCTTTGCATAAAAGGCACTATTTTGGTAGCTTCTCCACTGGTTTGCTTTTGAAGCAAAAAAAGGTCAGAAAAATGAGACAAAATAAGCAGAAAGAAAGTTCTTTTGTTAACAAAGAAAAATGCATAACAATATTACTGTTGTTTTCCCCCCTTTTTCCAATGTGAAGGCAAACAATACCTGGATAGCAAAAATTTCTTCTGGCAGATGTTCTATAAAAATTCACCTTTCAATTTTAACGGTATTTGCTAATAACACAATACGGCTGACGCACTTTCTCCACTTAACACATGTTGCTTTAATTCTATGAGTAACATTATATCCAATTTCACCTTCTCGGTGGATAAGTGAACTTATATAACGAAATTAGGTGTAAAATCATTGTTATGCAGGAAGCCAAGCTTCGGAACCAGAGACTGCTTAGAAAGGAACAATATTTGGGATTGCCAAACCTTTGTTTCTGAAAATGGAAGAAGATGACGTAGGCAACCCCATACCATTCTTTCCAAAAATTTGCACAGCATGGTGGTTACTGTTAGTTTCCAGTTTGATGTTGCAAAGTTGGTAAATAATTGTATATTTCAAACTGTATGTATGTATAGAAATAATGAATGTGTAGTATTGGAAACAGATCATGGTTGCTTGTTAATTTAGTTTATTTTAAAAAGGGCTTGCTTCTGAGAATTTGACATTGTCTGATGTGCATGCTAAATTAGTTCAAAAGACTGAATTACTGAAATTGGATAAAAGAGATGTTAGGAGTTGGTGTATGTTTGTTATGCAAAATGTAAGGTTTCAAATCCCAAGTTTTTGCTCTGGATGCCAACCTATCATATCCAGCAGACTTTGTATGCTCGTTAAACACTTGAGAGCAGAGTTTTATTTCCTTCATTTTCCTGGTAACCATAATAAACTGTGCATGTTCTAAATTTAATATGAGAATTTTTGATGTGAGAAATTAAACTAGTTCTTTGATTCTTTGTGGTAAGGAAAAATTACTTTCGAGCTTGGATCATGCATGGTTGATTCATTTTCAAGTTTTTTACTCTTTTTATTTATTTATTTTTTCCCCTTGTAGTCTCAAACTTAGTTGTTTGTTGAATACATATATATATATATATATATACACATACATATATATATATATTATTTTAAATGTGTTTTTCGAAAAAAAAAAGTCTTTTATTTATTGTTTATTATTTACCAGGTTAAGACACATGGCTTTATTTCAAAGACTTTTATTCGAAGTGATAAAGATGTTACTAAGATGTCACATTATTATTATTTTTTTATACAACAATAGAATTAAATTTAATCCCAAATCAATTGAGTACAATGTTGTTGAATAGAATTTAAGTCTTAAAATAAAATAAAATTAAATATTTAATACTTTGAAAGTTGAGTGAGAAGTATAAATTTATCAAAGATAGTGTTAATTTAAGCTCAAATTTATATAAAAGTAAGTGTATTTTAAGCGTCAGATAATTTAAAAAATAAATTTTCATTGGCCCTAATTATGTTTTTTTTTTATAGTTTTTAAACAGTGTAATAATTAATAATTAAAAACAAATCTTACTTCATTTAAGTTTGGAACTTGTATTAAGCATCAAACTTCCTGTTTTTTAATTAATTATTACTTTATAATAATAATAAAAAATTAATTAAAAATGTTTGGCATTTGACTTTTCAAAGTATAACTTCGATCGGCGTGGATTGGGCGTACTAGAAAGAAATAGAGAAAGAGAGAGAATGAAGAAAGAATAACTAAGATGAGGGACAGCAACTCTAGGAGAGAAGTCGGGAAGCCGTTCATAGTGATGATATGTGGAACCCTTGTATACTACCACTGCGCCTACCGAGATTCTAGCCTTCTTTCTCTCGTCTCCGATGTCTTCATCGTCCTTCTCTGCTCCCTTGCCATTCTGGGCTTGCTCTTCCGCCAGATGAACATTTCGTAACTCTCTCTCTCTCTCTCTCTCTCTCTCTCTCTCTCTCTCTCTCTCTCTATATATATATATATATATACACACACACACACACACATATAGATATTTGTGCGCCCAGTTAGTTTTTTATCCTCAGATTTTACAATTTTAAGAATTTGAAAGTTAGCTTCTTGGGTAATTTCTCTTGTTTTCCCAGTTTTCATGATCAGGGTGCTGGGGGGAGGAAGAAAGTCTTACGTGTCTTATGAATTTGCTGCTTTTATTTTATAGAAATGAAGATATTTAAACCAAATACGTATAGTACGGTCAGTTTTGATTGAATGGAGGCTTAATTTTCTCAGATTCCAGATGACACAAAAAAATACACCTTTTTTCAGCAACTAGAGAGCTAGGGTTTGTGCCGAAACAGGCTGTGCCACCGTGGTCCAGTGGCATTACCTGCTCATTCTCAGAGGGCTGACCAAGGTTTAAGGCCCCAGAAGGGCAAGTGAAGCGGGAATGGGGATTTAGAGAGAGAGAGAGCTAGGGTTTGCAGTTTTTTTCTGGTTAATGTCCAAGGGTTTAGGCCTTTGTGGAACAATTGTGATAGAACTTGAGTTTTTGATCTATATCAGAATAACAAAATGGGTATTTCATTTTATTATTATTGATTTTCGCATAGTCTAGATGCTGTCCAGTGTTGACATTAAAATATGATAATTCTTTAACCTTTACATGTTTTTTTCCCTACGAACAAAGATATTGTAGAACAGTAGTACAAGTGCTGAAATGGCATCTAAAGGGAGGGGTAGTGATCAGGGTTTCGTTTCTCTATAATGGTACACATGCACATGCTTATATGTACTTATGTATGTATTTATTTATGTATAAGTGTGTGGCTACATTCTTAATAAACTTTCTTGCAAAACATACTTTTTTTTATTTTTTTTTATCGTGATGCATGTTATTTTTTACAGGGTGCCTGTGGATCCCCTTGAATGGCAGATCTCTCAAGATGCTGCTAACAGTTTTTTTGCTTGCTTGGCTAATACCATAGGCGCAGCTGAGTCTGTTTTAAGGGTTGCGGCAACTGGGCATGACAAGAGGTTGTTTCTTAAGGTAGTACTTCACTTGAGCAGGACTACTTTAATTTACTTTCAAGATAATTCTTCTGCATAATCACAAGGAATGAGAGTGAGTCATCTTATTTCTTTAATTATTTTTATTCTTTTAGGAAGACATTTTATGACCTCTAGTAACATGATTATTGTCTCGTCTTAAATTGGTACTCAAGTTCTGGGAATTGAAAATTAGAAGTCAGAACTATCTTGAAGTGGCCCCAATCCAGTGGAGAAACTTGGGTTCATTCTAATGCTCTGTTGTTTTTACTTTAAACTGCGAGCCATTACTTCTAATGCATCTTTTCTATTACCATATGCTACATGTTGCTTTTTTGTTCTTTTTCTATGCCTGGCATGTCCCTGTCTTACTTGTTTTCCAAGCTTGTCAAGTTATGTCATTTGAGTTGAGTATGTATGTGTTTGTGCATAAGGATGTAATGGAGAAATTTGAATTCCACTTAATGCTCTTTTGGTTTACTTTGAGACACTTACATGGCACACCATTGCTTCTAATGCAACTTTTCTATTATCATATGCGTTTTGTTTTACTTTAAGACACTTACATGGCACACCATTGCTTCTAATGCAACTTTTCTATTGTCATATGCCTTTTGTTGCTTTTTTTACTCTTTATTACTCTGCTTGGCCTTTCCCTCACCTACTTGTATGCTTGTTTCACATGAAGGTGATCCATCCTCGTCAGAAGAAAATTAATTTAGAAATTGAAGCGACGTAGGAAATCCTTCTCATAGTATTAGGAGACTGTTGGTGGACATTATGAGGAACTAGCATGGGAGATATATAGAACCCCAGTGCGTATGTTAATGACAATTGCTACGTGTCCATCTTTGCAAAAGGTTTTCTTCCTTTTCTTTCAATGCATTCTTTTTTGTTGTGGCCTTTTTTTTTTTTTCTTTTTTGGGGGGGGGGGGGGGGGGTGTGTGTTAGTACTTTGTTCCAATCTAGTTTGTCAGGTAGTCCTCTTTTCTATCATCTTAATTAAAAAAAACCAGAGGTGAATTTGTTCTGCTAGTTTTGAGCTTTAGGAGCTGTGCTGTCAGTGGAGTAGGAAGTGAGCAACCCCAACTCCAGGGGTCTCTGGGAGCTAGTTGGATGAAAAAGGATTGTCAATGAGCACAAGAGTGAATGGATATGTGGCTTTGTCCCCAATCTTCTGATTCAGTCCACACATAACACAAGAAGAGTTTAAGATGGTGCAACATCAAATCCTATTACGTTACTTCAAATGGAATCTTAGCCCGGCTTGGATATGTGCCTATGTCCCCAATCTTCTGATCTGGACCACATAGTGACAGTTTATCTGTTTTCAAGTAAACTGAGAAATATATGTTACTGATAGAAAGTCCTCAAACTTTTGGCCCTTTAACTGACAAAGTAAGAAACAGCAGTAAATTGGTGCTGTTTTGAAGAACCAGATATGGCTCTGCTGCTAAAATCTTGTTGTATTGACTTTTTTTAAATGTTGTTGTGAACCACCTCACTGTAGAAAGCAATGAAGAACTTGACCAGAATATTTTATATTTGTCTTCCTTGACAGGTTGTGGTCAGTCTTTACATGCTATCAGCTTTGGGAAGATTGGTCTCAGGTGCTAGCCTTGCTTATGCTGGTATGTGGCCATTTACATCTTCTCTTCTGTTTCTGCTATTGTTGCTTTCAATTTTTGGTTAAAGCATTGTGGCCATTGAATTGTTTGCATTCAGACTGGTGCATCATGTCCTATAAACAGGTCTATATTTTTGTCTCTTTTTTATTTCTTCATGTGCGAGAAACTCCTATATCTAGGATTCGTCATTTGCATTTTTGATTTTACAATTCTCAAAGCAAACATGGAACTAGGGTTGCAAGGAGATGGTCTTAGCGCTCTTCATTGTCACTAATTGACAGTCTCAGCTTGTTCTGTATTCAAAATTGTCAAAATTGCAAACTTATTCAAATTTTCTGTTGAAAGTGTATAAAATCTTTCTTATGTAGGATGGGGTCCTGAGTAGCACAGACACTTCTACGGAGTATCTGTGTCCATGTGCAGGAAATTCACATTTTCTTGGACACTTCTAGAACCATAGTTATCAGAACTGGACCTCCGGCCGGTTTGGTATTTTGTTTGGATTGTTTTTGCCATAGAACTGGATCAAACGGGTGTGAACCGTACTAAACCGGCCGATTTTCGCATGAGCCGAATGAACCACAACTGATTGAACCAGATAAAGCCACCCCTGGTGTTGCATTTATTGCACGTGTTGGGGAATACTAGAGCAGCTGATGGTTCATTTTTCATGATGAAGCATTTATTGCCTTATGCACACAACAGTTCAGCATTTCATTGCTCTCAAGAGCATTAAATGTTGTTGCCATGTTGCAATATTCAATGGTTGAGATTTCATTGCTCTCAAATGCTTTATATGTTACTATATTAAAAAAAAAAAAAAAAAAAAGAGAGATGGTTTGAAGACTTGAAATCATAACCTTTAGTTGATAAGTCTCTTTCTTATCAATTGGTCAATGCCTTATTTTGTTAATTTTTATACCAAATTTAATATATATTTAAGAAAAGCAATTACTAGCTAATACAATATATTTTAAAATATATTAATTATAAAGCAGGTTGAACCAGTGAACCATGAACCGACATCTTCACCGGTTCATTGTTTGGTTCGGTTATGATAATTGTGTTTAGAACCATGTTTGACACTTCATGTATGTGTCCATAAATAGTTTCTAACTTTTTTTCCCTCAAAAGAAAATTTGATACTCTACACTTGGCGGCTACTAGTCATGCATGCAAAGGACACTTTTTAATATAGAAAATAGATTAATTTTAAAGGTAATATATATATATATATATAAAATAAGAGGGTAGCAACAATAGAATAAATTATATAATTATGCATGTGATATTTTTCAAGCTTCATCTTCTCCATTATACAATTGAAAATTTCAGAATGTTTGAAAAATAATGAAAGTTTTTTTTTTTTTGATAAATAAGGAGTATATAAAAAAACCCAAGCGGGGCAAAAGGGCAAAAACCCCAAGAAGAATTACAACGGCCTTAAAGACCCTAAAAAGTCAATAAAGGAAGAAAGGTTTACAGGAAGAGCCTCTTTGGCCCAAAAAAATAATGAACACAAAAAGGCGTCTTTAAGATAGGGAGTAGGCAGCTCCCGGTCTTCAAAGACACGATTGTTTCTTTTTTTTCAAAGGCACCACAACAGGCAGACGGGGGCTAATCTCTAAATTCTCTTAGTTTCTTTTGGAAGAATGCACCATTCCCAAGCTAACAAAAGGGCTTTGACGGTCGCTGTCATGACCCATGTGAATCCAAACATGGAAAGAACAAAGTTCTAGCAACTCCAGGGAACATGACAGTGCATGAGAGCATGATCCACTCTCTTTTCGTCATTCTTACAAAAATAACATCTACTAGCCATTAGGAAACCTCTCTTCATCATGTTTTCCGCGGTTAAAATGGCTTTCCAAGAAGCTTCCCAAGCGAAGAAAGAGACTTTAGGGGGGGTTTTTGAATGCCAAATGAGCTTCCAAGGGAAGGGATTGCTTTCAGAAGCGAAGAAACTCTTGTAGAAAGAGCTCACAAAAAAGGAAGACTTATCCGGAAGCCATATTCTCTGATCTTCTCTTCCTTCCACTACCCGAAAATTGTTGATGTGACTAAGAAAGGAACCCACCTCTTCAAGTTCTCAATCAAATAAATCTCTTCTAAAGAAGGAGACCAAACAAGCGAATTCCCTGTGCTTACCACATACTCTCTAACCCATGCTGACTTGTTGGTAGCTAAGCTGTGTAGTCTGAGGAACTTCATCTTCAGAGGCATAACCCCACTCCACACGTCATCCCAAAATTTCACCCAATCACCCTTACTTATGACAAACTTACATTTATCCTTAAAAGGTCTCCACTCTCTTCTGATGTAGCCCCATAGCCCACAACCCATCGGCCCCTCAGCGCTGCCCGAGCACCAACCCCCACTATCACACCCATACTTAGACACAATGATTTCTTTCCAAAGATCCTTGTCGCTGTCACCAAACTTGCATAACCATTTACCTAAAAGAGTTGTATTGAAGATTCTCAAATCCTTCACCCCTAAGCCCCCTAGAGACTGAGGCTTCTTTATTTATTCCACGCCACAAGATGAATTTTTCTGCAATCTTCCTTGTGGCCTCAAAGAAAGTCCCTTTGGATCTTCTCCAATCTTCTGCTCCCTATTTTTGGAATCGGGAAGAAGGACATGAAATAGGTGGGGAGATTGGCCAGAGAGCTTTTAATAAGAGTTAGCCTGCCTCCTTTAGAGAGAAGCTGGCCTTTCCAGCTTGAAAGCTTGCTTTGAAACCTCTCAACCACCGGATCCCACACCCCAATGGAACGCGCTCTAGCTCCCAACGGAAGAACTAAGTAAGATGAGGGAAAGCATCCCACTTTACAGCCCAAAGTGCTGGCTAGAAGATCCAGCCCCTGAATCGCCTCAACCGGATAAATGCAGCTCTTAGCCAGATTGATCCTTAGACCTGACACAGCTTCGAAACACATAAGAATGCATCGAATAAAGCGAAGCTGGCGCAATGTGGGGTCACAAAAGATAATGGTATCATCAGCAAATAAAATGTGGGAAATGACAGTGCTTTCACCCCTTCTTGCCCCTGCTTGAAAACCTTTGATAAGACCAACCTCCTCAGCCCGGCTCATGAAGCAGCTCAAAGCCTCCGTAACAATCACAAAGAGAAAGGGGGAAAGGGAATTCCCTTGTCTCAATCCTCTAGACGAACAGGAAGAAGCCTGCGGGGGATCCGTTGACGAGAACTGAGAAAGAAACGGTGGAAATGCACATCTGGATCCACTTCCTCCACTTGTACCCAAAACCCGTCTTAGCCAACATCCCCAGTTTTCTTTATGTAATATATGTATACAAAAATATATTTTCATATATTGTCATGTTCTTGCCATCCCTATCCTACTTATTTTAGGGTTTCCCATTTCAGTATATTCATGTTTTGATTTGTTGGTACCCCATGTTCATGTTTGTGCCAGGTTGGTGGGATTAGTGGGTGTGCACTAATCAAGCATCCATAGACATTTTTTAATATAGAAAATGGTTGTAAATTGTAAAATAAAAATACACATGCATATGTAAAAGGAGAGTAGCAAATTAGCAATGGTGGTATAAATGATATAATTACGTATATAATATTTGTTGAACTGAGCTTTGTCTTGTACATTATACAATTATTAATACAAAATTTTAGAAAATTAATCAACATTATATACTTGTCTACTTTTTTTCTTTTGATACATAAACTCCTATTTGTCCCAATTAGAACTTGAACCCTCCACCTCCTCGTTGAGAGGTGGAGATGCAACTTGAGTTAATGCTTGGTGGTTATACAAAAATATATACTCATATATTGTCGTGTTCTCGTTGTCTCTATCCTACTCTTTCAAGATTTGTTATACCATTGTAACCATGTCATGATGTCCTGGTGTTCTTTATCCACGTCTATGCCACCTTGGTAAGGTAGGCTGGTTTGCAGTTCATATTCATTATATTTTTCTTAATCCTACATACTTTCACCCTACAAACTTGACAGTAGTCATAGTAGACGTTCAATATACTTGAGGTTTATCCAAGCTGTATGGAATTGGTTAGATGAATCTCGTTTCACGATAAAAGTTCAGCATTTGTTCAGTTTGTTACTTATCTTGGAGTGTTCTTGATGAAACAGGATTGTGCTTATTTTGTCTATACATGTTTGCGGAGAGCTCACAATTGATCAGTGCATGTTTGTCATGGTTCTTATGGAGAAGAGAATGCACAAATGGAGTGCCAGATAACATGTAGTTACACACTGTCGATTGGCATATATTGCAAATTATATCATCTTCGACTCTGGCTGCTTGTATAGTTCAGCTCCTCCTTGTTTCTTCACGAAGATGCAATATTTCATTGAATAAATTGAGATATAAAACGAACATTAGCTTATGCATTACTGCCTCCATTGCTTGAATCTGTGTCGATCCATGCATCCTTGTTGAACATTTAAAGAACCACTCAGTTTCTGCAGAGAAGCATTACATGACATGATTTTGTGACTATTAAGGAATTTGAGAAGTGAGCTGCTACATAAACCAGTACCCCCTTGTGTCCTTGAGTAGGTTAAATTTCTGTTAAAAACCTCTGTATTGTATTCTGTTGTAAACCTATTTCTAGTAGTGGTGGTCATTGTCTGTTCCTACTAATCCCCCCCAACCTCTCCCGAGTCATTTATATTCATTGTTTGAATGAACAATAGGCCATTGGAGTGTTCATAATCCACTATTTGAATAAACGATAGGCCAATGTTTATCGCGACTTAACTGTGGTCAAGGTTGTTTCCAGGTCAAATTTGTTTTTTCACTTATTTCAAAAAATAAATAAACAAAGCATCAAATACTACACAGCATTAGATTTTTTTGCTCAGAAATCCCAATGGCAACATCAACCAAAAAGCATTACTAGTGGGGTTGAAAATAGCAAAGCTAGGCTGAGTTTGCACAATAAGCATTCTCAACCAAACTATCAAACATCAATAAAACTCCTATCATTTCAAATACACTCCCTTGAAAATGTCGTGGGTAACAGGATAAGCTTATCCCCCCACTCGCGTACTTGCACAGATTAAAGTGGATATAAATACAGAGGCATATCTTACATGTGACCCACGCCTTTACATTTCCACCCGTGTCTTACATGTGACATTCACATGAGTTTGCAAAATAAGTTGCTACATTGCGTGATCTCAGATCAAAGAGTAAAGTAAATATCAACTAAGTTAGAGCTTGATAATAAAGACCGAAGAGTTAATTGATTAGAAACTTGGGTCCCAGAAAGACTTTTAATATGCTGTGTTAAGAAACAAGCCCCCCCCCCCCCCCCCCCCCCCTCCCCTTTTTTCTTTGTTAAGAAAATCTGTTGGTACAAATCAAATGAGACACCAACATTGAAATTCATCTTATAATTAGCACCAAAGAAAGCATATGTTCTCGAACAAAGGCTGAATCATGGTAACCAAGATTTTGCAATGACTGTTATAGGTGGCGTCTCTCAAGGAGCAATATATCTTTCCAAGCTTCATAAAACATCCAGGTGATGCCGGAGGAGGGCATGACTTTTAAACAGCTTGCTCCCCAACCCCTATAGAGCCCCATCAAACCCTCCTCCCTAATGATTTCTGAAAGAGCTGCTGCCATGTGCGGTGGGCACCTACCTTGCAGGGTTCCCACCATCAGCCGTTTTCTGGCCACCTCCAACGGAAAACTAATTGTGCTAGCTGTAAAACCTGGTCATGCAAAAAGTAAAATCCACTTAGTAAAAGGCAGGATTTTAATCAAATCTACTACAGATTTTAAGATTTGTGCTAATTAACATCCACCATATGAATCTCCCCCCCCCCCCCCCCCCCCTTTTCCAAAAAAAAAAAAAACCTTCCTTTTTCCCCTTCCTCTCTATTTTCAGACTAGTATTCAGAAAGAATTCGTAAGATTTTAAAACTTAGTTGCTAGAGCCAATATAGCGCATTAATGGAAGAGAGAGAGATTTTGAAACTCAGCTTTTAAAAAAATAAATAACGGGGAACCACATATCTTGTGAATATGAAGTGAAGGAGCTTCTTATAATCTAATCAAAGCAAACCCACAGAATTTTCATCCTTCATACAAACCAACAGAATCAAAGGGCAAACTTTATACCTGAGAAAGCTCCAAATAGAAGCAGCTCTGCTTGGTTTAAAGACTTCTTCTTCTTTGCTACGCAGTAAGAATTCTTCATTGTCTCATACATGAAATAGAAACACGTGCTGTATGGGAGCATGCCAATCAATGTAGGTGAAATTCCAGCATAGAAAGCTCCCAAGCCACCAGCCTTGTAAATCTTGCTAACTGCAATGCTTATAGTAGGGTAAACCTCAGGACTTATAGTCAACCGGTCCTGTAAGAAATTAGCAAGAAAACATTTGGCTTTCAGTGCAGAAATAACATGCACTAATAGCTAGAAACTCTAATGTTACCTGACATTGTGAAGATAATCTAACTATAGAACCATACAGGAGATACAAGTTATGATCATGAGACAAGTGCACATATAAACTATATTCCAAATTTCTAAGACAAACAATGTAAATAGTAAATTAAAAAAAAAAATAAGAGAGTAAATAAAAGTAGGAGATAGTAACAAATTAACAAAAGAATAAGACTTCCAAAAACACAAAATAAGGTTTTGACAAGATCCTAACAAATATTTATTTTTCCTCTAATAGTTCACAAAGCCAATACCTTTAAGACTTCAAGTGGGTGGCATGCAAGTGTACTTACGACTCCAGCAGCTGCACCAGCCACAGCAACTGGAGAAAGCCAGGAGAGAGAAAAGTTCAGACTGAAATGACCAATTTGAACCTTCGGACATTCAGCCTGATCCCATTTCTCCTGCGCTGATGCCATTTCTCGCTTGACACATTCAAATGTTCCAAGCTCAATTGCCTGCGTAGGGATAATACGGAGCATGTTGACTGTGTTACCAGCCCATAGCCCCTGCCAACCTTGCTGCTCAATTACCTGGAGAAAACTATCCGCAATATTTTTGGATCCAACACCAACCACCATTCTTGTCCTGCATATTTTAGATATTTTTTAATAAGGTATCATGTCGGACTGCAATATTATGTGTCAGTGCAATACAATATATCTAACATACAGTGGGTAATGAAAACCTCAGTGCAATATAACATATCTAACATATAGTGGCCAAAGTCCACCTTCATTAAACTGAGCAGGGCACAAGCACAATGTAACTCCACTTTTCCCTTTTGGATAAGTAAAGAGAAAATATATATAAAAAAGCCCGAGAAAGGCGAACCCATAATTACAAGGGAAAGGGTAAACAATTATAGTCTTAGAGACCCCAAAAAATCAACTGAAGTGTCTACATACAAAGTCTTTGACCCAAAAATGAAGTATAAGCAAAACTATCTCTGAAACAAAAAGCACTTCATCCCCATCAAAAGCTCTCCTATTGCACTACCTCCATATACACCAAATTAAGTAAATGGGTGCCATTCTCCAAACAAGCCACTGCTCCTTCCTCATTTGACTTCCTCTCCAACTAAGAAGCACATCTCGAAGCGTACAAGGCATCCCCCAATGGAACCCAAACAAAGAGAAGAGCATGTGCCATCTCTCTTTTGAACTCTCTTCCAAGGCTACACAGAGCCACACGAGTTCCGATCTGTTCACCCAAATCCTTCTAACCACCCCCACTCCTCTTTCGATAATCTATAAATAATCAATCCCCGCCTTGATCTCCTTGTCAACAATCTCGTATGATTTTGCTCCGATGCACGTGATCGTCATAATCCTTGTTCTTTTAACTTTAACTGCCCCTTTTTTCCCTCGTCACTGATATTAACTTGGGGAGGCAGTAAGTAGTAGCTTCAAATTGGTGGTGAATTCCTTGAATGATGATTTCAAAGTAAAGAACAAGGGCTAGATTTTACCCTGCAGGAAATTAGTGTTCAAAAGTAGAACTCTTTGCTTTCTGCATGCCAGGTAAGTTTGCTTCCTTTACAGGTTCCTCGAGTGAAGTCATGAGGTGATGATCAAGGTTTTGTAAAGTAAATGAAGTACTTTTCGATGCCAATTAGGTTCCGAAGTTCCATGTGGTTTCACCATCTAATTATACTTCCACCTCTGACTAAAATCAGTATCTTTTTTCTATCCTTTCTTCATTTTATTATTATTTCATTTGTCAGCTCTTACAAGTTTTGAATATCTATATCAGACCATTACTGTTCCAAAAGGTAATGCTTTACACAACATCTATTGAAATTGCGTGCTCCCAAATTTTACCATTGCTTAAAAGAAATGACCAATGTGCCTCAAGTATAGGAATTGAAGTTTAATGGAATCAGATGCCTAAAACACCTTCTTTATTTCATATCCATAAACACGATGGTTCAGTCTAGGAGACTAATTCACAATACACAAAAAAAAAGTGTAAGCCCTTCTAAATGTAAATATTTCTTACATCATGTATTCTAGAAACTTGTTTATTTTCTAAGATAATTATAAGCAAGTATTATATATTGCATATAAATGCATATACTGTACATCACATGTGCACATTTGCTTAACAAGCATTGAGAAATCCATGAATCAACAAAACCAAAACTCAACGAGTCAACAATACCACCTTAATACCATCTAACATACATTTTATGTTGAATGAGAACTTAATACTCTAGGCTTATGCACTAAATCTTCCATATTGCATAATGATCATAAAGGACATGAATTAATACACCTGCTTTGATATTAAACCATAAGCAAATGTAAAGGCAATGTTAATTTCTAATGCAAATTATTTTGCTTATATTTTTATTTATCTTTTTCATGTTACTTTTTTTAGAATGGGGGTCGTGAAAATAACTAAATAAAAAAAAAAAACAGAGCCAACCTGATGGTTTCAAGAGGAGCAAGAACAGCTTTGGTCATGGCCCCTGCCAAAGCACCACTTAGAAACTCGCCAACTTCTCTGTTCCTCAGAAAATCCTGAATCAAATTAAAGCACTTCTCTAATTTTCTCAACCAAATTGCACTTGCCTCTTTGTTTTGGCATTTAAAAGAAATCCATACTAAATACTAAAACAAATATACTCTTTTAATTCCATATATGCATGTAATCAAATAATAATGAACCCATAGAAGTTACTTATCAAATAATAATAATAAAGTATCTATCAGAGCCTACCACACACACCTTAGAGCAAAAAAGAAAATGGGATAAGATCGTTCAGAAGGAAGGTGGCTGTGAGAAAGAAAATAATCAATTAATTTCTGGATAATTTTTAATAATGAATTCAGCTTTCAGTACATTAAACAATTTATAAACTCAACCAAAAAATATATCTTAATGTCCATCAACTATAAAAGTAAAATACAACTGATACGAAGTTCATTACTGACATCATGTTCCATTATACAAAAAATTATAAAATAAAATACCCCAAAATCGATGTAGAATTCATCACTGAGATGTGAACATAAAACCTAAAATTAAAATAAAAAAGGCTAGTTCAAGGCACAAGACTGTCGTCAGTCAGGGTCAAATGTACACACCCTTACCCCGCAAGCGTTTCCGAGACTTGAACCTTCCCCCATCACTGAGATCTGGACATATAGACCCAAATTGCTGCAGTATGTGCGTGTGTGAGAAAAAATAAAATAAAAAAGAGAGAGGGACTAACTGATAATAAAGCCCACGAATTAAACCTTTAAAATCCCGAACCCTGTGCTTGACCACTAAGAAATGAGGAGATAAAAGAATAAATCAAAACAACTTCTGGGTAAAACGAAAAGCATAGACCCTTAGTTTTCTGTTGCCTCCTGCGTTTTCTCGGCAACCAAACAAACACATACAGGAAACGATTGTAAGCATTAAAACATATATAAAAAAAAAAAAACTCATCGTTTACTTAGAGAGAGATTTTCTTAATTTTTTCCCAAATATATGATAAAAAAATATTAAAGAAAAAAAAACTCACTTTCATGACTTGTCCGAGGTCAGGAACTTGGAATCGAAGCTCGAAAGCGTTGTCCTTTTCGACCTCAAGCTCCTTTGGAATCATCATCACTCCGTAGGTCTCCGAGAACACAATAGCTCTTCTTCTGAGATTCCGATTCCATAGCCATTACTCAAAATGAACACTTAAATATAACAAAACTTGGTATTCGTGCAAATTTTTCGTATGTATGTACATGCGAAGATTTTCGTTCAGGCGTTCCCCTATGTGAATATATATATATATATATATAGTAAGAGAGGCAGACAGGTAGTTTTAGAGAGAGAGATTGACATGCCTTGGTAGGAGATTTTTTGATCATCTGAAGGACGCCCGTCGAGAGATATTTTTCTTTGAAGGGCCGGGAGTTTTGTTTGAACTTCGAGGCATTCTTTGTGTGCGCGTTGTTTGCTGCTTTTTAGGGTTTCTTTTGTTTACCTTTTTTCTTTCAAGTTGTAAAATATTGGCGCTTTTCGAATTTCGGGTCTGGGGCCGACCACACTTGTATTAATGATCCCCTAGTCCAACTTTAGGATGTGTTTTCCAAGTCGTCCATGTTGTATATTAGAATGTTTAATTAATTAATTTATTGTAATTCATATACATAAAATTGTAAGGGAAAGACGTGGCAGGTGTAATAAAAGGCAAGTCCTTTTCAATTTCTTTTATTTTTTTCCTTACGAATATATGATAATATTAGAATATTGCACCCCAACTTAGCACAATATCAATTATGAGTTAATTTGAATTTACTCCAACGGCGATTAACAGAGTTGCCATATTGATTTACCCCTGGACAGTTTTATCAAAGTATATAAAAGATTTGAGATTTTCCTCTTAAATCCTGTTTATATATAAAATTGAAAAAGTTAAATGAAAGCTAGATAATGGAAACCCAAAAAAGAAAGGTAATAAAGCGACATGGAAGGAACAGCCAAAAAAAAAAAACAACAAAAAATCAAGGGGATGGGTGGGGCTCTCAATCAGGAAAGTCAACCAAAAACCACGTTAAGCACCTTTTCTTTTCCCCTCCTTTCCTTTTCATTTTTCCTTTTTCCTTTTGGCGGGGTGGATATTTCCATCGCGATTAAGGGGGACCATTTTGTTGTGTACCCAACAAAAAATGGGCGCAGAGAATGGGGGGCTTAAATTCCTGGAACCCGTAAGCATCACCAGAAAAAGTTGAAATTGCCACTTGTTTGAGTCCACTCCAAGTCTATATTTGGATGATGCATACACCCCAATGCATATTTGGCTACTTTCAATTTCCCTCCCATTTTCAATTCCCAACATAAAATGCTTAAAAAATGTGACTTTATTTCCCCCCCAAAAATCTAGGGGCAACACAATTTTGTCAAAGTACAAAAATTTTAAAAAATTTCATAATTTCTCTCATTTTTCATTTCAATCCAAATTTTCCTCCCTAAGATTTTTTTGCCTTCTCTAACCTTTTTTCCCTGATCTTGCCCTTGATGCAATGCCTTTATATATGCCAACCATTATTTGGGATGGATGCATTAAAAGTGGTGATATTTACATTCTAAGTGTTATATAAAAAATAAATGAAATTATTCAATTCAATGGACCAACCAAACCGATGGAGGCTACGCAGCTAAGGTGGAGGTAAGAATTAATTTTCAATTTTGTACAATTCCTATTTGGCACAACTGATACCATTGAATAATTGATTCTAAATGTTTGAATATATATGTTTCATATTGATTATTGGGTGTTTTGTCATTTTTTCCTTTTATTATTTATTAGATAGTCCCGACCATTGTTTGACCACATGTTATATAATTAATTTTAAAAATTAATAACTAAACAAAGATTATAAATTGAATTCAAATAAATAATTATAAAAATTCAAATACCTTATATAGGTATTAAATAAATACTAATATAAAAGAATAATTTAACAAATGTATTGAATAAGAAATGTATTATACTAAAATAAATAATTATATAATTTTAAATGTTAATTACCTTATTAGCTAGTAATTTTGTAATAAATGCGAACAATAGTAGCATTTTGTTAATACACGTGCACCACTCGCGATCACAAATGAAGTTTGCAAGTGTTTGTTTGAGCTCCATCTTTACAACTGTGGGTTTTGGCCTTTTTTTTTTCTATGTGCTTTTGTATTGTTGTCGGCTTGTCAAATATGTCCACCCGATAAAATGTCAATTTGGACCGATCCAGTACTGTGATTTAGCTTATTAATCGACATATTTTTCGGTATTTAACTACTCCATTAATTTAGTAGATATTCATGTTTTATTTTATGTTTAAAATAATTTAAGGATGGGAGTTCTCTTTCTCTCCTACAATGGTCAATCCATGTATTACTTACATTCTCATGTTATTTGTCATGTTAGTGGTTTTCATATATTTATAAATGAGGAAAAAAAAACACATTAATAGTTTATACTCTAGCAACACTTTCAATATATGGGATGATGTAGTAAAGTTAACTATTTTATAATTATTATTTAATAAGTTAATAATTAATACATTTTTAAGAAATGATTTCGTTCTATAATAAATAATTATTATTTTTAATAATATTAGTTATTAGAGATATAAAAGAGTTATACTTCTACCTATATATATATATATTCCATTTTATGATATGTATTGGTAATTATATTTGTAATTTTTACTTTAATTAGAATATAAAGCATTATAAGTGGTAAAAATTATGACATGAGTAAGTATATGAAATATAACTTCTATAGATGAAAAATATATTATGAATTTTTTTTTTTTTTTTGGGTCTTAAGTTAAACTTTATATGTATTTTTTTTTTATGAAATATTGTTGAAAAGTTTCGTATGAAATATTTTTTGATGTCAAAATTCATATACATGTTTGAAAAAATTATTAGCAAAAGTAAAATAAAGTTAATAATTAATAAATATTATATCTCACATATCTATTAATCATAAGAGAATTTACTATATACAATATATTATTCTATATTTATATATAATATATAGCATATTAAAATCATAGATAATACATTCCATAGTAAAACACACAATACTTTTCCTCACTTTCCCTCGTTTCATTAATACCCATTCTAAGACTATAGAAAATCTATTTGTTGTATGCACAAAATAATTATGCACATTATATTTAAAATTGAAAAATGGCACTATATATATTGAATTTTAGAGGAGACCTATCAATTTGTTATTTTTTTTGTAATATTTAAAATCAATCATTAATTTATTACCTAGGAGCATGAGTTCACCTACCACCAAAACAATCTTTCGGGCTTATGAAATAGTTATTAAACGTGGTATATAATTTTTACTTTAAGAAAAAGAAAAAAACAAGAAAAATAAATATTTTTTAAAGTTTTAGAAGTACTTTTAATATTATAAAAGAGTGGTTTAATTTATAGATAAAATTAATTAGGAAGCAATTTACAAATTAATTTTTAGGATAAATTACACTAATTTTTATTGAGATTTATGACAATTACACTGACATTTATTGAAAATTTTAAAATTACATTAATTTTTTTTATTTTATCTAATAATATAATGACATTTTATTTAGTCAATTTTTTTATACAAAGTGATAAAAGTGTCCGTTTTTTTTTTTTTCAAGTTTTAAAACTTTGACCAATTTTTTTATTTTTTAAATACACGTCGATAAAAATTTTAAATTTGTTTTTATATAAAATTAAAATAAATTATTGACTTTAAATGTATTTTTTATATAAAATAATAATAAAAATTTTAAAAAATTGATTAAAATTAAAAAAATATAAAATTAAATAATAATAAAAATAATTTTATCATTTTGAAATAATATTTTAATTAGAGAAAATTATATGTAAATTGTTTCATAAAATAAAAAAATTAATATAATTATAAAAAATTTAAAATATGTCAATATAATTTTTCATAATTTTTTGGATGTATGGGTGTGGCTACAACTGTATGATTTTCTGTCCCAATTCTGACACGCGGGTAGCATTGTTAGATTTAGAGGACGTGGCCATCATTTTTTATTAATATTTAATATTTTTCCCCTTTATTGGTCGACAATTTGGCTCTGCCCTCCCTCATCGCACTCGCACCCTTCTCGCGCGCAGTTGCTTCTCTGTCGGCCTCGTTTGATTTCTCACACCGTGAACTCCACCTGTTATTCCTATAAACCCTAATTTTCGACTCAAGTTTAATGCATAGTACGACACAGTGAAAGCTCCGAGACTTCAAAACAAAAAAAGATGGCGAAGAATGTCGTTACGAGGAGAGAACTCTTGGACCGATGGAGAGGAATTGAAGAAGAAGACGATGACGACAATGCTTCTTCCGATCATTCGAGACAGAGTCGTATCCGCCAGCTTAAAGAAGATTGGTTCGTTATCTCATCGTGTTTTTGAACATCTTTATGTCTGTTCGATTCTTTATTTATTAGTTGAATCTCCGGTGTTGAAGTGTCTTTTATGACCAATTTTCTTTCGCATTATTAGTCTCAAAGTTGAACCTTTATTTGATGAGAAGTACGGATTCGTTTCCATTTCTCCAATGCATCAAGTGTCTATGGGCAAAATTGTTCCTTTCTGCTGCTTTTACACCCATTTTTGCTACAACAGCAAAGATGGGTGGCAAGACATTTTTTCTTTAATCTGGGGAAAAAATTAAAAGAGATTTGAGAAAAGATGTATATTCTAATTACTTCAACCTCATATACAATGCATTCCTAACTAAAGAAGGAAATAAAATAAAGGAAATAAAGAGAGAATAATAGATGGTCAACATGATCTAAAAAAGAATAAATTTCATAATTTCAACACTCCCCCTCAAGCTGAGGCGAAGATATTGACAAGAGATGACTGTAGTAACGACGGACCCACTGCCTTGGTGACTATATCGGCCGTCTAATTAGATGAGGGAACAAAGCTAGGGGTAATAATACCCGAACAAACTTTTTCCCTAATGAAGTGAATATCGACTTCTATTTGTTTTGTTCTCTCATGAAGTACTGAGTCTGAAGATAACATAATAGCGGACTTATTATCACAAAACAAAGAAGATGAGTCTGACATGGGAAGCCCAGCTCAATCAGAAGAGAACGAAGCCATAGAAACTCATAAGTGCCCTGGGCCATATCACGGTACTCGGCCTCGGCAAAAGATCGAGAAACCACCACTTGCTTCTTACTTTTTCAGGATATAAGATGATCACCACGAAAAGTACATATACCAGAAGTAGAGCGCCTATCATTTTTAGAACCTGCGTAGTCAGCATTTATAAAACAGGAGAGATCCGATTGTGCTCTTGTCGTATAAAAAAGGCCAAGACCAGGACAGGTCTTAAGGTACCGGAGAATATGATAAACTGCGTTCATATGAGAGGTACGTGATGAGTGCATGAACTGACTCACAACACTAACAACAAATGTGAGATCTAGTCCTGTGCTCGTCAAGTAGATAAGACGACTCACAAGATTTTGATAAACGGATGGGTCTGATAATAACTCTCCTGATTCTGCTGACAACTTATGATTTGGATCCATAGGAGTAGAAGCAGGCCTACACCCAAGCATACCCGTATCCTGAAGGAGATCAAGAGCGTACTTCCGCTGAGATAGACATATACCAAGGCGAGACCGAGCAACCTCAATGCCAAGAAAGTACCGCAGAGGACCCAAGTCCTTAATATCAAAAGATGTCCTGAGATCACGCTTTACTTTAACAATACCAGGTAAATCATCTCCAGTAATAATAATATCATCTACATAAACGGAGATGATAATACACCGCTCATCTGAATGTCGTCGAATAAAACATATATGATCTGAATGGCACCTAACAAAGCCCATATCTAGAACAACATCACTGAAGCGGCTAAACCATGCTCGAGAAGATTGCTTAAGACCATAGAGGGATTTGCGGAGATAATAGACTTCCTAGAATACTCCCCCTGAGACTGAAAAGCCGGTGGCGGATTCATGTAGATAACCTCTGTAAGGTCACCATTGAGGAAGACATTCTTTACATCCAACTGATGAAGAGGCCAAGAATAGGAAGCAACAAGGGAGACAAGAAGACGGACTGTAGTCAACTTAGCCATAGGAGCAAAGATAGCACCAAAATCCTTACCTAGAACCTGAGTAAAGCCTTTTGCAATAAGGCGAGCATTATACTCTCGATAGTGCCATCCACCAAGTACTTCACACTGAAAACCTACTTACAGCCAACTGTTCTCTCACCAGCAGGCAAGTCAACAAACTCCCACGTCTGATTTTGAATAAGAGCTTCCATTTCTACTTGCATAGTGGCCACTCGCTTAGGATTTTGAAGAGCCTCAGAGACTGACCGAGGAATGAATACTGAATCAACCTTACCAAGAAAAGACTGATAGGAATTTGAAAGACTCTGATAAGAGATAAACTTGGCAATAGGATGATCAGTACTACTAGGAAAACCGAAACGGGAGAGGGGACGACGATCACGGGGAGGTGTGATATCAGAAGCTAAGGGAAGAGATGAAGTATCTGAGTCCAGAGAAGAGTCTAGCGGAGGAACATGAGAGCACGGACGGCGAGGAACAGGAGAGCGCGGACAGCGTGGAACATAAGGGAAGGGATCAGTAGTTGTTACCGGAGGAGGGAACCTACTAGGAAGTGAAGAAGAGGACACTGGAGGAGGCTCAGAATGGGAGCTGGACGAGGAAGTAAGGGATTTTCCTCCGGAGGAATCTCCACACTAGGTCCCGACAAAGAAGGAGTACCTGAAAAGAAAGGAACAATTTCCAAGAAAGTAACATCCAATAAGTGATAGATATGACCAGTAACTGGATCATAACAACGATACCCCTTAGACATGCTAGAAGACCCTAAGAAGATACACTGGATGGCCTTATCATCAAGTTTAGTGTGGGCAAGGTTCAAAATATCGTTTCGATGTATAGTTTCGGTCTGTCCAGAAACGGAAACGTTTCGGAAAC
This sequence comes from Nyssa sinensis, assembly GCA_008638375.1. Taxonomy (NCBI): domain Eukaryota; kingdom Viridiplantae; phylum Streptophyta; class Magnoliopsida; order Cornales; family Nyssaceae; genus Nyssa; species Nyssa sinensis. The sequence goes on along the minus strand of CM018035.1, from coordinate 560,448 downwards.
ATTTCGGAAACATAATGGAAACGGAGAAAAAAATTAGAAACATGTGGAAACATAACTTAAAATTTATTTATTTATACAAATAAACCTATTTATTGAATATTTGTGCATGTTTAAGGTATATGCATTATATTCATGATAAATGACACTAATTCATGATTAATGACATAATAGATATATACTATATAATATTCACACGAATTAGATAATTTGACACAAGTTACATATAAAATAAAAAGTAAAACAAATAGCGATTTAAACCTATTATATTAGTAACTTAGTATTAAAATAGTTATTTTTCTACATTTTATTTTTCCTCCTACTTTTCTATTATTTTATGAAAAATAATAGAAATATCTTCTTGTAATTTTGAGTCTTAATACTTGAAAAATAAATGGATATTATTTTTGACTAACTTCTAGAATTATTGTTGATACAAAAAAAATGTTTCCTCTGATTCGGTATGTTTCCACTAGTTTCGGTATGTTTCCACGGAAACAATTTTGTTTCTATGGAAACATGTGAATTTCGATATTCCACTAGTGTTTCGTTTCGGTTCCCTAAGAAACGGAAACGTTTCGGCCGTTTCGATGGAAAAGAAACGAAATTTTGATCCTTGAGTGTGGGAAGGGCTACGGTTTTGAACAAAACATGTACACCAGAAGACACAAGGTGTAATAGTAAAAAGTGTGCTATCAGGCTGAAGGATATGTAGGGGGGCCTTACCTTGTAGTATCCGACTGGGAGTACGATTGATAAGATAAGTGGCTGTGAGAACAACCATCTGCCAGAAATATTTGGGTACCCCCATCCCACACAAATGACATCGACCAACAGACATGATGTGATGGTTCTTACGTTCCGCAACACCATTATGCTCAGGAGTGTAAGGACAGGTAAGTTGCTGGAGGATACCTCTTTTGTTAATCTCACACCTAAACTCATGAGAGATATACTCTCGACCATTATCAGACCTAATATTCCGAACAACAGTATTATATTGGGTTTTGATCATTTGTAAAAGGTTAGTAAGGTGTGAAAACACTTCAGATTTTTTCTTCATAAGATAGACCCAAATACAATGAGTATAATCATCTATGAAAGTGACATAATAGCTGTGCTGAGATAAAGTAACAACTGGAAAAGGACCCCATACATCAGAATGAATAAGATCAAAGACACATGGTGCACGATGCATGCGAGGAATATAAGTAGTGCGAGTATGTTTTGATAATTCACAAATCACACATTTAAATTTAAAATTCTTGCATGCTTTATTCAAAGGCAGAAAAAGCCAACATAAATATTAAAAGTTTGCATGTCCTAAACGAGCATGCCACAAATCTAAAGTTTTAAGAGAAAAAACAGAAGTATCAAACATAGGCAAAACAAACTCCTGAAAACCGGATGTTAACACTTTGGATGACAGAGGATCTCCAAAGTAATAGAGTCCATCGTGCTCATATCCCCTGTCAAAAATCTTCTTCGAAGTCAGGTCCTGCAAGAGACAACAATCGGGTAGGAAAATCACAGCACAATTAAGATTTTTTGCAAGTAAACTAACAGAGAGAAGATTGTAAGCAAAATTAGGGACATAAAAAACAGAAGGAAGAGTGATGTTTGAAGACAGGACTGCATCACCCTGACTACTGATTTGTATAAATGACCCATCGGCAATACGGACAGACTGAACAACAGGGGTAATTGGAGAAGACAAAATGGATAACTCACCAGTCATGTGATTATTAGCTCCAGAATCCAAAATCCAAGTGGGATGGCCTAACTTAACATGAAGAGCAGTAGGGATACCTGTCACGACCCGAAATCCGGCCTATGCCGATCAGGGGTTCGTGATCGGCCACCGAGGCCTTTTTGCCAATGATCATAATTCCCTTTAATCAAACGCAGCGGAATAAATTTTCTTTTTCTATTGCGGAAGTGCTAATCAATACACATGTCAACATCAGTCATCTATTTCTACATTCCATAGCAATTACAAAAGTACATGATGTAATTTTTCCAAAGCCTGCTGATGTCATATTCGGTATACAGTCCAAAGTTTTCAAAAGTAGCTACATCATGACTAGCAAAATCCTATTACAAAAAGGGTCCATAGCTTTACAAGCTTCCAACTAGTCTGACTGAACCTGCTATTTCTTTTCCCATATCATCACCTGAAATAGGATAAAAATCCTATGAGCTCAACAGCTCGTGAGCATTCCATAACATACCAAGGGTTTCAAAATTACTATGTAATTTAATACTGAAATGTCGATGATCATATATCATATGTTATCTTAATTATAGTACAAGATAACGGTATCAAATTCAGTTCCAATATATCTCAATTCAAAGATAATCGTAAATCGATAATCAATAACATAATTCAATAAATCAAAATCACAGTTCAATATCATGGTTCAATTCCCAAATTCATAGTTCAATAAATCATAGTTCGATAATTCAGATTCATGGTTCAATAACCCAAATTCATAGTTCAATAATTCAGATTCATGGTTCAATTTTCAATGTTCATATTCAAAATCATATATTCCACTTCTATGGTTAGCAAATTAACCCTCGCTGACTGAGATTATAGGCTAGCTAGTTCGATATGCCGTATCAACACCGGCTCACCACAATATACCCTGTGGGATGGGTTCGATAAATCACAACCTATTCGATAGTGATTAATCATAGAAGAGTGTTCTATTCAAAGCATCAAAATCATAACCAAATCATATCCAAAATCAATAATCATCAATAGCAGTTCATATTACTCAATTCAAAGTTCCTTATTCGGTATTTAGTTAAAACAGTTCAAACATTTGTAAGGAGATCATATAACATTTGAGTATCTTACAAATACATTTTCTTAAGTCAAAGAAGACAATATAGTTGTCAATAGATCATTCAAAACGTATACAGTATAGCAGTTAAACAAAGGCTATAAGGGAAAACGATTTCATATGTCGATAAATCATAAAAGAGTTCGATATTTATATTTATAATGAAAATTTTCTACCTCGATATGGCATGAAACACTCACCTGAATTCCAAAGACTTAACTCCAAAAATCCTTCCTTTGAAGTTCCCTAAAATCACATTTCAAAATCCGGTCACATTCCATAATATTACTCTGATTTGATTATCATTAATTCTTTTTACTATTTTAGTTACATTTGTTGGGTAGCTTCTTTAAGTTTTAAAGTTTGATTCTTTTTACCTTACATATTTACGTGTCATATTTTTTCGTACCTTATTTTCTAATACGAACCTCACCATTGAATCCGGAACGTCGAAGAAAGTCAATTTAGACTCTCTCTGACCTCCATTTGGTTTTAGGGGCACAAGGGCAATTTGGTAATTTTTACTTAACGTGTCTTATTTTTTTCGGAGTCCCGTCTCGTGAAACGGACCCTGCCATTGGGTTCAAAATGTCCAAAATAGACTATTTATACATTTAATTTGGACATCGGGTCAATTCATTGTTATTTAATGAATTTTATCAATTTAATTAATTAATTTTATATTAAATATATATTAATTCCATAAATGTGCACATGTGATTGCCATGGCACAGTGATTAGTGCGGCCCCTCATTTCCACGAGCTCCAGGGCTCGATTCCCGCCAGCGCCTGCTTCCCATTTTTTCAAAAAGACAAATCAGATTTTAAAAACCAAGCAGCCCAACAGTGTAGCCCAACTTGCGCCCAGCCCACTGCTGCGCCCTACCCAGGCCAGCGTCCAGCCCAAGGCCCAGCCCACTGCCCTTCTTCTTCCCCCACACAATTCTAGCCAAAACCCAGTAGCTCCTCCGGCCATAGTCGCCGGAATAGTGTTCTACCCACTGTTTCCTTCACTTTTTCTCATGGTTTTTATGTCTAATTTCACTAAAATTTTCACCAAATTAATTCTAAAGAATTAAAACTTTCATTTGGGCAGTTTCAAACTAAAAAATATAACCGTTTCCATCACCATTTTTCCAGTTTTCCAGCCACTGCCCCCTTTCCGGCCAACTTAAATTTTCCATTGTTTTGTGTCTTTTCATGGTTTGTTTGCAGCTAAGATCACCTCAAAATATATTTTAAACATTACCCACCATTTAAATTAAGGTTAGAGCATAAAATAACACTTCTATCCCATTTTCCATTAACCTGCAACTAAGAATTTCTAACTCATTTTTGCATGAATTTTTGTCATTCTTTTTGCATTTGAATTGTTAAATCATACTCTATAAGACCCTCAAAATAATTAAAACTAAAAATGCCTCATGCGGTAATTCAAAAATAAAAATTTAACTTACAATTTTTCTGTGACTTCTCCCTTTTCTTCCTTTCTCTACTTCTGTTGGTTCAGTTTCTCTTCTTCACTCTCTAAGCTTAGCTCACTTTCTAGTTCTCCCTCTCTCTCTCTCTCTCTCTCTCTCTCTCTCTCTCTTTATTTCTCTTCTATACCGCCCATGAAGTCGGTGGGTTTCAATTCTTGCGTGGAGAACACATTTCCAATTTGTATGGCCACGTTCTCTTTCATCATATGGCTGCTCCTCACTTTTAACCACTCATTTCATACAGAGAACAGCTGTATACCTTACACAGCCACCAACTCTCTCTTCGTCACAAACCATGTGCGGCTAGCACATGGTTTCACTTCTTTTTTTTTTCTCCATTTCTTTTTATTTACTTTACATTATAACATATATATATATATATATATATATATATGTAACATGACAATACGTCACACACATATTTTTATTTAATTGTTTACATTATTATTATTATTATTATTATTATTATTATTATTAGTCTATTCATTATTATTACTTATTTATTTATTATTTTTATTTATTTATTTATTATTATTATTATTATTTCAGTTTCGGAATCGAATCGTTTCTTGTTTCGTTCATTTCTCGATTTGTGACAACTAACTGTCGCTTATCAAATTTTAAATTTATCCATGGCCTATGATTGTCATCGTCAAATTTTCAGGTATCTTAATACTTCGATTTAATTTCCAACTTAACTCTCGTCTTATTTTAGCTTATGGTTCGAGTTTACATGTTATGGCCCGGGTTTACTAGGTCGGGTACCGGCTAACTCGGGTCGGGGTATTACAATACCTGTAGCAAGTGTAGCCGTGGGACTGGCAGATGAGGTAGTCCCTAGAGGAGTAGGACCTAAGCCAAAGTGTGACTGAAGCTGAGCGATCTGTGCTTGAAGCTGACTATAATCTGAAATGGCTGGAGTGGGTGTAGTCTCTGCAATGGCACCTGTACGAGGAACCCATTTTCCTTGGTCTCGGTTCCCCTGGTTCCGGTTCTTGGAATAACCCTGCTTTAACTCAGGATGGAGATCAAAGCAGCGATCAATGACATGACCGAGCTTGCGGCAGTGCTGACAATAAGGACAGTTACTCGCCGGACGAGAGCCCGAAGAAGCAGCAAGGGCCATCTGATCAGGAACAAGAGGAGATATCTCAATTTGTGAAGTCGGTGTTGGAGGAATAAGACGGCGCCGACGCTCATTGCCATCCATAGGAGCAAACGCCTTGTAAAGAGAAGGCATAGGAGAGGTGTTCAAAATCTGAGCCCTAAGAGCCTCAATCTCAGGTTTCAAACCCATCAGAAACTGATATGTATGCCTACGATCAAGACGTTTGGACTCAACATCACCGTCAGTGGTAAAGTAACTAAGGGGCTCATACCAAGCCAACTCCTCCCATCTAGTCTGCAGATAACCAAAGAAGTCAGCAACCGATAGGCCCAAGGTGGCTTGAGAGGCATGAGATATATCTCGATAAAGCTCAAAAATTCAAGAATCACAGTGTGCATGAGCGTACATCTTAGACAGGACAGACCACAGACCATGGACAGTCTCATGATACATGAACATATTATAGATCCTCTCCTCCATCGAGTTGAACATCCAACCCAAAATAATACAGTTGTCTATATCCCATTGTTCAAACGTGAGGTCAGATTCAGACAGCTTTGACATCTTTCCAAGAATCCACCCGGTCTTGCGTTTTCCACCAAGAAAGAGGCGGAAAGAGCGAGACCAAGCATGGAAGTTTTTGCCATTTAATAACACGCTCGTGACATGTTGAGCCGATATATGCTGGGCAAGAGAGAGTTCCGGACGAGCAACCACAGGAGCTGGAGCAGTAACATCCTTACCTAAATCAGCCATGAGACAAGTCCAAAAAACTAGAACGAATGTACGAACAGACGAGAAACAAAGCCTGATAACGAATCGACAACAAAAGAACCACAGTCGGACAAAAAATGGCTTACCAGACACAGGCAGCCAGACACTCGGCTACCCAGACAACAGAAGAGGAGCACGGAGAGGCTCTAACACATCACGAACAGGCCAAGAAGGCCAACAGGTGCAGTACTGAGGCTGCACGAAGGACCAGGAGGGTCTTGGGAGGTCACGGGTGGTGCGACAGGGGCTAGCTGATGGGGGGTGGATAGGCGAGATTGAGGGGAGAGAGAAAGAGAGCTTTCTTAGGCTCTGATACCAAAAGCGATTTGAGAAAAGATGTATATTCTAATTACTTCAACCTCATATATATATATATATATATACAATGCATTCCTAACTAAAGAAGAAAAGAAAATAAAGGAAATAAAGAGAGAATAATAGATGGTCAACATGATCTAAAAAAGAATAAATTTCTTAATTCCAACAAAATTAAATTTGTGATAGCATTGTGCTATGAACTTTCTCAAGCTAATGTGATTTTTGGGGAGAATTTAAGAGGCATGTTATTAAAATATTAAATAGCCCACAAAGATAAGCTTTCATTGCCCATCGTGCAGCCTGGCTGCTCGAGACTATTTTGAGGTAAGCTTGTCATGGTTAGAGAAATTATATCGTGGCTGAAGAGGTAGGGGATGGTTCTTTCTTGGCAAGTAATATTGGGTGTAAAATGGGATGGGGCTCTTCCAGCAACAAACCTTGGATTTCCGATGGGGCCATGTTTGAACACTACTGTGGTTGAGTATGTGGTTATTGCAAGGCGGAAACAAGGCCGAGTGAGTGGAAGAAACTTCATCATTTTTGGAAGGAAAAATGACCTTGATTTGAAGCAATCTTGCTACATTGTTACTTTGCTAACAGTTTTTTATAAATTAGGAATCCCCCCCCCCCCCCCCCCAAAAAAAAACCAAAAAAAATAAAAAATAAAAACTGTTTATAAGAACACCTCCCAAAATTTTAATGCACATATGCATTAATAAAAAGTGAAAATTTTGTTAACTAGGTTCACTTATTTATCAAGAGGAATAAATTAGAGATGATGTTACTCATAGAATTTAAACAATATGGGTTAAGTGGAGGAGCGTTTCTTGCATATTGTGTGATCAACGTATTCTCCTAAAATTGATAGGTAAATTTTATAAAACAGTTATTAGACTAACTATGTTGCATGAAACACAATGCTGGGCAGTTAAAAAACAACATACTAATAATTATTGTATGGAACACTATGTTGGGCAGTTAAAAAATAACATGTTAATAAGATTAGTGAAGTCGAAATGATGATGATAAGATGTATGTGAGGTAAGACAAGAAAAGATAGAATTAGGAATGAACACATCAGAGAGATGGTAGTAGTATCTATAGGAGATAAAACGAGAGAACATTGGTTAAGGTGGTATGGTCATCAATAAATGCACCAATAAGGTAGGGAACATGGTTGATATTGAGGGTCATGCTGGGCGACGAGGGCGACCAAAAATAACTTTGATAGAAATAGTTAAAAAAGATATGATAATGTGTGGTATAACGGAGAGAATGGTCTTAAATAGAAAAGAATGGCGAGATAGGATTCGTTTAGTCACTGGTTATTACTTCCTCAGTTACTTGAATTTAGGATCACAATTATGTAGATACAGCTGGCTGGTTGTTCACCCTTTCCTCTAACCTTAATAAAAAATGCTACCCTACTTTCCAGTTTCCTTGGGCTTGAAAAATTCTGGCATGGTGGCAGGGATGACCTCATGCCATCTTGTGGCTTTTTTCTGTTGTTGGATCCCCCGCCCTTATTGAGCTTGTTGTTTGTTCGAGTGTTATCTTCTTTCTGTTTTCCTTTCCTCTCTCTCTCGCTCTCTCCCAAGTTATATTAGATCCTTCCTTAGCTTTGTACTCTTTCCCTAATTAATACTATTTTCTTCTGTTCTGGTTTCTCATGGATAAAGGACTTCTTGCTGTCTCTATGAAGAGCTAAGCGTTCTTGTTGTAGAATGGTAAGTCTTCCAACTAAATTGCCATTGTGGTCCATGTATGACATGGTGCATCACCATCTCATCCCACGTGGAATAGCATTTGTCAATTTTAAATGGAACAAGTTGCTAAAAGGTTACCTCATTGCTATTTTAATAATTCATCTTATTTGGTTTGCTCTATTGTGCAGCTGGCCTTTTAGGCTAGACTTGGTTTATTTAGAGGCTAGTTTTCAACTCCTTATCACTAGATACATTAAGTGGCTCTCTTATGAACATTATGTTTGTAGTGTTATTGTGTATCTATCCCTATTTTACTAGCTTGTGGAATGTGGAACGAGGAACAAGCACATTTCATTGGACAAGTATAGTCAGGTCCTGTCTATTCCATGTTACCTTAGTCTCATCAAAGTTCAACAATTTTACTCGCACAATGTATTATTGAATTGCTGCAACCTTTTTGGTGCATAAATCACTTATGCAATTGCCAAATCAGAGTTCCATCTACAGTAAGAGGATTTTTGACCCTTCTCCCTGCACTCATATTGCAATTTCAAATAGCAATTGGGGTTATCCGTGCTAGAAATATTTTTGAAGGTTTCCTTCCGCTTATTAAATCCATGTTTAGCAATTAGCATGCAACTCTTGATTAGTTCCTCACCCTTTCCATGAAATTGTGGCTGCATCCTTTGCTGGTTGTGGTCGCTGCTTGAATGCTACAATTGCACCTCTTTTTGTGGTTAATTATGTTGTACTAGCTTATCTCCACCTAGGTTCTAGCTCCAGTAAAATGCAAATATTAAGGTGTAGGGCCATGAAATTGTGGTATCCTTTCTTCAATAGGCTGTAGTCACAACTCTTTATTAGTCCCTGGCCATTTCCATATAGTTGTGGCTTCATCATTTTGCTAGGTTGTGATCATAGTTATCAAAATTGTACGATTTGATTTGATTCGATTCACCATGCCTTTGATGTGAACATGTTGCATGAATTGCCTAGAGCTATAAATTGAAGGTAATTGCAAGAGAATCACATGAATCATACGATTGACACAATTTATATAATTCATGTAACAGCCAATGACTGGTTGAGGGGTATGGTTGCTTACCTCTAACCCTCACTAGACCTTGCAGTGGTGAGAGTCTCGTGAATTGGGCTAATCCTTTTTTATGTAACAACCAATGAATTAGATTTCCTAGGTCATGTCAGTCAGCACCAAGACCTTTTAAGACCTTTTTTTCTTCTTTCTATTTTTTGCTTTTATTTTTTCAAATAGAATCCCGAGGGCCTTTAGGGATATTTTATACATAACTCGTCACTTTTTTTTTTCAACTCCTTTGGGGCTCACATTCAAGATAGAAAGATTTGCAAACATCTTTCTCTACAAGCTAAGAAGCACGGACACTCTATTTTGGCTCACGTGTGCGTGTTAGACACGTGTTGGATACCGACATTCTCGGATACTTCCCGGACATGTGTCCGGACACTTGAATCATGGATATTGATGATTAAATGAAGAAGTTCTTTAATTTTTGTTTAATGGCTTTGTTATTTTAATATCTTAATAATAGTTTTTAAATTTGTGTGTTTTTATGTCAAGTTTAATTGAAATAACATTAGGTTTTTATTATATGGTCATATAAAAAATATAAAAAAATTATATATATTTAACGTGTCCCTAACGTATCCGTGTCCTACTTTTTTGAGAAATAACGTGTTTGCGTGTTTGTGTCGTATCCATGTCCCGTGTCCGAATTCATGCTTCTTAGTCTATAAGAGTCCAAATTAAATGTCGCCTTGTGCCACATGTTTTTACCTGCAAGAGGAACCTATTAGAGGCAATTATTGAAGGATTTACAGAGATTTGGAGGTTAAAGCCTTTTGGAGTAAGTTTGTTCTAATTTTTACCAAGTTTGGATTTTTTTTGATTTTTTTTCCTTGTGAAATGGATTTTAAAAGAAAGGAAAGAAGTAAATTGATCCAACTTTAGATCCTTGTACGCATGTTCATGATGGCAAGGGTGGGCAAAAGAATAGGATGCATCTTATTTGTAACTATTGTTGTTACTTATATTGGGTGGGATGATAAGAATGAAAAGCCACTTGGGGGAATGCATAATAATGTATCTGAATGCACCCAAGTTCTCGAAGAAGTTAGAGTACTTTTCTTAAAAATTTTGGGAGAGTTGAAAGAAGGAAATTATGGCAGCGACAATCATTTTTATGGAATGTTTTGAGGAAGAACAATATCAAAATGTTAGAAAGGGAATTGTGGATGCATCATTTGTAAAAGGAAAGGGAAAATTGGAAATGCTCTTAGACAAAAGATTTTGAATCAGATGGTTATAAAGAGGGGACAATTTATTAGAGACATATGTAGATTTTGTATGGGTATGCTGTAGCCTTTAATTTAAACTCCTTTGTTTGCTAAAGCAATGAAATCAGTTGGTGAATGTGGCAAAGGGTCGAAGCTTCCAACTTATCGGATGAATGTGGTAGACAACGACATTAATCTTGGGGATGATTTTGAATGAAATTGGAGGAAAGCTTCTAATTATATCAATTGACACATGCTCCATTTTTGTTTCTTGCAAGCAGACCATGGCGAGCCTCCACTCCCTTATCACCCCCTTCACCGTTGCTCTCTTATCTGGGTCATTAGATAACACTCACAACACTCCAAGACAAAATCTTGCAATTCATTACATAGTAAGAAGTAGGGTTTGACCTTCCCCTCCTCAGCCCTTCCACCTCCCCTCTGGACCTCTTAGTTGAGATCAAATTTGGGTGCACTGAGAATGGTTGGGTTCCTAATGTTCCGGATGGACCTTTGGGGACTAGTTTGTTGCGCATTATTAGTAAAGGCTATGAAGTACAGATATTCTATTTTAGCTCACGTACCCGTGTTCGACACCGACACCCTCAGACACTTTCCGGACACGTGTCAGACACTTAAATCATGGATGTTTATGATTAAATGAAGAAGTTCTTTAATTTTTATTTCAAGACCTTATTATTTTGATATTTTAATAATATTTTTGTGATTTGTGTGTTTTTATGCCAATTTTAATTGAAATAATATTAGGTTTTTATTATTTAGTTATATAAAAATTTTATATTTTTTATATATGTTCAACGCGACCCTGACGTGTCCGTGTCCTACTTTTTTTAGAAATAACGTGTCTGTTTGTTCGTGTCGTGTCGTATCGTATCTGTGTCTCGTGTCCCGTGCTTCTTAGAGTAAAGGGAAGGATGAATTCATGCATAGAACTTTTTTTTGTTATTGGGAACGGGGAGCGGGTTTCATTTTAGAGGGACATATGGTGTGGTGTATGTGCATTGAAGGATAGACTCCGGTGGTTATTTCACATAGCAATGAATCTAGAAGGGAAACGAAAGGATTATCTTTCGGTGGTGGAGAGTGAAGCCCAATGGAACCCAAGATTTTGTAAATACTTCAATGATTGGGAGTTGGAGGAGGTAGCTTGGTTTTTTTTTTTGGGGGCACTTTGCATCATTTTAGACCATGGAGGGATGGATGCCTTAGACATGATAGTTTGGAGGAAAGAGGGGAGTCAGAATTTTGCAGTTAGTTCCTACTATAGGGATCTAGCTAGGAAGGGGGAAAACAATTTTCCATGGAGGGTGATTTGGGGCTGTATAGGTCTTCTAAAAGATGAGTTTTTTGCTTGGACCTTAGCATGAGATGCGGTTTTAACAATGGATAATCTATAAAAGTGGGGTCTTCGTCTTGCGGGTAGATGTAATATGTGCTTATGTGAGGTGGAAACAACCAACCATTTATTTTTACATTCCTTTTTTTTTTTGTGAGGGAAGTATGGTGCCTTTTGTTTGCAGTCATTGGGGGTAGTAGGGTGATGCTTTTACGGTGTTAGGGTTCTTAAAAGGATGGATGGGGGGTTTGTGGGACGACAAGGGGAAGAAATGTATGGAGAATGGTACCTTCTTGCCTTTTTTGTAGAATATCGAGGGAAAGGTATCGCCGCATCTTCAAAGGAGATGAGATGTCTTTTAGCAGATTTAAGGATAGTTTTTTAAAAATTTGTATTTTTGGCACATAGAGTCGTACCCTCCTCATATGGACTTGGTTTTGTAATATTTTTGAAAATACGCGACTCTAACTTGAGTCCCTTTTACACATGGGTGTGACCCCCTTGGGCTCCATTTTATATGTAATACCCTTACTCATAAAAAGAATATTTAGCTCTAACATGTGTAACTCTTAAGTTATGTTTTTGTTTCTTATTTTGGAGATATGCACTTACATGTCCATAGTCCTTACAATACAAGGGGTATACTTTGTATATGTTAATATGTTACCCTTACATGGTTTCCTTTTTTTTTTTTTTTTTGGTTATTTGAGGGGTAGATAAGTATATTACTTTTGCTTTGATAGAAATTATCAACATGGAGCCTTGGACAAGTTGGAACTTGGAATTTGAAAGTTGTGATGAAGTAATGAGAAAATGAAGGATATTTTGTTAAATTTATCTCCTTTGAATTATGAAAGATGAATTTATGATTATTGATGAAATGATTAATATTTGATTGCATATTCATGGATGCTTCATACTTGCCTTTAAATCATATCTTTGTATTCTTTTCTTTCTTTTCATTTCTTTATAATAATAATAATAATAATAACAATAATGATGATGATGATGATGATGGAAGTACAAAACATATAGATCATGATAGGATTCAGACCCACATCTTTTGCCATGAAGGCAAGTGTCTTACCATAGTTAGATAATATGATCATGCAATTAGATTGGTTATATATTATTATGTCATTGTTTCTACATTACATTTTTGATTTCTATATAGAATTCAATCATTTCTTACCATTTTCGAATTTGTTGCCGTATCTTACGATTCACAATATGATTTGATTTGATTCGCGACCTGGGAGAATAGTATTTCGATTAATGATACAAATCCCGATTTGACAACTATGGTTGTAATGGTTGAGAATGAGACAATTTTGCTTTTTTTTGCAGCTCAAACTCCGTTGGAAGAGGGTGATTTGGGGATCAAGGAATTGAGGGTTCACAAATTTTTTGGGTAAATGGTTGTGGAATAATTTGCGATGGAGAAAGAGGCAAATTGGAGAAAAGTTATAGCATCAAGATATGGTTGTGATTTGCTTGGTTGGAGCTCAAGGGAGGTTGAGGGGTCTTATGGGGTGGGCTTATAGAAGAGTAGAAGACTATTCACAAAGGAAGGAGGATTTTTTTAGATATTCTCAGATTGAGATTGGAGAAGGCTCTTGAGTGAGATTTTGGTTGGATGTTTGGTGTGATAATTTTCCCTTGGAAGGAAAGATTCCCTTGGTTATTTCAGTTAGTAGTTGGTAGCAGTACGATGGTAGTCACTTTGATAGTTGAGAGGACACGAGATAGCTTGGTGTGACTCTGGAATGGAGCCATTAGGTGGCTTGCTGAAACAATGGTGGACTCTGTTAGATCATCGGTTGCTTCAAAAGCTTAAGTTGTTAGAGAATGAGCCAACAATATATATATATATATATATATATATATATATCAAATTAACATATTCCCTCACGTGTAACCTTGTCTTGCACATGGAGAGTGATGTAATAGAGTGCAAGAGAGCACCGAATGAATGAGGGGAGAGACTTGAACCCAAGACCCCTTGAAACCAAAGCTTTGATACCATGTTAGATTATCAGTTGTTCGATATCATGTTAAATTATCAGTTGTTCCAAAAGTTTAAGTTGTTAGAAAATGGACCAATAATGTAGATCAATGTAAGAGACATGTTGACAATGGAGCCAGGACGGTGGATTCATAGTGCTGTGTTTCAGAAAACAACCTCTGTTGTTCGATTAGAGGTGAGAAAAGTTGATGTAGCTTTTTGGTGGAGGAAGCATCTATTACAAACATTCTTTTGTTGAGATTCTAGAATGCAGCCCAAACGGGGGTTGGAAGGAGATGTAGTGATGATCTTGCATTGTTACGTTGATGCGAGAAATATCTACCCATCTACAGAGCATAGATCGTACAATGAAGTTGTAGAGGTGGAAGGTTGGCCAGCATTGTGGGCTAAGTTGAGGATCATTGCGGATGATCGCTGTGGGATGTTAATCAATAGAGAATCATGCAAAGTGAGGATATATATTTTTTCTCTAGAGCTTTTGTCGGAAATGCAGGGGAACTCATGATGAGAAAGGAGTTGCACAAAATGGTTTAACGAAGTCTGGAAGATGCTGATGAGGGTTCAAGTGCATAAGATGAATGATTCCTTATTTCTGCTCCTGTTTATGTCTAGGAAAGAGGCGGAGAGGATACTCAATCAAGGGGAGCAGAGATTCATGGGCGTCAAGGTGTTATTGGATTGGTGGGCACCAATGAAGGGATGTTATCGACGATGACTTCCTCTACCTACAGTGTGGATTTGACTGATGGGGTAACTACTACATTTCTAGGATGATGAGATTTTTAAGGCGATTGGGAATTGGTGTGGGGATTTTATTGAGGTGGATGTGGCAACCACTAAGCAGTGACATCTCCGGTGGGCTAGATTGAAAATCAAGCCATCGGAGAAGCCACTTCCGATGCCAATTTTGGTGGGAGTTGGAACATGGAGAGTAGTTGTCCCAGTTTGGGTAGAGACAACATCAAAATGATATCGGATGTGGGTAATGGCTTATCGGAAGTGAGAAATGCTAAGAACACAGGTTTGCAGGGATGCTGGAGATGAGGAAGTTGGAGGGGCGAGGGAATCACAAGCGGGGTAGGTGGGAGAAGGTAGAACAGATTCCTACACCTGGCATGATGGTATCTAGGGATGGTGCGTGCGGGAATTGAGAATATAAGCTCTGATCTGTGATTTCTGCATACAATTGAGTGGGAAGGGGAACAACCAAGTTTGCAATCCTGAGAATCTGAAAATGCAGCCTCCAGCAAACAAGAGGACCAATGCTAACCATGAAGATTTAAGAGAATCCATAGTGATAAAACACATAGCTCCATGCTTGGTAAAGCAGTCTATTATATTGGGTCTTTCCACTCTGAGAATTGGGAGACAGAAAGATCATCATAACAATTCATGCATTTAAGGAGTAAACAAAAAGCACAACTGGCTTAATGCAATAGTATTCTTTGAATAAAGAGGGTGATCCACCACATGAATGGCAGTACATAAGGGTAAATATGAGAGTTGAGATGAAAGTGAACATGTTCACTCGTAAAATTTGGATGTACAGAGTTCATTGGAGAATGGAGAATGCCCTTAAAAGACTTTTTGAACAAAGTTGAGAAGGTATTTGAACCAATAGCAAAAAGATCATGCTAGTGCGGTCATTTACTTAATTTTTTTTATAAGCAATAATTGGGTTAAGGCTTTGTTAAGTTGGGTTGAGTTTAGAGTCTTTTGTTACATATATAGATTCTCTTGGAGTTCTATTGTTTGATGTTGTATAGTGTTGTGTATTGGCGTTCTTAGTGAATATACTTGTAATTTTTTATTATAAAATAACCAGATGAAGGACTCAATTAAGTGACATGGTCAACAGGTCTGTTACAATCATTCCAGGTGGTTGTTTTGTCTTTAGAATATCAGTCACCTCCCGACTTCATGAAAATCCCAACATACCATTGAAAAGCAAGGAAGTTACAACTTTTCCTGCACAAACTGACCTTGGCAAAAGTGTAACTACACAGAACTGGGGGGCTAGAAGCCCATGCTACCGAGTTTTGAGCTTTATAGAGCGAAACATACACCTGATTGGGCTCGCCTTTTCTTTTAACAAGCTCAACTTCAGTATTCAGTTTTGGCTTGATTGAGTTATTGAGGAAGCTCATATGACTGTAATAGACCATAAATCAACTGTGGAAAGATAGAACAAACAAAGAGAATAAGGCCTAGGAGCAATACCAATTAAAAAAATTTCTCTTAAAAGTTCTAGATGTCCTGGTGCACCTATTTTTGAACATGTGGTTCTAACTAATAGCTTATCTTTATGGAATTTCAATTTTTTAAGAAATTTTAATGAGCATGCAATACATGAGCTTGCTTTCCTCCTTTATCTTTTCAATGAGGTGAACCTTTTTGTGTTAAATCTAGATGATAGATGGTTTCTTGAAAGTAATCATATTACTTGAGAGTTTTTCTTTTTTATACTGAAACCAAAATATCGACCTTGCAGAATTTAACTTTTTGTTAACAACAGTTATTGTGAGCATAATGTTATTTCTAACTGTAGTTTATTCTAGGTCTCAATGTTTTTGGTTTATTCATCTATGTTTTGTGTAGTGAGGTATCTCGTTACTTTTTCATATTCAGGTTTGCAGATGCATTCAATCTCTTGATTTATTTGCCAAAAGAAAATCATATCTGGTGTGGCTCTTGGAGTTTGATGGGGCCACTTTTGGAGACATTCTACAATTACTTTAAAGACGAGCGTCGCGATTCTCCTCTCAAGCTTTTATGGAAGAGGATCTCTGAAGAAATGCGACAATGCACGCAGTGCATCTGTCAGCACCATCAAGCCCAAGAGATGTATAATGCGGAGTATGAGTCGAGTTCTATTGGTCCCCTTCTTGATGTGCTACGGAATCTTGATGAAGAAAGGATAACGCAACACTTGAAAGAGATCAATGGAAGAATAGCACAGGGAGAATATAATCCAGTGTGTGACAACAATGAAGTTGTTAGCATCATGTTTGAGGTATTAGTGTTGTTTTATTTATTTATTTGGTCTTTTGTTTGTTTACCTTTTTTTTTTTTTGGGGTAATAAAGTAATAGTTCTGTGATATTAATTGCTAGCACTGGTTTGTATATGTATTCTTGATTCTTGATGTTGCTTTAATTATGCTATTTTTCTGTCGTTAGGAGATAAATGTTTGATGTAGGGTCAAATTAAAAAGGAAGGAGGAATCAGAAATACTAGTCATGGTGTACCAGAAATCAGAAAATGAATGTCAGCGCTAACAATCTTCAAGAAAATTTTAAATTCAACGTTTCAACCCATGTTTGCACTTCTTTTATTTTCTTTGTTTTCTATTTTATTCTATCTATTTTTTTTGAGTGCAGAAGATAATGGAATTTGATACAAATAGTGGTTTTTTTTTTTTTCATTATAAGTACTGCTTTTTACTGCCTTCTGCAACCATAAAGCAATGAAAACAGAAATAATTACCACTTATACAAAAAGTTATAAATAGTTTAAAATCCGAAACTCCGAAAATAGAAAAGTGCATTCAAAAAATTTCGAAAAAATCACCAAAGGCATTAGGAGGAGTAGATGAAACTAGCCATGTCTTCTAGTCACCGAAAGTTGCCGAAAAATGATGATGTCATGCTGGCGTCAACATGACATCATCAGTTGGAATGCTGACATTAGCAAGAAGAGAGAGAAATTAAACAAAACTTAGGGCTTTCATCATCTGTTCTGCCCTTGCACTTTGTTTATATATTTTCGTAAGACGAAAGCACAATAGTACCCTTACGGTAAAAGACAGACAAATGCAAAAAATAATAAGATAACTCTAACAAAGATAATAGGTATTCTGAAGAAGTTAAATTGGCAATTACTATATTATAAAGTATAAAATACACAAGTTATTATGGCATCATAGTTATTACAAAAAGAAAAGTTGTTCATATATATGTATTGCACTTACATACATAGATATACTTATCAAAAAAAAGTTCATATACGTAGATGTAGACTTATGGGGTTAAACTTAGCAAATTATGTCTGTCCGTGCGCATGTGCATATATAACCTCTTAAGGAAATGAAAATCATTATGATTATCAGGGCAAAATGAAACACAAAGGAATGTAGTGCACACACATGCATGCTTATATACATATAAATGGACACATGAATTGTGAGGCTAATTGGAAACTTACGTATGAACAGACAAACATACACATATATATATATATATATATATATATATCTAACCTTAAGGATAACGAAATGTTTATCATTAGAAATTATAATCAGTCCTTGGGGTAAAATTGAAGATTCAATAATCACTCCCCCCTTTCCTTTCAAACAAGGGCAAAAGCCACCTAGGTATGTAAGGGAAAGGTTTGCTATATTATAGATTATCTGATACACACATTTAGGTATCAAATCTCTTCCCTGGGGTTTGATTTCTATATGCTTTGTTATAAAAGGACATTTATTTATTTTTTCATTTTGTTTGCACTTGTCAAAAAGGGAAAAACTTTCTTTCCCCGCTTTGTTTTTGCTAGTAAAAGATTTTTTTAGAAATAGGTTTTCATATGGTATTTTTTGTTTTCATCATATTAACCAATATGCATTGAAATGTAACTTAGTCATGTATTTTCTTAACTTATTTTTTTGATCAGTAATGTATTTTCTTAAATTGTTATTTTTTGATAAGTAAGCATAATTCATTAAAACATGCCAGGGGGCCGCAAGCCTGCAACCGATGTAAATAGGTCGTATACAAGGAGTAAAAACCAATACACAAAGAAGCTATGCTACAGCTAGACCATCTCTTAATCAGTTTACAAAGACTCCACGAGATGATCCAATTTCCCATAAATCTACAAAAATAGAGTACTAAGTTCATTCTGCAACATCTCTTCGTCATCAAAGGATGTTTTTCTTTCCTTTCAAACATGAAAAGAGGTGCAGAAGGACTGCTCTTTATAAATCCTTCTGATGTGCTTCTGCCCTAACATTGTGCCAGGCCTATAACAAATCTAAAATCATTCGTGGCATCACCTAGGCATTTTGAAAAAGGACAACATAAGTGGCCACAATTGTCCTGCTACCGAGCAGTGCAATAATAAATGATTGACTGTCTCCTTGGCTTTGGCTCCCTTTAACTTGAAATACCAATTAGGGGAGATCCACATGTTTCACTTGGTGTCATTTAATAGAAATAGATATTCTTTTTGCAGTTAAAAGAGGTTGTTGTTCTGTTAGTCAACATCCAATCACTAACTATGTATCTTGGTTTTCTTTATCTCCTACATAGAGTTCTTGCAGAATCTTGCTTGAAATTTGAGCCTTGATTGTTGGTATTTTGCGATTTTATCAAATCTATGTTTCATTCCGGTTGGAAAGAGGGAATGAGAGGGAAGATTGGAATGTAGGAGCCAGTTGCTTTTTTAATGGGAAGGAAACCTGTGGAATGTAAGTGGCTCTTTATTATGAGTTATGAGCAGTTAGTGTTATTTAGCGATATGAAGCTAGGTTGGTTGCGGAGGGATATTTTTACATTTGTGGTGCATTCTGCTTGAATTCCTGAAATAAATTCAATTCTGGTTCTGTCATATTTTGTTGCTAATTGGTTGGCCGCTTATCCAATTCAATGCAAAAATTGTCTCCTCTATGCCTATGGTGGCTTCCAAGAAGAAGTGTACATAGGGGTGCACATGGGTTGGGTTATAGCGGAACCGACCCGACTTTAGACGGTTCTAAAAAAATAGAACCAGAACCAGAACTGTGAACTATTGGACCTGACCCAATCCAAACCGAACATTTTCGGGTCGGTTCGGGTCGGGTCGGTTCGGTTCAGTTCAGTTCAGTTTTTTATTTTTTATTTATTTACATAAACCAAAAATAAAAAATTAACTCTTGATATATATATATATATATATATATATATGCAATGAAAAGTAAGCCATCCAAGTATTTATGACATTTTGACAATAAAAAAAAACTTGATATAACAATGGTTCTGAAAAAAAATTTTAATAACTTAATTTACAATTTTTTTTTTTTGTTAACAAATGTATTTGATTTGTTACTCCTTGATTTGTGACTTAAAATCATAATACCAAAAAACAAAGTACTCACTACTGCATTAGATAATTAAAACAAAGTTTGTAAACTTAAAATCATATTTTCTATCCTTTTCTTTTATCCCATCAAGTTGGGTGAGGGAATGCAAGAGGGAAGAGAAATTTGGAGTATATTTTTTGTGATGCAAATATAAAAGCAAATTAAAGAGGCTATGATAATTGATCAATAAATCTTTCAAGATCTTATTTTAAAAAAAATTGGAACAAAAAGAGTTGATAAAGAAAAATTATGGTTTCAGTTCTCGGGTTGGGTCAGGTAACCCGAACTTTCAACCCGATTTTCAGTTTTCTAACCCGAACTCACTTTGACACGAACCCATTGAAGTTGGGTTGGGTTGGTTCGGTTCTCCGGTTCTCGATTATTTTGTGCACCCTTAACATGTTGTACCCATGCGGTTTGAGGGGATTATGGAAGCCAGAGGCGGATCCGGGGGACGACATGCCCCCACATCCCCCTCCCAATTTTTTTGTTTTTATATATTCATATGCACCCCCTCCTAAATTTCAATACCTGCAATTTCGCCCCCCCCCCCCCCCCCCCAAAGTAAAATTTCTAGATCCGCCGCTGAATTGGAAGCCCTGGTGGTTGAAGCAGGCTTCTTTTGGACCCTAAACAATTTCTGACGAATTGGAAGCTTTAAAGCAGTCATCATAAATTATTTTCTGATAATTAAGCAGCCATCAATACACACCTATCCTAGTTTGTTACGATCACACTGATGTTGATCTCTGCTTCTTTAGGGAGGAACCCAGGACAGGGCAAATTTGTGTTTTGGAAGGTAGAAATGTCCTGCAGGTTGTTGCACTAAATGAACTCTTGTTTCTGTAGAAATGACCTGCTTGTTGTTGACTAAATGAACTCTTGTTTCTTTCTCCATGATGTGTTAGACATGTTGTGCGCGTGTGCTATATTGATCAACTTGGGGGAGGATGGTGCTGAGAGACATTTTTTATAGTAAAATAAATTATTCAAAAGGCGCCTAAAATGGGAGAAATAATTTGTCTGAAGGTTGTTTGGGATTTCATGTTTTTTTTTATCTCCCTTAAATGATGTATCTTTGGGTGAGTGCTTTGTATAATACAGTCGACACATCCCTCTTTGTACCACCGCCACCACCATTTTTGCTTCTATCTTTACCTGTGAATCTCATCTCAACTGGATTTGGTTTCCCAAATTCAACTTTTGAGTAAAGAATCATACCAAATCTAGTAATTCAGGTAGCTTTCATAGGGTCAGATCACGTCCTGCAGCCTTATTGATAAAGACCAAAAACACAGGCCTTCATCATGCATGCGATACTGCTGTAGTGTGTTGTCACCTGCTGATGTGTGCCACTTGGAAGATTGTGCATGGCCAAAAATATTCTCAACTTGTGAATTTCAGCTTTTGATTTCTGGAATTTAAATTGTTACAAATTAATAATTCTATGTCATCTGATTTGTGGTCTCTCAGTCTCCCTCCCCCCCCCCCCCCTCCCTCCTCTAAAAATACCCCTGTTATAAAGAAAATGAGTATGCCAGTGGTCAAAATCATTTTATATTCCTATTACCTATAAAATAAAGAGTTAATAAGTGAAATGTCCCTCAAAATAAATGTGTACAAGCTAAGGTCTAGAGGAAAACATTGTAATCTCAAAAGTCCTTGAGTTATAAATTTAACTAAGCTCAGATGCAAAAATGCTGAGGTGGCAATGTGATATATTTTTTAATGACTAAATTGTCCCTCTACAGTCTATTTTCTCTCCCGACCCATCATGCTCACACTTCTGAAACCCTCAATTCTCAAATGACAAGAAGCCATGAGACCAGAGTTGGAATGGTTTAAGAATTTTTAAGTTGTCTCTGGAGGGGGAGTCAAGCAGATTGTGTTCAATAACCTTCTCAAGGTCAAGCTGGGGATCACCTCGTACAACATCAACTTCAACTGGATCAACCCTGAAGATGGCTTCTTTCAGTTGGGCCATCGAGGGCATTCCCTGAAGGTTTTCACTATTCTCTTGGTCCGTGAAGAGGGTGGGCAAAACCCACTTGAATTTCTCACCAGTCTTGAATGATTTTAAATAAGAAATCAGTGGACGACACAATTTTTCGATTGGGCCTCCAATTCCTTTGCTGACGGGCTGATCTTTCACTTGTTTGATTTCTCTGGCGCATGGCCAGCTCTTCCTCCATTGTTGGCGGATAAACTCTCACCGTCCTACATATGCTGCACCCTCCCACCGATTATCTTCTCCAACCACACCTCCTGCTCAGTGGATTTCTGGCCTTTTCAAATTTGGTTAACCTCTCCGTCATCGTTGACTCTGCGTTGTGGCACCTTCGGCACCGTTCATTGTGGTGTTTACGATAATCAAGATTCGAGACATTGCGGGTTATTCTCTCTCTCTGATATGATTATTGCTTAGGATTCTTGGCATCTTATCTTTGTTTTGAAAGTAACTGTATTTATTTGAAGTAGTCATTTTTCTATGACAATGAATAGCCATTTTTTGTGTGGGTTGGTATTCTCAGTGTCCAATGGATTTCATGTGTTTTTGTTTTACTTTCTGGCAATCCGTTTGGTATTTTTCTCTTTTAGCCTTTTTTTAAAACCCTTTTTCAGTTGATGTGGAACAAAGTGTATATGTATGTATTTATATATAATAGTCTTGCCTCCTTTTGGGTTTAGAAAAAGATAATTTTGTGATGATTGATGAAGTTGAAGTTTATGAATTCTTTCTTTTCTTGCTGGGATTTTGAAATGTTGGTTATTAGAACTTTCTTGAGAATCTTGTTAGGATTTTGAGAGGGTTTCTTTTATTTTTAAGCCACTTCTAGTTGTTTAAGATGTAGTGTTATTGATATTGATTATACAGATTTTTATTTTTCTAGTCCCTATGAGCCAAAACTTGCACAGTAGGGATGGTATATTACCTTTAAAACAAGCTATGGATTTTCAGTGATCAATTTCTCAACCAACGCATGTGCAACCTCAATTTGATAGTTCAAATACTTCTTTTCACAAGCTTGCTACATTAGAACTAAAAGAATTGTCATTAAATATCAGCATGGGAGAAGAGACATCTAATAATTATTAAAAAGGTATAATGATTTTTTTTTTTTGGTTTAAACTTGACAAAAATTTATCTGTTTGAGAAACATTTCTTTGTTGTTAATTTTTTTTATAGTTGTGTATTCTTTTCTCTATCTATTTTTTTGTTTCTTTTTTGTTTTATCAATGTTGGAGTATTACCACTTTCTTAAGGAACAAAGATTGTTTGATGCATTGTTAAAAACATGTGTAATGTTTTTTTTGTTTAAGAAATTTCTCAATTTTCTTTGTTTGAGAAACATTCACTTTTTTTGTCCACACAGCAAACTTTGTTCTGTGGACAAAGAATTTTCAAAAATTCTCTTGAAATAACATGACTTTTTTTGGCAAAATTTTCTATGCAATATGGATTTTGTTTGATAGATCTTGAATTTTAGAGTCCAAATGTATAATTTTTATAAATGTTTATTTTATATATTGCAAGTTCTTTAATTTTGAAGTTTCAAAAAATCGAAAGTGATGACATGGCATGTGCTAGGCGCAGGAAGGGGCCTCCAATCTGTTTTTACCCTATTTTGGATTGGAGGGGTATTTTTGTCAACAAAATATTTAGGGACTTTTTGGGTTAAAATGTTTTGGGTTGAACCTTGTGCTAATTAACCCCTTTATGAGGGACCTATTATCTAATACCCCTAAAATAAATTCTTATATTGTTGTGCTTTTGCATTTGGACCTCAAAGGTGTGACTGGTTAATCTTTGGATTTTGATCCTTTACTTGTGAACCAATATGATACGTTTGGTGGTTAAGAAGGCCTTAGTATGTTAAGAAGGCCTTAGTATTTGGTTTCATGATTTTACCTGATGTCTATCTTTCCATTTGACTCAATATTACCCTCCCTGTAACTGGATCATTTTTGCAATACTTTTTTGCTTTTTTGCAAAAGGGTATGACTATGGGCTCTGTATTGCAAAATAAAAAAATAGACTATAGGCCATATATTTATTTTTACATTTGTTTTTCATTTTTTATTTATTTCTATGCAACCTGGCGTCTGGTTTTACTAGTCAACTGACCTGCATTTAATTTAATCTTCTGATGAAACTTTTTGTAAAATTAATTTTTTTTGATTCCCTTTCTGTTCATTATTCATAACAGGACCAGAAGCAGAAACCTGGTGTCCGGTTCTGTTAACTTCATTTCGTTTAGAATATAATTATATGCCTTTGACTATTTAATTTTATTCATTTTAATGGATATAACTTCACCTTTCGAGTTGATTGATAAAATGACTTCGATTCAATTGCTCACTGATATTTTTCATATTCTCGTGTGATTGCTGGATCATGGATTAATTTGGTTTGCTATTGGGTTACAGGTTTTGATGTTCCCCATCCTGTTGGATGACCAGTCCTTGTTGACTGAGTTTCAAATATTTATTGAAGCCATTGATAACTCTCATGAACTGACCTTAGCTGGACATCAACAGTATCCGGTACATTTTCTTGGTTAGTCGTTTGCATTTGTTATAGATTTGCCTTGGACTCCAAATGCAATTTTCACTTAGCAAACTATTTTTGTTTTGTTTGGTTTTTGTTTCAGGGAGTGTATGCGCTACTTTTCCTTAAAAGTAGAAGAGCACGTTCTATTGGTTTCCGCCTTGCTGGGAACATGGGAAAATTGAGGTATTGTTTTTCTGGTCCTTCATTGTGGCAAGCAGGTGGAAGGGATTAAGGTTCAAGTGTTGTGATTTACAGAAGTAACGCTGTTCTTGTTCTCTATTGTTTGTGGATTTCCCATTAGTAGGTTGGGATACCTGGGGTGGGGTCAATGGAGGCTGCAAGACTGTCCAAATCTGACTTGGTATAATCATGTTTAGACAATTTGTGCTTTTTCATAATTGATCCAGGGTGGGCCCTGGCAAAACTGATTGGTGCAGTCTTCCGTTTTCCTGACTCAATTTCCAGATTAATCTCTGTTTGATCTGATGACCTGCCTAGGAAAAATCTTGTCGAGTTGGGATACTTTTGTTTGAATTTTTTCCCTTCACCCCACCCCCCCCTTAATATGGCAAATGAGCATAACGCCTTCCCTTAGTTGGATTCAAACCCACCTTTTTTCCCCACTTGCGCTCTATTCTTTATACAATTAATAATAAAAAGTTAATCATGGTGGTGTTTTCTGTAGGGATAAATGACTGTTGACCGTAAAGCATGGAATTAAATATCTATGATTTGTGCGATTTGTTTCTTGCTATATCCGTATTTTTAAGACTTCGATATATTTGTTTTACTGATTTTTTTCATGATATATTATATATTTTGTGATTTTTCATAAATGATATCGATCATCAACAAATCTATATATTTGAAATAGACAGAAAGTAAATCCTCTTTATTGTTGCCCAAAAAAAAAATCATCTTTATTGATATTTTATTATTTTCCCTAAAGTGCCTATTTTTTGTGATGGCACAGGGTGTTTAAACAATATTATCGTGAAATGTGCTTAGTATTGGTACGGAATATCGTTGGCCATATGGCAAAATCCCAGAAGAGCCAGGTCAGATCAAGACTTGACCAAAGTCAACTAAAAGAAGATATTCCATTAGTTGCTCCCATGACACCGTGGAATGCCTAGTGAATGACACATCCTAATCATCTCCACAAACCGTGTCGATCCTCAGAAGGGCCTGTATCGAGACAAAGTAATGGAGCGAGGTAGTTTACCTCAATGGGGGATGGCCTCGCCATTGTATCTCACAAGAAAGATGGCTTGGCCATTTCGAAGCTCTCTAGACCACTCCACAAGGGGGTCAAGCTACGGAAATATGGCTCACATAACCTCGCCATTTAATGGCTACTTAAGGTTACGAGCAGGCCTTAGGAGGCTTTTCGCGGCCATTGTTCAACTAGGTCATTGGGTCACGATCCTTCAGGATTCTTGGGGACATGTGAATTGGAAGCTAAAATCACAAAATCTTTTATGGTACTATGAAGCACAGACACTTTATTTTGGCTTACGTGTCTGTGTCAGATACCATCACTCTCGGACACTTTCCGGACACGTGTCAGACATTTTCCGGAAACGTGTCGGGCACTTGAATCATAGATGTTAGATGGTTAAATGAAGAAGTTCTTTTATTTTTATTTAATGACTTTGTTATTTTAATATCTTCATAATATTTTTATGATTTGTGTATTTTTATACTAATTTTAATTGTAATAACATTAAGTTTTTATTATATGGTCATATAAAAAATATAAAAAAATTATTTATATTGAACGTGTCCTTGACATGTCCATGTCTTATTTTTTTTGCAAAATAATGCGTTTACGTGTCCGTGTCGTATCTGTGTCCTGTGTCCATATCCGTGCTTCTTAGGGTATTGCCTTTGAGTTTAATATTAAGAAATTGGATAGAAATTAGCTTCTCTTGGGGCCTGTTGAAGCCAACCCTATTTTTGAAAGACTCCAATGATGGGAGAATGAAGTTCAACTTTGAAATGTGTGCTCTTAGTGATGTTGGACAAGAGCTTGGAGGAACTTTCTTATGACGTCTGGTACCAAATTGATATAGGATAACTTTAGAGTTGCCTATACATGATTTTAGTGGGTTTTGGCTATGGAAAGCTTGCGACTTTGTGGCTTCATGAGGTTGACGAAAGGTTTAAATGTTAGGTTGGTTTTTCAGGGAGAAGTGTGCTTGAAGTTCTGAATAGCATCTTTTTTAGGTTTTCACATGTTAAAGTAAAGGAAAAAGGTTAGGAGAATGGAATAGGGTTATTTAGAGGTTGACACAATAATGTTTTGGAGTTGAAATAATGGATATAATAGGATTGTGAGCAGTACTCAGGAATAGTGATTTTGAAAAGAAGATGAAGAGGGAAAGAAAAAGAAGAAGAAATATAGGAGTTTCACCTATAATTCTTACACTTCAGCCTTTCACAAGGACTAAGCCACATCTCACAAATACAGTCTCAAATTATCATAATTCAATTGTATTAATTGGAAATTACATAACTATTTTTTGGCTACTAGACTTCTGTTATTCATGAATTACTAAGACTTAATAATAGGACATATAGGAATTTGACCAATAAAGTGTATTTTAGACTTGAACTCAATATTGTAACTTTACTAAAATAAAATTCATGAATTACTACTATAGCCTATGTTCAACAAATTTAGAAATTACCAAAATACTTTTTACTCATAACACTTAATTAAACAAAAATCATTGTACTAACTTAAAATAAACATATATAAAAGCTCAAATTCTCCAAAACTTGATTACACAAGGTCCAAATCATGCTCGAAGTAAAATTCCCAATTTACCTCCTTTCTTGTTAGCATGTTCTGCAGCAGTTGCTAATCTGGATTAGCAGGGAATTTGGGGAATCTTTTGAGATACGTTGAAATATTTTTTAGCATTTTAGGAAGTTTTTGGTCATGGTCATACTATTAGGCATTGTTTGGACGATCGGATAAGAAGGCGGGATTGGATAGAATATAGTTGGATCGGATAGGAAATGAAATTCTGTGGGATATTGAATATTTCAATCCAGTGTTTGGAACTGGTCCAGATAAAAGGCCCACATATATTGTTATAGCTCAATCATCTGTTTGGATGCCTACTGGAATAAGGTTCGGATATAACTATTTTTTATTTTTTATTTTCTTATGTATTATTTTTCTTAAGGTTTTCAATTTTTTTTCTTCTAAAAGTCATTTATTTATTTTTTCAAATATATGCATACAAGGTATCTAAAATTTAAATTTTATTCACAAATTAATTGTAAAATCTAATAACCATAATCACAATATTTTAGAATGTGATTATACAAACATCATTCACAATATAACAATCTCTCACTTTCAGGTTGACTAAAAAAAATTCATGGTCCGTATTGTCAATAATCATCCAAATCAATGATTACTTACATATATATATATATATACATATATATAGCAATCCATTTATTGATATAAAAAATACATTAAAAAATTTAGAACATATAAAAAAAAAATTGAACAATGAAAAAAAGAAAAGTTTGGTTTTTTAACTTTACTCTTCGACGTCTTCGTCTCTTTATATTGTGGCATTACTATTTTTTTTGATGATGTGGCATTTGATTTTTATCCCAATGGGATGTGATAACTCAAATATCACCACTCTCTTGGTATATAAATGGTTCACGGGATATAGATATCCAAGCTAATTGAAGACACTAAACATGGGATAGGATAAATGTTCATAAACATGGGATAGGATAAATGAACATTTATCCTATCCAACCCTCTTATCCCACCGTCCAAACATGACCTTAAGGGTGAAATTATTGCCTTCCTTGAGTGCCTTAGGGAGTCATCTTGTGTGGGGTTATATAGTTTCATAGTTGAGGGGGATTCTAATGTGGCTTTGGATGGGTCGCTTCTAGATCTTTACCCTTGTGGTGTGTGGCGAAGTGATGGAGTGTGGTGGGAGGCGAAATGATGGAGGTTTTCAGCAACTTTCATAGGGATGGGGATTTGGAGAAGAGACTTAATGCTTCCTTCATTGTTCTCATCCCTAAGAGAGAAGGGGCAGGCAACATCAAAGACTTTAGACTGACTAGTTTGGTGGGGAGTGTGTATAAACTGCTGGCTAAAGTCTTATCTTAGAGGTTGAGGAAGGTTATGAATAGTATCATTTCTGGTAGTTAGAATGCGTTTGTGGGGAGTAGGAAAATTTTGGATGCGGCCTTTATAGCCAATGAGGGCATTGATGAAAGAAGAAAGATGAAGGAAAAATAAATTGTGTGCAAGCTGCATATTGAGAAGGCTTATGATCATGTTAATCGGGCTTTCCTGTCGAACTTGATGCGAAAAATGGCTTTTGGGGAGAAGTGGAGGAGGTGGATGAGCACATGTGTTGAGTCCGTCTCATTTTCAGTTTTAGTGAATGGATCCTCAGCTGGCTTCTTCATGTCCTCAAGGGGATTGAGGCAAGGGGATTCATGGTCCCCTTTTTTATTCGTGATTGTAATGGAGGCTTTCAGTAGGTTAATGAATAGAGCTAAGGAGAAGGGTCTTATTAAGGGTTTCCTAGTGAAAAATATAATGGGGAACGGGGAACGGGTAGTGATTTCACATCTATTGTTCGTAGACGACACTGTTATTTTTTGTGAACCTTCTGTTAGACAACTCCAGTTTATCAAGTGCATCTTGGTTTGCTTTGAGACCGTGTCTGGCTTGAGAATCAACTTGTGTAAGAGCACTATTATCTCGATTGGTGATGTTCAGGGCATTGATCTTTTGGCCAGTTCTTTGGGGTGTAGAGTGGAGTCCTTCCTGGCTACCTACTTGGGACTTCCGCTCGGAGCTTTGGCAAGGTCTTGTGCTATATGGGATTCTATGGTGGATGGTTTTCAACGAAAACTTGCAGGGTGGAAAGGGCAATTGCTCTCGAAGGGAGGTAGACTTACCCTTGTGAAGAGTGTCTTGGGTAACATGCCAACCTATTTCATGTCTTTGTTTCCAATTCCAGCTATGGTAGGAAATAAGTTGGAAAGGATTCAAAGAGAGTTTCTGTGGGGCCATGATAGGGATAGGAGGATGATTCACTTGGTGAATTGGGAAAAAGTGAAGCAGCCTTTGTCTTTAGGAGGGTTGGGGGTGAAGGACCTTAAGGTTTTTAATAGGGCACTTCTTGGTAAATGGTTGTGGAGGTTCGGTGTTGAAGAAGAGGAGTTGTGGAGGAAGGTTATGAAAACCAAGTATGGGTGTGGGGGATGGGGGTGGAGGTTGAAAGGGGTAGTAGGGCCAGGGGGATGTGGGTTGTGGGGAGCAACCGCGGATGTGTGGGAGGAGTTTCAGAAGAGAGTTAGATTCGATGTAGGTTCGGGTTCTCGGGTGAAGTTTTGGGAGGATATTTGGAGTGGGGAAGAGTCTTTGAGGGAGTTGTTTATGGTATTATATGGTTTGGCTGTTGATAGGGGGTCTTGGGTGAGGGAGTGCATGGAAAGGGTTGGGGAGAGGTTGGTTTGGAGTCCTAGGTTTAGAAGGGGCTTTTTCGATTGGGAATTGGAAGTGTTGGGGCACTTTCTTAGTATCATTCAAGGAGTGCGTGTGAGGTTGGAGCAGGAGGATGTTAGGGTGTGGAAGCTGTCTAAACGGTCTTTTTCTGTTAAGACCTTCTACAGGAGCTTGACAGATTTTGCAGAATTGGAATTTCTTGGTTTTCGGTCTAGCACTCAGGGGCACCTCCCAGAACTGCGTTCTTTGTATGGGAGGCTTCGTGGAAAGCCATCCTAACGACGGAGAACTTGAAGCGTAGAGGTCCATATGGCAAGTTGGTGTTACGTGTGTAAAGAAGAGGAAGAAAAGTGTAGATCATGTTCTTATTCACTGTTTAGTGGCGAAGGAATGCTGGAATCTAATTTTTTCTATTTTTGGGTATTACATAGTTCTTCCTTACTCAGTTAAGGAGCTTTTGCTGGGATGGACAGGCATCAAGATGGATAGGGTGATAAAGAGAATCTAGAAGATGGCTCCGGCTTGTCTCATGTGGAGTTTGTGGAAGGAGAGAAACAAATAGAATTGTTGAGAAAAAGGAGCAGTCCATCGTGTCTATGAAAGATAATTTTTTGAGATTACTATTTTTTTGAGCCAAAGAGGTTCTCCCTGTAAATGCTTTAGATTTGGTTTCTTTTTTGGAGTCGTTAAGATCTATGTAAATTTAGTTGTTTTGGGTTTGCCCCCACTGGGCACCTTATTAATATACTCGCACTTATCAAAAAAAAAAAAAAAAAAAGGGCATTGGTTGAGGCATATGCTTTGGGCATTGGTTGACAGAGATTGTTGATTTGTCATCCGCCTTTCATGTTGACACCAAGTTGATTCCTTGACCAGAAATGTTGTGGCTGTTGGTTTCGCTAAGACTTTATCTTGTTTTTGTGGGCATGTTTACCTTTCTTGAGTTGGTTGGTTGGAATGCATCTTTTTTCTATATTGGAGGATTTACTTTTACTTTGTCTATTAGCTCCTGCATTTGTTGTAGGATTTCTCATCCTCTATTATTGGGCATATATCCTTTTTCCTTTTTGATACTGTACATATTTCTTTTGCAAATTTGGTTCAATAAAATTTTGGTTTCTTATAATTTTCTTTGACCTAGCTGAAAGGGCCCTTGGGTTGCAGTTTTATCTATTAATTGTGAATGCTTACATT
Source organism: Nyssa sinensis (assembly GCA_008638375.1). Taxonomy (NCBI): domain Eukaryota; kingdom Viridiplantae; phylum Streptophyta; class Magnoliopsida; order Cornales; family Nyssaceae; genus Nyssa; species Nyssa sinensis. Next base: position 529,144 of record CM018035.1, on the reverse strand, counting down.
AGTCATTTTTGTCTGACGAATATAAGAAGAAAAATAGTATTCATCATTACACTATTAAGTTAGTGAGTGATTATGGACTGGGAAATTCAACATTATTGGAATGTTGTTTTCAAGAGTGTATTGAGGCTGCTGGGGGCTACCTTGCTGCTTCAACACTGATCTGGTTTCCAATAGTTTTACACTGGTGCTCTTAACTGTTGGTCAATTAGTTTTTTGTTAAAAATAATTTTTTCACAAGGTTTTGTTTAAAAAATTATTTTCTGCTGCTTGGTGAACTGGATCCTCGTTCAAGTTTTAGTTCTTATTTTATTTATCTGTAGGAGAGCAACAGACTTGGAAGCTTTGCAGCCTTTACTCAAGAAATGCATTGGTTTTTTGGAGACTGAAGTATTGCCAACTTTTGAGACTTCAAGGCCGAGGGTGCAGCTTGAACGTGTAACTGTATGGCTTGGAATAAAAGCATTGTAGGAAGGCAGTGGCTTTAATTTTAAACCTTCATAAGTAATTCTTCTTCTCTCTGTTTCCCTGCTAATGGCTCTTCCGTGTGTATCTTGAAGGCTTGGGTTCTTAGAGCCCCCAGCATTTGAAGAAGGGATATTGGAGCGCTATCCCGTTTTCCTTAGTATTGTACTCAACCATATAAGTGATGATTCAGTTGAATTTTCATATGCAGTTAATTGCTTGCGACTGCTCTTTGAAATGCTTGGTATGTTTTCCCTTGGTGCATTTTTTTTAATGCCATGGTTGATAATTATTTCAATATCTGAGTGAAAATTTCATTTTGGGACTTGTTTAAGGATGTAAGCTTTGGTTGAGGGCAACATTGTCTCCAAGTGTAATGCGCAACACACTACTGGGCCAATGTTTCCATACTCGAAATGAGAAAAGCCATAAAGAAATCTTTGATCTTTTCCAGCCTTTTCTGCAGGCACGTCTTGTATCGTTTCTGCCATTATGATTTCAAGTCCTCTGTCAATATATGTTCTTTTCTTCTCATTCTTCCGAGGCCCTGTAAATGGCCCAATTCATTTTTTGACATTACTGATACGCACTGTTTGCATCTATCCAGTCTCTTGAAGCTTTACAAGATGGAGAACATGAAAGGCAACGGAGGCATTTTCTTTATTTTCTCCTACATCAAGTTACTGCAAGCAGTAACTTCAGCATTCTAATGAGAAAAAAGGCTTGCCAGGTTTTTAGTTCTTCCTCCAGATTTTCAAAACGTAGCATGTCATACTTTAATCATCTTAGGTGTATAGCCATCTAAATTTCATTTTCTTTTTGTATAGAAACTAGTCCAATGTATTTATATTAAAATATATGGATTTTTTTGGGGGGATCTTAGGCTTTAATTTTTGTAGCTAGTCCCTTTCTTTTGTAACTATGGGTTTGCCCCCCTTGGGCACCTTTAATGCATGTCTACTTTATTGATGAAAAAAAATCATTCTCTTTAATTTTTTATGCTATTTACTGCAAGATTGTTTTGGCTTGCCAGGTTTTTAGTTCTTCCTCCAGATTTTCAAAACGTAGCATGTCATACTTTAATCATCTTAGGTGTATAGCCATCTAAATTTCATTTTCTTTTTGTATAGAAACTAGTCCAATGTATTTATATTAAAATATATGGATTTTTTTGGGGGGATCTTAGGCTTTAATTTTTGTAGCTAGTCCCTTTCTTTTGTAACTATGGGTTTGCCCCCCTTGGGCACCTTTAATGCATGTCTACTTTATTGATGAAAAAAAATCATTCTCTTTAATTTTTTATGCTATTTACTGCAAGATTGTTTTGCAGATTGCTCTTCTCATCATTCACCGAGGTTATAAAATGAACCCACCTTGCCCTCCTTTTGAATGTGCACATATGTGGTGGGTAGTCTTGACTCCATTGTTCTGACTCTGTTTCACAAAAAAAAGGGCTTTATGCATTTATCTCATCTGAATATGAGCTTACCTTTTATCTTTCAAATGTTTTTCTGTTGAGAAGTAGTTCAGCAATTTTTCTCTGCATTGACATTACATTTGGAATTGGGGATTTGGAAAGATGTGACAAGGCTTTCAAATATATATCCTTCTCCCCATTCAATTCAGGCAGAAATGTGGAAGAACAAACAGGAATGAAAAGGAGAGAGTTCAGTTCAAAACAGGAGAAGGAACAAATATCTGCAAAAGTGAATAAAATTTGAAGCACATAAATGTATAATGTGGGGAGTTTCTTCCTTCACCGTTTTACTACTATCACACACACACACGAACAGGACTTAAAACCATTGATCTAAGAAGCACGGACACGGACACGGATAAGACACGACATAGACACGCAAATACGTAATTTCTAAAAAAAGTAGGACACAGACACGTTAGGGACACGTTGAATATATATAAAATTTTTATATGACCATATAATAAAAATCTAATGTTATTTTAATTAAAATTGGCATAAAAACACACAAATTTTAAAAATGCTATTAAGATATTAAAATAACAAAGCCATTAAATAAAAATTAAAGAACTTAGTCATTTAATTATTAACATCCATGATTCAAGTGTCCGGACACATGTCCGGGAAGTGTCTAAGAGTGTCGGTGTCTGACAAGGACACGTGAGCCAAAATAATGTGTCCGTGCTTCATAACCATTGATGGACAGCTGGTATATATCTGTTTATGCCTTACCAATTTCCTCTAGATAGGAGCAAGGAGGGGAAGTTCTTTACTGTTATTGTTATATTTTTGGTCTTCCATTGCTTCTCCCATCTTTGTTTCTTTCAAATTTCTTGTTACTAATAAGTGTAAAGATTTGAATAATGGTAACCCAGGTCATGTGAAACCAATCTATAGTTTACATGTACAAACACTCATAGCTCGTTTGCTTATTCACAATAACTTCACGGATTTGTTCGTGCTTTTACTTGATGATTTTTGAGCACAAATAACCTCTAATGACCTCTGCAATTTAATTGGACAGGGGCCCTTCTCTTGTGTCTTCTCTGAAGGATTCATCGCTTCACAGTTCTCTGAGACAACCTGCATTTAATCTTATTCAAACTATTATAATATCTGATGCAGCTGCCTTAATAACATCAATGCTTAACTGCTGCTCACCTCCAAGTGTAAGCATGTCTGTGGAATTTAATGATGAAGACGATGATGATAGTCTTTTGTTTACTCATGATGTTGAAGAGAAGGATACCAGTTGTTGGAATGAATTCTGTGTCCAGAGAAAAATCACATCTCGTGAATTTTGGGGATGGATGTGTATTCCGATGTTGTGGTTTGATGTTTTGGTTGAAATTGATCCCTTAGTCCTTCCAGTATCATTTTCCAAGGCTGTTTTTTGGGCTTTATCTCGTTTTTCTATGGTAGAACCTGAGAACAGCACAGAAATGGCACTTCCAGTTAGAAACTGGTTGTCAACCTGTGCATCAGAAATCTCACATTATTTTGGGTGGAAGGTTCCATCTGGTTCTGATGATGGTGAAGAGGGGAAGGAGGCAAAAAACTCAATAAAAATCTCAACAATGTGCATCCCTTTAATAAGAACATTCAAGAGGTCAGTCACATCTGATTTTATATCTTAATGGTGCATCCTCCATCTTTGTTATCCAGATGCTGTTATATAAAGCCTCTACTTATATGTGTACTTTAATAAGTTGATAGTTGACGCAGAATCATGACTATTGACTCAAGGTATATTACAGGTTAACTGCTCATTTTGTTGTTAAAATGGAGCAAGGGGAGCTTCGGAAGCAGTGGACCTGGGAACCAAGGATGAGTGAAACCTTGATCCTTCTGCTTGTGGATCCTAATGATGTAAATAATTTGCATAAATATCATTTTATTTTTACTTTCTAACTGAAATGATGAAGTGATGGATTTCTATGTCTCTCCCTCTCTTGTGTGTGCATGATTTACGTTCCATATAACCCAGGCATGTAAAATTTACTACTTGATGCAGAATGTGCGGCAAGTTGGTAGGTGTATCCTTGAACAAGTTTCAAACACGCGCGGCCTTGCTTGTGGTTTGCAGTTTCTTTGCTCCTGCTCGTCGTCTTTGTCTGCTGTTCTTTTGGGTTTGAAACATGCTTTGCAACTGGTACTGCTTCTTTCTATTATGTCTTTTAAAAGTGTTATACTTTATTATCACTTATCATCTAGAATCATTTTTCGGTTTAATTTGTTCTAAACTCTATATGCATGTTAAATTTGGAAAAGAAATTGGCTGACTTCACAAAGGAGTTTCATGGGCAAAGTTCAAGTGGTGGAGCAAAACTGCTTTTTATTGTAGAACTTTTAAGCATTCTAAACTTGCCCTTCTTCCCTTCCTTTCCCCATATGCTCTCTTCTTTGGCATGTAATCTGTTTTTAGTTACATATATAGAAAAGGTGCTAAATTTGTCACAACCAGTTTCAGGATAAGCACGGTTTCCTATAAATTAACGTTTGAAAGTCAAGTCATAGTTGTATATTGCATAAGAACAGATCATGATTCAGACAGTATTATTTTGTATTTGTAATAAAAGGTGTCACGTTTTAACTTCTCAGAGCAAAAATATAGGTATAACAGGGTGTCTCTTTTACCAAATATTAGGTCCTAATTATGAGGCTTATAAAACAATTAACCTTGTGGTCCTATTATATGTTATGCTGTTGATTTAGTTCTGTTTTCCTTTCTCCAGGTTCAAATGGATTCAATTCTATTAAATTTTCAGACTCTACACCATTTCTTCTTTGTTCTTTGCAAGCTACTTAAGGAAGGGGTTTCATCTACCCCGACTATACCAGGAAGTTCATCAGATGACTTAAAAATCTCAAAGTTCTCTTCCCAAGGTGGATTTCTGTGGCAGCCAGTCTTTGATTCTGTGCCTAATAGTGTTGATGGGCATGCGTTAAATATTGACCCAGCAGCTTGGGAGAAATTTAGTTGTGTACTATCAGGAATTGCATGGCCTTCTTTACTGAAGTGTTTGGCAGAAGGGAAGGCATTCATCGATTACAAAATTTCCCAGGTATCATCACTGTCTTTTAGTGAATTTTTATTTTATTTCTTTCCCGGGCATCTCTTGTTATTTTTCAGTACATACACAGTGGCAGATCCAAAAATTTTAGTTGGGGGGGGGGGGGGGGGAGGATTGAAGGTATTAAAATTTAGGATGGTTCATATAAATATCTAAAAAAAATTTGGGGGGACAAGTCCTATTTTGTTAAAATATTCTAACAGAATTAAGGGTAAAAAATACAACATAAAATTTTTTGGAGGGGCCAAATTGAAGGTATTAAAATTTGAGAGGGTTCATATGAATATATAAATTTCTTTTTTTTTTGGGGGGGGGGAGGCGCGTGAAGTCCAATTTTGTTAAAATATTCTAACTAAATTAGGGTTAAAAAATACAATATCAAAATTTTTTGGGGGGCCATGGACCCCACTTGACTCCCCTACATCCGCCAATGTATATACATTAACTCAGATATTTGGTTTCAAGTGCTTGCAATATCAAATAAGTTGTCGTGGTCATCTATATAGTCACGCCAGGGTGTCTTTGACTCATTTGAGTCGAGATCGATTCCAATAGACGCAGGAAATTGCCCGTAAACTATGTGTGTCGTGTTATCCCGAAGAGAGTGTACCCCAAGATGTTTGGTTCTTGGGCCATTGCCGTGGGCTTCAATAAAGCTTCTTTCTGGATAAATCAGATCAGACATTGTAGATATATAATTACTCTCTCCCCATCTCTTACACACACGAGCGTGTGGGCGCGCGCACACCCACACACACACTATTACTCAAAGAATTAATCATAACGATTGCTGTATGGGAAGTCTGGAATTTTGGCAGCATGTATTTGGGTTTCAGTAGCTGATAAACTGATTGAACTCTTTAGACTATTGTGAATGCACTGAGGTTGGGGGTTTAGCCCTGACTCCAGAATTCTGGACTTCGATTCTGCTGCATCAAAGCTTGGTTTGATTGAGTAGGCAACATTTATCTTTTTGTAGTTTATTTTCTCAGATGACCTGTGTCCGTTTACTTGAGATCCTGCCTATTGTTTTTGTGAGGCTTCTCCCATCACTTCATATTACATCTGGGGATTCAAGAATGTTGGTGGATAATTTTATTGACTTCAAATGGCTTCATGATTTGATGGATTGGGGAAAGTCATCACTTGCAGTCATAGTTAGATATTGGAAACAGACAGTGGTTTCTCTGCTAGGTTTTCTTAAAGGGTTGTGCAGTGATAATTCTGCCTTGAGGATCAGGACCATTGAGAAACTTATATCATGTGGTGAGCTTTTCAATTTTCTTTTTTCTACATTTTACCTTTTCATTTTCGCTTTAGTCATTAATCATCAGTATCAGTATTAGTTACTGTCTTGCTACATTACCTTATGTATCACTCTTCGGCATTCCAGATAGTGTTGCAGTGGATGAAGTGACTGAACAAGTGTCATGCCTTTCTGTTTTATTATCAAATGAAAGCTCTTGTATGATTAACAAAACAAATTTGAAGCCAAAACCTTTAGCATCTGAATACTTGTTTGAGAGAAAGTGTTCAGCTCCTCAGCCTATCTCCTTGGAGGATGCAGATGTGCAGATTCTGGACTCTGTAACATTGGTTAACAAGAGGGATGGAGATAATGTGATTGTTGTTTCAGATGATGAGACTGAAATTGAAATTTCTGCTGGTGGCATCATCCCTTCTCATGTGGGGTCAAGTAAGTGTATGGTGGATGACAAGACAGTGGCTCCGAATACTGCTGAAATAGGTTTGCCGGGTGACCTTGTAGAGGAAAATATTTCCAGCGGTGACACTAAAAAGAATCTGTTGGAGGCTTCTGAGCAAACTGATGCTTCTGCTTGTGCTGATTTTTTTTCTCAGAAGCTGGACTCAGATACACTGAGAGGCAGTTCTGGTCGTGCATCTCTTGTCAAATCACAAGCTGTAGATAGTAAGCTAAAAGATAAAAATTCCAAATGCATGGTAGACGATTCTTTCCCTGTCCAATATAAATCTAATTTGGAGAACTTGACTAACAAAAATGTCAGTTTCAAAAGTATGGAGCAACCATCTGTCAAAAAGGTCTTGGAAACAAGTGATGTAGTCATTAAAGAATTGGTACATGATGCTGAAGATGATCCATGGGAGTTTTCAGTAAGATCTGTAAGGCGACAACAATCATTCTTGACAAAACCAAGCACTTCTGGTCCAAAACGGCAAGTCATTCAACTGAACTTACCTGTCAAAAACAGATCTTCCTATTTACATAGGCTGGATGGTGGTGTTAAACGATTCAAGCCGCCAAGGCTTGATGAATGGTATAGACCCATCCTAGAAATAGATTACTTCGCAACAGTGGGATTAGCATCTGCAAGTGAAGAGGACAATCAAACTTCAAGCAAACTGAAAGAGGTCCCTGTGTGTTTTCAATCACCTGATGAATATGTGGACATTTTCCGGCCATTGGCATTGGAAGAATTTAAAGCACAGTTGCATAGTTCCTTTCTGGAGATGACTTCTTTGGAAGAGATGTGTTGTGGCAGTCTATCTGTGGTTTCGGTTGAGAGAATTGATGACTTTCTTCTTGTTCGCTGTACCCATGATGACGGTGATTCTGCAGGATCTAGAAGCTGTTCTGAAAATGACCTTGTATTGCTTACAAGACAGCCTCTGCAAAATTCTTCACATGATGTTCACATGGTTGGAAAGGTATAACTTTTTCTTCCTGGTGGCATTATTTAAGGCATGAGTTGGGTAATAACCTGTTTATGAATATGCAAATGAGAAACTATTATAATAACGGTAATAAATGCACCTGTCCACGTATAAATTCCCAAATTGATGTGATGGGCATAGTTGCAATTTTCACGAACCTGATTGTATTCCTTGGCGCAACGGTAAGGTTGCTCCGTTGTGACCTAGAGGTCATGGGTTTGAGTAGCGGAAACCGCCTCCTCGTTCGCGGGGGTAAGGGTACATCCAACCCTCCCCAAACCCTGCAGTGGCAGGCGCCTGGTGCACTGGGCTAGCCCTTTTATGTAATTCGATCAGCACATTTATGCTGTATGATTGATATCAATTTAGAAACTGCAGATAAGTAGTCATGTTGCTTACCTCTTGGGCAGCTCACGGATGACTTTTTCCCCCCCTCCTTTTGTATGGTTCGTGGATGATTTTATTGATATCATGACAGTGAATTGAATATTTCACTTAGTTATTTTCAACATTTCACTCTATATATTTTGATTTTGAATCATGTTGAATGCACCTGTGTTCACTTTGTTATTTTCAACATTTCACTCTATATCTTTTGATTTTGAATCATGTGGAATGCACCTGTGTCCTAGGTAGAGAGGCGTCAGATAGACAACAAACGAAGATTAAGCATTCTAGTCATCAGGTTTTATCTTCAAAATGGTTCTTCACGTCTAAATCGGGCTAGAAAGCTCCTTATTGAACGGAGCAAGTGGTATGTTAGTCGGGTTATAAACATTACGCCTCAACTTCGAGAATTCCAGGCACTTTCATCAATAAAGGATATCCCTCTACTTCCTATTATCTTGAATCCCATCACTCATCATCTAGGTAACTACGAATGTAGAAAAGAAGATCTTTGTAAGCTGTCCCAACCCTTGCAGCGAATTCTGAAGTCGTCATATAATGACAGTCAACTTCAAGCTATTGGTGCTGCTGTTGGACCTCTGGATTCAAACAGAGATTTTGAATTGTCTCTTATACAGGGCCCTCCAGGTATGTAGTTTTTATTTGATTGAATTACCACTAGATCTGAAGTTTGTTATATGCATGACTTGATTATTGTTTTGAAATGCATTCACCATCAGGTACTGGGAAGACCCAAACTATTTTGGCCATTATCAGTGCTTTGCTTGCCCTTTCCTTACAGCGAATTAATGATAGGAAGAGGCCATTAAACGGTGGTTTAAAACCTAGCAATACTTCATGTGCCAGTTCAAAACTGCAGATAAGCCAGTCTGCTGCTATTGCAAGGGCCTGGCAGGATGCAGCCTTGGCTAGGCAATTGAATGAGGAAATAGAAAAGAACTGCAAATCCATAGGAAGTTGTGCTAGAGGAAGGGTGCTTATTTGTGCGCAATCGAATGCTGCAGTTGATGAGTTGGTATCAAGAATATCCAGCGTAGGTCTTTATGGAAGTGATGGAGTGGTGTACAAGCCATATCTTGTAAGAGTTGGTAATGCAAAAACTGTTCATCCAAATTCACTACCCTTTTTTATTGACACACTTGTTGATCACCGGTTGGCGGAGGAAAAGAATGCAGGCGATGCAAAGAATGACATGGGTGGGGACTCTTCAACTGCTCTCCGTTCTAATCTAGAGAAGTTAGTAGACCGTATTAGGTTGTATGAAGCCAATCGTGCTAAATTAAGGGATAGAAATTCTGACTCAAAAGGTTTGTTAGAAGAAGAGGCTGCAAAGGGAAATGATGGGAAAGAAATTTCTGAGGCAGAAATAGAGGCAAAGTTAAGAAAATTATATAAAGAAAAGAAAGCAATCTACATAGATCTTGCCGCTGCTCAGGTGCGTGAGAAGAAAACCTATGAAGATAGCAAAGCTCTTAAATATAAATTGCGCAAGTCTATATTAAGGGAAGCTGAAATAGTGGTAACTACATTGAGTGGATGTGGTGGAGATCTGTATGGAGTTTGTTCTGAATCCTCTTCGAGTCATAGATTTGGCAACTCATCGGAGCATACTCTGTTTGATGCTGTTGTGATTGATGAAGCAGCTCAAGTATGATTTCTTCCTCTTTTTTTGGGTCTTCTTCCCTAACCACTCCCCAGTTACCCCTTCTCTTGTTTTCAATTTGTTAGCCTCATTCCTTTTTTTCCCCCCCTGCTTTTTGAGTTTTTCTTTGTCACTATAGGCTCTGGAACCAGCTACACTGATTCCTCTCCAGCTCTTAAAATCAAAGGGGACCAAATGTATAATGGTAGGGACCAATGCTTTGGCTTAGTTTGTAATTACTGTACCGGGATATGTTTTTTTTTTATGTCTGTACCAGGATATGTTTATTTATCAATATGATGTTTTCTTGTTGAAGGTTGGTGATCCAAAGCAGCTTCCTGCAACAGTTCTCTCTAATGTAGCGAGCAGATACCTGTATCAATGCAGCATGTTTGAACGTTTACAAAGGGCTGGTCATCCTGTCATTATGCTTACCAAGCAGGTGAACTGAATTTCCTTCGTTTCTAATACTGTAAATTACTTTCTATACTAGCATTTTTACATTATGATTGAATCGCTGTTACAATAATTTTTTGCCAATAAAGTCCAAAGCAAAATTGTACTAGCATTATGGAAGTAATCATTTGTAACAATGTATCTGGGGCTTTAAGATTTAGCTTTGTGGAGCGATTGCCAAGTGTCTTGGGAAGTGGGATCCAATGATCCTCTCATACCAATCTATATTCCTCCTTGCACTTTTTGTTTTTATCAAATTGAGGTTTTGAGCTTCATTTGTACTCTTTTTGATGCTTTTTTCAATCATTTTTGTCATCATAAACTTGGAGTGAACTTTACTGATAAAAAAAAAACTTGGAGAGAATTTGTTGACCTGGATTAATTTCTAAGGTCTGTGCAGTGGTTGCAACACATTTTTCAGCCACACTAATAATTTCCCATAAAGATAGTTGATTTTGGATATGTAAGTAGGGTTATTATTTGTTGAATATGGCATATTTCTTTCATTTTCTGATTTTTTAAATCTTTATCTACTGAGTAATACAATGATAATGATTATATTGTTAGTATTGTTATCCATGCTCTTATGTTGAGTGAGGACCTTTTTTGTTAAATGCTACCACTCAGGGAGTCAGGAATGTGAAGAGGAATTCCAATGAGTGGAAACCTTGAAGTAATAATTGGAAATAACTGAAAGTAAAGAGATAAATGATGTGTTAAGATGCGTGCTCCACCAGCCCAGTTTTCAGTGGTATAGTACTTTTGGTTGTATTGTTTTGATAACCTCTGTTTAGGCATTGGTTCACCCTTATCGTTGTTCTTTGGAGATTTGAGATGCTGTACCCCTCTTGTCCCCCACAATGATTACATTTGGTATCTAGTGGATCAATTAGCATTTCCCAATGAGTTTTGTCCCCATTATTCATATGTTTCATTGTTTTCAGTAAGGTTTTAATTATTGTTTTCGGTGGTATTTCCACATTTTACATTTTAGGTTATATTTTGAGATATTTTGAGTGAGCTAACAATTGGAAGACAAATTTTGGGAAGAATCTAAAATTATTTTGGAATTTAGGAAATGTAGATTATATGACCTCGTGTAGCTAGGACTAGGCTCGACTAAGTTAAGCTGTAGAATCTTGGAATTGAGGAGGCCCAATATAGCTGTGGGCCTTTGGCATGTGATGAAATACAAGCATTCGTTACACTCATCTTGGGGCCACACCCTTTGCATAAGAGACAAGACACTATATAAATTATATTTTGTTTTAACTTTTAATTTTGATTTTAAGTTTCTAATCTCATATGCTTCTACATGTTCATCTTTTGTTTTGTTCAATAATAATGGTAATAACTGCCAGGTGTTAAGTGGTATCTTGTGTCACTTCCAAAGATGAAGGTCCAGCCTTTAGGGTTCAAGTCCTTGCTGGGATGCGCAAATGTTGTAATTATACAATAATAGTACTACTGTCATAAGCTGTTTGCTTGAGTAGTATCTCTTGCCACCTCCAGGGAAGAGGTGCACGGTTCTGTTCTTGCTTGGGATATGGGTGTATGAGTACTTACCAACTTAACAAAGTCTAATCCCAATTGTTTGGATTTGGCTGCATAAATAATCTCATTATTATGCTCTATTTAAGACCATCTCTACGTAAGTGAACCACACACTGTCATATATATATTACTATATCAACTTAAGTTATCTTTGATCTCCCTCTCCTCAGTGCGGAAACCTTTGCCCACTTTTCACTGCACTTGGACGCTGGTGTGATGCTTCTTGCCCATTTTTCGGAGAAACTCGGATGTTGATGGAATGTTTCATTTATGGGAAGTGCACTGACATTTACTTGAAGAATCTCAAGATTCATGTTTATAATGGATCTAACAATGTTTTACACTGCCTGTCAATTGCATAACACAACCCTTTTCATTTATCCGGACTTTGGATTGGCTGGCCAAGGATAGGAAAATAAGAAAGACACAGAAAAAGTTGGGTAGTACTTATCAAATGAGCTAAAAAATAATAATGGCTATTATTATTTTGTTGGTGTGCGGGTGAGCTGTGTTCTAAATATTCTAAAGCCTCTCTTGTTGTTGTTCTAAAAAAAAATGTCGACTTTTTATGATTGGCAGTATCGGATGCACCCAGAGATATGCCAGTTTCCTTCGTTGCATTTTTATGACAGCAAGTTGCTAAATGGTGACCAGATGTCTAGCAAATCAGCACCATTTCATAAGACTGAAGGTCTTGGGCCCTATGTATTCTTTGATATTGTTGATGGGCAGGAACTTCATGGTAAAAACTCTGGTGCAATGTCCCTCTACAATGAGTGCGAGGCTGATGCTGCAGTTGCAATACTTCAGTTTTTCAAGAAGAGGTATTTCTTCTTCTTTCTTTGCCAACACTTTGATTCTTCTATCACTGATTCTAAACTTTACAGTTTGTTTACACTTCTCAGGTACCCATCAGAGTTCGTTGGTGGAAGAATTGGCATCATTACTCCATATAAGTGTCAACTTTCACTATTGCGTTCACGGTTTTCTAGTGCATTTGGGCCTTCTGTTACAGCTGAAATAGAATTTAATACTGTGGATGGTTTTCAAGGCCGGGAAGTTGATATATTGGTACTTTCCACAGTTAGAGCAGCAGAACCATGCTCTGCAGCACTCAGGCTCAACTCTAGCAATATTGGGTTTGTTGCTGATGCGAGACGGATGAATGTTGCTTTGACAAGGGCCAAGCTCTCCCTGTGGATTTTGGGTAATGCAAGAACATTGCAGACAAACCATAACTGGGCTGCTCTAATTAGGGATGCTAAAGAGCGAAATTTGGTTATATCAGGTAAAAAGCCATATGAGCACATGTTCAAGTCAGTTCTAAAGAAGCATCCCAGTCCAAAAAATGTTGATAATCATCCAAGACAGGTAAAGCATCGTGAAAAGGGGGACACCTATGAAAGGAAAAGAAAACACATTGGAATTGGAGCTCAAAGTGACAACAAAATTGCTAGAGATGAACATGATTCTTTGGAAACATGGGAAGGTGTTAAAACCAAGAAAAGAAGAGCCAGAGAGGAATGTGATTTTTCAGGAAAGAAGGATCCACTATCTGTAGCTTTTGCAAGTAGTGACAGTAGAACCTCCAAGGATGAGAAATCTGCAATCATGGGAAAACTTGTAACAGATGATAAAAGTATGGATAAAGGGAGTAGTGGAAAGCAAGCTGATATGGGCAAAGGGTCACAAAAATCTGAAAATTCAACTAGTAATTTAGGACACTGTGAGCAAGTGATGGGTGATAGCCATAAACTTTTGAAATCGGTAACATTGAAAGGACCTACAGAATCTTTTGAGCGTGACAGAAGGCAGAAGAATGTGGAAGTTGCAATACAGTCACCTGAAAGTGGGTTTCAAGAGAGAGATGGGAATGATGATGGCAGAGCCTCTAATCAAGTTGACACACCCAAAGATGCGATCACAAAAAGGAAACAACAGCGTGATGCTGTTGATGCTCTTCTTTCTTCGGCTCTCATATCTTCCAAAAAGTCTGAATCTTCATTGAAACCTCTGCCCGTCAAAAGGTCTCTTTCTCCAAGGTCAACTGCAGGTCGTGGGATTAAACCACCCAAGCATAGAAAAGGTGTAGTTTTCTGTCAACTGACCTATCTCCTTTAACCATGTATGTAGCATTGTTCTTGTTTGGAGAAGTATTATGCTTAGCATGGTGGTTGTCACAAATAATGGGCAAATGTTTTCACTGGCAGAGGGGCAGTAGCTTTGATAAATTTTGCAATCTAGGAGGCCTTTAAATATTGCATTAATTTTTTTTTTTTGAGAAGACAGGTAAGGTGTACAGGTTGCCATTTTTTACCCCCATCTTCCAAATAGGAGAGCCATTTATAAATATCAAATTGTACCAGAGATGACTTTGTAAAATGTATAGTTTGTTTTTATGTCAGTAATTGGTACTCATGATTCTCCTTTATTATCCTGTTATAGTAATTTACTTTATTAATGAGTTGAATGGCCCCATGTGTCAATCACGTTGGAAATCTTAAGGTTTCTATTGTGAGTGCTCTATTCCTGTAAGGAATAACATATGCATACAATTTGCACTTTCTCCAAGTAGCTTAGGTATATTGCTATGTGAGCTTTCTGTGTATTTGTTGTTATGTTCAGCCTCTTCATTCTCATGTTTTTATATTTATTTTGTATTTTTTTTTTTGGATTTTCTGGTCATTTGATTTTTATTTTTTGTTTTTCTGAATCTCACATCCATAATATAAATATCCAGTTCAGTAAACTTGTGCGTATAACATGTATATTGGGAGCCATTACAATTACTCGTCTTCTGGTTGTGTTGAGTTGCAGAGATGAAAATCTGGGATTCTGCTTGTAATCGAACTAATTAATGTTTTCTGGACTTAATACGAGTTGATCAAACACTTCTTTTTTCTCGATAAGTGAGTTGGTCAAACACATTAATCTTTGGATATTTCTAGTCATCTATGCTAGATTGAATTCTATCTGGTTTAGCATTCTTCTGCATGTGTTAGACATCTGATACCATTAATTAATCTCTTACAGTTCCCCCATCATCCACTTCGGGTGTGATACAAGATCAGATTTATCAACAACATAGTAAGAGGGAGAAATCTTGAACGTCCAGCAATTTGGATGAACCATGGAGTTTTCTGACGATCTAATTCATGATTTGAAGGAGCTCTGTGACCATTGTCATAATCTCTGACGAAAAGCACCGAGTGTACAGGGAGTTACATTGTGCCAACTGTAAGGTAATTGGCTTCTTCCCATCTCCAGTCTTGAAATTTTTTGCAGAAACTATAATCGAGTTCATAATATAAGATTCACTAACCATTGTAGTTGAGCCTCTTTCTATATTTGTGTGTTGTATACTAACTTGTGTGCACTTGGAAATCAACATTTAGATTTAGTCCCTATGGTTGGTTGCCCTTCAGACCTTCCATGTATGTAACTGTTATGTAAATACTACTGGTTTTGTTATCCATAGTGCCAAATCTTTTGTTATAAACTTCTTTTCCTTCATTGATTGTATTTCTCTGCAAATATGATAATTTTATCACATATGTTGTCGATATTAATGATGCAGAATTAAAAAAAAAATCATAGATTTTATCAATTTTGAGCAATTGGGTCATACTCTTGAGTTGTGAAATGTTGCTTTTAGTTCAATTGATTAACATGCCAACTTCTATTCAAAATTTTAGGCAATGATCTCAATTGTTTCTCACATCAGGGCCTTATCTAGTGCTATTATCAACTTCTCATGAATGAAGTTATTTGTAATTCTGTCATTTCATGCAATGTCATTTATTCATTTAAAAATCCTTGTTTCAATTATATATATGTTTTTTAAAATGAGCAAATTTTGCTGTATGTCCACGTTCATTTTGATCCTAGCCATTGATATCAGCGTATATGCTCCCTGGAATCACACATCCTTCTCTCTCTCTCTCTCTCTCTCTCTCTCTCTCTCATATTATAGTATTTATTTGTTTATAGTTTCTTGGTATTGTCCACATGAAGTCATGTTATAATTATTTGAAAACATACACATGATTTCACATGTTTTCTTGCAGATGATCAACAGCTACTCTCTCTCTCTCTCTCATTACAAATTACTAGCGTCCTACCCCAAAATAAAAACTTACATCCATCAGTCCCTTCTGCCTTTCTCCGGCTCTGTTTTGTTTTTGCATGCCAACCCCAATCCACACCCATCTTTGTCATCACTCATACCAACTTTCTGATGATGATTGAACCTGTGTCACTTACCAGCTTGCCAAACATGATCATGGACATCATTGCTTACCAAATTATAACCTCAATTCTCACTTTTTTTATTATTTATTGCCTATTTTTATGTCACTTGTCATATTTTTCTCTCTTTTTTTGGACAATTGACAAGGACATAACCCTTAATCTGGCAGTATTTTTTTTTCCTTTTCTTTTGGCTCAGAAAATTCGAGTAATTTTTGATTGCTGAAAAATGTGAGGTGCAGAGTTGGGTATGCTCTTTGGAATATATCCTTTTTGCTTTTCTTTATTTTATTAAAGTGATTTGTATACTTCATTTCCTTTGATTTCCCACAACTTCAACTTGATAGTATTTCTGGTCAAGGGAAAAAGTACTCGCTCGGTTTATGATAATGATGTGGCATGATATGATTTTGAAACTTGCTAGCTGCAATTTTAGAAAACAATTATTGAGTAATTGTACCCATACTGTGCCGTTATTTTGATCTTGTATGAAGACTATCAGCATTAGTATCAGATTATATCTTGGTTTATCAGAGGATCAAGACTGAGATAGAGGAGAAAAAAAAGAGGAGGGCAGGGGGTGGGGGGCGGGGGCGGGGGTTTAATCTGAGCATTCATTAAAGAAATTAAATATATAAATGGTCAGTGCATATTATATGTATGTGTGTGTGTGTCATACCCAGTTGCTAATCATGAAAGAACGGGGCTATGTATTATTGAGAAGGGCCCATAGTGATCGGGCGTATTATATATTTGGGTGTTACATAGGAAGGGAGGGTGTTAATGGAGTCAGAGGCCTGACTTTAATTAATGCTATTGCAGAAACTCTGATGCAGGCAATGTTCATTTTAATAATGTGATGCATGCTGCTCCAGACTAATGATTTGTGTTTTATCTCCGAAGCAAATTAAGTTCACTAGATGCGATTCTTGGTTTCTTCTTGTCCATACTAAATACTTTTCTTTCTGTCCAACTCTTCCTAGTTGATGTTACCTAATCTTTAATTAATTCTGTTTTGTTTAGCACTTTTAAACCAAGGCCCTTGAAGTTAGGCACAGTCCGCAATTATAATTGTTTTCCTTTCAAAGGATCCCAGTGTATTTGAGACTTGCAAATCCACAGAAGTCTCTCTTTGAGCAAATGCTTTTATATTATTTATTACCCTACCCACCTAGCTAAAACAATTACCTTGATTTTTCAACTGGCACTGTTCATCTTCTCTGTGTCTGTATATCTCCATCTCTGTATATACTCTCTCTAGTCTTTTCGTACAAGACAGGATTGCGTATGTGAGGGAGGGTGTTAAAACAACTTGATATACATAGTTGGTCTATTCTCTAATAGCTTAAGCTTTTAGAGTAATTGATGATCTAACATGCTATTAAAGTTTTGGTTTTAAAAGGTCTTTGGGTTAAATTTCTCCACTCTATTTCGGTGCAAAATTTGCACTCACTTGATTATGCATTATGTTATATTAGTGTGTCAACTCTCTACGTGCAAGATGAGATTGCACGTGAGGGTGGGTGTTAACTTGATATACATAGTTGGTCCATTCTCTGATAGTGTAAAGGTACACAAACATACTACTACCTAGAAAAAGATACTTAATGAGACTTTGTCTACCTAACCTTTTAAAAAGTCCGTACATATTACATACTGTGAAGTTAATTAACTCAAATCCAAATCCAGTCTCAATTACCTCAATTTAAAGGTCATTAAAATTTAATTGTAGCGTAAGAATGTCCATCTTATATGACCTGTGACCAAATAATTAATGAGTTTACATGCATCGATAATTGAATATTACTTGTTTAATTCCAATTGACAAAGCGATCCACATTTTATCTCCCACATCGAGATCTCCCTTTCTTTATTTGCTTAGCATGCAAAATTTAAATTAAATCTTTTGTATATCACTGAAATGACCAAAGCCACGATTATTTAGTCAACTGCATGTGTACCGAGTCCACAACCACATTTTGTTCAACTTTGCACATGAAAACTGCCAGTTTTAATTTATGCATAACAATAATAAAAGCAGCCTTATTAATGATTGTACATGGATACTTGTGAGAGAGAGAGAGTGTGTGTGTGTGTGTGTCTCTCTCTCTCTCTCTATATATATATATATAGATATATTATATAATTGTGGGATTTGCGTTGTCCAAGAAATGAACCTTTTTATTACTAGCATTGTGATTAGTAGAAGATGAATGAATAATGGGTGCAATGTGAGTGTGATTTAGTGGTAATGGTGATGTGTAGTGTAAATAATAGTAACTGGTAAAGAGTTTATGATTACTGATATTGCTACTCATAGGTTAAGTGCTAGGTTACCATTACTGCTAAGCTAAACTAAGTTATGATAGATATATTGTAAGAGTTTGTAACGCAAGCTAGTTGTGTTTGTCGTGTGAGACCCTCTTTGTATTTATTTATAAATGTTGTAATAACCCCCTTGGCCTGGCCAACACACACACACACACACGCAACTATCTCATTTTTGTTATAAAATACAGGATAAATAAACACAACACAAAAATGTAAGTGATTCGACTTGGGGTGGGAGGAGGAGAAACTTCACTATTGAAAAATTGATAGTCCACAAATCTGTATTTTTCTGTCTTGGCACTTTTATCTTCATCTATGTTATACTCCGTCTTTCACTGTCCTATTTATAACTCTGCATTTTCTCTCCGATGCATGCATGCATTGTTGGTGTAGTAGTATTAAATACAAGTTGCGGCCTGAAAATCCCAGGAATTGGTTGAGTTCCTTCTATCTGTTGGCTTTACACACACACACACGGTAAAGGGACATGAGAGCTTCATTTAATGGTGATGGACAGCCAGCCACCATTGCTGACTTTTATAACAAATTTTGAACATGAGCCCTGCTAGTCAATCTTATCTTCTTTTATTGCCCATTGGTTCCACGTTTTCAATTAAGTTTGGACATGTCCTCCATTTCTGTCGGCATTTGCATTGATATGTTACTGAAACTAATATGGATACCCACATTAGGATTTTAATCAAGTTGCCCGTGGGTGTGCGTGTGCTAACATCTTGAGGTTGGGGTTTCTCTCACATGCGAGTTTGTCCACATTCTCTCACATACGAGCTTGTCAACATGTCAATTGTATCAACATTTGATCATATTAGGATACAAAAATATAAATGCTTGTAATTTTGCATTTGTCATTAACACCGTTAGTACAATGATAGGGAATGGTACTGGTTGCAATTGTGAGAGATATTCTCTGGTTGCAATGGTGAGAGATATTATACTCCGAGAAAGAGAGAAAAGTTAGTGTAATTTACTTTCTAATATTAATAAGCTATCATGAGTATCAACTAATCAATCCATTCTTAGTCAAATCTCTGTAATTAATGTTAGTAATAACAATGAAATATTGGAAAGGTCATTTATGTTGTTTCCATGCATTAAGATATCAAGTCAAATAGTTTGCAATTTGTGTGTGTAAAGAAATGGTCATATCACATGGAATTTGTCTTCCACGATCTTCTAAGCACCATCCCAAATCCAATAAACAAAAGTAGAAAGTATACTATAGAGATCAGATAGATTAAAAATTTGTAAAAGTCATTAAATAGATATGCGTATGAAGATGCAGAAACCAAGGCAAAGCTGGGACTTCAATTATTTGAAGAGAAGCAAAGATGTGGAAAAAAGTCCAGTAAAATGGTATTTTTTTTTTGGTCATGCAAATTAGTTTAACATGTAATATAAATAATGTCACGATAATTTTCTTTTTTAAAATATAAGTAACATTTCAAAAATTGATTTGTATGACCAAAAAAAAAAAAAGAAACTTTAAACTTACTTATCACCCGATCTTTTTTCGCAGAGATGCCCCTTGTGGGTTTTGACTGTTAAAGAAGTACTTCCATCATAAACCAATGCGATACATACATCAACACGTGTGTAGTATATATATATATATATATATATATATATATATATATTAATAAGACCTTCACTTTCGGAGGGCAAATTTAGCTTACAAAACACAAATACAGGTTAACTGAAAAAACAGTAACAGAATAGCAGAACCTAATAATCTACCTGTTTATGGTAATCTCAATTATCTCCCACACACACACACACACACACAACAATTAAAAGAAATACACAAACCAATGGATGCCAATTTTTTTTATTAAAAAAAACTTGAAACTGTCATATAGCTAGAGATTAAACAAAGAGAAAACCTTGAGGGATTGTGAATTTTGAGGCAGTTGCACCAGCAACCGACGGAAATAACTCATCATATAGAAAATATAATATTACAAATTGAAATTAAAAAAATAAATATTCAGAGAATCCCAAGCTCCGATCCTTCCCCACTTCTTTAAATATATATATATATATATATATATATATGTATATGTGTGTGCATCACCACCCCCACCCATATGAGATCTACACTAACAACCCTTTCAAAAAGTAGTGATCTCATTCTCGCGCGCGGCAATTATGGATTCAAAGAAATCTAACAAGATCAGTGAGATAGTTAGGCTTCAACGGATCCTCAAGAAGTGGAAGAAGCTTGCCAATGCACCAAAGAACAGCAGCAGCAGCTCCAGTACTACTAGCAACAATGGCAGTAAGAGCATTAATAAGTTTCTGAAGAAGACACTGTCCTTCTCAGACATCTCCATTTCTTCTGCGGTGTCAAATAATGAGGTCGTCCCAAAAGGTTTTCTGGCAGTATGTGTGGGGAAAGAGCTGAAGAGATTCATAATCCCAACAGAATATCTGGGTCACCAAGCATTTGGGATACTACTGAGAGAAGCTGAAGAGGAGTTTGGATTTCAACAGGAGGGAGTGCTGAAGATTCCTTGTGAAGTCCGTGTGTTTGAGAAGATATTGAAGATGGTTGAAGAGAAGAGATCAGCTGATGTGTTTTTCTTGCATGACTACTTTGGGTTTAGTAGTGGAGGAGAGAATGACATGATTGGTTGTTGCTCATCGCCTGATTGCGAGCTAACGCCATCCCACCATCCTCAAATGTGTCGATAGATGATTCTTGATTGATATATATAGCTATATATGTTTCACTTCTACATTTTTTTTTTTTTTTTGATTGTGAAGGCGATCCAATATGATGTATGAGGGATAGAAGAGTAGATGAGTTACAGAGTTGAATAAGTTAGATTTCTTACATATATTAATTGAAATCATTAAGCAAGAATAGAACGTAGCTAAAAATGTTAATTGTTTCCATTACCAATTAATCCAGATTTTCTTCAGATGAGTTTGAATTATTCTTCAAACAACTGAAAGTAGTAGTGTAGCATTTGGATGTTTAAAGTATACTACTTGAAGGCATGCCTTTAATTAAATTTTGAGGGACAGTTAATGAGTAATGATTGCTTGCATCAAGGACGGTGTAGATGTACGTACGAACCATTTGGCCCACAAATAACCCGATTTTACCGTTTTAATGCACATTCTGATGATGGAAGCTGCAACTTGTAAATGTTGCACTAATCACTCACTAATAATACGTCCATCTTATTTTTAATTCTTGCTATATCATGTAATGCCACGTGCCACAGGCCTGAGGGCTTTTTTATTTTTTTTATTTTTATTTTTATTTTTTGTGGTTACCACAAGGAATTCTTCCGATGACTTGCATTTTGAACAAATATATTTCAATCGGCTCTTAATTACAATCATTTCATACAAGTTTTTACTTGCATGCAGAAAAGGTGGGTGACCAACCCCAAGATGCATGTATGAGCTTTCATGGGGATTTGAATCCAAAATGTTCAAGTTTACGACTGGCCACCAGGGGTGCATCATTCAAATCCTTCATGCATCTCTCGAGTCTTTTTCGATTGCCATTATTGTTACCTCGCTGCATCTCTTTTCATAATTTATGCTTTAATAGCTAGAGTACTCATGAAAATGAGACTTGGTATTGTGCTGAAAGAAGAGAAAGGTACGTAGTGTTATTAGACTAATTCGAAACTGTGAAGGCAGAATGTACAATTGCTCTTTCAAAAGTTACAACTGGCTCTGGCAATACCCTGTTATCCAAAAGATAAATATATTTATGTGCTCGGAATATTCAGATTGTAATTAAACTGAATTTAAGCTGTACTACACACACACACAAATACATATTTCTAAATTTTGACCAGTTGCCATGAGCAGAAGATATAATAATGTCTTTGTTGAGTTGTAGGTCAGGAGTGCTAATTGTACTTGATCATCTACCGATTTCTTAGTGGTCCATGCCATGCATGTTCAAACTTTCTTTTTAGGCTGATCAGGCTCAACTTGACTAAACTAAGCTGTGCTATCTATATATATATATAGCAACTGTATATGCCAATGTTATATTAATTACATGTAACTTTTTCATTAATTGTTATGGCATTCACTCCGAAAATTAAAACTGAACAACAACAAAAGAAACTTCTGAGGGATCACGGAAGGAAGACAATCGGGTCGGGTCCTCCTCCCTCACCCACTTGATGTCCATTATCAGACTACTGAAACTGATCATACTGATAGAGCAGTGTGGCATGCATCCTGAAATAAGTTGTAGCCATTCCAGAGAACAATAGCCCATTCTACAAAAGCTATCAAAACCTCTTAATCTTGTTCAACTTCAACAGCAGTGAGGAGGGACAGCTATATATTTATGTGCATTAACAGCTCTATTTCCTGAAATATTTTATCATTAGTATATATCTTTGTTCGTAGACACAGCTTCAAGTCCATTTCCATTTCAGCCTCATGGAATAAGGTAGAACGCACCTACCCAGAAAAGAAAAGGAAAAGAGGAGGGAGGGAGAGAGAAGAATTCCCTAAACTATAAACAGGGTTTTAATCTTGCCAAGCCAATACACAGTACAAATATCAGGTCATTGTCTTGAGTAACGGTCCACAAGTGCCTTGACTTTCTCCGGTGCAAAGAATCGAGCCTGCAAACAACCACTGTGTCATATAGCTATATTCTCTTGTTTCAGGAACAATTAATTGGACATAAACATCTTAAACAGTATTTTTTTTAATGCAAAATGAATATTTGGAACATTTTGAAAATGAGCAAAACAATCAAAGTAATTAATTGTATCTTAGGAATGGCAGTGGGGTGATCTGACTTAGACTTGCAGTTTGCAATCCAAACCAAAACAAATATCTAATATCTATGTCTCACTACATCCTAGTAGGGGCTAGAGGGGTAAGGTTACCCAATCATCCTGATTAACAAGCAAATAAAAAATGCCACTGATATTGGAGATACCTTTTGTGATTAAACAGCACAAATATGGTTTTTCATCAAATCACTTGATATCAGCATCATTATGGCAGTGACACAGCTGTTTGTGCCAATGATAGCTCAAAATCATCAAACCATGCATAAACATCATCCCACTGTGACCACAATATTATCAACTAACCATTTAAAAAAATCTCCTTTATGGTTATTGCCTCTATCAAAATAACATAGCTGCTGTCATTGCCATTGTCTTATCAAAGCCACTGCCTTGCACCAAAGATCCATCACTGCAGCTGCATCTAACACATTCACAGTTGCTCTTACCATCAACAGGTTGCTAGCTGTCACACCCTAACTAACTTGGGTGTCATGGACATACTCGGTGGCACCTTGCACAAAGGCATAGTCTAGGCTGAGGAAGCAAGGTGAGCAACAGACCTTGTGCAAGAGATCATGTTAACTCTTGTCAGACCAGCGATTTGTGGTTCAACATACTTGGGGTAGAATGGGCTCCCACATTGAGTTCACATGTTGCAAGGGGTTGTGTCTCCTCTTGCCAGATTGGAGATTTGTACTTTGACATATATAGGGAAGGGCCTCCTCCCCAGCACCCCAAGGCAGGGGTGCGACACGCCTAGGCAAGTCATGGCACAACATGGCTTGTACAACCCTAAGGACCTGTTAGTGTGGCTAGTTAGTTGGTTGCAAGGATTGGGGTGGAACATAGGGCTGACTTGGTGGCATTGTGGCTATACTTGGTGGCTGGCTTCTTGTGACAATGTGGGGTTGACTATGGTAGCTCAAGGTTGACTCAAGGGAGTGTCATGACATGGGCATGGCATGGGTGCAGCCCAACATGCACGTGGGTGGCTTGTTCTAGTCATGGGACTTGGACATAGAGAACTCAGGCTACAATTCAGAATGTGGGCATATGATGTGTGTTAGGTGGGAGCATGTTGGCTGTAATGCCCCGGCCCGTTTTACCGGGAAATTAAGTTAGTAACTTGGTATTAGAAATTTGACGAAAGTAAAATAAGGGTTACGAGAAATTAAACCGGGGAAATAATAATAATAATAATAATAGCAATAATAAACGAATGAATAAATAAATAAATAAATAAATAAAAGAAAGCAAAAGAAAAATAACAAAAAGGAAGCCAAGAATTGAGGCCAATGGGTTTTGAACCCTTGACTCAAAAAGAAGCAAGTACCTTGGCCCAAAAAGAAAAGCCACTTGGGCTGCCCACCCTTTGTGAAAAATATTACAAATTATAAGTATATGTATACATATAATAAAACCCCACCTCCCAAATGACCCAATCACAACACATGCAACACCTCACCACCACATCAGCCTATGCACCCTAGCCCCCATCATCACCCTACTTCAGCACTTGATCACCTCTCCCCCAACCCATTTACATGCAACCAAATGATTGTGTATCTTAAAATCAACAAACAAATGCATGTGTGATATATTGTTGGGGAGACGTGGGAAGAGGGAAATCAGAATTGGTGGTGGTCTTGTGTACTGATGTAGAGAGAGAGAGAGAAAGTGAGAGAAAGGCAAGTGTGTGCATGCTTGGGTGGCCATTGAAGGAGCAAAGAAGAGGACTGAGGACTGGGACTGCATGACTGGGACAAGGCCAACTCATTGAAGTCTCACCTTGAGCACGACTAGAGAGAGAGAGACTGCTATACAAGGTAAAAACACCAACCCTCTAGTTTAGATTTTGTTAAGTTTTTGCACGGTCTTGGTGTATTGTGGGATTGTTACTGCATGCATGAAATTGAAACTATGAAATCTGGGTTGAATGCATGACTGTTAGACCATCAAAATAGCCTAGGACACCAAACAGTGCAGAAACTGCCATTTGAGGACCTTGACTGAGATGGGTCTGAAACCTACTTACACCAAACCTAGTTTGGCTTGTTGAGACTTCAACTAGGCTTCATGAGCACCTCAAAAACCTAAATACGCGACCCCAAAGACTTGGAATCGACCCCCTAATCACTGAGTTGCAGGTTCGGGTTTAAAACCCAACCTCACCAAAACCTCGATTAAACTGGATTTTTAGGATGGGGACTTGAACCCCACGATGCAAGGATCACAGCAAAGGAAACCCCATGAAGACTGGACCAAAAATGAGCATTTAGGAACCAATTGCAGTGTTCGGCTATTCTTTTGAACAAAACCCCTTTGAGCTCGATTTGATGCCTCAAATGGATGTTGAAATGTTTGTGTAGCTTCTAGAAGTAGATTAGAACGAAAAACAGTGAGAAACCGTGGCCAAAAACCTACAAAAATGAAGAAGAAAAAAATCTAAGGTTTCGGTGAACAGTGGTCGTCGTGGGGGGAAGACGACACTGTTCATGGGTCGGGTCGATTTCGGGTTGGGACCCGACCGACCGAGCGTATGGATCACACGAAACTTCGTCATTTTTGAGTAAATAGGTTAAAAAAATAAAACATTAGGGCTGACGTCAGCATGGCATGTTGAGCTAGATGAACCGGTTGGTCTTTTCACTGTTTGGGCCGGTTCACTTAAAAACTGAATAAACCCATTGGTTTATTTAATTAGTTTCCAAAAATTATATTTTGGCCCCATCAGATCCTGAAATTATATTTGGACGCCAGAAGTGCTGTTAATTAGAAAAGGACCCAACAGTTATGAAAAATTTCACTATGGCCCAACAGTAATAAATCCAATATTAATTTAATAATATTTAAATAAGAAAAATTACTAAAATGCCCCTAGACTAAAAATAGATCAAACGAAATCCGATTAAAGTAAATGAATAGTGTACTTTGACTATTTCGGGCATTCCGAACCCAATAGTGAGTCCAATTTACGAAACAGGATCCCCGAAAATTAAGACGCGTAAAAGTATAAATTACCCTTTTACCCCTAATGATACCCAGGGCCAATTGAATATAAAAGGTAGTCTATCTTGACTATTTTGGGCAATCCGGACTCAACGGTAGAGTCCATTTTGGCAAACGAAGTACCGAAAAATACGACACGTAAAAACATAAAATCACAAAAACGCCCTAGGCTTAAGATAAACTACAGATATATAAATTTAGATATAGAAAAAACTAAACCGATTATCTTTGAAACTTTGAACCTAACGGTGACATCCTTGTGAAGAAAATAAGACCCGATAACAAATTAAAAAATGACCAACGTGTCCCTAAGACTTAATGAAGCTATGGGGAGTGGGTAATTGGAATAGAGAGGGCTTTAAATTGACAGTTGAATTATGTGATACTTTGAAAAAGGAAGTAACAAGATCTTGAATTGTGATTATAGGGACCCTCGTTAAGGAAAGATTTTTGGAATTTGCTTTTGGGACTTCAGGTGAGTATTTTCATACCATGTTGAGGTGGATTTCCATTATAGATATAAATATCGAACTCTTATGATTTGAAAATAGATCCTTCTGTTTGAAATCGATTTGAATGACTTATTGATATTGCCATTTCCTGATAGCTTGTTAAGAAATACATTGTACCTAGTACATGTTTTAAAGGACCTATTGATATCTATATTGTCGTCCCTTTGACTCAAGAAAATGCTTTGTAAAATACTCATGACATTATACAGTTTTTCTCACCAATCTTTGAACTGTTTTGATTAAATGCTAAATATGATACTCTTATTTGAATAATTGAGATTGTTATTGATGTTATTGATTTTGGAAATGATTTTATGCTTTGAATAATACACCCTCCTATGATTGGTCGTTATTGAATAGATTGTGACCTTATTGAACCCTACCCACGGGGTATATTGGTGGTGAGCCGGTGTGATACGGCATATTATTGAATTTGATCTCAGTCAGCGAGGTTCTAATTTGCTGGCCATAGAATCTTCTATGATTTGTCATTATCGAACAGATTGTGACCTTATTGAACCCTAACCACGGGGTATATTGGTGGTATTATTGAATTTGATCTCAGTCAGTGAGGTTCTAATTTGCTGGCCATAGAAAGGGGAATTTGAATGATTTGAACTCTTGTGAATATCGAATGTGAACTATGATTGAACTTTGAATCATCGAATTGAGAACTATTAAACTACGATGTTGATTTTGAACTATGACTATTGAATTTGAAAATGACTTTGAACCGTAACTATGATAGTGTTACAAAATTGAACTATGATGTTGATTTGGAACTATGACTGTTGAATTTGAAAACGACTTTGAACCGTAACTATGATAGCGTTACAATATTGAACTATGATGTTGATTTGACTATGACTATTGATATTGAAAACGACTTTGAACCATGTTTGAATTATAATACTAATCATCACTATCAAACTATGTTATTGGATCATTATTTTGATTGTGCTATGTGATCGATTTTGATTTATGACCGTGATTGAACTGAGATTCATTGAAAACGACTTTGATACTATTCTCTGATCTGTTGTACTTGATATGATGTATGTTAATTCCATATGAGTATATACATTTCAGACTGTACTACATAGTAGTTTTAAAACCCTTGGCATGTTATGGAAGTACTCATTGGGCTTGTTGAAGCTCACCCCATTCACCTAACATTTTTCAGGTAAGGACTAGACAAACTTGCTTTCAGGTGATGCAGGATAAGTGCTTAAGGGATGAAGCAAGTTCTTTTGATGAGTCCTTGACCGACGATAGACTAGACATCTTGGATTTTGTGTATTAAGTTATGTAATATTATGCTACTCTTGACTTGGAGACTATGACCTTTGATGATGGTATTTGAATCGAACTAATTAAGTTATGTAGCTTATTTTGTGGATGTGCAGAAAGAAAAGAAAAGAAAAATTATTCTGCTGCGTATATGGTATTTAGAAAAGTATTGTGATTATTAAAATAGGTCTCGGTGGCCGATCACGAACCTCTAATCTGCTTAAGCCGGGTTTCGGGTTGTGACATTGGCACAGGCAGTTGTGGGCGGTTTTGCCGAGCTGTCTCTCATACAAGCACTTCTGTGGCAACCGACTCAACTGCCACTTTGATGTGGCTCATGCAGGTAGTGGCATCTAGGCATAATAGTTTGCTGGTAACTAGTAACTACTATGCCCTTATGTGGGGCGATCTTATGGTTCAAGTTAACCTTAGGGCGGTTGGGGGTGTCAACCGCCATCTTTCCCATTGTATATGTATACACCAAGGCCTTTCATGTGCAACAGAGAGCCTTCGGTCAGATTTTGGTTTCCTTTGTAATCTATGAGTAAAGTTATAAAGGTTTGGGAGTGTTTTCCCCGTAAACAGTGCTTTGTGTGTGTACTGTGTTTACCGTGTGTGCTACTTTGTATGCTTGAGGGCTGATTGCAGAGTGCGATGCCATCGCTGGGTATCATTTGTGCAGACACGAAAATTACCTCGTGACACCAACCATGCTTTCCATAACAGTTGGACAGATGTTTCTGAACTTTCTTTGGCAGCAGAAAGCCAAATTTCAACATTGCCAAGTACCCAGTGAAGTAGAACAAGGAATTCATATTTAAAGGGAACCATGAAGGAATGACAAGAGTGTTGCAAAATATAATGGGAGAGTAGTTTTGAACCATTACGATTAGGAGTTGAGTGAAAAATGGAGAGAGCTTCTTTGAAGGTATTTGTGTAGTTTGTAGATAAATCCTTCAACATTACAGAGTTAAGAGATTTGCTCCAAATTACAAAATGGGTTCTAAAGCTGTTCAAAGATTACGATTGGGTGGGAATGAATTAGAATGGTTGAATGGGTCTGCGCAACCCTAAAAGATAATTTAAACCTAGAGTGGTTTCCAAGGCTCTCCATGGTCCTCGAAGAAGCCTATGCGTTGAGAGGAGATCGAATGCCGTGAGCAATTATGCGAAGATCAAAGAGGTTTCCTAAGGGAATAGATGTAGCATATTTATCCCAGAGGTTGACCGAGGGGAGGGTGGAGACCAGTGGCAATGGCTTTTAAGCAGCTTGGGAAGAATCTCCCTATGCCAAGGGTGATGAAGGGGCATTCCTTTTGGGAAGTGGCGAGTATCCCTACATGGCTGGAGTCTACTATGACTATAAGTAAATGAAGTTGGCGAGCGTGGGAGGATTTTTGCATGGGTTTAGGCTCATGCAATGAGCGCCTGGAGTTTTTGCAACGTTGTTTGGTGGGAAGAATTAGGGCGCTCAACTCAATAGTGCTGTTGGAGACAAGGAAGGTCCAAAACTGGGTCGATCAGCAGTGGGGTGTGGCTGCTGGAGTCAAGGTGGTTGACAAGCATGGAGCCATTTTTCTGTTTGAGCTTCCTTCAAAGGAAGAAGCGGCAGGGACTTTAGCAAAGAGGGATTGGGTGTTTGAAGGGGGACCCGTGTTTCTTGATAATTGAGTTGCTGCTGGTTGCTGCCTTCAATGAGCCAAGGAACCTTGTCCATTTTTTTTATAAGTAGCGATAATCTATAAAAATCTGTTGAGGGGGTGAATCCACTGACGAGAGAAGGAAAGAGAATAAAATTACAACCTCAATCTTTCTAAAAAATAAAAAAAAGAATCTACACAAAACGGATATCTTTCCAATACCCAAGAGTATAACATCTCCAAAAATTATCTTTAAATCTAAAAAAAGGGAGTTTCCTCCACTTCAGAAACTCTTTTATTCCTCTCCCTACACAAGCACAAAAGAAGACATAGGGGGTTAAGTTCCACGTCCTCCTCTTGAGCCAACCTGCATGACCCTTTTGCCAACCCAACAAGAACTCTCAATCAAATGGAGCATGATTCACAAGCACCAAAGAGCGAGAAAAGAAGACATCTCATTTCCCTAGCATAAGAGGGATAAAGAACAAGGTGGTTGGTTGTCTCTTCCTCCACCTTGCACATACAACACCAACTTGCAAACCTAGAACCCCTCTTCTTCTAGTTGTCCGATGTTAAAATTGCCTCCCAAGTGGCTGACCAAGCAAAAAAAGAAACTTTCGTAGGTGCCTTGGAACCCCATATAATCCTCCAATGAAATACCCTATGCTCTCTCCCTGTTAACCCTTTGTAGTAGGACATCAGGAAATTTTATGGTGTAAAGAGGTATTTCGTGCTTTGGGGGACTGGGGTCATGTGAAAACTGATAAGGCGGTGGAACAAAGAAGCCATCTCTGGTAGGCTAAGGTGTTAGTTACCTCTTCAATTAGCTTGATTCCAGCCACAGTGAACATTCGAACATGGCCTTGGAGGTTTGAGATTCCGGTTTGGGCGGAGACAGGACCTTGCTTCTCGATGGCAAACCTAGATGATGTTAAATGCAGAGAAGATGACATGGTAGAAGGTGGACTGGATGGGGTGACGAGAGCGAGGGTGTGTAGGAAATTGGAGGAGGAAATCCCTGGAAGGGCGACGGGTGCATTCGATCAGGGATTCCCTAATCGGATAAGTTAAGAGATTTAAATTTTAAACTCAGGGGCTTTGCAACGAAGCCCAAGAGATTGAGAAATCAGCCTACAGGTGTGTCCCAGAGCTAAATGGGCCCAATTCTCTCTATCATGGGGTGAGGTCTGCTCTCAAAGATGGTGGGTTATTGAATCATGGGAAGGCCATCCTGGGTTGGGCCTCAGGGGAGTTAATTCCCTAGAAGTGGGCTCTGACAAGGAATTCTGGAGATCAGAAGGGGGACAGGGGTCAGATGCTCAAGAAAGGAGGTGCAGGCAGGATGGTACTCTAGGTAGGGAGGAACGATGCATGATGGAAGTCGAGGAATCCAGCAGGAAAGCCTCTTACTCATGCCAAGAAAATAGCATTGGAGATGATGAACCAGGGGAAGGGGTGAGCTGTGTAGGTTACACATACTCAGTTCAGAGCACACGGAGGATACTGCTCTTCACTCAGTGTTGGGAGTATTTGGGGCCAAGGGCAGTGAAGGCAGATCTGAAGAGGAGGTAGGCTGACTATGCCAGCGAGGTTGATAGGGTGATGGTTGGCAGCTATTCTGAAGAAGGGGAGGAACCTGTTCCTACGATCCATTAGCAGTGATTAATCCAAATGGAGAGCAGAGAGATTGCCGTGGAAAGTTGCTAGAGTCGAGGCTGCAGGAGGTGCAGAGTGATCCTGAAGAGGAGGAGCTACTATTGCAGGATGTGCAAGCTAGGAATATGGCTGAAGCCTCTGAATGGGTGCTGAGAAAAAATCAAAGGAGTTAATAAATTTCTGGGTTTTTTTTCAGGGGGTACGAAGACCAGCTGATGAAGCTCTTTCAGAATCTAGAAGCTAAAGAAGGAATCAAAGAATTTGACTTCAGTAAATTATGAGGTGAGAAGGTGGGCTGAGAAGGGAAGTGGGAGTACGGAGGTGCTCAGATTGATTGCTCCATGAATCTGGAAAAAAAAATGGAAGAGTCACTCTCTCCTTGTTCATGTGGAGGACTGCACATTCTGTATACTGATAGTCTGATACTTCCATTGTTTTCATGCTATCTTGTTTTGTCTTGGATAGCATCTTTCACTCCTTCAAAACTTGGGCTGTAATAGGATAGATTTGATAAGTTTTATGAAAGGTATTAAAGTGTAGTCTCTTCGCCCTCCTATGCCAACAACCAGACTCTACCCATAAATGGGCCGGGTTGGCAAACAAATTAGTACGAAAAAATTTGGGTAAAGATGATCAATTTTAGAATCATATTAGTTCAATTTCCAGGATGGAAGAACCACAATTAATTTGGTTTGATTTATGCTAAACACCTGAACCAAAATGCATCTCCAACAAGAGAAGGGTGGTGTAGGGTTCCCACTGATAAGTACAACTAAGTGTGATTTGTAATGATAGAAGAAGCTATAAGCACAATGTTATATAGTTACCTGTTTGCTTTTAGGCAAGTTATCTTATGTGCAGAAACACCACAAAATTATTATACTTTTGAGACTAATGGATGCCGCAATTGTCTCAATGGATATTGCCTCTCAACAATAGAACATAGAATGAAAAACTGACAAGAGATTGCAATAAGTAGGCAATGCTCATGTTGATGTGGTTCATAAGAAATTCAAGAAAAAGCAAATTCAAAGAGCAGGGAACTTTTAAAAATTGGTTGATTTCAAGACACGGCCCACTTGAGACCTCTTAGAGTCAAGTTAATTCTTATTGGGTCCTATTTTATACTTTCTTTAGCTTACTTTGCTACTAATTTGATTTCATACATATTTCATTGAGTTTTTTAAAGGGTATTTTCAAAATTTTAAAAATTGCTAAATATGGGCTGTACTAGGGTCTCTGAGTCCTAATTAATTCTATATTATAAAGTCTAGTTGGTTTACATGAGTTCCATTAGCCAAAGTCTTAAAGCTTCCAGTTTTGGAATATAAATTCTATCAGAGTCAGAAATTCCTTAAAGTCTATGTAGAGATCAGTTTTAAAGATTTTTTGAAGCTTTTTTCGGATTGTGTGAAGCAATTCTAGCCCTTAGTGTATTGTCTATGGATTCCTGGGTGTGATGCCTACTGCTGCTGCTGCTTCTTTTCCTTAATTTCCTACAGTTTATAGCAGCAACAAATCTTATTAAACTCTATTTTTAATCCTAAAATCTTACCTTGATAAATCCATTAATTATTTCCATTAAGATTCAAGCTTAACAACCAAAAGGAACCACAAAGTCTAAGGTGTCTATTTACCAACCGGGGTGATGTAGAACTGATTGCAGAATAATTCAATTCCTAACACGGAATTACGAGCAACGCCAGAATTGTTAGAATTGCATGAAATTCGGTGGGTGACTTGGAATCGATGTGTTGATCAATGCTCCTCACTTCGCCAAGACATATGCCGTTTTTTGGGCAAATTCCTTCATTTTGGCCTTTAAAAGCGCGTTTTTGCTATTTTTGGTAAATAATGTGCTGCTCAATTTCCTAGAGTTGCAGTTGCCGTTTGGAGTTGTCCTTTTACCAGATTGCTGCTTTAGTTTAGGGATTTTTGATTTATGCTTTTAATTAGAATATTTTTATTTTTGAAATTTTTAGTATTTTTCTTTATTTTAATTATTTCTTTCCTAAAGTTATAGTTTTAGTCGAATTAGAAGTTGTAGTACTAGACGAATTAGGTTTAGTAGCCTATATAAACACTTTCTTTTCATTGTAAGGTTAACTTTCTTTCAATAAAAAATTTTCTTTTTGATATCTTATTCTCTGTACTCGTGAATTCGAGTGTGTTACTTTTGTTCGTGGATTCGAGCGATTCTTCAAGAAGCAGGCGGTGCCCTACTTCTTTATAAGCTTCCGCTAAGTCAGTTGGTATCAGAGCAGGCTTAATCCTGTTCAGATGGCGAACGCATGAAACGAGGGCGAAATCCTTGACGGCGGTGACCATGAGAAAAATAAGGTTACAAGGGCTGAATTTAGAATTTTCCAGCGTGAGACCCAGCAGGCTCAACGTGAGACCCAACAAGCGTTGTGGGAGATCCAAGCGAGTCTTGCTAGGCTGACAACAGGGAATAATCAGTGGGGCGACGGTCCTGCGGGTCGTCAACCTTTCCGAGAGAGGGCTGAAGTTGTTCATGAATGCCATCCAGAGATTCCATGTAGGCAGCTAGCCTATGAGGATAACTTGAGTGAGGATGAGGAAGATGCTGAAGCCATACTCCGGGATAATCGGAGGAATTACCGAGGGGAGCAGGACCGATAGACCTTTTGTATGAAGATGGATCTGCCCAGTTTTAATGGTAAACTTCAGATCGTGGGGTTTCTTGATTGGTTGGTATTAGTCAAGAGGTTTTTCGATTATATGGATATTCCTGAAGATAAAAAGGTGAAATTAGTCGCGTACAGACTATTGGGGGGAGCTTCTGCTTGGTGGGAATAGTTACAAATTACACAGATGCGACAAGGAAAGGGGATGGTTCGGACATGGGTAAGATGAGGCGACTGTTACGATCCAAGTATTTGCCTCCAGATTATGAGCAGATTCTGTTTCAACAATATCAGGATTGTAGGCAAGGGAGTAGAACAGTCGAGGCTTACCTAGAGGAATTCCACAGGCTCTCGTCACCTAATAACCTGCTGGAAACAAATGCGCAACAAGTTGCTAGGTTTGTTGGGGGGCTGCGTTGGGCTATACAGGATCGAGTTGTGATGCAAACAGTCTACGCCTTAATCGAATCCATTGCATTGGCTATTAAGGTGGAAACTCAATTGGACAGATCGAAGGCGGCAATCGTAGCAAGAAATTCTTTTGATCCCAATCGTGCTACAGTAAATAAAGGAAAATCCACAATGACTCAGCCACCTTTGTCTAACACCACTGGCGGAACAGGTAGTAGTGGAGGTCTATCAAAGCCAGCCAACACTGTTTCACAAGAAGTGGCACCTCGTAACCCTTATGCTTGTCCGGGGTCTGATAAGTGCTATAGATGCGGACAGCCAGGGCACCATTCCAACCAGTGTCCTAAAAGGGGTACCGTTAACTTAGTGGAGCCAGAAGAACATGGCAGATTCGAGATAGAGGAGGACGAGAATGAAGGGCCCTATACTTATGAAGAGGAAGAGGTAACGGGTGGCGACGAAGGGGAGCTGCTGTCACGCTCTCTGGTGGTTCAGTGACTTCTGCTAGCACCAAAGCGGGAAGAACCATCTCATCGACATAATATATTCTGAACCAGATTTACTATGAACAAAAGGGTTTGTGATGTCATTATTG
Organism: Nyssa sinensis; assembly: GCA_008638375.1. Lineage (NCBI taxonomy): Eukaryota > Viridiplantae > Streptophyta > Magnoliopsida > Cornales > Nyssaceae > Nyssa > Nyssa sinensis. The sequence goes on along the minus strand of CM018035.1, from coordinate 494,232 downwards.
ATAGTGGCAGTAGTGAAAATATAGTGTCGAAAGCAATGGTTACCAAGTTAGGCTTGCAAACTGATAAACACCCTTCACCGTATAAGATTGGCTGGATTAAACGGGGTGCTGAAGTGAAGGTAACTGAAATCTGCCGCATTAAATTTTCTATTGGGGAGAATTATGCAGATGAGGTTGTGTGTGACGTGGTGGAGATGGATGCTTGTCATATGATTTTGGGATGACCATGGTAGTTCGATGTGGATGCTACATACAGGGGCCGTGATAACGTATATGTTTTCATGAAGAGGGGCCTAAATGATCGTTTTGGGACCCATAAAAGAGGAATTTTCAATTTTTGAACCGAAGTCAAAGGGCAAGTTAGTATTTCTTGTGGATAAGGGTGAATTCATAGAGGAAACTAAGGAATCTAAGAGATTTTTGCTGTAGGTAGTTGGGGGAAAAGTTGGTAAGGAGTCTATGGAAATTCCACCTGCACTTAAACCTTTGCTGGAGGAATTTCAGGAAATTACACCGTCAGAGCTACCAAATGAGTTGCCTCCTATGCGAGACATACAACATCAGATTGATCTCACATCTGATTGCAGAATAATTCAATTCCTAGCAGAGAATTGCGTGCAACGCTAGAATTCTCAGAATTGTGTGAAATTCGGTGGGTGACTTGGAATCGATGTGCTGATCAATACTCCTTGCTTTGCCAGGACATATGCTGTTTTTTGGGCAAATTCCTTCGTTTTGGCCTTCAAAAGCGCAGTTTTTACTATTTCTGGTAAATAATGTGCTGCTTAATTTCCTAGAGCTACAGTTGCCGTTTGGAGTTGTCCTTTTACCAGATTGCTGCTTTAGTTTAGGGTTTTTGATTTATGCTTTTAATTAGAATATTTTTATTTTTGAAATTTTTAGTATTTTTCCTTATTTTAATTATTTCTTTCCTAAAGTTATAGTTTTAGTCAAATTAGGAGTTGTAGTCCTAGACGAATTAGGTTTTGCAGCCTATATAAAGGCTATTTCTTTTCATTGTAAGGTTAACTTTCATTCAATAAAGAATTTTCTTTTTGAGATCTTATTCTCTGTGCTCGTGGATTCGAATGTGTTACTTTTGTTCGTGGATTCAAGCGATTCTTCAAGAAGCAGGCGGTGCCCTACTTCTTCATAAGCTTCCGCTACGTTACAGGGTCTAACTCTTCCCCAGACTTTTAGCCTTCAATCTGACACCCAAACACAAAGTTTTCAGCAAATTGAACTCCAAATTTCCAGCAACCAATCACGCTTTGAAACACAACCAATTCCAATCCTTTGCCATCTCTAAAGCCTACAATCTTTTGCCCCTTATTAAATCCTAAACCCTAAGCCCACTGCCCCACATCAAGTTTGGCAACATTAGCTTGTAGGAGAGCATTCCCCACACGTCCTACTTCACTGTATGGTAGAGGATAACACATATAATACAATTACAATTATTTGGCCTAATCTGGCCTTGACATCCTGGCTCCGAATACAAGCCCTCAGACACACATTCATGTCACGCAACAATGACAAGCATATGCAAGTAAACGTGTGTGCGCCCATGAATGTGCGAATGTGTGCGCACATGCCTGTGCCTGTGCCTGTGTGAAAGTACATTCAAATACTCACTTGTATAAACATCCTCTCTGCATCTCCAATTTTACCATTTTCTTTCAAAATAATTCCCTGCAGAAGGATTGAAAAGATTAAATTGACATGCAAGTTCTCTTGATTTCAAATTATCTAGAGGTGTTGTCTAGCGGGACAATGAAAGTAAGTGTTAAACCACTAACTCATCAAAAAGCTTAATCTAATAAAGAATGGGCCAACAATGTATAGTTCTCAGCAGGAAGTAATTTCACAAATGCAAGGAGAAAGGCACAGACCCACATTTGAGAGACACAAATAGAAGAAATAAAACAAACACACACAATTATGTAAACATCTTCTCTTCATACCCAGCGTAACCAGCCACCTTCATCATTAAGATACTTTGAATTGCTGTTTCATATTACACAATAACATAATTTTTTTTTTCTTTTGGTAGCTGTACCATCAATTTCTTTCTCAGCCAAAAAAAAATTTAACTCGCTAATTTTGTGTGCATTATACCTGATCTTCACAATCCAATTAATTATAAATGATTCATTGATTTTTAGCAACCTTAAAGCAAGTAATGAAGGAACTCCTATTTTAGCCACCCCTACCATGCTGAAAAGCTCATATATTGGTTAGAGTTGTTGGACAGTAACCACCATGTTTGTCCACACAGTAATCACATTTTTAGTTTATGGAAAGTCAGTTTCAGTAAACCTGTACCTGTGTTATGAAACTGACACGGAAATCTCACATATACACAAAGAAACTTGTAGGAACAAATGGAATCCAAAAAGGACCCTTGGTTTGTAAAAGATTAAAAATTATAGGAATCTAGAAACAAGTTCGAAACCAACCCAAGTGTAGGCTTCCTCTTTTTTGGTGGGGTGGGGTAGGGGTGGGGGGAAGAGATTGTCCAAATGCATAGGAACTGACATGAAGATATGAACTCGTGTGCCCACATTTAGAAGAGCAAAACAACTCACTTCATTTCCAATTGCCTGTCACAAGTTTTGTTTATAGATTTATACTACCTTTTTGTATTGACTCCATATCTTCCTTTATAGCAAGTATTGTTTATAGATTTATACTACTTCCTTTTTGTATGACTCCTCGTCTTCCTTTTTAAATGGAATCCCTGCTGGCATAGAAAACAACAGAGGGCACAACTACAACAATGGTCCCCATCTGTGGATGGGTCAAACATCTCAATGCCAGCAGGTGTCAACAGTCAACAGACTCAACACTAACAAGAATATATATGATATTTCCTGTCTCTCTCTCTTTTAATGGTTCAAAGTTTAGCATTTCCTTTTCAAAACTTTGTTCAACAAAGCAAACATATTTGCAAATACAATGACACAGACACAGATATTAAAGAATCAGTTTTCATTAAATATGGGCATCAAAGTAAAATCATTGTCAAGTTCTCTTTAAATAATCTCTGAAACACTGTTTTACGGTTACCCTTGCAGTAAAGGTGGGTCATTCAATATATGTCCAACACAGCGGCTAAAAATTTCTTCAAGTCTTAAAACTCCTAGGATAGTGTAGATTATATTCCATTCAAGGAAAAGGAATTCATTTTGGAAAGATACGTGTGCACCCATCAAGACCAGGAAACTTGTAGAATGCTAATAGTTGCAAAACTAATCAAAATCATTCAGCATGCTAGAAAAAGAGAAAAAAATAACCTTCGCTAAATAACCCCGAAAGTCGTCAGGATGGCTAGAAATGAGTTGATCATAAACAGATACGGCATCACTGATATGGCCCCAGTCAGAGTAGGCTTTTCCAAGAAGCAATTCAACCTGAAAATAACATATCGTAACAATAAATTATAAAGCCCAAAGAGAAAAAATAAAGATAAAAAAAAAACTCCCAAAAACTAAAGAAGAGGAAGAGCTCATGTAACAAAATTTACAAGCCGCATTGACATACAATTTCAATTTAAAAAAAAAAAACACCACCTGCCCCGTACATACAGACAAATAGATTATACATGTATCATTATCAAAATACAAAGGTCCAATATGAGGCAAGTGAAGAATGTATGGATGCTTATTCTCAACTGAAGAAAATAAATTCAATCCACTTCATAATTATAAAATTCATCTCAACAAAGTATCACTTGTTTGTGCTACAAACATGAAAATTTTGGAGCTTTCCAAAACCATTCAATCAACTTTCTGATAGCAGTGCAGCATAATTTAACAAGCTACGAGCTTATGATGGGTGAACCTAATTAGATTTTGACAATAGGACCCTCCAGTGATGCTTAGATCTGTAACACATTTCTGGGAGATTACAACTCACTTGAATGGGGTCCACCTTCTGTGATTCAGTTTCCACTGGACTGCTGTCGGCCTTGATATTAAGATTATTTGATTTTTCTGTATTCAGACGTTCACGAGAAGCCAGAAGGACCTGAACAGCCTGCATAAGCATGAAAGAGAAGAATGTAATTAACTCGTCATGTGCTAATGTCTCAGGCTGCAAAATATTCATAAGAATCAAATGCTTCAATATGCATAATATTGGCACAAGAACATGTGCCAATTGTCAAATAGATAAACGGTAGCTAAGTAATACACCACCAGCAATGATAATTAATAACTGTCATTACATTAGTGTACTAGTGTAAATGTACGAGAAATGAATAGTTTTTTTTTTTTTTGATAAGTGTATGTATTATAGACAATGTGCCAAAGGGGACACTCCCATGTACATAAAGCGAGAGCTATACATGATGATCCTTACAATTTAGGTCTCCCAAAAAACCTATATAATCAAAAAGAGAAACGGGATATTTCCCTACAACCCACAAACGAACTTTTTAACAAAGTAAATAGGGTTCTCAATGCCTTCAAAAGCCTGGCTAATCCTTTTCCAACCAAATCAGCCACATGAGACACAAGTGAATTGCATTCCATTCCTTCCAGCAGCTTCTATAAGGACAAGCTGCCCTCTAAACATCAATAAATTCAATAACCGTGTGAGGCATCACCCAATTAACACAAAAAAATAGAGCAAACCAGTGCCCAAAAATCTATAGCTACCGAAAAGTGGAGGAGGAGATGGTCCATGGATTCAGCTGCAATTTTGTACGTATAGCATCTATTTGGAGTGATCTTCCTCATTCCTCCTCAAGTTATCAAGCATGAGAATCGCATCCCAAGTTGCAGTTCAGACAAAAAAAAAAAAGCAACCTTGGATGGATCCTTTGACTTCCAAATTCCTTTCCAAGGGAACCTCAAATCACTAGACCTGCAAAGAGATTTGTAGTAGGACTTGACACTAAATTTTCCATTTGAGCATGGAGTCCATTTAATCGAATTCTCATGATCCTCTAAAACTTGGCAGCCATAAAGAAGCTCCAACAAAGCCTCCACCGAAGGTATTTCCCAGTCTTGGAAAGCTCATGTTAAATGAGATTCCACTCCACACCCCTCTCTCCAAAAAGTGGATATAATCTATCACCCATACCTCCTTGTCCACCGCAATATGGAACAAATTTGGAAATATACTTTTGAAAGACAAAGTCCCAGGCCAGACGTCATGCCAAAAACGAATGAGTCCCATTTCCAATGACAAATTTCACATGAGCGACAAAATCTGCTCATAAGCTTATACACACTCCCCACTAAGCTTTTTTTTTATCAGTACACAGTCCCCACTAAGCTTATTGGCCAAAAATACTTCAATTCTGAAGCACCACCTTCTTGGAGATCAAGGCAATAAATAAAGCATTCAAACTCCTCTCAAATTCACCATGCTCATAGAAAAATTGGAAAGAAGCCATCACATCATCCCTAACCACCTCCCAAACTCCCAGTACTAGTTATAAAAAAGCCAATGTCATCTCGTTTGGACTAGGAGCCTTATCCCCGGCACAGCTCTTCAACGCATCCAAATGAATATTTTTTTGATCCGTAAAGAGTAATTCAATTCAAAAAGGGTCGCCTGAGGGAGGTAAACCCATAAGCACAAAAGGGAATTGACTTACAAAAATTAAAGCCTAAGATCCCCCAAAAAATCTATAAATGCATTTAATTATATTGGGTGTTCTTCTTTGAACCAAAAGAAAAACAAACACAAAAGGTTATCCTTAAAGCACGATGGTGACAACTTGATTCCTTTAAAGGTTCGCTTGTTCCTTTCCCTCCAAATACACCAAGTTAGACATAATGGTGCCATCATCCACGCTTGCCGCAAATCCTTCCTCAAGTGGCTGAATCCCCACCCATAAAAAAAACCTCTTTTATAGAAGCTGGGATTACCCAACTACACCCAAAAAGAAATAGAACTAAATTCTAAGCATCTCTCGCCATCTTGCAATCAACAAGAAGGTGATGCACAGTCTCTTCCTTCACCGTCGAAGGTTATCTGTTGTGAGAACCGCATCACCCATGCCGCCAAGAAACAAAAAAACACAGCCTTTTTTTTGGAATTCTAGCCTTCCAAATCAACTTCCTTGGAAATGATCCCTCCTTGCTGCCAACCAAATGCTTGTAAAAGGATTGAACAGTGAACTTCTTGTCATTATTCATCTTCCAAATCATCTCATCATCCCTAACCACCTCTAATTTGCCACCTATTCAACAATTCCATTAACTCCTCAACCTCGTCTGTGAAATAATGCCACCCTATATATATATATATATTTGTATGTGCGTATTATATTAATGTGTCCTCAGTCCTCACCATGTCTATGTCATAATTATTAAGAATTTTCTGTTTTAGCATGTCCCTATTTTATTTTTTATTTACATTCTGCATTTGTGTCCATGTCCATGCAACATATTTTTCAATTATAACCATCTTACTTCAAAATTCAAACATCCAAGCAGTGTAGAGTAACTAGGTCCCATTAGCATGATGACTAACCTCATCTGGTTTCTTAGCAGCAAGTAATGCATTTGTAAGGCCGCGCAGAACTTCAAAATCTAAAGTTTTAGACACCTGCCAAGTAAGAAAGAGACAGCCATGGACAGCATTAGTGAACTTTTTATCAGTCTTACGGAAATCAGACAGCCAAAAAAAAAAATCAAGAGCAGATTATATGGAAAATACTATAGCAATGTCATCTTTTTTTCCTGCAAATTTTTTTCTTAAATATGCAGTCTTTAAAATGATTATTACTTTCACATATTCTCCGTACATACTGCAAATAGTAAAAGTTATCCAAGATGCATATCAAATTGGTCTAAAATGAGATTATAGAAAGTCTGTGGGTTTGAGTGCTATTGAAGCTTGGAGAGCTAATTTTGCTAGACAAGTTTGGAAAAATATTGACCACAGTAGACACCCCATTTTACAACCTTAGATTGATTATGGAATTGAGAATACATAGAAGCCTATACTAGTAAATCCAAAACATTTCCTATATCCGTTAGGACTATCCGGTAGGTTTCCTAATTGAGTTAATAATCTTCGTGTAGGTTTTTGTGTTGAGTTAAGACTCTTTTGGTAGGTTTCTTAGTTGACTTAGGATCCTCCAGTAGGTTCTAGTTGAGTTAACACTCTTCCCATAAATTTCCTTGGTGAGTTAGGACTCTTCCGCTAGATTTCCTAGATCAGTTAGGACTTTGTGGTAGGCTTCCCAATTGAGTTAGGACTCTTCCAATAAGTTTCCTAATTAAGTTAAAACTCTGCTCGTAGGTTTCCTAATTGAACTAGGACTCTCCAGTAAGTGTCCTAGTTGAGTTAGGACTCTTCCAGTAGGTTGTCTTAGCTAAATTAGAACTCTCTTCATAGGTTTCCTAGTTGAGTTAGGACTCTTCCTATAGGGTTCTTGTTTGAGTTAGGAATCTTCATGTATGTATATAATTTTGTTGATTTTTTAGAGAACATGAGACTCTAATTTTTGCAAGTCTCTTTTTTGTAAATGAGTTCGCCCCCCCTTGGGTGCCTTTAATGAATACTCTTACTTATAAAAAAAATGATGTTTGAATTATCTTTTACCGTATTTATTGTTATCTTTCTTTTCCAACTAAAGTTGAGAAGTGTGTTTGGCATAGTGTGTGATTGATGTATACCTTTAAAATTGAAAGACAAAATTTATAGAACAGCTATCAGAGCAACAATATTGTATGGAATAGAATGTTGGGTAATTCAGAAAAAACATGTTAATAAACTGAGTGAACCGAAATGAGGATGTTAAAATGGATGTATGTTAAGGCAATAAAAGATAAAATAAAAAATGAACACATTCGTGAGATGGTAGAAGTATCACATATAAGAGCTAACATAAGAAAAAACTTATTAAGGTAGTATGGCCATGTACAACAAAGACCAGTAAATGTACCAGTAAGGAAGAGTGGCATAATTCATATTAAGGGACATACTAGGGGGTGTGAGTGACCAAAATTAACTTTGGTGGAGATAATATAAAAATATATGATAATATGTGGTCTAACTGAGGGTATGGTATTAAATAAAACAAAATAGCGAGATAGGATAAACATAACAAACAACAAATAGTAGGGATACGGCCTTGTTAAGCTAAGCTGAATTGAGTTAGGTTGTATTTTTCTAGTTACATGCAATTAGGATTGATTGCTTGTTCCTTGACCGAAAACAAAAATGGTGACTCCCTTTAGTTCTGTATAAAAGTCAGCCATTTTGTGTTTAGGAGTCTTTTAATTTTTAGATGGCCACAGAGGGCCTTGGTTCTCACAACCACACTTACCCAAAGAGAGAGAGAGGCATTGACCATAACATAAATGACATGACACGTCATAACAAGTGTTCTAGACATTATCATTGGTTTGTTCATATTGTTCTATTTTCTCCTTTTTCTTTGCTTTCCCCTTCCCCTCCACAAATTAATGTTTTTAGATGGACTTTTTTTTCCTTCTATCGTATCTTTCTATCTTTCCTTCTAATAAAGTTCCATTTCTTATCAAATAAATAAATAAGTGCACCATAATTTATAAATAGAAAGAAACCTTGTCGTAGGTCCCATAGTGAAAATGCACCATATTTATATTCCTCTATGCATTTCAGTAGAAAAGTAAATGGACATATTTCTAAGTGTCTAAAAATGCGTCAAACATGTATAATGTAGCAAGTGTTTTTAGTTTTAGCTCAGCAATCAGGAAAAATGCGTAGCAACCGATATATCCAGGGCATACCGACCATTGCAGAACTCTTATATGCAGCAGCACTCCCTTCATAATCTTTGAGTTGATATTTAACTTCTCCAAGCAAACGAAAAGCATCAGGGTCACTCAGTTTCTTCTGTAGAACAATAGATTGATTTCCAGATAGGGTTATCAGCTCAAGAAGTTTCCAAATGGCTTGAACTTTTCATCATATATCCAACACCAAATCAATCAAGAACAAACCTTGGTCAAATCCTCAAGAAGAGAGGCAGCCCGAGTATAATCACCTAATTCTGTTAAGGTTACGGCCGCTCCCTGCAAAGCCACTTGAACAAATCTGAAATGGTTGGCACAAGAGCATCTATATATCCAATTTTGTAAGAAAATGTTGGCAACATATCAGATCCGCTGGGACAAATCATAGAAGTTAATGTACGAGTGAAATGATAGTGTTCCACTAATAACATTTGCATTTACACGACAATTTTAAAATAATATCAATATCATTCAACAGATATTGATCACTAAATTAATCACAATAAATTCAACTGCAAGTGCTGTGTCGATGATTTTGTAATTTTTGTTATGCTGCTGTAAGCCTGGGGAATGCCCCTTGTACACTTATAAATCCTCTCTCTTTTATACAATATATTTACTTACCAAAAAATATATATTCAACTGCAATTTGTTTGTATGTTCACAGGATTTAATTGAAGATCAGGCCTAGAGGAATGGGAAAACAGGATACATTGAACCAACTCCAAGTGGTTGTGACAAGACTTTATTGATTTGAGTTGAGTTGAATAATTTCAATCACAGAGCCATATTCTTGAATCAGAAGCCATAGAACTTCATGTTTTGGTGATTTATTTATTTATTTTTAATAAATGTTGTTTGGAAATTTATACATTCCTTTACTAATATAGATAAAGATGCATTCTACACTTCTATTTTATTAAGCCAAACAGCTTACACTCAAGGTGAAAGGTCTCCGAGCAGATTGGTCCAACCATCCATACATAAATTACATTCATCGGAGAACAGTATTTCATAAAACTCCTTAGGATTGGATCAAGTTAGGAGAATAATTTACTAGCAATTTGGTCATAATGAAAACTCCTTATGAGTTTGAGGTTGAACGCCTTCTCAAATCTCAACCCTCAGAGAGAGACAGAATCTTATCATTGGATCACCTCAATAATAAAATCTGCAGACAAAGCAGACAATAAATAAACTTCTGAGTTCAAAGTAAACCCCTCTCCGAGTGGATGGATGCCCTTGGATCCTAAATCCACTGCTAAATGTACACAACTCTGACTGATATCTGACAACAGCTCTTTAACTAAATGAGAATAACGTTGAGAGCCTCCAGTAAGGATATCATGCACATCTGCTGCCAAATTAGTTAAATGGGCACCATCTGAATTTACATCAGGCTCAGTACCATGTATTCCTCCCTTGGCCTCACAATAAAGATGAGTCACCAGTTGAAATAGACTTGTGGATATAACATGTATAATTTTACAGCAATCTCACTCACAGTGCAGTCAGACAAGCAAAACTCAAACCATATGAGACTTAATGTCTAATGAAAGACTATGGAGAAAATTAGAAGTATCAAGGGAGAACTATAAACCTACTGACCTACGAGATGCCTTCTTCCTGAAAATTTTACAATATAGATGACTTTCAAAAGATTCATGAAAATAGACTCCATATTTTTATGGCATCTAAACTCCCCCCATGCAGTCAGGCTGATAATCGAAACTTCGATCACACATTAATTTTTTCCCTATATCAATGAATGGAAAAAGTAACCCTGCAAGCCAATGGGAAGTGCATGGAAATAACAAGCCAAGGATCAACCATGAAAATACTGGAAGAGGAATCAAAAACCAACCATAAAAAGGAATAGGTGACACGGTGCAATGGAAGATTCAATTCAGTATCGAATTCTAGGTTAAGAGTTTCTCTTTGTGCAAGATCTGCATCACTACTCACCAATCTTTAGCATTCAAGAGAAAAGGTTTTCAAAAGAAAATAAAAATAAAAAGAATGTTTTTTTCTCTCTTTGGTGAGAGTCAAACCTGCACAGACTAATAGATGTATTGCTACCCTCTCGATGACAATCACCAAGGACAAGAATGTTTACTAGTCTTCCAACCTCTCAAAAGGCACATGATGCACACACACACACAAAAGAAGCTCCCATTTCTGTTTTGAAAAGCAAAAATTTTGCTCAACCAACAAAAATTGAATGGGTGTCTATCCAACAATCATCTGCAACCACCAATCCAGGCAAGAGACATAACAATCAAAAGTCAACTTAGCAAGATTGTGGATGGCATAGCTTGCCCCTCTGGCAGTCTAGCTACCTTAGAAACATTCCAATGTGAAATATAGGAGAGATATGACAGAACTATCAAAGACTGGATTAGCTTCCCAGCTAGGTTCAATATGCAGACATTTGACCACGTTAACTACTTAGGATTGTCACTTTCAAATAATCATAATCTAGAGGAAACTCGATCATTTTGTTGCATGCCAGAAGAATGGCTTTTGGCTAGATTCAGGGGAGTATCCAAGGCAGACCATGTCCGAATCAAAATCTCGGAGAAGTATCTGCAGGCAAAAGTAAGGCAGGATATGTGATCAACACCCCATCAACATTGAACTTAAACCAGCCTTTGGGTGGAGGGATCAAGCATGGCAGACTCCAAGTAGCAGGAGGTTGAATATGAGCTTTACAGAGGACAGAGAAGACAGACACCTACTTTACAATTAAATCAGAGGTAACATCCTGTTTCTGAAAAGCAACTTTGTTTCAGAATAACCACAGCCACTGAAGAACCACTAAAGCAAACATAATAAAGCTATCAAAGTCCTCTAAGTCAAAATTAAGCCCTTTTATGGTTTCAATGGACATTGGACACTTGACCTAGTAAAGCCCTTATAGAAGCAAAAGAATCACTTTGGATGGATCAAACTAAGGAGTTCCAAACCAAACTTGCAATATGGCATGAGAGAAAAACAGCAGGAAGGAGTTCTTATCTGCCATAGAAGTCTGACCAAGTTAGTCCCAAAAATAAGCTCTCCATATGATCTCTTACCATGCAACCAATCTCTAAAGTCCAAAAAGAACAGCATCAAAACTCAAGGGAGAACTATCTACCATAGAGCAGCTGATGCAGAGACAAAGAATTATCTACTCAAAACTGTGTAATGGTCAAAAGTGTTAAACAACCTGTTATATCATCAATTGCTCTATAAGCTTAAGCTGTTAGAGAATGGGCCAACAATGTATATTAAGCTCTCAACACTCCCTCTTGCATGCAACCCCGACTTGCATGTGGAGAGGCAAAAAAATCAAAGACAAATGCAAAGCAGAAGAGAATTCAAATGCAACGGTGAATAAATGCAAATAAAGAGACTTGAACCTAAGACCTCTCACAAACAAGGCTTTGATATCATGTTAGATCACCTGTTACTCTAAAAACTTAAGCTGTTAAAGAATGGACCAACAATGTATATCAAGCTCTCAACAAAAAGAATGCCTTCAAGTTCCTTGGCAAGTAAAACCTATAGAGAACCAGCTCTGTAATTCAAAATCACTGCTGCAGGTGCAGGTTCTTCCGCCTTTCTCCAACTGCCTCATCCAGAAATGAATACCTTTTTCCACCCAAATAGGGACCTCGAATTTCCATGCTCCCACTTCTATTCTCACAGTTGCCGGCATCTCCAATTCCGGCGTGGTTACCAGAATTCTGGCCCAACGGAAATGTTTACATTTCCTCGTGTCATCATCAATCATTTTGATTTCCCCATAAAAGTCTCTCACATCTTGGAACACCACTGGATTCCACAAAAAAAAAAAAAGGTAGCCCTAACAGTCTGATCCAGCATTCCAAAAGCTCCAATCCTTCTCTGTGGCAGCACCCTTCCACCGCCCACCAATCTAGCATCAAAGGTTGACCCTCAAACACCCAATCTCTGTTCCTCCATATTCTTGAAGCTTCACCAGGCGATGGAAATTCAAATAAAAGCCAATCTCCGTGTAACTCCACCACCCTAACACCCCACAGCGCCCCCCATTTCCTATCAACCCACTTTTGAAGGAGATTGATTTCAGGTTCCCTGCCATCCCCTGCCCTTCACATATTCCGGGATGTATATATTCTGTAACGACTTTCTCCATTCGATTCATCCACTCTTACAAACTTACCTCTGGGATTCGATTTACATATCACCTTCAAACTCCTGTCTGCCATGGAATACTCGTACAGAGCTGCTCCCCTCCCTTCTGCCCCCCATGGCCTCCAGTTGTTCACAAATCCATCGAAAACCCTCCATTTCCATCTGTAGGCTTCTCACAACACCATTACCATGCTCAGTTATCTGTATGGCTTGTCCGTTGCACTCCTTTAGCTCTTCAACGTCGAAGGCCTTCTCACTCCAGTGAGCATAACACACCTGGGCTCTCATTGCTCTTATCCAATATGAACTAGTGAAATTAGAAATGTTATTTAAACTCTTTCAGTGTATATTACGCATGATAAGAAAAATCACCTGGGACATGATATGCCTCGGATCACTTATCAATTTTAAACTGGATTTTCATCGGGGATTAATACCAGTCCTCAATAAGGATCACAATAGAGACTAAAGGCTAGATTAATTTTGGGGAAGAATGGAATGCATCATAAATCTCCCATTTGTAGCAATTCTACATCTCTACTACATCTTTGTTCAATGTTTCCTTATTCCATCCTTGCATTTGAACAACAATTAGATACACAATCAGCAAAAATTGGCTTAGAACTACCAACATCCCCAGTAAGAAAAATCCTTTAGATTCACCATCAAAATACATAAAACTATGGCATCACTGCAGTAAGTTACATGTATCTTAAAAAACTAAATCAATTAAATTCCAAACTAAGACACTGCAAATAGTAACAAGAGAACAGCATTACTATCTTGCATAATATATAGTGCACTCACTTCAAGAGCGGCTGGATCATCTGGGGAGATGGTAAGTGTTGCCTCATACTGTTGCAGCCTAGTCTGCCACAATCAAACACAATATTGTTAGAAGCGTTTTCCCTAAACATCTTGAAACACGAAGCAACAAGAAGGTTAAATTGATCATAACTAAAGGCCAAAATATATCATAGTGTGAAAACATTTACTATTTGTTAACCACCAACTCATCTAAAAGTTTAAGTTGTTAAAGAGGATGTTACATTGATATTATATCCTCTAACACGCCTCCTCACGTGTGGCCAAACTGAGCTAACACGTGCACAATTTATATTATCAAGGTGATGGTGAGGTTTCAACACATGACCTTTGCCTGCTCTGATAGCATGTTAAACCACCAACTCATCTAAAAGCTTAAGTTGTTAAAGAGGGTGTAACATTGATATTATATCCTCTAAAAGTATAGAACAACACAAGAAAAAGTTTACTTTCAGCGAGTAATGCACTCAAGCGTGATCAGAAACACATCATATATACATTTCTTGGATTGTGCATGAGTATATTAGTTTGGAGTGAAAAGGCATAAAGCTGCATGATATGATTTGCTGTGTTTCCTTTTGGAAAATTTGTAGAGGCAAGACCATGGGCCTAGGCAGAGAGAAGGCCTGCCAAATCAACAACGATACATATACCACTCAGCAAATATTTTCAGATCCCGTATATAAATAAAAATTATTCACATTGAGCTATAGCATAGATGGTATCAGAAGAGCATCCTAAAGCCTTGAGTGCAAAGGATCAGGGTTTCAAGTCTTGAGGTGATATAGGTAGTTTCTTCCACTAATAATGTCCTTACTGGAACAACTACCAACAAAGCAAAAAAATATATTGTTTAGCTGCTTCCTGATACCCCTTATTACTAATAAGGAGATTCAGCAACCTCAAGTAGCTGGGAAGGGATTACAGACTTATTGAGTAGATGACCCCTCAACAAGAAGAGATTAGTATTTCAAAATCCCATTTTCTTAAACAAAAGTGTCTTTAAAAAAACAAGTTTTCTGTATTATAAGGAAAACCATGTCTAGAAAATAATGGGTCTACAATCACATGCATTCACTTGAAAAATAAAAAATAACAATAAATGAAAAAAGAAAAGAAAAAAAAGAAAATGCAGGTAAAAGGTTCAGACATTGTAGTTCAGCATACAATCCTGTTATGAAATGGAGGTGGTTATAGTAGCAGCCACCAAAGATTATTTCTGTTAACCTTCCATAAATTTGGCATGCCTCTTGCATAATGACTGTTATATTTCATGATATTAAATAAATTCAAAGTTACATTTAGGTAGCACATGCATATAGAATTTTCTTTAAATTTTTTGTCAATTTATCTTATCATTTTTGTATTTTAATGTGGCTGTTCTGTTTGTATGGTATGCATGCACACCCTTAAAAAGACCTTTGGATTCAATCTCTTCTTCATGCTGTTAACTTTTAAGAACCAATACAACTGATTCTCTTGTTCCTATTGAATTAATATTTGGGTGACAAGTGACACACTGCACAATACCTAGATGCAGTGGGAAATAGGTAAAGGTTCTTACACTATCCTATACAAGCATGGGAAGCTAGTCCAAGATAGTAGGCTTAGAGTAGAAACTTATATACAAACATAGACTGATTAAAGGGGTGGAGTTTGTCGACACTATAATTAGAAGGAGAATTAACATAAAATGCCTTCAAGAAACAAAGTGGGTAGGAAAGAAAACAAAGGAAATAGAGAATACAGTTTATAAACCATACTAAACCAGAAAAAAAAAAAAAAAAAAAGAAGATGGAATAGGGATAATAGTAGACAAAAATTTAAAAGAAAAAATTGTAACTGTTAATATAAACGTCAGGATAGTATAAATTGACTCTGTGGAGTTGGTAGACACTATGATTAGAAGAGAATTAACATAGAATGCCTTCAAGAAACTAAGTGGGTAGGAAAGAAAAAAAGAGGAAATAGAAATACAGTTTATAAACCATACTAACCAGAAAAAAAAAAAAAACACAAATAGAAATGGAGTAGGGATAATAGTAGATAAAATCTAAAAGAAAAAAATCTGTAACTGTTAATAAAAAACAATAGGTTAAACATAGTAGAATGACGAGACAAGATTCATTTAGCTGACCCCAAATAGTTGGGATAAGACTTTGTTGAGTTGAGTTAATAAAAAACTACACGATAATATAAATTGCCTCTGTATTAAGAGAAAAATTAATTAATATAATTAGCTTAGAGCTTATACACCTAAGTAACACTAGACAAACACATTATATCATAATTCTAGGAACATGTAAATGAAATAATTCAAAGCATAACTGAAGGAGATTATATATAAATATATAGGAGATTTTAATGGTCTTCTAGAAAAAAAATTGTGATTTGGAGAAAAGAATAAGATTGAAGAGGCTATCCTAAACTTTTTGGGGGCACATGATCTCTAGATAGCAACTCAATTCAACAAAACCTTAACCCGATTATTTGCAGTTGGCTAAATGAATCCTGTCTCGTGATTCTACCGATCTCTAAATAACAAATACATAATAAATAAAAGAGACAAATATTCATTATACATGCATAATCTGTTTATGCATTATGCCTTACTATCTCTTGCCAATAACGTCTATTCTTTAATTTTTACATTTTACTATGGTTGTTGTGTACAAAAGGTGAAAGTGCATACACTATAAGAAAACAATGCAAGATGGTTGCTTTGCAATGGTGTATTCGCTTTGAGCTGGGGGAGGAGTCGAGGATGAAGTTTTGGGCAAATGTTTTGTGTGGAGATAGGCTGTTGAAGAAAAATTTTCCCCATTTATTTAGTTTGGCCCTTTATAAGGATACTTAAGTGGCAGATTGTTGCACTTTGGTGGGGATGAGGTGGTATGGATGGGGGGTGAGGTGGTATGGAGTTCTATGTTTAGGAGAAACTTCCAAGACCGGGAGATGATGAAAGTGTCGAGTATTTTGGATAGGTTCAAAGTGGATCTGGGTAGGGAGGATTCCCTTGTGTGGACTCTAACTAGCCCTAAGAAGTTCTCTGTTTCGTCATTCTATAAGGAGATGACGAGTAGAGGTGAGAAGTAGTTCCCGTGGAAGTTGATTTGATACTCTCGTGTTTTGATCAAAGTAGCTTTTTTTTACTTGGTCGGCTTCTTGGGGATGCAATTTGGACTATGGATAATCTACAAAGGAGGGTTTTCCAGTTGACTAGCCTTCTCCATTGTTCAATGGTGAGGGATGCATAAAGTTTGCTTTTCCCTTTATTCAGTTTCCCATGGGTGATGCCTGCCACCCTTTGACTTTGAGAGGTGTTCTTTAGTTGGAGAGGGGACGGATTAGGAACGAGGTACGAATTGTTTGGAGAATGGCTCCCATTTGGCTAACTTGATGTATGGAGAAATAGGGGGAGGGGCAGATCCTTTTAGTTTTAAAGATAATTTTTTGCATTTACTATACTATTGATCATCCATCTTCACCCAGTGTGCATAACTCCTTGTGGTTAACCTACATAGGAACTGGCGAAATGAAACACATGAATTTCAAAGAATTTTGCATCTCTTCAAATGCCCTAAGACCAGTTGGCCCATATCTCCATCTCCAAAAATTCTGAAACGTGTTAAATGGGTTAACATGACTACAAACCGAACATGACCTATTTCTTAGTCGTGTTGACCCATTTATGACACAAACTCATTTGTACTCAATCCAAACCCGTTACACCCCCTGGTGCGTTTGTTCATAATATAATCTTACTTATAAAAAAAAAAAGAGGGCGAGAAATTGGTTGCATAATAATGATGGCTATAAGCAGCCAAGTAACTCAATGATAATTATGTACTTGCAGTAAGTTCAGTAATTTTAGATTTTTTTCAGTTGCAACCTATCTTGAACTCAAAGTAGGATACCATTTCAAATTTCTAAACTTGAAAATAAAAAGAATTTATAGGCTTTTTTTTCCTCTTTTTTGATAAGTGAATTTGTAGGCTATTTTCAATAATTTCACCTGAAGTTTTGCTTTCTCGTCCTCCGAGAGTTTATTATTGACCACGGTGGCCTCCTCAGTGGGACTAACACTGGAAAACAGAAAATTATTGCTCTGAGAATTGCAAATAATGAACAGCTCAAATAATAATAATAAAAAAAAAGATTAAGAACAAAAGGGATGCATGCAAGGATCTAATATTTTCAGGCCCATGGCATTATAAAGTTCACTGAAAAGCATAAATTTACCTTATTAATAGAGTCTTGTACAGTCAGTTATTGTTGAATTTACGATAAATAAAAAGGCAAATAGATTTAAGCAAGATAATAAAAAGATAGCAGACAATACTTGAGAAAAGCAAGGAACTAGCCCATGTTTCTAAGAAGTTAGAAATCCATATAGTGAACTTTAAAGTCATGCAACTTCTGCTCAGCCACACTGCCCCTCAATGAAAATCAACAATGCTATTAAATTAGAAGATTCCTGATTTGAATCGTCTGAAATTTATTCACATGAATGTCAAAGTTTACAGTGCCTCTAGAAATTTTCTTACCTGCAATGCATATATCGTGACTTACAATGATGGAATATTGTTGTAACAAACAGGAATATTAACTCTGAAATAGATATTAACTGCCTTTTGAACGCCTCAAACAGAGAAAGAATAACACATGTTTTACTAAACTTCATCAACACGTGATCAATGACAAGATTTACCAATAAATCCCAGCAAACACACTGCTACAGAATACAGAGTAATATAATACAGAAAAAAATTGGAAGAAATTATAAATTACAAATAATGGGGCCAAGGACCATCTCAGCAGATAACCATGTTATCAATTTATCAATCACTTACTTCTAAAGTTGATAGGGTAAATAGCAGATATTTCAGTGTTGCAAACCATTTGAAATCTGAAAGTTAATCAGCGTATTTGAAGGGAACAAGGGATACAATCTATGTGCTCCTTAAGAACAGACAAGTCAATGAAGGGAAGATTGAAATAAAGTGTGGTTTTAAGTTGGATAAGAAATTCCTTGAATAGATGGTTGAATTATTTCTAAAAGAAGAAGAAGTACGGTTCTGCATTCTGTTAGCAAGACGAGAAAGAGGTTAACATCAGACTCAATTAGGTAGGAATAAGGCCATCACAACAATTTTAATGCACCAAGGTGTTGCCAAAACTAAAGGTCGATTTTTAAATTATAAAACACAAGAAAAATTACAGGTTCAATTAATTTACGGAAAGACAGTCTATCCAAATTATCTGTTAGACGAGAAACAAAATCTTCTAAGAAACTTTCTGCACAATTAGCACCAAGAATGTTCCACAAATACACCAGATATTTAGGTGAAGAATTTCACAAAAAGGTATGTGTGGCAACCCAGGAGCATCATAATGAAGTTACAACATGACTGCCATAGTCTTCAATAGATATGGGAAGATCACGGACAAAAGAACAACTTCTCCAGTTTTCAGGGACAACTGGCATTGCTAATAAAAAAAAACAGAGACAGCAAGGTGAGGGAGATGGGCTTGGTGTGTAAGCTAGACACAGAAAAAGCTAACAACCTTGTAAATTGGAATTTTTTGCTGTCATTGATGAGAAAGATAGGGTTTGGAGAGAGGCCTAACAGATGGATGAGGATGTGTACGGTGACATTATCATTTTTGTTTAATGACTCTCCGGCTGGGTTCTTTCAGTCCTCTCAGGGGCTTAGACAGGGAGATCCTTTATCTCCCTTTCTATTTCCCTTTCTATTTGTGATTGTTATGGAGGCCTTTAGCCGTATGATGTTCCGAGCTGAGATTGGAGGTTTTTTGCAGGGTTTTAGAGTAGAGGACGGAGGTGGGGCAAAGGTGGAGGTTTCTCATTTATTATTTGCAGATGATACAGTGATTTTTGGTAATGCGAAGGAGCGTCAGCTGCATCTTCTTCAATACATTGTGTTCTGTTTTGAGGCAATTTCACGACTAAGGGTTAATTTGGGTAAGAACAAGATTATTCCATTTGAGGAGGTGAGGGAGGTTGAGGAGGTGGCTTGGGTTGCAGGATTGATTCACGCTTCTTGGTTCACTTCCCTCTTCATATTTGGGATTGCCCTTAGGGACCTCAACTAGATTGACTGTAATTTGGGATTCCGTTGTGGAAAGATTTCAAAGGCATCTTGCTGGGTAGAAAACACAATACCTTTCAAAAGGTGGCAGGGTCACACTAATCAAAAGCAACTTGGCCAATTTTCCCACTTACTTCACGTCTCTTTTTCCAATTCTAGCTATGGGGGGAGAGGAGGTTGGAAAAGCTCCAGATAGTCTTCCTTTGGGGTAGTTTGATGAGGAAAGGAAAATGCACTTAGTCAAGTGAGAGACAATGAAGCTCCCTATTTACAGGGGTGGGCAGGGATTCAAGAATCTTAGAATCTTCAATAAAGCCTTGTTGGGAAAATGACTTTGGATATTGGGGGTGGAGGATGAAGCTCATTGGAAGAAAATTGTGTCTATTAAATATGGGAGGGAAGATCGAGGTTGGTTTTCTAAGGAGGTGGTAGAGGCCTGTGGGTGTAGTTTGTGGAAGCCAATAAGGAGGGGAGTAGCTGATTTTTAGAAATTTATCCGTTTTGAGGTAGGGGAGGGAATGCGGGTGAAGTATTGGGACCACGCTTGGTGTAGTGATAGGCCCCTGAAGGAGAGAAATCCTCATTTGTATAGTTTGGATCTTTTTAAGGAAGCCAATGTTGCTGATTGTTGCTCTTTGATAAGAGGAGAGACGCTGTGGAGTCCTCTTTTCAAGAGAAACCTCCATGATTGGGAGTTAGAGAAGGTGACAATTTTTTGGGGGGTTTTGCAGAGGTTCTGGGTTGTGGAGCATAAGAGGGATTCTTGTGTTTGGACTATTAACAGTCAAATGGAATTATCAGTTCAATTTTTTTACAGAGCATTGGTGGGAAGGAGAGAAGTTCAATTCCCATGGAAACAAATTCGGTATTCCAGAGCTCCACCCAAAGTAGCTTTCTTTGCTTGGACGGTGACATAGGGAACCATTTTGGCCATAGAAAATCTTCAAAGAAGAGGATTCCTCTTGGCTAATAGGTGCTGCATGTGCAAGATTGAAGCGGAGTCAGTTGATCACCTTCTAATTCATTGTGTGGTAGCTAGAGATGGTTGGCGTGCTTCTTTTTTAATTTTTGGATGTTTCTAGGTGATGCCTTCTTTGTGGGAAGTTCTCCTAAAATGGAGAGGAGGTAGAATGAAAAAGGGTGTTCGTTTTGTTTGGAATCGATCTCCCATTTGCTTGATTTGGTGCACATGGAGGGAGCAATAGAAGGCTCTTTGAGGCGGTGGAACAGTCCCCCTTTACATTTAACGATAATGTTTTGCACTTGTTATATTTTTGGGTCAAAAAGGCCTTTCAGATGTATTTAGTTCCTCTTGTAGATTTTGTGGGTCTTTAAGGCTATAATTTTGTAGCCTCCCCCTTTGTAATTATGGGTTCGCCCCTCTCAGGTGTTTTGAATATATTATACACCTTTACCTATCAAAAAAGAAAAAATTCTCTCGTACCATGCACAGAGCTGATTACAATAGAGAAGAGCATGTATCTACACTAAGGTTATAGTGGAAAATCTATGTACACTTGTACAATATCTGCAAAGAAACACAAACCTCCCTGATGGGGAACAAGGACCCCACAAGCTATTCATATTTGATCCCAGAGAATATTTATTTTTTTATTTTAGGGATTTTTTTAATTTTAGTAAGTTTACTTTGGGTTTGCTTATATATAGGGTTTGATGTTTTGGAGACAGCCAGACTTCGATCCTTGAATATGAATATTGAAATATTGGATTTTCTCTCTCGTTCTTCTTTTCTCTTGGTTTTCCGCTCTCTGTCTCTCTCTCAATATCTCTTCTCTATTCTCTCTGAATCTCTCTTCTCTATTCTCTCTCTTGTGCTGCTGCACCACTCCCTAATGATCACATGACTATAAAGTAACGCAGAAAAATTTTATTGACTCAATCATGACTAGATAATCGTAAATAATTTGAGGTATATTAATGTTAGGTATCAACAACAACAACAATACCACTACAGTAAAGGCCATTAATCAGTGTTAATCCCACCAATGCAGGGTGTTGGGAGGAGGAGAATACTAGAAACAGGCCTAACATTTGACATTATTTTCACAAAGTGGCTACTTTCAGACTTGAACCCGCATTCTCACACTTGACAGCTCCAACATTTTACCATTGCACCAAGCAATGGTCCCTAGACCAACCTGCAATAACCTCAAGCCACTTGAATGCCAAATGAAACCTATACAAACTTTCAGTGAACTTAAACTCAAACTCAAATTAGACCCATTCCAAAATTCATATCAATCCAGCAGTTGGCAAAGCCCCGAAGAGATCCTAACGTCTAAAACTACAAGATTTTGAAAAGCAAGCACACCACCCTTCCTACTTCTTGCCTCTTATCTTGCATTTGAAAATAAAGTGTTTTAGCATACATGCATCACTCCCTCCTCCTCAAATAAACTTAACCTCAAGCTGAAGTTGTCATCATAGTTGTGGATATTTTGGAGCCATCATGTGCGAATTTTCATAATCAACCCATATATTGTGAACTTATTCAGTTTAGCAAATTGAATATAACATTGCCGATTAACTCCTATGGATGAAAATGGGGCAGGTTTGGCATGGGCCCCCTTTCCTGACTCCGGCCCAGGAGAAGAAAACCACTCCCTAAATGTGTCCTCAACCTGTGAAAGAGCAGGATGGTAAATATAAATACTGTTCACGGCAGGGAAACAGGTTAATTAAATCTTAAACTATCATTAGACACTTGAATTTTTTTTTTTTTTTGATAAGTAAGAAGTATATATAAAAGCCCAAGAAGGGCAAAGGGCAAAAACCCCCAAAAGCTTTACATCGGCCCTAAAGACCTCAAGAAGTCAACGAAAGTGTTGACAGTTACAGGAAAAACCTCTTTGGCCCAAAAGAATAATAAACGCAAAAAGGCATTTTTAAGATAAGGAGAAGGAAACTCCCGATCTTCGAAGACACGATTGTTCCTTTCAATCCATAGGGACCACAAGAGGCAAATGAGGGCCAGTCTCCAAATATTCTTCAAATCTTTAGAAAGAGTGCACCCTTCCCAAGCCAACAAGAGATCTTTGACGGAGCCTGGCATGATCCATGAGAACCCAAACAAAGTAAATATAAGGTTCCAGCAGCTCCAAGGAAGATGACAGTGAATGAGAATGTGATCTACTCTCTCTTCATCATTCTAACAAAAGTAGCATCTGCTAGCCATAAGAATTCCCCTTTTCTTCATGTTGTCCGCGGTTAAAATGGCCTTCCAAGAAGCTTCCCAAGCAAAGAAAGAAGCTTTGGGAGGGGCTTTTGAGTGCCACGTGAGCTTCCAAGGAAAGAGAGACCTTTCACGATCAAACAAACTCTTGTAAAAAGAGCTAACAGAAAATGAAAGCTTTCCCGGCATCCAAATCCTCTTATCCTCTCTACCTTCCACTGCCCTGAAATTGTTGATGTGACTAAGAAATGAGTTCACCTCCTCAAGCTCCCAATCAAAAAAGCCTCTTCTAAAGGAAGGAATCCAAACCAACGTATTCCCAACGCTCTCCACATATTCACTAACCCAAGCCGATTTGTTTTGAGCCAAACTGTATAACCTAGGGAACTTCTCTTTCAAAGGCACATCCCCATTCCAAACATTATCCCAAAATTTAACCCTATCACCCTTACCAATAACAAAACTACATCTTTCCTCAAAACATCTCCAATCTCTTCTAATGAAACCCCAAAGGCTGCAACCCATCGGCCCTACCACTCTTCCCGAACACCATCCCCCACTTACGCACCCATAATTGGACACAATGATCAATTTCCAAAGATTCTTATCACTATCCCCAAATTTCCAGAGCCATTTCCCTAACAGAGCTTTATTGAAGGTTCTCAAGTCCTTCACCCCTAAGCCCCCTAGAGACAGGGGCTTCTTGATTTTATCCCATGCCACTAGGTGAATTTGCCTACAGTCTCCCTCGTGGCCCCAAAGAAAGTCCCTTTGAATCTTCTCTAGTCTTCAACTCACTGTCTGCGGAATCGGGAAAAGAAACATGAAATAGGTAGGGAGATTGGCCAATGTGCTTTTGACAAGAGTGAGCCTTCCTCCCTTAGAAAGGAATTGGCCTTTCCAGCCTGACAGCTTGCTATGGAACCTCTCTACCATAGGGTCCCAAATCCCAATGGATCTCGCATGAGCTCCTAGCGGGAGACCTAAGTATGAGGAGGGGAAGCAACCGACATTACAACCCAACGTGCTGGCTAGAGCATCCAGTCCCTGAATAGCCCCCACTAGCGTAATGCTGCTTTTAGCAAGATTAATCCGTAGACCTGATACAGGCTTCAAAGCAGACAAGAATGCATCGGAGAAAACGAAGCTGGCGCACTGAGGGGTCACAAAAGATAATAGTGTCATCAGCGAATAAAAGATGTGAGATAACAGAACATTCACCCCTTCTTTCCCCCCCTTGAAATCCTTTGATGAGACCAACCTCCTCAGCCCGGCACATGAAGCGGCTCAAAGCCTCCATAGCAATCACGAAGAGAAAAGGGGAAAGGGGATCCCCCTGTCTCAAACCTCTAGACGAACGGAAGAAACCCGCAAGGCAACCATTGATGAGAATCGAGAAAGATACTCTGGATATGCACAACTGGATCCACTTCCTCCACTTGTCTCCAAAGCCCATCTTCGCCAACATACCCATCAAGAAGCTCCTAGTTAACATGATCAAAGGCCTTCTCGATATCCAACTTGCACATCAACCCTTTCTTTTTTTGCTTTATCCTAGAGTCGATACATTCATTAGCAATGAGTACCGCATCTAGAATCTGTCTACCGTCCACAAAAGCATTTTGACTGGGAGAGATGATACTACCCATAACCTTCTTCAATCTCAAGGAAAGAACCTTTGCAATCAATTTGTAGACACTGCTGTCTAGACTTATGGGCCTAAAGTCCTTTATACTAGTAGCCCCCTCCTTTTTAGGGATGATGGCAATGAAAGAAGCGTTGAGGCTTCTCTCAAAACCCCCCTCCCTATGGAAGCTCTCAAAGACTGCCATCACATCCGCTTTCAAAACAGACCAACATTTTTTAAAAAAAGCCAAAGTGAACCCGTTTGGGCAGGGGGCTTTATCCCCATTACACGCCTCTAAGGCTCTCACCACTTCATCCACCGTGAAGGGAGACTCCAAGTGAGAGGCTTCTTCCCCGTTCAGGCTTTTTAATGAGATATCCTCCACACCAGGTCTCCAATTGCGCGGCTCTGAGTAAAGTCTAGAGAAGAAATCAACAATGCCCTTTCTGATGGGCTCCTCCTCAGTGAGAATGTGGTCATCAACAACAATAGAGGAGATTATGTTCTTCCTGTAGTGGGCTGAAGCCATTCTATGAAAGAACTTAGTGTTGCGATCACCCTCTTTAAGCCAGACTGCCCTTGGAAATCTGACTTCAAAATTAATAGTTTATACCTTCACTTGCATGTGGAAAACATACACAATGCAATGGCATAAATAAATATAATTGGAACACATTAGGAAGATGGTGGTGTAGGACCTGTAGGTACTTGATCTTTATAAGGGCAAGGCTCTCTCATATTTCCGTAAACTTTTGATGTTGGACAAAAGAATTCAACAACTAAACAAAGTCATCTTTTTTTGCTGCATCTTATGAACAAGAGAACTTAATAACTAGTCTTCATGTAGTTTTCTAGTAATGCTTCATCCCATAGTGGTTGGTGGATTATATATTAATAGCTTTATAATACTTCATCCACCCATCTGGTGCACCTAACCACTTACACGAAAACAACAAAACTAAAATTTTTCCTTTTAGGACAGAGAGATGAAGGTATGTGAGGAATTTTGTGAATTATGAAGGATCTTATTGTAAAAACACCTACATAAGTGGGGTGGACTGGAACTAACGACTTCTGATCCTGCCCCAAATCTGGATCCAGCTTCACTTCTCTTCCTAAACCCACCCCTACCACATTTGATTGCACCTAAAGCCAACCCAATAAGAGAAAGGAAAAGAGAAAAGGGAAAGGCAGGGGGGAGTTACCTAAAAATTCAAGTTAATTGCTCCTAGTGGCTCATTTTTAAGTTTTATTGAGAATAATATTAATTTCGACTTTGTCACCACATATATGATAGATATAAATATTATAAACAATAAAAATGAGTTCAACCATGAAAAATTGAGTTACCTAAAAATTCAAGTTAATTGCTCCTAGTGACTCATTTTTAAGTTTTATTGAGAATAATATTAATTTCGACTTTGTCACCACATATATGATAGATATAAATATTATAAACATAAAAATGAGTTCAACCATGAAAAATTTGGTAGCCCAACCTCACATACATCGCTCTCTTAAATGAGATTTCTAAAAATGGATTCCCTCATTTCATAAATACACCACGATTATAATTTATAGCAACCCCTCAACTAGAAGACTACAATCTCCTCTGCTTGTGGGCATGAGTTTATATCTAGCATTGGAATCTTTAATCTTCGAGCTTCTCTCTTGATGCAAGTCTTCGTCTTACCGGCCATCCTTTCTCCAATATGAACTTGTTTTTCTAGCTGGTGGTAAGGAAAACAATAATAAAAATAGCATGGTTCTCTCTAATTTTGAGGGGACAGCCACCTGGAGAGGATATTAACTACTGATAATTTATGGAGTAGCAGACAGATTTTAGTCAATCGGTATCAGATGTATAAAAGAGATGCAGAGTCCATGGGGCATCTTCTACTTCAGTGTTCAGTGGCTAGGGAGTTGTAAGCTCTAAAGTTAGCTTTATTTGGCATATTCTGGGTGATGCCTAGGTCAATGGAGGATGCTCCAGTGAATTGCTATGGATATTAAGTAGCTAGAAGAGTTAGACATGTATGGACAAATAGCTCCCTTGTGTTTATGGTGGTGTATATGGAGGGGGGAAAATAGTTCTTTTAATGGGATAGAATCCCCCACAATAGTAGTTCAATTATACGCTCTCTCTTCTTATTTTTAATCACAGGGAGCTCCACTCCTTGTTAGATTCTTTTGTAGAGTTCCTTGGAGATAAGAAAATACATGTATGGTTTTCGTGTACACTTCTAGTGTACATGGGAGCACCCCCTTCGGTACCTTTAAATGACAACACTGGTCCAAAAAATATATATATCTCAAAAAATAATTCTTCAATTGAGTGATCTCTTTTTAGTATGCAAATTCAACCTACGAAACAACAACCTTAGCTTTTAGACTACACTTAGTTAGACCACCCAAAGTCTTAAAAGCAGCCCTCACCTGTCCATTGATTTGTTGATGATGTCAACTAGGTTAATGCAAACCCTTAAACAAAACTCTTTTATAGTTTTCTATAGAAGCCCTGTCAAACACAGGTCTTAAGAAATCCAAGAAGTAAAACACTAGCACAAAAATAAAATAAATGTGAAAGAACCAGTCTCCTTGCAACAACACAAACAATACAAAAAAAAAAAAAAGAGCCACCTTCTGCAATTGTTCACACACACACACAAAAACCAAAAAAAGAACTTAAAAATAAACTTGCTGCAATCATAGAAATCCTAAAAAGGCCATTACCCACGTCCTCACACTTGACAGTCTAAGCATTTTACCATTGCACCAAGCAATGGCCCCTAAGATGAAACCAAACTAAATTATTCTACTTTGAAATATATGTGATAAATTTTAAACAATATGGCATGTATATGATGTGGTATTATAATGTAGATACACTTATTATTATGACTATATTTAACCCATACTAAGGTCCTCAGCTTACACAATAGGATATTTGTGAGAGAAGTACGGACTTTATTGTTATGTCAAAGGTTAGATTGTTAGTGTTTTTGGCCCCAAGGATGACAATAGAAACCCTTGTCTGCCTAGAAGATACTTTTGCACAGAGTATGCCACTTTCTGGAGGAAATCCTTGAATACACTGTACCATACCTTCCAGAGGGAAGAAAATCTCCAAGAGCAAACACCAATCCAAAGACCACAACAGCAACTCCTACTCCAATCTATTCCATGTCAAAGTTTCAATCAGTGATCCCTGCACAGATGAAGAACACTACATACTTGCAGTCAATGTATAGAAATGCATCAGATCACTGCCCAGTTACCTTAGTACCAAAACCAATTGTGCTGCGCTCTGACTCGATGGGTGCATCATAGTCAATGGCTCCATATTCTTTGTTTTCACCTGCTTTTTTCTGCTCAAGTGCCAACCTGAGTGGTGTATAGAAGTGCTAATAGACATGAAAAATTATTTCAAGTTTCATTCATAAAAGCAAAAACTCATCCAATAATCTAGCATCATAAGAAAAAAGTAAAATAAGATATTAATTAAAACCTTACTTATCAAAAAAAAATATTAATTAAAACCTTAAGCAGAAACCCTCTTACGAATGTAAGTAATCAATTTCAATACAAAAGCTTTCAATTGTTATCGCTCAACTGATTTTGACTAACATGGCCAAATGATAAGGGCTTGGGAAATTTTAAACATATAAAGATGAATATAATTTCATTTCATTAGGTGTAATGTGTCTTGTATGTTGTGCGGAAGTAATCAAACAAACAAATAAAAAAAATGATCTCAAACAAGCAAAAATAAACAAAACGCACAGAGAAGACACAAGATTTAAGTGGTTCCACAAGATGCCTACATCCACGAGCAGTGATGATCAGTCTACTATGTATTAAAGAGATTACAAGAGCAAATCAAAACCCTAAAAGATAATACCCTTATATAAGTGGGTTACATCATAAGAGACAAAACAGGCAAAAAACAAAAGCGAGTCAAAAAAATTTCCCGGGGGCTCCCACACATTGCCCATTTTTTGGTCTCCTCGGGTCGCAAACAGGTCATCAAGAATCCGGGTGAATTCCTGACAAACACCCAACACTGTAGAGTAGAAGTCTTGGCACTTCTAAAAGAATTTGAGAACAGAATAATTAGGACAAAATTTCATAACAGATAACCGAGAATTCCCCTTACAAGGGCTTTGTTTTGTTTGCGTTATTTTTTATTCGGGAGTCTATTGATGCCTAAACGAATAGTGGATAGTCCAGAGTGCACAATAATAGTAGTTCCATTGAACATAAGAAAGAAGGATCCCTTATAGAACAAAAACAAATAGATAATGCTACTTTTGACAATACAGAAAGTGAATGATACTAATAAGTATGCGGTCTATAGAAAAGTATGAGAAATATAATACCTTTTAACTGCCTCCAATCGTTCCTCAAACTCAAGATCCAAGGTAACATCATTTAAGTTTCCATCAGTACAAGAACCTAACCCAGGTGCCTCTTCAAGGAAAATCCAAATTATTAATAAAGAAAATAAATCCAATAAAGGAACATAAAGAGCAAGTCCCATATATATATATATATATATATAGAGAGAGAGAGAGAGAGAGAGAGTCCTAATGAGTTAGATGAAGAATGATGAAAAACTTGAGTTCATGTGAACACAATGTGGCCATGAAAACTATAGGCATGGTTGTGGGACTAGGGCCTACTACGGTAGATGGGGGAAGACAAAGGATAGATCTTAGATGCCCCAAATTTCAAATTGAAGCATATAAGCATCTACAAAGAGGCCATATGAGAAATATGTTTCTCCAAAGTAATTACTTATCAAAAAAAATATACATATGACGTGTAATAATCTCAAAAGAAGGGGTTTCCAGCTAGCTAGTAGAAGCCCTATGTGCAAAAGACAGCCGGAATCTGCTGATTCAATGCTCGGTAGCAGGGGATCTGTGAAATTTGGTTATGGACATTCTCGGATTTTCCTGGGTAATGCCGGCTAGGTTGGTTGATGTTATCGCGTGTTGGGAAGGTTTGCGGTTTAGGAAGGACATTAAAGGAATTTGGCGAATGGTCCTCCATTGTGTGGTGTGGTGTTTATAGTGCGAAAGGAACAATCGGGTTTTTGAGGGGTGTGAAAAGCCCCCTTTTGTTTTGAAGGACATCTTGTTGCAACTTTTGTTTTTGTGGGCCAATAAGAACTCCTCTTACTCTTTAGGGTCTTTTGTTGATTTTTTGTGGTCCTTGAGCCCTTAAGTGTACACTCTCTATACATTATCTGTACTGTGGTGTGTCTCCCGTGGGTGTTTTAATTCAATTTTCATATTACTTATAAAAAAATATATACATATGACAGGTAATTCCAATTTATTTGACCGAGTTTGTGATCTAGCACCATCAAGGTAATTCCCACTGATCAATTATTTGAGAAAATTACACAGGTTGCGAAACAAATCAAGTTAATGGTGAAGTGTCAAATGCCTGAAGTCAGGCCCAAAGGAAATACAGCCAAAGCCCCGTACTTCAGGGGAACTCGGTAACCAACAAATATCGGCCGTCGAAATCAAAACCTTTCCCAACCCCCAACCCAACACATAATATGCAATGACAAACTAGATCACATTCAAAATCAACAATTGAACAGACATGTCTTCATGCTGTTTCCAGGATATTTTGATTTTGGGCTGACTACAACACAGTAAGACAGAATTTAATGCCTTAATCAATAGTTGAAATAAAATTATACTGTTATTATTATTCCTTCTTGGTTTATACCTTATACTCTAAAAAATCTCCTTCCCTTACCTAACTGTATTACCATCAAGAAGTAATACACAGATCTAAGTATTTAAAAGAAAATATTTAAGAAAAGAATTACACCATGGCCAATGTTAGGAGCATTTTCCAACAGGATGAGGGACCTAACCCATCGTATATATGAAAAAATCACGTATGTGCATCCAAATGGGAGGAAGAAAATAAAGAAAAGAAAACGTATGTTCAACAACAAAAAGACAAACTTAATCAACTTACGACGAGGTATGTTGCCAGATTGTTTAGTAGTTGATTTCCTGAAATAAGTGAAGGCAGTCATTAAGAAACTATAATAACTACAGAAGCCCGGTACACTGCAATGCAAATGACTTTTACATTGAAAATATAAACTCAACTCAAAAAAGCCATTTCTCAACTATTTGGGGTTTGCTAAATTATTAGACAGAGAGAGGCAATCTACTCTCAAACAACTGCTTAATTAAGAAGATATACAATATAACAAAGCTTGCTTAGTTTTACTACACCAAAGCTTGGGTTATAGGCGGTTGTAGACTGCAGATGAGTGTTCTCTCTTTCTTTCTTTCTTTTTGTGTGTGTGGGTCTCCTTGGGAAAAGAGAGAATAAAGGATTTTATGCTGAAGAAGTTTTGTGATAAACATTAAGTTCCTACTTATTTCTTTTATTAATAAAAAAAATTTAGTGAGTTACCATTCTTATCTCACTAATATGCATTTGAACTTTAATAAAATTTATATTGTCTCTTCTTTGTCTTGTCATTTTGTTAATAAAATTTATGTTACTTTGTATCCACTGTGTGTGTGTGTGTGTGTGTGTGTGAGAGAGAGAGAGAGAGAGAGAGAGAGAGAGAGAATTTGAGATTTACTATCAAAACGGAAAAGAAAACCTCCTGTCTTCTATTAAGATTGTGAAGGTCTTCCTCATACTTCCAAAAGAACATTTCTATCGCCTAAGGCTATTGATTCCAAACAAGTGGGAGGAAGAAGCTCTAAAATAATGCACGTCAAGGGGCCAGTGCATGGTGCAATGGAAAAAGCTTGTGCTGCCAACTTGCAAGCATAAAAAGATGGGTTCAAATCTGACGGCAGCCACCTCGTGCAACTAATGTGAAGGTTGGGTCTATACCTAGTCCAATCCTCCCAGAATCCTGCATAGGCAAAACCAATTCTAGGTAATGGCCTCTTGGCATGGAGAAAGATAGTGAATTTGATTCTGTGAATCAAGGTACTTGATTCACCAACATCACAAGAAAGTCTATTTAAATCAGAATAAAAAAATTTGCTTGATTCCTTATCAATTAACAATGGAAACGTTCACTGACAGATTCTTTATCTACATTTGGAAATCACCATGGGATCTCCTATAGTATATGAGGATGAGATGATGCAAAGCACTCAAATACTCTATATCCTTGTCATATGGTTGCTTAACTGAACAATTAATATGGTAGCAGATAGAAAACGAGGGCCATGTCACTCTTCCCCTCCAGTTCACTGATGACAACCTCATCCTCGGGACCTCTGCAAAGACTTGCATGTGCAACTACAGTAAATGCTATAAAACAACAACAATTCTACAGACTACAAATCAACCTTTCCAAAATCAAAGCTGGTGAAAAAGAAGTCATGGGTTATCTGGTGGGGGATTAACTTAAAGTTCTACGGAGTTAGCACTTTGCTGACCACTAATTTATTTAAAGGTATAGATTAAGCTTATTTGGAGTGCCTCATCCAATTTACGCATTTACATGGTTTGTACATTGAAGCTTTGAAACAATTAGCGAACAACCAAAACAATCCCACTTTACAGGTAATTGGAACAAAACCTAACTATTATTTTGAGACACGTATTTTCCATAAAGACTTCTCAAAACTCCATGTAATTCACCAGTCACCACAAAGTGTTAGCTTGAGTGGTATCTCTCCCACCTTCCAAAGAGGAGGTCGAGGGTTCACGTTCAAATTGGGACAAAGTCGGTAATGCTGGTGTGTGTCTTACCCATTCAAAATAAACAAATAAAAATAAAAAATCCATGTAACTCACTGAACATATTGAAACTCCTCAAAATATATAAAATCAACACTATATTTAATTATAAAATATGCAGTCGACAATTTCACAGTCAAGACAGCAGCAAGGCAGCATGTTAATTCAAAGTAATATAAGGATCCACTTATCAGTGTTCGAAAAGATCACTTTATTAATCACATATATTTAATTTCTAATAGATATGGAGAACTTCCACAAATTAAATATCAGAAAACTGATTCAAAACAGTAAGATTTATCTTAATTTGATACATAAGATCAATATGTTTATAGTCTAATGCTTATTTAGTGATTTTGATTGATTATGAATCTTGGTAGTATAATCTGTTTTGCATGCATAAACATGTTACCTTAAGCATGTCAAAGCATCAAACTTTTTTTTTGAGGATAATGTTTTACAAACAAAAATACTAACTAAACAAAATGAACATTTGGTAATTGTTAGCAGGAAGGTTACAAAGGGGGTGTAATACTCAGATTTTTTGCAAAAGCATGAGATTAAAGATCAATTGATCAAGCACATGAGAAGAAAGAATGAGGTAAAAGCATAAATACAAAAGTAAGCAAGGTTATTTGCCAACAATTCGCTAAAAAGTTAAGTTCTAATCTAAAGGAAACAAGTTAAATTCCTTGTTTGATACCTTTGTCGTAACACCACACCCTTGTCCCCACTAGAGGTTGTGACTTTGTTTGCCTGAATATTTCAAATATCAAGCCATGAATTCCCAAAAAATTCAAGTGTATATCTAATTATGCCACAATAAATTTAATTAAAACCATTATTTTAGATGTAAAACAGTAATGATAACAAAAAGGCTTGGTCATATAGTGATTACAGCTCCATTTGTTTTGCCCTAAAAAATTTTAAACTAGAAAATATTTTTCATATAAAATATTTTACATGAAAAAAAAAAATCATTTTCCTTCTTGTTTTCTGGTGTTTAGACGAAACTTGAAAATAATTACAATTCTTCAAAAATACATGGTAAACACTTATACTGAGTTCGTACATGCGAATATCAACATTTTACACTGGCATACATATAGGGAGGTTTATAGACATGTACACAAGTGAATGGATATGAAAATATGCATAGAAGTGTGTGCGCGCGCCTACCAAATATATATATACATATATATATATATGAATTTAACGTTTTTGCACGAAGGATCAGTCACCAAAGAGACTAATTTCTTTGGAAGTGGGTATATTTTATATATAAATTAAAATATAGAAAGGAAAAGAAAAAAGAAGATACCTTCTTGTCGTTTTTATCTGGGAGTGGACGGCCAAAACCACGCCTTGGCTTTGAATTAGAATCAGAGCAGTGTATTCGAAACATAAAAAGGCGAGGAGGAAGTTTGTGATTAACATTACAAGCATACAGAGGCGAGTGCTGGTAATGATTTATGTGTGGTGGGTTTGTAATTGGCATTTTGGTGGTCGGTAGCCTGAAACTGAGAGAGAGAGAGAGAGAGAGAGAGAGAGAGAGAGAGTTGGGAGTTCAAAGTTAGCGTCCGTCCAATCTAATCCAATCCCATATATATATATATATATATATATATATATATATATATATATATATATATACTATACAAACGAACAGAGTAAAACAATTGAGTAGTAAAATTCGAGCGAGGCTGCTGGCCATTATCTAATCCAACATTCTAATTTACGTTTTTGGATAACCAGGAGGGAAAGGAAAGAAAAGCAAAGAGAACGAAAAGAAAGGAAATGAGAGGTGAGAGTAATTATTTTTTTATGTTAAGATAATTAATAACATAAAAAAAATAGAAAAAAATTAATACAATTCTTTTATTTTATTTAGAAATTATTTTGTTTGTGAATAATAAAGGAGAAAAATGAAATAAAATGATTTTATATTATTTTATTATTATATTCTTTGAATGTTTAAGGATAAATGTATTATTTTTATTTTAACTTTTATAATTTTAAGAGTAATATTAATATTATTAAAAATTTATTAAATTTTTTTTTCTTCCATTTCTTTTTACTTTTAGATTAATAACAAAATTGTTTAAATGAAGGTTAAGCTCTTCCTCTTTCTTTTCATTTTCTTTTCTTTTTTTTCATAATTTTTAAAATAAACATAAATAAGTTCATCTTCCTTCTTTTTTCTTTTTCTTTTTCTTTTTCTTTTTCTCATTCCTGGCATCTAGTGTTACTATTCTAGAAACGGTACTCCCTCTTTCGGTAGAATTTAGATACAAGGGATAAGGTCTTCTTCTCTGTTCTGTGCGTAGGGTTGAGACTTGAGATCATTACCCGCTATAATTCATCAGTCTAGTAAGTCGTCTGAGTATAAATTAGAAAATATCTATCTCAACCCACCATTTTCTTCTTTTTTTTATTTGGCTACCTATGTCACAAAATAAATAACAATCAATTATGTTTTGGGTTTTTCTTATTCTAAAATCAAATTAACCAATCACAAAGTCAATAAAATTTAAATCCTACAAAACACCATCATTTTCTTTTTCTTTTCTTTTTTATTCGGCTACCTACTTCACAAAATAAATAATAATCATATTTTCTAAACATATTCATTATTTTCCCATTAAAATTTAACTGTTTTAATTTACTATTCAAATCAGTACGGTCAAATATCCTATAATATATATATATATATATATATATATATATAAAATACTACTAAAATATCCAAGTGTCATTATCCTATCTTGAATCTAAAAATATAATAATAGGTATGAGTTACAATTGTAAAAAACTAAAAAATAAAAAACTATTTTTTCACCTATATATATTGTACGAGGGGACCTTCCTAAAGTGTCCGATGATGAACCTTGAAACAAATCATTCTACGTCAAAATCATAAATATAAAGTTATTAAACAAACTGACAAATACAAAGGAAACAAAAGCAAAGAATCACCAATATAAATCAAATTAAGGACAGAGGTCTTCACAAATAAATATATAACAATACAAAAAACATAATGCAAGACATAGGTTACCACTTGAATATTTTCAACAAATAAACCTAACATTGTAACTCTTAAAGCACATATTGTTCATTTGAATTCATCGATAAAAACAAATGAAGATTTGTGCTCTTAAAGCTCATCAATAAAGAAACAAACAAATTTGAATAACAAATAAAAAATTACATACATTGTGCATTTTCATCTCAATACTCAATCCCAAAATCCAAGCTTTTATCCCTTTAATAACCGCAATAATTGCAAACCCTAATTTTGACTACGTCTGAGTTAGTTTTGTTTAGTTGAACAAATGTCCTAGCCCTAGTTTTGTGATTATAATTGATTAGGCATTTTCGTCTTTTCATACTTTCTTTTAACGGCGTCAACTTTTTCACTTTGGTTGTAACATCAAGAGGTTAAGTGTAAAATATTAAAGTATAGGGAGGTAAAGTAAACATGGACCTAAGTACAGGGGGTAAAGTACAATTTATCCTTAAATTAAAATAACATAATTCAATTCAAACATTTCAAACAGGAGACTTAAACAACATAAACATTAATTGGTGTGTACATTATCATCACCTATTAAATGATAATTTTTTCAACAAGCATCTGCAAAGAAATTTGAGACATTTAAGTGTGTAACTGTTAGTGAAAAAAATTTCTATTTCTTTTTTCTTTGATTGAACCTTGGTAAAGGTTTGATAAGTGTTTAGGTGTAAAGTAGATACGCGACCAATGTCATTTTCTTCCACATTGGTAGCAAGATTTTTTAAAATATTGAGCCAATTTTTGTTTCCCTTTTTCTTGTTTTGCTGTCATATTATTATTGCACTTCAGGTGTTGTGATGTATTTCTTATAGGGCAATTAAAGGAAGTATTTTTATGACCACCTCGGTATGTGTTATTATTCCAACCATGACCACGACCACAGCTATATCCATGTCCACATCCACGACTCTGTCTATATGATGAAGTTATATTTGTTTCAAGAAATGTAGTTTCATTCATTTCAAGGAATGGGGCAGAGCCAATGGGACGTAAGTGGTGTCTTTTATCACAAGATCATTGTGTTGTTTAGCTAGCAAAAGACAATATATCAAGTTAGAATATTTAGTTAATCAATACTCCGATATTGTTGTTGTAGAACAACATTCGAGGCGTAAAATTAGAAAATGTTTAGCATATCTGCATCTGTAATATTTTCTCCACATAAATTTAATTGTGAAGTAATTTTAAATGGTGCATAATTATATTCATTAAATGATTTAAAATCTTGCAACTTAAGGTGCAACTACTCATACTGAACTTTTAGAAGAATAATAATTTTCAGGTGGTCAAACATTTCCTTCAATTTTTTTTATAGAGTCAATGGATCATTTGCTGTAAGATATTCTTATTTTGAACTTTCATGAATATGACAACAAAGAAATATCAGTAAATTTGGGGGATCTTGTGGGGATGTTGTATTTTATTCCTTAACAGTATTTCCAAAATACTTAGTTTCAAGTTGAATTTCAGCTTCAAGTATTCAAGATAAATAATTCCTTGGACAATAAAGTCAAGTATTGTGAGATTTGACATTTTTCAAAGTAAAAATATGATATAATCAAATAAAAATATTAGATCTTTTTACATAAGAATTTTGAAAATTCGAGTATATAATAACTGTAAATAGTAATTGCAGTATGAGTGTTAAAATTTCACGTCCAAATCAATCTACAATTGATTATGATCATAGAAAATATATTTACATTTATTTTACCTTTCACAATGAGTTAGAGTTTTGTGATGATAACGTATTATAAAATAAACAAATAAATAAACACAAAGTAATTACTCAAGTAGACACAAAAATTTACATGGTTCGACTTTAAGCCTACATCTATAGGTAAAGAAGAAAATTTCACTAGTTTTGTAAAGGTTATACAAGAGTCAAGTACAACACGCTTGGTATTATCCTCTACTTCTCTCATGACCATTACTACCATAGTTCTCATCTATTTACATATGTCAGTTACAACGTGAGGATTTTGTCTATTGATATGAACGTATTTAATACTATCTAAAAAATTACAAGACTCGAGTTTACAACCCTATAACTTGAGGGTGATGGCTGTGCATTAACTACTTGAAAAAAAAAAATTACCACGGCCTTATTGACAGTGTTGGTGGTGTTGGACATTGTAACGTCCCGACCCATTTATCGAAAAATTAAGTCACTAAGTTGGGTATTAGAAATTTTTTGAAGCAAATAAAAAGTTACAAAAAATTAAATCGGGATATAAAAAAAAATAATAAATAAAATAAAACAAATAATTTAAATTTCTAAACAAGGCATAAGAAAAAAATAGGAAAAGGGAACCAAAAGTGAGGCCAAGGGGTTTTGAACCCTTGACCCAAAAATTTAGCCACTTGGGCTACCCACTTTTTGTGTCTTATTTTGCAATATATATGTATATATATATATATATATACATAAAATGAACCCTCACCTCCCAAATGAGCCAATCACCATTCATGCAGCCAAATTAAAATAGAAGAAATAAGTGATATATGTATTTGACATGTGATGTGAGTGAATCAGAAATCAGAATGGATGTGGGCAGCTAGAGAGAGAGTGAGGTAGAGAGAGAAAGAGGAAGAAGGAAGAAGAAGAAGAAGAAGGAGAAGAGAAGGGTTGCATGCATGGCTAACCTGACTTGAAGGTGATTACCAACCGAGCCAAGCCTAGAAAAAAGGAGTGGAGGGAAAGAGAGAATCAAAAGAGGGATAATTTCTTCTCTTCACAATTCTCTTTTTTTTTAGCTACTATTTGGTGTTTTTAATTTACATGCATGCACTTACAAAAATAGAAGAGGATGAAGAAGGAATGTAGGAAAACCAACCAAGGAGACTTGGATTGCCTCAAAACAGTAAGCCAGACCCTACTCGCCATTGACAACTATCTCTAAGGTAGGGTCTGAATTTACTTGGTGGAAACTGCTTTTTATGCATTGGGGCTTAATCTAGATATCATGAGGGTCATGAAACAAGCAACTCCATGAAAAAAGGGGCTAGTGAGGAGGGAGAAAAACCTCACTGCAGGTTACGATTCCAAAAGAGGCTCTCACAAATCGAACATAAAAACCAATTTTGTGATTGTGGGATGAATTACCATAAGCTTAGGATCACGACAGACCAAACTAGAGGCCAAAAGATCCAAAAATGGACTAGTATGAGGGAGTTGTAGGCCTTGGTATCGAACTCCAAATTGCGATCCTAAGCTCAAATTTGAACCCCTAACCAATGCCAAACCCTACATTGGTGTCCCAGAAACATCTTGGGGTGAAAATCAGAGAGAACTAGCCCCTCAAAATTCACGAAACTGAGATTTAAGCTTCCTGAAATTAAGGCAACAATAACCTGAAGCGTGGGGAAGAAGGTAAACAATATTGGGTTGGGCTCTAGGTCAGACTCGGGTCGGGCCCTGACCGAAATTAAAAACGGGTACCCACTTAAGTAATGCTACGTCATTTTGATTGTTGTGTTTTAAAATTAAAACTGAAATGGGACTGTTTGGTCATGAAGATAAGAAAATTAATTTGATATCCACGTACAAGAACAGGGATATTGTCTTATCCTAGCTTTTGCCTATTCGGTGTTTGGATTAGAAAAAGTCAGAAAAATAAAAGGGGAGCTGCAGCTCCCCTAGATCGAACCCACAACCTCCACCACAGTAAACCCAAACCAAGCCCCAAAGACCACTGAGCCATCACTGCCTATGCTGAAAAATATCCAAAAAAAAAATATATATATATATATATAATTGTCAAATTAATTAAATTAAATTATTTAATTAAGTTAATAATAGTAAAATAATTCACTGTCCAAATTAAATAAATGACTAGTATATCTTGACTATTTCGAGCATTCCAAACCCAATGACGGGGTCCGTTTTGCGAGTCAAAATTTTGAAAAATTAAGACACGTAAAAATATAAATTACGATTTTACCCTTAATGATACCCAAGGCCAATTAAAAGGTAGTCCATCTTGACTATTTGAGACTATCCGGATTCAACGGTAGAGTTTATTTCAGTAAACGAAGTACTAAAAAATATGACATGTAAAAGCATAAAATTACGAAAACGTCCCTAGGCTTAAAATAAACTATAGGTATGCAAATTTAGATCTAGAAAAGTCTAAACCGATTATCTTCGACACTTTGAACCTAACGGTGACATCCTTTTGAGGAAAATAAGACCCGGTAACAAACTAAAAATGATAGATACGTCCTTAAGACTTAATGAAGTTGTGGGAATAAGGTAATTGGAATAGAAAGAGCTTTAAAATTAACGGTTGAATTGTGTGATGCTTTAAACAAGAAAGTAACAAGATCTTGAATTATGATTATAGGGACCCTTGTTAAGGAAGGATTTTTGGATTAAGCTTTTGGGATTTCAGATGAGTTTTTCATACCATGTTGAGGTGGGTTTTCATTATAGATATAAATATTGACTCTTTTATGACTTTGATAACTGATGCCTTGCGAGTATTTTCATGTCATGCTTGAGATGATTTTTGGTTATACATATAAATATTGAGCTCTTTTATGACCTTGGTAATAGACATGCTTCATTTGCTATCATTTTGATTGACTTATCGGTGTATATTGCCTTATAGCCTTTGATAATAGATACATTGTGCCTAGTGCTTATTTTAAACGATCCATTAATACCTATATTTCTTTCCTTGAATTAGGAAAATGTTTTGTGGGATACTCAAGACACTATACAGTTTTATTACCGATTTCTGAATTGTTTTAACTAAAGACTAAATATGGAACTCTTATTTGAGTAACTGAGTTTGTTATCGAGGTTATTGATTTTGGAGATGATTTTGGCATTTTGTGTCACGACCCGAAACCCACCCTGTGCGGATTACCGGATCGCGACCGCCGCCCCGAGACCCGAAGGCCTCGAGACCAGGCTCCCATCTGCAGCGGTATTGGATAGATGTGGTTCAAGTGGTTGCGGAAGCGTGAAAAACTTTTTTTTTTTTTTCTTTTCTTTCTTATTTAAAATTCACACATCCGTCCGGTACTGCCGCTCTTTACATTTCGGTATACATGTATAAACATACATTCAGAGCATATCTAAAAACTTAAAGACTTTATAATATTACATATCACTGCCCTGAGGGCTTAATACATATTCTGCACTGTTTACTACTACAAGAGTTCGTACTAAAAATTCACATGGCTTCATAAGGAAACTACTTAAGTACAACTTCCCAAAATGGCAGATCCATCGTCTTCGTCTTCAAATCAAAAATTGCCTTTTGCCTTTTACCTGAAAGGGGGATCCGAACAAAGTCCGGGTAAGCTAATCTAAGCTTGTGAGTAATTCCTGCATTCGTCATGGGGTTTTCAACTGGTAGTGGTTTATCACGTGAGAGTTTATAAAATACTCACTACCAATTATTCGTACAATTTAGAACACAGGATATATGTATTCTCAAAACGGATGGCTTGAAACATTTAAAACATTCAAGCTACGCTTATACTTATGAACTTCAAAACATGTAACATAACATGTCATCCTTAAATAGAGTATATAAAACTCGAAACATATGCATTTCATAAAACAGATAGCTTTGGAACAATTAAGGTGTTCAAGCTAAACTCGTACTTCGTTAATAAAGTATATAAACTTTAAAACACATAAGTATGTATTTTGAAAATGAGGGTAAGACCTACTTTCATTTTCAAAATCATTTTGTCTTCTTTTCTCTTTAATTAGGTGGAATCTGTTTCGAATCAGACTCCCATTTTACTGCCAATACTGTCGATGGAGATATCTCATTTGCCTGGGGGATTAGATCCTTCTACCGGGCATGTACTGTTGAATC
Source organism: Nyssa sinensis (assembly GCA_008638375.1). Lineage (NCBI taxonomy): Eukaryota > Viridiplantae > Streptophyta > Magnoliopsida > Cornales > Nyssaceae > Nyssa > Nyssa sinensis. Next base: position 452,904 of record CM018035.1, on the reverse strand, counting down.
CCGAAGGATTTCAACCATAATAGGGGGTGGTACTTAGTACCGTTTATCTTATAAAACATTTGTCACATGACTTCTTCAATAGATATTTTTCATGAACATTTAAAGCATGAAATGTATAAATTCTACAATAAAGCTTCAAATACACCTGATGATCAAATTCAGAATATTAAAAAGGTTTGCATTTGATTTAGACATGCTGATGTATTTTCAAGAAAAGAGCTGAATTTAAAACATTTAATAAGCATGCCGTAACAGAATATTCTAAAAGAACGGAATCATATAAAGACTGAATTTGATATTCAAAGGCTGCAATGACTTGAGCTTAAAACTTCTTCAAATATATGGAGTTAAATCTCCAGTTCAAATACAGGGTTACTCACCTCGGTCCTTTAGGGTTAGTGCTAAAGTGCGCTTTCCCACTTCCTCCGTAATTCCTAAGAACAATCCATAACAATCTCATTAACTTCACATTACTGCAATATCATCTACTGATGCTTCTTAATTTATGCTTAGTTCGTATTTTATCCTAGTCGATTTACTAACATCCTATAACTTCGCACGTACTTAATTAAACTCGTACTTTAACCTACGACACAATTTAATGTGTTAGAAACTTAATTTATTTCAACTTATACTCTTCTGGTAGCTCCATTAACTTCAATTTAAAGTTATTTGCTTCACATGTTAACGCGTCGCGTCTTCTCGTACTTTATTTTTCCGTATTTGCCTCAGTTTAATACTTCGGCAATGTTTTAATTATAGTCATCTGACTGATGCTATTCATCAAATTTTATATCTTTTTATCTTAGACACTTCTTTTGATCGAATGGACTTTACCATTGGGTCCAGAGCGTCGAAGAAAGTCAGTTTAGGCTTTCTTAGAATTTAATTCAGACTTTTATATGTAAAAGGGCAGAATGGTCATTTATCGTTTTACGTGTCCCATTTTTCGTACTTCGTTTCGTAATTTGGACTCCATTATTGAGTCCGGGATGTCAAAGAAAGTCAATTTAGGCCTTCTCCGGTTTCATTTTGGCTTTAAGGGTACCAGGGGTAATTTGGTCATTTTACCCCTTTGCAGGTCTCCAATTTTTCGGAACCTCATCTCATGTCGTGGACCTCACCATTGGACTCAGAGGGTCCGAGATAGTAAAAGTACACTAATAATTCGTTAATTTTGGACAAGGGGTATTTTGGTCATTTATCCCTTCATGCGTCTTTATTTTTCGGGACCCAGTATCGAAAAATGGACCCTACCATCAGTCTTAGAATGTTTGAAATAGTAAAAATTCACTATTTATTTATTAAATTTGGACTTCGTTTGACTTGTTTAGGGAGAAGGGCATTTTGGTCATTTTTGACATAATTAAGGGTCTCAAATTTTTCGGGACTCCTTCTCATGTCGAGGACCTCACCAATGGACTCAGAAGGTCCTAGATAGTAAGAATATACTAATAACTTGTTGATTTTGGTCAAGGGATATTTTAGTCATTTACCTCTTTACGTGTCTTTATTTTTTTTTTTGGGCCCCGTCTCGTAAAATGGGCCCTATCATTAGTCTCAGGATATTTGAAATAGTAAAAATTCACTATTCATATGTCTGATTTGGACTTTATTTGCCCTATTAATGACCCAAGGGCATAATAGTAATTTTCTGTTATTTATTAAATAATTAAATTAATTATTTAATTATTTAATTATTTTTCCAGGGGCTTAATTGCATAATTTTTCCAAAAATTGGGCCACAGTGTAAATCCGTAGAATTTCTGGGGTCAAACCGTAATTAAGAAAAGGTTTGGTTTATTTGGTTTTGAATAAATAAGAAAACCAGTGGGTTCAGTCACATTTAAAGTGAACCGGTCCGGTTTTAATTGAACCAATCCGGTTTGGTTGGCTTGAAACGTAATGCTGACGTCATGATGACGTCAGCCCTAACTGATTTAAATTTTAAAATTTTAATTCTCCGAACGTCACCGTTTAAATAACCATAACCGGATTTGACCCGAACCCGTAACCGACCCGTAGACCGACCTGACCCGAACAGTGTCGTCTTTCCCATGAGGGTCGACACTGTTCATCTCAAACCCTAAAATTTTTTCAGTGCTATTTCGTGCAATTTTACAACTCCATTTTTCCTGTTTTCTTTTCCAATCAATTCCTAAGACCTTAGGGCACGTTTTAGTATCAATTTAGGGCTTCGAATATGGCTCAGGTGTTCGGTTCAAGTCACGATAATCCGAACTGTAGCATGTCGGTTCATGCTCGTTTCTTCACCATTTTTAGAATGGTTTGGTTGTGCGTGACCCTCAAGGTATGGGGATTCAGGTTTCATTCACAATGGTAGGTTTAACAGTGAGTTTTTGGGTTTGGGTTTTGGAACCCGTACCTGCAACTCGCTTTCTCATGGTCATTTCTTTGCAATTTTGATTGCGGTCATGTGTTTTGGGGATGTTTGTAGGGTCTACTAGAAGTCTTGATAGGCCAAATTGGGTTTGGGGAAGCTTGATTCAGTTTCATCATTTTGGGTATTGCATTTCAGTAAAATTTTCTACCCCCCTGTAACCTCCATTTTCTCCCTCGATTTTCCATGATTTTAAACCATTTTTCTTGCAAAATAAAGCTCATTCTACATAGATTAAGACCCTATGTTTTCATGCTATAATATGAACGAAATCGACTTAAATTTTGGTTGGGAATTTACCTGTTTAAGCGGACTGTTCCCAATTTCTTTCTCCCTCTTCAGTTTCCAACTTCGTCTTCCTGCTTCGGCTTTCTTCTTCTTCTTTCAAAACTCTCTCTCTCTCTCTCTCTCTCTATCCTTCTCTCTTTCTTTCACGATTATTTCCATGGGTGTGTATGAAATAAATGTGTATAGATATAAGAGAGTTGATGGCTGCCACCTTTCCCTTCACTTACCCCCTATCTCATCAACAGCCATACCCATCACTTTCTGAAATTGGGCCATACTCTCCTCCATACCTCCTCACCTAATAGTATATAAAATATACATATGTGGTACATAGCCACCTTATCTCTCTCAAATCCATGTCTCCTCCTATATATTTATATATATATATATATGTGTGTGATATTTAATTTACATATTACACAACACACACACACACACGGCTGATCTTTATATTTATATATATATACATATATATATTTAATTAATGTTTAATTAATTAATAAATTGGTTATTCAACTAATCATTTATCATCATATTTTATATAAATTTTAACTAATACTTAATTCCTCATATTTATATTACATATAACTAATATTCAATTAAATAAATTAATTATGTTAAATTAATTTATTTTACACTCATTTTCCATAGCCTCGTAAAACGTGCTTTATTACCCGGCATTCCCGGGTCGGGGTATTACATTTTGAATACACCATCCTTCTATGATTGATCACTCTTGAATAGATTGTGACTTTATTGAACCCTGTCACAGGGTATATTGGTGGCATTATTGAATATTGATCTCAGTCAGCGAGGTTCTAATTTTCTGGCCATCGAACCCTGCCCACAGGGTATATTAGTGGTACTATTTAATATTGATCTCAGTCAGCGAGGTTCTAATTTGCTAGCCATAGAAGAGAAATTTTAATGATTTGAGCCTTTATGAATATTGAATATGAACTATGATTCAATCATGATATTGATTTGACCATGACTATTGATATTGAAAACGAATTCGAACCATGTTTGAATTACAACACTGACCATCGTTATCAAACCCTGTTATTAAATCATTATCATGATTGTGCTATGTTATCGATTTTTGATTTACGACCGTGATTGCACTGAGATTTATTAAAAATGACTTTGATACTATTCTTTGATCTGTTGTACTTTGATATGACATATTTTCATTCCATATGAGTATAGTCAATTCAGAATGTACTACATAGTAGTTTTGAAACCCTTGGCATGTTATGAAATACTCATTGAGTTGTTGAGCTCATTATAGATATTTACCATGTTTTTAGGTGAGAACTAGACAAACTTGCTTTCAAGTGATGCAGGATAAGTGCTTAAGAGATGAAGCGAGTTCTTTTTGATGAGTCCTTGACCGAAGATAGACTAGACATTTTTGAGATTTTGTGTATTAAAGTTATGTAATGTTATGATGCTTTTTGACTTGGAAGCTATGATCTTCAGTAATGATATTTTAAATCGACTGATTAAGTTGTGTAGCCTATTTTGTGGATGTGAAAAGAGAAAACAATTTATTCCGCTACGTAATGGTAATTAGAATGGTGTTATGATCATTGAGAGGCTTCGGTGGCCGATCACGAACACCTAATCCGCATAAGCCAAGTTCCGAGTCGTGACAGACATTCACCTCTGAAAGTTTTATAACAACAAATTATTTGTAGAATTTTTTTCCCTTTTTTTTTTTAACAATGAATTACATATAAACTTAGCTTTATTTGAATTAATATTTCACATTTTTTTCACGCACCAAAACCATAGTTTGAGTAGTGCAATCCCTCTCCCCCCCCCCCCCCCCAAATGGCAATTTTGGTTGCAAAACGAATTTTAGAGAAGTTAAAAAAACCCTAATTCTCAGAATAATTTTGAGTTTTTAAAAGTTTTATCTTTGAAACCACTACTTACACATTACCTAATATATAATACAAAAGATTAAAAGAATAAAAGATTAAAAAAAATTACGATTAGAATCACTTTTATATAAATTTTTATTAAACACTCAAAAAAAAAAATTTAATTATATTTTTAAAAATTCTTTCTCTAATAATCAATTATTAATTCTTCAGTAGGGCAAACACCCTCTAATCAAACTCTCAAGCACTTTAGTAGTTATAAAAGGAGTTGCCCTTCAACAGAAGACTATATATAATGCTTTGGAATTAAGAAAAAGTGCAAGAACAACTCTTTGAATTAAAATACTTTGGACTTCAATTATGTTAAATAAGTTTATCGCTAAAACTCTATTAAGAGAAATTGAAACGTTATTTTGCAAAAACGTGGACTTGTATACACAGACACACACACACACACACAAAATATATATAAATATAATCAAATGTAAGAAAGAGTGTTTGTGTACGGATGGACTCCCTCCCAACTGTACTCCAACCCCAAACTCAAAAGATCATCTGATATGTCGCGAAGATCCTTGAATGTTTGGTCCATAAGGTTGTATGAAATGAACTTGCCCGGAATATGAAGCACCATCAATGTCTCTTCTTTTTTTCCTACACCTCGGTGAATCATATGCATAATGGAGAATACAAAACGATGAATTTCTTGCACGTTCTCCCTTAGCATTGCCGGATATTCCCCTGCCACTTCATTGAGATTCACATGGTATTTAACAAACCAGCCAGAATAATCTCTATTCATCTCCATCACATCAAACGCAGCAGTATTTGGGCCATAGATTTCAATCAGATATAAATGGCCTCCTGATTCCCCAAAATATCCTAATCTCCTCTCCACCCAACCCTCATGAATTGGAGGCATCGGCATCCTAACTAAAACCTCTCGTTCCACATCAAATCTAAGCGACAAATCTCCCCTACCCACCCAGTGCAACGCACCATTCCAAAACACACCTCGGTTAAAAAGCATATCATCTGATGCAAAGAAAGGATTTCCAGACACTCTCCATGAACCGGTGTCTGAATTGTATATCTTAATCTGGCGATGATATGCCGAGACTTTAGAATCACAAATGCAAATCATGCTGTAATTGGGTGACTTGTTAGGATCGAATGCAATGTTAATGCAGATGACAGTTTTGCATTCCACTCTGGGAAGTGGAAAATACTGCTTTGTGGTGGGTTTACAAATGTAATATATGCGATCTTCTTCATGGCAACGGAAGCTGCTGCAGATTAGGAGGCCGTTGCAGGAGTGTTGTATACAGACTCCTCTCTCGTCCTCGATGAAAGAGAGAGATGGCTGAGGAGCGGCTTCATTTTGCCCATCAAATGCAATGAACTTTAGTTCTGAATATAGCTGAAGGAGCAAGAATTTCTGTAAGTAGAATCCAGAGACACGGTGATGGGGATTTCGAAGTGAATACTTGCGGATGAAGAAGGGGTCAGAGATCAGATGACGCCACCATTTGCATACACACTTGCATTTCAATAGAGATTTTATGGGTAGCCGAATTAGTATTTCAATGAAGACATCATCATTTCCTTCAAAAATTACCACTGCCCGTTTACGGCAATGATTTAACCAGGGAATCATCTGATCCACCTGTAATAAGATTAATCGGATGGCCAATTAGATTAATAAATCATCAGTTAACAAGAAATGTTCATAAACTGCAATAGATTCCAAGAAGACATGGATTATCAATTATTGTAGAGACACAAGTACAAAGACCTTCTTCATTCTGAGATTCTTTTAGGGCAGATCGCCTCGTCTCTTTCCGCACGTAGGCGAAGACCAGGAGAGCCGGAAACCCCAACGAGAAAGCTTTCCAAGGACCATGCAACTCTTTTCTAATTCATAGACCTTACGTATTCAATTCAGAGTTGCTCTTCTTCACACTTGTAAGTTCTAAGAGAAAACTTTATTCTGTAAAAAAAAAAAAAAAAAACTTGGTCAATTCATTGCTGAAGAATTAAGATACAAGTCACAAGTCTTCAAAGTAGTTTCGTGTGGAAATGTTATTGAAACTTTTGGATTATTGTGGGAGTAAGCATCGTGTATTTTCCTTTTTAAGTCTTCGAAATTACATTGACTTGATAAAGAATTTGGATTAATTATGGTGGAGAAAGTCTTTTGATACAAAGTCTTTTGGTGGTTGAGAGGTCTCTCTCCCTCTCTCTCTCTAATTGATTTAAAAAAAAAAATTGATCGATCGGTTGATAAAAATGACTTGGAACAGACCAACCAAAGCCTCTCTATAAAATATTGAAATTAAAATTATCAAATGGGACTGGGACTGGGACTGGGACTGGGGTGGACTACTAAAGTTAATTGCAAACTGAGGAAAAGACCAGAAACAATGCTAGCTATGAGCATGAATCAACAAACAATAATCACCCATAAATTGAGGTACAACATACATATCACACAGTATTTACAATTAGCAACCAAAATTTCGTTTTGTTTCTATCGAAATGGTCAAAATATTTTTATTTTCTAGTGAATCGAAACGAAATATTAGTGAAATACCAAAATTCACAGGTTTCTATGAAAACAAATTTGTTTCCTTAGAAATATACCAAAACTAATACAAACATACCAAAATAATGAAAACATTTTTTTGGTATCAACAATACTTTTAGAAGTTGATAAAAGATAATATTAATTTATTTTTTAAATGGAAGAGATTGAAAGATTAAAACCTAAAATTATAAGAAGATATTTTTATTTTTCTTAAAAAATAATAAAAAATGAAAAGTAAAAGTAATGGAAATAAAATGTAGATAAATAATTTATTTTAATACTTAGTTACTAATTATAATAGATTTAAATTACTATATTTTTATTTATTATATTATATATGACTTGTGTCAAATTGTCTTATCAGTGGATATTACACAATATATATTTATTATTTTATAGTTTATAGTTTATAATAATTTTACATATTTTATAGCAAATATATAACAAATTCATATTGCATAAACAAATTAGCTCTAAATCTTTTATACTAGTTTTTAATAAGTAAAGAATTTCTTGGTATTAATGACTAATTTATTTTACATTTTTTTTAATTTTATCCTAGTATCTTCTTGTGTGGATGAACATGTACCTTAAAACATTTTTAATTAATTATAATATTTATCTTCACACATTCATATATTTTACTTTATATTTTCAAGTGTTTCTATACATTTTACTTTTTTTTATCGTTTCTATTATATTTTCGAAATGCTTTTGAAACATTTTTGAAATATTTTTATTTTCTAGGTGACCAAAACAACACTACGAACTGAAATTTTGATTCTTGTTTACAATAGATCATTCCACAAAATAGACAACAGTGCTTCAGTCCAAATAGTGAAGCAACAAAGAATAAAGAAAGTTTTCTTTGAGGTTATGATGGACATACTCGGAAGGAAAGAGGAGGGGGGGAATAGAGAACATATATAGAAGCTGATTTAAAAGACTTTTCAAGAATATTGAGGATAGAGACGTACAGGCTTCCAATCCCTCAACTCAATGACATTTTGTTTCAACAATTAAATTAGAATGGAAAAAGAAAAATCTACTCCAACAAAACGGCCCTAATTTAAAAAGGAAAGAATCAAAAAATTGTCTGATGGGTTCCTAACAAAGATCAACACACAAACATATGCATCCAAGAATTCTGCATAGAGAAGATATTAGCAGTTCTAAGGTTCAATTCGTCTCCATTCTTATGGGGAACTTCATGGGATCGTTCTGAAAAAGACAAATTTTTCATTCTTATTTTAGAACTTTTTCCTGTTAGTCTTAGTTCCCTAGTTTGAATACAAAATAGCTCAACTGATGAGAAACTTGCTTATATTAATTAATTTTTTAGAAGAATAAAGCAGAAACCATCGACAAAATTACAGTTATTTAGATGGAAAATATCATTGACAGTAAATAATCTTTAATAAAAAATCGACCTAGACATAAATAAAACCATAATTATTTTGACTTTGAGTTAAACAATTATGGAACCTTCTGTTTTTGAGATTTGACTTATGAACCTTGGAACGCCTTTCATTGGCACAGCCTAAAGCAATTAGCAATTAGCAATTGCTTTATCAAAACATTTATACATGTTCTCATTGTATTATTTCTTAGAAATTGCTTACCATTATATTTTATTAAATTTCTTTACACGTTAACGTAACTGTTTGAATGTTAATAAATGTTAAATTATTAGTATATATGAACCTTTGGCATGTGCATGTCCTAGGTCAATCGAAACTTAGCTAACATGACTAATATCAACAAGCTGAATTCACCAACATCCGAAACTGTAATCACTAATAATCACATCAACAGATAAAAATATTTCATAAAATGTTATGATAAGAATAGTCCACTCTTCTTGAAATCGAGAGAATGGATAAAAAAACCCTTTGCTATAATGCAGAACAGATCCATTAATCATGCATGTGACTCTTAACCAAATTTTTTAAATGCACAAATAAGAGTAAGAGAGAGAGAGAGAGAGAGAGAGAGAGAGAGAATTGAGAGTGAGAATTAAATATGACGACCATTTAATACTTAAGACAGGGCAGTAAATTAATCTCTCTTATTCAACGAAAAAAAAAACAAAAAAGGAAAATTTGAAATGCCTACTAATCAGCCACCACCCTTCAATTGCATCAAAATACCTAGCTCAGTATTTGCAACATATAGGAAAATTTATGGGGATTAATTTGTCATATGCTATAAAATACTTCAGAATATAAGAGAACTCAGAGAAAAACTGGAGCCATCACAAGAGTTATCGTTGCAAGCATTTTGATAAGCACATGAAGGGAAGGTCCGGCTGTGTCTTTGAATGGGTCTCCCACACTGCATTTCAAAAATTATACAAATTAATAATAATTTTTAAGCTTCGGAAATTAAAGTAAATTAAAAAATATATATCTGAACACGAAACAAGACACAAGACATGCAAATAAGAGAGCCCCCTGAACCACAATAGTGGCCCAAACCTCCAATGCTAAGGAACTTTTGTTCCCAAAACTGTCTGAACAAAGGTCTGAGAGCATGACCCAATGTTCTAAAATATTTGCCAGAAACATTGCGTCATGCTCTTGAATCTTTGTTCCATAACATTGGTTTTGAACATCTATTTGTTAAAATGAAACTAGTTGACAAAGATCCATGGAGGAGGATATTGGATCTTCTATCCTGTTCTCACTTTTTTAATGGTGAAAGCAAAAAAGAAAAAAGAATAATGTTGGTAATATTCATGGATACGTGCTGAAGTTGAACTCATTTCTTGTTTCTTGTTTTTTGTTTTCTTTTTTCTTGTCTGCTTTGGAATACAGATATTAAAGCCTCTTTCCAGAATTTCTCTCAACAGATGTATTACTAGGATTATTTCTATCCTATTACAACTGCAATTAATATAGATGATGATGATGCAGGGGCACAACCACTAATGAAACCACAATAAAAAAAAACTTACGTATCACCAGTAACTGCTGCTTTATGACAGTCGCTCCCTTTGCCTCCAAGAGCCCCCGTCTCTATATACTTCTTTGCATTATCCCAGGCACCACCAGCAGTGTTCAGGAAAAGAGCCATCAGAATCCCAGAAACAGTTGCAAACATCAACATTGCAGCCACAACTTTAGCCCCAAGTAGCGGATGCCCTGTATAATATCCCAATATCCGGAATACAAGACCTGTATGGCAATAGAAACAGACTTCACTATACAATTTATAACCTAGCACATTTGCATGACAATCCAAAATATATGAAAAAAAAAAGAATATGGCCACCTCAGCTGTGTTGAGATATGCAGATGACTGCCAAGATCAAATAAACCTGAATGGAAATAATGGCAAGACCTAAATTCCTAAGAATCTCCCACTTCACAAAATCTCTTGGCTAATTACTATATTCAAGTAGAAAAAATGGATCATAAATATGATCTTGGAAACTCGTCGAAGGTCAATAAGACACAAGCTGGCAGTCAAATAACATAAAACGGTAGTGAAGCATTTCAGAAAACCAAATACAACATACAAATCATGTTCAACTGCTCATAATATTCAATAGAATTCACAGACAACACATTCCACACTTGTAGAAGCACAGTAATTGTACATTCCATCTCTAATAACAACATTAATATAGAAAAATCAACTAGAACTGTTGGATCAGGAACAGTAACATCAAGAAAAAGGCTCATAGCTGTTATTGAGATGGTGCTGTGACATCATTCACCAGGACTGTGCCGTCACCGACTGGTCTACATTTTTTGACAGAGCTTCAACAATATAACCAAGAAAAAGAAAATCTAATTTAGAAATCAGAAAACCTCTAGAATCCACTATTTTCACAGTAGCAACTTAGGTCAGCACCACAAACCAACGAATGCAAAGCTGTGTATTAATCTAATTATAACCTTTATTATTAAATACATAAGGGCATGCTCTCATCACATACCATAGCATCAAACCCAACAAAAAAAAAACAAAAAACACTGATCCTGTGTTATTCATGATATTTGATCACTTGCTTGAAACCACAATGTGCAAATAGTATGGTAAATTGCTTTCTCACAAAATCAATTACAACAATGATTTTTTTTTTTTCCTTTTTCAACACACAAAAGCCTAAAGAGAAACAAAGCGTAAATAACCCACCAACAACTATAGGTGAAACAATAGCCAAAGCACCAGGTTTTATCATCTCCCTCAAAGATGCAGATGCTACAATGGCAACACAACGACCAGTAATCCGGTTTCTCCTTATAGTCCTGTAGTGAGCATGTTAAACAATGACAAATGATTGAAAACCCAGATTCACTACAAATATAGAAATAACTAGAGAGATGGTACATACCATGATACCTGGCCTCTCAATAAACTGTCTTCTTACTTCTTTAACAACCTCTTGAGCAGTTCGACCCACTGCAGAACAGGCCCATGCACTAAATAAGAAAATAAGCATAGAACCCAACAATCCACCAACAAATACTTCGGGAATGGCAATGTCAACCTGTATATCAATTAACAATTGGAAACTTAGATGCAGAAGGCAAAAGCATAAGAAACATAAAAGAATAACCAAAGCAGAACTAACCTGTTTAAAAGGTGTATGAGCAAATGTAGCAACCTCATCCATATAAGCACTGAACAAAAGGAAAGATGCAAGTGCCGCAGATCCAATGGCAAATCCTTTGGTGGTAGCTTTTGTGGTGTTCCCAACAGCATCAAGTACATCAGTAATCTCCCGAACACTTTCAGGCTGTAAGTGACATGTTAAATAATATGGCCACAGTAAACAATAATAGCTATAAAAACTAAGCATAAAAGTTCCCCTATCAGATTGGACCAACATTTTTAAAGAATTGACAGGGTTACCTGCTGACTCATCTCTACAATTCCACCTGCATTATCAGCTATTGGACCAAACATATCCATGGTGAGAACATAGGCTGCAGTGCTAAGCATTCCCATCGTTGCTACAGCAGTTCCAAACAAACCACCAGTTGGATTTCCAGCTTCATCAACCAGTCCTGAAGTCTGACCCAGCCAGAAAGCTGAAACAATGGATACACTTATGACCAGAACAGGAAGTGCTGTGGATTCCAAACCCAAACTGATGCCAGCAATTATGTTAGTTCCGTGACCCGTAGAGCTAGAAAGAGCCAATGTGCGTACAGGCTCATGCTTGTAATCAGTGTAGTACTTAGTGATCCAGACAAAAGAATAGGCTGTCATAATTCCAACCAAACCACATAAAGCAAAGTTCAACCAAGCAGAAGGTGCTTGTTCAGTATATAGCATCCAACGTGTAGACTGTACAAGTAATGCAAACAACCACCAAAGAAATCATGTACCAGAATACAAAAGAGAAGGAAAAAACTCCAGTAAATTTAGGAATGAAGTAGTCATGAAAAGTCCTAAGGAAACACAAAAGAGGGAGACTAGAGCTGCTAAATAGCATTTGCAATCAACTATAATTTAAAAGAAAAAAGTTAACATGTTCCAACAGTGGATGGAACTATTACCAAACCAAATGTCACAACAGCTAAAAATATTGTAACAGAATATCCTTTCTGAAGAATTGCCATTGGATCCTCTATGGCAGCAATCACTCCAGACCCGCGTGTGCCCCGTATTGAAAGTATTCCAACTGATGATATCACCAGGTCAAATGAGTGAACAACAAGAGGAAACAAAATGAAGCCAGATGGATCTGCAAATAAGTAATGTAGATTGGGCAACATCAATTGAAGGAAATTACAAGAATCAATCTATGTGGCAAAAGCATCATAAAAATACAAATATACTTGAAATTTAGGAGCCTAGGGAATGCTTCAACAACTATAGATGATAAATTAACAGACAAAACACCACAATACAAAATCCAAAAATCAGCCTTCACAAATTAGTAGGTACAGGAACTAGAAAACTCAAGATTATGAAGATGGTAGCACACTTTTTTACACTTTTTTTTTACTTGAGGCTTCTTTGTATTTGGATAATCTTACTCCACTTAATACCTATAAGCTGATCAACATTCCTAACTAGTTGTTCAAATGGAACAGTGATGCTGATAAAAAAAAATAACCCATAGCTTCACTTTTTTCTTTACTCTAAAGAAGAAAAGATAATTAATACTTAAACATGGCAAGCTACAGCTACAGTGTAGTAAAGTGCAAAACCATGCAATCTTTAAGGGCAGTTACACGGCAACTGCTTTTTTTTTTTAATCAGCAAAGTAAGATTTGTACTATAAACAAGGTAGCTAACCCATTCAGAAAGAAAAAAAAAAAAAAAAGAGCAGCTACAAAAAAATCAAGGCCTTAACACCCACAAAAAAGTTACAAAAATGTTTAAATACATATGATAATATTCTTTACACCAAAAATACCAAAGACTCAAAAAAGAACCCTTAAGAGCCCATAAGGAAAGCTCATTATCTTCAAAAATTCGACGATTCCTCTCTTTCCAAATATACCAAATAAGACATAATGCTGCCATCCTCCATGCTCCCCTCAACTGCTTTTTCATCCGACTCAATCTCTAGCTCAACAACACCTTGCGAAGAGTACTTGGCATCACCCACCTATACCTGAAGAGAGACATAACCAAGAGCCACACTGCAATGCACTAGCAAATGATCCATAGTCTGCTCCTCCACTTCACACATACTACACCGGCTAGGAATATGAAAACCCTTTTTCTTCAAATAGTCCGCCATGAGTATAACTTTCCATGTGGCCGCCCAACAAAAAAAGGACACCTTCCTCTTAGAATACGAGTCTTCCAAATCAGGTGCCATGGGAACTCCTCTTGCTTCCTTCCCCGAAGAAAAAGAAGATAGAAAGATTTCAGCGTAAACCCCTTATTCTTGTTCCCCAGCCATACCATAGCATCCTTCCTGTCCTCCCTCACAGCACAACCATATAATAAATCCATGAACTCCTCCACCCCCTCCCCCGCCAACAGTTCCCAATCCTGCAAATCCCTCCTAAAGCAAGGGTTCCAGCTTACCCCACCCCCCCCCCCCCCCAAAAAAAAAAAAAAATACCACATGCTCCATATAATCCACCACCATCGCTTCCTTGTTACAGGCAATGTTGTATAATGATGGAAAAATATCCTTGAGCTTCGTTTCACCACACCACAAATCCTCCCAAAACCTTACCCTACCACCTTGGCCAACCTCAAAACTAACCATCTCATTGAATTCGCCCTCCCCTTTTGAATAGCTTTCCAGACACTGCACCATAAACCTCTCTCACCTCCTTTGGAAACCACCCCTCCCCTTCCTCCCCGCACCTTGTATCAATGATGTTCCACCACATGGCTTGGTTTTCAACCACATCCACTTTCCTAACAAAGCTCGATTAAAAAGACACATATCTTTGAACCCCAAGCCTCCTTCATGAACAGGCATTTCATTCTATTTCTCTCCCAACCCACAAGATGCTTCTTCTTCTCACCCTCCTTTCCTACCCACAAAAAGTCTCTTTGAAGCTTCTCCAATTTATTCCCTACTGCTTTTAAGCAATAACTATCAACCAAAACATGCATGCAAATGGATCCGTGTTGTATATATCCAGACTCCATATACTGAAGATGCAAGTAAATTAGTTATATTTTTGGCCAAGAATACAAAATGAACTCAGCTAAATTGAAAGAGTTTTTTTTTTTTTTTGGATAGGTAAGTGGCCTTTGGGGTGAGAGTTGGACCTGGGACCTTGGGGGATAAGGCTAAATTAAAAGATGAAATAATTAACTTCTGGTTCTAAGCTAATGCCAACTCTAATACTGAAAGTTTGGAAAAATGTGCCCCAAAACTTCATTCTTGTCGAAAAAAATTTAGAGAATGAAAAAGAGAGATGTTCCTCTCTCTATGAGGTCAATATTTATAGTCATAGCTTTACAAGTAAATAAGCAAACTATTATAAATTAATTCCTACGATCAATACAATCAATCTAATCAATCAATCTAATGCCTAAATTAAGCTATAGATTAAGCTCAATCTAATGCCTAAGTTAAGGTACAGATTTGGTCAATATTTATAACACTCCCCCTCGAAGCTAGAGAATATATATCTATAACTCCCAACTTGCTACAAATAGAGTCGATGGCAATCTTTGATAAAACTTTGGTGAAGATGTTGGCAAGTTGACTACCAGAAGGAACAAAAGGAGTAGTAATTTCCTTGGACTCTACTTTAAAAAAAATGAATTGACAATCAACTTCAATAAGCTTGATCCATTGGCAATATGAATCGCCACTTGATTGTCACAATGGAGAGGTGTTGGACCACGTACTGGAACATCAAATTCTTGCACAAGTGTTCTTAACCAAGTCAGCTCGCAAGTAGTATGTGTCATTGCTCGATACTCTACCTTAGCACTAGAACGTGCCACAACCGACTGTTTCTTGCGTTTTCAAGTCACGAGATTACTCCCCTAAGAAAGTACAATAACTATTGGTAGATTTGCGATCAGAAGAAAATCCTACCCAATCAACATCAGTATATCCCTCAATCGAAGATGTCCAGATGATCGATAAAGAAGACCACTTCCTGGGGCATTCTTAAGATAGTTCAAGATACGAGTAACTGCATCCCTATAAGGAACTCGAGGACTAGTCATAAACTGACTCACAACACTAACTGCATAGAAGATGTCAGGTCGAGTAATGATTAGGTAAATGAGCTTACCCACGAGTCAGTCGATACATCTCTGGATCCTCAACCAAATCACCCTCATCTGAAATCAACTTTAGATTGGACTCCATGGGCAAAGCTACAGGTTTGGAGCCAATATAACTTGTATCTTTCCAAATATCAAGGGTGTACTTCCTTTGAGACAAATTGATCCCTACTTTTGATCTTGCGACCTTCGATACCAAGGAAAGAACAGAGCTTTCCAAGATTTTTAGTGAGAAAGATAGAACCAAGATGACGAATCAATGTCTAGATACCTGTCCTATCACTGCGGTGATCACAATATCATCTACGTAGACAACTAGAAGCACGATACCTCTTTGCGTCTTCTTAAAGAATACCGAGTGATCAGCTTGGCTCCGAGTCATACCATGAGTAACTACTGCCTTACTGAATTTATCAAACCAAACTAGGGGAGACTGTTTGAATGCCATAAATAAACTTTTGAAGATGACAAACATACTCCCTCTTGGACACAAAATCAGGTAGTTGAACCAGCATACACAGTTTCAGCAAGATCACCATGTAGGAAGGCATTTTTTACATCGAGCTAACGAAGAGGTCAATCGAGATTCGCAGCTAAGAGATATGATAACCCGAACAAAACTCAATTTGGCAACAAGAGAGAAAGTCTCGGTGTAATCAATGCCATAGGTTTGGGTAAAACCTTTGGCCACAAGGTGAGCCTTCAGCCGATCAACAGTACCATCAGGATTCTGCTTGATTGTGAAAGACCCAACAACAACCAACAATTTGAGCACCAGCAGGTTTAGGAGCAAGAGCCCAAGTACGATTTAATTTCAAAGCATGCATTTCTTCTTCTATTGCGGTCAGCCAACCATGATGGGAAAGAGTTCTCCTGTAGGATTTAGGAACAACGAGAGATGACAGAGACATAGAGAAAGTTTGAAAGAGGATTTCAATCTAATGTTTAAATTAAGCTACAGATAATAGATTAAGCTCAATCTAATGCAAAGAGGGCATCCAAACAAGCAGGGTGCAATCTGGATAATATTGATTACTAATACAATAAGTAATACAACAACATCGAATTTACAATTCTTGAACATTAATTAATGTTACACCGGTGTTTGAGAGGGTGAACAATCAACTATAAGGTCATGGGTTAGAGAACAAGGATTATCTAACTAATCATCAACACAGAAATAGCTGAATTAAAGTAATTAAGACCAGGGGCTTGCCTTCAATTTTGCAGCGTTGAGCCATTGTTCCCCCAAGTATCATGGCACTGATTATTTCCGCTGCAATACTTTCAAAAAGATCGGCACCTCGAGCTGCACAATCACCCACATTGTCTCCAACCTTCAATGTGCAACAAATTAGTTCAAATATCCCACTAGAGCCAACAAATTTGTCATGATAAGAGACAAACAAGAAATTACTGAAATTTTGTATGCAGAAGTGCATGCTGCCCTCCAGATCATCTATGCTTACTTGATAAAAGAATATGTATTCAGTAAGACAACATAGAGGGTGAACATTGAACACCATGTATAATGACAATTTACAGCAACAAGCATGACCTGAACAAGCTGAACAAATCAAATACAACAAAGACTCCAAAGAAAATGAAAAACTTAATGACTACCCCCTCCAAAGCCACTAGAAACAGCTACTATTCAAATTTCTTCAGTTATGCTCCTTCCAAATGCAAGAAAAAACAGAGAGGAGCCACCAAGATCTCACTGCCCTCCAATTACACCATCTCCTTAAAAGTAAAAACACAGAAGTGCATTGAACTTCACCACTTGATAAAATGTAGTGCATGAAGCTTATTGTCAAACTTATTTAACCTAATCAATCCGTATTCCACTTGCATGTGTGCATGGAAATTAAAATGCATCGAACTTCACTAGAATTCAGATTAATTCCTACAACTTTTTTCTGGAAAGTCAAAGACTACAACTAACTTGAACATGCGCAATAGTTTTATTGAAGTTGTCATTCTATTGTAGACGTAATGACATCATCAAGAATTTCTGTGTATTATGCAGTAATATAATTAACACTAAATACCAAAGAAAGGTTCACCTTCATATAAATTGATAATACTGGGTAATTCTTCTTATAGCCCACCATGGCAGGCTAGCATTTACGGAGCAAGAAACTTTGAGAAACTATTATAACAAACTAAATATTACAGTCCAATTATATTCACATTAATTTTTACCGATAATTTTTTTTTTTTTACTTCAACTCAACAAAGCCTTGTCTCAATTATTTGGATTCGGCTACATGAATCTTGTCACGCCATTCTAGTCTATTTGAGACCAATCAAATAAAAAAAATAACTTATAACTTTTAATTTATATTTTTGTGTCAAAAAAATTCACATTCAATATTCATATCCAGCAGCAATAAAAACATGCACTACTATATGAAGATGACAAATAAGAAGCTTAGATACCAAATCTGCAATGACAGCAGGATTGCGAGGATCATCTTCAGGTATTCCCTGCTCTACTTTTCCAACGAGGTCAGCTCCAACATCGGCTGCTTTGGTGTATATTCCACCACCCAACTGAGCAAAAAGGGCAACAAATGAAGCTCCAAAACCATATCCCACAAGAAGAAGAGGCACTGAGAGGGGAATAAATAAAAGTCAAGAAACCGACCATAAGTAAATAATGATTCTGAAACCGATATAACTAAAAGCATTTGTGAGTTCAAGAAAACAGTAAACATAGTTTACACATGCAAACAGCAACAATTTTTTTGGAGGAAACAAAAAAGTACAGGACTAATTATAAATGCATAGATACACCCCTGAATCCCAATTAATCATCAACAGCAAAAATGGACATTTGAAATCTAGTATGAAGTTCAAGCAAAAAGGTAATCCAAAATTTTTAAAGCATTATTAAAAAAGGGTTTGTCCATTTTCAAATAAATTATGCATCAAAACCAAGAGCCAACACAAATAAAGTTATTGAAATATATACACTAATCTGATGCCTACAATAAAAATCACATGACTTTTTATTTTATTTATTTGATTAGTAAAGTGTACTCTTTTCTTTTTTATAAGTAATAAACTGTATTAAAAAGCGCCCAAGGGGGGCGAACCCACAGGAAGGCTTATGAGACTAAAGCCTTGACCCCAAAAAATCAACTAAAGTATGAGCATCTAACAGAGTGGCCTTTTCAGCCCAAAAGAACAGAATATGCAAAAACTTATCTTTAATACAGAAGCTAGACTCCTCATTGCCCTAAAAAAATCTGCAGTTTCGCTCATTCCAAATACACCAAATTAAACAAAGAGGAACCATACTGCAAACCTGGTGGCGGCTCTTAGACATGCGATGCACCCACCAACTAAGAAACATTTCTCTAATCTTTGTCAACATGACCCATTGAACACCAAACATAGAAAATGCCAAACTCCACAAATCCCATGCCATGGGACAGTGGAGAAGTAGATGATTGACAGATTCTCCAGCCTTCTTGTACATACCACAACGAGAAGCTAGCTTGAAGCCTCTTCTTTGAAGATTCTCCGCAGTAAGGATAGCTTCCCAAGAAGTCTCCCAAGCAAAAAAGACCACTCTGGGAGGAACATTAGAACGCCAAATCAGCCTCCAAGGGAAAAGTTTCTGATCCCCTCTCGCCAAGTCCTTGTAACAAGAGGAGACCCTCATCCCCTCTCACCAACTCCTTATAACAAGAGCGGACCGAGAACTTTTTAAAAGAATCAACGCTCCACACCAAAGAGTCCTCCCTACCCACCACCACTGTACACCCACTAAGAGCTTCAGAAAACTCCAACACCTCTTCTAACTCCCAATCAAAAAAATTCCTTCTAAACAAAGGATTCCAAACCACCCTTCCCCCCACCATGGAAAAACAATCAGCCACTAGAGATCCCTTCTGGATAACTAAACTGCACAAAAGAGGAAACCTCTCCATTAAAGGGACCTCGCCAAACCACTTATCCTCCCAAAACTTAACCCTCCTCCCTCCTCCCCCCTCCCATCTCCAATCTAACAAAGTGAACAAAAACCCCCAAACCTTTCCAAATGGCTTTCCAAGGCCACTCCCATAAGGACCCTCCCCCCTCTTTAGAAAACCAGCCATTATCCTCCACACCATACTTATGGGAAATGACCCTCCTCCATAAGAAATCAGGTTCTACCCCGAATCTCTAATACCACTTGGCCATCAAGGCCTTATTGAAACTCATAAGATCCTTAACCCCCAATCCACCCATCTTTATCGGCCAAGTAATTCTCTCCCACCGCACCAAGTGGAACTTCCTTCCATCCTCATCACTGCCACAAAGTAAATCATGCTGGAACTTCTCCAACCGCTTAGCCACCTTAGACGGGGACATATAGTATGAAGGGAGATTGGCCAACGTACTCCTAATAAGGGTTAGCCTCCCTCCCTTAGATAAGTACTGGCATTTCCAACTTGCAAGTTTCCTTTGGAACTTCTCAATAATTGGATCCCAAATGGCAGTAGCCCTCGGAGATGCTCCCAAAGGCAGCCCAAGATACATGTTTCGAAAAGTAACAACCCTACACCCCAACAAAGTAGCCATGTCATCCACCCCATCAATATCACCAATATGGATAATCTCACCCTTCGCTAGATTCACCCGAAGCCCTGAAACCGCCTCAAAACACAGCAACATGCATCTCAAAAACTTTAGTTGCCTCTCCTTAGCTTCACAAAAAACAAGAGTGTCATCCGCAAACAATAAGTGAGATATTCCCACCCCATTACCATCTTGATCCCACACCTCAAAACCCCTTATTAAACCCCCTTCCTCTACTCTTTTCATGAACTGACTAAAGACTTCCATCACAATAACAAAAGGAAAGGGGATTGCCTCAACCCCCTCGAAGTTCTAAAAAACCCCGTGGGAGTGCCATTGACCAAAACCGAAGGAGACACCATAGAAATGCATGTCTTTACCCATCCCCTCAACTTCTCTCCAAACCCCATCCTCCTCATGATGAGCAACAAGCAATTCCAATTAACATGGTCATACGCCTTTTCAATAATCTAATTCACACACAAGCCCCTTTTTTCCTTCTATCATCGTCACACTCATTTGCAATCAAGGAAGCATCCAAAATCTGTCAATTTCCAATAAAGGCATTCTTTTTTTTTTATCGGTAAAAGTAACTTGTATTACTCACAAGGGCCCAAGTAGGATCCTAAAAAGTAAAAAAAAGGACCGGCTATAACAGTTAAAGCCTTAGATTCCCGAAGAAATCAATGATACTATTTACGTACAAAGGATATTCCTTTTTTTATCCAAAAACAAAAAGTTTTTAAGATTGTGTTCTTCAATTTCCAATGGATTAATTCCTCCCCTTAAAAAATTCTACTATTCCTCTCCCACCAAGTGCACCATATGAGGCATGTGGGGGCCATCTTCAAAACACTTCTCAACTCTTTATGGGTTTTGGTGCACTTCTAACCCAAAAAGAAATGCTTCACTTTCGCCGGCATTACCCAAGAGTATCCAAAAAGACAAAAAAGCATACTCCAAAGATCACGAATATAAACGCAATGGCAGGAGAAGATGATCTACCAATTCTTCCTCTTCCTTGCAAACGCTGCACCTGCTCGGAAGATGATACCCACACCTGCTTCAAATTTTCCTCAGTCAAAATAACACCCCAAACCGCCTCCCAAGCAAAACAAGTTGCTTTAGTCGGCACCTGGATCTGCCAAATCAGTTTCCAGGGAAAGGAGGACTCCCTTTCTTCCCACATAATCCTGTAAAAAGAGCGCACCAAGAAGACCCCATCCCCACTACCCTTCCATACGATCCCATCTCTTCTCCCCTCCCTCACCTCGAACCTATGTAACATCGCCATCATGTCGTCCACCTCCTCAAGCTCTTAGTCATGAAAGTGTCTTCTAAATCTCGAGGACCAAACTCCCCTCCCCCCCACCAACCATCTCTAAACAATTCGCAACAACATCCTCCTTTTCCAATAAAGGCACTATGGTTTCTGAAAATTAAGCTTCCTAGCACATTTCTCAACCTCCTAGACAAGACTTCAACCATTAACTTGCATATGCATCACACCAAGCTAATAGGCTTAAACTCCTTGATATCCTCGCCCCATCCTTCTCTGCACTATCAATGGGTGATTTTTCATAATTCCATATTTAGATAATTGTTAGCTTATACGGTGTTGCAAAAGGGGATGACAATTGGGTGCTTCAATTAGAAGTCCTTCGAGATTATCGACAACGGAGATTGAAGAGATGATAGTCTCCAGATAATTGAAAGAGATGTGGGGGTCATTCAGTGAGTGTGGGTGACCAGTTTGGAGCTAGAGTGGTTCTGTGTAGCTTTGTAAGAGGCCTCCAAGGAGAGACTGGAAACTGATCTATCTTGAAGCTCTCCGAGGCAGATGGTGTAGCTTGAGACTATGGAGGAAATTGAACGTGACAGGGAGTACATGAAGGTGGAATCAGAATTGCAAAGGTAAAGTGTAGTATTTACCTACCAGAGGTGGATAAGGGAGGTAGCTGGCTCCTGGTAGGCAAAAGCCTAAAGAAACTTTGGAGCTCAAATAATTCAGACAATAGGTATCAAAAGTTCATATAAGGAGGTCAAGCAAATAAAGGGCTGGCCGAGCTCTCCATTGACAGTGTTCCTTGGTCTTAGAGGTGGGTGGGAAGACTTGGCACTATCCTTTCAGATTCATGCGAAAAAAGGTTGCAATTTCTTTAGCGGTATTTGGTGGGTCAATCGGGGTCCTTGTCCTCTCCAGTGTAGGACAAGGAGAGAGTGCAGAAGTGAGTGGACTGTCATTGGGAAGTTGTTGTAGGAGTTAGGGGTTGTGGGTGTGCACGGGAGTTCCTGTTTATATTCCCCTCCAGAACCGAAGCAATGAGAATCCTTTGTAAAAAGGATTGGGTTCTTGACGGTGAGCTGTTGTTGCTGGACCAATGGAGTGCCGATGGGCGCTGTCACAAATCGAAGGAGCCTAGAGAGTTTTGTGTTAGATTCATTGGTCTCCCATCCTTCCTATGGTAAGAGAGATGCCATTTTTGTTTCAAGGATAGTTTTTTGCATATACTTCATTTTTAGGCCAAAGAGGCTTATCCTATGTATGTAAATACTCTAGTTGATTTTTTTGGAGTCCCTAAGGCTTTAATCTCATAACCCTTCCTTGTATATATGGGTTCGCCCCCCTTGTCTGTTTTAGTAATACAATTACTTTACTTATCAAAAAATCTTATGCGGTGTTGCACTACTGCATCATTTTAAGCTATGTGAAATTCATTTTATTCAATACTTCATTTTTATTTTTTGATAAGCTTTTTCAATAAGATGTTGCACACAGAATTTCATAACATGAATGCTTATAACTCCATCAGGTTATTCATTATTAATTTTCTTTTGAGAAGTAACTTCCATATGTTATAATTGGCTACTGAAAAAAAAGAAAATTATGGCAACTGTAAAGAACAGACATAAATTTATCATGATGTTCCTGAAATTATGTTCTAAATGTCCCCTTCATCAATATATTCCTGAGCAGGAGCATTATATTTTTTAAAAATAAAATGCACTCCAACATTTCCAATAAATAATGCATGGAACCTTGTTCCGACAGTGGTAAAATGTTTTTTATTTGTACAGTGTGAAAACTTAATACTTCCAATATGCTTTTGCCGACGGCATAAAGTTCTCCACGGTATTAATATTCATATAAATTATTTAAAGAACAAAATAAGATGACACTCACAATCAGTAACCTTCATCGAACCTGGCGAATCCACCCCTAACCAAACATAAAATGTGGCGTAAAGGATGGAAACACCAATTACAGCCATACCAACAACCACCATGGCCGAGAAGCCGCCAGCACGAACAGCTATCTGCACATAAGATTCTCTAATTAAGATAGAAATCTGGAAGTGTTTTCAGTTGACCATGAACTAGAGAAGGAGAAAACCTGCAATGCTTCTCTTGCAGACCGTCTTGCTGCACTTGAGACTCGAACATTTGCACGAACAGAAACCCACATCCCAACATACCCAGCAATACCTGAACATAAAGCCCCTAGAAGAAAAGCAGCAACTGTAATACATGCAGATGTCACCCTGCATCAGCATCGCCAAAATGAATAATTTCATCAGCAGGAGCTTGAGGTAAAATAAATGCTATAAACCCAACGATACAATCTGTTATCACCTCCCTAGACCAGAAGATTCTTGTTGAGGAGTTGTACTGCGAAACAAATATATGCTAAGGATCACTAGCGCTAATAACAATGCCATCTTGGAGATAGTCCCATACTGGGTCCGAAAGAAGCCTTCAGCTCCATCACGTATTGCATCTGATATCTAGCAAGAAAAATGATAAGCTAAGGACAAGTGCACAAAGAATTTCAAAACTTCAAGAAAAATGATAAGCTAGTAATCTCTAGATCTTTTTTTCTTTAGTTGGGACATTTTAGATGATGATAAAGCTCATGACAAGAAGATTATACCTCAAATATGACATAAATATTATACCTGGGACCCAAACCTGGATATTGTAGATAAGTGAAACTAACCAGTAGAATTGCATGAGTTCAATGTAGGCTTAACCACGGAAAAATCCAAATTGAGACATTAACGATTTTTAACACACAAGCAATGGGGATAAAGCTCCAGGTCCAGACGGTTTCACTATGGATTTTTTTAAAAGATGCTGGGAATGTCTTGAAAGCGGATATTATGGCAGTCTTTGGGGCCTTCCATAGGGAGGGGGGCTTTGAGCGAAGCCTCAATGCCTCTTTCATTGCCCTCATCCCTAAAAAAGATGGTGCCAATTGCATCAAGGACTTCCGCCCCATAAGTCTTGTAAGCAGCATTTACAAACTCATCGCCAAGATTCTTTCTTTGAGGTTAAAGAAGGTTATGGGTAGCATCATTTCTCCCAGTCAAAATGCCTTTGTGGAGGGTCGGCAAATCCTGGATGCAGCTCTCATTGCCAATGAATGCATTGACTCTAGGAGAAAACAGAAGAGGAAAGGGCTTGTTTGCAAGCTGGATATTGAGAAGGCCTTCGACCTATGTTAGTTGGAGCTTTTTGATGGGTATGATGTCTAAGATGGCTTTTGGGAGCAAATGGAGAAAATGGATTCAGTCGTGTATATCTATAGTTTCCTTTTCGATCATCGTCAATGGCTCTCCAGCAGGGTTTCTTTCGTTCTTCTAGAGGCTTGAAACAGGGGGACCCGTTATCCCCTTTTCTCTTTGTGATTACTATGGAGGCTTTGAGTCGTTTTTTGTTCTGTGCTGAGGAGGTAGGCCTCACCAAAGGCTTTCAGGTAGGGGACAGAAGGGGAGGAGAGGTTGCCATTTCCCACCTTCTGTTTGCAGACAACACCATTATTTTCTGTGAACCTACAGTGCGCCAGCTCCGTTTTGTGCGATGCTATTCTAGTGTGTTTTGAAGTTGTTTCAAGGCAGCGGATCAACCTTGCTAAAAGTAGTATTACTCCGGTTCGTCCGATTCAAGAGATGGACATGTTAGTCAGCACGCTAGGCTGCAGAGTGGGGTGCCTTCCCTTGGTTTATATGGGTCTTCCATTGGGCGCTCCTCCTGCGCTCCATTGGGGTTTGGGATCCTGTGGTGGAAAGGTTCTTCAGCAAGCTGTCAGGTTGGAAGGGTCAGTTGCTTTCTAAGGGAGGCAGGCTCACCCTTATCAAAAGCACCTTGGCCAACCTCCTCACATATTTCATGTCTCTTTTTTCCATGCCGAAGTCTGTGAGTAGAAGGCTAGACAAGATTCAAAGGAACTTCTTATGGGGACACGAAGGGGAGTGCAGGAAGATTCATTTAGTGGCTTGGGATACAATCAAGAAGCCAGGGTCTCTAGGAGGACTAGGGGTGAAAGACTTGGGCACCTTCAACACAGCTCTCTTAAGAAAATGGTTATGGAGGTTTGGAGAGAGCAATGGTGAGCTGTGGAGGGAGATCATTGTTGCTAAGTATGGGTGCGACAATAGAGGATGGTGTTCGGGCAATGTGGAGGGGCCTCGGGGAATGTGGTCTGTGGGGTTCCATCAGAAAGGGATGGAGGAGCTTCAATGAAAAGTGTAGTTTTGTTATTGGGAATGGTGGCCGTGTTAAATTTTGGGATGATGTTTGGAATGGGAATGAGTCCGCTCAGGACAAAATTTCCTACTTTATACAGTCTAGATAGCAACAAGGCGGCTTGGGTCTGCGAGTACTTGGAGAGAGTTGGGAAAAAGCTTGTCTAGGACTCCTCGTTTTAGGAGAAACTTTCTTGATTGGGAGTTAGAAGAGGTGGGCTCCTTCCTTGGCCACATATGCAATTACCGAGCTACGGAAGGAAGGGAGGATAAGAGGGTGTGGCTGCCAAATAAGAAAGTTTTTTCCGTCAACTCCTTTTACAAGAGCTTGGCCTATTTGGAAAGCACTCTTTTCCCTTGGAAGCTCATATGACACTCAAAAGCCCCCCCTATGACCTCCTTCTTCACATGGGAAGCCTCTTGGAAGGCTATCTTAACAGCGGATAATTTGAAGAAGCGAGGTTTTCTCTTGGCTAGTAGGTGTTATCTTTGTCAGAAGGAAGAGGAAACGGTGCATAATCTTCTCATCCACTGCCATGTTTCTTGGAGTTGTTGGAACATCGTTTTTGCTCTTTTCGGCGTCTCCTGGGTTATGTCTGGCTCAGTCAGGGACCTTCTATTGGCTTGGGCAGGGTACAACCCTTCAAAAGAGATCAAGAGAATTTGGAGACTGATCCCTTCTTTGTTTGCTGTGGTGTATCTGGAAGGGAAAGGAACAATCGTGTCTTTGAAGATGAAAATCTCTCCGCTCCTTTCTTCAAAGATGCGTTTTTGCGCCTTTTATTTTTTTGGGCCAAAGAGGCTTTTCCTGTTAATGTCTCTTCCTTTGTGGATTTTTTGAGGTCGTTAAGACCTTTGTAAAGCTTTTTGGGGTTTTTGCCCTTGTTGCCCTTCTTGGGCACTTTTATTAATATACATCTTACATTTACTTATCAAAAAAAAAACACACACACAAATTATAACACCTTTGCTATTGGCTTAAACTAGTTTATTTCAAATCACCCAGGAAGAGGGGGGGGGGGGGGGGACTTAACAAGTGACATTAACTATTTTTAACAAAAATGAATTGTAACATCTCCTGATATTGGCTTAAACTAGTTTATTCCAAAGCACCCAGTAGAAAGAAAGAAAAAAGACTTAAAAGGCTAAAATCAAGCTTTTAACAAAGCTTTCATACCTAAGATTAGATAACGTGTTGATCTCCTAATATAAATATTTTATATCACTTCTCAAGTTTATTTAAACCGAAAAAAAAAAACAAAAAAGTTAAGAGAAAGACCTTACTAGAGGCTTCTGAAATTTCAGGGACCTTCTCACCTTCCCTATGGTTTTTGAAACTATATTACACTCCCTTATGCTTTGCTCGTGGGTAAACAATTCCCCTTTCTATAAACATGGCATCACTGAAATGGACAGAAATGCCAGACATCATGTCCTAGTTAATACTAAACGCCCATTCTAAAATGCATTAAATCTTACCTTCGTCACTGTAGATCCATATCTCATTTTCAACACAAAACCTAATTCATTCATTCAACTTTCATAATTTCTATGAACAATCAAACTTGCAAACCCCTAAATTGGTTCTTGCCCAATACTACTTTGATAATTATGATTCAATGTCACAAGATTTAACCATCAATGCCAAAAACAAAGTGGTTGGACTTTGACTTACTCCAATTTCTTTCAGACTTCAAGTTTCCATTAAAAAAGGTCCAATATTCCATCTTCTGTATATACTTATCAAAATGAATAAATAAATTATTCCACGTTCTGGATATACCTGAATCAATTTTCTTTAAAGTCTGAGGACATTAAAGACTGAATTGTAGCTTTCATTTGCAAAAAATATGATACCCAAATGAATTTCATTAACAT
This sequence comes from Nyssa sinensis, assembly GCA_008638375.1. Taxonomy (NCBI): domain Eukaryota; kingdom Viridiplantae; phylum Streptophyta; class Magnoliopsida; order Cornales; family Nyssaceae; genus Nyssa; species Nyssa sinensis. The sequence continues at coordinate 425,085 of CM018035.1, read as the reverse complement.
TAATAACATATCACAAAAAATATTGGAAACAATCTTATCCAAATGAAAAACCTTTTGCTTTTTAGATATCTTCACCAATAAAAGGAGAAAAAGAAATCAATAGTTCACACACTTACCCATGTGTCCACAAGGGAGGTCCAAGGTGGCGGCATCCAATTACGAATAAAGTATGAATTGAGGAGCCACATCACGGCAATTAGGTAGTTGTCGCGGTGGAATAAAGGTGATGTGGTAGTGGTGATGTATTGAGATAACGGTGATAATGGTGTTGGTGACAATGGTCACAACAGCAATGGCTAAAGGTAACGGATGAATTATTTCAAATTTGTGGTGGGGACAGGGAGAATGATGCTACTGGATGTGTGGTTGTTGAAAGATAGAATAGAAGAGGTGATTGACGACGAATGGTTTAATAAAGTCATTGATGGAGATGATGCTATGGTAGAGTTTCATTAGAGAGAGAAAGAGAGAGAGATAAAGTTAGGTGGGATTACAACTGGGATACCCGTAACATTGAAATTAACACAGCTCTAAGAAGCACAGACAAGGGATACAGATACGATACAACATGGACATGGCATTTCTCAAAAACATATGGCATAGATATGTTGGGGACATGGCGGTGGAGGAGACTGTCAACCACTTTCTTCTTCACTATCCTAGTGCGAGGGACTCTTGGAATGCTTTGTTCTCTTTATTCAGCTTGCCTTGGGTTCTGCCTGCTACAGTAAAAGTGCTTTTGTGGGGCTGGTCTGGTGGTCGTGTGAAAAAGGAGATTAAAGAAATCTAGAAGATGGCTCCAATTTGTTTGCTTTGGTGTTTATGGAGAGAAAGGAATAGATGCATCTTCGAAGGGGAAGTTCTAATTCCTTGTGTTTTCCAAAGATAGTTCGTTGAGGGTGTTTTCCAGTAAGTGTCATAACTGCAGTTGATTTTTTGGGTCCTTTGTAGATTCCGCTTTTTGCTTGTAAATAGGTCCTCGAGAGCCCTTTTATTCATATCTTTACTCATAAAAAAATAATATTATGAAGATATTGAAATAACAAAGCCATTACATAAAAAGAACTTTTTCATTTAATCATCAAAATCTACAATCCAAAACAAATTTGCTAACTACTACATATATATTTTTTTATAGGTACTAGTACTACTAAATAGACTATATGTATGTGTATAACCCCGAAAAAGAAGGGTGGACTAAGAGGAGAAAAAGAGAGAAAAATTGCGGAAAAAAAATCCAAAACGTATATTGGACTTGTCTAGAATTCATAAATAAATAAATAAAATTGAACACACTTTTTTGCGTGTCCGTATCCCAGATGTGTCTAATACGTGAGCCAAATAGAAGTATCCATGCTTCATAGATAAAGCTTATAAGCCTTGTATAAATTGGTAATGATGACCCCATCAGTCATAGCAATGAATAAAATGGCTTTGGCTTGGGATTAGGTATCCCTTTCTCCCATCCCACCCTCTGCATTTTGTTTTGTTTCTAGCTTCACTATTGTATTGGATCGGCCTTTTTTTCTTTTTTTCGTTATTTTGAAGGATAGCTCATCATATTTCTTCATTATCATAAATAATTTTTTTCTAGTTTCTTATATAGGCGAAAAAAAACATAGGAGCAATATTGTATTAAAAAAAAAAAAACAATTGAAAGCTCTAGTTGGATGTGGCAACGTAATTTGAAAAACCACTGGAAGAAGTCTTTGCAATTGTCAAAAGCTTCTTGGATGATCGGTGTAATTTCACAAAAGTCAATGTTAATTGGATCAACAAGCTAACAACTCCTTAAACAGCCCCCAAGGAAAAAGAAAAGGACAATAGACCATTTTTATAAAAAAAAAATAAGAAGAAGAAGAAGAAAGAAAAATAGACTTGAGCTAGAAAAAACTCTACTCCCAACTACTTGGGCCATGCTACATGAATGTTTGATTACCATTCAACACCATCTGGAACTACATACTACCTCATAAAAAATAAGCTGCTAAGTTCTCTTCCTAATAGATGAGAACTAATATAAAAATTGCCTCTTAGAAAATAGTATGGGTCCAAGTTGAGCCATGTAATTGGACAACTGAACAGATAATGGCAAACTTTAGTTAGTCAAACTTCAGTTAGTTTGGTCCAGGTCTCCGTACATACAGCTAAGTTTTGGTTCAAAACACTGCAGCACCGATCTCCTATAGTTTGATTCTAGACCAGGGAATTTGGAGAACAAAATCAACCAAAGACCCAAACCAGTTTTGATTGACAGAACAAAAAGTAAGAGCAATTCAACCAATGTAAGACTACTTTTGCAGGAGCCTCATAGATAGAGTTGCTTTAAGAGAGTTCTTCTGGAAAGTGAAATGTCCCCCATCGCTTGGAAGCCAAAACGGTTTACCATTATGAGTCTACTCAAAGAAAGACCCATTCTATCTTTTCATGTTATGGGTTACTCAACAGATCACCTAGCAAAACTGTTCCTTAGCCATTAATATTGTGCTGGAACTATGTTTTTAGTTCAATTTTGTATAAATTAGAAACCCAAATTGAACAAGTAAATTCAGTTTGATTTGGTTTGGTTCCAATGAGATGTTGGTTCAATCCTAGGTTGAAAATGTGCAACACTTAGATCAAACCAGTTTTAAGTAGTGAGACAACCCAAACTCTATACAATCCTTGGAAGTAAATCCTTAACCACTAGTGATGGCAATTTAATCTGAGCTCATCCACCCCCTAATAGGAAAGGTGTGTGAAGTCAACAACCAACGTAGGTCTGGGTTCAACGAATAGGTCAAAGACCAGATAAAGTTTGAGAACCATAGGGTTTAGGCTGCCCAGCTTGAGCCTGTCCGGGTAATCTTCCTTACCAATTTTTTTTTATTACTCCTCTTGTATATTTAAAGACCAAACAGCCTTTTGTATATAACATCTTCAAGCCTTCTAGGGTTTTCTCCTATGAACTACTATACTAGGAAGGAAACTCTAAGATCAAAAGCAGCTGCCTATAAGGTTACGTAGGGTTGCCACTTGAGATGTGAGAAATTATTTCCATTGACCATGCAGGTCTCTCTTTCTCTCTCTCTCCCTAAAATGTATATATATTTATATATATAATATAAATTATTTCTCCACTTTGAATTTTCAATATTTATTTTTTATTTTTTATTTTCTATTTTCTTTCCTGATCTTGCTTCTTGATTAGATCACAGCAGTAAATAAAGTTAGGGGGGAAATATTGATTTACTTTAACCGAAATTCCAAAAATTCACACTTTTGTATGAATTATTTGTCCAAGTGGGTCAAGAGGTTTGGAGACAAGGTGGCAGGGTCCACTAGCAAATAGGAATGGGGATAAATTCACAGCCCATCACAGATTTGAGATTGGGATGGGATTGAGGGGCTTCCCCGTTATGGTGGGATAGGGTTTGGGGGTCCTCACGCCAAACTGCCAGCCCTATTGACATTGCTATCTACCAGTTCAAATATGAACAATACTAGTTCAAAGGATATAAAATGAAGGTGGGGTAAAAAGTCTTATTCACGTCATCAACAAAAAAAATAAATGTCTCATTCAAAAATTATTACACAATTGGGTAACAACTCATCGACAAAAATCATAACAACTTCAGTAATAATGCCCTAGACAGGAACAATTACGAACACACCCACATTTCGTCAAAGATCATTTTTTTAGAATAAAACAAAATTGATGCATTTATAAATTAACAGTTCAAGGATATTAACAAGAAAACAAATTCAGTACGGTACAGTGCACCAAACAATTGGAATGAATTGTACCTGAGCCATCTCAGGAGGCCCCTCATCCTTTGAGAGTACCCACTTGGCAAAATATATTGATAATAAGAAGCTGATGATGCAAACCGAGAAGACAAATACAATGATAGGAGAGGTACTTGCTCCAACATAAAAGATAGCACCTAAGCCGAAGAGCAAAAGTATAAAAAGTACACGGCTATTTATTCTCATGAGAATGCGAAAAATCTGCACACACAAACCAATCTGTCAATACTATCCAAACAAGAAAAAAACACAGACACACATGCGTGCACACACACACACACACACACACACACATATATATATAGAGAGAGAGAGAGAGGAGAGAGGGAGAAGGTTAAAAATAAGGGATAAAGATAGAAGGAAGTGGAGATTTCGTCTAACAATAATAGCTACATGACAAACTAATTAATTAAAACTCCACAAAACTGAATAAAATAGTGATACAACGGGGAAAAAAAAGAAAGAAAGAAAGAAAGAAAATAACTGAATAAAAGAAAGCGAAAACCACAATGGAAGAAGCAGTGAAGCAAACCACAATTTAATCTCAAAAAAAGGAACTAATCTTCTTGTCACAACAGTGACTAGAGCGTCAAGTTATTCTTATTCAGCTGTAAATTTCTTCAAAATTATTCAGTCATATAATCTGACTCTGCAATACCTGCTTTGGCATCTCAAGAAGTAGTGCAGGCTAGTTCCCCCCCCCCCCCCCCTCTCCCATTTTATTAACTGTTTCATAGAAAACCAACAGTGAGTTGATGGGAAAAGGCTTGTTTTTTTTCTTTAAGTGTCCATTTTCACTCTTGTCATGTTCAGTGTACCATGAGGGTCTGGACATTATGAACAAAATGTCAATGGTATCTAGAATCTACCCTGTAAGGTTGAAAACACGTTATTGCCACCCGTCACTCTCTTATTCACTGCACATGGGTTGCTTTTATGATACAATACAAAAACTCACCGAGTCCAAATAAATCATTGTAACCTGTCCTAAAATTTTATTAAAACATATTATACAGTTTTCTCAATATTCCTCCAAATACTCATTGGCAATAATGCACGTCTTTGCTCCAAGATTTTGCACTTCTTCAGTATATATGTTATCTAGAATATTGAGAGATATCATAGGTAAAGACATTTTTAAACTGCCTATATTGTTTTAGTTTAAATTTCACCCTTTCATTATCTTTCCCAACAAAAAATTCATTTTTTGTTAAATATCAATAAAATATTATGAATGCTCTTTTTCTTAATAGTTTGTGTAATGATAATTAAATTTATGGCCCCTGTTCACTGCAATAAGATTTGTTCAAAAACAGAAGGTTAAGGCACAAATAAATAATTGTTGCAAAATATAAATTGTCAACAACTTGTGGCAGACTACCTTACACACATACCAAATTTTCCAGCATTTCTTGCAATGAGCAATAACATAGGCAGTGAAAGCAATGCTTAAAATCATCTCAACTGGACAAGGTTCATATTAAGGTAATGCAATATGGTTTAACTACCATATCTATCTCAGACATTGTCAAAAACAGGATATAAAGTTAGGCCACAACAGAAAGGAAAAAAGATTTTTAAATTATTCAAGAAGTAAAAAAGGCATGCATCAGAGGTAACAAAATAAGACCGTATTAATGGTATAACAAAATAAAAAAGGTGCGGAAGAAGGCAAGATGAGAAGATGTAAATATGATCCTTACCAATGGGGCATAGGGTTTACTACGCATGTTGGGGAAAGTCCTTGGCCTATCTTGGTAAGGGCCCAAATTACCAGTCTCCATGTCATCATCCATTGCAACAGCATGGGAGGAATTAACCCTCCGAGCTATAGGAAAAGAATTGAACTCACCACCTTGGGGCAAGTCGCCCCCTGAACCTGGTCGCTGAATTTTGAATGTTCTTAGTTGGACAATGAAGATTAGTCTAACCTTATACAAGTGCGGAATCCATCAATTCTTTCCAGGGATCTGTGCTCCACTCTATGTTCTGCAATTTCTAAATCCTAATCCGTTGCATTCACTCTGAGCAACTAAGAGTTATAAGAGATTCCCCTTCACTGTCCTTCACCAACAATCAATTTTCCTGAAAATTGACATTCACAAAACATTAACACCACACTGTGGCCATATAACATTAAAGCATTAAAAGAAAGAATATTCTATATATTGCAGGGGGCGAACAAATACCATAGATTTAAGAGAACCCAGAACAAAAATAAAAGTGAAGAACACACATGTAGAAACCACGATTCTATGTTCTAACAAATCAGCCCTTCATTGATGCATGTGAGAACAGAAGAAGCTCCCTAATTTCCATAGATTTAACAGAACCCAGAACAAAAATAAAAGTGAATAACACACGTGTAGAAACCACAATTCTGTGTTTTAACAAATCAACCCATCATTGATGCATGTGAGAACAGAAGAGCTCCCTAATTTCCAACATACCAAGTTTTGGGGCAACCAACTCTAGGAAACTCAATGTTAATGTGATAGGATAGGAAACTAAATCTTCCTTCCAATGCATGTCACCACCTTAAAGTGCAATCAGATCACAATACATAAAAAGTTGGGAAGTGAGCAAAGCTGTATATAATATGAAAGCATCAATATGCACCCCATATCTTCATAAAATGCAAGCACTGTCCTTGGGGTTTAACGCAAAAAATAAAAGGTAAAAAGGTCAAAGGTTCATAATATATTTATAAAAGAAATAGCTCCAACAGAAGTAGACAAAGTATATAAATTCACTAAATGTTATTAGAAGTGCCTTTTTGGTTGCCCAGATTTATGTATATATGTGTATGTGTGTATATTATATGTATAAGAAAGTTCCTTCAAATAATTTTTTTTTTTTTTTTATGGAAGCGAACAATCAATCAACTTAGCAGTTACATTATATCAATCAACTCAACTCAACTAAGAACACACAATCTAATAGTATCAGGAGCTTCTCAAATATGGAATATGGACCTGGACAGACAAACCGTGCTCACAAGTCAAATCCCCCTAATGAGGGAAGTGAGACTTAACCCGCGAACTCCTCCTAACAAGGAGGACATGGTGACCAACTGGGGCTACAAATAAATTTAAAACCCTAAATTGAGAGAGGGGAGGCAAATTTTAAGGAAAAAAAATTAAAAAAACAAAAACAACATTAATGGTATGCACGAGTGTAGAGTAGCATGTAAGAACCAAGTCGCCAGTCCCTTTGATAAAAATGAATATCCATGTAAAGTGAGCACGAAAGCATCCCCACCCCCAAATGGGCATTGACCAGAACAGAAGCATTTTACAGATAATGGAAAAAATGTTATAACACGGCAATGGAAAATTCAAACTTGTAATTGTAAATGTGATTGAAATTTAGGCCGGGAGCTTAAACTGAACCAAAATCGAAACAGGAATTCGGAAATCGGGAAACCAGATAAATTGAACTACATTTACCGAAGAATCTGAGATCATCTCAAAATGGTCTTGATTAAAGACGCGAAAGACCTAAGATCGCTACCAAAACCCTATATTCCATGCCGTAAACAAATCAGTTGAAAACAGAAGAATCCAGTAGCCACAAAATTAAGATCTAGAGAAAACTTCAACTTCGCTCGGACGGGGGGTGATGATATATGTATTCACGGTAACAACACCCCCTCCTCTTCGATTGCAATCAGAAAATAACAAGAATTGTAGAAAGAGAAGATCTAAAACTAAAGCAGTACGGTAAAACCCAAAAACTCAAACCCGTAGGCGCGAGACTGCAAAATGGAATTCAACATTCTTACTTACCATTCAATTAGAGAAGCAAAGCGTTAGTAACCGCCATTAACGAGTCCTTCAACAGCTCTCGGTAAAAAGTATTGGACTTTTAGAGCGGGGAAGAAGAAAAGGAGGGGAGAGGGAGGGAGGAATGAATTTTCTTCTTCTTTCTTCTTCTATCCAAGTCTGTATATTTGTAAGTGTTAATAACTGCAGATTTATTTGACAAGTCTGCACACAGTAAATAGGGTACATTGAATTGCATATTCGATCCACAACTTTAAGCCATGTCAGCTGTCCAATTAAATACCGCCACGTAGTTCAGTGGGTCCATCTCCGGCCAATAGCAACATAAATCCAACTTACCCGTTGGGCGTTAAAATTAAAATGTGGAGAGATTAAAAATAAAGTATATTACAGCCCACTGGGTAGGCCGGTTGACCAATATATTACTTCTCTTAAATGAGACATCGTGTGTTACACTCTTTTAATTTAAAAAATATATGACATGAGTTTATGTTTTTCTATTAGGTTGGGCTTATTTGTTAGAGTAGCCTGCTGGTAGTTATACTTAAAAGTAATGTGATGTGTGATTTATATTAGAGTGACATATGTGATGATATTTATTATTTTATATATTAAAAATATATTAAAAAAATTTGTAATATAATATAATCGTTATAATTCAACAAAAAACTTTTTTTTTTTTTTTATTTAAGAAGAACTTTTCTTCTTTGTCTTTGTACGTAACTCAACTATATGTAATGTATTTTTATTTTTTATTTTATATTTAAATTCAAATATGAAAGAATAAATTTAATAACTTCAACTTTAACTTGTTAAACTAATCTATTACATATCAATTATAGTTCATAGATTATGAACTGGACCTATTAATGGATTATTAACTAGGAGAGATCTCAGTTTGTTTAAAAAAAAAAAAATTATATGATCGAATTAGATAAGAAAATTCGATAGATTTATATATTTTTAATCCAAATTCAAATTTGTTACTTATCAAATTGAATTAGATTTGATGAGATAAATTTTACAATATATTATATATACACATAAAATATTATGTTATATTAGTGAAATTATATACATATAAAATTAACTTGACTTCAACGTGACAAAGACTTGTATAATTTAAAATTTAATATACTATCTAATATATATATATATATATATATATATATATAAAACAAACGAATTATGAATGCATAGAATTTGTTTAGTCATTTATTTAACTTAACAAGTTATCAGATTTCAATTAGATAATATATAAGATCATTTTTTTAAAATTTTATTTGGTGCACATCCAAATAAATGAATTCTGATAAAGAGAAATTAAGAAAAAAATAAAAATAACAACAATTAAATTGCAAGGATAGAAATAGCAAGCGCACGATTAGAATTAGCAACATCTTCTCTCACGGTCACGGTTGGTGGCAGGCCAACTTTGATTGCCATTCCCAAACTCCTCTTTTAAGTTAACTAGTCACAAAATAAATACCTAATAAAAATTTTGATGATGGACAAGCAGTGTAACGTTGTCATGAATGAATAATTTTGTTTACCCAAATTATATTCCCATACACTAACCATACATGTATTCTCAATTTGTTCACTTCTAATCATTTCTTATTTATCTTTTCCAACATAGCTTCCATTGAAAATTAATATTTTATGTTTCAAAGAAAGAAACCCTCCCAACCCACCCCCCTCTCCTCCTCTGCACATTTTGAGGCTCTTTCCTCCCCCCTCACCTTTTCCTTTTCCTTCCTTTCTCTCTTGTATCTTTCCAAACAATATGAAAGAAGCATTATCTCATTAATTATTCCAGCATGAAAGAGACATTATACTTTCCTCTTTTTTCTTCTTCTCAAAAAATAATTGAATGATCCGATCTTAATGATTTCAACAGTCATATAGTAAGTCACATATGCATAGACAAGTCCTCAATATGACCCTTGCGACTACAAAATAATTGTTCATTCTCCTCTCTTTTCCTCTTTCTCTCACAATTAATATTATCCTCACCTCTTATTTTTCTTCCTACTTATTAGACGTGATTTTCAATCTGACCATTGCGACCACCAAATAATTGTTCATTCTCCTCTCTCTTATAATTAATGTTATCATTTCTTCACATTTCCCTCCTACTTATTGAAACATAGTACAAGAAAATACAAAATCATGTTGCGAACCCCTATGTTTAAGAAAAAAATTTAATTTGTCAAATTTCAGCAACATTTTTCTTTTTCTTTCTTTCTTCTATTGTAAAACAAATATCATCCACCATAACAAAAGGAAAAAAAAATATATACCTTAGAATATGTATTTTTTATTTTTTTTGACAAACAAAAATTTTAAAAATCTCCCAAAGGCCATTCTTTTTATAGAATACAACAAAAGTATTTAACTGCAGTTCTTACTTTGATAACAACCTATCTTTCTTTCCATTATTTTCATTAGAACAATTGCATCCAGCTGCAAAAATTTCACCAATTCTAAGCTTTCAAATTAATCAAATCCAGCATACAGCTTATTAGAACTGAGAACATGTCAGAACTTCATTTATGACAACACTAATCCAAGCCAAGTGTAGGCACATTCTTATTTAATGTCTGTTGTATGCCAAATGTTTCAAACAACATTAAAGTGATCCACATGGATTTAGGACTGCTAATTGAATTCATCATGAACTCGGAGGAATCCCCATGCAAGCTTGAGCTGATGCTGTGGCCATTTGCTTCCCCTTAATCCCACCATTACACATGTTAGCAATGACACGCATGTATTTCATTCCATACCTTGATAGAGATCCACATTGTTCCTCATAAGTGCTCACCTGCATGGAAAGAGAAAAACCAGTCTCTATATAAGATTGATGATTGTTGGGCCTTTTGGTAGGTTACTTAAGTTTGAATTCAAATTTGTCTCAGCATTACTGTCATAGTCCATAATCCATATACATTATTTTTTGCTCTTTGATTATCATTCCTTTATTTTACGTAGTACAATAAATTCTACGTGTTATAGCATTTCCAAATAGTATGAAAGAGATCAATTCTTCTTTTTTTTTTTTTTGGTTAAAAGAGAAAACTTACAAGCGTCTTCAGGCAGTTCCAGTCATCTACAAGAGGCAATCCTGTACGTCGAGTGGTATTTAGGATAACGAGACCATTTTCAGATCCAAACAAAAGTTTCACAATGAACTTCATGCTGTCGGTCTATCCGTGTCCTATGATTAATCTGATAAAGTAATTGCTTCCGAGCTTTGAATTTCTTATAAGAGCCTTTAGGGGCTCTGTAGAGCTGGAGGAACAAATAAAAATTGGTTATGTGGATCGGGGGAGAAAAAAAAAAGAATAACAATAACTAAATTTTCAAGCAAATGTAATCCTCATTTTGGTATAATTAGAATTTTTCAACTAAGTGAATCATTGAAATAATTAGCCATTGAACAAAACAAACCTGGAGCCAAAAGTGAAGGAGGTCTGCATCATATTGGCTAACAGCCTTTGAAAGTGACGGAGAGGAATCATGTCTGATGAAATTATAATTATCATTTGCGGGATTTGTACCCAAGTAAGTGTACAGAGAATCTCTGCTAAGCCTCAGATTCCCATATTGCATGACATGGGAACCAGGATCTAAATTCTCAATTTCTGTCCTCCGACTAACCTGTGGAATGCAATTATAAAATATCATTCAAACTGATGGAGGCAATTCAATACAGCACCACTGTAATAGAGGATAAGTAGGATCACATGAGGACTAATTGTCTAATGTACTTAAATTAATGTATCTATTTGAAGATCCACTCATTTTTATAGACGCTTCAATTTTTTTCAAGGGAAGTTACCCCTCAAAAATTAGCACATTTCAAATATAATCTCATTTAAAAATTACATCTAACCTTCCCCGGATCCCGCAGGAGCCTTGTGAAATAAGACTGCCTTTTCTTTTTTAGATATCTCATTTCAATTTTCACGTAACAAAAACAAAAATAGACTGCAGTTGATGTTTTACCACTTTATATTGCTGCTCCAGAGTTTCAGTACGCAAATCATGTTTCTCACTGTCCAAAGAGTGACATATAGAATAATCACCAAAATGCAAAGGGATCAGTAATGGCAAATTGACATTGATGTGAAATCCTTTTATACATTCAAGATATGGATTGAAAAGTATTACATACCTGTCCTCCATCCAAGAAACACTATACAAGTCCCCTAAACAGGTATCATATTCCGGGGGAACATTAGGATCATCATCAGGACAATAAGTTCCATAACTGCTCTCAACTGCATTAGCTGCAGTAGTTGCATATATATTTAAGTCTTCGGAAAGAAGGCCCTCAAACATACTCCCAGATTCACAGGATTCAAGGTAGAATACCTAACATTTTATAAAAAGAAAAGAAAAAAAAAGGGATCCATTACCAAGTAATTGAGCTCTCAAAGAAGTTATATAGAATATACTTTGTATGTAATAACAGTACAAACTACAAAGAGTAGCTTACTATGCTTTTGTAGGTATTAGCTTTATGCTTTCTCTTCAACACATCAACGAGATCTTTAGCATAAACATATTCATCAGAAGGCATCCCTGATAAAACATCACACCATGGACACTAGATCTTTTGCTTTCGTGACTAAGAAACAATTAATGCATATTTAAAAGTAATAAAAACAAATGTTAAAATAATGCATATTTTTATTCACATTATGTACAAGATGAAAATTAGTTTGAAGTTCCTGTCAAATTGTGCAATATTGTGAGATTGTTGTTACTACTACAATTTTAAGGCAATTGTTGACTACTAACCTATCACTCCAGGACCTCCATGATCACTGAAAAAAATGAAAATATGGTCTCCTGGAGCGCTATCCAAAACCTTGCCACTACCTCCTGTAATAGCAGTTTTGTTTGCAAGCATAACAGCGAAAAAGTTACTGACATTAGTATCATTTCCTGTATAATCCTACAAAAAAGAAAATTTAGCACATAAGAATGTGAAGTATAATTTATAGAGTATACAGAAATCCGAGATTTAAGATTGAAATAGAAAAAGGACCTTTGGTACTCCATCATAAACATCATCACCCTGTGGTCTATTGATAATGACACCAGGCCTGGGGTTATATATACTAAATGCAATATCGTCGTACATGAAAACAATGATGTTATCATCTTTCAGTCCGCCTTTCCTCAGGATTTGGTAGGCATGGCATACATCAGCCTAAAAGAAACTCAAAATTTTGATCATCACAAATCTATCAGTTCATTATAAAACAGTTGAAAACAGAATAAAAAAATTAGGCTAAATGTTACCTGATGCCTATAATTCTCGTAACCACGTGAACCTGCAATCAGAACTGCCCATCTAGTTCCTTTAGGGTTATTGCTGCTTCCACTTCGCCCACCACGGAGAAATTCTGTTACCTCTGGTTTTAACTTCAGTGAATGGGTGGCAAGCTGCTGGCTCTCAGCAAAAGAACTTACTAGTTCAAGGAAGAGTAGTGTGCCAAGAACGAAATGAGTCATTTTGATTTATATGAGCAGGAAATGCCTGTGGGTTGTCAAATTGAGAGAGCCAAGGGGTGATATTTATTAGCAATGGTCACAGTTCACCAAAGAAGTTAAGAGCTATATTAATTAGGCCAACCAAACCTGTGAGTGCAGTTTAGTGATAAGGATTTTGTGACCGAGTCATGGAATTATATTGTGGCTGTCACCCAATTCATCTAACTTATATTTATATTGTAATTATTGATTTCTAAATCCAAAAATGGAAATTATGTTCTGCAAATATATAACATAAAAGAGACAATGGTATGTAGAAAAAGGGATGAAGAAAAAAAAGTTTTATAGTTTATGTTTAGGTCCAAGTAAAATGTATCCACACTATAAATTAGAGCTCCATAATTAACCATCTCCATAGTTTATATAACAAATAAAAGCAATTTAAGATGGAATTAGAATATACGATTGCCTCAGACAACATTTATCCAGATCATAACTTTAGGATGGGGGTAATGGAATTAAACACCATCAAAGAAAGTTCTCCAAATTCCGTATTAATGCTCAATTATTTACAACCTTCAAAGGTTAAAATCATGATTCTGGAATGTGTAAAATGTGAAAACAAACCTTAGTCAAAGTTAAGACCAACATATAAAGCAATATTTCCAAAAGATCCTTATGGGAAGACAATTTCAAATATAAATAGTTATGGAAACTTCAAACTTAATATTTGTTGTAACATAATTTGGAACAAGAAATAGCAAAGCGAGGGTGTTGACACTGAAGTGCTAGAAGAATTGGCAGAAGTGTGCAAGTCAGTCACAAAAACTTGAACATTAATGGAACAGTTGGGAAGATGATTAATGCATTAAAAGCTTCGAGAGATAATTCTAATATATGAGGCATCCTCTGCAACCATATTGGCAGAAGTAGAAAAGATGCAGGAAAGGATCATTTTCAACCAGTGATTTCAAGAAGAGCAAGAGTGTAAATGCATTGATTAGTTTGTTTGCCTGAAGAGGGAAGGCCAGAAAAGAAAAATATGCAGACATGGGTGCTTTAATTAGTCATAATAAACCTTTTCTATTTTTGGGTAAGTAGTCATAACGAAGCTTAGTTGTGATCATACCCTTCTCTCTTACTTGTTTCTCTTTTGCTTCCTTTGGGGATAATTTGGGAAATGCATTTGAAACCCATGATTTCTAAGAAAAAGAAAAAGAAAAACAGTGCTTAGGTCATTTGTGGTAAGGCCATATATATATATATATATTCTGAGTTTTAGTGGTCATAATAAGCATATTTATTGTGACCATACTATTCTCTCATAGTTGTAACTTTTATAAATCCCCAAGAGTTGGCCTTTCTATCCCATCTGTTGTGACGCTCTATTATTTTCATTTTGATATACTATAGCAATCTACACTAAACCCCCCTGCCGTCTTTGGTGTTTCTCAGATAAAAAAAAAAAAAATCAACATGCCAATCAAGCATTACAAATTTAAGCAAGTCATCATATTACAAACGTAACGCAAATGTCACACACAAACACACACAGCTCAAGTATCCTCCATCTCCCTGTGGTGCCCTTTTTTTTTTTCAATAATGTTTATCTTCAATGGCAGCTAAGATAAATATGCAGACATGGGTACTTTAATTAGTCATAATAAAGCTTTTCTTTTTTTGGGTAAGTAGTCATAATGAAGCTTAGTTGTGATCATACCCTTCTCTCTTACTCCTTTCTCTTTTGCTTCCTTTGGGGATATTTTGGGAATTGCATTTAAACCCATAATTTCTAAGAAAGATAAAAAAAAAAAAAAAAAAAAAAACAGCACTTAGGTCATTTGCTGGTAAGGCCAAATACATATATATATATATATGTATGTATGTATTCTGAGTTTTGGTGGTCATTAATAAGCATATTTATTGTGACCATACTATTCTCTCATAGTTGTAATTTTTATAAATCCCCCAGAGTTGGCCTTTCTATCCCATCTGCTGTGACACTCTATTGTTTTCATTTGGATATACTACAGTAATCTACACTTAACCCCCCCTGCCGTCTTTGGTGTTTCTCAGATTTTTTGTTTTTTGTTTTAAATTCAACTTGCCGATCAAGCATTACAAATTTAAGCAAGTCATCATATTACAAACATAATGCAAAATGTCACACACAAACACACACACACACACACACAGAGCTCAAGCATCCTCCATCTCCGTGTGGTTCCTATGTGGCAAGTATTTTTTTTTAAATAATGTTTATCTTCAATGGCAGCCTAATTAAATGAAGGTCACATTTAATTCTCAGTGGATTCCAAACTTCATAACTTAAATGGCACCTAAACTCATTTAATCCCTCGTAACAACTCTGTCTCTAATCTCATCCAATTCCAAACTTCTTAGTCAAAGGGACAGATCCCTCTTAATTACCTTATCTCTAACACTCGCATACACATGCAGTGACGCACACAAAGTGCCTTTTTATTATTTATTCATAGATCAATGCCATATGACACTTAATTTTTATTTTCTTTTTTTCCATCACCCTGCTCTGTGCATGCATAGTGATTGAATTTTGTCATCCTGATTTTCTCATCAAAATGGTGATAAATGATCAAAGTGGTGACACAAAGAATTTCCAGTATTTGTATTTGAACTTTGTTCAATTTTTTGCTTAATGCCACAGGCTTGTTGCCAGAGTTTTGGCCCAATTATATCTTCTAAACAAATCAAAAAAAGAAAAATAAATATCGTAACAGCAGAGTTTTCATATTTTTTTTGATAAGTAAAATAGAGTATATCATATTTTTATAAGTTAGGATTAGCATATAATGAAAAACTAAATATTTGAAAACATATGACTGAAAGAAAGGAGGGATGAACACGAAGAAAACTTTTTAAACAAGAACATGGCAGATCATCAAAATGATGATTGTGAGAAACTACAATACTTACAAGAAATATCCACAAATCTGATAATGGGACCCCATACCTTGACAAAGCTTGCACCAGATTACACTCAATCTCACATATGCTCTGTGGTTTAACCAGCTTACAACTCAATGTGAGTTCAACACTTTTGGTTTGCAGAGTTAACTGCTCCTAGAGGGTTACTCACACTCTGTCTTAGAGGTGCTCTGAAATGATTGAGGGTTAGCCTATTTATAGAGTATTAGAGCAGAGAATGGATGGTTTGGATTTAATCTTGGATATGAGGGAGATAAGGAACAAACTACTGAAAGTTATATAATTATTAGGCTCAGAGTCTAGAAAACACCTGTCACTAGGAGCCACTTCTAACAAATGCACAGATAATTTTAGAGTTCAATTTTGATTTCACTGAACAAGGACCAACCAGTCTCAAACTTGAGCAAACGGCAGCCCCTTGAAAAGTTTAACACAAGGAACACAAGCTAAATGTATGATCAAAGTATTGATGAGTAAATTATAAAGAAATTTTGTACCGAAATTTATCATTGAAAACTTAAAACTTGAGACTCGAATTACTCTAGTGATTACAAATGTTCGTGTACACTAAATATGGATATAATCATATTTCTTAAGTTCTCTTTTAAAGGACCACGACATAAGTTTCAAAAAAAGATAATTGCCTTGACCATTTAGCAATGACACCTTCAATCCACACAAATAAATTCAGATAATTACAGCTATAAAATAATCACCTGAGCCTTCTCCTCTTCAACAATGCCACTTCTCTTCCAGGATTACCCATCTTCCTTGTTTGAAGTTGTCTTGAGTTCTTTAATCCTCGTGACCTGCCCTTAACATGAACAGACACCTCTCTAGTTTTCAACCTTGCACCGTGATGGTGGTGGTTACTGTGACAGGCACATCCATCTTTAGAACCCCGCCTTATAAGGTAGAGAGAACTCTGCAACCTATTCTTTCTTCTCTCTCTAGCTAGATTCTTCTTTCTAATGATGCTTAAACTCTGATCAACATCTATAGACTCACTTTGTTCACTTGAAATATACCCTACTTCAACATCTCGAAAGTGGCGCTGATGTCGATGGTTTACTCGTTTGATGTTCTTTTACTTGTGCCATAGAAAACAAGTGATATATTCCAACATGAACCAGTATGTCTCAAATGCATCCCAACAAATCTTAAGAAGGCTTCTACCTATGCATTGACAGATCCCCACCTTGAACGTAAGGTAGAAGAACATTAAAGCTGGACAGAAAGAAGAAACACAAACTCTATGATTAACTATCAAATCAAACTGTTAACCAGTTAAAATCTGATTTGTTTATTCATGGCAAGATCATTGCAGACAATTTGCAACATAATTATGGTTTTATCTAAAAGATCTGTAATCTAATACTATGTTCTTTAAATAGGTCTTACCATAATATAACCAGAAAAATAACTGCATTTGAAAAAAAAGAAAGAAATTGAACAAAAAAAAAATTGCCTCAGCATTTTCAGTTTTTACTTAAAAAACAAATATTTAACAATCTTACAAGAAAAACACTGTCTTCCTTTTACAAAAACTATAAGAAGAAATGAAGATAACCTGGAATCCAACAAGCAGCACCATAATTGAAGTACAATATTCATCCAATTAAATTACTACAAGAAGGAAGATAAGAAGATTGAGAAAAAATTACTTATGTAGCATACTCCCAAAACCATTAATAGTTTCACCAGATTGGAGACACAGAGATGCTCGATGAAACAAGTTATATCCCAGGTTCCTGAACAAACACCCCTGTAGAATCAACCAGGTCAATGTCATTTGACTCATTTCCAAACCTAGTCAATAGAAGAATTCCAAAGAGCAAACATGCATTCAATGAAAAAATTAGAAAAACAAGATTGCATTAGGCAGACATGAGGATCTTATGCAGATGCATAATGAAAACTATTGGTGAGTATGTTGGTGCCCCCTTGAGCAGCTCACAAAAGTGTCCTGATAACACATTAAATTATTAGATCAGTAGCAAGAGTTGATGGACTCTAGTCAACCTCGGGACTTTAATTTTATTCTATTAAAAGGGACATGGTTGACACTAGATCAATTAAAAGGTGAGCATCATAGATTATAGATATTTCCCAAGCAATTTCCAACAACATGACTAGCATTGACACTTTCAACAAAATCATGGTAGACCTTACGAGACTTCAAAGTGCATAATCTTATGATGATTAGGCACCAATGAAAATTATAACAAAAAGTGAAATCAGATTTGAAACAATTTTTTGGAG
Source organism: Nyssa sinensis (assembly GCA_008638375.1). Taxonomy (NCBI): domain Eukaryota; kingdom Viridiplantae; phylum Streptophyta; class Magnoliopsida; order Cornales; family Nyssaceae; genus Nyssa; species Nyssa sinensis. The sequence continues at coordinate 406,774 of CM018035.1, read as the reverse complement.
AAACAGAGAATACTTATTAAGGGCATATCCATGCAGCAGCATATTGCAGACTACATCCCGTTACTGATTGATCCTTTTTCCTCTTCTCTATTTTCCTTTTCTGGGGTAAATCCATCTCACATCAACAGAAAACCAAACATGGAGATGAAAGAGATGTCCAATATTCCCTATGAGGTACTAGGATTCTGGGAAAGAGTTGCAGTACAGTGTAATGAATTAAAGCTTTGAATCAGTTATAAGTGAAGTTTTGCAGGTTGAGGACAAGGTGAATTGTTCAAAAAAATAAAACAGAAAATATCCCCTAAAAATGCCTATGGGGCCCCCATTTTCTTTTTAAGCGTCTTAAGACACCAAAAGAGATGAGACCTCAACCCTCAACTCAAAGAGAGCATGTAATGACACATTGTTACCAACTTTGTAAGTGCAAATATAAACCAGAGGAAAATGGAACAGACAAGGACGACTCACAATATTGGGAAAGTCTGCTAATGACTGCGAAATTTAAAAGAAGTCTCAAGGAAAATTATATGATAATTCATAGGAAACATTGAAAAAACATATGGAAACAACCTAATATGAGGAGAAAAGCACAAAAATTTCCTTCCAGGGAGGTTTCAGATTCATTTTCCGCGAAGCATCACATCTTCCAAGTGTTCTGACAAAGAGATAAAGTTATTAATTATGGGTGTCCTCTAAAGTTTTATAAGGACCTCTTCATTCTTTGGAGCTAAAACCAGGGGAGCAGATTTATCTTGTGCATTCCTCAGGAAGTTCAAAATATCATCACTATGCATAATATTTAGGGGCATATTTCAGATTTTTTTTCCTAATATTAACATTATAATAAATGAAAAGATCCTTGACTTCACTGTTTTAAAGACTCATTGGCAATGTACAGGGTCATGATCTCAAGACACTATCATAGTATAATTGCACAGAGAGTTCTGTTACAGAATATCTAGATGAGACTGATGCATCCAGTGATATCACCAAACCTCAAGCACAAACGATTATATCTTTGCCACATACATAACTAAATAAAATTAGTTCAGAAGTTGTTTTGAGATAAGATGATTAAAATGATTTATTGGTGCCATGTAAATAAATACCTTAAGCCTCATCATTTCTAAACTCAACGGCACATATAACATTATTGACTTTACAAATGGCCATGGATAACCATCTATGAAGCACGGACACTCAATTTTGGCTCACGTGTCCATGTCAAACAAGTGTCGAACACCGATACTCTCCGGACACGTGTCGGACATGCAAAAAAAAGAGTAGTTAGTAAATTTGTTTTGGGATTTAAATCATGGATGATGATTAAACGAAGACGTTATTTGAATTTTTATTTCATGGCTTTATTATTTTAATATCTTGATAATAATTTTTTTTGTGATTTGTATGTTTTTATCTCAATTTTAATTGAAATAATGTTAAATTTTTATTATATGGTCATAGAGAAATATATATATATATATATATTTAACGTGTCTCTGGCGTATCTGTGTCCTACATTTTTAAAACATGCTGTGTTGTGTCATATCCAGTGTCTTGTGTCCGTGCTTCCTAGATAACCATATATGTCGTATGAGAAACGATGCTTGGCACCACCTGGTTACTAAATGCTTTCTGACTGTATCCTGTTTCTTCAAGTTCATTCCACTGCCTTAAGAATGGTTTTAAATATCTTAGATTGTAATTATAAGCCATTGACAATGGCATGAAGAATGGCCAAGGATACAAATTTCTTTTCCTCTTTGTAGTGATTTTAGGGCGATGGGTGGTGCGGGAGTCATTGTTCATATAGTTAAAATACAAATACATAACTAGTCAACTGACAAATTCAATTTAAAAGATTGTTGTTCATATATATTGAACCAGAAGCAACATGGTTTATAATTAATTTATTTTTAACATTATAACCAGGATCAATGCCATTCAGTTTAACCATGAATAAACACAAGAAGCTATTGCAAATAAAAGAGTTTGAATTTAGGTTAACATTCACAGGTACCCATCTGATTGTATTAGCAAGCAACACATAGCAATAATATTATGATAATTTTTCGAAGGACAGGTATAAAGGGTAAACACACATGATGAAAGAGAAATATTCTTACTCGCAAGAACTGCCAAAAACAGGTTTAACTGGAGCTACAAAGGCATTTCCAAGAAGGGCTCCAACGCCATTTGCAGCTTTACTGATGACAGTCCCCATTACAAAACAAGTCCACAATCACATTCCATCCAACAACTCAAATTATAAATTGGCACCAACTCCAGCCAGTTCACACTGAAATAAGAAATAAGAATATCTTAGAAATTTCACTTGCATCGATTTCAGTGTTTCTATTCCTTCTCTTAAAAATTTATTTATCATATTATTGCAATTTGCTACTATTTTTTTTTGTTTTCTTTCCCTTTTTTTTTTTTTATTTTGTTTAATATAAATAAAAATGGCAAAGTAAGATTCATGTTGTTGACTCTAAATAGTTGAAATAAAGGTTAATTGAGTTATCTTAACAAAATATTTTATTGTCGCCTAAATACAGTCTGACTAATCCTTCTTATCATTGGATTACAACATGCACATACATATATATGCACGGGTGGACCTAGGGAGCGAGTCGGGGGTTAGCTCCCAAACATTTGGAAAATTAAATTTTATTACTATTTTTAATTAATAGTTTTGTTTTTATAAAAAAAATTAGGAGTTGGCCCTCCAAACAATTGTATATTTTCATAAGCAGTCACTTAATTAAATTCTAATGTTCATACTTTTCTGCGTAGGTCTAAGTTTTGGATCAGTCACTATATACATGGCACACAAACACATATATAGATAGATATTGACTAACAAGTAATCTATCTTACAACTTGTATATATGTTGAAACGTACCTCAAACATTAAAAGAAAAAATTAGTAACACCTAAGGAACCCAAAAGCATCCAAAAATGGATTTTCCCAAAAAAAAAGCATCAAAAAATGGGAAATGAAAAATAAAGAAAAGAATGGAAGTAATTAGAGAAAATAAAAGCAGAAATGTTATTATAGTTTGACTTGGATTCTGATTATTACAAGTTAAGTGTACTGCCAGTAGTTTCGACGGCGATGAAGCCAATAGATTTCTCTAGGACTTTTCTCCCTGATACTGGTGTGTGTGAGACAAAGAGGGAGTAGAGGAAAAAAAAAACGATTTTAACGGTTCGATCATTTCAAAATACTTTTGTAGTTTGTAGCATCGTAATCATGTATTTGTAGGCTTTCGTGAAGCTAAGCCTGAATAAAGCACAAAACCTTTGATGTCGGCCCAAATAACAGATTTCAGAAGTCATAACATAGTAGTTGATTTAGTTTCACAGGAGTCGTGCAAATGCAAAAATGAGTTTTGAGAAAGAAAAATAGTTGACGACTGAAAAACTAATAAATCATTGTATGCTCAGCCTGGGAGGAATTAAAATCATGATTTGTCTTATAGAAGGGCTTAAAGAGTTACAACTTGGTTGTAAGAGACTTAATCCTCAACACTCTTAAGTTCGACTTGTTATGCCAATAACTCTTAGAGTCACAGACCGCAGATTGTAAGTCCTATTTTAAAAGACTTGTTCGGACTACAGAAACTTAATATGATATTCTGCAAGCTAATAGACCGAAAAAGATATGAAGTGTTGTCCAAACTAGTCTTTTTGGCTCAATTATTGATATTGAGACTCAAATGTTTTGAATTCGAATTTGATGATGAATCTTAAATAATTTCATTTAAACGTGAATCAAATTCTAAAATTAAATATGCAAATTGAAATAGAAATAATATGAAAATACACTTTTTAAATCTAAATTAATTTATTTAGTAAAACCGAATCTTCCAGTGGAACACTAGTAAATAGGGATTTTCATACATGAGTGCTTATGTGAGTTACAAGCATAATAAATAAATAAAAAAAAAACATGGGAGCAAAATACCCCAAAAGATTGCTTAAAAGTTGAATACTTTATGTTGAGTTGAGTTAACAACCCAAATAAAAAAGGTGTGTAGTTTTGTCTAATGCAATCAAAGCATTGAAATAGCGGAGCAAGAATAATTGATTTTGAACATAAAAATGAATAGACAAGAAGAAAATACAAGAAATTTTCAAATAAAGAAAATATAGTATAAATAATTGTCAAAATCTTGCAAAGTTTTTAGGTTTTTGGGGGGAGATGTTTAAGGTCATAGCATTCGAGAAGAGAAAAAGAAAGGCAGTTTAGAGGTCAAAGGCGTCATCATCTTTAGGTGCAGGGTGATGGGAGATTAAAATGCATCATCAAGCCATTTAGAAAGACACAAGTTGTCACCCACTGCAAATACATTTACGGCACTCCAATGCATCTTTACCAACTTAGTTGACTCCAAAATGTTCATTCTTTAGTTATTATTAACTGAAGTAGTATGGATTTGGGCTACAAGGGTTTACAGAGGGCGGGTATTGGCGCAACCTAGAATGGATTAATCCATAAGCCTGTTTATTCGTTAAAATCTGTGATAGCTAGTGATACCAAAATCATCATGGGGACGCAGTAGCTGTAGCTTTCCTATTGCCCATATATGTATATATTATTACCAGACTTGCAACCTCACACCTCCATTCCATCATCACAGCTAAAACAGTTGGAACTCGCAGGATCATCAGTACTCTTATCACAACTATATCAGCTCAGCAACAACCGAGTCAAATTAATTAGTTATAGCAGACTCAAGTTATTTAGAACTATACATATTGTATTGTGTATTTGACATTACATACGATGACGATTCTCACACATACAAGATCGATGCTCAACATACACAACATCATACAGGCAGGCTAGGCTAGGGTCACTGTCCATGCATGTCTACATCAAGCAAAAGATATATATATATATATATATATATATATATCCACTGTCTGTCTATACAAAGACAACTTCTCTTACTAACATCCATTCCATGCTCTAGTGACTGATTCAGACCCAGGTGCCTTTCAGAAGAGGAGTGGTTGACACTTATTGAAATTTTGAAGCCCAACCCATTCAGCTCTTTAAAACTCAGGTGTTAAGGAGAGCTAGAGAGAGGGCCCTTATATATTATGTAGGTGGGCTGTACATGGGCGATGTGGGATCATAGCTGAGGACAATCCAACACACCCCCTTGATCTCAGCGGCATGCAAGACTAGGTTGCGGCAACGTCCAACAGAACTGGCTGTTGGGATAGGCTGAGGTAGAAGCCTAACCTGGCTCTGATATCATATTGAAATTTTGAGGCCCAACCCATTCAGCTCCTTAAAACCCAGGTGTTAAAGAGAGGTAGAGAGGGCCCTTATATATTGTGCAGGTGGGCTGTGCATGGGCGATGTGAGATCATAGCTGAGGACAATCCAACAACACTGTCTCTCCAAAAGTTTTCACCAAGTCTGAACGAGATTCCTCTGCTTCCCCTTCTGTCCTCAGCTCCAACCCCAGTTCCTCTTCTATGTCGTCTGAAGCCAACGTCAGCAGGAATTCGCATCCTTCATAGTTCAAAAAATCTGGTGGATCAGCTGGACAGCACCGTAATTGCCCAAATTGGCCTTGCAGATGGGAAGGGAAAACAGCCTTGCGTTTGCTTTGAAGCCCTCTGAACTGGGAAGTGCCATGTTGATCTGGATTCTTTATTTGTATCAGAAATGAACCTTCACGTTCAATGTTGAGGGACTCTTGGGGCTCCTCCTGCTCATCTTCTGCTGGGAATTCAAGCTTGTAAATCAAATGGGGGTGTCTCTTCTTGCCTGTATTGTGCCTTAGGATGCGGTAAATGCCTTCTCCTAATACTCTGGCAGGAGACTTACGTCAGTGTCCTTTTGTTGAGGTATCGTACTCCTCTGCCATGCCATGCCATGCAATAACAACATATTTGTATGTATTTATATCCTTTACATGCATTAACAAAACAATAACAAAATGTGCCTTGAAAAACAAGTCCAAACCTCCTTTAAGAGCAATCTTCACATCTTCAATTTTTTTGGTCACCATCTCCACAAAACCCCAGTAAGGTCGGCTTTTCTTGCTTGGATCTGGAAGGCTTTTTCGTCCCTTAACAATGAATCGCAGCAAGGGTTCCTTCTCAATATTTACTTCCTACAATCGTGGAAGAAGGTTTCAGGGAACTTTGAAAGAGCATACTCATCATTTATTTTAACAGGGAAGAAATGTGGTTGAAGCAAACATTAAGAAAATGCTAAACAAATACTAAAAATTATCTATATGAGTTAACTGGTAAGCAGGGCTTGCAAACCTTGCATCTCTACCCATTAATACATAAATGGAATCACACGGAAAGTGACAGGAATATAAAGTAGATGGTCATGATCATATAATTACCAAGCAAGGCACCAAAACCGCCAAAAATGAAAATCCTCAAATTTAAACACTTTATTATTACTAGCCTGGTTAATTAATGCTAAAATAGTCGATGATCAAGCACCATAACTACCAAAAAGGGAAGGAAAATGCTATCAATAAGGGTTTTTCTCACCCCATTTTCTTAAGCCAGGGTAAGGCTCACTATGTGAGAAAATCCATTATATGTAAAAAATATAAAAAACAGGAAATAGCCAAAAGGAAAGCAGAGATAATTTGCTAAAACTCTGATTGTATTACTCAATGAATAATCTGAACAACAAATACAACCATATAAATACTAAAAAATGTCTTAAAAAATCTCAACCAACACCAACTATCTTTTGAATTTATTTGCCTAAATAAAAGCCACTAACTCCTAAATAAAAGGAAGATAACATCAGTTTCCTAAATAAATGGAAAACTTAAAACTAACTAGACTTATTCAACAAAGACTAATTCAGCAACTTCTAACATCCAAAATATGACAGTAAGTTTCACTAATTTGCAACACTCCCCCTTAGTGCAAACTTACTGTCAACAATACCAAGAGCACTTCGAAACACTTCAAACTTTGCTTTGCTGAGTGCTTTGGTAAATATATCAGCAACTTGAGCTTTCGTTCGTATTTTCTGCAGCTGAATGTCCTGAGTTAAAACCTTTTCTCGAACGAAATGGTAATGTGTTTCAATGTGTTTTGTGCGAGCATGAAACACTGGATTTTCAGCAAGCTTAATTGCACTTTCATTGTCACAGTGAATGGGAACTGAATAGTCCAAGACAGAAAACATTTCTTGAATAAGCCTCTTAAGCCAAATACACTCTTGAGTGGCCATAGTAGCTGCTACATATTCAGCTTCACAACTTGAAAGAGCAACAGTAGTTTGCTTTTTATTGCACCATGAGATAGCTGCTGAACCTGTATTAAAACAATACCCTGTTGTGGAGCGCTTATCATTCATGTCACCAGCCCAGTCTGCATCTACAAAACCAGTCAAAAAAAATGATGTATCCTGCTTATATAGTAACCCAAAATTTAGAGTGCCTTTTACATAGCGAAGAACCCTCTTTGCTGCAATTAAGTGACTCTCACGTGGTTTGTCCATAAACTGAGAGATGACTCCTACAGAATATGAAATGTCAGGCCTTGTTATAGTTAAATAGAATAAACTACCAACGAGCTGTCGAAAAGGTGTTGCATCTTCCAGTAGTTTTCCTTCATCTTTAGTTAACTTCAAGCAAGGTTCCATAGGAGTAGTCATTTCCTTCGACCCCCCCATAAGAAAACGATTCAGTAAGCTTGCTGCATATCCTTTTTGAGAGACAAAATATCCATCTGACTTTTTAACCTCCAAGCCAAGAAAACAGCTAACTTCTCCCAAACTCTTCATTTCAAAACGAAGAGACAAAGCATCTCGAAGACGAGTTATTTCAGCATTGTCATCACCAGTAATGATCATGTCATCCACATAGAGAAGGAGCATTGTGCATACTGAGGTTGTTTTTTTAACAAATAAACTTGAATCTGCATTTGAAGACTTGAAACCATAGAAATCAAGGTATTGAGCGATTTTACCATACCAAGCACGTGGAGCTTGCTTGAGGCCATACAAAGCCTTCTTGAGTCGGCACACATAATCTGGAAACTCCTTAGAAATGAATCCATGTGGCTGCTCCATAAAGATATCTCGATCCAACTTCCCATAAAGGAATGCATTCTTCACATCTAATTGCCACAATTTCCAGCCTTTGTAAGCAGCTAATGAAATAATTGTTCGAATCGTCACCATTTTAGCAATAGGGCTAAAAGTCTCCTCGTAATCTAAACCATATTGCTGAGAGAAACCGTGAGCAACAAGACGAGCTTTATACCTGTCGATAGTACCATCAGCCCTTTTCTTCAACTTGTAAACCCATGTACAAGTAACTAATTTAACATTCTTTGGCTTCGGAATAAGCTCCCATGTGCAGTTCTTGTTTAGAGCTGATATTTCCTCCTGCATTGCTTCCTCCCATTCAGAAACACCTTTAGCTTCATTGTACGACTTAGGTTCATTTTCACATGCATCTCCCATCAGAAAACAGGACACAACAGAGCAATGATTTAACTGAACTTCATAATCAGTTAAATAATCAGGTTTCTGTCTTTGTCTAGAAGACCTCCGAATAGCAGTCCCTATAACCTCATCTTGCTGAATAGTTTCTCTAGAAGAAGTAGTATTGCTTCCATTTTCGCTGGATGCATCATCACCGAAGAAGGGTGAAAAATCAGCTGTGCCTCTATTCAGATTTGCGTCAATCTGATGTGATGAAAATTCGTCAAACACTACATCACGAGAAACAACAACTTTCTTTGTTTCTAGATCCATACATCTCCAACCTTTCTTGTGAGTGTCATAACCAACAAAAATACAACGCCTTGCCCTTGGGTCAAGTTTAGTCCGATTAGGTTTTGAGACGTGAACATAACAGACTGAGCCAAAGACTCGAAAATAACTCACATTGGGTTTGTGATGGTATAGTGCTTTAAAAGGAGATGATTCTTTGCATGTAACCATGACAAGCACATGGATATAAGATGTGCCAACTTGCGCTCAGCAACTCCATTTTGCTGTGGAGTTTCTGGACAAGTCATTTGACGCCGAATGCCATGTTCTTTGCAATAATTTAGGAATTGATCAGACATGTATTCTCCTCCATTGTCGGTGCGTAGACACTTTATTGGCAGCCAAAATTCTTTCTCCACCTGCTCCTTGAACTCAATGAATTTGGAGAAAGTCTCACTTTTGTGTTCCAAGAAAAACACCCAAGTGAACTGAGAAAAATCATCCACAATAACCATTACATAATGAAAACCATAGTAACTGGGTGTTCTTGTTGGCCCCATCAGATCTGAATGTACCAGCTGTAACGCAGCAGTAGCTCTATTCTTTGAATTCGAGAAAGGAAGACGATGTGATTTTCCATACTGGCAACCAGGACAAACCACATCTTGATGAATTTCTTTAAAGAGAGGAACTCCTATCAAGAAGTTTCTTTGTAGAGATTTTCTGCAGCAATTGATAACCAACATGGCCTAACCGAGCATGCCAAAGTGTCACACATGCATTCTGACCTGTCTTTTCAACATATGCATCACTTGCAGACAATACATAGAGTGAGTTTTTTCTTTTTCCAGTAAATAAAACATCAGCTTCAAGGTGTTTTATATTGGAAATAATTTTCACATCATCTGGACCAAAAAGAACATACCTCCCAGAATCAGCAATCTGGGAAACTGAAGCGAGATTCTTCTTTAAGCCTGGAACATGATAAACATCTTTGAGAGAAACGCCACCAACATTTGAAATATCTTTCTTGACATTGAAATTTCCTTCTTTCACTACTGGATGTAATGAATTATCAGCCGTAACAATGGCTCTTTTTCCATAATGTGGACGAACTTCAGAAAGTAAAGAAGCATTTCCTGTTGCATGATGAGAGCAACCAGAATCAACAATCCAATCCTTGCTGTAGTCTATGGAAGCATTAGCATAAGTTTCCACGTTGGTTTGTTGAACAACAGAATTCAAAATAACAGGTTGATCAACAGCTTCAATAGATAAGCATTGCTCCCACTTGAGTTGTTCAAACTCACTAGTTTCATGTGCAACATTTGCTCCTGTGAGATTTACACGGCAATTTTGTTTAATGTGGCCGGATTTCCCGCACCGATTACACACCACCTTTACACGACAATCGCGCTTTAAGTGTCCTAGCTTTCCACACCTATAGCAGCTTCTTGAATTGCCTCTGGACTGCCCTTCAGCTTTGGATTGCTTGTTGTCACCTGAAGAATGCTTGGAGAAAGAATTGCTTTTTGCTTTGTCTTTTGTGTAAAGAGCATCCTCCACTTGCGAGGGAGATTGCTTGTTGCTGCTGGCCATTTGTTTCATCAATGCTTCCTGATTTGAGAGCAGATTCTCCAGCTCAATAATAGAAGGTTCGATTTGCCGACCCTTGTATCGAAGAGATAAAGGGCATAAACTCTTTTCGCAGTCCGCGAATAAGATAACGACGCAAACGAGCGTCACTCACAGGCTCCTCCGTATCCAATTCTGAAATTTCAGAACACAAAGTTTTAATTTTCAAAAAATATTCTGAAATTGAAAGATTATCTTGAGTCATCCCAGCAAGTTGGTTCTCCAAAAACTGTAGCCTCATCGTGTTCTTTTGAGTGAACAACCTTTCAAGTGTCTCCCACACTTGCTTTGGCGACTTTCCATCACGAACATGCTGGATGTACTCCTGACTGATTGATGTTTGCAAAGCAAATAAAGCTTTGCCAGACTTAATCTTCCACTTCCTCCGCAACTCAGCATTCTGTGGTGTATCTTCTAGAATTACAACATCATCACCAGAGATAAGATCCCACAAGTCCTGCCCTTATAGATAAGCTTCCATGCATAGCTTCCAGTAACTATAATTGTTACCAACAAGCTTGTCTACAGAGACACTGCTTCCACCATTCATTTTTACTGAGTAATAAAATAAAAAACACTTGATAGGCAACTTGGCTCTGATACCAATGTAAAAAATATAAAAAACAGGAAATAGCCAAAAGGAAAGCAGAGATGATTTGCTAAAACTCTGATTGTATTACTCAATGAATAATCTGAACAACAAATACAACCATATAAATACTAAAAAATGTCCTAAAAAATCTCAACCAACACCAACTATCTTTTGAATTTATTTGCCTAAATAAAAGCCACTAACTCCTAAATAAAAGGAAGATAACATCAGTTTCCTAAATAAATGAAAAACTTAAAACTAACTAGACTTATTCAATAAAGACTAATTCAGCAACTTCTAACATCCAAAATATGACAGTAAGTTTCACTAATTTGCAACATTATACATAGGGATGGAAAAAAACATCTCCCCACCCCTAATGGGACGTGTTCACAAACAAAATAAATGGGATAGAGTAGGGTTGGACGGGGCGGGAATGGGTTTAGTAATCTTACCCCACTCCGATTATAAATTTGAATTATATAAATATATAATGTGTGTGTATATATATATATATATATTTGTATTTGTAATAATATTAGTTGCATTAGTTTTAATTATTAGACGAGGGGAGGGTGGGGTGGGATAAGGATAGGATCCTTTTAGAAGGGACGGAATGGAGGATGGGGCCCTGCCCCATTGCCATGTCTAATTATATGTAGCATCACTAAAAAAACCCTTAAAAATGTATTAATTCCTAAGTAGCAGCAATTTCTCAACTAATTAAATTTATTTTCACATGAAGGAGTAAATGCCTTATTGCATATCTAGGATATGGATATATTAAATCATGTCTTGGTTTCAAAAGAGAGAGATGTTATTAGTAGTATGTGGCAGCTAATAGAAGTTGGAACACTCATTTTTGCAAGATATAAAGTCGAACAGTTTCATCACACGTGTATATATAGCTCATTCATACCTGCCCAATCTGAAAAATAGAAGAATAGGGAAGAATTGCTCACTTCCCACTCGTCTCCTATTGAGCCAAAAGCTTGAATTTGGAAAAATTACTTGGGTATCCATACATTGGTATAGAATTTTGAATTAACTACCTACAAGCTCTAATAACTGCTAAAGGAAGAAAAAAAAAACACATTACTACTGGCACAATACTAAAATCAATAAGTTGATATATATATATATATATATATATGTATGTATGTATGTAGAATATACACACACAAAACCCTTTTTGTGTGTGGGGCACACCTGGGTACCGTGTCCACCTTGGGTACTTTTAGCAGTAACGGATCCATTTTTGTCTCCTTCCTTGCCGGAGTGTGGGTTCTGCTACCGGATTCTGGCCGTAGAACAATGTACAAGCGTTAGACGTCATCTGGGCTGTGAGCTTCTTCTTTGCCAACTTTAGGCCTGTAAAAGAAGAATATTTCCGCTTTTTCCTGCATTTATATAATTTGACCATATCATCATCAGGCATAAAGTCTTTTTAAGTCAGAAATATTGTTTCAGGCAAAGGTGATTTCCCAATTTTGAACTGAAGGCTTCATATCAAAAGAGTACTCCTATTCCTATACTTAATGATTTTGACAATTCAGATAAGGAAAAAAAGAAAGAAAAGAAGAAGATAATTTGTAGAGAATGGGTTCATTTCTGGTCTTCAAGTCCTGGCCTTGTCCCATGTTATTTGTGTTCTGTAAAGATTGACAGATATTGTTAGGGTTAGGGTTAGGGTTGTGGCTCTTCTCATAAATTGAATATGGTAAAGAGTAATGCTAGTTTTATTTTTATATTTTATCAAAAATATTTATCGTAAGCAGTGTTGTATTGGTTGAATATCATATCATTATTGTATAGTAAAAACTGAAAAGAGAACAAGATGGGGGAGTCGGAGGCCAGGAGACGTACAAGAGTAACAAAGAGAACAAGATAGGGGAGTTGGAGGAGACGTACAGTTTAAACACGTGTCTTTGCAGAGACACTCTTCACTTCCCGGAGTGCGACACGTTACCTACTGTATTATTTAATTTTATTTCTTGGGCTTGGGCTGCTATTTTGATGAATGGATGGATCTGTCTTTTTGTTTACAATTCTCAAAAGAAATTAGTATTTGCTTTGATATTTGACTATTCTTTTCTCTGGAATTTAGAATGCCATCCAAATTTAAATGAGTAACGTTTCCTCCTTTGGCTTTGGTTGGGATGGAATGGAAGGGAAAGGAATTATGGGATGCACATGTCCTCACAAAGTAGGATATGTTTTCCCAGAATAACTCTGAATTCTGATTTTACCTAACAATATATATGATTTCACTTTTCTCACATCCATCCATTCCCTATTATTCCTAAGTTTTTTTAAATACATGCTTATCATTATATTTATATTTAATCTTCCAAGTCCTCAACTAAAATTACATGCTTTGCTTATGTTTATTGTTCAAATATTTCTGCATGATTCATCGCTGATCATAATTATAAAATAGGAGTAAACAAAAAAAAAATCATTTAATTAAATAAAAACCTTTGATTGTAATTATTGCAATCTGTCACAAAAAATGGATCGCATTCTTACATGAATCGTGACCATCCATCCAAAGTTATCATCAATGATATTCATATATAATTTACATGGAAATTAATCAAAATTCAAGTATATGCACCCATATCGAATTTGTAATTGGCTCTTCCCTAACACAAACTATTACATATCAATTGGGATCTCATATCACATCCTAATTTATATAAACATACAATATATATATACACACACACACACGCACACACAATGTTAATATGACAAGCTCCCGAGCTAGCTAGCTCGTTTGAGCTTATTTCTCCTAACTAAATGTAGTCAAAATGAATGAAACTCGAGGCGGCCATCCAGACAACTTTACAAAAATATTTATAATAATTTATCACTAACATTTTCTGTAAAAGCATTTCGCAAAATTCTTGCGCCAGGCTTCTGCTGAATTTAGTCAGTTGGTCCTGTGAATCAAAGAAGAAAAAATTTAGATAGTCAAAAGAAAATAAAAGTTTAATTTAGTCCCACGTTATCTGTACGAATAAGTGTTTCTCAATCCATACCCGATAGCTTTTCAGTTAGTGATGCCGAGCTTGAGTGGCTTTTTGAGCTGCCATATCCTGAGTGTACAAGCAGAGGGTCGCTTATCACATCCTAATACAAGTTTTCAGCAGTATGTTAGTTAAGCCTAAATGTCTATAACTTGCAAAAATCCAAAAGTTAGTCATCTTAAGTGTATATGTGTGTGTGTGTGTGTGAAGTCCAAAACTGTATATTCAGTTTCACATACTTGTCTTGTTCTTCATTGACCAAGTCTAAGGACCCACCCTTGCAAACCCTAAAATTTATTGCAGAATATGCTATATCTGGTTCACAGAGAATGAACCGGCCACAGTCAAATCAAATGCTTCCCACTTGATAGGTCTCCTGATGTTAGTAGTCATTTTTTATAACTTCACCAGTTCCATTTTTACCTTGACATGTCTACTGTGACTAAAGCCTGCTCTTTGCACAGGTATAATTTTCCTGATACAAATCTAAGGCATGAGCATTTGGGTTTTTTACTGCAATATCGGACTTGATTCTGTCGGGCCGGAGTTATACTGTTTATAACATTTGGTATGAGCCAGTTTTGCTTTCATCAAAGGAGTTTGAGTGATTTTTAATCTATAATACTTGAAAATGACAGGATCATATTTGTGTTTTTTTTTTTAATTTAAAAATGCTATGAAAATAAAAAAGGATAATGTCATTTCATTTGGCTAGTCTCTAACATTTCCAAAATCTGTGTGTTATCAAACTCACCTGCCTCATGGAAATATGGGTGTGGTTGGGGAAGGGACCTGCACTGCCATTCAACGGGAAGTGGTTCGTGTTTTCTTCAGCAAATGCTCTCAATCTGTTAAGCTCGGGCAAAACAACCTTGCCAAGATCTGGCCTGTCTTTCCGCCTTAGCTCTGCACACTGGACTGCTAGCTTTGCAAAGCGCAAGGCCTCTTCAACTGGCCAATTGGGCACAGCTGGGTCCAACATCTCTGTCCATGTCCCCTTCTCGATAGACCGTCCAACGTGGTGAGCCAAGCCCATTGCTGGCTTGGCTGTTATCAATTGCAAAAGCATGATTCCCAGTGAATAGATATCAGATTTAACACCAAGCATTCCAGTTTGTTGATACTCTGGGTCAATGTAGCAAAAAGTTCCCGCAGTTGATGTCATTCGATATTGTGTCACATCATCAGCCACAGAGGGAGGAACAAGCCTGGCCAATCCAACATCACTAATCTTGCTGACATAGTTGTGATCAAGCAGAATGTTGGCAGGTTTGAGGTCTCGGTGCACAAGTGGCTCTGGCTTGGTCTGATGGAGAAAGAGCAGACCCGTGGCAATCTCTGTTGCAATTCGGAACCTAAGTTGCCAGGAGAGAGCTGGGGCGTTTCCTCGTCGGAAGAGACAGTCATCTAAGCTACCATTGGCCATGTACTCATAGACCAGACAACCATATTCTGGGCAGGCTCCAAGGAGTAAAACCATGTTGGGATGTCGCATGCAGCTTAGGACTTCAACCTGCATTAAGTTTTCAAGTTAAATGGACAAAGAATGAATCTTGATACCTTTTCGTAATTATTTTACTGTGTAAAAGCAGATGCTTGAAACATCTATGGTAAAAGTAAATAACAAACTTCATTATGGATCAATTAGCCAGCTACTTAAAGATAAATAAACCCAACTACTTATTAATATTAGACCTGGACTTTGGATATGGAGATTTGTTTGAGATTGTCAAATCAACTATTGGAGATGGGGGCTTGAGTTCTTGGTTAGTGGTCTCTTGTGAGAGCTGATACATTGTCTGACAATACCCTAAAAAAGTTCATTTGTAGGTTTTACAGTGGGACGTAAAATTGAAAAACCTATTTTATAGTTCAGCTGGCTGTTACACACATACATATTTTCTTCACTTTTGCAATGGTTTCCTGAAAATTCACATGTTCTTATTTTAGAAGAAAGTTACCTTGCACAAACCTCGATATTACTCATGAAAGGGCCAAGCTGTCCTGGATATTTTTATGAATGGAAAATCTAAATTATAATATATAATTCATGTTTGTTAGTCATAAGTTCTCTTAGTCAATCACCTCTTGCTGAAATTGTGCCCTTCCTTGTGCTGCATCTGGACGTAAAACCTTCACTGCAACTGGCGTATGATCAAGATAACATTTATAGACAGGGCCATAACCCCCTTCCCCAATCTTTCGAGATTGAGCAAAAAATTCTGTTGCTGCTTCAATCTCCTCAATTCTGTATCTCCTGTACCTAACATCATTTTGTGCCAGACTATCAAATATTTTCTTCTTCTCCGCTGTTTCTAGAAGAGCCTTCGTTTCAGCATTTATTCTCTTTTGTGCTTCCAATTCTGCTATCCTCTGGGCTGCTTCAGCTGTCTCCATAGCTGCCCTGTACTTTGCTTTCTCCTTCTCCGCAATTGCCAACGCCGCTTCCTCAGCAAGTCGAGCCTCTTCTAATCTTCGTTCTTCTTCAATTCGCCAACGATGGAGCTCTATTGCCTATATTAGTCACATCAGAATTCATAGTTAAATTCTTTAAGTGCATAAAACGGACGTCACTTCAGATTCAGAGGGCTGCCCTATGATCATCAGGAGGTAAGGGAAAGGTTTGGTAATGATTAGCTGTATTGGTTACTTACCATCGACTTTTGCTTTCCTTTTTTGTTTTTGACTTTGAAGCTTGTGTATGATTAACTTTTATTTGGTATCAACTTAATTGTGACGAGACTAGCTTAACAATGATGCCTTCCAGAACCTTTGACCTTATCAATGTAATTGGTTTGTATTTCTTGTACACTTTTAATTACATTAATAAAATTCTTCTTTCATTATTGATAAAAAAAAAAAAAGGACGTCACTACTAATCACCTTCTGTTTCGCTGAGAGTGCTTCTTTGCAGGCTGTACTATACAGTTCCATTGTTTGTTTCAGCTCTAGCTTTAGCCTCCTCATTTCAGCTTCCACATCATCCTGCATGTTTTTAATGAAAAAAGTGGCAATCATCTGAATCATTTGCAAGTGGGACCATTATAGGATAACATTGACGCATGAAGTTGACCGTGTTTGACTGTAATTATTCACTTCATGCTATTGATTTTTTTAACTTCTGAAAATTTAGCATACTCATGCTTGCGTTATATGTGTAGAGTACCCTATAAGATCTACAATAATACATAAAAACCAAAATTTGATGCTCAATTGTTAAATATTGCATCGAATACATGCATGACTGATGCGTAGGATACTCAGTGATGCCTTTCTGTGTACACATCAAGGAAATTATGTTTTTACCAGGCTTTGTGATGAACACGATGTTCTTCCGCTCGCCAATGAGGGTGATGAGACATCATGGAGAGAGCTGATTTCAGTCCACTTGGGTCCCAAGCGTAGTGACCCAAAACTATGGTCTGAGCTGGTTGAAAGCCGGGAGGTTCTGCTTAAATCCATGTTATCATAGAGAGAAGCAGTGCTTGGCCTGCCCGAGCTTACAAAAGATATGTCAGTATCTGATTCTGAGAGCTCCCCATACAGCTTTACACTTGTGCCTTTTCCTCTAGCGAAGGGTGATCTGTTTTCCACAAGAGTCATGGGTTTAATGGTTTCATTAAAACTACTATGCATCCATAATGTTGCAGACCAAACAGAAAGCCTAACCATGCCAAATCCACATCACTCTCTCTCTCCCTCTCTCTCTCTCTCTCTCTCTCTCTCAATTCTGAAAGGGACAATGTCGATGCGTATAATATTATCAGTCCAATGAATTAGCTCAAAATTCAACCAGAATAACTAAAGCATTGATTTGAAATTTTGAGAATTTCAACCCCGTGATGTTCAAGTTGAAAAAGTTTATAATTTCAACCAATTTAAAAACTGTTAGGTTAAAAAAAAAAGTTGGCAAATTTATATATTTTATTTTTATTCATGCTTTCATTTTAGTGTTTATACGAAATTGATGTTGAAACTGAAGCTGCCATGTGCAATTCGACAATCATAGAATCTATGATGGCCAGATGTTTCTTGATTTTATTTTCTCCTAATTGTGTTAAATTATTGTGACTTACTTTACTGATTCGTTGTCATCAAGTACGATTCGAGGCTTTCGCGGTGTCCTTTCAGCTGCTGATAGAGGTTTGACATAATTTCTTCTGTTAGTAACTGCATCTAGGCAAGCAAATATCAAATGGAAGGAAGCACCCATTATAATTGAGGATGTAAACCTTTTAAATTAAAACTAAGCCTGGAGCGTGTATCAACAGGATTAGCATTGTCGTTAACTTGGTTCTTTATTTGGTTATGAAGTGGGGAAGTGAATGGGGCTGAGCGAGAAGCATTTCTCACAGAAGAGATCTTTCCTTTGGAGATGACATAAACAGTGCAGAAATCTGGTGCCCCTTTTGATACATTGCTTGGAACATCTGAAATCTTGAATCTCCTGTTGCAGAAAGTTTACAACATACAGTTAATCATATATAGATTCATAGGGAAGTGAATTTTAAGCTTCCAATGAGGAATGCATTTTCATTTGAATGGATGACCTTAAAATCAAAGAGATCGAGTTATCCAAGGACGGGACGAGATGCTGAACTGACACTATGGCCAGTAACCCCCCATGGAGAAACTTAATCTCATTAAACTTATAAGAAAAGGCAGTTTGTTTCAACAATGTTTTAGCAGTAGATGTATTTAATTCAAAAGAGAATCATTTACTTAATTGGATTTTTTTTTATTTATTGGTAAAGTTTATTAAAACCTGCAGTTTTTTGGGCTGTTGTTTTTTTTTGTCTACTTCAATTTGCTTAGATTCTATGTACCATCCAAGAATAAGCATTTTAGCTTCTATATTTGAATTCCTTTTGTTGGTAAGATATTGTGATAAACCAGACGTCCAAAACTATTCTGGAAAAGGAGGAACAAACCTGATAAAGCCATGACGCGAGGAGGCACCAAGAACCAAGGTCTCAATTGCAGCATGAGAAACATATTCTGTTAAAGCTTTCACTATATCGGTATCTTCCAGTATGACATCAAGGCTCTGTATCTGTTACAAAGACTATGCTGTGAATAAGAAATTAATGGGGAATTCCAACACCTAATTGATGTTTCTGGCATGTAAGGCAAGACTGGATAGAAAAAAACAAAAGGTGTTAAAGTATTTCAAGAAAAGTGGACAAGGGTCTCGTGCTGACTGATATTATTTCTTGCAAGGTTCCTGGATATTGCCACAGGAGAATAACAAGAATATATTATTATATGTACGTACAGCTCCAAAAACCTACATCTTTTCGGGTACAAAAGCAATGGAAGGTAAGGAACAACTCCTTGGTTTGCCTCTCAAGTTGTTGCCTGTGTACAGCTGCAGCTCCTCCGTTGACATCATTAATGGCAACTGCATCCGCAAAATTAATAATTTATTGCTGTTAGCTGCAATTAATGATAAGAGGAGGCACAAATCTAGCTGACTCTCACATCAAACTTCTTGAAGCCTAGCATTATTTCACTTTTGAGCTTGTCATGTTCTTTAAGGGCAGGATGTTATTCTTAACTATAAGATTTTATTACATTTAGTTTGTCTATATATAACCTGAATTTGGTGCAACTCTTTTAGAAGCTCAAGTTGTTAGAGAACATATTCCTGAGAAAAATGTGAAGTTGTCCCAGTTCACCATCTAATGTCTAGGTCCATGACAAATAGAAACGAGGTATTGAGGGGTTTGAGTGAGCTTCTTTTCATTTTCCCCCCTAGGCATAGAAGGGAAAAGAATTTCTTCACAAAATATGTTAACAATGATGGCTTTTACAGAGTTATAAATTAATTTTAAATATAATATTGACTTGGCTCATCAATTTTTACTTTTTAATATTTTAGGGAAATTTTATATCCTTGTTGCATTAGTTCAAAAAGTGCCCTTAACATATCAATCTGCTGGAGTTTTCTAGGAAATTTGTAAACATAAAAATTTCCATTATTATCATTTATTTTTTCTGATTTAGACTTTGGATTGGAATAAACCATTAAAGTTGATAAGGCTGCATATCCTATGTTAAAGTGACTTTCAATTATTTCTCAGCAAAAGCAGAGACAAAGTAACTTCAATTATGCAAAAATTATGATCCAAAGAAATTGATACGTCTGAATTTGCAAAAGCTGTTATTATTATTATTATATTTTTAGGCCTAAGGTTCCTTTTGAATTGCGGCCAAAATGAAAGCAATTTGTGTGTGAAATATATAATAGAAAGAGAGAGAGAGAGAGAATGTTACATGAAGCAGATGAATGTCTCTGTATGACATTGATGAGTATTACAGTTTGGCCTCTGGAGAGAAGGTTCTCAATAGCCCATTTGAGAGCTTGCTGGCTCCCTTTATCCTTGTCTATAGCAATTGCAACCAAACCATTCCCTCCTGTTTTCCTTTCTGCATTATCCGCCTTTGGAAGCCACATTTCCCTCTCTCTCTCTCTCTCTCTCTCTCTCTCTCTCTCTCTAACAAACAAACAAACTACCCTTTTCGTTTATTAGAGGAGAAACAACCCGAGCGGCTCTAAATCCCTCTCTCCTCCCCCTTCATCTCTCTCTCTCTCTCTCTCTCTCTCTCTCCACTCTCCACATCAATATAGAAATTATACGTCACGCCGTTTGACCAAAGTTTCATCTCTCTCTCCCCACACACACAAATAGAAGACTTATCTGATGCCGCTTGACCATACGTAACTTCATGCCTTTTTCGACACAATTTATTTTTATAGTCAAATGTTAAGAGGCGCTCGCAACAAACAATTACCGGATGATGCTTTAGATACCCATTAATGGAAAAACAATTGACACCCCACAACTCTTTCGCTCCCCCTGACCTTTGGGCAATCTGTCTCATGTTCTTTTCTTTGCTTCCCATCCCTCTGCACATCTCTAATCAACAAACTCAAACCGCAGAAAATAATTAATGGGGGTAACAGAGATGTCTGAAATGTGAAGTTACAACTCATCACCAATCTCCTAAGAACGTAAATATATATTGTAGATAAGGAAGAACATGATTATATTAGATTCAGAAAGGGGGAGTGTCACAACCTAGAAACCCGGCTTATGAATATTAGAGGTTCGTGATCGGCCACCTAGGCCTCTTTCAATAAACGTAATTCAATAATCATGATATTTCTTCTAATTACCATTTACGTAACGGAATAAAAATGTTCTTTCTTCACAACCACAAAATAAGCTACACAGCTTAATCAAAAATTGAAATGTCATCATTGACGATCATAGCTTCCAAGTCAAATTGTGGCATCATATTACACGACTTTCATACATAACATCCCCAAAAGTCTAATCTATCTTTGGCTAAGGACTCATCCAAAGAACTCGCTCCAACTCTTAAGCACTTATCCTGCATCACCTGAAAACAAGTATGTCTAGTCCTTACCTGAAAAATGTTAGAGGGGTGGGGTGAGCTTCAACAAGCCCAATGAGTATTTCCATAACATGCCAAGGGTTTCAAAACTACTATGTAGTACAGTCTGAAATGTCTATACTCATATGAAAGTTAAAATACATCATATCAAGTACAACAGATCAGAGAATAGTATCAAAGTCATTTTCAATAAATCTCAGTTCAATCAAGGTCGTAAATCAAAATCGACAACATAGCACAATCAAAATAGTGATCCAATAACATAGTTCGATAATGAAGATTAATATTATAATTCAAACATGGTTCAAAGTCGTTTTCAATATTAATGGTCACAGTCAAATCGATATCATAGTATAATATTGTAACTCGATTGTAGTTGCAGTTCAGAATAGTTTTCAAATTCAATAGTCATAGTTCAAAATCAACATCATAGTTCGGTAATAGATTTTGATAACAATTTCATAGTTTGATAATTAAAATCGTAGTTCAATAGTTCTCAATTCGAAGATGTAAAGTTCAATCATAATTCACATTCGATATTCATGAAAGTTCAAATCATTAAAATTTACTCTTCTATGGCCAGCAAATTAGAACCTCGCTGACCTGAGATCAATATTCAATAACACCACCAATATACCCCATGGGCAAGGTTCAAATGCCAAGCATATTAGAACCTCGCTGATAGAGATCAAATTCAATAGTACCACCAATATACCCCGTGGTTAGGGTCCAATAAGGTCATAATCTATTCAATAATGACCAATCATAGAAGGGTGTACCATTCAAAGCATCAAAATCATTTCCAAAATCAATAACGTCAATATCAGTCTCAATTATTCAAATAAGAGTTTCGTATTTAGCCTTTAGTCAAAATAGTTCAAAGATTGGTGAAGGAAGCTGTATAGTGTCACGAGTATTTTTCAAAACATTTCTTAAGTCAAAGGGAAGACAATATAGATATCAATTGGTCATATAAAACATATATTGGGTACAATGTATGTGTTGCCAAGCTATCAGGAAATGACAATATCAAGTAAGTCATTCAAATCGATTTCAAACAGAAGGATTTATTTTCAAATTATACAGGAGTTCGATATTTATATCTATAATGAGTATCCACCTTAACATGGTATGAAAATACTCACCTGAAGTCCCAAGAGCTAATCCAAAAATCTCTCCCTTAACGAGGGTCCCTATAATCAAAATTCAAAATCTTGCATGTTACTTCATTTTTCAAAGTATTACATAATTTAACCGTCAATGTAGAGCCCTCTCTATTCTAATTACCCTCTCCCTATAACTTTATTAAGTCTTAGGGTCGCGTTGGTCATTTTTCAATTTGTTACCGGACCTTACTTTCCCCAAAAAGATGTCACCGTTAGGTTCAAAGTGTCAAATATAATTGGTTTAGTCATTTCTAGATTTAAATTTGCGTATCTAAAGTTTATTTTAAGCATAGGGTGTTTTTGTGATTTTATGTTTTTAAGTGTCATATTTTTCGATACTTCGTTTGCCAAAATGGACTCTACCATTGAGTTCGGATTGCCCAAAATAGTCAAGATAGACTATCTTTTATATTCAATTGGCCCTGGGTATCATTACAGGGTAAAATGGTAATTTCATATTTCACGTGTCTTAATTTTTGAAGTCTCATCTCTTAAAACGGACCATTCCATTGGATCCGGAATGCCTAGGAATAGTCAAAATATACTATTCATTTACTTTAATCGGACTTTGTTTGATCTATTTTCGACCTAAGGGTAAATTGGTCATTTTACTTAATTAAAAAATAATTAAATAATTTATTTTATTAATAATTTAATTTCCAAGGGCTTAGATGTAATAACTTTTCAGAAACTGGGCCAGGATAGCATTCCCCAAAACTGTTGGGGTCAAACTGGAATTTCCCCAAAATATCAAACTGAACCAAAGGGTTCAGTTCACCCTTAAGTGAACCGGACTGAACCGGTTTTAGCTGGTTTAAGACGTAATGCTGACATCATGATGACGTCAGCCCTAAGGTTTAAAATTTAAATTTACTTACATCAAAACAGCGTAGTTTCAGTTTATGGGTTTCACCCGTTTCTCGGTTGGGTCGAGACCCAACCCGAAACCAGGTCCATGACCCGACCTGTACTGTTCATCGTCCCAAACGATCTAGGGTTACTGTAGCCCTAAACTTTCAAAAAATTTCTCCTTCAATTTCGTAGGTTTTTGGCTATCCATTTTCACTGTTTTCCATTCTAATCCACTTCTAGAAGCCTAACCGACACTTTAACATTCATTTGGGGCATCGAATCAAGCTCAAAGGGTTCTGTTCAAGAAGAATAGCCTAAACCTGCAACTGGTTCTCAAACACTCATTTTTGGTCCAATCTTCATGAGGTTTCTTGCGTTGTGATCCTTGCATCGTGGGGTTTCATCCCTCATTTCCAAAATCATGTTCGGTCGTGTTTTTGGTGAGTTTGGGTTTTAAACCCGAACCTGCAACTCGTGATTAGGGGGTCAGTTTTGAGCCTTTAAGGTCGCGTATCTAGGTTTTTGAGATGCTAGAAGAACCTAGTTCAAGTCTTCAAGAAGCCAAAATAGGTTTGGTGTAAATCGTTTCAGACCTGCTTCTAACTGAGGTCATCAATGGCAGGTTTTGGGTTTGGTTTGGCATTCTAGGCTATTTGATGGTCTAACAGTTGTGCATTCATCCAGATCTTACTGTCTAATTATCATGCATGTAATAACAGTCCAAAAATCACCAAAACAGTAGGGAAATTTCAAAGAGAACATCTTGGGTTTTTTGGTGTTTACCTTGTACAGTGAATCTCCCTCTCTGTTCGTGGCTTAAGAAGGCTTCAATGGTTGGCCTTTGTCCCAGTCGTGCACTCCCAGTCCTCAGTCCTCAGTCCTCTTCCTTGCTCCTTCAATGGCCACTTAAACGTGCACACAAGCACACACACAATGTGTCTCTTTCACTCTCTCTCTCTCTCTCTCTCTCTCTATCAGTATACAAGACAACTACAAATCTGATTTCCCTGCAACGTTTCATATCCTAATATAAATCATATGTATTTTATTTATTCAAATTGGTAAGCAATCATTTGGTTGCATGTAAACTGGTTGGGGGTGAGATAATCAAGTGTGCTGATGGTAGGGTGATGATGGGGGCTAGGGTGCATAGGCTGAGGTGGGGTGAGGTGTTGCATGCATGGCCATTGGTCAGTTTGAGAGGTGGCTTGGGCTGAATGGGTTTTAAATACAATTTGTTGTATTTATATACACCAAGATGCTATCAGCCTAATTGGTAATTTTTTTAGATGCATAAGGTCTCGCCTACTTGGTCAAGGGTTCAAACCTTCTTGGCCTCATTTCTTGGCTTCCTTTTTGTTATTTTTCCTTTAGGCCTTAATTGACCAATTAAATTATTTGTTTTTGTTTTATTTTCTTTTGCTTTCTTTTTATTTATTTATTCATTTATTATTGCTATTATTATTATTTTTTTCCCAGTTTAATTTCTCGTAACCCTTATTTTGCTTTCGTCAAATTTCTAATACCAAATTACTAACTTAATTTTTTAGTAAACGGGCCGGGCTGTTACAGGGAGTGATTGCCAATGATTATACTCCCATTTACCACTCTGCCTTCATTAACACTCTAGTTTGCTAAATTAACTTTTAAAGAAATTTAATCCTTTCACATTTAAATGGAAAATACAAATTTATATATTTACTCGTGAATTATTTTACATCTCTCTTCAATTTTATTTAATGCTTTTGAATATTACAAATCATTCTCTTTTTGGTCTTACAACACTAACCCTAAGTCTCTCAACTCTCATGTAGTTTAAATCCCTTTTTTTTTTAAGTATATTGAATTAATTTTTCACACACGTACCAAAGAGTGAGTTAATTATTGCATAGACCAAGATTGTAATGAAAAGGCAAAATCATTTCTCTTAAGATGGTCACATAATTAGTTTTTCTTTTTTTAAGTATATGTTTTCTCACGATAGAATTTAAACTCATCTTTTCTGCCTCAAACTCCATCCACAATGACTGCATATAACCCTCTACTTTCTTCACTTTCTCCGAGTTTACAAAATCTAGTGTATATCCTTTGAATTTTCATTAATTACTAAAAATATTTTGTGACCATAGTATCCCAAAAATTATAGTTTCTTATTTATTTCGTTTCCAATAATTCTATGGCTATGTAATTGGTAAGCTCATATTTAGTAGTGACTCAATTTTTTACTCAAATTTAAGTAAAAGTCTTATTTGAGTTTGATGCCTGGCCCTCTAGCTAGCAGTTCATGAATAATATTATATTCTTTGAAAATTTGAGTCAATGAATAGTATTTTATAGATTTGAGTTTGAGTTTGAGTAAAAATAAATTAGGTATATGTTTGAATCTATTATTGGAGAGTTTTTTTTGAAGATTTTGACTCAAATTTAAATTCAAGTTTAAGTTTGATTAACTACTGGAGATGCTCTAAGAAAAAAAAAAAAAAAGGATAAACGAAACTTACACCATAAGAATTAATTTTAGTCAAATATAACATAGCATAATAACAAAAAAATTTTAGAACTCCAAATAAATAGCAACAATTTATCAAATCCTACATTGTTTACTTACCCAAAAAAATCATTTAACACATAAACTAACTGAATGACAAGAAAATAAAAAATAAAACAATTGAATTTTGGGGTGTCCAATTCAATGATCGAATGATACATGTATAAATCAATTTGTTGAAAACAAATTCAGAACCCAATGTGTTAAGGAAGTAGGCTCATACGCCTTCACGTGCCCTAGGTATGCATGGGTTTTGCTCTGGCCCATTTATTGTTCATCTTCTTTAAAACTCGTTCACCAGTTTCTCCATTTTGACTGAAAGAACTTAGAATTTTAAGTTCAAATTCATCCTTTCCAGCTATAGTTGAGAGTCAAAACATTATGGTTTTTGAAGCCTATGTCAATACGAACAATTTGGTATAGGACTTGCTAGAGAGTGCATTCCAATTAGCCAAGATCTATCAAATAAGATCCATACTCTATATAAAACTTAGAAGCAAAAAATTGACACGAAAATAGTAAATTTTTATTGTCTGTGTTATGCACAGACAATAAAAATTTCATTATCCTAGGGAAAAGATTAAACCAAAAATGAAGAAAATATTGGACCGTTAATACATCAATTCTATAAATTTGGGCTCTAAAAATCAAGATCTATTAAACAAGATCTCTATTACATATGAAATTTTGTAGGAAAAAATCACCGCAAAAATAATAAAATTTGACTTTCTTTGCAAATTAGTAAAATTTTACTATTTTGCACAGATAGTAAAAATTCAATGTCCTAATAAAAAGATTAAACCAAAAATATAGAAAATATTGGACCATTAATCAAACAATTCAAAAATTAGAATTTACACCTAAAATTGTGTTCAGTTTACACATGAGAGTAAACAAAAAATATACAACAAAATACTAAAATTTTACTGTCTATGTAAAACAGTAAAATTTTACTTTGTAAAATTTTATTGTTTTACAAAATACACATACCACATTCACATCATCTTTGTAAGTCAACCAATCGGCGTTCTTAAGCATTTTTCTCTTGTTTCCCTTAAATCTTTTGAAAAAAAAGCCCATCCTCGATATTTAAATCTTTCTCATGTCCACACAAACCTGAAGTGATAGAAGGGAAGTCACTGATGGTAAAAGAAAATGAATTTTTAATTCCAAATATATGCAAGCACCACAAAATAATTTATTTTCATTCACATAAATACATAATAAAATTCTCCAAGACTCACCATTCCAAACCATTCAGATTCACCAATTTATTTTTAATCTTTAATTAATAATTTATTTTATTAAATTAATTACAATTAACACCTTTTAAACAAAATATTATATGTATTAAAATGAAAATATGCATATTAATAAAAAATTAAAATAACATTACTTTCTTTTTCAGACATATTACTTTATCAAGTTTGTATAAAAATATCGTTCTAAACATTAACTATGTAGCATAAAACTCTTTTAATATTTTATTTTATATAATCGAGGCAGGGCGGGGTGCCTTCTCTCCAAACCCACCTGAAACCCTAACAGGATTAAAAAAGTTTCTCCCAAACCCGTTCTCTTAGGAACAAGGTTGGCGGATTTTTAACAGTAAAAGTTAAATTGCCATCCCTAAATTGAACATAAATGGGAACATGTTGATTTTGGTTGATTGTTACCCTAACTGAGATGTGAAAGAAAAATTTATAAATTGCTAGAACAGAAATTGTCTCACTACTCTTCTCGGCAATCCTCGGGCAGACAGTATCATTAGGTAAGCTGATGAGTGGTGTTGATAATAGGATTAGACGAAGATGAATTGCAACATATTGAAAAAGAAGTATTATAGCCATTTTAAAAAAATAAAAGTGACAACTCATTAACATGGACCTCATCTCAAAAAATAAAAGAACCACTTGTTTTTCGGCTCAAAGCAAAAGCAAGCATACAGTACCCTATAACAATTAAGTATCTATTTAAGAAATTTAACTTAAATTAAACCTATAAATTATAGCATGAATAGAAACATTCTTATTTATTTATTTTTTATTATTACTTTTTACCATTAACAGTATCCCTTATTAAAGAGTTATTAATAAATGTTTTCTTACACATTCTTAAGACTCAATCCTCTAATTATATGGCAAATAATATTTACTATCTTGGCTTTCATTACAAACAGATGATGACCGTGACATTTTGAGCTTAATTAATGATATTATTATATCGTATGACAGAATTTTAGAAGTTCAAAAACTTCAAGTTAATTGTGAATTTTCAATTTCAAGTTTCAAAAGGAAAAGTCATGAATTCTCTATCGCTTTCTCTTTCACATACGCACATGTACTGTTTTTACTGTAAAAATAAAATCACAATTTTTTTTTTTTACCGCCGTTGTATATATATATATATTATCTTATTTTTTTTCCTATAAACAAGATTGTGGGATTCAAGTTCATATTATAGTGAATAGCATTATGTTGAGTAAAAAGGATAGTTATCTATAACATCACATATATGAAAATTAATATTCTCAAATGCCTAAATTAATTCCCACCTCCACTTCATCAACCTTGCTTAATTAATTCATCATGGCAATTAAGAAATTATAAGCATCTATCCTCTCGTATTGTTTGTTTGATTTGTAGAGAAATGGGAAGCGTAACCCATCAACCCTACACATCCACTTCATGACGACCGGCATTAATAGAATGGCCCTGATCCGCATGACTGTCCCTCTCTTTTAAGTCTTGGATCTTCTCAACAATCTCCTTCAAATCACACCTTTTCTCCATATCCTCTTCACAACAAGCGATTCCAATCTTGAAAAGCTTTAGCATTTCTCCTTTACTAGTCCAAGTTGCCCCTATCTCTTTGTCAAAAAGAAGTTGTGAATTCTCTTGATCTCTTATGATTGAGTTGACCCAATCATTACTGCTACTTTGGGTAAGGTAGTTTGTGGGGAACTTACCGGTTAAAACCTCTAATATCAGTATTCCTAGAGTCCACACGTCTGTCTTCTTCATTGATATTGAGCGGCCATGCTGAGAGTACTCCGGCGATTTGTAAGCCACCATGATGTGGTGGGCATGCTCTGGGTTCACCACCGGTATTAGAGCGTAGTCCATCAAGAGGGGCTCCAAGGACTCGTCTAGAAGCACGTTCGAGGATTTCAGGTGACCATGGGGTAAAGTTAGGCTGGGGAGCTCAGTGTGGAGGTAAGCCAAGCCCTTGGCTACTCCTTGGATAATTTTCAAGCGTTTGGGCCAATCAAGTGCTGGCTGGCTGATAGAACGTTTGCCATGAAGGTGAGTGGCCAAGCTGCCTCTCTTGACATGATCAAACACCAACAGTTTCTCTTCTTTTCTATAGTAATAGGCCACAAGGGGGAGTAAGTTGGGGTGTTTCAATCTTCCGAGCCTTCTCATGTGCTCGTGAAACTCCTCTCTTCCCACAGTGTTCATTTGCTTAAACCTCTTGACAACCACGGCTTGGCCGTCCATGAGTAGTGCCTTGTATGAAGACCCAAAATTGCCACTCCCCAACACTTCTGCAGAGGCTCTCAGCAAGTCCTGCAGGTCAAACTTCTGCCTGTCATCCCTAACAAATGACAACTTTCCAGCTTGTTCTTGATGACTCCTCTTGGAGCTCCTGTCAGGCGATGATGATGATGATGATGATGATCCGCACTGATCATGATCCACAAGGGAAGCTGCCGCCTCCGCGCTCTTCTGGTTGTATGACGATTGTGGTGTTTGCTGCTTGGTGCGCTGGATTAATGCCATCAGAATCACAATAATTGCTCCTAATGCTATCCCAAAGGCAATCACAGCCGTCGCTACTTTTAGAGGAGAATACTTATTGGGATGAACGTTAGGAGTAGCACTAGTAGTGGGAGACTTGCATAATGAGTCTAGAGGCTTCCCACACAGTTCTTTGTTTCCTGTAAATAAAATATTAATTTAACAAAGTTTGAAGCCACTTATTTGACAAAAAAAAAAAAAATTAAAAAAAAAAATACCAGAAAAAGCGGTGGGACCCATGCTGATTAGGGCCTCGGGGATTGGACCCTCCAATTGGTTATTAGATACATTAAGGAGTTTCAAATCCTTTTGCAGAAAATTTGGTAGGGCCCCAACAAACTGGTTAGCCTCAAGCCTCAATTCCAAAAGCCTAGGCAATGCAGCAAGGGATGCAGGAATAGTACCGGTAAACTTGTTATTGGACAAATAAAGCTTCTTTAAAGAACCCATGCCCGCAAATGCATCATCCGGAATCCGACCTGATAATTGGTTGTTCGACAAATACAATGACTTTAAAGCACCCAGTTTCTTAAAATCAGGGATGGAACCCTCGAAGTTATTGTTCATGAAACTGAGAGTCCGCAAGAGGCGTAAGGGAACCAGAGAATCCACGTCGATATCACCGGAGAGGTCCATGTCTTCCAATTGCAAACCCCAAATATTTCCCTCAAAGCAAATCACACCATTCCAATTTCCATTCTCTACAGAACATGGACTTGTAGAAGGATCCCACGTGTCTAGAGCACCGGCATTTGACAGGGAGGCCTTGAACTTTAAGAGGGCATCGGAATCGGGAGCGGGGGCAGCAGATGAGACGATCACGACCATGACCATGCATGATAATAGGAGCAATGTTGTTGTTGTTGCATGCTTTCGGGGTGGAGGCGGTGGTGCGCGCACACGCGGGGCTGCATGCGCGCCCATTAGCATTCCCAAAACACGCTACTGCCCAACGGATTGAAGGACGTTCCAAGGATGGATTCTCATGGCATAAGGTTCTAATTAATTTCTTTCTTTCTTCGTGTTTTTCCTCAACTTTGGACGAGAGAGAGAGAGAGAGAGAGAGAGAGAGAGAGAGAGAGAGAGAGAGAGAGAGAGAGAATTGGGTGGGTGTGAAAATTTAATGCCAAAAATAGAAGTAAAGGCATGTAAGGAAGAATCATGGATACGGTTTTTGTTTAATTTGGAGGATCAACTGAACGTGTGACGGAGAGATACACGGCTAGCCTTTGAATTTAGGAGCTGCGTTTGTTTCAACTTCAAAAGGATGGTGACATGTATATATATATAAAACTAGACTTTAGTTAGATTAATGTCTTTCTATATATATAGAGTAAGAGAAATCCTTCTAACTAAACTAGCTCTCATACCATTCTACTTAAAGCAAAGTACTAAACTAAAAAGTTTGTTCTGTGACACTGTTGGAACGTAAAATTATTAATTGAACTGGGACCAATAGACCTTGGTGAATGAAAAAATGCAATGTTGCAAAATGTTAGATGATAGGCATACTAAACATTCTTCATTGGTACCTGTTCAGTAAATAAATGGTATCATATTTCTCCTATTCAAAGCCTTGTTAATTAATGGAGACAAATTTTGAACCAAAAAATCAATAACAAACATACAAACGAAATTAAGAATAAGAAATTTGGTTGTTGAATTGATGGTGGTTGAGGGCGCGAGGGATTCATCCACGTGACCAATATTTCCACCACATACATGGATGATGTCTTGATTCTTGATTTAGATCCCTCGTGCTTTGGTGTGGATCTTTTTCCCTTAATACACGCGACCAATATTTCCACCACATGCAAAGAGATTCAAGAATCTTGTGTGATTCAAAGCCCACAGTTCACTTCCCAACAATTCTCTTCTATAACAAAGGTAGATACAAGTGGGTTGAATACATATATATATATATATATATATGGGTGAGCTAGAGCTCGTGGAAGTAAAAGATAGGGGTACGAATTTGTACAGGGAGTGAAATATCCACGTTAGCAGTTGTTGAGTTCTTGAGAACCATGTAACAGGATAAAAGTAGGCTGATCTAGAATATTAGAGCGAGAGAGAGTAATGGGGCCCAGAACTTGGTGAATGTCATGCATGACTACGACACATAATTCAAGGTTACTCTTATTATTGACAATCATTGAGATTTTGGTTCTTCTGTCCTACCAAATAAATGACGTTGGGGTTTATTTATAGTAGGGCTAACACCTGTGAATGCGTTAGGTTTCAAATATTTGGGATGACCTCCACATGATCAACTAGTTTGTAAAATAGAATTAGTTATGGAACATTGCAGAAGGATATAAAAGGCTATCATAGGCAAGAATCAAAATTTCGTTCGTTTTCGTCGAAATGACCGAAACGTTTCTGTTTCCTAATGAACCGAAACGAAACATTAATGGAATACCAAAATTTACATGTTTCCAAAACATACCGAAATAGTGAAAACATTTTTTTAGTATCAATAATACTTTTAGAAGTTGGTAAAAAATAATATCAATTTGTTTTTTAAACAGAGAAGATTGAAAGATTAAAACCCAAAATTTTAAGAAGATATTTCTATTTTTCCTAAAAAATAATAGAAAATAAAAAATAAAAGTAATGGAAATAAAATGTAGATAAATAATTTATTTTAATACTTAGTTACTAATTATAATAGATTTAAATTACTATATTTTTATTTATTATATTATATATAACTTGTGTCAAATTGTCTAATCCGTGAATATTACATAATATATATTTATTATTTTATGGTTTATAATAATTTTATATATTTTATAACTTCATATTATATAAATAAATTAACTCTAAATCTTTAATACCAGTTTTTAATAAGTAAAGAGTTATTTAGTATTAATGATTAATTTACTTTACATTTTTTATTTAATTTCACGCTAATATCTTCTTGTGTGGATGGATATGTACCCTAAAATATTTTCAATTAATTATAATATTTATTTTCACATATTTATATATTTTACTTTATATTTCTAAGTGTTTCTATACATCTTACTTTTTTTTTTTATCGTTTCTATTATATTTTCGAAACGTCTTCAAAACGTTTCCGAAACATTTCTGTTTTTTAAGTAACCGAAACAACACTACAAAACGAAATTTTGATCATTGATCATAAGAGTGTAGGATTTCTCTCTCTTTATTCTGGAAGGTTTAGATGATTTCACTGTTCAACTTGTAAAAGTCTTGAACCGTGAGACTTTCTAAAAAATTTGTTACTTAATCCACCCTGCCCCAAGACCTTAGGAATTCCAAATGTGTGAGCTGTGGCACCATTATTGGTGTCATATTCACGACAGATCGTGAAGGTCTCCTTAAGCTTGCCCCAACAAGCTTTAGGCAACCACGAGGTGGGAGAGCCTAATAAGTCTTTATATCTTCCTCGAGCAAGTATCATTTTCGGGACGTTGATTTGCTCTCTCAGAAAAGTTTTCCTACTATAATTCGACCAATGATTTAATGGAGAAGTCTTTGGATGCCAAGTGACGTCTTTTCAGCAGTGACAAACATTTAGCGTGGCACTGTTTAGAACTTCCACGTGTCATGTGAATCGTGCATCCCCAACCTCTCTTGGTGATGACTATACCATGTACCTACAAAATATATATAGTGATGCCATATATATTGAATTTTCTCACCAAGGTAATGGAGAATACCACGCAAATAAATGTGTATGTTGGACTACTAGGAAAGAAAATTCATTGAGAGAATCCGTTCCAATGTAAAGACTAATTTTGTAATTATTCTAATATTGAAATAGCACAAATTTGAGGGGAGTTCTCTAGTTAGAAAAGTTAAAGCCAACCATATTTGGCAATAAAAACAGAGAAGAGGTGCAAAACCTAAAAATATTGCTTCCCATATTTGATATAGTTTGAAATGGGTGAAGATGTCTTACAATAAAGGCACCTTGTATACGAGTAAATGTTTGTTTCATATATATAAAACCGGGTACCTAGAATTAAATTTTAAATAACTGGGTGCAATATGCTACCCTCGCCCAGCCAACAACTGTTTTCATGGTGACATGCCATTCAATCGTCTCTGAAGCTCCTCAACAAGTCTATCTCTTGACACATCATCCTCTTTACCAGCTTCAATGTCCTTTAATTTTACAATTCCTTCATTCATCTCTCGTTCGCCCACAATTATCAACCAAGGGATCTTCGATTCTCTTGCCCGATCTATGTGCTTCATAACTCTTTTACTGACCATGTATTCCGCTTTCACTCTGGCATTCCACAATTCGCTTACCAGTTCTGCAGCAAGAGATAAGTCATCCCCTAAAACACCCACTAGGACTTCAGTCTCGGTAGCCCGGGTTGCCTACAAACAACAAAAAGACCATCAGTCCATCGTCCAATATTTATAGGTGTTTAAATCTTATATTTAAGTTTCCCTTGGTACCAATAATTCACCAATTAGAAAATGCTCGCACCATTATACAACAAAATAAAAGAAATTCTCTTCCATAGAACAGAAAAAGTAACTGGAAAAAGCATAAATATGAAATAACTGACCAAATCCATAGTTCCCAAATACAGATCTTGACTTGAAAAGAAAGAAGAAACAGAGAGAGAGAGAGAGAGAATAAGTTAAGACCATAATTTGGTACCAATTACATTACTTGACAAATAAAATAACTAGCATCACTTGTTTACCACACTAGGGAATCAACTACTTGAGGAAGTAAAAATTTATTGGGAATGATGAACAAAGATGTCAAGGGATGGAGAAGGAAGCCATAAAAACATTATCATAAAGCTCTATTTGATATGCAGATTTGGTGAGGAAAAAGATAAGACAATAGCAAGAAAGGAGAAATAATTTCCTTCATAGTTTCTCTACTGCTTAAAAAGAAAATTAGAAATTAAATACTTCTAAAAATGGACAGGAATTTGGAAAAAGGAAAGGGTGAGGTACAACAAAATTTGTTTTCCTTATTTGACCCTTTCTCGATGTTTTTCATGATAACCAAACAAGAAAAATAAAAAACTATTTTGTCTTGTCTTCACTAAATCCATGAACCAAACAAAACATATATTGCAGAAACGAGATTTCATGATATTGGTTGAAGGCCTCAATTGATGTGGTATGCTTGACAGGATCTCCACAGGCTTCCTCCCACAACTACAAGTAGTGGCACTCACATATTGCAGGAATAAATGACACCAGAATCACATGATGCAGGAATAAATGCGTGAACCAAAAACAAAACCTGTTTTGATTTTTAAAGTTGATGTTGGAGATATTGAGTTTTTTCAAATATCATTTAGCCATTTACATCTTTTTTGCAGGAATAAATGACACCAGAATCACAGTAAACAATAAAGAGATTCAATGAGTCAAGTGCCCCCTCGAGGTCAGAGTAGCTTGGCTTTCTATATTGTATCAATTTGCACAGTCCAAAATTAATAACACTAAGATTTCCATTTAATGGTTTTCAAAAATAAATAATTGGCTATGATGTCATTTCCTTTGTTGTAATTTTTTCTTTTGAGATTATTAATAATTAGAATTGCTAGTACAGTACCATAGATCTAGCTGGGCCTTTCAATGAAAGCTCAAATGGGGATTTTTTGCTTTCAAAATATACAAATACCTAGGACATATATACACATTTTATTTTACCAAGTGACAGGCACAAATGAAGACATGCTAGTAATTTCTTTATCGCAAATAGACTATAGGTTCACTTTACCATTAATTAAACAATTAATATTATCCACCGAAATATTTTATAATTGTCACCTGATTCCGGTCCTTCTGAAGCTGCTCCATTATAGTAAATACCCGCTCAATTCCCAGACTGACACCAACGGCAGGAACTTGCTTTGTACCAAACATCCCAATAAGATTGTCATAACGTCCACCAGCAGCAATTGAACCAACCTAAGGACATGAGTTAAAATGATTTAGAGATGATCATATTTGAGAGGCACGGGCGAGCACGCAGAGAGAGAGAGAGAGAGAGAGAGATTGTCTTTATTGCCTCTCATACCATCAACACCAGAGTTATTCCGAGAAATCCAAGAGGAAAAATAAAGGGAACTCACCCCAACATTAGACATCACAAAAGGGTTTTTTGAGCATAACACCTACAGTTAAATACATCTAAATATCATCAAAATATTAATGCATATATTGCATACAATATAAAACAAGAACTCTATAACATATTATGTTGGCAGCTCCTAAGTACCATTAACCATAGGCAAGTAACCAAGACTACTCCATTGACTACCATTAGTAGTTCTCCATAGTACATAATAACACCATACAATGCAAGCCATTAAATCGTGCAAATAGAGAATCAGTGCCAATAGGTGACTGTGACACTGCAAATCATGCAAAGTGATAATTTTTTTCCTATGTAGATTTTTTTAGATGGATTGAGTGTTCAAGTCTCTTCCCTTTTTTATTCGATATGTTGAGGTCACTTACATGTTTACTTATTAAAAATAATAATAATAATAAAAAATAATAATAACTGATAATTTTTTAGGAACCAACTTGGTTTGATGGTAGTTAATTAATAATTATATTACTTAATAATGGTTTTTTTTTTTTAAAAAATAATTCCTATTGTGTTATTGATTGTTAGAATAGAAAAATACACAATACAAGCATGGACATGTGTTATAGCATCATATTGCCATTTTTTGACTAATCTTTGTGAAAATATAAAAAAATAACAACGCTGTACTACTTAAATTTTTATCCCAAATTTGCATCTCAAGTGATGTAGCACTACATTATTGGTTGTGCATCAAGTAAAATGTGTTAGAAATGTTAAAGAGTAATTAGTATTATCAGTGTTATTATTAGTATTTAAGAGTAGTTTAGTCCTTTTTCTCAAAAAACAGCTTTAATATAAAAAACTCAATCAAATGGTCTCAAAGAATTCCAAAAAGATCATCACAATGCTCCCGATCGAAACCTCAACCTCTATTCTTCACAATGTTGATGATCAACATGAAGTCATGTTGATGTCATCGTGCAGACAATGATTGTTAGGGCCTTAGTCAGGTCTCCTTTTTCTCTCCTATAACTTCTATCGGTTTTTTCAAATAAGTTTAGGTCCAGATATGCTCTATACCATAATAATCTTGGTCAAACAATTAAGAAGGAGAAAAAGAAGAGAGAACTTATTATTGTAATTGAAAGTCTACAGATACTAAAAATACAGACTAATAAACACCCTTTATGGAAGGATCAAATAAGAAAACAAAAGACTAAACTACCCCTAACACTAATAATGGAATTGGTGCTCTTGCCCTCTAATAAACGTGCAGTAAGCAGGTGTGAATATGTGAATTTGGGTTGATATAAATACTAGTGATAGAATTATATATCAAGAGTGCGAAAAGATTTATATTAGCTTTTAATTAATAAAATTCCTAATAATTAATAAGAAACAATGATTAAATAACCTTATTTATACACAAGGTAAATTACTACTGAAGAAATCCTCTTATTAGATTACTAAGATTATGAATTCATGCATATATCAAGCAGTGTTGTCAAAGGCGATCGCTTCGTCGCCTAGGTGATTTTCAGTGATATCGCCTTAACATATTCCAGGCCAAGTGTCTTCAAAGAGGCAAGAGGCGACCAAGCAATGGCCTTTTTAATTGTAACGTATTTTATTTGTATATTCCTTATGTTTATAGTGTTTTATACACTTATTTAATAATTCTATAAGAGGCATGTCAATATAAAAGAATATAGTTGCAGTTTAGAAATATTATTGTCCGATCTATAATAGTAATAAAAGTATTATTATCAAACATAAAAATAGCCTAACAAACTAGTTAAATTATTTGAGATGTTGTCAAAAATTCAAAGTTCTGAGAAAAATAACACTTTTCATGTATAAAAATTTGAAGTAAGGAATAAGGATTGACATTTCATCTTTTATAACTAGTCAACTATCATCATTCTTTACAAAATTTGAGCGTACCCACTATGAAACATCTTCCCTCAATCGACCAAATAGATCATGTATATGGTATGTCTTCCCAACATAGACCTAACTTTTTAAGAATTAGTTTATATGTCTATGAGATTGGGCCTATAATGTCTTCCATATTATTATGACTAGAAAATAAGATTTACATATATAACAAAGCTTCGAATATTAATTTAGTAAAAAAGCCCCAAAGCTTATAGTAGTTATATCACTTATATATGTTATATGTAACTTTTAGTAGTGTTACGATAATGATAAGATATTATTTAACTTTTAATGAATTAACTTTTAATGTGTAATATATATATATATATATATATTTTATTTTTTTATTAGTTAGCGCCTTCCTTCACTCAGGCTAGCGCTTTTTTATGGCCTTGCTTTTCGGGCAATTTGAGACCTTAGTGCCTTAAGGATGCTTTTTGCCTTTAATTATACTGATATCAAGTCAATTGTAATGACAATCAAACAAATAAACAAAACTAAATAGGACACAAATATTTTATGTGAAAAACCCTTGTGGGAAAGAAAAACACCCCAACTACAAAAGATCCCACTAATCAACAAAGAAAACAACACAAGTATACAAAGACAAATTCCCAAATTATCAAACTGCTACTAGCCTTGTGGATTACCACTCTTCTTATCGTATGCTTATTCTTGATTAGGCTTTTACAACCACAACACCATAAATCCAACATCGTTAACAATGAGCAACTTTCATGTGCAATGGATATACGCTGATTTACCTGTTATATGCCTCTATGTATATGCCTAACACCGAGTATATATACTTCAACACAAGGCACTGACCGACCTTGTAATCAAGAGCTGACTACATGTATTAAAATATGAAGCTAAATATCACTCTAACGATCTCAATTCTTCAATAGGCTAGGGTACCTTTCGTTAGACACAAAAAAGCCCTATTTATAAAAATAAAAAATAAAAACCCTAATCCAATTCGGAATAGAGTTCACGTAGCCAATCAAAGGCGCAAAAACACAAGAAGCATTCGAACGATGAAAGCTTTACCATTCGGGTGACTCAACCGTTCGGACCAAGCTCGAGACCGTTCAGACGGCTGAGCTACTAGAATTTTTACGAGTTTAAAATCACGCCACCGTTCAAACGAATAACCCACGCATTCAGACGATTGACATACTATTTTTCTATTTTTAAGAGTTTAAAATCACACCACTGATCAAACGGATAGGACGATTGACATACTATTTTTCTGGTATGTCTCTTAAAACACCAAGAGATGTTTAGAATAAAGTTGTCAACTTTCATAGGTAAAATATAGCCTATAGTCAAACCTGTATACATAAGGCCATCTTTAAACATCAAACTTTCAAATTCTAAACTAATACAATCCTAAGGTCAAGTGCTTATTGTGTAATGCATGATATGCATGGTAACATTACCATTGAATTTGCACACTTCTTTAGACTTGCTTGTACTTACAAGGCTTCTTGAGTTTTTAACTTGAGACTAGTGATACCCATACGACTCCACACGAGTCGACAACTAATAGTTTAAAGAAATACAAATTTTGGAAAAGAATTGCCAACATAAAACTACATAATTTTTCCTCACAATGGATCTATAAGATCAAGACTAAATCCGATGGCTTTAAAGAGGGGTACACGGCTAGACTGGTGGCAAAGGGGTTTATACAATATTATGGCATTGACTATGAGGATATCTTTCCCTTTTGTTGCCAAGATAACTACAATTCGCAGTAATAGAAGTGGCAACAGTTCATCAGTAGGAGTTTTTTATGTACAGATGTAACGAATGTCTTTTTTAATGGAGATTTTATTAAAGTTCTTCTGATTCTACCTCTTGAGCTCCCTTATAATCCCGAAGAGGAATGCAAACTCATAACAGCATTTTATGGACTTAAACAAGCTCCTAGGGCTTGGTTTGACAACTTCTCTACAGCCATCAATGACTTGGGTTCTCGTACCAGTGATCATGATTCAGAATGTTTTCTTTGGTCTACATCTTGAGGACGAATGAACGATTTGACTCTTCTTCAATATTTAATGGATATTGAGTTAATTTATTTTCCTAAAGGTTATCTTCTCTCTCCGTCCAAGTATACATATGATCTCATTCAAAAATCCTGACTATTAGATATCAAACCATTGAGACACCCTAGAGCTCAATGTTTGTTACACTTCTCCTAATGAAGTTTTGTTGTTTGATCTTGCTTTGTATCGAGTTATTGTTCGCAGCTTGTTTTATCCTACTGTTACATAGCATGATATTACTTATGTCGTTCAAGTCATTAGTCGTTATGACTAAATGAAAAGCTCTCACAGGTTATATATTAATATTGTAAAAATCCTCCAAAACCATAATGCCTTGTCTTGGAAGTCAACTGCATAAAGAATGAGCTCAAACTCCCACAAGACTCGAAAGTAGGAATAGGATACAAAATCCAGTTGGCATCTTATAAAATCTGTTCATAACTAATGAAAAGAGAATTGACAATGATCATTAAAAAAATAATGAGTTTACAACCATGATAGCTACAAATGGCTTTATGAATGCCCGTAGCAAGCACAATAACATCAAAGAAAAATCCAGGAACTAAGTTGGAAAGTTACCTGCATAGCGCCTTTAAAAACAGCTTCAAATATGACTCCAGTATAATAATCAAGACCTCTGGCAAGACTTAAATCAAAAATTACTTTGTCAATACACTTCGACTTTTCCAAAGCTTTAAATAATATCTCCAACTCCTTCAGCGCAAGAAGAGATCCTTTGTTTTCTAGAAACTTGCTGCCTTCTTGTTTAAGCTTAGATAATAATCCCAAAGGGGCTCCCCTTTCTTTTACGAGAGTGCCAATTTTATCGGCTGTCTCAACAGTTAAGCCCTTTTCATCCACCTAGCATACAGTGACATAATTTTATCAGAAAATTTTAACATGTTTTTTTTTGGGTTAAACAAGTGAACACTTACATGCTAGTTATTAGAATTCAAACAATACGATCACAAAATTGAAGGCACATATAACTAAAATTGACCAATTTAAGATTCAAGAACCACTTGAAATCAACAAAATTATCTGAAAAAAACAAAGGGAAAGATCCAGAAAAGATCAAACAATAAATTTCAGAGATAGAAAGCAATCATTAAAAGAACACGAGAACAATTTGTTGTCATCTTTGAATCAAGGTTTTTCTTTTTTAATAAATAAAATATTAGAATCAAAGTTGTCGAAATCGGAATCCTAAGATCGATGGTTGCGACGGTCTTTAGGATTGAATCATACTATCAAATCGAGAATCATAAGAATCTATAAACTGAGAAACCTAATACCAACTATTATTTGTGCATCAAAAAAATTCTTAAAAGTTGCACAATAAATAGAGCTGCAACTTGGGCAGGTTATCCCGAGCCCAGCCCAAATTTAGATGGGCTTGGGCAGCTCATTCTACACTCCAGAACTGGCCTGGGAAGAAAAACTCAAGCCCAACCTCAATTCAGGCTATGTGTTGAGGCTTTGTGCACTCAAACCTGACCCTTATATTATACAGATATATATATATATATATGTATAGATATATATATATCTTTCTTTAGGATCTCAATCAAACAATTCAAACCTAGCCGCAGCACCTCATCCTTCATTAATCCATCGAATTCTCCGGTCTTTTCCGGCCATACATAGCTTTCTCTGGCTTTATTCTACTTTAGATTCTTCAACACCCCCATAATATCTAAATTTATGAGTCTAGGGTTTCGTCAACTTGAGGTATAGGTTCTTGTCAATCTCTACAATTCAACTCACTTATCTAGAAATTTGTCAGAACAAGCTTAAGCGCTGAGATTGTTTACTCCCGTCACTTGGTGTTAGTTATTTCTATTGTCTTTTTTGGAGATAATGAGTTTTGGC
The DNA here is from genome assembly GCA_008638375.1 of Nyssa sinensis. Taxonomy (NCBI): domain Eukaryota; kingdom Viridiplantae; phylum Streptophyta; class Magnoliopsida; order Cornales; family Nyssaceae; genus Nyssa; species Nyssa sinensis. The sequence continues at coordinate 365,083 of CM018035.1, read as the reverse complement.
TTTTCTTCTTTCCGGTAAAATTATAAATTCCAATGAACTCTTCGTGTATTCTTTGTGCTTTGATGATGAGAAATTAATCATTAAGGCAGTGCGGCGACATTTGTGGTGGACTACTATGATTGCATTTCGTATAGGTGTCTGTTCATCGAACTTACCAAATTCTCTTATATTCCCTTATTCTTCACCCCACATACAACAACATATATATGTATATATATATATATGTATGTATATATATATATAGAGAGAGAGAGAGAGAGATTTTATTTTATATTTCCATTATTGTCTCGGAGATGGGGGGGTAACCCTCCCTAGACTCCGTAGTGGTGGGAGCATCGCAAACTAAGCTAGCCTTTTTTTTTCTCTGTCCCCGTCAGTTTGCTCTTGTTGATTAATGGTTTATCTTTATGCAACATGAGGGTCTCTTATCTCGTTATTGTCTTTATTGAATAAACAACTGAAACAGACATTTTCTTTGAATGCTGTATTAATGTATTATTTTAGTTTTACCATTGGCTTATGCAAAGATATTGAGACCAAAAGCAACTATGATTACTACTCTGTTCTTCCACTTGTGTCGAGTCCTCACCATTTCATTTTTTTTGGCATCCATTTATTTGCAAACCAATAGCACAGACATCAATTCTAGCCCAACCCGACTAAAAATATGTTTCTTTGTGCAATGTGTGGATAATAGCTTTGGAGTCAATTCTTAAGTTGGATAATTTGGGGAGTAGAGAGTTTTTCTTTTTTTTAATTGGTGCAGTATGTGCAAGAATATGGAAGAATTTACCAACCATCTCCTCCATCATTGCTTGGTTGCCAGAGAAGTGTGGTCCATGTTGTGTCCTGTTTTTGGGGTTCCTTAGGTTTGCTTGGATTGGTCAAGGAGGTTGGCTAGTTGAGAAGTGGCTTGTCTATCAAAGAGACTTTGGGATGAATGGAGGGCAGGGCAGCTCCTCTTTGTGTACTGTGGAATATTTAGTTGGAGCAAAACTGACGTACTTCTGAGGAGATGGAGTTACCCCATCATGAATTAAATAAGTATATTCTAGAAATTCTTCATTTTTGGGTCATAAGAAAACATCTCATTTCTCTTTTTTTTCTCTAGTGGAGCTTTTGGGAGAGTTGAGTTGTATTTAGGGTCATATGTAGCTCTCAGTATTCTTATGGTACATGGGCTGCATCCATGGATTTAAATCGTGGCGGCGGGAGACGACGCGGTTACAGTGTAACGGTATCAGGGTTATCTGTAACGGGAATCAGAAACCGAAATCGTGAAATTTTTTCAAACACTAGCAAATATCTTAAAAGTTATTAATATGCGTATCTTGACTATAATTTATCACATTTTAATATTTTTTACTTTATTTTTTAATTTCTAACACCTAAAAAATTATTTTTGTTATAAATAACACCTAAGAAGATATTTTATTATTTTATATGATTTTTTTAAAGTTAAGTTAATAAGAAGTATCACTTAATTTGAATAACATTTACAAGTAGTAATATAAATAATAACAAAAAAATGATTAGTTATGGAATAAATTTTTTTAAAACTTTTGGAGCCAAGAGGCATTTTCAAAGTCATATTGACCCGAATGTTTTGGTAACCCATGTCAAATTTTTTGCATTATTTTTTTAAGTATCTTTCTTATATATAAATCTTATAATAATAGAAATTATGAGAATTATGAAAAAAAAAACTCAAAACAACCATAATAGTCTTGTATCGGCCTATAACGGCTGATACGTAACGGTATTGGCTATGAATTGTGGTTACACCAATATATCGACCTGTAACGGTATCGGAAGGTTAACAACCGATACGTAACAGACGTTCTATAAAACCATGGCTGCAAGCCTGCACCCCCTCCGACGCGTTTTTTATAATACAATATTTTCACTTATCAAAATAAATATCGTCTTAAAAATATAAGTCAAAATCAATAAGTAGATATGAATTTTTTTTGGAGAATACACACAAAAAGGGAACTATAAATTGAAATCTCATAGCACAAAAATAATAATAACAAAATAAAATCACAAAAAAAATGGTCAATTTTTTCTGGGAAAGATGAAAAGGTGTGCGGGTGTTGGGGGGTTGGGGGGGGAAGAGAGACCAAACACAAAAGTGAAACAAGACAAAACAAACTGCAAGTTGCCTTCGTGTCTATGATGACCACAAGGTTCTATCTATCAACACAACACATGATGGCTAGACTACCACTTAAGAATCATCTGAATAGAATATGTTCATTAATTGTCCCATCATGTATGCTTCTTTTCTAATGACATTGTTTTAATTGATGAAATTAAAACAGGGGCAGTCTGAGTACACAAGGCTCCAACAATCTTACTGTTATGCCAAGTCCCACCCTTTAAGAGAAGCTTTAAAATCAAAAGAAATTAAGATAAATACAACGAAATCTAAATATATTGAATGTAACTTTAGTAAAATTAGGAACACAAATGAAGAGGTAGTAATCATTTAAAATCAAGAGAGAATGAAAAAATGAAATTTTTTTATAGGTTCGCTAACTCATAGGAAAGGAGAAACTGGACATGATATCCCTCTTTTTGTTTTTTTTTTTTTATCAACAAAACGGTTCTATATTAATGGCGCCCAAGGGGGCCGAAACCCAAAAATACAAAAGAAGAGAGCAGCTGAAACTAAAGCCTGATGTCCCCCAAAAACTCTACAAAGAAGCTAGGTACAAAAACTTGCCTCCTCGCTTCCAAAAATAGAGAAGATGCAAAAAGAGATCTTTAAAATCAAAAATAGACATCTCCTTTCCTTCAAAAGTTATGGTGTTTCTTTCTCGCCAAAGGCTCCAAATCAAACATAAAGGAGCCATTTTCCTGACACTTCTTTCAATCCTTCCTAAACTTGCTGGCAGCTGCAACTCCAATTCGTAAATAAGTCCTTAATGGTAGCTGGGATAAGCCCACTGATAGCCAAGAAGGGATAGAAGAAGGTTCCATACATCCCTTACAAAAGGGCAATGAAGAAACAAATGGTTGATTGTCTCCTCCACGCCTTTGTACATACAACATTGATTCGCCAAATAAAAACCCCTCCGCTTGACATTATCAAGAGTCAGACAAGCTCCCCATGCATCCATCCACACAAAAAAAGACACTTTTGAGGGCACCTTGGCCATCCAAATGAATCTCCAAGGGAACACAACATCGCTTCCACCCTCCAAAGCAAGATCAAAAGACTGAACAGTGAAAGGTTCTCAACCTCCCCCAACTCCCAATCAGAAAAATCAAAGCTTCTTCCTCATTCGCAAATCTCCACAACCATTTGCCTAATCGAGTGCAGGTTGAAGGATCTAATACTCTTGAGCCCCAAACCCCCTTTGGCATAAGAAAGTTTAGCTTTCTTCCACCTTACTAAATGCATCTTCTACTCCCCTTTCTTTCCTTCTCATAAAAAATCTTGTTGGATTTTCTGTAATCTTTTCTCCACCGATGCTGGCATAGGGAAAATGGACATATAATACGTGAGAAGGTTAGCAAGAGTGCTTTTAATAAGAGTCAACTTACCCCCCTTTAAGAGGTATTGATGCTTCCACCCTGCCAATCTCTTCTGAAATCTCTCCACAACCACATCCCACACCGCCTTCGACTTTGCATTAGCACCCAAGGGAAGGCCCAAATACTTCGCAGGGAGAGAACCCACTGAAGCAACCCAGAACCTCTGCCAAGTCCTCAATGTTCCTTACATCTCCCACTGGATAAATCATACTCTTGTTTAAGTTGACCCTCAAACTTGAAACAGCTTTGAAGCAGATCAAGATGCATCTCAAGTAACCCGAGTTGACTCTCTTCAGCATTACAGAAAAGTAGGGAGTCATCCACGAACAACGTATGGGAAACAATTAGCCTCCCACCAATGCTGTTGTCCATCACGAAACCCCTAATCAGATTGGCACTGACTGCTTTATCCAACATCCTATTGAGGGCCTCCTATCTGAGCCCACAAGAAGACTGAAAGAATCCTGTTGGAGAGCCATTTATGATCACCGAGAATGAAACAGTTGAAATACAAGCTTCCATCCATCCTCTCCACCTTTCCTCGAAACCCATCTTCCTTACGAGGAACATCAAAAAATTCCAATTAACATTATCATAGGCCTTTTCAAAATCGAGCTGACAAACAACTCCCTGCTCCTTTTTGTTCCTTCTTGAGTCCATACACTCATTTGCAATGAGAACTGCATCTAAGATTTGTCTATCTCCTACAAAGGCATTCTGACTCTTCGAGACCACTCTCCCCAAAACCCTCCTCAATCTCAAAGACAAGACTTTTGCCATTAGCTTATACACACTTCCCACCAAGCTGATTGGACGAAAATCTGTGATGTATACCACCGCATCCTTTGGAATTAGGGCAATAAATGAAGCATTCAAGCTTCTCTCGAAAGAGGCCCTCCCGTGGAAAAAACTGAACCTCCAAGACATCCTTGTGAATGATGTTCCAACAATGACTGAAAAAGGCCATAGTGAAACCGTATGGGCCAGGGGCCTTAACCCCATCGCAAGACTTGAGAGCTTCCATTATCTCTTTCTCATCGAAAGGAAGTTCCAGAACAGCAGCTTCCTCCCTCGGCAGGGTGCTAAACTCCATATCTTCTAGATCAGGCCGCCAGTCATGTGACTCCCAATAAATGTTTTTGCAAAAATCAGTGACTCCCTGTCTGACCTCCTCCACCTCCTGACACCGGTCTGTCCCCAATCCTGATCTCACTGATGTTGTTCCTTCTCCTATGGAAATTGGCCACTCTATGGAAGAATTTGGTATTTTTGTCTCCCGCTTTCAACCATAGAACTCTAGACTTTTGCCTCCACGAAATTTTTTCCGCCTTTAAAGTTCCTGCCAGCTCTCCTTTCAACCTCTCCCTCGCCTCTTTCTCACCTACCAACAGGGAGGAAACCTCCTCCTTTGAGTCCAGCAGCTGAATTTCATGCATCAGCTCCCTTTTCTTTAACCCAATGATTCCAAATTCCTCTTGGTTCCACTTTTTAAGATCATTCTTCAAAAGATTAGTTTCCTAGCCATAATGAAGCTAGGATCACCTTCAATCCTATAACTGTTCCACCAGGCAGCCACTAAATTATTAAAGCCAGGGGCTTTTGCCCATCTAACTCCCCCATAGTCCAAGAGGATAGGATGATGATCTGATATGAGCTTAGGAAGGCACACCTGACTTGGATTGGGGAAGTCTTCCTCCCAGGCAGCCGAGATGAGAAATCTATCGAGCCGAGACATTGCAGGGTTCTCTCTATTACTGACCCGTGTAAAAAAGCCTCCCTCCATTGGCATATCAACCAGATTGTTATTGTTGATAAATTCAGAGAAATCCTGCATTCCCTCAAAAGTCGACCACCCCCTTTTCTCTCCTTAGGAAAACGAACAATGTTGAAGTTGCCCCCCACGCACCAAAGATTGCTCCCTCTGTCAGCCACTCCTTGTAACTCCGGCCACAGTTGCCTTCTCTCTAAATCCTGATGAGGGTCATAGACACCAGTGAAGGTCCACTGAGAGCTGCCCTGATTCAGACTTAAAACACATGAAATTGAGAAACTCCCAACCCAGAAGTCCAACAGCCTCATTTTCCTAGGGTCCCACATGACTAAAACACCACCTGCTGAGCATCTAGCTGCCAAACATTGCCATTCAATTTGTCTAATGCCCCACAAACTCTTAACAAAGATGTCAGTTACCTCTTCCACCTTAGATTCCTGCAAGCAAATGACATCGGGCTTCCATTCTTTTAGGAGGCCTTTCACGACTGTCCTTTTTTCGGGGTCGTTCAGACCCCTCACATTCCAAGAGATGAATCTCAATGTCATTTAACAGTGTATTAGATCCCCCATCCCTATTTGAGTTGCCCCTACCTCTTTCCCTTCGTAATTGACAGTGCACTCCAGGTTTCTCAGTTCTCTCTTCAGCATCTTGTGTGATACACTTGTACACCTCTAAAATTGAAAAGTAAATTCTATAAAAGTATTCGATTAGCGATGTCATATAGAACAAAATGTTGGGTAGTTAAAAAATAACACGTGCACAAAATGACTTGGGGCGAAATGAGAACGCAGAGATGGATGTGTGTTAAAAAAAAAGAAGATAAAATTAAAAAGTAATACATTTGCGAGATGGTGAAAATAGCACTTACAGGAGATAAGATGAGAGAATCAACTAAGGTGGTTTGGCCATGTACAGTGAAGATCCGTAAAAACAGAGCAACAGGGTTCATATTGAGGAAAATGCTAGGGGAAGAGGGAGATCAAAATTAACTTGGCTGAGATAGTAAAAAAGATATGATAACATGTGATTTAACGGATGGGATAACCTTAAATAGAGCAGATTGGCGAGAAAAGATTCGAAAATATGTGGACGAGCGGAAGGGATCAGCCAACTTTTTCAAGACCAGATAGATTTATGGCCTCGGTTGAATGGGAGGAACACTTTTCCTGTGCAGCTCAGATGTGTCTTCCTAGAGTTTTATCTGATCATACTCCCCTGATGCTAGATTGTGGAGGAATTAAAAGGGATAAGGGGCCTTTTAGATTTGAAAATATGTGGCTCAAACAGGAGGGGTTCAGGGAGTTGGTTGCCACCTGGTGTAGAAAATATCAGGTTGTAGGGACCCCTGGTTTCGTATTGGCTAAAAAGCTGCAGATGCTAAAAAGGGATCTAAAGAGGTGGAACAGGGTGATATTCGGGAATCTGGGGGTTAAAAAGGCGAGGCTGCTCAAAGATATAGAGGATCTGGACAGCAAAGACCAGCAGGTTGGACTCTCAGATCAGGACAGAGCTAGAAGAGTGACGATAAAGGAGGAGTTAAGTCAGCTTTGGTAGATGGAAGAAATAAGTTGGAGGCAGAAATTGAGGGTCTTATGGCTCAAAGAAGGGGATAGAAATACTCGGTTTTTCCATAGAGTGGCCTATTCCCACAGAATAATGAATAATATAAGCAAGATGAAGATTGAGGGTGGATCTAGAAGATGAGGAGACAGTGAAAGGGGCATCACAATGTATTATGAATATCTCTACACTGAGAATAGTAGTAGCAGGCCCACCTTGGACAGACTTTCATTTAACTCTCTGGGAAATGCTGACAGAGACATATTGGAGGACAGCTTCTCGGAGGAGGTGTAAGGCTCCGGGTCCAGATGGGTTTTCCATGGCCTTCTTTAAGCTTTGTTGGAAGGTGGTGAGTAGTGATGTGATGAAGGTCTTCCAGTTCTTCCACGAGTACGGAAATTTTGAAAGAAGTTTAAATGCTCCTAGCTTTAATTCCTAAGAAAGGGGGAGCAGAGGATATTAGAGACTTTAGGCCTATAAGCTTGGTTGGGGGGTGTTTATAAATGTTTCGCCAAAGTCTTAGCTAACAGATTAAAAGGAGTTTTGAGAGGCCTCCAAGGATCAAAATATCGTTTCGATGTATAGTTTCGGTCTGTCCGGAAACAGAAACGTTTCGGAAACGCTTCGGAAACATAATGGAAACAAAGAAAAAATTGGAAATATGTGGAAACATAACTTAAAATTTATTTATTTATACAAATAAGCCTATTTATTGAATATTTGTGCAAGTTTAAAGCATATACATCATACTCATGATAAATGACACTAATTCATGATAAATGACATAATAGATATATACTATCTAATATCCACAAATTAGATAATTTGACACAAATTACATATAAAATAAAAAGTAAAACAAAAAGCGATTTAAATTTATTATAATTAGTAACTTAGTATTAAAATAGTTGTTTCTCTGTACTTTATTTCCTCTACTACTTTTCTATTATTTTAGGAAAAATAATAAAAATATCTTCTTGTAATTTTGAGTCTTAATCCTTAAAAAATAAATGGATATTATTTTTTACTAACTTCTAGAATTATTATTGATACAAAAGAAATATTTCCTCTGATTCGGTATGTTTCTACTAGAAAAATAATAGAAATATCTTCTTGTAATTTTGAGTCTTAATCCTTAAAAAAATAAATAGATATTATTTTTTATTAACTTCTAGAACTATTATTGATACAAAAGAAAAATTTCCTCTGATTCAGTATGTTTCCACTAGTTTCGGTATGTTTCCACGGAAACAATTTTGTTTCCGTGAAAACATGTGAATTTCGATATTCCACTAGTATTTTGTTTCGGTTCCCTAAGAAACGGAAACGTTTCGGCCGTTTCGATGGAAAAGAAACGAAATTTTGATCCTTGGAGGCCTCATTTCAGAAAGTCAAAATGCATTTGTTGGTGGTAGGCAAATTCTTGACGAGGTCTTAATCGCCAATGAATGCATTGATGCCAAGAAAAAGAAGAAGGGGAGAGGGTTGATATGCAAGCTAGATTTAGAGAACGCCTACGACCATGTTAGTTGGGACTTCTTGCTCTACATGCTTGGTAGGATGGGATTCGGAGAACGTTGGAGGCAGTGGGTGAAGACTTGTATTTCTTCAGTCACCTTTTCAGTGCTTGCTAATGGTGTGGCCACTGGATTCTTCAATAGTTCAAGGGGCCTTAGACAAGGTGTGATCCCTTGTCCCCTTTCCTCTTTGTCATTGTTATGGAAGCCCTTAGTAGACTATTGATGAAAGCGGTGGAGCTAGAGGATTTATGGTGGGAATTTATGAAGATTCAATGGTGGAAATCTCCCATCTTCTATTTATAGATGACACTCATCTGTGAGGCAAAGGAAGAGCACCTCCAATATCTTAGTTGCATTTTGTTATGCTTTGAAGCAGTGTTAGGGCTTAAAATTAATTTGGGCAAAAGCGAGATCATCCCGGTAGGTGAGCTGGAGAATGTGGAGGAGTTAGCTTGGAGTTTGGGATGTAGGGTGGGCTCCCTTCCTTCGAGTTACTTGGGCTTGCCCCTTCAAAATCGAAAGCTATTTGGGATCCAATGGTGGATAGGTTCCAAAGAAGACTTGAGGGGTGGAAGAAACAATATTTGCCAAAGGGTGGAAAAATGACTAATTAAGAGCACACTGGGCAGCCTTCCCACAAAATATTTGTCTCTCTTCCCTATTCCGGTAGCGGTGGCTAATCTTCTTGAAAAAATTCAAAGGGATTTTCTTTGGAGTATAAATGAAGGTGATAAGGGTCCTAGCTTGGTAAGTTGGGAGAAGATTAAATGCTCGATGAAGGGGGGTGGTTTGGGGGTGAAGGATTTAAGGGTTTTCAATAAAGCTCTCCTAGGTAAGTGGCTTTGGCATTATGTTAAGGAAGAGAGGGCAAGTTGGAGAAACATTATTCAAGCAAAGATGGCAATTGGTTCTCAAATGTAGGGGGAGGTCCCGTATGGGATTATGGAGATCCATTAGTAAAGGTATGGATGACTTTCACAATCATATTTCTTTTGTTGTTGGGAATGGAAAGAGAGTGAAGTTTTGGAAAGATTGGTGGTGTGCGGAAGCTCCCTTGGAAAGACAATTTCCAAGACTTTTCTTACTTTCCTCAAACCGTGATGCTTAGGTGGAGGATTTTGTCTCCTTCAATGGGAATGGTTTTGTTTGGAATCCTTCTTTTCGGAGGAATATGAATGATTGGGACGTGGAGGAAGTCATTGAGCTTCTAGGGAGCATTCACAATGTGCATGTAGTAAGAGATAAAGAAGACTCAACTTGGTGGAGATTACATTCAAAAGGCGAGTTTTTGGTTACGAGCTTTTATTCTTACTTGTCAAGTAAAGCTTTTATCCTTGGAAGGCGATTTGGTGGACCAAGGTGCCCTCTAAGGTGGCCTTTTTTGTGTGGTCCATTTGGTGGGGATCTATTATGACTTTTGATAATTTGCAAAAAAGAGGAGTCCTCTTGGCCAATAGATGTGTGATGTGCATGGAGGGGGAGGGGAGTGTCAACCATCTCTTTGTTCACTGCGCAATTGCTAGAGATGTATGGAACCTCTTTCTTGTGCTTTTTGGACATCTTTGGGTTATGCCTCAGTCAATGAGAGAGGTGTTGAAAGTGTGGGATGGTTCCCGGGTTGCTTGCGACTTGAAGAAAGTTTGGCGCCTCATTCCCTTATGCATCTTTTGGAGTTTATTGTGTGAAAGGAACAATAGGATTTTTGAAGGGAAGGTTAATTCCCTTAATAGGTTGAAAGATAAAATTTTACATTTACTTTACTTTTGGGATATGGAATCATTTTCTCTTAGTATAGATTCTTTTGTTAATTTTTTGGGAGACCTTAGCTGTAAATGTTTTCATGCCATTCGTAAATCTTTTGCTCATCTCAAGCTTGTTAATGAAATTTCTTTACTAATAAAAAAAAAAATGCTTTGTTAAGTTGAGTTGAATTGAGAACTACAAAATATTGAAGAAAAATAAGAAATAGTCTAAACCATACAATAATGCCTCTTCAGTACTAGAGGATGTTCTACGTCAACCCAAACTAGTTCTAAATAGAGTTTGATTTAGATTTTTCAAACTGACCATAATTATTATATAAGTGATTATTATATAAGTAATTTTTTTGATAGGTTCACTATATAATTTTAATATATTATTTGATAAAAAAAATATTGTATACCTATAAACAAAAAGGCTTCTTTAAATTCTTATCTTTGACCGTGCATAAAACATGATTTTGGGCCTCTAAAGCTCAAGCATTTACTTTTCTAGTCTTGGGGCTAACATGGGATCCACACAAGAACTGGTTTAGGTAAATATCTAATGTGTTCCCTTATTGAAGAAGTCGTTTTTGGGGGAGAAACTATGCATTTTTGGGATCTGCATGCATCTTGGTTAGAAACTCTAAGTTGCCCAAATGGGTTAGGCTTAAGCAGGTTGAAAAAGGGCATACAACCTTGGCAAGGACTGTGTCCCACGGAAAGTGATTCATGCACCTTTAGGTTCTTTCAATTCTGTGAGTGGTGTAGCTACCGAGATCAATGCAATCAATACAGATACAATTCTCTGTATTTGACTTATATAAACATATGTGAAAAGCAAAGATCAAAATTTCGTTTCGTAGTGTTGTTTCGGTCACCTAGAAAACAGAAGCGTTTCGAAAACGTTTCGGAAATATAGTGAAAACGATGAAAAAAAGTAAAATGTATAGAAACACTTGGAAACATAAAGTAAAATATATGAATGTGTGAAGATAAATATTATAATTAATTCGAATGTTTTAGGGTGCATGTCCATCCACACAAGAAGATACTAGGGTGAAATTAAAAAAAAAACGTAAATTAAATTAGTCATTAATACCAAATAACTCTTTACTTATTAAAAACTAGTATTAACGATTTATGTAATATGAAGTTGTTATATTTTTGCTATAAAATATGTAAAATTATTATAAACTATAAAATAATAAATATATATTATGTAATACCCACGGATTAGATAATTTGACACAAGTTACATATAATATAATAAATAAAAATATAATAATTTAAATCTATTATAATTAGTAACTAAGTATTAAAATAAATTATTTATCTATATTTTATTTCCATTACTTTTACTTTTCATTTTCTATTATTTTTAGGAAAAAAGGAAATATCTTCTTATAAATTTAGGTTTTAATCTTTCAATCTCCTCCATTTAAAAAACAAATTGATATTATCTTTTACCAACTTCTAGAAGTATTGTTGATACCAAAAAAATGTTTCTACTATTTCAGTATGTTTCCACTAGTTTCGGTATGTTTCTACGGAAACAAATTTGTTTGCATGAAAACATGTGAATTTCGGTATTTCACTCGTGTTTCTTTTCGGTTCACTAGGAAACAGAAACGTTTCGGCCGTTTCGATGGAAACGAAACAAAATTTTGATCCCTAGTGAGAAGGGAAGATGAAATTAGGTTTATTTGCCTTAAATAAATTAATCACTTCCATTTGGACAACCAAACTAGACTTTTCAAATTGAAAACTGATTCAATCACTTTTAGTGATTAAATCAGCTAAAATAATTAAAACCAAACATAGCATTAACATGTCCTATTCAAGATCATTTAGGATCATCTCAACAGAAGAAAGAAAGAAGGGGGGAAAACATTTTAATCCCTTAAAGAAAAACTATAGCCCTCTTAATAAACATTAATACATGTACACACTAAAGAGCTATTTTTTAGAACCCAAGTAACCAATTTAGTGAGTGTTACTCCAACAGGTTTCAAGTCATTGGTTGATTGGTGAAACTTTAATGCATAGGAGACGATCACAATCTCACCCTAAAGGGGTATATTTTAGATAAAAGCAAACCAACATGATCTTTGTCTGAATGAAACAGGAAAGTTGGATGTGGCTTTCTATAAATGAGATAAGAGATGCCTTTTGTTTCTTAAAAAAGACAAAAAGAAAGGCTAAATGCCCCTGATATTCTTAACAAGTTTCTGCAGCAACAACATAACTCTAAATCAACAGAATCTGCATGTGCTTACCATCTCTTTTTTTATCTGATCGAATGATTGCTTGTCTAATTTGTCAATACTTGAACAAATAGTTCTGAATTTTTCCGGTGGCACTCCACATATATCCAACATTCCATCCAGTAACTTCCGATGATTCAATTTTACCTGTGAAAATACAAAAGAAATATCAAAGATAAAAGTGGAGATTACTATTCTGGACAGCACTATGATGAAATATATGACAAAATGCAGGGAAATACAGAACATGAGCAGAGATCTGTTGACAAGTAACCGCGGTTATGAGTTCCACTTTGATAAGCATTTCTTTTTCTCAATTGAAATGGAACATACCGGTATCAGTGTTTCAGCATATGCTTTCAGATTTGTTCGCAGTCAAACATTACATTTATATATTCAAGCATAAATAAACACGTAATAAGAACTCCATTTTTATGCTCTCATGAATTCTTTCGGGGGTAAAACACCACAAAAAAAAATTGCTAAAATATATCCCTGAGGGAAATAGAATCATTATTAGTTATACAGTTATATAGAACAGCCATAGCTAAACATAACCAAAGTTGTACTTAACAAACAATTCAAAAAACACCTTCCAGCCACAAGGAGAAAGAAAAAAGAAAAGGAAGAGTAAGGTCCAGGAACTAGGACAAAGGAAGCAGAGAAAGAAGGCATTTGCCCCAACGGAGCCATTTAATTGATATAATAGGAGAGATTGTGAGTTATCCATGGAAGATCATAGAACTACAAGGCCTTTGTGCCAGAAGCTCAGGCAGATTTGAAAGTTATTATAGTTACTGGGGCCGGTGGTTTTCTAGGGTAGTGGGTACATCCCATGGAGGTTTTCTTTTTTCATTTTTTAACTTTCATGTGGGAAATTGCAAGGTGAAGTTCTCAAAATGATAACTGGTGTGGGGTGGTGGCATTGAAGGACATATTCCCAGACTTTTTTCCTAGACCTTTATCAGATCGCACTTAACAGGGATACCTTTTATTGCAAAGTTTTTTCCTATCAAATGATGAGAGTGGTGTGGAGTTCAAAATTTAATAAGCAAGCATGGCATGAATACTCAAGTTTGTAGAGATGAGGACTGCATTAGATGGAAGGTAGCTAGACGAGGGGGTCTTAGTGTTTGATCATATTATGACTTCTTGCATATGGCAGGGAACATATGGATGATCAAATCCCCCACCCCCCTTTTTATTTTTTCTCAAGTGGCCTTATTTCTTCTTTTTTTCTGATAAGTAACTATAATTGTATTAATAGAGCGCCCGAGGGGGGCGAACCCATATATACGAGGGAGAGGCCAGCAATTTAAGTCTCAAGCTCCACAAAAAATCAACTAGATCTCCTACATACAAAGGAAAGGCCTCTTTAGCCCAAAAAAAAAAAAACAAACACAAAAAATCATTCATGAAAAGGAAAGGAGGATGCTCAGTCCCCTCAAAAGCACGCCTGTTCCTATCCTTTCAAATGGCACCATATCAAGCATAGCGGAGCTATTGTCCACATTGGCCGCAACCTCTTCTTCCTGCAGCTTCCCGTCCATGACAAAAAAAGGTCCTCAATGTTGCTGGGACCACATATTCACTGCCAAAAATTGAGAACAAGAAATACCAAGGGTCTCTAACGTAGTTACAGTGAATCAAAAGGTGTGCGATTGTTTCCTCATCCTCCTTACACATGCTGCATCAGTTAGAAATGTGAAACCCTCTTCTTTGAAGGTTATCCATGGTGAGGATAGCACCTGAACCGCCTCCCATGCAAAAAACGCTATCTTAGTTGGGACTTGTGAGTACCCAATCAATTTCCATGGAAACTCGATCCTCATATTTCCAATTAGATTCCGATAAAAGAACCGAACTGAGAATGTCTTTGGGCTGTTCACTGTCCAGACAAGGGAGGAGTTCTGCCCCACTTTTGCTTTGTACCTATACAACAGCTCAAAAAAGTTTAGAACCTCCACCAATTCCCAATTGAAAAAACTTATTCAGCTTGGACTCCAAACCATCTCTCCCCACACCCAAGAATAAGAATCTGCCACCCACGCATCCTTCTGTGATGCTAAGGAAAACCAATGAAGGGAATTTGTCCTTTAATGCTTCATCCCCGCACCACTTATCAAGCCAAAATTTAACCCTTAACCATCCCCAATCTCAAAACCAAAAAAAAATCCCCAAGCCCTTTTTGAATCGGTTTCCACAAGCCACACCCTGACGGATCCACCACTTCCATTTGGAGCCAACCACCCTTGATATGTAGTTTCTCCTATGGTGAACTGAGGCCATCTTGTTGAAGAATTTTATGTTTTGATCCCCATCTTTTAACCCCAGCACCCTATAATTTTTATGCCAAGAGATTTCCTTTGCCATTAATATAACAGCCAGTTCTCCTTTTAGCCCCTCCCTCGTTGCATGCTCCTCCTTGGTAAGAGAGTGCTCTTGCTCTTTCCCATCCAGGTCTGCCAACTGCCTCAGAACTTGAGATTTTCATAGCTGAACAATACTGAACTCCTCCTTATTCCATATTCTTAGATCTTCTTTCAGGAGCTTAAGTTTTCTGGCAAGAATAAAGCTAGGATTTCCTCAAACCTCATAACCGTTCCACCAGTTGATTTCCCCTAACCTCATACCTGTTCCACCAGTTTTCCCCCTTCTCTAAAAAAACCTTCTGCGCCCAGCCACATGTTCTCGAATCTGAAGGGGGTTCTGCCAAAATGAAAGCCTCCACAAGTTAGTCTTACTGGACAGTGATCTGAGACAGGACGAGGAAGGGATTCCTGATGAAGACCTGGGAAAAAAAATCCTCCCAGTTGTTTGAGACCAAAAAACGATCCAATCTGGACCTAGCAGCATCTCCCTACCTAAACCATGTGAAGCAGACTCCCTCTCCATGGGCAAATCCATCAAACCATTTGAGGTGATAAACTCTGTGAACTCCCTCATGCCAGAGGACAATCTTCTACTTCCTGAAGCTTCACCGGGGGATCTGAACTCATTAAAGTCACCTCCAATGCAGTAAGGGAGCTGCCACCCGCCTTCCACATTCTGTAGTTCATCCCACAGAATTCTTCTTTCAGATGACGATTGGGGGCATAAACTCCCAAAAAGCTCCATTTTAATGGTCCGTTTTTCATGGAAAAACTGCATGAAACAAAATACCCTCCCAGCCAATTATCCTCACAAGAGATCTCCCTCAAATCCCAGAGAACTAGAATACCCCCAGCTGTACTCCTAGCTGGAAGGGCCACCCATTCCACCCATCCAGGGCCCCCAAATACCTCCAAATAACCTGTTGGTCATAGACTCCACCTTCGTTTCTTGAAGACACACCACCGTAGGCTTCCAATTCTTCAACATCCCTTTAATCACAGCCCTTTTATCAGGGTCATTCAGCCCTTGCACATTCCAAGAGATAATTGAGATATTCATGGAGCTTCTATTGCTAAAAAGGCTTTCCTACAGGCTACCTCCACCCACCTGATCAGCTACCCATGTATCCCCACAATTGATAGAGCATTCTAAATTTCGAAGTACTCTTCTCAATTTTCTGTCTGATTTCTCCTTACTGCTTTCTTCCTTCCTCTACTCTCTTCTGCTGATTTGCCCTTTCTATATCTGTAAACAGATCCATTATCCTCTGTTCATAGCCATTGCATGACATGCCCAGGTAATTGCTAACTCCCTCTATCTTTCTCAGCAACCAAGCCGAGACCTCCGGTTGCTTTTGGGTTAGTTTATTCTGAGGAAATGGAGCTTCCTGCTTGTGACATATCATTCACCTCCATAGGAGCCAAAACTGCTAAGGAAGTGCATACCAGAGGTTCTGCTGAATCCTCCACGCCAAATGGGACCAGTTCCTTGCCACCACAGTAGGTTTCTGCTGCCCAATTGTTCACTGTCCTCTCCTCATCCGACCAATTGTAGGCCGAAGCTGATGAGTAGTCTCCTGTCTCCCAAAGCCCAACATTGCTCTGTCAGACGGCCATGGATGACAAGGTCTGGACTCGAATGGCTATGTGTTATTATGGAGACAATTTCAAAAGAGAAGGGTAAGGCTGCCTCAATCTCTCCATGGGAACAGAAAGGCTCTTGAATTGCAGCACCAATCGAATGCAAGGGGCAGATTCATAAAGGTGGAGCTGCGCACAGACAAAGGGCAGAGGTGCATTTATCTCCATGATGAAGACAACAGTGGTGGTGGGTTACTCGCAGCGAAAGCTTTCTGTAATCTGGGACTATCCAATCCAAGGATGACTAGGGGAAAGAGGGCTTCGTACAGGGAGACCGCCCAAATTAATCAGTGGCCGGAGAAAGCAGTGAAGGTGCATATGGGTAAGGTCGGAGACAGGGAAGACGTGAAGATTGATCCTATCTCATGTAAGGCCAGATGGGAGTACATGAGGAGATGTTTGGTTGGCAGGGTTGAAGATATCCACAATGAAATTCCGGCAAGGCACAGAATCCAACAGTGGGCTGAAAGAAGATGGGGGTCACGGTGGCTTTGAAGGTGCCGGATATGCACAGGGTTTGGTTTTTGTTTGAGCTTCCATCTGAGGCAGAGGTGCAACGTGTCCTGAACAATACCCCTTGGGTGTTTGAAGGGAGACAGGTATATCTGGACAGATAGGTGGCGACTGGGGGTTGTGATAGATCAGTGGCAACAAGGGAGATTTGAATTAGATTTATGGGCCTTCCAGCCTTTCTATGGTGTAATGAGGTATTTAGAGCTTTAGGGAATTGTTGTGGTGAGTTCATAGCCATTGATGAATCCACGGCCAGGAGGAGCCATCTGAGATGGGCTCGTGTGCTGATCAAAGCAACAATTGATGAGATCCCGACCTTATTTCTTGGATGGCAGCGTTGGATGTAAGATATTCAACTAGTGTTGCAAAATGGATGAATTCAGTAGTCATTATTTTGCATTCAAAGTAACTTGGGAGTTTGGGTTCTGTTATTTTCTTTATTTAGAGCGCATTGGATCGTGTCAGGTTCAGTTATAGATATGCTGAGTTGGAGGGGTGGTTACCAATGGGCAGCAATTTAGGGTAAAAAAAGGTTTGAGGAGAAGGCTTTCTATGTCTTTCTCAGCGCCTCCAGAGAAAAGAGCAGAAGGATGTCTGAAGGAGATGAGAGTTCAGCTCAACGATTGAAACAAATCCTCTTGAGAAACTTATTTTTATTGGATTGTAGAGTTTTTGGATAGCATAAATTTTTGTTCTTGATTTATTGTATGCTAGTATACCATGCACGTACACCGTGTGCGCCCCCATTTTTTGCACCTCTAGTGATCGACATTCTTATCGGGAAAATTTTCAAAAAGTCTTAAAAGTTGGTTAGATTGACATAAAAGATCTAAAGATCTATGATGTTTGCACAGTACCGGCTGAATCAGCACTTGCCAGCCAGAACAAATGGAACACGAGAAATCAGTCAAAACTTCCCTAAACCTGCTGGAAATTGAAGCAAAACAACACATAAACCTCTTTGCTCAGCTTTTCCACGAGAATGGTATGTTCAAGTCTGTTCCAGTTGGTGTCAAATGGATATTAATTATACAAATAAAACCCAAAGTGCACAACTTGCTTGATAATAAATTCTTTGGTACCAAATCATAAACTCAAAGTCATATATTAATGTTAAACCCTTCTCTTAATAAGCCAACATCAGAATAACTTCCACTGCCATCCATACATCTATTAATGTTCAAGGTTTTTGTGATGTTGCCTCCATCCTCTACTAAATGTTGAATGATACTGAAATCATATCTGATAGAACTCCCATATAAAAAGACCACAAGTCATCATTGATATTTAGAGAGGATATGACATAAAGTAAGCCCATCAGACTTGTTAGCTTGAGTAAGAATCTAAATCCAATATCAAATAGCAAGTGTATTGACATAACTAGACACAATACAATAAATAGCATGATTTGAAAGGAGGAAAAAAAAAAAAGAATACCTCATAATCACCTATGTTTAGCTCATCCAGCAATTCAGTCAAAATCTTTATGACCTCGAAGTCTGGCCCCATTGCTTCATATTGACCAGCAATGTCAAAATCACACTGATAGAATTCACGGTATCTTCCCTTGGATGGGTTATCCCTTCTATACACCTTTGCTATTTGATACCTTTTAAATGATGTTATACCATTCATAGCCACATATCTAGCAAATGGAACAGTTAAGTCATATCGTAGAGAACAAAGCTCTCCACCCTGTCAACAAGTGAAACAAAAAATTACAAACTAATGAGAATTTGAAATATTGACTCTACATTTTCATTTAGCACAATGTAGGAAAATTAATATAGCTCAAGTTTAGGGATCACATCACATGTTTCCATAATGGTTGGAGATCTTTGTATTTTATGTAAGCTCATAGTGGTGGCAGATATGATTTTAGTACAACACTATCATCCCCCATCCTTTTGACAGTACATCACGTGCACATCCATACTTACAATATCACATCTGCTTTGCTAAACAGAATACAAAAACTCAACTTCCAAGCTCCCCAAAGCAAATCCTGACCATGTTTTTTACCAGATAAATTTAGTCTATATATATATATATGTATGTGCGTAAGCATGTTATTTTAGTCGATGACTAGTAGAACAGCATAGCCTAACTTGCTTCAACCAAAGCATTATATCTCCTATACACAACTCACAAAATTCTACTTAAGAATGAGAAGATGAAAGGGTAAATGTCATCATTCTGGCAGGGCAGGGTGTTTTGTTGTTTGCCTGCCATTTGCCCATTGTGATAAGGGCATCTTAGACAGCTGGTTTATATGCGGAACTCCCCTCCCACAGGCCATTTCCTTCAAATTAATAAAATTTTATTATTCTCAAAGAGGAAAATTTCAAAATCTTACTTGCGATATGGATCTCTAAATTCAACTTTTTTTCTCATTTCAATGACTGTTAAAATTCTTAACCTCAATTAACTAAAGTTAGCAAGTTTCTTATTTTCTGGCTTATTTTAATTTACAACTAATCTACAAAAGCCTATACGCAAAAAATTATCACCATTCGATTTTTACCAATATTGAACCTTGAATTCATGTTGTACAGGATTTAGTAGTGATGTAGCTTAAGGTTTTGATATTTTAGAAAAAAAAAAAAAAAATAGTGGGTTTTTTTAAACATTAGTTTTAGTCATTTTGTTTTGATCTTATAACCTTGTAATGCAGGGATTGTCCACGTCTCTCAAGTGATCACATGCCATACACGTGTCAACTCTCAAGTGAGTTAAATAACATGATGCTTAGAAAGGAAAGATACTAACTTGTAAGAAAGGGAGACGAATTGGGCTAAGGAGTTATGTATAATTTGCCTTTATTCTAATGTAAGAGGGGTTGGAAAATCTAGAAAGAACCTGATGTAGCCATTTCTACAAGGTAAATAAACTATGAGTTCAAATCCAGAGGTTAATCGTACTCTAGCAATTTTAAGGCAGAGTTGGGTTTTTTGGGTGTGAAAGTGATAAAGTTGATAGATAAGTAACCCTTAATGCCACTCTACATTACCATGCATGAGATTTTCACCACATATGGCTCCTCATTCTTTTTTGCCGATAACCTCAGACCAATCAATAAAAACTTGATTAATACGTAATCAATTGAATATCTCAATCGAATCTTGATTAATACGCCATCCAAATGCTCCGATTCTTCCCTATTTATCTTCTCCTGTTGTTGGTAGCTGGAAGTTTTTTTTTTTGTGGGTTGTTGAATGTTCTTTGTTTGGGAAGCCAGGTGGTACTACAGTTCCAGGTAAGAGTAAACCCATTTTCTTGATATGCAGAACTGTCAATTTTTGTTCCCACGCGTCCTCCTCTTTCCCTTCAAACTGTCATTGTATAGAAGATCCCAAGTGTTTCATTTTTCCCCTTCCAAATGCGGTTGGTCATTACCTTGGCAGTATTGTTTGGTTTAGCAATATTTTTTTAGGTCAAACAGACTCCAGGCTCTCACCTTTGTTCCCCATTGACATATGTGCCAATTTCACTTCATTTCAGAAAATCAATTGAGATCAGTGGGCTGCTTGCGTAAAATTCAAGATCGGTGGATATTTAACTTATTTAAGGAATGAACTTTGCTTAATATTTATGGCTTGCTTAGACTTTCTCTTCATTCTCTGTTTGGGTTGTGCAGATTTTATTGATTGACACTTTGGTGGCGGAGCATGAGGAACCGGAGGGTGAGGGGAGTGAGATGGTTTGGTGTCCTCGTTTTAGGAGGAATTTGTCTGTTGGGAGTTGGGGGAGGTGGAGGAGCTTATGGCTATGTTGAATAGATGTGCAATTAGAAGGGAAGGGGGAAGATGGCATGGTTTGGAGGGTTGATAAGAAGGGGAGTTTCACGGTGAAGTCTTTCTTCCACTCCTTGATTGGAAAGAAGGATGAGGAATTCCTTTGGCAATCGATTTGGAAGTCTAAAATCCCAAAGAAGGTTGCTTTCTTTTGTTGGTTGGTGGCTTGGGGGTGCTCCTTACTATGGACAGTTTGAAGAGGAGGAAATTTCATTTAGCTAGTCGGTGTAGTATGTGCAAGATGGAGGAGGAGACCCTTGATCACTTTTTGTGCATTTTAGAGTTTCTAACGACTTGTGGAACATGGTTCTCGTGCTATTTAAATATAGATGGGTCATGTCGGCTTCTTTGAGGAAGGTTTTTTCGAGTTGGCGTGCTAGTAGAATGAGGAACGATCTTAGAAGTATATGGAGAATAGTGCCTTTATGCTTGGTTTGGAGAATTTGAAGGGAGTGGAAGAATATTTGAAAACAAAGAACTTGCTTTGTGGGATCTAAAGGATTTCTTTTTGCACTTGTGGTTTTTTTGGTGTGAAGAAGAATTTCCAAAACACTTGGGCTCCGTTTGACTAGGTGGAGAATGATAGAAAGTAAAGGAAAGAGAAAAATAAAATTTGTTAGGAGTTGGTTAGCAAGAAAAAGAAAGATCTCCGTAAAAATCACATCCATGTAACTGTTTTTTTTTTCTCGAAAAGGTGACTTCTAGCTCCCCACAAAAAAACAAAGGAAAAATTATGTTTCTCGTGAAAATATTTGTATATAATATGTATTCCCATTTTATCCACTATTTTTTTTTTATGCAACTTCTCTCTTCCTCCACTAGTAACAGAAATTCCTTCATACTACAACTCTTTTTTAATATTATGGTTATATAGATAGTTAATATAATATATAGATAGTTAATATATATTAGAAATACATAGATAGTTAATCTATATACGTGATACTGCTATATATATCTATGTTATATCGTTTTATATATAATATATGTAATTAATATCTATATATTAGGTTTATATATATAGATAGTTATATGTAATTAATTTTTTATGTATTTAAGTAGTGATAGGAAACTTTAATTTTTCATGATAACATAAATCTATAGCATCACTTTTTAAGTGCTACGAAGACTTTTAGGATTTTATATATGTACCTCCCTAACGTGGTTTGCATCTTTTATCATTTTGTTATCCAATACACTAACAAGAAGAATTCATATTTTTGTAGAGTTCCTCTTTTTTGTTAGATTCTTTTATAGAGTTTCTTGATCATGCAAGAGTATAGTTCTTTAAAAGTTTTTGTATAGAGCCGGTGTACAATGGGAGCAACCCTCCCCCCCCCCCTTCTTGCTGCTTTTCGATGATAATATTTCATTCATTAAAAAAAAACAACAAAAAACCAATCTTAAAAGCCTATGCTACTTGCAACAAAAAACATACAATAAAATTAAACTGATTAACTCGCATCACCTATTTAATAGCTCTTTTATTCATTCATTCATTTATTTATGTTTGATAAGTTTTCTTTTATGTTATCTAGTCATGATACCTGAGTTTGCATTTATTTATAATAACCTAAAGTGTGATTCTATTATTCAAATCTTTTCTTGAACTTTCTCAAAAACTATCCTTGCACTACTACTTCCATAAAAAACTGAAGATCCATATTGTGTACACCTTATATATATCTCATTTACTTATAAATAAAAAAACTGAAGATCCACTCCTTAATGCTGAAGAAGCTCCTCCACCAACACAGTATAACCGCAATGGTCACTTTTTATTCATAAAACAGAAGATCCACTTCTTAATACTTTCCATGCTAATTATTGAATAATTTACTTTCTTCATTTTAGCATGGAATGTATAAGGTGTACACAATATGTGAACCACAATTTCAACTCTTAATATGTAGCTTAATAATATCAACCCCCCCACCCCCCAAAAAAAAGGAATACGAAAAAAAGAAAATATCACATCTGTGTACATGGTTACATAATAACTTACCACACTTTTTTTATCAGTAAAATATAAAGTAACTCACCACAATTAAAAATTGAAAAGCTTTAAAAAGTTAAATCAGAACACTCACAGCCAAGATAATGAAATTAGATTAGAAGGAGAAAATGAATTTGGAGAACAAGACACAGATCAAGCAATATGCTGATAGGGTGTGGCCTCAATTAGGGACAAGGATTGACATATTGTTGCAAAATTAGATAACTGGAATAAGATTGCTCCATACTTCAAGTGCCCAAGAATTAGATCAGGTTGAATCAGCACGAAGCTACGCTTTGTTTGCTTACATTTTCAAAAACAGTTTTTTAATTTCAAAACGCAAGATATGCGTTTCAAAAACAGATTTTTTTTTAATTTTTTAAAATTTAAATTATCATATCCAAATACATTTTCACAATTTTTAAAAAATTAATTACAAAATTTTGAAATATATTTCAAAAAATTTTAAAAAAAATTATATCTGAATCACTATCCAAACGAAAAGAAATTAGAGAATTTCTTGTCAAAAAGAGACTATCAATACCTTTGATGATAGAAAAGTCCCACAATAGAAATTTTTTATTTATTAAAAAAAAACTTTACTTGAACCAACTAACAACAAAAAATTTACCTGGTCAGCAAGATCATAAATCAACTTCGAGTCTTCCCCATATTTTCCCATAAGAGTTTCTCTCAATTCAAATGCAGGAGTATCCAGGGCCATGGCACCATGCCTCTTAAAAACTTCAACAATAATTGAGAATGCTCTCTCTCTTATGGCCATTTGTTCTTTTGCAAAATCGCGAGTACCCTGAGATGTAAAAAACATGTAAAAGTAAAAATGTTGAATGCTAATTCAAGCTAAAAAGAACTATATTATTTTCTTTTAATCAGGAGAACACAAAAAATAATAATTCGACCGTAATAAATGAGAGAGAAAAACATTCCAAAGAATAAATTAAACCGTATAGTATTCATGAAAACAAAACACAAGAATTAGTCAAGCAATACACAAGTTGTCTGTCGCCTATGAATTCATTTTTCAATAAGAAAAAAAAATATTGAGAAATGAGAGAACGAGAGAGAGACTAAGAAGGGAAAAATCCTACTTGAGATAGCTATCCTAAAGCACAAAGCATGGATAACAAGGCAACAAATAATTTTTGCTACTAGAGTCTTTTTTTTCTGATAAGTAATACTTTTATAAACAAACAGGGACCAAGGGGGTGCACCCATACAAAAAGGAATATTAACTATCTTTCAACAAGATTGAGCCCCTTGATAACCAAAAATAAAGAGTGCACAATACTACAGTTTTTACATTCAAATGGGAGATTCAACTCCCTCAAAAAGCCACTGATTCCTCCCTTGCAAAATGGTACACCAAATACATAGCAGGGTCACTTGCCAAGCCCTCCTACTAACCAGAACTTCCTTACCACGTGACAAGAACCTCCGATATAGACGGAGGCATCACTCAGTGCACACCAAACAATCCAATCATAAGGTTTCATATCACTCTAGTGACAAGGCAATGAATCAGGTGGTGATTGATCGATTCTTCATTTGCTTTGCAAAGACCGCACCTATTCACAATGATATGGTCTCTCCTTCAAAAATCATCTAAGGTTAAAATCCTCCCCCTGCAATTCATCCACAGAATGCCATCTTCAAGGGAGACCAGGACCTCCAAATTGCTTTCCACATGAACTCCTGTCTCCTCTCACCTTCATAGCAAATAGGATGATTTGATTCTAAACACCCCACCCTTGTACTCCAGTAAAAAGCATCATCCCCCCTTCAGGAATATCCTGTCTATACAACATGCTATAGAACTCCATAAATTCCTCCAACTCCAATCATGCAGCAGCCTTATAAAGCTTATGTCTCCAACCATCCCCGAATAGGAGCCCCTATTAGAGAAAAAAATGAGAGTAAATCGTCTAAGATGGTTGGGTCATGCATAACGAAGACCTATAACTGCTCAAATGAGAAAGAGTGACATCTAAGAAGCATGGATATGGACACGGAACACGGATACGACACGACCTTTTAAAAAAAGTAGGACACGGACGCGTCTGGGACACGTTAAATATATATTTTATATGACTATATGATAAAAACTTAATATTATTTCAATCAAAATTGGTATAAAAAAACACAAGTCACGACAATATTATTAATAGGACCTCCCCTGAGGTATCTGACAATTGTATAAGGTACCCCTCTTGTTTTTAAAATTACATTGCATCCCTTGTCAGACTTTCCAAATTAACAGTGCTAACATAACATGTATATTAACCAAATTATCCTTGAATTAAATATGAATATTTTGGTTAAACCTAAACTTTGAGTCAACTCAATAACTCGCCTCATAACTCACCACATATGGCCACTCACCATTTTTTTGAGTCAACTCAGCCATTGAGTTGCCAAATCCAAAATTTATTCTCCATGTAAGATTCTTTCTTCATGTACAAATCAAGGCAAAAACACAAACCCGTGGTCAAGACTTTGGGTTTGGAATCTTCTTCGTTGGATTCCTCGAAAACAGAGAGTTATCATAAATCTAACCAACAATCAAAATGCCCAGATTTTACAGAGCTCAACTCGGAAGTTTTTCAATAAATTGATTTCTAAATCAATGTGCATGTAAATCCAACGGCAATCGAAGCAATGGTTGGCCCCAAGGTCTTTATCTGTAACATTTTAGTTATCTCTCTAACCCTTTCACGACACTTTCTCTCCACCCCTTTTCCTATATATATACATATACACATATATATATATACATATACACACACATATATATAAGGATATACACCTACATATATACATATATATGTAAGAACATTGTGCATATAATGTATATATGCAACCTTGTAATTTAGAAAGAGAAAAAGACGATGATGAAGACAAGGACCGACCTTGGTGGTGGCGGCGATTCAACAGATTCAGCAATTGAGGGTTAGCGATTGTGTTTTAATGGAGAATTGGGGGCTTCGGTGAATCGGTGGTGGTGTGATTATGTGGTGAAGTCAGTTGATGATGGTGGGATTAGGTACTTCATTGAATTGTGATGGTCGTATTCGTTGGTCGGCATTCAAGCTTGTCGATCATCACTGTTAGCTGAGATGAAAAATGTTGCAATTTTTTGGGATCTGGAAGGGAATAGATTTCCACCATTGATGACCGTCAATAGATTGTGCATGAGCTTCAATGGCAAGGGGCTAATGCAAACTACTATTTATACCTCCATTAACTTTCCTATACTATTTATATAGAGAGAGAGGGAGATAATTCAACAGATATGTTTTATATATATGTATCTCTACTATATATAGATATATATATATATATATTATGGGTAGAGAGAAAAAATAAGTTATTATTGAAGGTTATTATTGTCATTTCATTGTATTCTAATAAGGGAAACATTGTCACTTCAATAATAAGAAGGGTAAATTTGGTATTTAAAAAAGTTATTATAGTGATGTCATCAATTTCCATCAAAGTCACTGACGACTCCTGACGGCAGGGGGGGCGATTGTTACTAATATTAGAAGTATAGGGGGTGAAGTGTAATTTCAGAAATAAAAAGAATACCATATGCAATTGTCAGATACCTTAGGGAGATCAGTATAATTTACCCTTATTAATATATCAAATTAATAAAGTCCTTAAATAAAAAATTAAGAACTTCATTTAATCAGCAACATTAATAATTCAAGTTTCAAAACAAATTTGTTAATGTGTGTGCGTGTAAGTGGAGAAGAAGAGGAGAAAAATCCACAAAAAAAAAAATCTAAAAAAGTGTATGGGACATGTCCATAACATGTCCGAAATTCAAAAAGAAATACACTTTTTTCCACGTATCCGATACAGATACGTAAGGTAAAATAGAATGTTTGTACTTCATAGAGTAACATGATATTCATTAAAGATAATGAAATGGAACATGAATGATTAAAATGTTAATTAGTTGAGATAGTAAGGAAAGACATGATAACTTGTGGTGTAACTAAATCTATAACCCTATAAAGCGTGGAATGGCAAAACAGAATTAGTCAACCGCAAATAGTTGGAACAAAGCATAGTTGGGTTAAGTTGACTCTTATTAGGAGTCTCTTTTTAAAGTATTGTTAGTTTTTTTTTCTTTTTTAGATGTTCACAGGGTTTCTAGAATAGAATTTTTGGGTTTATATTATTACAATTTTGTGTAGGGTTAACTTCTCAAGGTAATCATATGTTATTAAGGTTTCGTAAGGCCTATAAATAGGCCTCTTTTTTTTCTTTTTTTTGCCGCCCGGGGGGGGGGGTAGACCTTTGAGACGAATCAGCAACCTGAATATTTGGAAGAGCTTTACCCCCTCTCTCTTCCCCTTTCTCTATCTTCTCTTTCTTATCCCTCTCTGATCATCTCTATTTCTCCCTCTACCACCTTTCTAACATTCTCATGATATTATATATAAATATATATATATATATATCAACACGGTTCAATTACCCATCACGAGTTTGGAGAAATTATCAAGTGAGTCGGGTTATATCAGTTTGGTGTCAAAGAGAAAGATACATAACAAGCATCGAGAAAGTGCAAAGATCAACTAATTATGAAGAAGTACAAAACAAACTCTAGTTTTCTCCAACAACAATGGTCAATGCACCTAATTGATGTGGTACCCATTAGTTATCCAAAAAAAAATTGATGCAGAACCCATGAAAAGAAAATATGGCAGCAGATACATTTTGTTTACTAGGAGTCATTTTAGATTATTGTTGTTTTTATACTTTTTAGATGTTCTTAGGATTTTAAGAATAAAACTTTGGGGCTTACATTATTACCAAGTTGGGTAAGTTTAACTTTATATGGTAATTATGTGCTACTGGGGTTTTGTAAGGCAAATAAAATGGCCTCTTGAAAGAAAGACGTGATAAGACCTTTGAGATGAATCAATGATCGTAGATATTTGGAGAGCTATGAGGGCTCCCTCTCTTCCCGTTCTCTATCTTCTCTTTCGTATCCCTATCATATCATTTCTCCTCTCTCTCCTCTCTCCTTTTTTCCTTCTCATAATATTTTTTTTTTTTTATAAGTAAATGTAAGATGTATATTAATAAAAGTGCCCAAGAAGGACAACAAGGACAAAAGCCCCAAAAAGCTTTACAAAGGTCTTAACGATCCCTAAAAAATCAACAAAGGAAGAAACATTAGTAGGGAAAGCCTCTTTGGCCTAAAAAAATAAATAGCACAAAAACGCGTCTTTGAAGAAGGGAGCGGAGAGCTCCTCATCTTCAAAGACACGGTTGTTTCTTTCCCTCCATATACACCACAACAAACAAATAGGGGCAAGCCTCCAAATTCTCTTGATCTCTACTGAAGGGTTGTGCCCTACCCAAGCCAAAAGAAGATCCCTGACTGAGCCATACATAACCCAGGAGACGCCAAAGAGAGCAAAGACAATGTTCCAACAGCTCCAAGAAACAGGGCAGTGGATCAGAAGATGATCCACTGTTTCCTCTTTCTTCTGACAGAGATAGCACCTACTAGCCAAGAGGAAACCTCGCTTCTTCAAATTATCCGCTGTTAAGATGGCCTTCCAAGAGGCTTCCCAGGCGAAGGAGGAGGCCTTAGGGGGGGCTTTAGAGTGCCAAATGAGTTTCCAAGGGAAAAGAGAGCTTTCCAAAGCGACCAAGCTCTTGTAAAAGGAGTTGACTGAAAAAGAATTTTTGTTTGGCAGCCACACCCTCTTATCCTCCCTCCCTTCCGTAGCTTGGTAATGGCATATGTGGCCAAGGAAGGAGCCCACCTCTTCTAACTCCCAATCGAAAAAGTTTCTCCTGAAGCGAGGAGTCCAGACAAGCGTGTTCCCAACTCTTTCCAAGTACTCGCAGACTCAAGCCTCCTTGTTGCTAGCTAGACTGTATAAAGAAGGAAATTTCATCCTGAGCGGCATTTTCCCGCTCCAAATGTCATCCCTAAATTTAACACGACCACCATTCCCGATAACAAAACAACACTTTTCATTGAAGTTCCCTCCATTCCTTTCTGATGGAACCCCACAGACCGCATCCCTGAGGCCCCTCCACACTGCCCAAGCACCAACCTCCATTGTCATATCCGTAACTTAGCAACGATGATCTCTCTCCATAGCTCCCCATTGCTCTCTCCAAACCTCCATAACCATTTCCCTAGGAGAGCTGTGTTGAAAAGACCCAAATCTTTCACCCCTAGCCCTCCGAGAGACACCGACTTCTTCAGTTTATCCCAAGCCACTAAATGAATCTTCCTGCGCTCCCCTTCTTGTCCCCATAAAAAGTCCCTTTGAATCTTCTCTAGCCTTCTGCTTACTGACTTTGGCATGGTGAAAAGAGACATGAAATAGGTGGGGAGGTTAGCCAAGGTGCTTTTAATAAGGGTGAGCCTGCCTCCCTTGGAGAGGAACTGACCCTTCCATCCTGACAGCTTGCTAAAGAACCTTTCAACCACGAGATCCCAAACCCCAATGGAACGCGTGGGAGCACCCAATGGCAAACTCAGATAAACCAAGGGGAGGCATCCCACTCTGCAGCCTAACGTGCTGGCTAACATGTCCATCTCTTGAATAGGACCAACCGGAGTAATACTGCGTTTTGGAGAAGTTGATCCGTAGCCCTGAAATAGCTTCAAAACACCCTAGGATGCATCGCACAAAACAAAGCTGGCGCACTGTAGGATCACAGAAAATAACGGTGTCGTCTGCAAACAGAAGGTGGGAAATGGTGACCTCCCCTCCCCTTCTGTCCCCTACCAGAAAGCCTTTGATAAGGCCCACCTCCTTAGCTCGGAACAAAAAACGGCTCAATGCCTCCATAGCGATCACAAAGAGAAAAGGAGATAATGGGTCCCCCTGTCTCAAGCCTCTAGAAGAACGAAAGAAACCTGTTGGGGAGCCGTTGACGAGGATCGAAAAGGAGACTGTAGATATACACGACTGAATCAACTTTCTCCACTTGCACCCAAAACCCATCTTGGTCAGCATACCCATCAAAAAGTTCCAACTAACATGATCAAATGCCTTCTCAATGTCCAGCTTGCAAACAAGCCCTTTCTTCTTCTGATTTCTATAATAATTGCCAAAAACACTAAAAAGCTTTACATCAGTCTTAAAGACCCCAAGAAATCAACAAAAGAAGAGATATTTACAAGGCAGGCCTCTTTGGCCCAAAAAAAATAATAAGCGCAAAAAGACATTTTAAAGTAAGGAGTAGAAAACTCCAAATCTTCAAAGACACGATTGTTCCTTTCAATCCAAATACACTACAAGAGGCAATTTGGGGCCAGAATCCAAATCCTCTTAATCTCTTTTGAAAGGTTGCACCCTTCCCAAGCCAACAGAAAGTCTTTGACAGAACCTGACATAACTCCGGAGAAACCAAACAGGCCAAGAACAAGATTCCAACAGCTCCAAGAATCATGACAGTGGATGAGAACATGATCCACCCTTTCCTCATCATGCTTGCATAAATAGCATCTGCTAGCCAAAAGAAAACCTCTTTTCTTCATATTTTCCGCAATTAAAATGGCCTTCCAAGAAGCTTCCCAGGCAAAAAATGAAGCTTTAAGGGGGGGGTTTGAGTGCCAAATGAGCTTCCAAGGAAAGAGAGGGCTTTCAAAATCAAACAAGCTCTTGTAAAAAGAGCTAACAGAAAATGATTTCTTATCCGGCATCCAAACCCTTTTGTCCTCCCTACCTTCCATAGCCCGGAAGTTGTTGATGTGACAAAGGAAAGAGCCCACCTCCTCAAGTTCCCAATCAAAAAAGTCTCTCCTAAAGCGAGGAGTCCAAACTCTCTCCATACACTCACTAACCCAAGCCTCCTTGTTGCTAGTCAGACTGTAGAACATAGGAAATTTCACCCTCAGCGGCTCATCCCCATTCCAAACATCATCCCAGAATTTCACTCGACCTCCATTCCCGATAACAAAACTACAGTCTTTCCTTGAAAATCCTCCATTCACTTCTAATGTATCCCCAAAGACCACATCTCCTCGGCCCCTCCAGCACTGCCCGAACACCAACCCCCATTATCACACCCGTACTTAGAAACAATGATCTCCCTCCAAAGCTCCCTATCACTTTCACTAAATTTCCATAACCATTTCCCTAAAAGGGCTGTATTCAAGATTCTCAAATCCTTCACCCCTAAACCCCCTAGAGACATTGGCTACTTGATTTTATCCCAAGCAACTAAGTGAATCTTTCTACAATCTCCCTCATGGCCCCATAAGAAATCCCTTTGAATCTTCTCCAATATTCTGCTAACAGTCTTCGGCATAGGGAAGAGAGACATGAAATAGGTAGGGAAGGTTGGCCAAGGTGCTTTTAACAAGGGTGAGCCTGCCTCCCTTAGAAAGGAGTTGGCCTTTTCAGCCTGACAGCTTGCTAAGAAACCTTTCAACCACAAGATCCCAAACCCCAATGGATCTCGAAGGAGCTCCCAGCAGAAGACCCAAGTATACCGAGGGGAAGCAGCCCACTCTACAGCCCAAAATGCTGGCTAACATATCCATCTTTTGAATCAGCCCAACTGGAGTAATGCCTTTTTTACAAGATTGATTCGCAAACCTGACACAGCTTCAAAGCACACTGAGAATGCACCGGATAAAGCGAAGCTAACACACTATAGAGTCACAAAAAATGATGGTGTCGTCAGCAAACAATAGATGGGAAATGGCAACACCTCCACCCCTTCTTTCCCCCACCTAAAAGCCTTTAATGAGGCCAACTTCCTCAGCTCGAAACATGAAGCGACTCAAAGCCTCCATAGCAATCACGAAGAGAAAAGGGGATAGGGGATCCCCCTGTCTTCAAACCTCTAGAAGAACGAAAGAAGCCTGCAGAGGAGCTATTGACGAGGACCGAGAAGGAGACTGTGGATATGCATGACTTAATTCACTTCCTTCATTTGCCCCCAAAACCCATCTTAGCCAACATACCCATCAAGAAACTCCAGTTAACATGGTCAAAAGCCTTTTCAATATCCAGTTTGCAAACAAGCCCCTTCCTTTTCTGTTTTATCCTAGAGTCAATGCATTCATTAGCAATGAGCGCTGCATCCAAGATTTGTCGACCCTCCACAAAAGCATTTTGGCTAGGAGAGATGATATTACCCATAATCTTCTTCACGCTTAAGGAAAGAACTTTTGTGATCAGTTTATAAACACTGCTCACTAGACTTATAGGGCTGGAAGTCCTTGATGCTATTAGCTCCCTCCTTTTTAGGAATGAGGGCTATGAAAAAAGCATTGAGGCTTCGCTCAAAGCCCCCCTCCTTGTGAAAAGTTCCAAAAACCGCCATCACATTCACTTTCAGCACATCCCAACATTTCTTAAAGAAGGCCATAGTGAACCCATCTGGACCTGGAGCTTTATCCCCATTGCATGCCTCTAAGGCTCTCACCACTTCATCTTCTGAGAAAGGGATCTCCACATTAGAAGCCTCATCCCTGTTCAATCTTTTCAAGAAGATATCATCCACCACCGGTCTCCAGCTAGCGCAGCTCTAAGTAGAGGCTAGAATAGAAGTCAACAATTCCCCTTCTGATTGGCTCCTCCTCAGTGAGAACTTGATCATCAATAACAATAGAGGAGATTTTATTCTTCCTGTAGTGAGAAGAAGCCATTCTGTGAAAGAATTTTGTGTTGCGGTCACCCTCTTTAAGCCAAACGGCCCGAGATTTCTGCCTCCAAGAGATTTCCTCCATCTTGAGAATTTGCCCAATTTGGCCCTTTAGGCCTTCTCTCTCAACCCTTTTTTCAGCAGAGAGGGAGCCCAGCTGATCTTCCTTGTCCAACTCTTTCAGGTTATTCAGCAAAGACTGCTTCCTATCTTGAATTAAACCAAAGACCTCACGATTCCTACTTTCTAAGGTCTTCTTTGAGGAGTTTCAGCTTTCTGGCAATGCAAAAACTTGGAGACCCAATCACAACATAAGACTCCCACCAACTTCTCACCAACTCCACAAAACCTTCACTTTCTAGCCACATGTTTTCAAATCTAAAGGGGCTTTTTCCTACGCTAAAACCCCCGCAATACAGCATAATAGGGTGATGATCAGAACAAGGCCGCGGGAGACACTTTTGGGAGATACCTGAAAAATCATCCTCCCAGTGGTTCGACACCAAAAATCTATCCAAACGAGACATAGCAGACTGATGACCTCCTCTGGACCAAGTGAATCTCCCTCCCTCCAAATGTAAATCCACCAAACTTTGAAAATTTATGAACTCGTTGAAACTCCTCATAGCCGAGGTCAGCCTTCCACCCCCTAAGTCTCTCATCCGAATTCCGCACAATTATTAAAGTGCCCCCCAAAGCACCAGGGGACTTGCCAGAAGGAAAGCAAAGACTGCAGCTCATCTCAGAAAAATCTGCTAACACCATCAGCAACTAGTACGTAAACCCCACAAAAGCCCCACACGAAAGAAGTGGAAACCAAACTAAACTTGCAGGAGATAGAGAACTCACCCACTCTGTGCTCAATACCGTTGACCAATTAGGAGTCCCAAGCCACGAGAATACCTCTTGTAGTGCCTTGGGCATTCAAAGCAACCCACTTGATCCAACGGGATCCCCAAATGGAACGAACAAAACTCCTTGAAATACTTTCCATTTTAGTTTCCTGAAGGCAAATGACTGCAGACTTCCATTCATGCAGTAAACCTTTGACGACTGTAAGTTTGTCTGGATCATTTAACCCTCTCACATTCCAAGACAAATTTTTTAAATTCATAGGACAAAGGATAGTTAGAACCTCTCGATGCCTTCCACAAAGGCATCCATCGATTTGCTGCCCCCATAGTTAACTGAGCAGGACAACTCTTTCAGTACTCTTTTCATTCTTTTTGCTAATTTATCCTTCTTGTCTTTCTCAGAAGCATTACTAGAACAAGGTCTTGACAGAGAATTGCACATCACTATTTCTCTGAATAAATCCATTAGATAGTCCTCAAAGCCTGGTTCATTTGCTTCTCATAATATCATATATAAAAATAAAAGAAATCAAACCAGCATGGGTCATTTGCCCAGGACTTGTTTATAGAAACTTTCAAGAGAGTCGAGTTACATCACTAGTCCCCAAGTTTACCACACCAATGCAACTAAGATAAGGGACTCTAATCGCCCTGGCAAGTCCGAGATCTCCTTCATTCCATGCCAATAAAACCAAGTTTCCTATAACTTTCCTCAGCCCGTAAAACAAAAGTGGGAAGTTGCCTTCATCCACCATGTTTCTTAAGCCAAGACATTTGGCATGTCTAAGATCCACTAAAAAAGCTCAAACCTCCTCTTTGAACTACAAAAACTTGAAACCACAAGGATTGTGTCTTCTCTCCCAGAACACGTCCAATTCCAACTGACCTAAAATCGAGTCTATAATAGTTTCAAGCCTTAATAGGTTTTACTTACCAGAAAAAATAACATCCTATTTTAACATTTAAAAGTAATAAAATAAGAGAAGGTATATAATAGCAACAATTGGGCCGGGAATTATTATTTTTAAGTAGTTTCACCTGGTATTTTTAGTGTTTGGCAACAATTTTGTATTGTTAAAACTTGAAAGATGCAACAAGAATAACAATTACAAAACAAAATGAATTCAAAAAATTTACTACAACACTACAAAACAGACTGCAGATCTACTGCACTGCTACCAAACACCATGTTGAGATATAATAATAATTTTTTTAAAAAATGATTTCCTTTAATGCATTCTACCTTTGAGTTTCAAGACTCCATTAAGTTTAACCACCTATATACCCCTTGCTCTGCATTTGATTGACAGGCAAGGAAAAGTAAAACAAAACTACTATCCTTCACTTTCGACCATAGTTATGGAAACAACCAGACCGATCGGTTCAACTCGGAAGTGGATCCTAAACCGGTCCAGTTTATTATAATAGTGCATTTGTTCAAAAACCAGAAATGAGTAGTTAATCCGTCCAGTTCATTTAAAAACCGTTCGAATCGGACAGTTTATGTAGAACTAGACAGTTTTTTGTTGCATGGGCTAACAGACAAAAATGGCCATTTTTAAATGTTTTTGTTCCGAAAGAAAGTTGTCCTCTTTGGTCTTTAAACACTCTACTCTCTCAAGGCCTTTTTTTGCACAAAATAGACTAACAGAGTGATCAGCTCATCAGTTCGGGGCACTGTGAGGCTGTGACTTGTGAAGGTTTTTTTTTCTTCCTCTACTTTGGTTTTATAGGTTTGGATATTTCTTTTTCTATTTTTTTGTTCGCCTCCATTAAATGAGCCTTGCTTGTTTCATTAAAATGGTCCAGCAATGAAATACTACAATTTATATAGATTATAGAAGGGGGAAGGGAAGATATATGTACACACACATGGTATTTGAGAGGTGGAGGGTGTTGCATGTTGGTGGAAGACAATTTTTTTAATTCTTTTTTTTCTTTTTTCCAGTCCTCTTGTTAGGAGAGTTTCTATCTACACATTATTGAGAGCTTGATATACATTATTGACCAATTTCTAACAGCTTAAGCCTCTGGAGCAATTGGTTCTTAACATCGTATCAAAGTCTTTGTTATGAGAGATCTTAAATTCAAGTCTCTTCATTTGTCTTTATTTCTCATTTGCATTTGCACTTTATTTTGCTTTGCATTTGTGGTTTCTTTGCCTTTTCACATGCAGTTGGGGTCGGACGTCAGGAGTGGTGTTGAGAGCTTGATATATATCGTTGGTCCATTCTCTAACAGCATAAGCTTTTGGAGCAATTGGTTGCTTAACACACATCACTTATCAATGTTAGGCTTATTCTTGTATCCAAGATCTCATACAACATTGGATTCGCTAACTGGTAATGATAAGCCTTTCTAAAGTAAAAGGCATATCCACATAAGGTGGCTATATTTTGACCAAGGTGAAAGCTAAAAGCTATTTTCTTAAAAAATTTGAAAGTTCAGAACCATATTCTTAAAATTGTAAACTGTTTCGTGTAATCTATTACATAGAATGGCATTTATCTTCATGTTGAATCTTGTATGGATATGCTTTGTGAAATATGAAATATAAATCAATTATTATTTATTTGTTGACGATTTAAAATTAGTTGTTTTAGGATTTTAGTCATAGCTAGCGCTTTTGACGATATTGTTCTATGTATTTTTGTGTATCTATGAATATATGAAACATATTGGTCAAGATTATCTCAATGATTGATTATGTTTAGAGGTGTCAAACGGGGCCGAGTCGGCCTGTTTCAGCAGGCCCATGTCGGGCCAGGCCACAGGCCTTTTTGTTTTTATTTTCACTCTTTTTTTTATGACTAATATGGACCGTGATTTTTAAATGTTTTCTTTTGTTCTAATTACATAATACCACTATTTTTTTTCTTTGAAATTATAATATTTTGTTTAACTTTAGTATTTTTTACTTTGTTATTTGTTAGTCTAATATTATTATTATTCACTTTATTATTTGTTATTATAATATTTTGTTTAAATTTGTATTTTTTTCAAAATTATTAAAATTTATCGCTTGAATATATTCACATAATAATAACAAATGACAATAAAATAGAAAATAAAATGGGCCAAACGTGTCGTGCCAACGGGCAACCGTGCTGGGCCATACCCATGTCGGACCTTCAAACATGTCGTGTCGTGCCGTGCCTAGGGCGCGGGCCTGGGATGGCCAACCCGACATGGCCCACCAAGTCGTGTCGTGCCGTGCTATTCCTCTTCTTAAGGTACCATGCATGTGTTGTGCTCGGGCTGGCCCGGCCCATTTGACACCTCTAATTATGTTCATAATTTGCTATCTAACAATAGATAATAAAAAAAAAAAATTGTTTGATAAGTA
Organism: Nyssa sinensis; assembly: GCA_008638375.1. NCBI lineage: Eukaryota > Viridiplantae > Streptophyta > Magnoliopsida > Cornales > Nyssaceae > Nyssa > Nyssa sinensis. The sequence continues at coordinate 328,498 of CM018035.1, read as the reverse complement.
AAAATATATACTTTCCATATAGTGTTCTTAATATTTTATTATTTTTTAAATCTATTAGTTACAAAACCGATTTACCCACAGGTTGAACCAGTGAATCAACCCTTTGACCAGTTCATTATCTAGTCGATTTTGATAACTATGTTTTCGGCACATTTGGTTGTTGCGTATGGGCACACCAATAAATATTTTTTATCAAATGTTTTCTTACAATTTAAAGCAGGATTATACATCATTGAAAAGTTGATGCTCCCATGTCCCGACCACTAAACATAGCTCAAATGTTCCTAAAGATTGCTCTCTCACACACAAAAAAAAAACACACATATTTTAAGGTTCCTTTTTTTCATTTTTTCCCCGAGAACATAAAATTTATCAAAATGTTGACCACCTACACTGGACTCCCTCATCCTCATGAACCCCCCCTCTCTCTCCTACAACATCAACATTATTATAATTTTTTTCTATATTACACATAAAAAAGTTACAAGATTTTTTCTTCGTCTTTTGTTACCAAATTTTCAAATAAGAATGGAACTTGGTGGTTTTGATGCATAATACCCTGGCCAAACGTGAAGGATCAACACCAAGTGAAACCGGGATTCACTATGAGAACAACAAAACCAAAATGAGTCAAGATTTTACACACCAAGTTGAACTTGTGTCAAATCTAAGTTGATTTTAAAATTCCCAAATCCAATAGCAACAATACATATTATGACAATAAAGGGATTAGTTAAATTGGCAGGTAGAAAACAATGATATGTTGGTCAAGTAGATTTATAAAAGATGAGATCAATGATTAGATAATGCCTGCAATTAACTTGGATACTTCAATCAAACCAGGAAGAATTAAATACAGAAAATGCATATAGTAGAAGGAGGATTTCTATATATATATATATATATATATATATATATATATATATATGCATGGATAAGTAAAGTACAAAGACGATATATTTGAAAAATAATGTGTACCATGCTTGTTTAAATTTAAATTCACACAAGACTCCAACAAGGGCAACACTCAACATCTAAGGATGCCCAATTTAAGCATTTTTTATAAGTAAATTTCTATTAAAAAAAATGCCAAAAGGGGCAAACCCAAGAGACTCATTAGAGTCTCATGTTCTCCTAAGTATTTGAAAAGCTATAAACATACAAGGAGTATGCCTCAACTATCCAAAAGTATAATATTTTCAAAAAATAATCCTTGAATCTACTTATAGTCATAGACATCGATTCCCCATAAAAAAAAAAAAAAGCAACGATTCCTCTCTCCATATGCACCAAAACAAGCAACTTGGGTTGATCCTCCAAATTTTCCTCCTCTTCCCTCCACCACCCCCGGCCCACCCTTTCAAGAACTCCATCACAAAACAAGGCATGAAAGCAACTACATCTAAATAACGAGAGAAGGAAATCCCCCACCTCCTTCACAAAAGAGCAGTGAAGTCAGAGGTGATTTATACTCTCCTCACTAACAAAACAAAAACAACATCGACTAGGTAAGTGAAAACATTTCCTCTTCAAGTTGTCCATTGTTAGAATCCCCCCCCCCCCCCAAAAGCAAGTGTCCAAACAAAAAACGCAGCCTTCAACAGAACTTTTGTACCCCAAATCACCTACACGGAAAACTTCCATCTCACTTCCTAGCCAAATCATAGTAATATGACTTTATTGTGAAGAACTTGTTGTGATCTTGCAACCATAGAATCTTATCATTCTCTCCCACATGCGGCTTTTGTTGATGAAGCACAGTTAAGAAGCTTGTCACTTCCTCCATCTCCCAATAAAAAAAAAATCCTACAAAATGTAGGAGCCCACACAACGCCGTCTCCCATAACTATCATACAATCCATCGCTCTTGCCCCCTTTTTGGAATCAACCCTAAAAGCATGCCCAAGGTGTCAAATTAATGGTTCTCTTGCAGCCCAACATGGGAATAGGTAATTTATAATCCATAATCCGGTAAGACAAGCAGGAAAGGAAAAGGGAAAAAGAAAGAATACCATTAGTTAGAGAATAAAGAAAGAAAAAGACAGTTGACCTATTGTTTGGGTAATTAGAGAATAAAAAGAAAGGAGAGGGTAGTAACCCCCTTGTCCGAAAAGATGAACAGAGCAAGAAAATGTTTTGTTATGTGAATATTAAAGGGTAATAGCAATTCACTTGTTATAAAAAATAGGGACAAAAAGATAATCAAAAACTCCTTTATCCTTTCCCTCAGGCGTTTTTGGGAAAAAGCAAAATAAGCCATTAACAAGCTAACCCCCCCCCTTTCCCCCTCCGTTTCCTTTCATTTCCATCCTCTTTTCTCAAACCAAGCATGATATATATTCTACCACCTTTCTCTTTTCTTTCCTTTTTTGCCTTCCAACTCCCTCAATCCAAAAGCAATATAAGTCACGCGTCAACTTGAGCCACATTTAAGCGATCTCCACTCATGTTCTACCCATGTTGCAACTTTCAGATATATGCATGTCTTTTTTTAATAAATGAATATGTAAATATGAACCTATGAGAAATAAGCATCTGCTATATCATGCTTGTCAAATTGATACACATTTTGAAGCAAGAGAGTAAATTGCCAACAACATTAGGGCCCCGTAACACTAAAAAGATGGGGGAACAAGAGTTGTCACGATTGAAAAGAGAAATGACTATAAGGAACCAACGAAAATGATTCTTAAATTACTTGCACTATAACATAAAATAATTGCATCAATCCGCTGCTTAAATAAATAATAAATCATTGAGACTAGATCCAACCTAAAGGAGAAAGCCAGAATGACCCTAAAGAAATCCCAAACACCAAGCCGTTAAGAGCCAGAGTTAACAGCAAATCTAGGTCATAGGTCATACAACAAAAGCATGAAGACAATAGGGTAAAGATTATCTCAACTTGGCACCATTGCACCTCTACCTTCAACGAAAAAATGTAATAACTGAATTATAAATTTGCGAATGTGAAGCTTGATGCCTGGTTAAAGGAGAAGTGACATGTGTATTTGTTTGATAGGATATAAAATTCTATATGTAACACTAGATAATTATCTAATTTTTCAAATTTCTTTTTCTGATTTTTAGGGACAAGTGAATGCATCTAAGAAGCACAGTATCATGAAACTTGAGGTACTTCATCTTCCTTCAAAAACAAAATATAATAATTGAATCATAGAGTTGTGAATGCGATGCTTGATGCCTGCTCATTGGAATAATGACATGTCATGTTTTTGTTTGATAGCATATAATTTTTTTAAGCACTCGTTAATGCATCTAAGAAGCAAAGTATCATGGAACTTGAGGTACTTCATTACCTTTGGAAGCTTGGGAAGTCTTCTAGTTTCGTTACTTTCCACAATCTCTTTCACCTTCTTCAACAGGCTATCAAAAGCAGTGTCTTTTGGGTCCAAAAATGATAGAAGAACCTGAGCCTTTTTCTCCAATAGGGCTGAGTGGTCACCCACCTCATTTATCCTGCTCTGTAAATTATCCTTGATAAACTGCATCAAAACAGTAGTTCCTTTCCCCAAAACCTTCTTTCTCCTTTCATTCTTCTTCTCCGCTTTTACATTCTCCCCATTCATGTCCACCTTCAAAGGCACATTGGCCTGCAATTTTTCAATCAATTCACTCCACTCAAGTGATACAAATGCAATTATTGCCTCCCAAGAAACAATTATCCTCACCATTCCCGCTAAACTATTAATCTCATGCAAAAACTTAATGTAGTCCTCTTCAAAAGCTGCTTGGGAAATCAAAATGAACAAATTCCTCAAACTATCCATACTCGAGCATCCTCTGTCAAACATTTGCATCATACTACAACGCAGATCATCATTAGCCATCAGATCAACATTAAGTTTTGCCCGGCACAAACTACTCTCACCCAAATATCGAAGGGCAGCTGCCAAAGGTGACAAAGATGTTGCCAAAACCTTTCCGGACCCTCTACTCCTGAAAGCACCTTTCCCACCTTTAACAACAGCAGAATTCAATTCTACCCGCGTCCTAGAGTGCACCAATCTGGCAATTTCCCTCAAACTTCCATGGACCTTGGGTATCTCGGACACGGCATCTGACTCAAGCTGGCCCACCAATTTGGACCCATTAAGCAAAATCTTCAGATCACTAGCAACACCAATCTCGTCCTTGGCGGTGAACCCATCACCAGAATCCATCAAATTAAAGGCAGACACATCGGCCCTTGCAGCCTCGCAAGACAATGCAGCTACAGCGTCAGCGATAGTAGACAAATCCAAAGACTGGTGATCCAAAATTGCGCAAATGCCATCCAAGGTAGCCGATGATTTCTCCAAAACAACGAGTTCTTCATCGGTCACATCAATGGCATCCTCAAGTGGACCAAAACCTGAACCTAGACCTAGATTTAGGGTATCGGAGATCAAAACCGGAAGGGCGGGCCGAATAACAGCACCGGAGGTGGCAGAGAGCAATAGCTTGTTCAAGAGAAGCAACAGAGAAGCTCTGGCTTCTTCTGGGGTTAAGTAGTTGGGAATGTAAAAGCGAAACTTGACAGAAGGAGGCTGATGACTGGACAGTTTATCGAGGGCCGATGAGTCGATTCGCACCGAAGCGATGCCGTTGGCGACGGCAAAGACGGAGGCAGAGGAGAGAGAAGAGCCTTTCCCGCCGACTGTTATCACCGAAGGTTCGCGTCTCTCAACCGCCATGAATGACCTCCCCCTACTATGTAGTGACGAAGATAGTAGGAAATGGTCCTCCGATACCTCTTCGTCTTACGAGAGAGTTTATTAGGGTTTTGTGATGCTGAGATGGGAGGGAAGTCCGCAGCCCGTATGCACTTTTGGAAGAGAAGTTGGAACCACGTGATCTGAGGAGCACACCGCACGGACCTAGTTGACTAACCCGGCTTTGGCTTTGGGTGCGTGCAAGTCTCTTTTAGAGCATCACCAAGACTCCAACCAATACGCAACAGTATTTTTTCAATCGATAAAATTAATTTTTTCCTATCTTTGTATGTATCACAATTTTAAGTATAGCAGGTATATAATTATTTAATTTTAATAAAAAAATAAAAATTAAATATATCAAAAAATACATATGCATTAGATATGCGATCAATTGTGATTAAGACACGTACTCGAATTGGAACTAAGTATTGCTCTAATTTACATACCATTTTACCGATGCTTCAAATTCCATCTTACATTTGGCATGGAGGTTTCTATATCAAATTGGGAATATTACACTTTATTGTTACGACCCGTGCCTTAAAAATTCAAGTAGTAATGTGAAATCATAATAGAACATTTATGATTAAGATTACATGGGCAATCAAGTTGATAGAAGTCAATGAGACTCCCGAACGTTAGGTTTGATCAAGGTGTTGTATGTGCAACAGAATGTAGAGTAAAATCAACATTCTGTCCATTTCAATCAACTTTTTTGTTGACTGAGTCTAGTTTTTAGTCGACTAATTCTCTCGTTCAGTCAACTGAAAGTTCAGGATTTTTGTGTTATTTCGCTTTTGTTAATTCCAGTTGATTAGTCCTTTTGATTCAGTCGACTGGTTCTCCTATTCGGTCAACTGAAAGTTCAAAAATTTTGTATTATTTACCTTTTGTTAATTTTTGTTGACCGGTCCTTCCATTCAGTCGTCTGGTTCTTTTATTCAGTCGACTGAATCAATCGTCCAACACTTAAACCTGTTATTTTTTGTGACTTTTTCATGCCACATGTTTTCTCATACCTTAAACATTCTTTTTTCTTTTCTTTTTCATTCATTTTACAATCCTATATCAAAGCATGCATTCCACAATTCATACATCCATATGCTTATTCAAGAATCAAGTTTCAAACATAGAATTCTATAAGAGTCAAAAATATAAGTCAACTCCATTATAATGTTTACATCACCATCAAGTTTCTAGTTTATATACATTTAAATTACAAAATATATAGTTCATTCCAAGAAAAATGTACATTCAAACAAGTTTTCAAAAAGGGGTAATGATGTTCAAGTATATAAGAAAATTGATGTCTTCCAAAAATGGCATGGTAGTGGTTCTTCAACTCGCGACTGTTTATTTGCCGACTCCTACATATAGTAAGGGTCAGTACAACAACTCCCGTAGGAGAAATCTAAACAAAGGTAAGAAAACGTGGTGTCACGCATATGCTTGTACATGTGTAATGACACACAATTGTTCATAGAACATATATACATAACAAGGAAATAGTTCAATAAGGAGTACAGTTTCACATTTAATACTTATAATTTACCAAGAAGAAAGCACCAAGTAATTCCACCAAGTATGAGCTGATTTATGAAAATTTCACAATTCATTCGAGTCATTTCGGTTATCAAGTTTTCCCTCATCAACTCTCAAGTCTCAATCCCACGACTAATTTCCTAATCGGCGTCCAATAAGCCTTGTGTGCTTTACGTGCTACTAACCCGATGGAAACATACGACCACCTACGCGAAATTACTGCTTGGGTAAATGAAATCTCACCACACTCAGGAGCACACAAAAGACGTAATCCCATTTCAAGCCCCAAAGGTTCATTTCTTCCCCTTCTTCAATAACAACTAATTCAATGACATTACATTTACATTCATATCCAAAATTTAGTTTTTTTTCACTAACATAGTCAATTCATTTACACAACTATGAACAAGCACCACTTTTTCAACATAAATGGTCATTTAGGAAATTTTCATAAACATTTGGCATGCAAGAGGTATTTTCATGTGTATAACATACAAACCCATATCAAAAATTTATTATGTAAACCTTTTCACACTTAACTGAAAGTTACACACACAATGAGATAGCATAAAAAAAATATGTCTCGTGGCAAGAATGCGCTCATTACATGAATGTTCATGATACATGCAACATATGTCCTAACATGAACAAATAGGTAACTCGATGGCAAGAGATGAAATAATGCATAATAAATCTTTTTACACAAGTTCTATACCTAGGTTTAGAAATTCCTACCGTGTTTCTTGATGATTTCACAAACCCTAGTCTTATCTTTGTTGACTTTGGTGAGATTCTTTCCAACCCTAATATTCAAAAATGAGAATAAAACACTCTCACACAAACTCTAACACTTGATGGTGTCGATTCCCTTTCTAACCCAAAGAAAATTCAAGAAGATGTAGAGAAAATGAAGAGAAAAAAAGAAGAAACCCTAAGCTTCCCTTTTTTCCTAGCTGTGAATAGAGAAAGTGAGTTGTGTGTAGAGGTTGGTCTTTATAAAGGCAAAAACCTGATGTGGGCACCAATGTCAGAAAAAAATCATTTTTTTGTGGATTAAAGGATCCCACATGTTTCCTTCCCTAAAGGTGGGAAGGAACGCCTCTTATGGGAAAGATGAGAGTGAGAAGTTGCTAGCTTATTTTTTAGCAAGAAACAAGCAAACATCTTATAACATAATGTAAATAAGGAAAAGCAAAAAGAAAGTAAATTAGATTACAAAACTTTATTTCCTAATTACATTCTAAATATCCCTTCACATGGATCGAAAGTAAATCATTGATCGATACAAAATCAAAGATTATAGATCTGGGGGCTAAGGTACAAAGTGGAAATGTGTTAGGCACCCACCCCGCCTAATCTGAATGGATCAACCTCAAATATTCACTTGCAAGGCTATTTTTGTCATGAAAAAAAAGATGCGAGTCTAGAAAATATAGATAACAAAAAATCTTTCATAAAGAAATAAAATGAATGGAAAAGACAGAAAGAAGATTTGACTCTAGTTTGAAGGCTTCCTACGTATCCGTTTAGAAAATGGAATCAGAGTCGCGTAGTTTTCCGGTTTACCCTCTTTTATCAAGAGAAATAAGAGATGTGAGATCAACCAAATTTAAATGAGATTATTAAAGGTTTGAGATGCATACCTTATTCAGTCGTGGTAGTGGGGCATCACTTCGGATAGGAAAGTCTGATTTAGAGGCTTCAATTGGGTAGATCTTCGGCTTGTTTCTTCGATTCGGAAAGCGTCACTTTGGCTTATTTCTTGAAAGGAGACCGTCACTTCTACAGGGCTTTGGCCTTGGGAGAATGAGAGTTCTTGTAAAGAGAACTCTAGAACTATACTAACAACATAAAGCTATGAAAATTGTGTGTTTAAAACAGATGGTCAGGGGGCTTTATTTATAAAAAAAAAAAAATATGGAGATTCAATCCAAGGACCTAAGATGAAACCCTAAAATGGAGAGCTATGATCATGTCTTGAGTGACAATAATCTAACTAATAAATAAAAAATCAAATAATTATCCTAGTTAAATGAATTAATAAATAATTATGATAATGCAAGAGCCAATAAAATTAATGTCTACATGCAAGAGCCAATGAGATAAAAGAAAAATATAATTTAATTATAAAATAAACTCTAAAATGAAAACGTCTAGGTTCAATGTATATAATTTTAAGGAAATATCAAGAAATTAGATTTATAGAAACTCTAAAAATAGAAAGTCTCGATTATGCCTAACTAAACTATTATCACTCAATATTACCAAATTGTCCCTAATTTAATGAAGAATCTCTAGATTACCACCAAATATGTGAAATGATCAAATTATCCTCAATTTTTCACCAAATAGCTCAAACTACCAAAATACCCACATATGGGTAAAATGATATTAAAATTACGAAAATGCCCCTTAAGTGACTAGGAAGTCCTACTGATGGTAGAATTGTGCCAAAATTATCAAAATGCCCTTAATAGGCAAAAATGTGTCAAAATTATCGAAACACCCCTTATGGGCAAAAGAGTCCTAACAAAGGTGGGACTCCGACACGAAGAGTCCTATTAAGTGTGGGACTTTGACACGAAGAGTCTTAACGGGGATGGCACTTTGTCGAAACGAGTCCTACTTGAACTAGGACTCTAGTAGGAGAATCCTAGCGGGAGTAGGACTACTTGGATTAGGACTCTGGTAGGAGAGTCCTAACGGGAATAAGACTTTATCAGGAGGAGCCCTAATAGAACTAAGACTCTAGTAGGAGAGTTCTAATAGGTATGAGACTCTGTCGAGAAGAGTCCTACTTGGACTAGGACCTTGTCAAAAGAGTCCTAACGGGAATAAGACTCTGGCAGGAAAGAGTCCTAATGGAATTGGGACTTTGATAAGAAAGTCTTAATTGAAATAGAACTCTTTCAAGAGGAGTCCTAATGGAATTGAGACTCTACTAGGAGAGTCCTACTTGGAGTAGGTTTCTTAGCATAATTACTGAATTAGTCCTACTTAATTAAAGGTTGCAAATGAGATGTCTACGGAAAGCCCCTCGTTGATGGAACTTGTAAGCAAGTGAATGTCAATGCGTGAAAAAGAGATACCCATATCACCCTTGGGTAAATCAGACCGTTCGTAGTTCGTGACTAATGAAAATGAGTGTTGTCCTTACTGGATTTCTCTAAAAAGACTCGTCTTGATAGGATTTTTGTGAGGTTACGCCATTGAAAATGATTCCTCAGAGTCTACTTGGTAGGAAATGCGATCCTGACAAGTCTTTCATGAGGTTGTGTTCTCGTGAGATAGTCTTATGTCTTCATACATTTTTCCTAAAAAGGAATTCCATCCTAATAGGTTGATAAGAGAAAATGTGATAGACGACTTACCTGAAAGAAATGCTATCATAACAGGATAGTGAATTTGTGTCCTCAAATAACTTACCTAAAAGGGAACTCTATCCTAATAGGTTGATGAAATGCGTCCTTAGATGACTTACCTAAGAGGGAACTTCATCCTAATAAGTTGATGAAATGTGTCCTCAAATGACTTACCTAAGAGGAAACTTTATCCTAATAGGTTGATAAAATTGTGTCCTCAGATGACTTACCTGAACGAATGTTATCCTAACAGGATTTTTCTAAGAGGAATACTATCCTAATAGGATTTTTAATGAGATTACATCCTTAATGAACGGATTGCAAAGATGGATTATGTCCTTGGTGGACAAGTTTACTGAGATGGATTACATCCTTAAACGGTTTGCTGATATGGATTACGTCCTTAAACAATTTTCGTGGAAAATAAAGACTCCATAGGGAATGCCAGAATATATTTTGCTAGGTAGATGAATTTTCTTAAGAAAAGGATGATGGTTCAAGCTTTACTAGGGAATGAACTAGGTTGACTCAGTAATCTTGACCTTTCAGGGAAATAAGCAATTATGACTTGCTCGAAAGATATGACCCGAATCTCGGGGGACTACTAAAAAAAATGTTATGCACACGATCATTTGAAAGAATCATGAGTTACTTGATGGCGGTTTTGAATTAGTGGGCCGATGCCACTAAATGAAATGTTAGCCAAAATTGACTGGATTTGGAAAATTTCTGATTTGCCCTCCGATGTTCGGTATCGAACCATGGTGGATTTCTAAACACATCTAAAAAAAAATGCTTGAATTTAACAAATTTTTGAACATTTTGACATTAAACAAATTAGCCAACTAATTCTCAAGACCAATCGACTAGTTTTTCTTGACAAGATGAACTTCAAGCCTATGGACAAATCGGTTAAGTTCATCAGTCAATTGGATTATGATCCACTTGACTGATTTTGTCGATCTGGTAATCTCAAATTCAAATTTTGAACATATCAAAAAGGGGGGCAACGACTAGTTTTTGAATCCATTGATTATATTTTTCAAAGGCTTATAAATAGAGGTTCTCTACAGCATTTATAACTAACAACTTACATGATTTAATTTCACAATCTCTCATTTGACTTTAAATCTCATTCATTGCTAAACTTAGATCTAAAAGTTATACCCATCTTAAATACTCATAACTTATCTTGATCAATTATTAGGGAGTGGGCATTTTATTGCAGCAATTAGCTTTAAAGAAAAGTAACCATTGGTATCAACTTGTATATTTTCATTATGGTGAGATTTTGAGGGTAAGTGTTGCTCTTGTAAGGTAAAGGAGATTTTGCTTGAAAAAAAAAAGGAACTCTTCATTGTAAAAGTTTGATCTCTACCTTGGAAAAAGTTCACATAGTGGAAAAACTCAAGCAAGGAGCTTAAGTCGAGGATGTAGGAAGTTTTTTGAACTTCGTAAAAATCTATGGTTGTTCTATCTTCTCTACTCTTTATATACATCGTGCTTAATTTTTCATTAATACTTAAAGTTTGTAAAAGTATAAACTATTTTTCAAATACCCAAATCGCCTTCTATTGGGGATATTTTTTGGCAATAGTAATTATGGCCCTTTAATGTGCCAATGAGTTAGAGAAGTGTTCCCAATATTGATTTAGAAAAACATGAGAGGAAGGTATTGGTTGCAATTGAAAGAAAATTATTTTATTGTTGCGCATTGATCTTATCATGGGTTCCGTTTTTTATTTTTTTAATGGATGGGAAAATGAAGTGAAAATAAGTAACTATAATGGTTGTGTTGGGTTGGAAATGTCCTAATTTTTTGGGGTGTTTTTTGAGAAGAAGTAATTGTAATAGAAGTTTTAATGGTTATAAAACTATGTTGTTGTTTTTGGTTGACAAAATGTGTCATCTTCAAATTTTTGTTGCATTAATATTTATGCTTGTTATATAAGACAAACTTTATTGCACAATGTCAAATATCAATAAATTGAAAATATATTATTCTAGTGATTTTAATGAATAGTCACTAAACATACATAATTGTATTCCATAATTCCAAAATAACAAATCAACACAAAGACATTATTAATAATTATTCTCTAAAAAATAGACCCGTGAATTTGATACTTCAACACCAACAAAAAATATTATTTTGTTTGTGTTGCGACTAATACCTATATATTATTACTTCTATAGTCCCTTTGCTCTTTTAGGATCACCAGCACCTGGAGGCAACCATCTTGCTTTTTCACTAAAACATGACAGCTTTATAGTCATTTTGGTATACACCTTTGTGAGCAAAGAAGTGTGCGGTTTTGTTGCAAAATGTGAGGTCATGTTACAGTCATCCTTGAAGATTTCCTTGTGGTTTACAATTAGAGAAATTAGTAAACACAAGTGTCAATTGCAAGTAAAAGGCCAATTAGTGAAATTAATAAACACGTGTCAATAAAATAGATTAGTACCTGCAATGGAGTTTCACATCTGCTCCTACCCTGCTGGTTTAGGTTTCTGCTTGGGGGTTGTAGGCCTGGGTTGATACTTGGTTGTTGTTGTGCTATTGATTGATTGGGTGACATTGATTCTTGATTTAAACCCTGCAACAATTGTCCATAATATACGTCAAATAACATTTTCAGTTACTAATTTTGAGTGTCAATATCGTATAATGAAATTGACAATTCCTAAACACTTATATTTACTGAACCATGCACAAATGTCAATCATATATGTCAAATATCAATCATTCAAATTAAAAATGATCAAATGTATTGAGATTTACCTTTGAGAGTTTTGATTTGGGATGCATATGTCCTTTACATTACCTTTAGTTATGTCTTTCTTCATGGCATCTACTACACATAATGTACACGTGCCTCTTGGGCAATTTTTTAGGGTTTGAGGGCTCTTAAGAATCTTTCATCCTCAGCTTCTTGGGCCAACCTAGTTGTTTTTTGACATTAGGAAATGTGATTGGATCCAAACATGTCTCAATCCAATCATGTTGACTAGAGACATGGTTAATCATGAATGAGTAGACATGAAGTTACATTTTCTTGCTATAATAGTTGGGCACATTTGTATTATGTTTTGTGGAGCTGCAAGGCATTGATATTAGGCTTGTAGGGGATTCTAGTTAGATCCCACATCTTGCAAGTGTAACTCTTTATTTCTAAATCCACTGCATGGGTTGTGTCAAAGCAATCCACTTCAAACTTCATTGCCCTACCCAACTAGTAAAACAACTATTTGATCTACTCCAACTTATCTTGTATTTTTTAACATATTGGACCCTTGTATCTCTTTATATTCCTTGCCTTTTTCAATTGTATTCTACTCATTATTTTCCTATTTATTCATTTCACCGTAGTCATAATTGGTTTATCCCTTGCCTCAATGATGTATCCATTAAAAGTCTCATTCACATTGTTCACAAAATCCCACATTTTTTCACAACCATGGCAATGGAAAATATGTTGTTATTGTCATCTCTTCCAATTGCAACAAGTAGTTGACATCCATATATCCTCTTTAAATGAAACCCATCAAGCCCTATTATTGGTCCACATTCATAAATGAAGCCATCTTTTTGGGTACCAAACCTGACACACATCCTTTGAAATGTAGGCAACAAAACAAGTGTTGGTCTCTCCAATTTAATTTTCAAATAATTGCCTCGATTATGTAGCATAACAATCTAACAATAATCCCACAGTTTCTCATACTACTTATTGTGGTCGCTCTCAATTATTTCCTTTGCCTTTCTTTTTGTTTTATATACTTGGGTCCTACCAACATTAACCATCATATCACTTTTGTAATACTCTAACCAAGATTATGGCACATAAACCGAGATAGGGCGAGTCGAGTAGTGTAAAACTGAAATGTAAACCAAACGCGTACTTTAATGAAAATGATCTTACGATATTGTACACACATAATATCAAATATACGATAAATGAATTCAGGCAACCTCGAGTACCCAGGACTACAGTACGAGAAGCCCAGATAGTATGGAGAATCGTACACGTATACCCGTATATGTCTCGAAGTAAGTGCGTAATATATTATTCATATATACATAATTATACATGAAAATACATGACAATATATATGTATATATATACGAATAATAATACATAAATATATATATACGGTGTATATATGTATAATACATGTATATGTATATGTATATGTATATGTATATGTATATGTATTATGATATATATATATATATATATATATTCATGTAAAATGCATACATATATATATGGCATAAATTGCATGCAGGTGGGGAGAGGAGTGCCACACACACACTGTCGGCAGTGTGTGTGTGAAAGGGTGTGTGTTGATGTGTGTAATATGTATATAATATATTATATAGGTAAATATCCTAAGCCAATTAAACCAAAGAAAGGAAAGAAAACAGCAAGACAAATAAAAAGCAAGAAAAAGAAAAGAAAGTCAAAGAATTCAACAAATAAGGTAGAAAGAGAGAGAAAAGGGTGGCTGCAAGTTGGTGCGTCAAGTGGGTGAAGTTGGCCTATATATAGGTAAGTGAAGTTAAAGAGAAATCAGAAATAAAAGGAAGGGAATAGAAGCCGAGAAGGATTCAAAGAATCCAGAAGTGAAAAAAATCAGAGGAAGAAAAGGAGAAACCGAAATTAGGTTGATGTTATTGAATTTCTGTTTTTAATTTTCAAAGCATGATGAATAGATTTATATACGGGGTTTGAATCAACATGAAAGTAGGGTTAATTAGCAAAAAGAATCAATCAAAATGGTTAAAAGATGGGGTAAATATAGGCAGTTGCAGGTTTGTTGCATAATCAATTTTTAGAATTTTCATGCTTTAAAACTTCATTTAAATGATGAGGAACTAATCCTCTATAGCGCAGAAAGAGATTTGAAAAAGAAATGGCAAAAAACAGTGGAAAAGGGGCATGGAATAGAGAGAAAACCAGTTGGCTGGAGCTACGGTTTCCTCTCTATTCGTGAGGATTTAGTGATCTAAATTAAAAACCAAGTTTAAATATGTAATCCTCATAAAAAGCTAAAGAGAACCACATTGAATTAGGGTTAAAAATTGATCGAAAAAGGGTCGCCAGCGCCGAAGAAGACGTTGGAGACCCACCGGAAAAACAAGGAAGACAGTGAACAGTGGGGCTTTGATACGGTGTCGTACGGTGATATATTGGGATGATACTGCGTCATTTAGGGGTAGGGTTTGTTGTTTTAAAAGTGAATGTTGGCTTTTTGGTTGGAAGGATATGAAATGGAAATTAATAAACTAAAGGGGGTTGGGATATCCTATTCTTGGATTAAAGGCTAACCGTCGTTTGCCTTAGGAAATCAGAGAAAAAAAATACGTGGGGGCTGCTGCCCCCACGGTTCGAATTGAAGTCCAAGGGAAAGGAGGATTCTAAATGGGATACATGGGTCACTGAGCCACCAAGGCCCATGTGACCATATATTATCAATATATATATATATATATCAATATATATATATTATATATTATATAAATAGTTAATTAATTTAATAAATTAAATAAATCAATTTAATTTAAGTGATTAAAGATAATTAAACCATAGTCCAAAATAAATGAGTGATTAGTGATTTCTTTATATATCGGATATTCTAAAGCCAATGGAAGGATTTGTTTTACGAGATGGAGTCCCAAAAAAAAAAGACACGTAAAAGTGTAAAATGACTATTTTGCCCTTTTTAGTACAAACATTTGAATTGAATTCCGTGAAAGCCTAAACCGACTTTCTTTGACGTTCCGGATTCAATAGTAGAGTCTATTTTAGTAAAAGAGATACCAATAGTAAAGAGGCATAAAATTTGATGAATAGCATAGATTATGAAAAGGTAAACTGAGATATATTATTTATTGATGAATAGGGACTACAGAGAGAAAGGAAATGTGACTTGATTGTATAGAGAAAGAAAGGAAACAGTTTAAAAGATAAGTAATATCCGATCTCTGCATGTGATACTTTCAGTCATGTCAATAGTTTTTCATGTATTATCTATTGTATTCCATACATGCCAGAAAGTTTATTAAGTCCACATTTGATATTGTTCTATCTTGTGGAAAGTGTTTATTGACTGTTATATATCTTGATCATAATTTCTGTACACTCTATACATAAGCCTCGAGGGGCAAGACTTATGATCTCAGCAGCCCAGTTTACATTGGCCTATAAGGCAACAGTTTCATTCTCGCTGCTGAGAAAAGTGTTATTGCATTTACTTTTCATGGGATTTAGCATGATCTCGATATATTATAAAGTGCCAAATTTGTGCTCAGTTACAGACTCCATCTGATGCTTACTAGACCTACAGGTCGAAAAAAAAAAGGAATCTAAAGTGGCAATTAAAATGGCATTTAAAGTGGGATCTGCAAGGTGGAGTACTAAACCGATGGGTTAAATGCTAGGCTGAGAGATCGAGGAAAAAAGGAACAAAATGAGCTTAGGGGGTATGCCGGGCCTCGAGTTAAGGTGCATCCACATTTGTTGTTATCAGTATCTATTATTGATTTTCATAGCTTGATCATATTATTCATTATAAATGATCATGAAATTACATAGCTTTTATTGAGTGCATACGATTTATACTTGAGACAGCTCATGACTGTAGCAATATGATATTGTTAGCAGAGCAGAGTTCATTGTTTTATCATTTGAGTTCCTACAATCTGATATGGAGTTCTATATTTCTTGAGTGGCTATCATGTTTGCATTTTCCTAGTTCTTTTTAGATTATGTCTTTCTATATTGACCTGTACACATGGCAGAGCAAATGAATACTTACTGAGTTTTCATAGCTCATACATATACTATATTCATTTTTAGGCATAGATGTCGAGAGCAGACGATAGAGCCTACTAGCTTAGAGCTGGACATTACTTTTTGAAGTTACAAATGTAATACGTAGTACAGTCTTGTAGCCTCTCATGTCATCCACGTCTTGGGGATGGTAGTTAAGAAATTTTACAGTCTGTATTTTGAGAATCAAATATATATTACATGCAGTTTTTATTTTAAAGTCTTCCGCTGTTTATATTATGATAGTTGTTGCATGTTAGTAACACTGATTGTGTAGCAAGTTGAGAGATCCGATTCAGCAACAGTGTCGGGTCGAGTTCGCGGTTCGAGATCCGCATAGGATGAGTCTCGGGTCGTGACAACTTTTTCACTATCCTTGGCATAGAAACAATGTTCCAATTAGGGTTATCTCTAAACTGTTCTAAGGTATTTTTGTGATAAATACCTATAATTGACTAAATGGTTCTCATATGTCCTTCCACAAGCATGGTTAGGATTCAAGAACCTTATTTAAAATGTCCTCTTTCCCTTGAACTAGAGAAATGTGAATCCTCCAACCACACTCATTCTTACACATAACTATGATACTAACATTTTCATTTTTAATGAATTTTATGTCATGTCCATTCTATACATCTCACTCCTTCAATGCCTGTCTAAAAATATGAGCAATTGTAAATTTCATGTTCATAGGCCCCTTTTGATTTCTCATTAAACCATTCACTATCAGTATCACTCCCACCCCTTTTGATTTCCCACTAAACCACTCACTATCAGTATTACTCCCACATTCATCTTAGTGTCCTCCCTATGGCTATTACCTTATTCAATGTCTTCCCTATCACCATTTTCATTATTATTGTCTTCTATATGACCATTACCTTCTTTAATTTCTTCCCAATCACCATATGTTAATCTCAGTCGTGAACTTGCTAGCAAACACCTATCCCTTTTGATTTCTCATTAAACCACTTACTATCAATATCACCCCCATATGTACCACTGAGCCACCCCTGCTCCTGTTGAATAATTTCAACATAAATATATATAATATATAACCTTATAATTAATTAATTTAAATTATTTAATTAATTTAATAATAGTAAAATAATTCAAAGTCCAAATGAAATAAGTAAATAATATATTTTGATTATTTTGGACATTTCGGACCCAATGCTGGGGTTCGTTTTACGAGACGAGACTCCAAAAAATTAAGATACGTAAAAGTATAAATT
Source organism: Nyssa sinensis (assembly GCA_008638375.1). Classification (NCBI taxonomy): domain Eukaryota; kingdom Viridiplantae; phylum Streptophyta; class Magnoliopsida; order Cornales; family Nyssaceae; genus Nyssa; species Nyssa sinensis. The sequence continues at coordinate 310,805 of CM018035.1, read as the reverse complement.
ACCAAATTACCCCTAATGTGCCCGAAGCCAAATGAAAAGCCGAGAGAGTCTAAATTGACTTTCTTCGACGTTCCGGACCCAATGGTGAGGTCCATAATACCAAAATAGGTACTGAAAAATAAGTCATGTGAAAAATAAAATTTATTAAATTACCATGAATAGGTCGGTTAAAAAGGAGTCAGACCAATCCTAGGAAATTAGGATACGTCGGGTCTAAAATTAAATGAAGAGCAACAATTTAGGAATGATTTGAAGTAAATGAGGAATTAATTGAAGTCTTGGTGAATTTGATTCTTAGGAACTACAAAGGGAAAGGGAAAGCCCACCAGTAGTGCTAACTCGGGAGAACAAGGTGAGTAATCCTGTACCTTGAAGTGGAGGTTTTTAATCTCCATGAACTCTGAAGTAAATCAAAGTTTAAATATTCTGAAGTGTTTTCATGTTTAAAATATCTGCAGTATTTTAAATTTAAATTCTCGTATTTATATGCTTTATATTTCAACGTACTGTCGTTTTATTTGTAAATTCTAATATGGCATGCAAAATTTAGTACTTGATATTTCTGACAGATGATACGTTTATTTTCTGCATGTCCATGTAAATGTCAATTTTCTTAAATGCCTTTTGAATTAAATGCTTTTATTCTATCTATGCTTTAATAAATTCCTGTACATCGTAATTTAAATTCCTGAAGCTCATGTATTAAATGTTTCAAGTATTGTTCTCTAAGTATTTAAAAACTCCGTTGAATTATCCATGTTTTGAATACTCATGAAAATTCATCCTTTTTATTAAAGCCATATTTTTTTTAAATGTTCATCAAAAGCATTTCTTGAAGAAGCCATGTTCTTAGAGGCTCATAAAAAGCTTTTCTTAAAAAGTCATGTTTTTAATGCTCGTGAAAAGCACATGTTTGAAGAAACCATGTTTTCAATGCTCTTTGAAAAGCATCATTGAAGAATTAAAAAGTTTTGCAAGATAATAGTGCATAAGCACTACAATTGATATTGGGTTCCTTTGGAACTCAATTGACATGAAAATGCCCGGTAGCAGGATCTGATCCCCCAAGCATGAGATATCTCCACGAGAAGTAAGACTGGAATCTGGTTTGAAACGGATTTCCCCTAATCAAAGTGAAAAGATGAAATGTTTTTAGAAATGGTAGCAGGTTTTTAAATCCCCATTCACTTGAATCGGGTTTTTATATAACTCCTTGTTTTGAAGAAGAAGAAATTTGCATCCTCCTATTTTCATGAAAAGGATTTCAAATTATTTTCTTGGCTTTCAAATGGCCATTCTGCACATGTTTATAAATTTTGTTGCATATTAAATGCTTTATTGAATGTTTAAGAAATGCATCATGCTATGTGATTTGAAGATTCTTGTATTATGTGATTATTGAAATGCGTGCCTAGCTTGAATGCCTTATATGCTTCACGCTATCTATTTTTTAAGAATTCTATTTTTTGTATCTGAAGTATATGTACAATTGGTAGTGTATGTTTATATGAACCTTCTCTTATAACTAACCTACTATCAGTTGAAAACCCATGACAAGGTACTGAAATTACTCACTGGGCTTGTTGAAGCTCATCCCATTATCCTAACATTTTTCAGGTGGTGATGACGGATGAGAGCCTCACCTAATTTGAGGATGGGTGATTGGTAGCTCCATTATGATTAGGAACTTTTGGAAGTATTAGGACCTATAGTGGGTCAAATGTTGTTGTAGTAAATTTGGATAATTATGTACTTAAGCTCCGAGGGGCAAACAGATATGTAATATGTATAACTTTAAATTATTAGTATACTCTGAATGTATGATATTTGTTTACTGCTCCGAAGAAAAAGAAGCGACGGTACTGGGCAGGCGTGTGAATAGTAGAATTAAATAGTTTTTCATGCTTCTGCAATTGCCAATCCTGGCCGCACTGCACCGCCATCCGACGCCGCTGCTCCAGAGTTCGCTTGTCGGCCCTCAGGCCGAAGGGGCGGGCAGTCGCGAATCCCTTAATCCGCACCGGCAGGTTTTGGGGTCGTGACAAAACACCTATATGCACCTATAACCATTATGTTCCCCCCCCCCCCCCCCCAAAAAAAAAAAAAAAAAAAAGGACCACATCTTGCTAGCAAACACCCATATGCACCTACAACCATCACATTGTCCCCCTCCCCAAGGACCATATGTCCTCATGGGGTGGATCTTGATTTCCACATTGCCCATTAAGGGGACACTCTCGTTGTTCTAATAACTTGAAGAACCCACAACATTGTGGCTCAAAAGTGTAAGTTCAAGTTGTAAAACTTGTGATGTCTCATATACTAATTATATTATTCATCCAACCGATATGAGACAGGAGAATCACAACCTGACTAACCTTTCCTCTCTCTAAAGTCTCAATTGTTTTAGCTGAAAAATTTAGACAGAATATGGTGGGATTATTACTGTTGTGCTGGTTGGCATTAAGTGCATGCTTGCACATCTCCCACTCGAGCTTAGATTATTGGTTGGCATTAAGTGCATCCTTGCACATCTCCCACTCGAGCTTATAATAGTAATAGCATTCTATTAGAGTTTGCCCGGGCATTGTGTTTCAACTTGTCCGCACAAAATGATATAGCAGCAAGCAAGACAGTGGTCCAGTAAAACATTTAATTATATATATATATATATATATATTATTGTCTCAGTCCTGCTCTGCCCCTCCCACATATTTTGGGGTACATGGACATCTCTTTATCTATAACGTACGTCCTTCCGTGGAAGAAACTGGAAACAATAACACAACATAAGGGTAGCACACCACACTAATTAATGACAAATACAACAATCAAACATATTATTTGATTTCATCAATTCATTCTAACATTGGTTTGGATGGCAACTTAGCCCGCCTGCGGTATTCTGCCAGCGCCCACAATGGGTATATATTCCTATATGCCGCGTAGTGTAACATGCAATTCTTCATGAAAACTCCAGTAATTTCCTGCCATATATGTTAATATTGACATTATAATCACACAACACTGCAATCAATTAAATCAACTTCTTTGCTTTGATTATTCAATTTCAATTACCTCTTGCGGAAAATCACCATTTTCCATCTGAGAATTGATCAACAACTTTGCTGCACGGTGAAGAGGGGTTGGGTCTCTCTCCGCCTATCAACCAGCCAGAATCATCAAATTTCACATACATATTTGTATATTTACTGATCAATGAAGGGACAAAATTAACCATATATTCAATGTTGCATTAATATTAAACTGACACTGACACTGACACTGACACTGACCTGCCCAGAATGAATCAGACCCATCATGGCCCCACGCAGTATGTACTAAATTTGACCGGTTTCCTTCTAGAGGTGTATATTCCTGTTTCATGCACCCACCCACAAAAAATGTAGTTCTTCAATAGCCTTAATCCCAACTTAAAACCTATATACACTACAATTCATTCACAAACATTACCTTGTTTGGGCACGAAAGATAGCTTTCTCCCCAGCCACCATTATCCCGCTGTGTTTTTAGTAGAAAATTAACAGCTTTGCGAACAGCTGGACAATTATAGTATGTCTTCCCAGCAGCCGCTAGACCTCCTAGTGCGAACCATGTTCCATACGTGAAACACACTCCCCAATTTCCATACCTGTACATCCATGTTCTTCTTCATGTTAATTACTTATATATATATATATATCTATTGCTTTCACATTTTCTTTACAATATATAGGGGAGAAAATGGAGTTGATTGACTAAAATTTAATACTTTGGTGAAGAAATTAACATACCAGGAACCGTCAGGCATCTGTATGTCTTCGAGGTACCCAACAGCACTGGTAATAAAATTTTCAATCTCTTTCTTCCTGTGACCAGGGTATAACTTCTTGAACAAAACCAGAGACTGGATTGCCGATGAAGTGCATTCCACATACCTGGATGGATCACATTTCTCTTAGTTTCACTTTCAAGGACTTTGTACTATATGTGGAGCAGCATTCAGAATTATAAACAGGAAAAAAAAACTTACTCATGCTCAATAACAATATCTGCAAAGAATTCTGTAGGATTGAGCAGCTGCCAAAAAGAAAAAAAAAAGATTCAATTTTCATACGATAACAATTAACGAGCTTATATGAAGATACATATATTTTATAATCCCAAAAGAACGTTGATAAAAACGTTATTATCTCATTTAATATGCTGAATAAGTCACCTCCAGCCAGTCCTCCGTTCCTGCCGGTTCCCAGGCTGCTAAACCACCATTTTTGCTCTGCAATGATTCATATAAAATGGAACTTACGGATTATCATTTATATATACATACTTACAAGATATTGTGTGAGAAATTCTACATGATTAATAACAGCTGTAACGATAGATATAATATTAGATTAATGAAATTATCGTGTTTCAGCATACAAGCTTCCCATTTCAAGCATTGTATAAACATGTTGAAAGCTTACAGAAATGCAAAATAAATTTACTTCAAATGTTTTTAGGTTAAAAGTGCTGACTAGAACAATCACAAAAAAGTTAATCCTTCACCTGTAGGGAAAGCAATACATTCACAGAGTCATACAGCCGCTCAGGTTCCATTTTCTCACCAACAATTTCAGGTGGCATCATTGAGAAAAGGAGGCAACACTACAAGAAGGGAATTTTTTTAAAATGAGATACCAACCTAATGTGATGAACTTCAATTCTCAAACTTGATTGAGGTGTGTGAACACAATTAGTTACCTTCAATCCTTCTGCAGTGCAATCAGAAACTTGCCATCCATGATCTTGATCTGAAAAAGTCCACGACCCTTTGGAAATGTGGCGGTACATGCTTTTAAAGTCGCCAGAAGGATTGTCCTTGACCTGAATTTTTTTGAAAGGGACATGGAATGATTAGGCCAAAGTTTATTAAGAAAGAGTAGATTTGACAGCTAATGTGAAATTTTAGGAATTAAGTTGAAACCTGAGACTTTTTTATGAAGTCATGTCCTTTCATAAGAGTAGGTCCAATTTCATCAGTGAGACTACTAGCCAGCAGTGCTTGAATGGCAAAACCAGTATCCCACTCCTGACTTCCGAAACTCTGAATTTGAGTGGCAAATATCAAAATTTAGCAATAGGAATCAAGATTTTTGAAACCAACACTAAAGGATAGAGTTTAATTAACACCAAATGCATAGATGGTGCACCAATTCTATCTAAAAATAAATTTGGAAACACTTCATTCCTAGTTCCTATCTAGTGAAAAATGAATGGCTAGAGAGACAGGAATAGAAAATATTTCATATTTCTAAAAGTCATGGAGAATATAGTGATTTTGCATTTGCTCCGATGTACCTGCATCTTCATTCCATCTTCGGCAACCCATATATAATCCGGGATCCTAGCAAGGTGTTTTTTGAAATAATCCCCATTAGGATCTTCAACCCAACAAGCAAGCATGCATAACACCTGCTCAAACCAAGAAATAGATTAATTAGTACTTGAATTTCCATAGGAGAAATCATATAGACAAATATTTTATCATCTTTATATTACAATCACATTACCTTTTCCACGCATCCAATTGTAATGTACCGACTGTTTTCATCTTCATAATGTATGTGTTTCATTGTAGTTTGAAGAGCCTTTTCTCTAATCAACTTGTTAAAGGGCCATCGAGTCAAAAGAGGCTCAGTACATATGTAGAGACTGTCCCAGAGCAAATCTTGTATTAAAGGATGCGGATAGTAAAGGTCCTCCTGCGTGCAATGATCGGTTAGCATATATAATCATTTTATCTATATTTTGTGAAGATGACAAAATTAAGAAAGCAGGGCAATGATCAGCAGCACTGAGGAGTACATTGGAGTGACAGTTACCTTGGCACACAAATGACGCACTTTCCTCCAATTAATTTCATTGTATGGTTGAGCGTGAAGTTCTTCTCTCAGCTGTAGAATCAGAGGAGTGATTGGGCCTACAAACCTTTTCCCATACAAATATGACATGGGCATGTAAACCATCCGACAATAGCACCACATTTTTGCTGCATTCACAGGAAGAAAACATTTAAAGGGGAATTGAAGTTACAAACCCAAGTCAACAGTGTAACTTAATTTCCAATGTCGTCTTTTAATATATATTGGATGGTAAAACCCTCTGTTAATTAGTAACAGAGACTTCAACAAGGTATGTGGCAATCCTCAACCAACTTGGCTTGCCTTGGATCTCTAAACCAGATCAAGGATCATTAGGCTAAACTTGGTTTGCACATTTTTGGTTGAGAGCTATCATTATATTGGGTGTTGCCTGCTTTACCATCTCAACCTAACTTCAATTATACCGAGCCAATTAATGTTACAGACATAGTTTGAACATCTAAGCATGCAGTTGCTACCCTTAATATTTTTATGCAATAACATCCGAGGATATACAAGACACTATTGTATATTGAAGCATTACATTAGAAAACTTTATTCCGTGCTAACCTGGATGCATAGGAAGAAAACTAGGAAGGATCCAAAACTCTGGGGGCATTGGGTTGCTTCCTGACCAGTCAAACACACCAAGTATCTAAAAGTAGAAGAAAATACTGATTAGCATTGGCCATGCATGAATATAGCTTAAGCTAATTAATTAACGAGTCCCAAATTAAAATGGTCTTACCGAAAGCCATGTCTTCCCCCAGGAGGGTATGGCTGTCACACTACCATGGTCAAGGATCCATTTTCGTGCTCTGGCACACGCATTTTTTTCACCGCCATCAGGTCCTTCTCCAAGTATACGCATACAAATGTAGCTGAGAGCGGTACAGAACATGGTGCTATGGCCCTCTATGTGTAATCCCCATCCGCCATCTTCATTCTGGAATTTGCAAAAGGCAATATTAGCATAGTCACTACATAGTCTGTACTGTTTAATTTTCTGTGTAGGCTTGGAAATTAAGCACTCCCATTGAATTAAATTACAAGTTTTAAGTTGATTAGATATACAAAATTATGTACCTGATGGCAGTAGATGTAACGAAGGATTTCTCTGCAGGTGTTCTGCTGGGAATACAGTATTTAGATGACCTGTGATGTACACGCACATCACCTGCATTTTTATTTTTAATTTAATTTTTTTGGTTTGAAATGGGAAAAAAGAAGAAGAAGACAATTAGCAATTGCATTTAATCAAAACCTGAATGGGCAGACAACATATAAGAGCTTTAATTTAGTAGCCATCAAATATATACGACATTCTAAAGACCACTGTTTAGTGGGAACAAGTCTTGCTTGTTTGTTTTATGAGAGATGATGAAGCTAATTAATTAAAATGATGACAATTAAAGAGAAGAAGCGGCAATGATGAAGGAAAATAAAAAGGCTCACCAGGGGTGGAAGGAAAAACAGTGGTCCTGCATTTTCAGCAGGCCAGTGGCCATCACTGGCCTGCAATGCTGAAAAAAAATGGACGGCCCTTCTTAATGTTATTGTGGCTGTCTCATCACTAATTTCCTCACCATCCCCGACCTTCACTTGGGGTATTGTTTGTTTGAAATTCTTCTCCCTTAGAAACTGCGGCATGTTAATTGAACCACAAAATATTAACCAGGAATATTAGTCATAAATAACAAATCCAAATTAAAAACACTGGTAAATCTCATATATATATATATATATATGTGCGTGTGTGTGATTTCTTGGAATTTAGAAGCTTTTAGTTCAAAATGCATGGATGCAGAAATTAGGAGAATTGCTAGTACTACATGTTGGTCATAAAACATGTGGGAAATATAATTTTGAATGTTTCTATAGTGTATAATTGTCTAGTTGCATATAATTTGATACATGAATATGTTCAAAAACTTTAAAAGTTATCTAGAAATTCTAAAGGTTGTTTAAAAATTCTAAAAATTGTTTAAAGAATGTTAAAAGTTGTATGCAAATATCTATGTAATTTTAGCCATATATAAAGAACTATATGGACTACATATGTAAGAGAATCAAGAGAAAAGAGAGAGAGAGAATTCAAAGAGAAATAACATAAATATATTTGACAAAGAAAATAAGCTCTCAGACAATTGATTGATACTGGAGTTCTGTACAATTTATGACTGTTCATCTCCAAATATATGTATAAGCAATTTTATTCCAAATATATGTTTAAGCAGTATAAGAGTATCAAAGAATCAAGTAAGTCCAAGAAGGTATAAGAGCACTGCTCATAAATTTTAACAAACCAATACAAATGCTTGAAAGAAGTGCATGCATGTACTCAAGTTGCGGAAGAATGAAGGAAAAGCAAAACGGCCGGTGAGAGTGGATAAAATGGAATAGAGTGTTTTCTATGAATCATTTTGCAGTGGCAGATCCAAATTACGTTGCAGTCGAGAGCATATTAATTATATGATTAAGGTGGCTCGGGATTGCGATGTCGGTCACCTTAATTAGCTACGTGATTTAAATATTCTACATATAGTCCCAAAAAGACATGGCTTTTGCCGTATCAGTAAGCCCAGTAATTAACATTACGATACTCTATATATATATATATATATATATATATATATATTGATCACCACACGAACTCTATCATCATCAACAAAAAAAAAGTACGATAGGAACAAACTACCATATGGGTCCAACTAATTAATTTATAGTAAATCTACTGCGCGCATAAAAAATCATCTAAATTTGATGTTTTAGACAAACAATTTCTATCAAATCTTTGAATGATGAAGAATGTTTATGTAAATTAAATGGTTTGCGTTTGTTTGTTCAATATACATTATTGCTAATTCTCAAATATTTTAATCTTTTAAAACAATCGGTTATGATACCAGAGTTCTTATTTATATATATATATATATATATATATATATATCGGGTCTTGAATTTAAACCTCTCCCCAATTCTTTCAGTGTTATTTATTGCATGAGGGTTCACTCTTACCTCTAACAGAGTTCTTCAACTTAGTTTATTTTTATATTTAAATCATGCTGCCAAAAAATAAAATAAAAGAACCTAGCAAATGATAGGATTCGAATTCACCATGTTCTTTCTATAATTATAACAAATTATTACCATAAAAAAAACACTACGCGTTGGTTTGGGAGGTTTCCCTCCAGTAATTAATATTAAATAATTTAATAATATCTAATAATTAATAATTTTTAAAAGAATTGATTTGGTTCTATGGTAAATAATTAATAATTATTTTACCTAATAATTAATATATATTTTCAATTTTTTTTATAATATTAATTATTACAGAGATAAAATAGTTATATATATATTATTTATATGTGTATATATATTATTTATAACATGCCTTGGTAATTATATTTATTAGTTCAATATAATCGAAATCAAAAGTATTATAAGTGAAAAAAAATTACGACAAAAGAAAATACAACTTTTTCAAAATGACAAAACTACTATTTTTATTTTATTTTTTCAATTTTTTAAATTTTGACCAATTTTTTTTTCATTTTCTAAATAAATATTGATAAAAATTTTAATTTTTTTATATAAAATAAAAATAAGTTATTTATCTTAAAATTATTTTTAAATAAAATAATAAAAACATAATTTAAAAAAAATTAGAAAAATTTGGTCAAAATACAAAATAAATAAATAAAAGGAACAAGTTTGTCATTTAAAAAAAATAATAATTAGAAAAAAATATTTGTATATCGTTAAATAAAATATAAAATTTAGTGTAATTTTAAAAACTTAAAAACAATTAGTATAATTAAAAAAAAAATTAATATAATTTATCCTTTTATACATTTACATATAAAGTTTGAGAGGCCTCGAGGAAACACCCATAGGTCATAGGCCATGCAATAATTGGACACTGAAAACACTAACAGGGTGTTGGATTTTAATGAAAGTTCTCAACTATTAGGAGGCCCTTAGTACAACTTTTTACGGTAGGCACTTTTTGACAATCAAACAACACTGTTAAGCATGAACCAGGATTTCATGTTTTAAATAAGGATTAGAAGATTGTTACCATAAAAGTAGTGGAGGAAAGATTCCAAACAAAGGATTAGAATTTTATTCTAATATATTAATTACATAACTTAATGTATTATCAATATTATTATATCATATTTTTTGAGAGTAAAATTTAGAATAAATATTTAAAAGTATAACATTGCTGGGTAATCACTGTGTCTAAAAAATTTGAATTTTATTAATTTTTATACTCCCACTCGAAAAAAAAATTTAAGATCATGATTTTTAAAACACTACATAATGTTATTTAATTATACGAAACTTTAAGAAATAAAATACTCGCTTTTCTTAAAATGTTTTAAATTTTTTTTTATAAAATATAAATGAATTGATTTTAATTTGTTATTATTATTTAATAAAAATCTTTACTTTTAATCAATGTTCTCAGAACCGGACCGTTCATCGAACCAGAAAAATGATCGGGTTACGGGTTACCTGTTCAACCGTCGGGTCAACCGGAATCAAACCGTGATGTCATAATTATGTAATTAATAAATTTAATAATACATATTATTAATATTTTAAATTTAAAAAATTATATAAAAATTACTAAAAATTATATAAAAAAAATTTATAAAATATAAATTTTCTTAATATGTAAAACTTCAAGAAAAAAATGAAAAAAGTATAATAGAAATATTTTATTGTAATATTTGAAAGTTAAAACTTCATTGCTATTCTTCCATAATCGCAAAGACCATAACAAAAATCAATTTAATATCCAATCTAAGTATAATCTAATAATTTAGTCTTCAACTACATGAAAAAAAATATATATAAACACTAATAATCATGCATAAAATAAAATAAAATAAAATACCATATGATACAAATATATAATATTAGAGTTTCAAACTTCAAGAGTTTAAAATTTTAAATACAATCCAAAATAAATTTAGCCAAATACCAATTCAACTTAGCCAAAATTTAGCTAAAAAATTGCATGAAATTTGAGATTTAAAAAAAAAAAAAAATCAGTCATGAACCGGTTGAACCGGTACCGGGTCAACCGGTTCACCGGTTGAACCATCCGGTTTTATCAGTTTTCACTTTTTAGAACGGTTTTAGGCTTCAAACGGTTTACTGGGCTAACCCGGACCGGACTGGGGACCGGTCGACGGTTCAACCAGTTGAACCGGCCGGTCCGGTCCGGTTTTTAAAACATTGCTTTTAATAAGAGTTTGAAGAATTTCAAACAACATATTATATATCAAATCACAAGTAAAAAATCTGGTAATTTCTTATGGTGGTCCCTACCACGAGATCCTTTGCGAATATTTTCCTACCAGAGTAGGTCCCACGCGGTAGTGGCCGTCACCCAATTCACAAGTGAGTCCAATTAACAATGATAAATGTGTTAAATATTTCTTAAAGGAAAGGTTAAAGATAAGGAGTACCCAACAAGAAACGCTACATATTTCTTCTTGGAATGAAAGTGATGGGGGTGAGGTGATGATATGTATTCTTAATAATATTTTATTATTATATAAGATATGATTTATTTATTTTTAGTAAAATATATTAAATATGATAATATATAATAAAAAATATATATTATTACGTGATGTATTAAATTTATTGATATTTTTTTTTTTGTCACACAGTACATAATATATACTCAGAATAAGATTAAATTATTTATGCAAAATCATTCATTGGTCATGGTAAATAATACTCCAACTAATAACTGTTTTGCACATTAATTCAACAATTAAGTCACAAGATGATAGGTAAAAAATATATTCATCAGTTCATTCCACTTAAGAGTACGTAATAAATACAGATTCATTTTTATTGAAAATTATTTAATAGTGTCAATACTCAAATAATGTATATTTTTCATTATAAAATTGCACATATAATTTTTCATCTGATTCATTCTTGTTAGGGGTCCAAAACATATACTAATAATTAGAGATAACAAAAACGTTGTTGATGGAACCTATAACTACTTACTATCTTCAATTAAAAACCAGCTAGGAGCTACGACTTCTTTCATAACTAGATAATTTACCAAATTAACTAATTAGGGCCACTGCCATGCAAGATATTTATTATTTTATATTAATGTTATTACTCTTGGACACAATTTGATAAAAAATAAATGCATGTGGATAAAAAAAAAGTGATTATGTTTTACATTTTTGTATTTTATTTTATTTTATGAGTGTATCTTTGTGTTTAGTGTTGTGACTGTACATGTGTGCTAGCAAGACGTAGCACAAATATTTTATAAATTATGTTCAATATATACCAAAAGGCAGTTTAATTAATTGATTGATAGTCAATTAGCCATTTAATTTCATGCATAAAAATGAATAGCTTTGCGAATAAATAGACAATAGGTATCTCCTCAACTATAAAACTTGTGTGAATGTGATCTGAATATATATATATATATATGTATATGTGTGTGTGTGTGTGTGTATTTTAGAGAGAGATAGAATGTATGTGATGGTGATGATGACGATGATGATGGGGATACCTGCATACGCCAGAGGAGATCAGCGCTGGGCTTGACGTGGGAGCGGTTATTCCAGAAATGAAGACGAGCCTGTTCAACCTCAGCTCGCTCCTCAGGGGTTCCATAGTCAGGATCGAACTCCCATGTCTGCCTCCCTACGTAGTTGTTTGTGCTGTACAGATATGGGTCATTACCCCCTTCTGCGGTCTTCAGTCTCCACATTCTCCTTCTGCTTATTACTTCTTATTTATATCTACAATATATATATATATATATATACTTGTATTAGAAACCAGCTTAATTGTTGATGCTCTTTGATCGATCCCTCCTTAGCCTTACACCTACGTACAAACAATATTAACTTGTCCCTTTAATTTCTCCGTTTCTTTCAAAAAATTAATTTCAGTAATATTTTATCCCTATATATTCATATCATCTTCTATTAAGATTGTATGAACCATATATGTAATCATGTATGTATATATGTAGAGAGAGAGAGAGAAACCAAAGATGGAATAAGAGAAGAAGAGAAAATGAAATTGAGAAACAAATAATATTGAATAAGCAAATGTGGAGGTACCTATCGGATTGATTTGGGAGTGCTGCAATTGAATTGAGTGATATTACTGGAGAAGAAGAAGGCAGCTGCTGGTGCTGGTGCAGGTGCACTTTATCTCAATATACAAAATAGGTAGCGTTTAACATTTCTAGTTTTCTGAAAAAGCAGAGAGAGAGAGAGAGAGAGAGAGAGAGGGGGGGGGGGTGGGGGTGTTAGCTTGTGGGTACTTGGTTGAGCAGCGAAACTGCAGTTAAAATTTTAGTTTATGATAGCTGGAGACCAGACGACCACTTATATAGAACAACAAAAGCCAATACTACTCACTACGTTTCGTATCCTTCTTTCTAACTCTTTCTTGTGGTAGTCGCTAATCATTCAAATTAATTAATTACTCCATTCAATTTTTTTATTATATATACATTTTGGGTACATGAATATAGATAGAAGTAAAACAAAAAGAACTTTTTTAGCCCGATGTTCAAAATATCTGGAGATTATCTTTTTCAAAATTTGAGATTAGAAAAATCAATCCTTGAAATAAAAATATCTTTTCGAATATTTTCTTCCTCGTGAATAGCAACGGGGCAAGCCCTTTTTTCCTCACCCTGATTCTGTTTAAAATTCTCATCTCGACCCCGTTCCGTCCTGCGTAATAGTTCATCCTAATCTTGATCCCGTTTATTAACCCCGCCTTTGCCGGTGCTTTGCCCCGCCCTGCCCCTGAAAAACTATTATCAAACAGCTTTATAAGTTTAATTTAAAAGTGTAGAAATTACAAATTTTAATAACAAATTTTTAATATTAATGAAATTTCAATACTACCCAAATGCCTAACCCAATCAAATGAATTAATATTAAAAAATCCATCACTAAAATCATAGTTCAATCAAATGAATTAATATAGAAAAATTTACAACTAAAATCATATCTCACAAATAAATAAAACAATACTACAAATTCACAAATATGAAACAATTCAAATCCTAAGTACTAACTTTTCAAGTCATCACATCACAAAATTACTACAAATCCAAAAAAAATTCTCATAAGTACAAAACAATAAACTAATAAGAGTAGAAGAGTAGTTTTAAGTATAATCAGAGCGGGTTCGGGAGGGGGTGGCCTTTCCCCCGACCCCGCCGGGGTTTTTCACTCTTATCCCGAAATCCGATCCCGTCCTGTTTATTATCACTCCGAACCCGTTCCATTAGAGGTGGGGTACGCCAAGACAGGATGGTTCAAATTACCATCCCTACTCATATACGGGATTATGATATCCCAGATGACAGGTGATATAAAATAGCCTCAGACTATTCTAGCGTTGCATGTAAAAAGTCTGAAATTCCCCGGAGTATGTAAAGGATGACTTCCATCCATCAGTTTGTTTTGTTGTCCTACCGCAGCCTTGCGATTTGGGCGATTGGAGGGGTGGGCCATTGACTTTGGGGCATTTTCTTTTGGAGCGATATGTCTCACAAAGTTAATGTTTAATTCCGAGCAAATTGATTTCATCTATGGATGTAATTACCCATTAATAAATACTATACAATTTACTCACTGCCAAACATTGATACTTCATTCATTCCCTCTTGTTGAGCTTAGAATTTGTGCGCGCGCGCGTGTATTTATACACAAATATATATTACATTTCCTTTCTCCCTATTCTACGTGCTTATAGTAGGTCTCTTGGATTGTCCAATATGTTTTTCACTACTGCTTGTATGAACTCTGATTTTCATATTTTCTTTGGCGCTCTCCCAATGCACTTATGTCTTGTTTATTTCTTGAAAATCTTGCATCACTTAGTTTCTTCAATATATAATATATAATAAGATGTCTTGATAAAAAGAGGTGGAGTAAGGTTTCAATCTTATCACTTGCAATTAAATAAAATATGTTTGAAGGTAGGTGGCTCATAGATTCCAGATCTCTCCATTCTTTTTATGAGTAAAAACCATTCATATTAAAATCATTTTTTATTATTTTGACAAAGGTGCATTAATTTCTTGAGAAATAAAACACACCCAACCCATGATTAGCCTCGTAGCAGTAGCACTCAGAGCTAATTAAGGCTATATATATACACACACACAATTGATTAATTAATTATTTTGAGTTGGTGAGAAATAGACAAAGGTCTATTTCATGATTAACCTGATACCATAGCACTCAATTCAAGGCTAATTAAGGCTATACTGAAAGCCAAACTATTGATTAATTAATTATGCTTCAGCTCCATCTCCCATCTCGCTCTCGAGCCGACTTAAGCATAAAATCAATAAAATAATTATTTTAGGTTCTACTTAAAAAGAATGTCTTAAATTTTAGGTATTTATAATATAATAAAATTAGAAATTTAAGATTAATAAAACTCTAATTGTATAAAAAGGTTATAAAATTGCTTTAAGCCCCATTTAAAGAGAAGACTTCAAATTTTTAGTATCTATAGTTTATAACTTGTATAATTTAGAATATTTTAGCACTCCTTAATTTTAAACTTGAGTTTATTTTATTTATTTTGATTGATTCAAAAACTTTATTTTTATCATTTAAATTTTATTACAGACTTAAAAAAATTGAAGCAACTCCATCCATGACTACTTAGGCCGGACAACTTTAATAATTAGGTCGTGAGTTCCTCGCCACTTTTGTTGCTTTCAAGAAAATACAAGTCGTCCAAATAAAAAGAAAAGAAAAAAAAAAAGAGGGGCGCAGGAAACGAAAAGAATTAAAAAGGAAGGAGAGAAAAAGGCGAGCGTGGAAGTGAAGCGGCGGCTGGAGTGAATAAAATAAAAGAAAGAAAAGGATTGAAGCTGCGGCGCAGGCTAGGGCGTTGAATCAAGTGGCTAAATAGGAAGAAAGAAGAAGTCAGAAATGGGCCCGGGCAAAAGAAAAAGAAAAGTCAAGCGGCTGGGGGGCTGAATGGTTTTTAGGGCTTATTAAAACAGAAGGGAGAGGCGCTGGTTTAGGGGAGAGCAAGAGGCCTTGCGGCGGACAGCAGGAAGCCAGGGAGTACCAGAGCTGTGCGGCGCAGGGAATATCAAAGGAGGACGGCTGGAGAAGCAAACTAAAAGTCGAAAAAAAGGTGACTTTAAGAACAGTAGCGGTTGCTGTTGAGCGCATAAGGCTGAGCAGCGGTTTGACTTGTGAAGCGGCTGAACAGAAAAACAATAAAGAAAGGAAAAACAGATCCAGTGGCTGCTGTTCATGTTGCTGGACTGCACTGCGGATTGCTGCAGCTATTTTTCAGTGTTTAATTTTCTTCCGTTCTTTTCAAGAAAAAATGATAAATTTGTTTACGTTGAATTTAATTTTTAGCATGAATTAAATTTGTTTTATTTTAAAAAATAATGTAGTTTAGTTTTAAATTATGCTTACTTTTTTATGCTAAATTGAAGTAATTTTTTTTCATATTTGTTTAATTTATTCTGAGTTTAATGCTTCTAATTAACTAGCCACTAATTAGATGATTTGAATTCTGTGATTTGCTTGTCGAAAGAGGGAAATTATAGGATGGATCTTGAATATTTCAACATAGGTAAATATAGAGATCGAAAGACTTATATGAACCTATGTAGTATTGAAAAAATCATTGGTTTTAGTGCATTCTTATTTTATTAATTTGCATACTCTTGTATAAATAATAAACAAGAATAATGTCTAATTGACTGTCGAAAGAGGCTTTTAGATGATTTAGAGATTTGCTAACAAACATTGAGAATTAAATTCAATTAGTTAGATGAGTAACGCATAGTGAGAAATTAGATGAAATCAATTTTCTAGAATTCTTCTTTCCCATTAATTTAAATTTCGAACAACATCTCTCTTTTCATTTAAGTATTTTCTTTGCATTAATTTTATTTTAAGTTGCAATTAAAAAGATCTTAGTGAATTTTCTAAATAAAGTCGAGATTAGTTTAATTTTGGTACTTGTCAAAAGTAAGATACCAATCCCTGAGGACGATATTCTACTCATCACTTTACTATAAAATTACGATACTGTGCACTTGCAGTTTTGCACCGATCAATAGTATAATGAAATTAAAAGTTTAAGATTAATAAAAGTCCAACTTTACAAAAAGTTATCAAATTATATATATTTATAGGATAATGAGACTAGAAGTTTAAGGCAAATAAAAATCTAACTCTATAAAAAAGGCCTTATAAAAACTCTATGAAAATAATTTAATTCTAGAATTTTATTTGTATTATAGTCAATTTTTTTTTATTGTTGTCTATTAAGATAAAAAAAAAAATTATGTAAAATATTTATTAGTAGAGTTTTATTTAATACATAAATATCTCTTGTTAGAAAACAAATAAATTTTATATTACAAAAATTAAAATATAATATATATATATACAAAAACTAAAGTAAAAATTTATATTAATATAAAAAAAGTCTCATTAAAAGTTGTTACTTTCTCGCTTTAAGCTCCCAATTATATTGAGCCGGCCGTGTCTCCATCTGCCTTCCAAAGTAAACTTTTCATTCCAAATATTTCACAATTTTTATGCATTTATTATTTCCCTTACCAACTCATAGCCATTGTGACTCATGGATGATTCTTAATTATTTCACAACAGAAAATATCTTCGTTTCACATGAAACACATCATTTGAAAATGCACTGTTGCTCCTAAATTGATGCTTAGAGAGACTTTAAAAAATTAATATATAACACACAAAACTTGTTATTTCTTATACACTCAAATTCTTTTATAATTAATAAGCATAAGAAATTAAAAACTTATTAAGTTTTCTCGTACTTTCATCAATCAATACATGTAAATGATTTTCGGTATAAAATTAACATCCTATAGACAACTTTTTAATGACATTTCAATTTTTTTTACTTATATATATATATATATATATATAATGCTTAACTTAACATATAAAAAAATCTCTAATCTACTTTTCAAGTAAAGAAGTTGTATTTTCAATAGTTATACTTTTTCTCTTATTGCTTTCCTTTCTTTCCATTAAAAATTTCAAAACGAAAAATTTAATTATCTCTTTATCTTAATCTTTTCTTTTTTATCCAATTCTTTCTATCCAAATGAACTATTAAGGTATAAAGAAACTTTCAGATCTCCTTTTCAAATAAAGAAATTATAACATTACATGCATATATGACTTATCAGTTGACCGTCGATACTATTGAGAATTGATTATTAAATAATAAATAATGTTATGTGATGTGGCCTATGCATCTTCATCCAACAAAAGAATACCCGAATATAAGAATCATTAATCGATGAAATGATTTTTTTAAAAATAACTAATGTAATAACTATCAATAACTATCTTTTATTCAAACAAAGTTCATAAAACACCACTCTTAAATAATTTGTTATCAAATAGTACATGTATTTTACACGTTTACATTACGCGCACGAATGAATGAGGGTAAATAACACAGCAATAACCTAAATATCTTGTTGGCGGTGCACCGACTTGGATTGTAATTGTAAGCATTGAAAGCTCAAAGTCGTACACAATGTGAGTGGTTGTTGCAAGTCTCACTATCGCTAATCAACCTTTTCGGCAGACCACCCACACTATTTACGATCATTTATTGTTCTTATCTTTTCCCTCTTTTTTGATCGTAGTTCCTGATCCTAGGAAAGGCCAAGTGTATATCAATCACTTCCTTTATTATATAAAATTTTATTCATCATTCAGTAATATTAAGGTTGTTAATACTTTTTAAATCTCTCTATAATTTTGAGTCAAAATATTTATATTATGACATACGTATAAGACATTTAATTTCTTTTCAGACGTTTCTTACGTACACACTTATAAGTAAATAAGTAACCAAGATAGGAAATAGGACCCTACACTCTTAATCATCTTTACTCGTCAACATTTTACCAACTATCTATATATATATATATATAAAATTAAGAAATAAAGTTAAAAATTACTTGAATGTCAATCCTTTTTCTGACTACGTTTCCCACATATTCTTTGACTTGTTTATTTCTTATTTCTTATTCACATTAAAGTTAACTTTAGATACTTAGTTTTGTTTTTTATCCTCTCTCCACAAATCCCTTAATCTGGACGCATATGATTTCTGTTAAACTTCAGACTAGACCAGAGACCATTTTTGTTTTTCTAATATACTTACTATGTAATAACTGAGATGAGTGACAATAGTTAGTATGTATATATATATATATATATATATATATATATATATATATACACACAGTATGTAGTTAGTTATTTTCTCAAGCTCCCAATATGGATTCATATTCTTCAAATCCTATAGAATTGTGCTGCTAAAGATCAATTCATGGCGGTAAAGTGAAGTTACCTTAAAAAAACACAAACACACACACATCCAATTCACTTGGGTTCTTTCTGTTTTGATGACCACTTTAACATAAGTGGCAATACGTATTGTTTGAATAATATATAGAAATTCATTGCTACATACTAATCCGGGGACGTGTGTCATTGATTGTTTGCTGTGGAATGCTTTCCTTTGAATATGTGATATAACATTAACATTGGGAATGTTTCTTAAACTTTGAAGAATTAACTCTACAAGTAGATGTACACAAAAGGGGAAAATTATTTATCAACAAAAAAAAATAAAAAAATAAAAGGTAACATGCCTTTCCAAGTAGTATATGTTTCTCATTTACACCATATATCCAAACATAGCATTTCTTTAGTAGTCATAGTCATCCATTCGACGAGATGCACTGGCATCCTCTCCCCTTGGGTTCATACCTGATCGTTGAACTAACCGGACTAATGCCTCCACCACCTCAGACATGGGTGGCCGGAATTCGGGCTCCGGCTAAAAACAAAGATAAAACATGTTAGATTTCTCGAACAAAATACTTGAAAATAATACAGACAGGGTTACATGTTAACATGGTTAAAAAACTGCCCATCCATCATCATCTGGTCATTCTTTGAAGACACTTGATGTACGGACAAGTTACAATAACTGTAGAGAAGTAACATGTAAAGTAGAAGTTGGTGAATAGACCATATATGACTGTTTTGGAGCCTTTATGGCACAGAAACAATATTCTTAGGTTAATAAGATTGCTTGACAACACAAAATCTAACCAAACCACCTCCAAGTCCGTCCAGAGCCTGCATGACATCTATTATTATATTTATTGCCTTGGTTGGGCATGAAAAAGTTGACACCACTAGAACCAAATTGTTTGTATTTGTGTGTTCCTTTTTTCTTTTTAAATTTGAGGAAGTAGTGCAGTGGCTCTCACCTGCACACACAGAGCAATCACGTCAGCAAATCGAGAAACTGACTTAGTTGGGTACAGTCCACGCAAGGCGGGATCCACCATTTTTTCCAATGCATCGATATCATGGAGCTGTGGGGTGGCCCACCGGACCAGAGATTGTTCTAATCTTGGCTTTGAACTAAACATGAAAGAAGCCATGGAACCATTAGGGTTTGCATAGACCAGCAAAGTGAAAATACCACTGAACAATCAAATATACACCTGTCAAAAGGCATTCGACCTGTCAACAACTCCAACATGACCACTCCAAAACTGTAAACATCACTCTTCAGCGAATAAGCAGCAGGTTTTGTACATTCTGGAGCATTGTATCCAGTCCCCAGGTTTTGGCTTGTATGCTGATAAAAAATAATAATTTAATTAGGACAATGAAAAGATAATAATTTCTCCTTCCAAAAAAGGAGGAAAATATCTGAAATATGAACAAATAGATGATCTTAGAAGCAAAATTGCACAATAAAGATATAAAACTGCTTTAGTGCCCAAAATTCGGCAACAAATAAAGATCACATTACCACAAAGTAGAGAAAACCACAACATTTATTTCTATTCACAAGAATAGAACTCTTCAATATTTCCTCTTCCTACATCGTTGAAATATTTTGGCCTTCGTAAAACTTAACACTTCAAAATGTGGATCCAAACACGATAACCAAACAAAATATTGAGGGATAAAGTGGGATTTGAAATACCAGATATGTGGATAAGCTTAAGAGGAAAGGGGCACTTAGTGAGAGGCACTTCCCATCAATATGAGAAAGTCAAAGAAAATAAATTAAATCAATTAATAAAAGAAATCAGTTGCAAGACTACTATCAATATTTAATTATATACAAGATTTCAAACTGGATGTTGAAGCTCACGTGGTGCTCATGGAAGGATAGAAATAGGAGAGTTTTTTATGGGGTGGAAGCTCTTCCATGGAAGTTGGAAGACATGTTTTTGAAGACATTGTTTTTTTGGATTAAAGAAAAATACCCTATGTATTTAGAGAAATTTATAGTTTTTTAGGGGGATCTTAGACTTTAATTATTGTAGCCAGTCTCTTATACTTTCGTAATTATGGGCAAGCTCTTCTCTGGCTTCTTTGTTTATAAAAGTACTTTTAACGATAAAAAAAAAATACTGGATGTTGGAGCCAATAATTCAGCACATGTTTTTCTCATGACATTGATGCACTATGTTTAATAAGATTATAAGAGTACATCCTAATGCCCCACATCTTCTTTTTAGCTTGGAAGAATATTAATTCTTAGTATATCTGTTGAGATTATTAAATTTATTAAAATAGTATTTAATGAGGTTGAAGTGGTGGAATTAAATACAATACATAAATGTGATTATATATTTAGTAAACTAATAATGATAATAACAAAAATACATGGGATAAAATAACATATTAAAAAAGAATGAGGGAACTGATATAAATAAAAGAATATTTAGTTAATATTAATAACTAGGTCTAAAAATCCTAAGGTAATTGAAAATCATACAACTTTAGAGACCTAGAGAGCCGCAAAGGTTGGAAGAGAAGGAAGACATTGTGTGCACTTAACTTTAGTGGAAATTCTTTATCAAGTTAGTGATATCACTTTTATTTTATGTCAATTGATGACTTCACACAAAAAATATATATAGATATATAGTTATACGCACAAAAGCTCATAATATAAAGAGTAGATGTGAAAAAACGTGCAAGTAGTGTGGTGTATTAATAGTAATCTTGATTTTCGTGCAAAGATTGTGAAATTTAGAGTTACATGATCAATGGGTATTGACCAACGGGTATATACTATTGTATATTAGTGTAGGAGTGTATCAGAATATGAATATTGAAAGAACAAGTCTTGGATTATGTGCTTCTGGATAGACAATATAAAAAAAAGGGAATTTTTTACCCAACCCACGTGGTTTTGGTTTGATTTAACCCGACCCATGCAGTTTTTCAACTATTTCCCAAACGCATATTATTTTTGAAATCGCATCTTCAAGATACGATTTTCATTGTTAATTTTGTAATAGAAAGATGCAAGTTTGAAATTACATAAAACGTGAGAAATCAACCAAGTTGATATGTGATTTGGTTGATTTCCCAAACTTATGTTAAGAGAACAATATATGTTATGCCCAAATTTTAAATAAATGTCAAATAAATTTTTATTACTTTTATTTTCATAAAAGTTGTTTTATGCGTACAATGATTCCAAATGATTTTAGTTTAAAAAAAATATATTTTACAAAGAACTATTTATTTCTTCGAATCTGTTCGGGTCAAACAAAAATTATTTGCATGCGCAATGTATTCTGTGTTCTTTATTCATTGATAAATCTGTTCATGAAAATTATTCTATTTACTAAAATAAATTGTTTTATCCATATGATTGTTATTGTTTTAGTGTGGGTGTGACTTCTTGTTGGAGTTTGTTTCGTGTCAGTAGTATTTATTACTATTGATAGTTTGTTTGGCCAACATGATATTGTCAGTCTAGAGGACATAACACTGTTAACTAATACTGGTGATATCTGCAAGTCTCACTTTGATGGACATCATATGTGATTATTGTGCTAACCAGAGTGAATGCTTCTACGAATTTGAAATTGTTATTTGTTACCAGTTACCACACTAATCTGTTAAATGATTCTTGCATAAAACAAAAAAAATTTATTTTCTTTGTTATGTCTACTGAATTGTTTTAGTGATATGATTTTGTTTTATAAATATTCGTGCTATTCGCTTGACCTGTTTTGGTATGTAATATGTTTTGTTACTTTACGGGTTATTTGAGCTTACCCCAATATTTTTTCCCACAGATGACTAGAGATGAATTGGAATAGCGCTAGATACAAGTACAGTGGAGAGTGCTTGGCCACTATTTAAGTGCTTCCGCTTATGTTAGGATTTATTTTATTTTATTTTCATTATTTGGAGACTTGTAGTAATTTTAATTTAAAGGATTGTAGGTTGATTTATTTTGGAGAGAAATTATTTATTTATTTTGGATGATGGATGATTTATTGTTATTATTATGATGGAATTTGAGGAACACATGAGATATTTCTAATATACATGGATTGGAGATTGTATTCATTATAGATCTAATGAATTGATTAATTTATCCTATGTGAAAACTTGAACTAGATTAATTTGTGTTAGTTGCACTCTAAATCCCATGTTCAGGTTTGGGGTGTGACACAAACTCTCTTTTATGTAGTTTGATGTTACAATTGCTGAACAAAAAAAAACTAAAAAGCAAAAACAAAAGGGTCCTACATAAGACATCAACATGCCAAGAGTTGGGATGACAGTAATTTGTCCAAATATGAGCAGAGGGTTGAAATTACTTAAAATCAGCACTAGCAACTTTAGAAATCAATTATCAATAGTCACCCGAAATGTTGATTCTTGGCCTTCAATAGCCCCTTGGATGAGACCATCTAGTTGTTATTGCACACAATTGATAGTATATCCAACTGGGTTCTAAGGGACTGATATAGAGAAACAACATCTTGGGAAAACCGTCATCAAATTCACAACCAAATGAGTGCATAAGCATCAAACCTATTTTTCAGGCTAGTCAGCTGGGTACATAGGCAATGTTAGACTAGGTTTTTCCTCATCCATCGAGTGCATGCCCACATTCACTTTCTGCCTCGCAATCACTTACCGGTAATTAGCTTAATGACTAACTACACAATTTTTTATTTTTATTTTTAAAAAAGGTCTTAATACCAACTACTAAGGGTCAGCTAAATGAATCCTAGATCCATATCCCCCATTAAACCCTTACAAATCATCTCATTTCTCAGTCTCTACCTGTGTCAACTTTTAGTCTTCTTGTCCTTTTTTAGGTGCATTCAACTTGAAATAAATCACATCATGCATTTCATTCGTCTTTCTAGAACATGGCTAAAGCCACTAAACCATACTGAGACTACATCATCTTGGATTTAATCAGTGCCATCTTTAACTTTCAAAAGAATGACATCTCATATTCTGCTTACTATTGCCACTCATCCACCTCAACATCCTTGTTTTGGCTGCTCATTATTTCCCCCTTTTATTGGCTACATTGTCAAACACTTTTACCTAAAACCATACTGCGCCCTAACCCTTCCCATTCAATGAACCGGCTGGCACAGCCACCCGACCGAAAAATTGTCAACAAAGTTCAAACCCCTAATTGCATGGTGAAGTGGCAGCACCTCTACAAATGGATCAACAGGTTCATGACCACACTCATGTTTCCAGCATGTTTCTTAATTGCCAAACATTTTGTTACATGAAATATAACCAGCATTTATAGTGGTTATATAAATTTTCCTGCCAATTGGAATGCATCCACAATCATACAATACTTGACAAATGCCTTTTCACTTCAACTATTCTATACCGAACATTTTGCTCTATTGACTGGAAAAACTAAGGGCCCCTTTGATAGACCTGGCCTAAGGAATGGAATGACCATTCCTACGTTCATTTCATTACCACATTTGGTATGCCAAAACAAGCCAGAATATCCGTCCTGTGGGAGTGGCTAATCCACACACAACACATTCCAATGAAATGTATTGAAAAAGAAGAAAAGCTCAATCACTCTAATGACTTTCTCCCTCAACGATCCTTCCCCAAGTCCTGGTCCTCAATCGATGTATGTACATGTATTTATATATTATTGAAACCCTAGCCCCTAATTTTCAAATTCCATTCATTTCCCCATTACAATCCTTCGTACTAAATGTCGTCTAAAGTTATAAAACATACAAAATATAGAGGGAAACTATCCAATTACTATCATCTACTAAAAACATGGTATGAGAATTGAAAAGACATAAAACAAAAGTTTAAGATAATCAACTCGCTACCCACATCATACAAACCCTAAATTGGATGAGTCAAACAAATTGTGCTGCATCTAAAACCACAATAACTGATGGTGATGATGCTGATAATGGTGAACATATCTATTATCTATTGAAAAATAGAAGTACCTGATGAAAGGTCCCCAAGCTGCAGTCAGAGAGACAAGGATTGAGTTCTGTGTCAAGCAAAATATTAGAAGACTTGATGTTCTTGTGAACGGAGGATGGAGAACAAATCTCATGCAGGTACCTACATATAAAGTAGTTATCAAATTATTCACTAAAATAGACTTATCAAAAAAAAATTATTAACTAAAATATAATGAAGGCACAATCATTTAAACTCAAAATTAAGAAAGGGATAAAACTTACTACCGCAAATGCATTACCCAACCACATTGATCAGCTAGGCACCCCCATTATCTAATGCACCATTACTATACTTTCCAGATATTCAATGGTAACCCAACCCAATTCAGGCTTCTAAACATGCACGGTAGTATTGAAAGAAAGGCATATATAGACAAACAAAAAAATATATATATACACATGCATGCAAATCAAGGATGCAACTTGGGTCAATACAAAAATTTAGGCCAAATCAAGGTTGGAGTCTCTTTATTTGGTAGGTTATACGTTGATAAGATTTAAGGAAATCTAAGCTCATTGAGAACAAAAATTGCAAACTTGTGCAGCCAAGGAAAGTGAAGAAACATAAAGAGAACAAACTATAACCAATAGCACAATTATTTACATGATTTGACATTAAATCAATCTAAGGGCAAACTGATAAGAGATTAATCCAGTATCAATTTTGGAAGTTACAACACTACGGATCTAATTATCCATGATATAATCTGGTGAAACCCCCAAATCTCTCTCACATGACTCAACCCAAATCTTGACCTCGTTGCTATCCTGCACCACATTGCTTTTTCGGAATTAGCATTCACTTTCATGGTCACATCCTGAATTAATGTGTCAGTGTCGCTCATTAACTTTGAGCCCAGGATGTTCTTCATGAGTTGTTAACAGAAGAGGAAGAGAGTGTCTAAGGAGACCACTTCCAAGACCTAACACATAATGGGGTGCTGCATTGTGTCCCAGACTTTCTCACCTTACAAGAGGCTCTTTCCCTTCTATAATTGGTAATTCAAAAACAATTTTTGGTTACTCTACAGAGTACCCCTCATAACTCATCAATTACCCAACATATACTACGTAAATATCCATGGGTGGTATTTTTTTATTTTTTATTATCAAATGATGCTAATGTATGTGGATATAAATTTGTTTTGACAAGTATTGTCAGAAAACACCCGCGGGGGGGGGGGGGGGGGGGAAGTGACCATGAGGGATATACAGTCACAAAAGAATCCCCTCCTCAAAAAAAGGGAACTATCCAAAAGTCCAAACCTTACAAAAACCTATGAATTGGCTATCTATAGACATTGTCAAGCCCTCTGTGATCGAAAAATATAGAGTGGTCAACACTAAAGCCTTTAAAATCCAAATAGGAGCTTCCAACCCCTCAAAAAGCCTTCAATTTCTTCACCTCCACACTACCCACCATATGCAATGCTGCGTCACTTGCCAAACCACCCTCACCCTTGCTCTCATCGGCTAACTCTCCACATAGCAAGAACCTCTGTTGTAGATCAAGGCATCACCAACTGCATCCCAAAAAACCTAATCAAAATAAACCATATCGCTCTAGTGGATGGGCAATGAATCAAAAAATAACGGATCGTTTCCTCATGCTCTTTACCAAGGCAACCTCAATTCACAATGAAATGACCTCAGATTATCTAAAGTCAACATCTTCCCCAAAGTGACAGTCCATGCAAAAAATGCTACCTTCAGAGGGGCTTTGATTTCTATATTGCTTTCGGTGGGAACTGCTTTCTTCTCTCTCTCTCTAGAACTAAAAAGAAAGATTTCACCATGAATTCTCTATTTCTAGGTCCTCACATTGTAATATCCTTTGCTAATATCCCATGGCTTCCCCCGCTCTACCAAGACACTCTGCTACTGAAGCGTATTTGTTCACTACTATGTCGAATAGTCTTGGGAAGGTGAGATGAAAAAGACCCCTCTCACCCCAAGAATCTATCCAAAATCGAATTCCTCTTTCATCTCCGAACCTTCATATGATGTGTTAAGAAAATTCATCCCATCCTTTCCTAATGCTTTTCCAAATAATAACTCCATTGCTATGTCGAATAGTCTAGGGAAGGTGAGATGAAGAAGACCCCTCTCACCCCAAGAATCTATCCAAAATCGAATTCCGCTTTCATCTCCCAGCGTTCATATGATGTGTTTAGAAAATTCATCCCATCCTTTCCTAATGCTTTTCCAAATAATAACTCCATGAGACTGTCTCATTTCCCTAGAGCACCGGTCCCCTTCTTCTGACCCATATTTACTTTCCACCACTCTCTTCCATAGACTATTCCTTTAAAACCTATAATTCCACAACCATTTCCCCAACAAATCTTGGTTAAACAAATGGAGATCTCTAATTCCTAGACTACCTTCCCTTAAAGGGACAACACACCTCTTCCCAATGCATTAAGTGATATTTAAACTCGTCTCCAGCTACTCCCAAGGAAATTCCTTTGAAGTTTCTCTAATCTATGAACCACTGACTAAGGAATACGAAATAATGACATGAACTTTGTAAGAAGACTTGAAAGAATGCCCTTCAAAGGTGTAACTCTCCCCCCTTAGACAAATATTGTTTCTTCCAACTAGCTAGCCCCCTTTCAAATCTTTCTACTACTACATCCTATGCTCTCGATTATTTAGTTGTAGCTAAAAGTGGTAGACCCAAGTAGGATAAATGAAGAAAGCCGACCCTACATCCCAAAACATAAATTAACCTACCGGGATTCTCCACCCTTCTAACAGGCACCATTTCACTTTCGCTTAAGTTGATCCTCAAACTTGATATCACTTAGACACAAATAAGAATGCATCAAAGAAACCTCAATCGATCTATCTCAACATCACAAAGGACTTGTATCACCCGCATAAAGGAGATGGGACACCTCTAGTTTTTACTGAGGATCCTCCAATATCCCATAGGCCAAAACCTCGCAGCATCCTTCTCTCCACTGCCCTAGCCATCATCCCATTAAAAGCTTCAACAATCATGATAAATTAAATAAGGAGACAAAGGATCCCCTTCACGATCACCTCTGCCACTGCTAAATAAACCCAACCATTTCTTCCATTTTGGACCAAGCCCACCATGTAAAGCAAGAATTCCCAATTCACGTGATCACAAGCTTTCTCGAGATCTAACTTGCAGACCAACCCCAGTCTCCCACTTTGAATTCTGGCATCAAGACTTTCATTCGCAATGAACACAACATCCAATATTTGCCTCCCTCACAAGAAAACATTCTATGTGTGTACATACATATAATAATAAATAAGTTAGTGTTTTGGGCTATTATTCTCCACTATTAGTTTGGTTCAAGGGTTTTTTTTTTTAATTTTTTATTTCATTCCAAGATATGGTCTTGGCTTAGTTCATCGAACTCTGAATTGGGTGTTTTAGGATCTTTTGAGTCTCTTTGTATAGAAAGTTATGTTCTTATTCTAGAAAAGTATCTTTCTTTCAAGGGGGGTCATGTGCAAAGTCATGTCTGAGATTCTCTTAGAAGATTTAAGGATATTACAAAAGGAGAGTGGTCTATGTTTAGGACAAATTTTTAAAGAAAAATGTAGATTTGAGTTGTTGCTCACCCCAGTTAGGGTTTTGAAGCATTGGAAGCTTAAGTTTTGAGGATTTGACCCCATGGCACCTTCCAATCCCTCTACTGCTACATATCGAGCAAGAGGTAACACATTGCTGCTTATTTTCCCTACAGTCCAACTTTGAAAGGTGGCAGATTTCAGGTATTTTCCCCAGAACTAGAGAAAAACTTGCTCTTTATTTCCTATTATTGGTGCAAGTTGTTTTATATTAGAATATAGTGAAAATTCATTGTTTAGAGTTTACAAGTGTTTATTATCTTTGCAATCTGCTTTGGTTGCTATCTCCGTTTTCATCAAATTGGTGTCAGAACTGATCCATTACTTGTGAACGTCTAAATCTTATTTCTTGGATGTTTGAGTAATGAAAAGATATGGGAGTGGAATTGTAGTTGTGATGGCAGAAATATGCAACTATAGTTAAGAGAAAAAATCCAACACCTTACCCAATTGGTTGTTCAGGCAGATAACCAGAGCAATGGAAGTAATTGTGGATCTGGTCTAATTAGAGATTGAAAATGAACTCAAATCAAATTCAGATGGAAAAGTGATTCATCTAGTGATGGATGGTCATATTTGGGAAGAGTTGCTTCCTGCAATGAGAGACTTCAATGGTGGGAAGATCACATTTACGTGCTCTGCAAAATTCCAAAGTGTGGTGTAGAAGGGCATATTACAGAACTTGATGTGTGAAATGGAGTTAGATGAATTCTTTGAATGTGTGGACAACATAGTTATAAATAAGACAACTATGAAGTATATGCTTCCAGTACCAGGATTAAATGATATACTTAAGATGCTATCGGATTCTAGTCTTTTCCAAGATTGACTGAAAGAGAGGGTACCGTCAAATAATAATCCAAAAAAGGGATGAGTAAAAAACAACATTCAAGACCAAGGTAAGACTATGAATGGTTGGTTATGCCATTTGGCCTATCAAATATTCCTAGCACTTTCAAGTTTCATAAGATTCATGACCAAGGTGCTGAAACCATTCATAATAAAGTTTGTGGTTGTCTACTTCGATAATATCTTGATTTATAGTAAGGTTGCAAGACTCATGCTGAGAATTTAAGGGCTTTTTTTTATGGCCTTTTAAGACAAAAATCAACTTTACACAAAGTTGAAAAAGTGCAAGTTCATAATGCACAGGTCGGAGTTCTTGGGGGCTTCTTATCTCAGCTAAGGGTGTGGAGATTGATTTGATCAAGATTCAAGCCATCACAAGCTAGCCTACTTCAAAAACATTGACAGAGATTAAAAACCATCATTTGGTTACTTTCTATATATCATTAATTTTAGCAATATAATGGCTCTAATAGCTGAATTTTAAAGGGTGGAAAGTTCAGTTGGAGTTTCAAACTTAAGATAGTTTCAAGGAGATGAAGATTATGACATGACCTCCACTTGCACTACCGGATTTTGATAAAATCTTTGAGAAAAATTGTTATGCATCAAAGGTTGGAATTAGAGGTTTTCTAAGTCAAAGGAGCTTTTGGTTGCATACTTTAGTGAGAAGCTCACTGGAGTTCAACAAAATTACTAATCCAAAGGGAGTTTATCACTTTATCTTGCATCCTAATCATAAAGCTTTGTCGTTCCTCAATTCCCAAAGGAAGCTTAATTAAAGGCATGCAATATGGGTGGCAGTCCTACAACAGTATATATTTTCTCTAAGATACAAGGCTCGTTTGCAACACAAATGGTTGATGCTTTGAGTAGAAGAGTGCTTTTTGAAAACCATGTCTGCTATTGTTGTTAGATTAGGAGTAAGGAGCAATGCATGGAAGACCCTTATATTCGAGTAATACTTGAGAAGTATGCAACCCGAGACAACAAGGTATGTACTGAATTTATAGTCAATGATGATTATTTATTCAAGGGTGTAAAACTATGCATACCTAAATCTAAATGTTCCTGAAGGGATTACTTGATTGCTGAACTGTATTGAGGGTTCTTTGAGGTCATTTGGTTAGGATAAAATGGTGAATTTGGTAGTGAAAAGGTACTTTTGGCCCACAATGCAATGGGATGTGTATAGGCATGTTGAGAGGTGTAGTACATGACAAGTTTCTTAAGTGCACTAGCAAAGTACGCTCCTTTACTAGTTCTTAAAACTCCTCAACAGGGGTTGGTTCCATTTTTGTTATTATTGATCGTTTCTCCAACCTAGCTCATTTCATTACATGTAAGAAAACTTTGGATGCAACCCAGATGACAAATTTCTTCTTTTGGGAAGTGGTTAGACTACATGTTTTTTATTTTATTTTATCAATGTTAGACTACATGGTATACGAAGACTGTAACATCTAACAGGGATACATGTAACAACCGTTAAAAAAAATTTATTGGAAGCTGAATAGTAAAAGGCAGAAAGTGTATAATTTTAAAAATTTTACTAGCCTAGGAGTAAAAGAATAAATTAAAGATAATTAGGGACTAAAATGCAATTTTTAATAAGTTTAAAGCCTACAAAAAGGGCCAGCAATTAGATTTCTCTCATATTCAATCATAGAGAAATAAACTAAACCCTAGGAGAGAGAAAGTGAAGATCTAGGTGATTAAGTCATTTTTGGGGAAAACTTGCTTCTAGAGAATTGTTCTACTTGCCATTCTAAGGTAGAAAATCTGTTTTTCTTTTGGTTAATGTTATTTATTTTGGTTTTAAAGCATGATATATATACCAAATATTTTAAAATTGAATTATCACTTCATATTAAAAAAGAACTATGTTGATAAACTATGATATCATGCTTTTATTACAAATTGTTCGGTGAAAGTTCTCTCAAAATGATTTTTAAGCTTGAAACATGAATTTTACCCTAAGTATTTTTATGAACTTAATTCTAAAAACTTGGTTGTGAATTTAGAGTCGTTCTATCTTTTTAGATTGGGGTTAAAATGCAAGTATGTGAGGTCCTACAAGATTTTAATAAATTTGAGGAAACATGTTTTGCACACCACGTGGTTGATAAAATGTTCTTGAGATATTTTGTATACTAAGTGTTCGATAAAATGCATTTTTGGATGTTTTACATACCAAGTGTTTGACTTATTCATGAAGGAATGCACACCATGTGATGATGAAATGCTTCGTTGTGATGCCTATTGATTTTTAAGGCCTATGAAAGGAAAATGTTTTACACACACTGTGTTAGATGAAATGTCTCATTCATAAAATGTTTACATTTTGTGGTTGCGATTCTAATCTCTATTGTACATCGTGTTTTGAGTTGTATGGGCAGCCTAGAAGACGATATTGTACAATATTGAATTGGTCTTGACCTTTGCACATTGTGTATTTGATAAAATGTTTCATTGATGACATGTGCCTGATTTGGAAATATTAATGAGAAATGTGATTGATAGATCAATAGCTGTAAGAATGAAAAGCATGAGAAAGTGAATTGGATGACTTCAATGGTCACACAATAGTGGAGGGCAGGTCCATGCTTCGGGCATTTCACCCATGCGGTGCCTTTAAGACTTTCCTAAAGAAATAAAGGGCATTGTGATCCCATAGGTTGTGAATACTTAAATCCCCTACTAGAGGCCCTAAGGGTGGGTTATGTGTATGTGGTTTCAGCTAAGATCGGGCTGTGGTAAACTCATCCCACTATTGATAGAATGTTGTGGTTAGAGACCTCAAAAAATAAATGCTTTGTTCCCAAATGAATGAAATGGAGGACTGAATTTGAGAGTTGGTTGTGAAATAATTCATGCATTACAAATTGTATTTATGCATTTCTTTCTTAACTTCTATTCATTCTCTCTTTGAACATATCTCCCATAAGGAGTTGTTCTTGATCCTCTTTGGCAACAAGCTATGGACGAAGAGCTTTTTGCATTGCACAAGACTAGCACGTGGGAGTTGGTGTCCTTATCCTCCAATAAATGTGTAGTTGGTTGTAAGTGAGGCTATAAGATAAATGCTAGATCAAATGGCTACGTAGAAAGGTATAAGGCTCATTTGGTGGTAAAGGCATTTACGTAGGAGTATGTACCGACTATAAGGAGACTTTTGCCCCTGTTGCCAAGATAACTACAGTCCACACAGTGATTGTAGTGGTTGTTGTTCATCAGTGGAGTCTTTCTCAGATGGATGTTAAAAAATGCCTTTTTTAATGGGGACTTGGTTGAAGAAGTTTTCGTGGTTCCTCGAGTAGGACCCTCATAGTCCTGGTGAGGTCTGCAAATTATGAATTGCATTATATGATCTCATAGGACCCTTGAGCTTGGTTTGGCAAGTTTTCTATTGTCATGTGACTTGGACTTTCGTGCTAGTGATCATGATTCAGTTTTTTTTTTTTTTCCCGATCTACTTCTGCAAGTTGTATTGTTCTCTTATTCTATGTTTATCATATGATTCTTACTAGTGATGATACAACTAGATCAATTTGTTGAAATCACAGTTGCAAGCCCACTTTAAGATAAAGGCTCTAGGAACTCCTCGTTATTTCTTGGGTATTGTGGCATCCTATTTTCCTAAAGGTTATCTTCTTTCTCAGTTTAAGTATTGTGTCTGATGTCATTTAGAGAGCTCGTCTAACAGACACTTGGACAATTGAAACACCATTAGACTTTAATGCTTGTTATTCTTCTTTTGATGGAGTTCCCTTGTCTGACCCTATCTTATATTGCGCTATAGTTATAGTTGGGAGCTTAGTAGTTACACTTCTTGATATTGCATTTGCAGTTCATATTGTTAGTCAATTTGTATCTACTCCTATGCTATCAGTATTCATTGGGTTGTTATTCTTCGCATTCTCCGTTATCTTTGCGGTACCTTGCATCACAGTTTGTTATTTTCTTCCTCTTCTTCCTTAGAGCTTCGAGCTTAATCCTACACTGATTGGGTTGGCAACTCTGAATGTCTACTACTTTTGTGTTTTTCTTGGAGATTCTATTATTTCCTAGAGAAGTAAGAATTAGACCGTTGTTACATGTTCTTCTATTGAGTTTGAGTATCATGTCATGGCTACTACTACAACAAAGATTGTTTCGATACGTTGGCTGGTTGCTAATCTTGGCATATTTTTATTCGCTCTTACTCCTAGTGGAGGACCCAGACCTCAAGCTTAGGAGGGGCAAAAATACAAAAGTTAAAATTTAAGGTCTTTTGTAAAAATATGACAAAAAATTAGGGGGCCAATACCTAATTTTTTTAAAAAAATTTCCTTGGGAAATATAGGGAGAAAGTCAAAATTTTAAATTGCCCCCACTTGGGACCACCTCTGCTTACTCCCATGTATTGTGATAACAAGAATGTTATTTAGATTGCACACGACTCTGTCTTCCACGAGCATACTAAACACATTGAGATCGATTGTCACTTTGTGCGCCATAATCTTTAGCTTGACACAATTTATCTTCTGTTTATCTCTTCTGTTTTGCAGCTAGCTGACTTCTTTACAAAGTCCCATACGATTATGCGCTTTCGCGTTCTGCTTGACAAACTTTCGATGTTTTTTATTGCTACATCATGAGTTTGAGAAGGGGTGTAAGAGTATGATAGTTGTATTTTAGCTTCATTAAGGTTAGTTTAGTCTTTTAATCCTTTTGTTCCTTCGTTTTACCCTCTATAAAGGGTACTTTATTTTTTTCTTGTAATAGTATTTTTAGCAAGATATATGCTGCAACAATAATACTTCTTCTTCTTCGTCTTTTATTTTGCTGGTGGATCAAAGTTTTTACCTTGAAGCCAAAAGAACAAGAGAGCTAAGCAATTTTAGCTTCAACTTCAAAAACTCTTCTACTCCTTTTTAACCATACACACCACAAAAAGGCATAGGGGAGCTACTTTCCAAGCCTCCTCCTTGACTTGGCCTGCTTTCCTCCCACTCCAATTGCGTAACACCAGTTTGAAATCCACTAAACCCCAAACAAAGAAAACAAAATACCCTATGGCTCCCTAACTACCTTATAATGCACCAAAAGATGATTAACTGGTTCCACTTCACATTTTCACATGTGAAACGATTCAAAAGTGTAACTCCTTGCTTGCAAAGATCACAATCGTAAGAATCTTCTTATGAGCTGTTGTCCACCTTTTGTTAGGTTTTTTTTTTTTTTTTTTCGTTTTTTTTTTTGGGGGGGAGGGGTGGTTTGAGGTCTACACCACCTTCCACAGAAAAGGATGCCTATTCCTTGCTGCCATTATAATATAAAAAGATTTTATTGTCAGAAGATTGTCTTTCATCCCGTCCATCTCATCACATCCAGCCCCAAACATACAAGGCCTTGAAAAACAACTCTTCCACCTCCAAATCTTGAACAGCCCTGAGAAAGCAAACATCTCATACCACTCACTACTTGTTCTCACCAAGTAGTCTTCAACTATTGCTTCCTTTTCAGCTGAAATGCCCCAGATTAGGGAATTACGAAGCCAAAGAACTGTCCCTGCACCACCTATCCTGCAAATATTTCACCTTTTTGCTATTCCCCACTTGGAAACTAATGAACTATTTTTTTTTGATAAGTTGGAAACTAATGAACTTTGAAAAATCGTCCCCACCCTTTTCTAATTTTTTTTACACACCCGCCCCATGAGATGCACTTACCTCTTTACAACACCATCCCCCAAATCACTCCCATAATTCCCTTCCACCAACCTCTTCCATAAGCTGCCTTCTTCGACTACATGTCACCACATCCACTTCCCCAATAACGCCCTATTAAACACTATCAGCTTCTTCACTCCCAAGCCCCCGAATTGCTTCGACTCACAAACCATCTACCAGATCATTAAATGGTACTTGAACTCCTCCCCATAACAACCCATAGAGAGTCCCACTACAGTTTCTCCAAATGCTGCACCATCACCACTGAAATTGAGAATAGCGACAAAGTATGTTGGGAGGCTAGACAAGGTACTTTTGATAGAGTCAATCTTCCCCCCATAGAAAGATAATCCTCTTCCATTGCCAACCTTATTTCAAACCATGCAACTGCTGGATCCCAAAAACTCACCTTCCTGCGTGAAGCACCCAGAGGGACTCCTAAGTAAGTTGATGGAAAGACACTCTTCATTCCTTCCACCCTTCCTACCAGAATGAGATCAATTTTAGACAGGTTCACCTTCAACCCCACCAATGTTTGAAGGCATAACAATGCCTCAAATATCTGACCTGATCTCTTTGCCTCACATAAAATGATTGTATCATCCCCAAATAATAAGTGACAGACCTCCATGTTCACCCATCTACCCAACCCTAAATTAATTCCTTTCATTTTCCCGATATTCACCGCCCTTCCCATCAATTTGTTGAACGCTTTTATCACTGTGATGAAGAGAATGAGGATAAGGGATCCCCAGGAGTTATACCCTTAGAGCTATCAAAGAAGCCTTCCAGCCACCCATTGATAAGGATTGAGAACCCACACTGTAGTGATACGAATCTAATCCACCCTCACCTTTTAGGGCCAAATCCCATTCTCTATGTAAAACAAGAATTCCAGTTAACATGGTCATACGCCTTTGCTGTCCAGTTTGCACAAAATCCTCGGTTGCTCACTTCTAAGCTGCAAATCCAAACACTCATTTATAATAACTGCATCCTCATTATCTTAAAAAATTCTATCATTTTTTTTTCCGCTCCAAATAACCCAAATCATAGCTAGAATGTCTCCATCCCAAAGAGTTTTAGAGATGGCATGGGAAAAGCATTGTTTTCTCTTACAAGAAGAGCTAGGAATCACTTGGGCACTACTAGGAGATACATTTGGACCTTTGGAAGGGCGTACCCCAAAGCTATATTGGCAATTTCAAAAGATTCAGACTGTTTGGAACGGTGACAATCAACAAGAGATTCAATTTTCTGGAAAAAGGGGCCACCCTGAATTAATTGATTGATCTCAAGGCTAGTCTCCTCATTTGTGTTCCTAGTTTATTGAAGTTACAATTCATATATTCGATTTGCATAGTAACCAATATGCTATGAATAGTAAACAAACGCTTTAATAAGCAGTCACATGAAACACCTTGCACTCAAATCATGAAAATTTGCTAACACTAAAATTATAAAGGGTAGAGGAAAAAACTGATAAAATTCCAAATGAAACCTAATTGCAAGCCACAACTGATGAGGCAATCCACAATCCCATGCTCCCTACTAGTGTTGGAGCCCCTAATTATTCCAATGTTCTCTCATGCTCAACCCTCAACACTCTACAAAATATGAAAAGAATCCTTATGGACCAACCTTTTTCATGAATCTCTCTAAGGCACAACTCAAACCAACATCTCGAATCAATTTCTATACAATAACCCACATTCACTTGCAAGGCTACATCCAGAACTGATATGTGCTGTCGTTATGGATTTAAAAAACAATCGTTATGTATCGTATGGGCCGATACGTATCGGTTCTTTAACCCTTTGATATAGATATAGACCAATTTATCAGTGAGACCAAAATTCATAGGCACATCAGTTGATACCAACCGATATGCCCGTTTCAAGACTGTTACGGCGATTACAAGATTGATACGACTGTTTTGAGTTTTTTTGTCTCCTTTTCTTTGCAAAATCCTTATGATCCTTATTTTTATAAGATCTAAATACAAGAGGCATACCTAACAAAATAATCAAAAAATTAAAACGAGTTATCAAAAAATTCGGATCGATACGACTTCAGGAAAGGCCTTTTGGCCTCATATATTTAATTTTTTTAATTCTATAACTAAACTGATTTTCATACTTGTAATTATTTTTTTCTATTATTTATATTAGTTGTTGCAATGTTATTCAAATCAAATGATATTTTCTCATTAGTTTATTTAAAAAAAAAAATAATATAAAAATAGTGAAACATGTCATAGGCTAGGACCCCACATCAATTCTCCTCACATTAAAGTGACATAATCAGCAATAAAGGTGCTTTTATAAGAAGCCAGCCTATACAACAAGGGAAATCTACATCTCATAGGCTTATCACCACACTAGGGATCCTCCCAAAATCTTACTCTCTCCCATTTGCACCCAAAGCAGCTAAGATAAAGAAAAGCTTTTTTACCTTTGCTTATATACGTCTAAACACCACATACAAAAGGCTCCGCATCCTCCTTTGAAGTATTTGATGGAAACTACATCCTTCCATAAAGCTTCTTCTTCAATGTCATATCTCCACAACCATTTAGCCAACTGTTAAACAAACCCAAATTTTTAACTCCCAAACCACTCCCTTTTAAGGATGCCTTTGCCTTCTCCCATCGGACTAGATGAATCTTCCTCCCCCCCCCCCCCCCCTAACAATCCCAAAGGAAATCACAATGAATTTTCTCCAATTTCTTCTCCCCAGTTGCCGGCATTGAAAAGAGACATATAAAAGGTGGGGAGGTTAGCCGAAGTGCTTTTAATTAGGTGATTTTTCCCCCTTTTGAGAGATATTGATGCTTCCACCCTCGTCAACCTTTGTTGGAATCCCTCCACCACCACGTCCTACACAACCGAGGATCTCACTGAAGCCCCCAAAGGTAAACCCAGTAGGGAAAGAGCCCAATGTGCACCCCACTCCATCTGCCAAAACTTGGATCTCCTCCACATCCCCTACTGGAGAATACTCTTCTCATAGTTTACTCTCAAGCTAGAGATTGCCTCAAAGCAAACCAAAATGCAATGCAAATAATGAAGTTGCCTCTCCTCAATATCACAAAAAATCAAGGAGTCATCAAGTGAAAAAAAATGAGAGACAACCATATTCCTTGCTTCTCCATTCAATACTCCAAAGCCCCGCAAAAGTCCTCTTTCCCCTCTAGATAACAGTCTGATGAAATGCTCTATAACAACAACAAACAGACAGGGGGAGAGAGGATCTCTCTATCTAAGTCCCCTCAATGATGGTAACCACACCGAAGAAATGCATCTCTATCCATCGCCTCCAAAACCCATTTTCCTCAACAAAAATCGAAGAAAACCCAAATTAACATGGTCATATGCTCTCTCTATATCCAACTGACACACAAGACCTTTTCCTTCCTCTTCCTCCTCAAATCAATGCATTCATTAGTGATAAGGGCTGCATCAAGAATCTGCCTACCACCCACAAAAGCATTCTTGATTCCTTGAAATAACCTTTCCCAAAATCTCCCGAAATCAAAGAGATAGGACTTTTGCCATCAATTTGTATACAGTACCCACCAAGCTAATGAGCCTGTAATCATTGATGTTCTCTGCTTCACCCTTCTTAGGGATCAAAGCAATAAAGGTTGCATTCAAACTTTTTTCAAAAGACCCCTTCTCATGAAATGCTTTAACATTGCCATGATATCATGCCTAAGCACCCTCCAGCAATGTTTGAAAAATTCCATCGTGTATCTGTCCGGACCTAGAGCTTTATCCCCATCACAGGTCTCCTACGCCTCTATCACCTCTTTCTCTTCAAAGGGACTACCCAACAAAACAGCATCTCTAGCCGAAATATCTCTAAAATT
The DNA here is from genome assembly GCA_008638375.1 of Nyssa sinensis. Lineage (NCBI taxonomy): Eukaryota > Viridiplantae > Streptophyta > Magnoliopsida > Cornales > Nyssaceae > Nyssa > Nyssa sinensis. The sequence continues at coordinate 271,436 of CM018035.1, read as the reverse complement.
CATTTCCTCCAAATCTGGCCTCCAAGCATACGGCTCCTTGTACAACTCCTAGTAAAATTGTGAAATTCCTTCCCTGATCTTGTCAACTTGGGTTCAGATTTTTTTTTTTTTTGATAAGTAAAGTGTATGTATCAAAAAGATGCCCAAGGGGGGCAAACCCGCAGTACAACCTAACCCTACCACTTACAAAGGCCTCAAGGACCCCAAAAAATTGACTACCGAAACTACATTTACAAGATAAGCCTCTTTGGCCCAAAAAAATAAAAGACGGAGGAAACTATCTTTTAGCAAAACAATGGATTGCTCCTCCCCTTCAAAAACACGCCTATTGCGCTCTCTCCAAATGCTCCACATCAGACAAGTTGGCACCAATCTCCACACCTTCTTCGCATCTCTTCTGATTCGGCAGCCTGACCAAATGAACAAATAACCCTTGACAGAACACGGCATAATCCATAAAATTCCAAAGATGGAAAGGACCATATCCCAACAATCCTTAGCAACAGGGCAACGAAGTAAAATGTGATCTACCGATTCCGCCTTCTCTTTACAAGTAGCACCGGTTCAGCTAAGTTCAACCCGCCCAAGATACAACCTAAGAAGCATGGAAAATTCTACAAAGGTGTCACACCTATGTTTGACACACATTAGACAACAACATCTTGCTGACAATCGTAGGTATGTGTACGATTGTGGATGTACCTATAATTTAAAAATAAATTTCATTATTTTGAACACTTGGCCCAGATGACTTTAAAACATAACTGACCAAAATATATCTATGTTATATGAACTCTTCAAAATGAGTAACTACCAATCTTGGACACCACAAGACGACATATATCAATGGGAGACCAACTCCCACTGTTGGATATGTACTTAATGGACATGTCTAGTAAAGGAAATGAAGTTTATATTCCTAGTTCAGTGCAAGATTTTTAAAATCTGTTACATTGATATTTTCAAATGAGTGATGATATCTACAGCGGACATGCTAAATTCAAATAAATAATTCACGCTTCCCTGTGGAATAGAAGAAAAATTGGACTAAGTGCTCGACAATTCACCTGCACCCTTGAATAAGACCTGGGAATTAAATAAATTTAATACCTAGATACACATCAGCATGCAATGAAAGCAGTTGAATCCACGTAACAAGCATAGACGTACTTGCTCTAACAGACTACCAAAACATGGCCTACCAAAAGATCTAGAAAAAATAGTATAAATATAACTTACTCAACAGCCCGTGCTGTGCCTAGAGCAATTCGGACTCTGGTGTTCCAGGTAAGTGGTTTGCTAAAGTCATCCGACAGGTGTAAGAATTCGTGAAGTGAACCATTCCTGAAATACTCATAGACTAACATGTTCTGTCCCTGTTCCGAACAATAACCAACAAGTTCGGCAATGTTTGGATGGTGAAGCTTGGATATGTTTGAAACACTTTCTGAAAAATCTGCCCCTCGCATGCCTTGGAAAAATGATGAGTCTATCTTCTTCACTGCTAAAACCTGACAAATGGTACAAATCTAATCAATATTACATATAAGCCACAGGGCACTGATTAATTTGCAATTCTTTTCGCTATAGATTTTCAGTAAATTTCGTTGAATTACACTATTAGGAGTAAAAAAAGTTGAGGTAACAGAAATTACTAGAATCTCAGTAAAACAAAGATAAAATGAGAGCACAGATAAAATAAAATACAAATCTTTTAAGCATATGGAGGCCAAAACGGGACTTGGACAAAGAACTAAGAAAAAGTTTGTTAGGACTTTTAGTCTATGTTGCGTTAGCTAATCTGTGTTGACAAAACTATATTGAGTTGTAATGTGTCCAAGTCCAAATGAGTCAATTTCTCAAGCCTTGTGTTCACTCGAGCATCCGAGCATCATGATGAGTTTCTACAAGTGCAGTGTTCACAATCGTAAGCTAAGGTAATTGTTTAGATACATTGGCCTAGGGTTTATCACACACACACTTCATGCATTCAAATATTTTTGTCATAATTGATTTAAGTGTAAGAGTGTGACTGGAATTTCGCTAGAGCTTTGACTCGGGTTTTAAGTTAAACTGCTTTCAAAAAAATAAGAGTCAAAAATATATCAAACAGGCGGAAGTTCTCACATTCTGCTGCGTCGATCGAACGAGCCTTCACTTAGCTTGAACGAGAATAATAAAGAGCCATCGTTCGCCTTTGTTTGAACGACAATTCTAGTGTGTGCTCCCTCGACATTGTTCAATGTATCGTTTGAACGAGGTTTCCAATACCCTCTTCATCCGAATGATCGTTCAAACTAGGTGTCTCATTTGAACAAGCACACGCTGAAGCAATTTCCGATTTTGATTCTAATTTCTAAATTCTGCTTCAAACCCTATGCCTATATAATACCTTTGATTCATGAGCGTGAGAAATTTTTGGTAGCAGCTTTTTTGCACATCCAAAATATACCAAAAACTTTTCAATTACATTCTAATGCATACCCAGATCAAAGGCCAATTGTTCAAGAACCCTACCATCTTCTACATCTTCATACTTGGAGTACAAGCTTGTGGAGTTCAAGATTGTGCGATCCGTAGAGTTCAAAATTGCATGGACTTCGCAATTGTGATTGAGGAGTATCATTTATGGATTCGAAGCGGTGGATCACTTGAAAAGCACTTGAGGACTCGAGTTTGAAAAGATTCAAAACGTGAACATGGCTTGATGGACCAAGTCTGTGTGTCTACAGAGTCTGTAATCACCAAAGCTCATCTAGTGGATTGTGTGTATCTGGGTCGTAGATTTGGATTGATCTGTGGTGCTTTCCTAGTCAACAAATCGGTGTGCTCTCTTTACTGCATTATTAATTGCTATATTATTGATGCATGTCACCAATTGAGATTGCACACACGAGGACTTTAATATGCACACCATAGAAGTGAAAACCTCAATCATCCAAAGCAATTAAAATTTGTCAAGATGATTTTTATTTGCTATATAGACCTTTTCACACACAAACACACACCCCTCCAGGTCTATTCTATACAATCTAGATACACATAGGCCTCTCAAAGTTAGTCATACTCATACATAGTAAAACTAAAGATAATTGACTTAGATCAAGAAAATGATGGTATGACAACTATAAGAGAATATGAAAACTAAATTTAATAAGCAGCAACCCAAATTACATTTAAATGGAGTCAAATATAAAGAAGAATGAAAAGAAATATTTTCTAATCAAATCTAAGCCTAGTCTAATTAGCTGAGACAATATCCAATGCTAATGTGGCATTGATACACAATATTACTGTAGGTATAAAGTACCACATAACCACGCAAGTACCACGCCAACGTGGCCCAACAGAGGATAACATCCAACTACAGGTCCAAAGTAAGGACGGTCGTGCCCAAGTGAGACGCCCTCGTCACCATGCGTTCAGAAGTTGGGAGAACCCTACCCAAAGGGGCCATCCTTCACGCGTCCAACCGATACCCTTGTAAAGACTCACAAGTCTCACGCGCAATCACCACCTCGCTCGCCCTTCATAGGGCCGCTCTAAAGGCTTGGGGGCAAGTCCAAGTAGACTTTTGAGTCTAGCACGCAGACGTAGGGTAACCTTAACGCTACGCTCCCTGCAATACGGGATATTCAAGGTCTAGTGGCTTGGCGGATATGGTAACGAGCACTCTAGATAGCTTCACATGCCCTATGAGATTGTCTAGACCTTCTAGAACCTAGAGGGATTCCACTCCAACTAACTCTTATTTTCAAGGATCAAAATATCGTTTCGATGTATAATTTCGGTCTGTCCGGAAACGTAAACGTTTCGAAAACATAATGGAAACGGAAAAAAAATTAGAAACATGTGAAAACATAACTTAAAATTTATTTATTTATACAAATAAGCCTATTTATTGAATATTTGTGCATGTTTAAGGTATATACATCATATTCATGATAAATGATACTAATTCATGATAAATGACATAATAGATATATACTATGTAATATCCACGAATTATATAATTTGACACAAGTTGCATATGAATAAAAATTAAAACAAATAGCGATTTAAACCTATTATAATTAGTAACTTAGCATTAAAATAGTTGTTTCTCTACATTTTATTTTCCCTACTACTTTTCTATTATTTTAGGAAAAGTAATAGAAATATATCTTCTTGTAATTTTGAGTCTTAATCTTTGAAAAATAAATAGATATTATTTTTTACTAACTTCTAAAATTATTGTTGATATAAAAGCAATGTTTCCTCTGATTCGGTATGTTTCCACTAGTTTCGGTATGTTTTCACGGAAACAATTTTGTTTCCATGGAAACATGTGAATTTCGATATTCTACTAGTGTTTCGTTTCGGTTCCCTGAGAAACGGAAACGTTTCGGCCGTTTCGATGGAAAAGAAACGAAACTTTGATCCTTGCTTATTTTGGATCCTAGTAGGACACCTAGTAATAACTAGGAGCTCACATGAGCCCACCAGGGATTGACACATGACCTAGCATTATAAATACACCATAGGTACCACAGTCAAGGAGGTAGAGAAATCAATTAATCAATCAAGAGGATTGACCTTGACCACCTTCATTGTCTCGATTCTTCGTATCTAGAATCACTGCGCAAATTGGAGCCTAGGTATTGGGAATCGCGTGAAGGTTGGCATAGGTCTAGCCCCGTCCTTTTGGGAGTCCCTCTTGAAAGGTTCTAGATTGCCTTACCTTGACCCCTCCATTGGACTCTGAAGTCCTACCTGGCATTCGACGTGCAAGTTGTACTCACCCTTACAGATGACATTTCTGACTGAACTTCCATGGTGAACAACCCATCCACATTTTGGCAACTCCGCTAGGGAGTAAACTTTGCGAAAGATGCCCGCGGCTCTCAGAAGTGGGGCATAGAAGGGAGAGCCCTCCAAGGAAGAAGAGTGGGTCTCAAACCTTGTGCCTCCTCTTGTCTCTGAGGGGCAAACTCCCATGACATCGACTGGAGCAACAATCTCATTCAACTCTGAGATTCTTGCTGCCCTCAGAGCTATCCAACAGGCCCTCGTTGTGGTGGTAGTTAGTCAATATGTAGTGCCACCCGCCCAAGTTACTCCCTTAGAACCTCCTGCAGAAGCTACTAACCCTGTGGAGCAGAATCCTTGAGCTACGTCCTCGTCCTCATCCTAAAACAAGAATGCACCCGATCCTTCGGACCAACAATGCAAACGAGCCCAGTCTCATTCCTAAAGCTTTAGGGGAAATCACGCTAACAAAAGTGGCTTCCAATTTTGCTCATGTGGCCCCCATTCCACACACTGTTCCTCTATCAACTCGGGCGGTCCCTACTTGACTACTCAACTCACTCTTCAAGATGTACATAACGAGGTCCATGCGTTACCAGCAACAAGAGTGGCAAAGGTTGCTGTCCACTGAATTTGCTCCCTCGTACCTCTCAAGAGATAGCCTTGCGTCCGTATCCCAAAGGTTACACTCCACCAAAGTTCACCCGTTACGATGGAAAAAACAAAAGCTCAAATGAACACGTACACTACTTTGTAGAAAGTCTAAATCATTATGGAAATGATCACACTTTGAGACTTAGAGAATTCTCCAAGTCTCTAACAGATAGGGCCTATACTCGGTACCTAGGACTTCCACATAACTTTGTCCAATCTTGGGTGGATATGGTCCACAAGTTTCACGCAAAGTTCTTTCACATGGAAGACCGACCTATTAATTTGTCGCTTTCCAAGGTAACACAACTAGCCTAGGAATCCCTCTTGGATTACATTAAGAGATTTCGAGAGAAAGCGTTCATTTGCTATGAACAAATGAGCGAAACTGAGCTAGTGAAAATGTGCATCAACGGCATGTCTCAGGAGTACGAGGTTCATCTAGTAAATATAGACATAGAGACATTCTCCCAGCTGACTGAGTCGGTAAGGCGCATCTGGGATGCCACTGGAGAAGTAAAAGAGACCCCTAGGGTAACCCTCACGCTTAGGGGATACCAAAGGGGTCCCTTAGCGATGGCTGTGGAAGACGCCTCAGAAAGGAGCAATAGCAAAAACATGCGTAGAACTCCCCCACCTGAGTTCCCTTATGAGCTCAAGGAAGTCCAAGCGTTACTCAAGTCAAGGGTGCAAGACAACAACATTCAACTCCCGATGCCGTGAAGGCCTCCGACCAACAAGGAAAAGCAGAGTGTCACGTATTGTAATTACCACCAAACCTCGAGCCACGCCCTCAAGGATTGTTGGACACTCAAACAAATCTTTGAAGAAAGACTAAAGAAAGGGGAGGTGCAGATTCTAGACAAGTCCCTGATAGAGGAAGATCCACTCCCCTGCCACAAAGACAATGGCAAAGGAGTGGTGCATATGATATCCTTTTATGGCAATTGGAAAACATTGCTAGAGGAGACCTTCGAAAGGAATATGAAGTGGCAACAGTGACCGATGACTAGGTTGCTATGCTCCATAAATCTACCAAGTTCAAATGTTTCTTTGACCAAATGGGTTTTGTAACTCAATCTCGGATGGAGGCGACTTGGGCGATACTATAGATAGCTGCAAATAATGGCGAAAGTTGCGCCGCAACATAGGGGTCTCTTTGCCGCTCAATCAAGGAAGCCACCACCATCATTTCCTTTTAAGGACAAAGATAGGATGATAATACCACCACAATCGCCCGCTGTATGTCTCGATAGTAATCAAAGGAATGGAGTTCTCCCGAGGGTTCCTTGATGGAGGAGCATTAATTAATATAATGCCCCTCAAAGTCCTCCTAGCAGTCGAGTTCATGTTAGATGATATCATGGGACAATCAATTGCCATCTCCAGTTTCAGCAGTCAAAAGCAACAGAGCTTAGGGTTTGTCAACATGGATTTGGAAATTGGTCCTATTCATTGTCACGTGATTGAGGCTGATACAACCTATCACGTCCTACTAAGGAGAAGTTGGATGCACAGATTCGCCTTAATACCATCCACCTACCACCAATGTGCTAAGGGGGTTCTAAACAAGAAAGTTATCATGATTAAGGGTTCTTTGCGCCCTTTTGCGAAAAGTGAATCGCGATATATTGATTCAGCCTACTACACCGAATATGATGACGACAAGCCTTCCTCCTCCTCTACCATTATTGCTGCGCCTTTCCCTAGATAAGAAGATGCGCAAAGGAATCACTTCGAATCCACCAAAGGAGAATAGAAGGAAAAGAAAAGGAAGGAATAAACCCAAGATCGTAAGGGTCCAGACGCCCAATGGCCGAATTATATACCGTTTATGACAGTGTGCGGGATTGGTGGAGAGCTACTCAACTTGGGCGCAAAGAAAGAAACTTTGCAACCAGTCTTCACTGCCAAAGACCTCCCTAAAATGCAAAAGCAAAGTTCAATTCCTCTCCCCTTTTTCTGATATCAATACGACTTTTGCTCCTCCGACGGAAGAGGTGGATGATCCATTGAAGCTGAGAGTCTATCTTCAGTGTGTAACCTTTGCGCAACATGCTTGAAAATCATCTCCAGGAAGTTCCTCAGAGGGAGGTTCAAAGTCTTCACTTGGAAACTAAGCGAGGAGATCTGCCAAAGCTTGGCTTTTGATGTCCTTTAGCGTGACACACTTGACATAAAATTATGTCAAGGATAGTAACCACCGCGTGATTTTCCCTAAAGTGCTGGTCTTGTGAGCAAGTACCGGATGGGGCAACACTTGGTAATTAAGTGAATGAAGCATGCAAGCAATAGTGTTTGAATTTTTGGGTTGCAAATACTGGCGCAAGAAAATAGCGCTCAAGAGTGGAGTATCTAGTTTCGGGCCCTCGAATTCAACTAATGTAGTATACTGGCCTTTCCTTCTATCTCTTAAGCGAGGAGCGTTCCTATTGAATGTTGGGTGCTTGTGAGGTAGAGCAAAAGGGGTTTTCCCGATTGTGAGGCTATCATGGTCTAGGGGGAACTCATGACCTTTTTGACTTGCTCGAAGGCCTTCTGATGTTCTTCGCGCCACTCAAAAGGAGTTTTAGTTTTGAGCAAGGAGTTGATAGGCTGAGTGATTTCTGCTAGGGCAGGGATGGACCTTCTTAGGTAATTCACCTTTCACAGGAAACACTTTTGAGTTACTTTTGTGAAGTTAGCCGCGGCATATTTTGTATTGCCACAACCTTTGCCACATCTGCCTCATTCCCACATTTGAGCGGGTTGAGGCGGAGATTGAACTTTCGACATCTTTCAAAGATTCCTCAAATCTTCATAATGGTCCTCCTCATGCGCCAATTTCACTACCATGTCATCGACATAGAATTCTAAGTTCTTGTGGAGCATGTTATGGAACATGTAAGTCATGGCAAGTTGATATGTCGCCCTAGCGTTCTTCAAACCAAATGGCATAACTTCGTAGAAAAAGTTATCGTTTGGGGTTCGGAGGGCTGTCTTGGGTGCATCGGTGGGATCCATCTTGATTTGATTGTATCTGTTGAAGCCATCCATGAAGGAAAACATATGACTCCCTGCCATGGCGTCGATGAGGGTGTCAACATTCAGGAGTGGAAACTCATCCTTCGAGCAGACTTGATTGAGGATCTCGAAAGTCAACGCATACTCAAATCTGATTGTTCCTTTTTCTAACCAAGAGGACGAGTAGGGTGCTGAATAGGTTTGATGAAACCTACTGCCAACAATTTTTCTATTTCTACTTTTATTTGAAGTTCCAATTCTGGTCAAAAAGTGCGCGGAGCTTGCTTGATTGGGTTTGCTGTCTGAACAGTGCTGAGTTTGTGTGAGGTAACCTTCGGATCGATCCCGAGCATCTTTGAGTATGATTAGACAAACACATCGGAATACTCGCGCAGCAACGAAAGAAGCTCTGGTCTTGGGACTTATGGTTGCACACAACTTAGGGATTTCCACGCTTAGAGTAAAAGGAGACTCCAACTTGGTAAGAAGGCAGACTACGGGTGAATATGGAATTAAGGAGCCCGCCTTAGCAGCTTACCGAACCATCGTTCAAAAATGGATGGACAAATTCGAAACCATCACTATTGAACATGCACCCAGGACACACAATAGGCACCCGGATGCTTTAGCAACCTTAGCCTCCAAAGTCGAAAAAAAATATGCAAAAACCAGCGTGAAAATCTCTAAGGTAACTATCCCATCTACCACAAAAGAAGTCACATTGGAAAAAGTGGAGCTGCCCGACTGGCAGCACACCAATAAGAAAATAGTTGCAGGATCACCAAGGCAACCTCCTAGTCGCCCAACTTAGGCAATTCACTCTCTATCACAATGAGCTCTACTTTAGGACAACGGTAGGAACCCTCGCGCGATGCCTCAGGAGAAAAGGAAGCCTGAAGGAGACTCCAAGAAGTCCACAACCAATCAGGCGGTCTTGGGGATATCAACCTTTACAGGCGAATGCAGAGACAATGGTACTATTTGCCTAACATGACAAGGGATGCTCTCAACCTTCAGCATGAATGTCCCGCATGTCAACAATCCCTAACCAAGGCAGAATGCAACTTTGTGGAACAAATAAGCGATTGGAGACAACCTTACATTGATTACCTTGAAGTAGGCTCCACACCAACAAATCACACAAATGTTGTAATCATCAAAAAGAGAGCTTCAAGTTTTTTCTTATTTACATGAGGGCCAGCTCTATAGAAGAAGTTATAATGACAAGCCTCTGAAATGTTTAGCCGGAGAGGAGATACTTGAAGCACTCAAACTCACCCACCAAATGGAGCATCAAGGGGATGCGGAGCTGTACCAACAGCTACTCTAGAATGGTTACTATTGGCCAACTATGGAGGGTGACTTGAAGTCTCATGTTCAAAAGTGTCATGAATGCCAGATCCATGGTGACAGGATTCATGCTCCCGCAATATATCTCTATGCAATATCAACCCCTTTGCCTTTCCACACCTGGGGATTAGACCTGATTGGACCCATTAACTCGGCCACAAAGGGGCACATTTGGATCCTAGTAGCAACAGAGCTATACACAAAATGGGTTGAAGTTGTTCCCCTCAAGCATGGCACTGGAGCTTCCATTACTAACTTTATCAGGGAAAACATCATTTGTAGGTTTGGAATTCCGAAAACCATACTTTCAGACAATGGCACACCATTTGTCAACAAATATGTTCGCAAGTTGCTTTCCTCATATGGGATAGATCACCACAAGTCCACCCCTTACTATCCTAAGGGAAATGGCCAAGCAGAAGCAATGAATAAGACATTGTTGATAATTCTCCGCCGAACTCTTCATGATAGTCCTTCAAATTGGGTTGACCAACTCCCCGTCGCTATTTGGGCATATAGAACCTCACGAAGGAGACCTACTCAAGCTACGCCTTTCTCACTAGTTTATAGGGCGGAAGCTACCCTACCATTTGAGATTGTAATCCCATCAACACGCATTGCAATCAGGAGCGAAGTCTCCCATGACAATCGCGCTAAGGTCTTCGAAGCCCTAGATGAGAGCAGAGATAAGGCTCGCATAAGTCTCAAAATGTATAAAACTCCACGGTCCGTCCAAGGAAACTACGAGAAGGGGATTTGGTGTTAAAATGATTGATCCCATCATGCACGGAAGTTCGACGTCCAAGTTCGCCCCAAAATGGGAAGGACCTTTCAGAGTCGTTCAAGCCTATGAAAGAGGCTATTGTAAGCTGAGGACCCTAGAGACAGGCATGTTTACAGGGCCCTTGAACATGAAATGGGTCAAGTTGTATCATGCCTAAAATAGCCGCACTGAAGAACGATTGAGAAAATTAGAAGGCAAGATGGACGTTGAGATCCGCAAGATCCGCCAAAGGTGTCCTAAGCATGAAGTTTCCTGAGCTTGAAAGATCATAATGTCCTAGCAGGCATGGAAGATTGTTTTGTTCTACCTCTGAGATAGACGTTGAAGACCACAACAAAAAGACATCCTTAGCGTGAAGGTTATGATGTCTTCCACGACACGTTCTTTTCACACGAGAAGCTAACCATGGCGTGAAATTTTCTAAGCAAGAAAGATTGCTTTGCTCTGCTTATGAGAATGATGTTGAGATGCACAACCAATAGCGTGGAGTTCCCTAAGCGTGAAGGTTAAGCTATCTCTTATATCACGCCCTTTTGTTTGTATAGAAAACTACCCACAATGTAAAGCTTCCTAAACATGAAAGTGGTACTGTTTGTCATACCATGTCCTTTTTTGTACTAAACATGAAAGAGGGGTTATTTTAATGTGAAAATGAGGAGAGCCTTTTAAGAGTATGTTACTTATGTGAACGAGTTATGCCGCTTTTACCCTACTTGATGTAATTTCACAAAAAGGGAAGAGGGGGGGGGGGGGGGGGGGAACCATCCACAAATAATGAAACGCCCAAAATACGAAAGCCAAACTTTTTATTATTAATATTGAGGAATACAAGGGGATACAAAAAAAGGGGGAATTACAGAAGATCAAAAAGGCTATGTTACACAAAGTTCAACAAAGCTCAACGGTGTAGGCCTTCCTCATCAAGGCTTGGCTTCACGCCCTCCTCACCACAAGAAGACCTAAGCTCTTCGATCCAACATTCAAAAGAGGCAATCTGTTCGGCAAGCTTGGCATGCTCACCCTCTAACTGATGCAACTCCCCGACATGAGTGATATGGCCAGGGATGTGGACAAGATATACCAGATGCTCACGAAGCTAGGCAAGAGCAAGGTCGTCCCGTTCAAGAACCTCAACTGTCTCAAAAAGGTCGGCCAAAAACTCCAAAGAAATGTCTTTCACATCGCTAGAGGAAAGGGACAATAGAACATCCCCCAACAGTTTGAAACAGGACGTCCTTACACGCATCGCCTGATGTTTGAAGTTGACAAATAGAGAAGGATAGCATTCAAGTGCCCGATCCAACAGATTCACGTACTGGGGGAAGACTAGAACCCCATTCCACTCCACACGAGTTGGCATAGACTCCGGAGCTTTTAGACCACCTTCTGGGATGCCTTCCTCCTGAGGACTAATAGAAAAATGTTGAGTAGAGGGGTCTTGAGAACTAGGTCCTCCAATATTTATAGTTGAGGATGTGGGGACCTCGTTGACTACATCTACGAAAGGGGCGAATGGATCTAGATCATGAATGCGTGAAGGAGAAGACTGAAAGAATGAACCAAAGGAAACACGGGTAAGGGCCAGTCACAATGCCAACGGTGTTAGGCTGAGACTGCCCCTCCTTCCTAAGTGGGCCCTTCTTGGACGGAAGTACGACCACAACTATTAGGAACGCCCTATACCAAGAAAACGAATGACGTTGTGTTATGAAAAAAAAAAGAGGACACAAACAGTCAACATTAATACCTGGGGAGAAGAGAACTCGCCCATCTCTTTATCCACCTCAAGTGTATCGTCTAGCTCTTCCACCAAATTCATATCATTCATGACACTAGGCTCAGGGACGTCGTCCGAAAGGCCCAAGGCCCTAAGCATGCCTGAAATGAAAGTTTGCAGAACGACATCATCCTCTGCCAGGCTCTTCAAGGGTTCAGTCTCTTCCACGGAAACTTTGTTAGGATTGGCAATTAGGGAAGATGGGAGTAGCCCCTGGTCTCCATCCCCACGAACAAGGCTTCAACATTATCACTAACCCGGTCCTGGGACCTAGAACAAACATGGGAGGTGGGCGGAGCCGTCTCTTAAACGGAAGGACCAGAGTTCATTGATGGAACCTTATGTATTAAGGGAGAAGTCGTCGTCTCTAAAATGCGTACCTCAGAGCCACCTAGAGCCCCCATCTCTGGGACGTCCAACTCTGGGAGGACAATTTCCACGCGTTGGCCTTCTTCTCAAGCTTGGATGAAGAGGAAAGAGGTCGTCTCTTCTTCGGAAAAGCCTTGGAAACATTGACTTGAGAGAGAGGAGTCCCCTCCTCCGTTGACTTAGAGGACTAAACTAGGTAGAGGAAAGCGTTCAGTACGTCAACTTTGTCTTGGTCTGACAAGCTCGCCAAAGAGTCCACGAAGGATAAGGTAGAGGATGCACAAGCTCCTTCCCCTTCAAGTGGGACATCCCCTCTGTTCCAGAAGTTCCTGGCGCCCCACTCTCAAAAGGCTCCTGCGCAAAAAAAAAAAAAAAAAAAAATTAGAAACATGTTAAAAAAAAAAAAAGGGCAAAAAGAGAAGGAAAACGTTCCAAAGGAAACGTGCATGTATCATTATTCCTCATCGCTTCATGGACAGGATGACCCTTTTGGTCTTCAAAATGATCTTAGGAAGCCCTTGGGCCTCAGCAGGTTTTGCGGCTAGAATTAGCTTACTCTTCAAACGTTTGGCTTCGGTCGCCGCACACTCAGCTGGCTGAGCAATCTTCCCAAGATATGCCAGTTGGTCATACCCTCCCTAGTCTTTGGCCTTCCTAGGGCCAGGGCATCTAACGGAATTATCCTCAAAGATGCACAAATAGCATCCAAAGTTTCATACCAGAACATGCGCCAAAGGGACTTACTCCACCCTCACGACTACGTGGAGGAATTACAAAGAAGTTGTTAGGGATATCCCATCTCTTTATCCATTCAAGACAGAAGTGCAAGAAAGCCCAAGAAGAGACGCAATACTCCATTCTTACATCTGGAACGGATTGGTCAAAACCAAATTGGCATATGACTTTGTGAGGATTGTAAATCATGCTAGCGTCACCAAGCTCGTTCAAGACCAGTAGCCAGAAAGGAACCAACATCGTGCCCCAGATGCACCCGAGAATCGGAACAGGCTCCTCCTTAATGTCTATTGGAGTCACATCCCTTGGATAAAGCATCAGGTCTGCCTCGCCAGCTATAAGGGCCACATAAGGTCTAAAGATGAATGCCTCCCCCACGTCTATAAACTAGGCCAGAGACTTTTGTATCCCTTTTCCCTTCCACCTAAGGGCAAGGCTCACGTCATTAGGAACTTGCATGACTCGCCTAGTCTTCTGATTCAAGGACGATTTGAACGATTTGGAATAATCAGCGAAATGCTCAAACAAGAATATTTAAGGGAAGGTTGTCATGGCATAACTCCCCACATCATAACGACCAACAGAGCGTGTTGCATCCGTGTGAATGGCATCTAAGCGATGGTAAAGGAGGCCTAGGAACAAGGGCAACAATTGCAAAGCTTTACCCCGAGCTAGCTTCACGGCGAAGGGAAAGACTACAACATTTAATCCGTCCTCTGGGGGCAAAGGAAAAATGCAACGTGAGAGCCAACAAGCCAAATAGACAGCCAAACGATGTAGGCTGTCACACTCAGGGCCATTCCCTTCCTCGTGAGGGTTGCCTCTCTCAGACATCTTCTGAGGCTTAATATCCTTGTAAAGATACCTCAGCCAAGCTGAGAAACTTGCCTTGCACCCACCTTTGGCATCCTCCTTCTGAAAGGCGTTGCGGTTGTTAGCCGACTTAGGGCGGTTGGAAATCAAAAGATTGCAGGCGTCATTCTCCTCCTCGCTCAACTCCAAGGAGGAAGACATCCCACTTCCTAATAAGGGGATCCTCAAGAGAACTACCACGTCCTCTAGAATTGGAGTGAACTCCCCCAGGAAGTGACGAACGTATGGGTGGAGGTGCTCCATTTAGAAAACAACGTGTTGAGGCTCTCAAGTTCACGTTTGCACCCAAGCTCGCAAAAAAAAGCGAATACTCTCCCATATCTCCATTCTGGTCAAAAGAGCAATGTGATTGAGATTGGCTAAAATGTCATCCGTCCACTCTTCCCAGTCGGCAAGGGGACCAGAGCTAGATGGGTAATTGACAAATGAAAAGGGGAAAGTCTTCGCAGTTCAATTGCGAGACAAAGAACGGAGTCAAGAGAGACCTTCACACCCTCTGAAAGGTCTACCTTGCTATGAAGTACCACGGGCCCCTCTCGAACGGTAGCTGAGAAAAGGCAGCTTCGACTTGTTTCCAAAAGGCATCCTCATTAATCCCCATATAAGGGGCACGCTACCAAAATTCCCTCTCGGGGACAGGAGGAACTGTACCACTCTTGGTTACCAATAACCCGGATGTATCAACCATTGCAAATCCAAAGTAAGCTACTGGAATGTGATCCACAAAAGTGGGGAGGGACTTTCACGCAAAACCCAAAATCGCCTCTAAATTTCTCACAAATGGCTCTCAGAAATCTCAAGCGCAAAATGAAGTGCGGAGGTTAAGTGAGGGGCAGCCTTATTTATATGAGCCTTGACCTCGTCATAATGACTAACGATGGGGAAACGGCGCGACTCTTTGCTCCCCCGACGCGACTATTCAAAATCCCATAACGAAAGAAAGACATGTGGTCCCATACCATTAATGGTTGAAGGATATATCACGTCTAAAAGACATTGCGTTAAAAGATTCATGAGCGTTCGAGAGACAAGAGCATCACTTCACAGACATGAAGAGGGCAAAATGTAAGCATAAAGTACCACATAACCACGCAAGTACCACGTCAACATGGCCCAACAGAGGATAACGTCAAACTTCATGTCCAAAGTAAGGAAGGTTGCGCCCAATTGAGACGCCCTCGTCACCATGCGTTCAGAAGTTGGGAGAACCCTACCCAAAGGGCCCCTCCTTCACAAGTCCAACCGAGCGCTCGTAAAGACTCACAAGTCTCATGAGCAATCACTACCTCGCTCGCCCTTCATAAGGTCCCACTAAAGGCTTGGCGGCAAGTTCGGGGAGATTTTTGAGTTTAGCATGCAGACGTAGCGTAACCTTCACGCTATGCTCCCTACAATACGCTAGTGGCTTGGCGGATATGGTAATGGGCACTCTAGATAGCTGCATGTGCCATACGCGTGGGCTTGTCTAGACCTTCTAGAACCAAAAGGGAATCCACTCCAACTAACTCCTATTTTAGACCCTAGTAGGACACCTGTCAATACCTAGGAGCTCACGTGAGCCCACCAAGGATTGACAGATGACCTAGCACTATAAATACACCATAGCTACCATAGTAAAGGAGGTAGATATCTATATATATATATATATATATCAATCAATCAATCAAGAGGATTGACCTTGACCACCTTCATTTTCTCGATTCTCGGTATCTAGAATCACACGCCAATTAGAGACTAGGTGTTGGGAATCGCGTGAAGGTTGGCATAAGTCTCGCCATGTCCTCTTGGGAGTCCCACTTGAAAGGTTCTAGATTGCCTTACCTCGACCCCTCCATTTGACTCCGAAGTCCCACTTGGCATTCGACATGCAAGTTGTACTCATCCTAATAGCTTACATCTCTGACTCAACTTCCACGGTGTACAACCCATCCACAATTACAAAGTCCTTGCTTATGACATTTCAGTATCTTCAAAAGCAACGATCACTTACCAAAAGGAAGTAGTTAATATTAGAACAGAGTAGATGAGAAAAAAGATAACGTGAAACAAAGTTGCTAGTGAATATGAGACCAATGACAGCTATGAGAACTATCTTCCAAATAGGATGGAAGTCACAGATCAGTATGAAAGCTTGACGGAGCAAGGGAAGGGTGTTAACCAAATAGTATGGATCAGGATCAAAGCCATTGTGTGGGTTGTGAAAGCCTTAAAGGCGGCGGCGACTTGCAACAGAGGAAAGGATTTTGCGATAAGCGCTAGATTTCAGGAGGAGACCCTATGTGTGATGATTAAAGAAGACAACGGATGACAATTATTGGTTTTGGAGGAGTCATCGAGGTGGAAGGTTGCGTTCAGAAATGGCAGGTATTTTACAAAGGTAGTTAGAAGAGAAGATTGTTTCTTCAGATTAACAAGAAGGGACTTATTGGGAAGTGGCGATGGTCAAGAGCTGGCCAAAATCAAGAACAAAGGTCCGAATTGACGAGAGTGAGCAAGTGTGTGTTAACATTGGAGAAGAAATCGTACTTATCAACAACAAAAAAGCGAAGAAGAAATATTGTGAAGTGAAGATGGAATTCCTCAAGCAAGCTCTTGTTGGCAAAGTGGGGGGTTTCTGCCCGGGGTTCCGTTGGGAAAGGGTTTTTGAATTGAATGGAGCTCTATCGCTGTTTTTATTTCCATCGCAAATGGAAGCTCAACGATCTGGGCTGGACAGATCTGGGCAAATGTGCTCTTTTTGGGTGATTTTTATTTTTATTTTCTTTGGGGTTAAAAAGCGCTGGGTTCTAAGATGATAAAAGAAATTGGGTTGGATTGTTGGACTTGGATTATAACCGGGTCTGGGTAAAAGAATGGTTGCAAGTCAGCCTCTCTTTGGTTGGTATTCAATAGCAACAGGGTTCACCCTTCAAACACAGCTGCAGCAACAATGATGGCACAACAGAAGGTGAAGACAACCAGATCTGATGATGGCAACACGGCTCACAACTCCGATGGCAACAGGGGGATATGAAGACGACGATATCCGGTACCGACAACCTAGGAGAAGCTGTATTATGAGGTGATGGACTGTAATGCAATGTCCAAGGTTCAATGAAGACACGATGGAATTTGTTTTGCGATTGTGATTTCGTGATGATCAATTATAAACAATTATGAATAGGGGCTTGATCTGGAGATGAAACTGGTATCTAGTGTTGACGCTGGAGCAGATTCCCGCGATGGGGCTGGTTGACGATGATGATCGATCTGGCGTGGGATGTGATGGAGATGTAAGATGAACAGTGGATGATGGACGACGATGATGGAACTCCACTAAATGGCAAAGATGATAGGATAGGATGCTCTGTGATGGAATGATGGCGACGGTTCCCCCAAAGATGGTGAGGGATCGAGAGTTTTCTTCTGCGACGAAAGGGACAAGCTGTTGATAGTGGAGGTTATCCAACGATGAAGACTAATGGTCAGACTCTCCGCGACGGCAAGCTTTTTTGGCTCTGATACCATGAAATCATAAATGGATTTCTGTATTTGAGTGTATTTTTTCATAAACAAACTATTGGTATTTATAATACAATTGGGAAGAAAAAAAAAGGAAAGAGTAAAAAGGAAAGAATCGTTTCCTAAACTAAGAGCAAAAAAATCTTCCTACAATTTCTCTACAATTTCTACCACTAATTACTCCACAATAATCTCTACCACTAATTACTCCATAATAATTGGGAATTTCCACATAATTTTTATAAGAACCTACTATTTTGCATCTTTGAAAAGAACAATGCTAAAACACTTGGATAAACCGATATATATTATGCAAGAAGCGTAGAATAGAAATTGTAACACCTCGACCCAAATAAATCGGACTAATTTAAAAAATGCCCAAAAAGAGTCAAATAATAACACCAAGGTAGATCGAGCGAATGAATGTAACACCAAAATAAACCGAACCGTTAGGATTTTATGTTACGATATCAAATGAAATGAACGGTCTTAAAAATACAAACGATGCCCGGGCGATACCCAAGCAAGCCATGAGTAAACATCAAAATGCGTGTACATGTACGTATACATAGATGGGTATGTATATGTGTGTGTATATATATAATGTAATCTAATATATGTAGCCATGCATATTAATATGAATATTAAGTGTAGACATATATATATATATATAACCATATGTATATAAATATATGGGTGTGAATGTATCAAGTGCGTGTATATATGGTATACGAATATCTTACATTAAATGCTGAGAAAACAAAAAGAAAAAAAAAAAGAAGAGAAACTGCCATCAGAAAAGGAAAAGTCAAAGGGAGAGAAAAGAATATATATATATATATATATATTGATATACCATAAACAGACACACCAATCAGTTTGAGACACGTGTGCCTATCAGATTAACAAATCTCGATCCTACAGAGCTCATATATTTCGGTCATACAGAACAGCTATAAGCCTTCGGGGTATTCTCATATATGTCTATCATACAGAGCAGCCATAAGCCTTCGGGGCATTCTTATTTATATATCATTCAGAACCGATGAACTCGGTCATACAGTACAGATGAAGCATTCAGGATATTCTCATGTACATCGTCCAGACCTCCTGTTCTGGACAGTATTTATTCGACACTGCATATATGGTTTCCTTAACAGCCGTTAAGCGGGGAATAAGGAAACAGCCTTCAACACGGAAACTACTATCTATGGTTATCTCCATCTACGATTCAATGCTCCACAAGGTAACTGCAAATCTCTGATGATCAAATCCCGATATTCGTGGCGGCAAAACCTAATCAAAATTAGGAGAACCACGGCTTATATATTAAACCCTAGAGGTACGCTTTGGATTCTTATGCTCATTCTTTGACTTTCAATACAGTCTTTCAATTCCATTACTTACTTAAGCATCGGAGCGGCTACCGCCGGAGCCAATCCGGTGGTCCTCTGATCATCTTTCTGAGTGTTCTACAGGTCACGAAGCCCTCATGTGTTGCGAGTCAAAAAGTGCAGCATCATATATATACGTGAGTATATGTGTGTGGTACATACATAATATACATATATAAAATATAAAATAAAAACAATAGCCAATAAAGGGGGAGGCGGTTACGGACCAGAAGACTAACAGAAGAGAGAGAGAGAGAGAGAGAGAGAGAGAGAGAGAGGAGAGGGGCGGTTACAACATATATTCATATATGCACTGTGAGTGCGTTTTGGAAAGAGAACAGAAGAGGCTGAAAGTTTAGAGGTTTAGAAGGGAAAAAAACAAAAGAGAAAGGAGGAGAAACTGCAAAGAAAAGGTAAGGAAATTATCTGTAATTTCAATTTTCAATTTTCTGTTTTTTTTTTTACAAACTTGAATGAAGCTTAGAACGAATTGCATAGTTAAATTCTATGAGAAAAATGGAGCACGTAGGAAGAAACCGCAAGTGAAACGGTGAAGAAATGAGGAAGTTATGGGAGTTTATCGGAAACTGAATTTTTAGAAAAATTAGAATTTGAAAGTGTTTTAAAGGCTTAAAATGCTATAGAATGGTCCCAAATCGTATTTTAGGATGTTTAGAAATGAAGTGTGGCTTTAAAATGAAGAAAGAAAAAAAAAGAAGTTGCAGTCCGGTCACCGGCGCCGGATATGGTGACCAGAGCTGCACTATTGGCTGCCGAAAAAACGAAGGGGGAGAAGGGAAGGGGATTCGGGTCACGGGCTGGGTCGGTACCCGCCCAGGCGCAGTGAGGGTTACTCCAACACAGCGCCGTTTGCCCCTTGCTCCTGTTTGGTTTAAAGTGAAATTGTTAGAAAAATATAAGGGAAGGCGGCCAAGGGGAATCAAACCCCAGACCGCATGGGCATGAGGCCCTTATGGCCACTGAGCCCACCATCGTGCCACATGGGCACATGTGATTAAACATTGAGTTAATATATATATATATATATATTATAATTAAATAATTTAATTAATTAATTCTTATTTTAAATCCCGATGTCGAAACTTAGCAAATAAATAATGTAGATTTATTATCTTGAGCCTTCTGGACCCAATGGTGCAGTCCGTTTCACGAGATGGAGTCCCGAAAAATAAAATACCCTTAAAAGTGCCAAAAGACCAAAATGCCCCTATGCTAAACGAACTCCGATTAAAATAAATGAATAGTGAATCTTTATTATTTCAAACATTCTGGACTCAACGGTGAAGTCCAATTTGTGAAAATAGGTCCCAACAAATAGAGACATGTAAAATTGCAAAATGACCATTTTACACTTTTTAGTACAGAAGTCCAAATCGGAAACCGTGAAAGCCTAAACTGACTTTTTTCGACATTCCAGACTCAATAGTAGAGTCTAAATTAGTAAAAAAAAATACTTATGGTGACGAAGTATGAAATTTGATGAATGACATTAAAACTGAGACATGTTAACTGAATAATAGGGAACTCAAAGGGAAAGGAAAAGTCACAGAATACTAGGACACATTGAAAAGTTAAGTAAACCCCTATCTCTTACATGTGGTTTTCTAAGCCACATTCTTTCTAATACTGCCAAATTTTGTACTCATGTACGTACCCACTGTTATTGTTCCACAATCCATATTGTCTTATCTTGTGGATGCTTATTAACTGCTATATCATGATTGTTATATTGTACTGTGCCTTGAAAGGCCTACTGTTATATGTTTATTGCATGATATTCCATTCTTTATGCACTTCTTATGGAATTATAATAGAATCATAATTTATTATGAATGCCGAATTTTGTACTCAGTCACAATATCCATCCGATGCTATCTGATTGACACACCTACGGGTCGAGTCTGTGAATGGACATATGGCAATGATGGCGTTTTTACGCATTGAGTTAGAAGGGCATTTTATATGCATTCATGTTAAGGGAGATATGCCGGGCCCCAAAAGACCGAGGGTCTGCCAAACCCTGAACAGAGTAAATGCATCACTTATGATTGACTGTTATGTTGGTGTTTATTGGATTCATAGGATGTTGTCATTTCCCTATGAATAATTCTATGTTAATAGTTCTCTCATTTATTGGACTTGACTGTGACCAGTTTATTGTGGCGGTATGTTTATGTTGACTGTCATTATTGAGTTTTCCATATTCAGGCTATACCATTACTTGTACTTGCTTATTATGCCTTACTGTTCATTGGCCCTTGTGACATTTTACCGTTAACTGCAATTGTTTCCATGATTAGCTATCATGTTCACCCTATGAGTTCATATTTTTCTATGTTAACCCTAACCCATGTCGGAGATGAGCTTTTACTTACTGAGCTTTGTTAGCTCACCCCACTTACTTATTTTTCAAGTGAGAATGTTACAGGACCACAGTAGGAGTCCAAAAGCATATGGGACAGTTTGATGAGTATGTCAGAAGTAATGTAGTTCTCCCATATATTCAACACCTAAAAGTGAGGTTATGTTGGTTCTTGTTTTGGCATT
Source organism: Nyssa sinensis (assembly GCA_008638375.1). Classification (NCBI taxonomy): domain Eukaryota; kingdom Viridiplantae; phylum Streptophyta; class Magnoliopsida; order Cornales; family Nyssaceae; genus Nyssa; species Nyssa sinensis. Next base: position 249,643 of record CM018035.1, on the reverse strand, counting down.
ATAGAACCCTTTGATGTATTTAAGACTTCCGCTGATTTACTATTTAAGTTTTACATTATATATTGTTGTCATGGATACAAAGAAAGGAAAAAGTAGGTATGGCCACAGGGTCGGCCCTGCCATACGAGATCCGCATAGGGTGGGTTTCGGATCGTGACAGAAATCAAATGGAAAATTGTAAAACCTATGAAAAATCTTAAAATGTGTGGTGCTCCTAAGCCTGCCATCGACGAATCAACATTCCAAAGTTCATCACAAGGAAGATACACAAACTTTACAAATACACGAACTAAGTAACAAGCAAGCAAGCAAGCAAGCAAAGCGTACCTTCCCATCAGCATATTTGGCCCTATACACTCGTCCAATAGATCCTTCACCAAGAAGGCGACCAGTCGCAAAGTTACCAGTGGCAGTCTGCAAATCTGCCAAAGAATAACATGTAACATGAACAGAACTGCTCCTTTTGACATTCATATGGTTTACATACTCATTATTGTTGAATGATTTAACACGATCTGAAGGTGGGGGCTTAAAACCAATTGAAGGAGATGTCTGCAAACCCTTTACTGGAATTGAAGAAGATGAATCCGTGGACTTGAGTTCTGTAACTAATATGGCATCTAATCAGTTAAACTGCAGTATGAAGTTAATGCCAACAGAAAAACAATTCGAGGCACAAAATAAGGTTTGTTTAATAAATAAATAAAAAAGTAAAAAATTTGTAGAAGGCAATTAAGAAACTGAAACAGATAAGAAATCTCCATTCAATACATCCATCTTGGCCATATAAACAATGACCCACCTCTTATAGAAAGCTTACGGCTTGTTTGGAAGTTTTGGAGAGAAAAGAAAAGAAAAGAGACAAGAGCAAAAAAAGAAAAGAAAGTATATATAAACTATTTGACAATTATACCCTTTTTTATTTGACAATTACCCAAATTTTTAACTCATGCATTTAAGGGCATTTTTGGTATTTTAAAAATTTTAATTAAACAAAATTTCTTTTCTTTCCAAATCTCTCCAATTTAGAGATTGGAGAAACAAGCCGAATCACTCAAACTCTCTCTCTTAATCTTCTCTTTCCTTTCCGTCATAAAAATTCAAACAAATGAAAGTGGTATCACTCTACTTGAATCTTTTCTTTTCTCTCCAAATCCTCCCATCCAAACGAGCTATTAGGCAAAATCAGATACTAATCACAGCAGTATTCTGGACTTGATAACAAGAAACATTGAGTGGCAGCATGCATACCAAGGTCAAGGACCAAGATCCATCCGATATGTGTTTAGATTATTAACAACTCATTGAGTTATAACCAAAAACTCACAACTTCAATTTCAAAACAAGACCAAATAGCCCAAAAATGCATTAATTTTAACCGTATAAACAATAGCTCTCTTCTTGAGTAAGGCACAGGCAGAACCAGTCACTAATCACTGCAGGATTCTAGACTTGGTAAAAAGAGCCTCGTGGATATTTTACCATGAAAACAGACTGATACTCATCAGATATATTTTTAGAAAAGATCATTAAAAAGTAACTTATCAGAAGAATCTTATAGTTCCATATCCATAGAAGTGCTTCAAAAGAAAAAGAAAAGTCAATTGATGATAAGTTGAGATCATGTGGTTTAACTATATTCTATTACTTTAATAAAAAAAAACAATATTCTATTACTTCTGAACAACTCCATACACACAAATTCAATTCAGTAATGCCTTGTTCCAAATATTTGGGTTGGCTATATGAATCATGTTATGCCATTCCACTCTCTCTAGGGCCATAATATCAGTTTAACCAGATGTAGCTTGCCTTTCTTTGCAATCTCAACCCATGTTAATTGTCTTCCCTTACCCAAAGAACACCCTTGCTGTGGACCATGCCACTTAAAAAGTGGACTGAATTTAGGGCTACCATATATGACCGTGTATTTGGAGTGACAAATAGTTTTCACACACACAAAAACCAAGCAACTAAACAATTACCTCTGAAGTCCTTGTGTATTTCAGAGCGTGAGTCATTAGATAACTCCTGGGATGCAAGTGGGGTAAATGGTCTACGCTGGCTAAGCCTCTCTTCATCAAGAAAATGTGAAGGAGGAGAAGTTCTTCTTCTTGAGATTAGAGCAATTATAATTGCAAGTGCCACCAAAACGCCAAAAACTATTCCAGCAATGGCTACTCCATTTAGACCAGACTTCTCAGCACCTTTTGTTGAGTGCCTATTAGCACGAGTACTTTTCTGACCAGGGGGAGGAGGAGGAGCTGGCCCAGATGACCAAGAATTTCCTCCAGTCCTTCAGGAAAGAGAATTATAAAGTCAGGAAAGAACTTAAGATGCAAAAATTCTCAAGCAAATACAATTTAACCAAATACTCACTCAATATTTTTTATTTCTTTTAACTCATCAGGGATCCAGCCGGTAAATTGGTTATTCGCAACATTCCTGCAAGCATATTAATGAATTCATTGTGTAAAGTTCTTCAGATTCTTCATCAACAACTTCAGCAGGTGATAGCAGAAGTTAATGATCTCTGAATATATATATGAAAGGGGTTGAAGTACATGAAAAGTAATGCATACAAACAACTACGAGTTTTCACAACTTGCTAAGATGACAATTTTATTTATTTTTGTGATTTATTTTCGAATCATATTAAAAGGACATAGACTAATGAAGCAAAAAAGGTTTATACATTTACACACATTGAAGTTGGTTAAAATATCCCCCCTACCCCCCCCCCCCCCCCCCTGAGCAATTCAAAATTCAAAAATTTTTGTTCAGTCAGAACTTATATTTTTCTATAAATTATATGCAACTTTTCAGCCATATTCTACAACTCTCAATTGATACCTTTGATGGATAAGATAGACTCCAATGCAATTAAAAGAATGCTAGCTCCACCAAAGCATACATCTTAATTGTGCTCCCATATAAGATGATCACAGTTGATCCTTTGTTCCATTGTAAATTTCACAAACTAAAAATTTTGTGCAATGTGTACGGGTAAAAAAAATGAAGATCATGTCGTTATCCATTTGTTGCTTCACTTCAACTAGGAATCTGTTGTTCTCCATCATAATGAATGTCTTTGCCAATTGTTCATTCTCAATGAAAATTTTAGTTTGGTTAACAGGGCAGACAAAGCATCCATTCTATATTGGATCTCCTTAAAATCTTGAAGGATAACATTTGGTTGACTTCAGTGGAATAAGAAAACAAATATTAAATCTTTCGATAGACCCCAATAATCCATCATAACGAATTATTAAGTTACAGAAAACAATTGTGTACATGGAATTTGCAATGTGCATTCCAAAATTCGTCCTCTAACAAAATAATGGGTTATATTGTTAAAATGATGTTGTATGAAGATAAAATTATATTTTTCCGTCATTCAAGCAAGAACTCATGCAAAAATTAGTGATGCCTTCATCATTTGAAGAAGATTCCTGAGTAACGATTGCAGTGATGGTGCTGGCCACAACAGTAGTAACCAACATGACGGTGGAGACCAGAACATTACCAAAAACTGTGGCAATGGTTGTAGCCTGTAGGAGGAGAAAGGGAAGAGAAAGAACAAAGATTAGAGAAGAGAAGAAGTAGAGACTAGAGAGAAAGAGAGAAGAGAAGAAGAAAGAGAGGGAGAGGAGAGAAATCCGAGAAAGAAACAGAGAGAAGAAAGCACGAGATATTGTCTTACAATATGACAAAAGTCTGCTTATCTCACAACATCAATAACTATAAATAGGCAAACCCTAATTAAACTTACCAAAATAAAAATAACTCCTAAATAAAATAAATAAACCCTAAAAATAAGAAAATATAACACTTCTAACCCTAATATAATTGGAACTTAATGCTTTCCATTATTAATATAAAAGACCATACATATTTAAATTTTATTTGATTTGTATGCATATTTGACACTTACTTATGTTAATGTAATTAAATTTTAGCGATTAGTGTTTTTCATTCTCATCAGCATGTAATTTTTATTTGATTTCATGCCATATACTTATCAAATATATGTTTATTTGTAATATATTAACTTAGAATAATGCATTAGTAAGTCAATTAATACTTCAAAAAATTTCATTCAAAAATTTCATGATTTGATATAAATATCCATCATTTAAAAAAAAATGTGATATCGATATGTAATTGTGATATATCCATTGATATCTCCATATTTTTTAACATGCGATATATCCTTTTTATCGATATTTTATTCCTTGGGTACGAGGAATGCATAACCTAGATCTAATGAATAGAAAATAGAGTCTAATCACAAAATCAGCACAGACACATCAGTTGCCATCCTTTAAAATTATCCCAAAATCAAGACAAGTAGGATACTCATCCTTAACCCACTCAAAGACTGTCACCTAAACACTCATGGTTTGCAAGACGGTTAGAACTCTACTAAAGGCATCCATGGGCTTATTGTCGGTGCCTACACGATGATTAAGGACAAAGGTATACTCATGAAGAAACTCAACACACCGTAAATGCTTGGCACCATAGTTGTTAAAACCGCAATCCTGATCGTAGGATCGTACGATCCTACGATCTCAAAAGTCAAAATTGATTCGGGTCATACTAAAAATTGTTGTAAAGCAGGATTGTAGTAGGATCATAGAATCGTGGATCGAGTTTACGATCATCGATTTTTGCCTCTTTTTTTTATTCCCATTGATCCTTTCTAAATAGTTACACCTAGTGGCCAAAATGACAATAATAAATAAAGTCTACAACCTAGTAGAATCTCCTAAGTAAAGCAACTAGAACAAAAGTTATTTTCATTTGAACAGTTCAATGATATTGTACATCAGCTATTAAAAACATCTTTGTTGATTTTGACCTTTATGACTTCTTTTATGGCATATATTATAATAGAGCTAATGGACCTAAAAAGTTTATTTTTCTTTTAATTTATTTATTTTTATTTGGTTTTGCAAAAGTAATCTATAGTAGTACCTATTCCTTTTTTACTTATTTTTCTTAAAACTAATTCTTTTTTTCCTCTTTATAAAATTTATTTTATTGCATTTGATTCAATTCATGGTTTAATAATGATTTGCAAGCATTGATTAGCCATCATACTTTCTTATCCTCAAGTTTGGGGTATTATAATATAAGATGTATTAATGAAATAATAAGTATTTATTTTTTAATTTATGTCTATTTTTCTTGCTTGCTACTTTAATTTTCTCCAACTTAGAAGCTTATGCATTCCAAATGTTTTTTCTCCACATTTTCATTGAGTTTTAGGCTTGTTTTGAAAAACAAATTAATAATTTTTAGTATATACATCTAATTTATGTTCTTATTTTTATTATTTTGTAGAATCTTATAATTCTCAATCCGATCCTAAAGACCCCCTCACCGATCCAATGTTGGATCACAATTTCAACAACCTTGCTTGGCACTCAACTTCTTCTGGGATTGGAGGTGCCTCAAGGCCTGATGATAGGTGTAAAGAACAAGTTCCTGAGGTAACAAATAATACTTCCAATGCCTAAGAGTCTGGCATAGAAATCCTTCTCATAAGTAGAATACTTCTACATGGCCTCATTGAGTTTCTTGCTAAAGTACGCTATCGAATGACCCTCTTGACTAAGGACACCACCTATGCCAATGCTTGACGCATCACAAGCAACTTCGAATACCTTAGAAAAGTCAGGATGTTGCAAAACGGGTGCCTCAGCCATCTTTCCCTTAATCTCAAGGAAGGCTCTTCTAGCAGCTTTAGGGTTTTAAACCTTTCTCCAGCGGCTGTGGCTTGCAATGGCTTGTGCGGGATGATGAGGACGATGATCAGGCGTGACAACGCAAATGGAGGAGGATGAATCTGGGATCGAGATGATGACAACGACGAAGGGATTTCGCAGCAGCAATGAAGGCCATTGTGATGACAAGGATAATTGATGCTTAACGATGGAGAACAAGTGCCTGACAGTTGGTTGCAATAGTGATGGGCAGTGTTTGCAGGCGATGAAGCTTGTGATGACAATTGTGTTGTGGATATGATCATGTGACTGGCGGTGGTGATTGATTCCAGTGTTGATAGATGATGGCAATCAGCAATGTCTTGTGGGCATAATGGATGGACTGGTCCTGAGATGAACAGCAGCAGAAGAACCGAATGATTTTTTTTAAATCAATAGTGGCTAGTGAGATGTTTGTGGAAAAAATTGTGAAACCGAAATTTGCTCGAATACCAAATTGATGTAGGAGGAGAAAGGGAAGAGAAAGAAGGAAGATTAGAGAAGAGAAGTAGAGACTAGAGAGAAAGAGAGAAGAAACCAAGAGGGAAGAGAAGAAAGAGAGAGGGAGAAGAGAAATCCGAGAGAGAACCTTGCGAGAGAAGAAACCATGAGATATTCTGGATTATTCAATATGCCAAAAGCCTGCTTATCTCATAATATCAATCCCTATAAATTGACAAACCCTAATTAAACCTGCCAAAATAAAAAATAACTCCCAAATAAAATAAATAAATCCTACAAATAAGAAAATATAAAATACCCAAAAATAAATCTAAAACCCTAATTACAATCCACATAGTCATCCAATTTCTTCGTGCTCCCCCCATCAATGACAGTATGACCAAATGGGGTGTTGAAATGGTGGTAGCAGTGGCAATAGTGGGTTGTAGCAATGGAGACAACAGTGGTAGTATGGCGGTAATAATATGATGACCATGCAGGTGACAGCCTAGCAGCAAATTGGCTATGTTAGCATTGGCAGTAGCAATCAGCAGGAGAGGCAATGAGTGGCGGTTGTGGGGGTATTGGAGTTGGTGGACACTTAGCAGTGGCAACATGATGGTGCAGGTGGCAGTTGCTGCAAAAGTTGTGACAGTGACTATGGAAGTGTCTTAACAAGAGTTGACACTGAACTTGATGCAGAAAACCTCAGAGTCTCGCTTATGTAATGAAGAATGTGTTTCATGAGTCATTCTCATGATTATTGAAGTAACAATAACCAAGCTTCTAGAAATAATTAAAACCCAAAATAAAACAGAAAATACATTCTCCGGGAATTCATTCTTACCTCGAGTAACTAGATTTTTTTTTTTGTGGGGGGGGGTCCAAAATCAAAATACTGACAATACTGAAATTCAATTGAGCAAAACAGAAAAAGAAATTATCTTTTGTGAACTATGAAAATGACTTGTGAAACCTAATCTACAATTTTTAAGAACTAAGAAGAAATGTCATTGAGCAAAACAAAAATAAATTAACTATGAAAATGGCTTGTGAAACCTAATCTACAATTTTTAACAGAAACTCACTCACAACTGTTTGATTCGCAGGAAAAACCCCACCATGGCTTTAATATTGATGCACTACAGTAGTCACCAACACTGCCATATTTATCCCTATGACTAAAGCTGCCACATTCACCATCAATACAACCACTGTTACCCCAATTGCCACTACCACTAGTGCCAACCTTTTTTTAATCAGTAAACAGTTATAAGTATATATAAAAGGTGCCTGAGGGGGACGAACCCATGTACAAAAACAGGGACTGGCCACAAAAATTACAGCCTAAGATCCCACAAAAATTATCATCGGTGCCACCCTTGGCGCACCTAATAATTTTTTCTTGATTTCAGGCTTGAAAGCCAGACCCAGGTTGACTCTATACCTGCGTAGGTCTATTTCCCTCCTTTCCAGTGCTTATTATCAGACCTTTGTTTTCCCCTGCTAGGGCACAGTATCAGGAAACAGGATGTAGTTCTTTTCTTTTTTGATTAGTGAAGTATCACTAAGGAGGCCCAAGGAGGACAAACCCCAATGTACAAAAAAAAGGGGGACCGGCTTGAAATATTAAAGCCTAAGATCCCCCGAAAAATTCATAAGCATTTCTAAATACATAGGGTATTCTTCCTTAATCGAAAAGAAAAGACTACACAAAAAATCTATCTTCAAGTCTCCTAGGGGGGATTTCCACCCCTTCAAAAATTCTACTATTCTCAAAAATTCTACTATTCCACTCCCGCCAAAGGCACCATAGAAGCCAAATAGGGGCCATCATTCAAGGCTTCAAGCAATAAGCAACTCCTTCCGGATCCTCTTGCACCACTATCCCGCAAGAACCTCTTTGAATGATGTTTTTTACCTTTCTAAAATTTGGAGGAAATAGGATCTAGTTCTTTAGAAGTCATTCAGTTTTCCATGCAAAAAAGAATTTGGAGAAGTAACTCGAATATATTTCAATACACTGCCCAGAATCAATTAAAAGAAATCTGAGCAAATATGTGCAACCTCTGTGATTGAGTGGACGTCATTTCTAGCAGAGAAAGTTAGTAAGATAGTCTTTTGAACATAGATTTGGATTACAGAAACTCAGTAGTAAAAATACGTTACTGTTCTCTGATGGGGACTTATTCTTAATGGATTTGTATGTTTACCGGTCATAGATTATGATGGACACTTCTTGATTACTGCATATCTCTGATGTATAGTACAGAATTTCCTAAGAAAAGAAATTGGAGACCAGTATACCAGGTTAGCTGAGAAAACTGAAGGACATGCACGCCAAACAGACAACAGATGGGAATATGTACTTTACCACCTAAACTTCCACAAGATATTAGCCCAAACCAGCATGGGACTTGACAACTTTTCAATCACAATTACAGCAGACTTCACTCCATAATAAGTACACCCATTGTCTTAATTCCCCGAGGACCTCACAACAAGAAGATTTTAATATTACATAAGACGGGAAAAAAACTAAAGAGTAAGTTAATATATGGACGGCGGGCATTGGTGCAACGGTAAGGTTGCTCCATTGTGACCTGAAGGTCACGGGTATAACTCATGCAAACAGGCTCTCCGCTTGTGGGGGTAAGGCTGCGTACATCTAACCCTCCCAAGACCCCGCAGTGTTGGGAGTCTTGTGCACTAGGGTAGCCCTTTAGTAAGTTAATATATGGATATAAATATATATGTATATATAAAATGCAATTTCTATTAAGTCTTTGTTTACATATCAATACAAAAATTCCACAAGGCTTTCTTCAAATACTATATTAAAAAACAAATGAATTCACCGAGCCAAATAATGCAGAATTTAAAAGAATAGAAAAGGTTGCACAAAAATTTGCTTATAGTTTGGAACAGATAAAATCATAATTTAACTTTGATAAAATTTGACTTGTTTATCATCTTACAAATCATCCAGAGGAAGGTTGGCGAGGGCATTTATTGAACCAGTAAATTGATTGTTTTGCAAATGCCTGTGGAAACACATTAAACAATGTTAGCAACAAGGAACTCAAAGGTTTTTTTTTTTTTGATAAGTAAGGAACTCAAGGTTATTAAAAGTAAATGTAGCTGCTTCTTACAATGTGCTGAGGCTTGAGAGTGATTTAAAACTCTGAGGCAAATTGCCTGACAGCGTGTTGAAGGAGAGATCCCTGGATGTCATCTCATGAGTATATTTAACGTTCTTGTTAATAGGCATCTCTTACATACTAAGTGAAGTTGGTGAAAACAATAGACAGAAGAGTTTATATAATGCCAAGGAAATTACCATAAGTCATATTTTCAATAGTTTCTATTATTCTAATAACCAATCAAAAAAATCTATTTTCGGAATAAAAGTATTTTTATTTTTTTGGTATAATCTCATGGTGTTTATTAATGAATTCAATTATTTCAGTCACAATTCAGAACTTCATAAACATCTAACCGTACCAAGGTTCCAAGACATGTTAGTATCAGCAAGGTCCAACCTAGATTCACAATTCAGAACTTCATAAACATCTAACTGTACCAAGGGTTCAAGACATATCAGTATCGGCAAGGTGCAATTTAGATTCATAGTCCAAACCACAAAGGAAAAGGCAATTTCATTGGCTTAACTATTGAATGAGTCCATGAAACCTCAACATATCCCCAAAACTTTGTGCTCAATATTTGTATAACAGAGAATGATTGAACGAGTACAGTGTGCAAAATTATTTGCATTCATAAATATTTTGATTCCGTAACCCCTGAAAAAATAAGACAATATAATCAAATTGATTGATTTTATTGAAGTTTTAATACATTATTTTTGCATATCAAGGATAAGAGCTTTTAGTTCTATCGGTTTTCTAGGGAATAAATTAGGAAATTCTATTTTTTTGCAAATAAAATCTGAAATTACTATTTCAGATTTTAGTAGTTTCTGTTTTCTAGCCTAGAGATCTGCTAATCTGATTTGATTTGCTGGTTTGGTGGCCTTCCTCTCCTATTTATCTTGTATTCTTCTCTCTTGAAATTCAATAAGAATGATTATTCTTCTTCTCAAAAAAACCTTCATGATATCAAAGCCTTGTGCTCTTTTTCTATTTTGTTCTTTCTTCTGATGATGTTGTATAAGTCGGCGATGACCGGTGCCCAAGGAAATCCTACCGTCTCTTCTAGCACTTCCGAAACCATTCTACCCAATCCCACTATTCCTCCCATGCTTGTATCTACAAATTACTATTCCCAAAATCCAGCCTTTTATCTCACGGTTACAAAACTCAATGGGCACAACTATCTCGAGTGGGTTCAGTCCGTAAAATTGGCGATCGATGGCAGAAGCAAAATGGGACATTTGACTGGCGAAATATCGAAACCTGCTGCTGGTTACCCTAATCTAAAAAAATGGCAGTCCGAAAATTCTCTTGTTATTGCTTGGCTCGTCAATTCCATGGAACCTGCCATTGGAAAACCTCACCTATTTCTTCCCACTACTAAAGATGTCTGGGAGGCCGTCCAAGATCTTTATTCGCACCTGGAGAATTCTTCTCAAATTTTTGAGTTGAAAACTCAACTCTGGAAATCCAAGCAGAATGATCGTGATGTTACTAATTATTACAATGAATTGGTAACGTTATGGCAGGAACTTGATCAGTGTAATGATGATGTTTGGGAGAATTCGAACGACCACGCTTGCCACAAGAAGAGAGAGGAAAACGACAGGGTTTATATGTTTTTAACCGGCCTTAATCGGAGATTGGACAAGGTTCGAGGCCGCATTCTCGGCAAGAAGCCATTGCCCTCTATTCGGGAAGTTGTTTCTTAAGTTAGACGTGAAAAGTCAAGGAGAAAAATCATGTTGCACAACACCGAATCTAATTTCAACTTGGAACTTGAGAGCTCTGCTCTTATGTCAGGAGGTGTTGATTCTGACAACGACGGGCATAAGAAACCGAGGTGCGAGCATTGCAAAAAACCGTGGCATACGAAGGAGACGTGCTGGAAGCTTCATGGTAAACCGGAAAATTGGAAGCCAAAATCCAAACGTGACGGTCGCGCCTACTAAGCCACTGCTGAAGAGACTCAGGAGCCTTCTACCCACTCGGATGCAGTCCCATTTACCAAGGAGCAATTAGAGCACCTGTACAAATTGTTTCAATCTCCAAAACTGTCCTTAACTCTATCTTGTTCTTTGGTATAGAAGGGTAACTCTCTTGCTACTGCATTTTTAAGTGTTATTCCTAACTCTATTCATTCTTGGATAATTGATTTTGGCGCAGCTGATCATATGACTGGTTGTTCCAAATTGTTCTCATCCTATAGTCCGTGTGCAGACAATAAAAACGTCAAAATTGCAGATGGTTCACTCTCGGTAATTGCCGGGATAGGAACTATCAAACTCACTTCATTGTTAACCCTCCATGATGTGCTCCACATTCCCAATTTGTCTTGCAATTTGTTGTCCATCAATAAAATTACCTCTGATCATCAATGTCAAGCTAATTTCTACTCTTCTTATTGTGAGTTTCAGGAATTGACCACAGGGAAGATGATTAGCAGTGCTAAGACAAAAGATGGACTCTATTATTTTGACGATGGACCTAACTCGAGTAGACAATGTCAAAGTACTTGCTTAAATTCTGTTTTTGTTTCCAAAGATAATGATATTATGTTATGTCATTATGGGTTAGGCCATCCTAGTTTTCAGTATTTAAAATACTTGTTTCTCAATTTATTTCGGAATAAAAGTCCATCTTCTTTTCAATGTGAAATTTGTCAGTTTGCTAAACATCATCGTACATCCTTCCCACCCAACCTTACAAACCAACTACACCATTTACAATGATTCATAGTGATATCTGGGGCCCATGTAGAACATCTACGTATTCTGGC